>OZ023068.1:17246535-18672806 GCA_963992785.1 Tenthredo livida | reverse complement strand
GGTGAGTGAGTGACTTCCTATTTGTGCACTTGTCCTACCATGTAATATTATGTCCGTTTCCACTTTCCGCCAATTATTATCTATGTCCTGTCTACTGTTTTCTGTACACATCTTCTGAACTTTGTCTTATATGTGGTTTCACATCGACCCATATATAATCTTTGAATTGTCTTTCAGAACTTTGCAAGAAAACCAGATCAGAAATTTGATAGACGAGACTGTATCTCACTGAATTTTAATGATGAGATGTATTTCTTACACTATAATTTCAGCCCGGTGCCCAAGGTGACCAAGAATCCCTGACGTCGTTTGAGTTTGAGAGATTTTTAGCCGAAAGAGCAGCCGCGGCAGAGGCATTACCCACCGTTCCTCCCACGACCACGACCACCACGACGACCAATACCAGTGCGCAGCGTCAGATTAATAAAGATCAAGACAAGTCCCTGTTTGCTCTCTAGGCAAGTGTGAGGTAAGATTTATAAATTCGTTAACTTATGAATGTTGATGATACGAAGTAATGGATTGCTGACTTGATACCATTTATAATATTCTTTTATCTTGTATAGGGACTGATCAGCCCAGTGAGAGAGACTGCTTCACGCTTTTACGTACTTACGTCAAAATAACGGTTTGATTAACTAACTATATTTGCATTTTATTTTCTTAATTTCAAATAATTAATAATCAAACGTATAACTATGAAAAGAGATCCATTATTGGCAAGCACTGCATAGATACCAGTTGAGGAAGCTAATTAATAAAAAAATAACAAAGAAAAAGAAAAAAAAAATAGAATTATATATGGTTAAATTAATATTATTTTAAATATATAAAATTGCAGCATATATGTATATAAATGCATATATAGTATAAATTATATATTATATACCTATATGTTACACGAAGTTATATAAAAGATAATCTATTGAAAATATTAAATACATATTTACATAATAGCTTAAGTATAGAGTATAAAATGGTTGACGGCTTCTGATCATTTACACTTCTCAATAGTCTTAAGGGACAATTTTATGCTCGCATAGAATGTCACTTTACAAGCCTTCCATCTACTAGCCTCGTAAAGACTTAATTTTCATTCATCATTAAAATTACTATAGTATTATTATTGTTTATTCCATCGATCATAACTTCGAAGTTTATCTTCATAAAAAAAAAAAAAATTAAGTAATTAAGAAATTCTTACAAGCCAAGCAGAACATGCTTATTGCATTTACATATTATTATTCTAGGAAACTATAAGAGACAGAGTCAGAGATGGGCAGAATCGTATAAAAATAACAATTGTAATTAGTATTTATTTAAAAAAAAAATGTATAATTAGAGAAAACATATTTTAAAATTAATTCAAAAAATAATTGATGCAGCCCATTTCTTATATGTATACTCATTATTACCAGAATTAGGCAATTTTTAAATATTTTTTGTTTTTTTTTTTCCTCTATATTATCACAAGCTGTTTTTAAAATGATTTTTTTTTTATCAACTCTCATACGATAATATTATTTCAGTACGTTTTTTGTTTTTTGTTTATTTTTTTTGTACTGGCTGTTTTTGTATATTTTTCACAAACGACGTTTGTCTTATCGTTACTTCAAAAGTTGTTTTCATTTTTTTTGATTATTTTCATACGTAAACTAATGCACAAGTAAGGTTTTCGCTCCGGGCTGTACATGTTAGTTACCATATTGGTCCTGATGCAAGAGACTATTGTTAAATTTCGAATATAATGTCCAAACAAATTACCGATAACACCAGTAGCTTAGATTTTACGAATAGCAGTTATAGAACATATATACATATAGCTCACTATAGTTTTTAAACAAAAATTAATATAAGCATCAGAGAATATGAAATTCCTTTGTAATCGGACCAATACAGTAAGAAATCATTGAGACATTTGGGTACACTTTATAATGGCAAGAAACTTCTGGTATTGTGTTTATGAAGATAGACTTTTGAAATACCATTGAAAGTGATAGGATTTATTAAAAAGCAAGGTTGTAGTTGCGTACAAGTTATTCGGAAATCAATTTCTCAGTTCTTGAATATATTAATTAGGAATCATGTTATGTCAAATTTAGGATATAACGTTAATTTAGATTTAATATTGTTTTTAAACTTGGAGATATGATTCTTTGAGGTTTATCTATATATAACATTTAAACCAATTGATTTTACACTTTCCTCAAATTTTTATAATATTCTTGTTTTAGAATTGATTTAAAAAAAAAATTATTTAATTCGATCAAAATTGTTGAAAAATATTAGTTAAATTTCGTTCGAAATCAAAAATTCGATTTTGTTGTTGTTGTATTATTTTTCTTTTTTTTTTAATTTTTTTTTTCTTGATAATAACTGAAATTTGAGTTGATAAGTTTGTATAATGTATAAATTGCCCATACTCGCAAGCGTGTCAACTCTCGCCTGAGATAATCAGGGACTTTAGGAATAAGTTAGAGACATTTAGAGACGTTGAATACAAATACAATATGATTCGATATTATAGTATATCTCCTCGGTGGCAGTCATTCGTAGATGCATTATAGCCATACCCAGATCTTGATTACACAGGTGTATGTGTGAGTTGCGTTTTCGACAAAAGAAGAAAGACAAAATGGATAAAGTGTTGAAACGGTTTAACTGGAACCGGGGACGATCCATATTTTATAAATTTCCGTACAGATCGATTATTCGAGATTAAGTGTTAAATTATACTACGTTAATATATTATTCGCTGATTCATTTGTATTACCTATCTGATTGCTATTACCATTACCATTTGTAATAATAAAATATTTAATAATTATACATACGCGTGTGATTGTACAATTTTTATTCATCAAAAATCTCCCATCGATCGAAACACTGCAGGTAAATATCAAAGCGAATTTGAAAATTCAACGAATGTTGAATGAATGATGTCGTCATCTTGATTAGCGATATAAGCAATAGATAGAGCTGCTGTCGAGGCAGTTTGGAGAAAGTTCGTAGACGAGATAATACGAGCCTCGAGCAGCCGATCTGACTAAGTTTTTACGTTTCAGCCCGGTTCTCAGGGCTTCTGCTAGATGGTCTCGTGTTTCCAGTTTCGTACCAGTAGTTACATACCACTTTGATACTAGTGAGTGTTAATTCTTTCCTTCGAAATAAAAATCATGTACACTGTCTCCAAGGGGCCTAGTAAAATCGTAGCAAAAACGCGAAGAGGTAGCGAATTGTTTTAAACTCTACATAGACTGTCAACATTAAATAGCACGTATTATACAACCTTTATTATTTCAGGAATAACTCAAAACTTAGAAAGGCTTGAAACATTGCGTGATCTTACGCGTAAATCAGATCCTGACGAAAATCACGAACTAATTAAGTAAGTTTTATATCATTCATATTCAAAGTCACTATACTAGTAATACAATATTGCGAAATCAATAACGGGACAAGGCAACGTACGAATAATTATTCTCTTCATCTTGACGCAACAATTACTTACCTATTTATCCTAATATATTACGCAATGATAGTATTGCAAGCCATCTCCCATAGCAACTGTAGGTATTTCGTATATCGCTATACCCCGTTGATAAGGAATTTCGTAAGATCATTTGTTTAGCCGCGAGAATCATACATTTTTACTCTAATCTATTGGTATTTTGAAATTTATTTTCAATATTGTTAATCGCATTATAACGAGCACTTTATCCTGTTCAGCTATAACGTGACTCAAAAAAAGATATCTTGTACCAATGCACTTGTTTCATTATTCAATAAACAATATAAGGTAGTAAACTGTTTCGGCACGTTTTTCTATAGACATTATGGGTACATAATATTTCAGACACTAATTTTATATCATTTCTTTTTGTTGTTGAATATAGTCACGTACCAAAGCCAGTCTTTCACATCAATGGAAAATCAAAGTTCAACTCTCAAAGGCATCTTCAAAATCAGGAAGCAATAACTCCGCAACATGAAGAGCTCATCAAATTCGTCTATGAGTGTAAACACGAATTTTCAATAAATTCGAAATTCTTACTAGAATATCTTAATTACTGCAATATTTTCTATCGTTTTTCGTATTCTTTGTCTATTTCTTTTTTTTTTTTTTTTTATTCTTCAATCTATTTATTGTTCATTGAAAAAGCAGATTGTTATTATTTCATAGATTTTCCCGCCATCACTCCTACAAAAATACTAATTATAAAAGCTATTCATCATTCTCTGTCAAGTTCAGATCTGGGTAGCACATGGCACAACTTTCACACTATGGGGTCTGTAGCCCTGCTTACTCCCTGCACATTTATCTGATCTTTAATACACACATGAGTGATAATATTCCTTCATTATGCGCATTGAGTAATATGATGCAATCCGAGAAATACTTGACTAGATAAAGCTAACAGCAACCTCAAATACTCTGCATTACTCCAACTCTCTATAGATTTGTTACATAATAACACTTTTTCATAAATTGTTGATCTAATCATAAGCCTAATCTTATTTTAGCATGGAGTCAAGTAAGCACACAGAACAGTGAGTCCTCGGATGGTTCAGAATGCTCTGAACCCTGCAGTAAGTAATGAGATTCATAATTAAAGAGATTTTTTTATTATAATTTTAGAGACAATTATGCTTACTTATAGTACAGTCTATAAACACTGATTCACAATACTCCTAGTTCACTATTTCTACTAGTTGACTACTTTACGTTTCTTTCTAAGTCCGAATTTACCTAAAACCAACTAAGATATAATCTTTAGATTTTCAAAAAGTTGAATATCCTTTACTAATTTATGTCACAGGTCCTGGGGCGACAGTATATTACAACGATGGAGAGCCTAATGTTGTTTTACAGGGTAAGTTTAAAATAACAGTTATGATATTATTTTTATTATTGAATTTTGTTTTTTAGCGTAATATCTGTGCTTACTAGATGCTGTTATGCCAATAGTGATATTATCATCAGAATTGATGTATAGATATCCTTCCATATTTGTGATAGATTCATAATGTATTTCATTCGATTTTTGAATGCCATTTTTTCTATGTGAAATAATGAGTTTTAGAATTAATGAAGAATTTTAATTGTCAAATTTCAGACTTCAAACCATTCGATTTGGAGTCTTGGTGGGGAAAGCGGCTTTTCCACAATATTACCAAGTCACTTTAAAAGTTGTAATCATCTAATATTGAAAGGCCACTTGAATAGCCAAGAATGAATGAATGAGATGATCAAATCAAATCGAATCAATTAGTTTCATATTGAATATAAAAATGAAGAATGAAGAAGACGCACAAAAGTTCATTCAATATGAATATTTTATAATTTAAATTCTTGGTTCAAGAATATGTAGAAATATAAAATGATTGTAGCAATATTCTCTAACAATAACTTGATAGATTCTCGTTGCAAGAGATTATTGCTTGACATTAGCCAAGACTTTCTTAGATACAAGAAGTCTTATCACATTTGATAAATATTACTTTTTAAATATCGTTATAGTTAGATGAATAATAGAAGAAAATTTACACACGACAATTTTTGCAAGTGCCATTTTTTACACACCAATTTGTAAATAATAGGTGCTTTATAAATTTGTTGAATATTAAAATGTTATTTGTTGAATTTTTATTGACTGTTAGTAAATCAAAGGAATTTTTTCCGATATTGAACAAAAATATGTCATAACTTTCATAATTTTGTTTAATGTCGTTTGATATCCTGTAGAATGTATCTCGTATATATCTGTGTCCGTATGTTATACATGCTGCAACAGCTGAGCGATTTTATTTCATCACACATTAATCCAGCAATTAAATTGTAGTATCTTCATTGCGACGTAGTATGTTGATTTTTTTTTAATCGTACCGAATCATCACAGGGATACATAAAAAAAAAAAAAAAAAAAAAATGCAATGTCATGTAGACAATAAAGAATAACATAGTTATAAAATATAGAGTGAATGTTGCATGAAGAAAGCAAAAGCAAAAAAAAATTATTGAAATAGTTATTAAACAGTGATGTGAGTATATTATACTTATGTATATGTGTACACATGGGTATATTATATTCATATGAATCTATATATACGTATATACATATATGAGGTGCCCATTATGAAATGAATGCTTGAAAATGATATAAATGATTGTTGAAAACAAAAAAAAAAAAAAAAATGTTATATCATTTATCTATTATAAGTACTAGTATAACTTTGTAGACTGATACTATTAAGATTGTTATAAATTTATAAACCATTTGTGCAGTGAATATAAATTAATGGCGGCTCGATTATTATGAAAATTAATATTTAGTTCTAAATTGATATATAAATCGAGTCTTATATAGTTTTATAAACATTCAAATCTTTTAATGCCATTACTTTATTTACACAGCATATAATATATTGCAAGCTCGCAATTATATTGTAGTCAAAATATGTAGTGAAAAAAATTCGGCCAATGATGCTGAATTTATTATTAAACAAAATATATACCTTTATATTTTACACTGTTTTATATTTCATTTATGGCATATTCGACTGGACTACACCGAGCTACACTGGTGTAGTGTAGCTATCTTCATCCTTTTTCTTTTCTATGAGGAAGAGAGAGACGAATATGGCTACACTACACCACTGTAGCTCGGTGTAGCCCCCGCCGAAAACGCTATAAGCATTGATATTACATCATTCAAAATTTGAATAAGAAGAAAAAAAAAACAACGATAATCGTTTCAATTATCGATTTATATAAATCCGCAGTATTTTATCGTGTTCAATACTATATTACGTAAGCTCAAGCTCAACGCCGCGCACTCAGTTCAAAATAAGACGAAGGTCTTACATTCACTGTCAACGGTGTCAACAAACAATGCTCGATCACATTCGGCGATGTTTTATTCTAAACATAAAATGCGTAGTAAAAAGTAACAAGAATTTCGTTCGGTATAATCCGTCGACAAAAATTACAGCGTAGAAACGTTCGTTCCCCGCGTTTTTGAAAAACCGATAAATAAATAAGAAGTTCATCTGACATCCATTATTCGACATATTCCAATTGCTATCCTAACCCGACTGGGTGCTAACCTCTTGGCAACAATTCAGTCGTATTACCGCATCACGCATACCTAAATATTGAGACATGTCTTGCAAGAATAAAGGCCCACTTGGGGCAATGCGATCTCGAAGGTTTTGGAACGACCCAAAAACCGCGGTAGACGAATACTTGCGGGGATTTTCAATCGCCCATCCTGGAACGATTATTCTCGAGGGTTCACGAGCTGTTTTACGCAGAGATTACGCTCTGATGCATGGGAAAGTAGGTTCAGATTTTCTTGTCAATTGCAGGATATTCAATAGTGCAGACAAAAACTTCCTTGATTCTGGTAATACGAGCAGAAATGACAAAATAAAAATATCTTATATATAATTTACGGGGATTCCACAATTGGATCATGCCATTACTGTAACAGGTGAAATTAATATCGGGTGGAGGAGCAGGCAACGAGCCTACACATGCTGGTTTTGTTGGACCAGGAATGCTGACTGCAGCAGTTGTTGGTGATCTTTTTTCAGCGCCTTCCAGTGATTCAATATTGAGAGCGATTAGAGAAATAGGTTCCAATCATTCACCAGGTGAAATTATACTAGATATGAGAAATGTGATTGGGTATAGATATTGTAAATATCTGTCTGCGTTCATTTCATATTACAGGAGTTTTTATCATAGTCCAAAATTATACAGGATATCGTATAAATTTTGGACTCGCTAAGTCGAGAGCCCAGAATGAAGGGATATCAGTCAGGATGGTCACCGTAGGTGATGACACCTGTTTAAAATCGTTTGAAAAAACAGCCGGACGACGTGGCTTAGCTGCTACATTGTTTATTCATAAGATAGCCGGTGCTATGGCCGAGGAAGGCAAATCATTGGAAGAGATTTATGTAGTTTGTAATAGAATCATAAATTCTGGGGGAATTGCTAGTATTGGTTTATGCACTAGGGTACCACCTCCGGCTGGCATTTGTGGTTGTGCCCAAGATCCAGCCACAGAACAAATGGAAATTGGTGTGTTGGTTTTGTACTCATTCTTCTTATGTTTGGTACTATGGTTTTGACTTGAAGAGCAGTGAACATCTTTGGCTTGTGTAAAACTGGACTCTGCTAATTCTATTCCAATCTTTTCGATTCAAAATACGTTTTGATAGGCTCGGGTATACATGGCGAGCCCGGAGTATCAAGAGTTCCTTTTACAACAGCTAAAGACGTAGTTTTTCAAATGATAAACATTATGACTGATGAAACTGCCGAAGCGAGCTTTAAATTGGCTCATCTTTATGACCCTGATACGATTAGAGATGACATTGCCTTAGTTATCAACAATCTTGGAGGTGAGAGAAATACTTGCATGGTAATTATGTGGATACTGCCCGCCAATATATTTCGTAACTTGTTTCCTTGAATAGTAAGCCACAATTCATTCCTTGCATATGCATCTGTTCAGACTTTCATGAGATATCATTTTCTAAAGTATACTTTGCTCGGCTCATTCGATAGACACTTTCATAATTCATAATCAAGGCCATACAACCATATTTTATGATTCATGCTTCATGTTTACATGCACGCATCACTGAAGGTTCAAGTCAAATTGAATCAGGCGTATTTGCAATGGAAGTTATACAACAGTTGATCTCTCGTGGATTAAATGTGGAGCGAGTATACATGGGGACACTCATGACTTCATTGGACACTAGTGGCTTCCAGTTTTCAGTACTGAAATTGTCGTTGGATAAAAATTTGAAAAAATATCTTGATGCCCCAACAGCTGCTCCTGCTTGGCCTAAAGTGCTAGACATATCAGCTCTAGGTCCAAACTGGGTAAACCAATATTGTCACTCGTGTTACAAATCACTTGGGGTTCACTGGAAATCCTAACAAAATCATAGGATTTTGTATGAAATCAATCTAAATGATCTACTAGCTCCATTGAAATCCTTTCACCCTAAGTAAACGTAATCCAGAAGTTATTATTCCATTTTCAGAATGGAACGAGTACTGATATGGAAGGAGCTGCTCTGAGACAAGGCTCTAAGGTATAATAGTGACACGTAACACATAGTATAGGTATAAGTAGCAAGGACAATTTACCCATTCTTTTATCATGTATTCAATTTACATTTCGAATGGCTCTACGTTTTATTACTGGTGGTAATATATTTTGTACTTCTAATAGACTAGCCATGGTAGTGGCATTCCAAATATAGAGCCTTGTGGTCCAGAACTTGATGACCGTACAACACAAGTCTTTCTGATAGTCTTGACATTTGCTTGTAAGGCATTAATCAGCTGCACAGAGCAGTTGAATATTATGGATGAAGACTCTGGAGATGGAGACTGTGGAACATCCCTTGCGCAGGGTGCCAGCGCTATCAAATCAGCGATCGAAGTAATAGTCCCTACAGATAATTTCAAGATCTGACAATAATAACTTTCGCTCATGTTGATATTGTCTTGAGATTATCAGTGCACCACTGCCATTCATGTTTCCAATATAACTGATATGTTACAGGAGAAACAAATCTCGGGTTCAAGACCGTTTGTAACGTTTAGACAAATCAGTTACATTATTGAACGAGTGATGGGCGGGATTATGGGAGGACTTTATTCATTATTTTTTGACGCAGGTGCCAAGGCGCGTGTTTTTACTTATTATTATATTTTTTCAAACCACTATTGTATTGATTATGAAAAAATGTACAAAGAGCACCTTCAGTCTATGGATCCATAAAAATATTGTATTTATCAAACAAAAATACGTACTGAATAATTACGGATACAAAATTATTTGAAACATTCAGTAGTTATAGTGTCAACAATTACTAATAACAATTTCATTGGTATTTCAATGAGCAGGAATTTGCTAAACGATCTTGGAAAGATCCAGTCGATGCTTGTATGTGGCTGAATGCATTAGCAGCAGGTAATAAGGCTATAATAGAATATGGTCAGGCGAATGTAGGAGACAGGACGATGCTTGACCCATTGCTCACAGCTCAAGATCATCTCGCTGACGCCTTGAATATGAATTTACATCCCATTAGAGCCTTTGGAGACGCGGTTAAAGCAGCTGAATCCAGAGCTACCGAGACTCTTAAAATGCCGGCACGCGTGGGTAGAGCTAGCTTAGTCAGATGTAAGGTACTTAGAATCTTTATTGAGGAAGAATCATTGCTCATGCATCGTAAGTGTACAAGAAAAACCCTCCAAGCGCAAATGCGAACGCAAAGTAACCCGCGATACGATTCAAATAAAATCAGAAATCATTGTAACATCGTGATAGATGCTCATGCGGATTTGAGTAACGTTTCCTCGTTTAAAAACAACAATTGTATAATGAATGGCCTTCGAATTTCATTTTTGGTTGATTTTAGACTTGAAGGGCTCTTCTTGTAACGAGAACAGCATTTTCTTTGATCGACTATACATCGATGTATTATTATTCATCTTCTGATTCAAGCGGTTCGAGTATCCTGATCCAGGAGCACATGCGGTTGGTATTTGGATGAGGGCGGCATACGAGGGTGTTAAATTAAAAATGTCATACCAATGCTAGCATAAACATGTCTTTTCCTAGCATTGGTGACACGACATTTGACGATGATTGATTTCTCATTTGCAAATTTATAACTGAAACGAAAATGATAAAAATCTGTAATGCAAAATAAATGACGGTAATCAAAATGCTCATCGGAATTTATTCGATTTCCCAATTTCCTTCAGATTTGTACAATCATACAAGCCGTACAAGTCGATTTACATATATCGAGGGCTAAGGATCAGAAGGGCGTAACCCACGAAAAACTGCGGATGCTGCCAGCAGGGCTGACGTGCTAAATTTCAGACATACACCCTTATGGCAGCAAATTCAACAAAGTTGAAAAAAATGTGGGTTACGCCCTTCTAGTCCTTACCCCTTCATATAATAACGAAGTGCGCGCGTACCGGGCCAAGTCTTTCGGAAATACGTAGATGTCTTAATATTTTCGGATACCGACGGAGGCTTAGTTCGTTGCTACCGACCGATAGGACTCTATATTACCGGTATTGTAAGTAATTTGTATAATTATAGAGAGATAATTCTAAAATAAATGATCATGATAATACAGTGATTGTTTGTATCGCAAAATGTCATGTGCTTCTGTCTGGCTGTTATTTAGATTATATCACGAAAAATAACTGAAAAATCGTTAATTCTACGTGAATAATTATCAGTGTAAAGGCAAGTAATCTACAATCTTATAATCTTACGTTTAAAACTGTCGTTTCGTAAACAGATTCTTAAACATATATGTATATATACGTAGAGGTTATGTCACCAATGAAGATGTATTTTTTCATAAATAATCATTTATTAATAACAAGGAAAGTAGCATTGACTTTGAAAATCCTTACTTTATTCATGTGTATTCATCACAAAAGCTGTTAGTTGAAATTGGAAAAGAAAATCTTGAAAAATTTTAACACTGCTTGTATGTTTTCGCCAATTCTTTGTCCCAGAACTAGATGGTATACGTATACATAGTATAATATTCAGGTAAAAGAATGAAATATAAAGAAAGACTGAATCCCTAATTCTAGGTAATGTCAAATAAACCAAGAAAAAGATCAAACTTTTCTTCTTGGAGAAAAGAATTGTCTGTAATCTTTGTGCATAACGGAAAATGAACGCAGTGATTGCGCTATGCACATTCTGCGAAGTGCATGGACCTCAAGTAGTTTTCACAACACAAACATACCGTAATTGCTTCGGAAACGTTAGCACAGAAAGGCTTAAATTTTATGGATCTAAAGATGTTTTGAGACAAAATGAAGCCCAGGGACAACCACAGAGTGATGACAATCAGCGGAGCTGTGAAGGATGCAGGAGTCTTGGTAGCGTCAAATATCTAAGCAATGAACACGAAACCAGAACTTCTTTTCTATCTGCTCAATGTCCACTCACTCAAGACATTGGAAATTTGTTGAAAGATGCATGCATAAGGTATACATCTTGTTGTTCTATTCAGATTCAATGTAGAAACATGGACCATTGTAAGATAAATAATCTCTGAACCGAAGGGCTATTCACTCTGAATTACACTCGCCTATTACAAAGACTAGTCTATACTCCAAGGTACTCACTTCTTCAATAACAAAATTTGAAAGAGCGAGTACATCCTAGTACTGACGAGTCTCGACGAGTCTTTGTATTAAGGCGAGGATACTCCAGAGTGAAGAGCCCCTCGCTCTGAACTATTGTTTGTAATTATGTTTCAGAAGTTTGAGTTGCGAGGTACATCCCGGTAAAGAAGGGATATGTTATTTTGGAGATGACTATAGAGGTCATGTTCTAAGTCAAACGTTTACCCTGAAAGATGCACAGGTGATGATTGTGTGCCAGTTACGATTTTCGTAAATTCAAGTTTTCAGATTTTTTTTCAAATTTTCGAATTTTGTCTACAGGCTCGAGGGTTTAAAAGGTGGTGCAGTTTCATTGTGTTCATGCGAGATAAACAATTTCTTTTAAATATGTGGCCATTCCTAGTCGATAACTTGAAAGAAGTCATTAGAGAGCTGCAAGATATTTCTGAAAAAAAATACAATATAGACGAAGCTGAATGTCCCCAAAGAGCTGCCAGATTGACAACCGTGACTAGCGGCTCTGAATCTAATTCAAATAAACAACCCAGATCACTTGGTGATATTACAAATGAAAAGCATGTATTTGTTAGGTAAAAACATCGACAGATTCTTAGTCTCTCTATCATCTATTATGAATCATTATTATCTGGCGCTATACTGGTATTGTGATTTTTCTTTTTTTTTTTTCTTCAGAATACATATGTGGCTTGTGTGGATACTTAGCGCAGGTACCAGACATTTTGTTGAAATATTGCCCATGAATTTGTTAGACGACGAATTGAACTATGACTTGGAACATCATGTAGGTATGTGAGGTGATGTAACATTACTGTACACTCACGAACATAATATGTAGTGGTTTTCTTCAATAGTTGTACAATAATTGATTGTTTATTGATATTTTATTGAAAAACTTTGGCCGTATTTTGTAGAAACTGAAGAGGGATTTACCTTAGTAAACGCAAAGTCGCCTGTAATTCCGAAGCTCACTTTGGAAGAGACAAAAATAGCATCAGAATTTTCTGAGGTCTCTTATAAGTCGCCAATCGCTATTTTGAAGGGTATAAGACGTGTCATTGGAAATGAGAATTTTCGTCAGTTGTTGTACTCGAGTTTAATAGGTATCCAAGTTTTAGTACGGGGTCCAAGGGTTGAAATCCTAGAGTCATTATACGGACTGAGCTATTTGGTTCCCGCAGCATGTCGACGAGTTGTAACTCAAGCAACTGAATATAAGGATCCAAACGCGTGTAATTTTATCGGTAAGTTGGCGATATTCACTCATGATACCTATCCCTAAAAAATCTAAGTGAAAAATAATCATATTTGCAACACAGGTATGGATACATCAGTAGCAGTACCCTTGTCAAGCTCAAACATATGTCGTCTGGACATTTTACCAAAAGAGCATAGGATGGAGAATACAAAATCACATATCATTAAGTGGGGTGGTACACTGCCTGCAAAGCTACCCACACTATTAGTAAAGATTGAAAAGTCGTTTGACAATGAGAAACTGGGAGAGCCGGTTTTAAGAGCACACTTTGTTGCTTTACAAGAAGAATGGGCAAAGTATGTGACATGAAATTACCTAAATAACATATTAATCTGCCTCCTTATTTAATCAAATCATGCAAACACAAAAATAATTCATTCTTGTTATCAGTATAGCCAAAGTAGTGCATGCTATGAGAGGTCGAGGCCACAGAGGAGATTTGTCTGGACTTATGATGAGTTTGGGAGCAGGTCCACACGACCAAAAACTTTTGGATGCATGGTCTATGGGTCTACCGTCCAACCCTGCTTAATACTGACCGTGTATAATGTATATACAGTGTAAACAGGTAATCATTAAGTTTATTGCAGGTATGGAGGCAATATGGTCTTAATCAATCAAACAAACAAACTGCTAATAATTTAAGTCCAGTATTTATTATTTAATCATTGAATACTCCTCGAGTTGTGTCTACATATAATATTATATCAATAGACATTTTAAAGTGTATCTAAGGTTGTGCTCTCGCGTCCACTGCAAATCTTCATTATTATTATCATCATTATTATTATTATTTTTTTTGTGACGGAGTAAGCAAGTAGCTAGGATTAGATAATTCAAATACATAGTATATGTACAATACTGTTTAACATTACTTAGGAATGTTAAATAAATTATTCTGTGATCTTATAATAATTTCATAAGTGTTAATTACGAATTTCTCTCTCTATTATACCAATAATTATCTAATCATCATTCCGACCGATTTTATTCTAATAATAATTGGACATTGCCGCCCGCCCAGTTGTTTTCGCTTAAAACAGTTCATAAAAAATATCACTGAACTTTGTTGATGGCGCCACTTTCTCGATAATACCGTTCTGTGGATTGCATAAAACAAGGCTCTCTCGCTTTATAATTTTATGAAGAAAAATGACATCAAAGTTCCAGGCCAAGCAAGAAAGGGCTAAAAATTAATTAAATAGTTTCTTATGATCGCGATCAGTGTCCTGCGTCCGTCGCAAACTGTTAAAACAATTAAATATTTTATCCGACAAACAATTCCCCTGATGTACCGCAACCAGACATACACGGGTGTCCTACACCTGTTTAAATAACACAACACACAATGTAATAGTATACAACCTGTCGCCCCAATCGCGCTCAAAGGCAAGGCCGTAGTATCGAAGAACTCCTAAGACCGCGCAATCGCGAGCACAATTTTCAGTTCAGCCGACGCGTGTAAATGGCTGCCAGTAGGTAGACACGTAAAGCACATGAGATGTCAAACTTCATTAATTTCTGACAAGATTATTATAATAGAATTTCATTTAACTCGTTATAAAAACGGTTAACAATGAACGCATAGTAAGTTTATCTGAATTCATATTCATATACTGCTTATCATAATCGATGTAGTATAATACATATCAGTATAAATGTATGTATAACTAACAATTTGCATATGACTGCCCGGAAACCATAAAGTTCTTACATTTATCGCTGCTTTTGATAAAAATGCTAGTTTTCTTTAACATTAACACAGTTTAAAGTTTAACCGATTACCTACACGGACCTGGAGGTAACTGGCTTTCCTCGTCAAACCACGATCGTATTTGTATTATAATTTTTTTGTTTTTTTGAAAATATTTCGCAACTCTCTATGAAAATAAAGAAAAAAATTTCATAATTAAGCGACAGAAGTGCGTCCGGAATGTCCGGCAGCGCCTTTGACCGTTGGGTTCAAAGAGCCGATTTACCCGACGATTCTGCTATGACTAAAATGCAGCATCAATATTGGGTGACAAAGCAGGCTCTGTCACAAAAACTTGGCAAAAAAGAGGACGAATGTATCGTCGCTTCGGACGCAGAGCTTGATTCTAAATTAGAACTGTTTCGTAGTATTCAAGAGTCTTGTTTACATCTGCAAAGAATAATTGACAAATATCAAGAGAGATTATGCAGTAAGTGTGTTGTTTTTTTTTTCTGCACGTTGATTAGATCCTCATTTAGTTTACTTTGAGATTGTGAATAAACCTACTCCACCTCTCAGATCTGGCGCAGGAAGAAAATGCGATGGGTCGATTTTTGAAAGAGGCTGGTAAACAGGATAAAACTAGAGCTGGAAAGATGATGTCAGCTGTTGGTAAATCATTGTCATATTCTGGCCAGCAAAGACTTGCTCTTAGAGCACCTTTGGTCAGATTGTATCAAGAAGTTGAGACTTTTCGACAAAGAGCGATCGAAGATACTTTGCAAAATGTTCAAGCTATGGAAAAAGCTCGGACTGAATATCGCGCAGCGTTATCTTGGATGAAAAATGTCTCTCAAGAACTAGATCCAGACACCTTCAAGCAACTTGAAAGGTTCAGAAAGGTTCAGACCAGAGTTCGAAGGTATTTCCCCATTTGTTTGCAGCAGAAAATATAATTTCGCATTGCATTAATACAACTTGTTAATTAACAGAGGTAAATCGGCGTTTGATCACTTGGCTTTGGACTGCCTGCAGAAAGTCGACTTACTGGCAGCAGCCAGATGCAATATGTTCAGTCATGCGCTTGTTCTTTACCAAAGTACACTATTGAATTTTACCAAAAAATCATCTCAAGCATATTCGACAATAGCAAATAGCTTCAAAGGGTATCAGCAGTACGATTTTATGGTAGTGAAAGAGCTTGCCGAAACTTCTAGCAAACTAGCGCAAGAAACTGGTGGTAATGAGGACCTTGATGACAAAGATAAGTGAGTTGAATCATGTCTTGATATAAAAAGTTTCTAAGAGTAAACACATTCGTCACAATTACATGCGCGTCGTGGTTTTTAGATTGCTGTTTTTTGACTCCGATTATCATGACAATGTGGAAGAAGCCCAGGAAGCCAAAGTAAGTGATGAAAATAAAGCTGGGATTGCGAACAACGGTGCAGATGATGAGAAATTACTAGATATTAGCGATGATTCTAACAATACCCAATTGAGTTTGAAAGAATTAAATCTGACTAGTCAAAGTGTGAAAAAAGACGGCCTTGATAATTTCTTGAACAATACGCCTGACAAAGAATTCGATGATTTTTTCGACAACATCGATGTTCAGAACAAGAAACTGGGAGATAATAAAAGTGGGAAAAAGTCTGCTGCGTCAATCGATCAAATATTACTGGACGAGAGTTTGACACAGTTGGATTTGGCAATGGATTCATTCACCGGCAGTGGGGGTTTCGACTTTTCTAATTCCCCGCTTTACAATCCTCAGCAACAGCAGTTGCAACAGCCACCTCTTGACTTGTTAACTTCAGAGAGTGTGGCTTTGTTTGAAGAAATATTGAATAGTGGGCCTAGCACCAGTACCACTGATTGGGAAATGATGTCTGGTGATACCTTTTTGCCACCTGGTATACTGAAGCAAAGTTTAGGAGCTGCTACACTTGGTACAAATCACAAAGATCAAGTTAGCGGTAGTAGTGACAAGGTGAGTGAACTATATTGTATCAAATCATTCTTAACTATAGTAGTGCTTAGTTATGAATGTGAGTTTTCTTTTTCGTTTTCAGCAAAATAAAAGTAAAGGTGGCAAGGGTGGAAATTCATGGCTGGATTTATTCGCGGAATTAGACCCACTTGCTAACAATCCGATGGACAGTCTAATCAGCGATGGGAATGCTCCTGCTTAGTGAATAAATTTAATAAGAAATACTGTCCGTTAATTATTCAATATGGCATCGCGGGCCATCATTGAATAGATTAATCTGGCTATTACCTATTACCTAGTCATTTAGTGTCCTTTAAATTTAAATGAAAACTTTTTAGTTCTAGAGTATGGTAAACTTTTAATCATGACATTATTTATCATTTTAAAATGAATGAACATCAAAGAGAAATCTCTATAATATTTAAGTAAAAAAATAACCAGAATAACACTACGTATATGTCTATTTGTACTTATTAAAAGTGTGTATCGTGATTAATGAAACATTCCTATACAGAGATAGCCGGTTCATAATTAATGTAATTGATGAAATTTTTCGTCGGGAATCTCATGGACCGTGTTCAAGCCAGTGAAAGAATTTATACCAAAGAGTAAATTTCTACCAAAGATAATGCATATTATATATACTAATATGAATGTATATAGTAATTATACCTATATGCATGATATAGACTATTTTCAAAATTCCCTTCAACTTTTTACTTAATAATGTTTTTAATAATGATAAATATCTAGTTTTTACAGGAATTTATTATTTATAATGGCTTCTATAACTATGAAACCATTTATTTCATTTTTTTTTCTTCTCTTTTTTTTTCTCTATATATTTTTAGATTAATTTTAATTTAATTACAAATTTTTAAATATTTTCTATACTGTACCGATCACCTCTCTGTCAAATCCAATATGAAAAGGGTACGTTCGTCACAATAAAAGTATTCTAAACGCCGTAATAGTTGTATCACGATGTATTAGTTTAGCTGCCTATAACAATCCTTAACAATTCGACGTTATTACCAAGTGATTTTCAGATGATTTTTTTTCGTTTCATAAAATGTAAAATAATAAGTAGTTAATCTGTTTACGATTATCGCCTGGCCATCAATTAGGTATTATTGATTCGTCTGATAATATTAATATTCTTCTATAATACAAACATAGCTAACGAAAAATTGCAGTGTGTTAGTTTTTTGGTTTAATAATAAAGATAAACGGGATCGATGATTATTTCAAATAAATCAATTCAACATTCGCATTATAAGGTGGAAAAAAAATAAATACAAGATATAGTAGTACTCAAATTTGGGACTTAAAAAATAAGATCTTTTTTTTTTTTTTCAAAATCTCGAGCACCTAATCTAATAAACACGGAGCATAAGGGTACATAGACAATCACAGCATGGGTTCGGGTTTGGATTTGAGCTTACAAGTGACCCTCAATTGTTGTTAATCAATTTCAAGAGTTAAGGATAAAAAGTAAAAACTGTTCTATATGGTAATGTAACTGGGTCAGTCGATTCTGGCTCAAGCATCGGTGAACTGGGACATGGCAGCCTTAACTCTGAAACAAGACAATAAACAATATCAAAATCAATTTAAGCTCATAAAGGAAGTGCGTACACTTCAAATGGACGTATTTTTGAAAAAAAGAAAAAAAAAGAATACCTCTAATCAAGGTGTATGTATGCCCTTAATTAGAAAAGACTGTGATTCCGAACTAAGACCGTTTAGCTACAAAGTAGTTGATTTATGATTATAAGACTACAGTGAACACTAAACCACGGATCATTGAATGTATATACTTTTCAAATAACTGCGAGTCCTTAGTGTGGCGTAACTGTTGTAAAATACGGTAAAGGCCGAGTTCACGTAAACGTGCCTGACGTTGTGTCGCTCCAGGTTCTTCTCTCCACACCAAATTACAAACACAGAAGATTGCCGCCACTTGTAGTTTAACGTTGCTGTGCATCTGCATAAATGGTAAAAAAAAAAAGTTGTGAGCACTGATCAGTAGCATTTGATGAATAATTGTTATTCGTTATTAAAATGCTGAATTAAGTAAAGATTATAAAAAAGGCTTGTGGCAAACCATGTAATCCATGAGTTTTTTCAGCACATCTTCATTCGCCATAATATGGTCACGGGCCCGATCTCCGTCCGCTACATTTGCTAGAATACAGAGGGCTTGCTCTTTGACGTCGGCGGGGTGTTCGGGATCTTCCAATACCAGAATAACAGCCTGCATCACGTGAGCGGCATGCTCTGCCATTATACGATCAATGTGTGCCTTTGTTGATAGGAGGTTTCTTAATAGGCCAAGTGTTTTCATTAAAACAGCCAATTCCGGATCAGCGAGTAGGCGAAATATTTGGTCGGTGCCGAGACATGAGAGGATTTGTGATTTAACACGCTGTTCAGCCTGGAAAGCCACATTCATCAGGGCCCAAATACCGTTTAGGCGTAGCGCGGGATCTGGCCGCCTGGTCAATGAACATAACAACTCCACTCCACCTGATTCGAGAATAGGCTCCTTACTTGGGCTAAACTCCAATAGCAGGTTGCACAGGGTGCTCGAGGCCACGGTTAGCAAATCCTCTTCGCCTTCTAATCCCCTACCTAATGGTATAATATAGGTAATACAACGAAGAGCGACGGGTACCAAAACAATACGGGTTTGAATAAAGTGCAGTACACCAGTTCCCTGTTGAGATGATGGCGCGACTCGAGCACCGTGTCACCAACTTGTAAACGATTCTCTCACTAAGCTTTAAAAAACATATGTGCATTGGAATTCTTTCGGATATTTTAATAGCGATAAAAATTAGATTTAACAAATTTAATTCAGTATTCGTAATAAAAAGAGGAAGCTTCTTTACAACGAGACAAACTTTTTACCGATCTCGGCTTTTCAGCTATCTAGCTAATACATTTCGTACCGTTTTCCGTTTTTCCGTTATATACTGGCACTCTTTCCATATATTATATGCCTATTGATCTTAGGATTCGTACCCTCTAATCCTCTGTCCGCTCCGTGTAACAGTTGCATAAGCGGTCTCCAAACCGCATGATCTTGGAAGGTTGTGCGCAGCTGTTGTACGCTTCTCGATAACGAATGGAGGCATCTAACCGCAGCCAATCGTACTCGGGGTCCTCCCGGATCTTGCAAACCGCCTACCACCTGTTCCATCAGATTCTCTGTCTCAATGATCCTCTTACGAATATCTTCGTCATTTGCACCCAATGAAGCAAACGCTCTGAACGCTGCCTGGCGCATATCCTGTGACAATGTTGCGTCTAGTACCTAAGACCAAGAATAACATTTTCAAATATCCATTCCAATCTCCGAAAATCTAATTCTCATATCCATCCAACTACCAGAGGATGTGGCCTAAGAAGTTCCGCAAGAGTAGGTATGAGATGATTGCTAATAGATGCAAGTCGCTGCAGATCTATATCGACTTCGGTCAGGTACGCTAGAGTTTCGGCAGCAGCCACTCTTTCTCTTGGTGGTCTTTCCCGATGACAAAGCCTTACCAAACAAGGCAATGCTCTATAAACCACTCGTGGATCAGTTGAGGAAAGAGCACCAGCTCTGTGCATGTATGCGACACAGCGGGCTGCTTCGAGTTGAACAAGTGCACTTCTTTCCCGACCCATCAGCTGACCCAACGCCACTGGTACGCCTCTGTATACAGTATAATATACGTGTGATTAATACGCTCTCTGGATGATGATAAATATATTGAATGCCAGTAAGTAAAAAGTCTGGTAGACCTCCTGGACGTTTATCCTCGAAACGAAATACCCGAAAACCTCAATAGTCATTTGAATAATGTACTGAGCGTGTGTTAATTCACGAATAACTGACCTGCCTTGAGAGTTGTTTGTAGTAGCAGTAGCAACAAGTGCCGATACAGTGTGATTCTGATAACACATATTAGCAAGGCAGGCTAGTGCTGGAAGTTGTACATCAGCAAGTGGGGAATCAAGTTGTGCAGCTAATGCGCCAACAGCTCCGCCTCGCGAGAGTGCATTCTGTTCTTCAGCGGTCTGCTATCGCGATATGGTATGTAAAGATTAATTACAAAGACCACAACTCGAGTGACACATATGTAAATGAGTAACAACCGTCGTTACCTTGCATGCGGCGGTCAGAATAGTAGCAACGCATACTTGGTTGGTAACAGATTTAGCAGCTAGTCCCAACAAGCGTGGTACTAATCCAGGATCCTGATAAATCGCATGTACAGGTGCTGCTGTGTGATGAAAAACAGTCCGCAAACATCGTAGGCAAGCTTCTACCAAAGGATTTTTACCTTCCCCCTCCCTCTCCCCCTCTCCTTCTCCTTCACCTTCGCCTTCACCTCCTTCATCGACACTAACATTAGCCAGCAGCACCTGGAGCAGGGGTGGTACAACACCAAGCTCTATAAGAGCTCTGACATGCTGGTCTGTACCTTTGGCAAGGGAACCTAACGTAACTGCTGACTCAAGACGTACACGTTCACCGACACCTCCTGACGAGTCACTCAACAATTGCAACAGTCTTGGTACAACACCCTGGGCAATTACAGAACCCTTTTGCCGGTTGCTTCCAATAACAGAATTTTTTAGGCAGCTGGTAAGAAACGAAAAAAAAAAAATAGGAAGCATGAAATTATTTTTATTTTATTTTTTTCAGTGTTCGAACTGTTTTTGTGATGTGATTTAGTCACGTTTTCACGATATAGCGAGATTTGGTCTGACTGCGATGTAATGTATATGTATGTCTGAATGAAATATTTTAAGGTTAAGTTCGTACTAAGCAACAGTCTTAATAGTACTCACATAATAGCCTCTAGGCATTTCTGGCGATCGGGTGAATACAACTCGTCGATGTAGCTTCTAGAACTCTCAACGTCCTAGATGAGCGTGATTAAATATCATTTAATTATTGACGAGTTAAGATTTAGGTATGAAAATGTTAAAACGTCAAATTTTAGGCCGGTACTTGGTGTTGGAAATCTAACAGATATTTAGATACTCACCATATACGGCTGCATCACCGAGACCATGGCTTATTAAAAAATAAATATATTCTTATTTATTAGGTTAAGATATTTTCAGGTCGCCATTTGACGTGTTTGAGTGTTTAAACAAATTGTATGTGGTTTTTTTTTTTTTTTTTTGTGTCCACTCCGTTTTTTTTTTTTTTTTTATTTTTCACTTCCTTCTTGTTCTATGTAAAGGTAAACGCGCGTCTGCTACAATGGGTTATGAAACTTCTAGCCATTTCTGGCGTTGACGCGTGACCAGGTATACTATTATAAACGTACGTGTGACTATAGTTGATAATCAGATTTGAACTACTCAAAAATTGTTCAGAAGTGTAGAGGGATTACGGTAGTGAGATGGGAAAAGTGAACTTAGAATGTGAATCGCCATTAAACCGCAGGAAACTACGCCGCCAACCAACTACGTTCGCCAACGAAGCGAATATTGTTTTCAACACTAGGATACAGTTTTCAAATACTAATACGTATTATACTTTGCTAGGAATTTTCTTTTATCATATATACTAGAACGGACAGTAAACTATAAGCGATTATTCATAAGAACGTTGTAGAAGTATATTTTTGTATTATTAAAAAAAAATAAAAAAAATAATACAATATTAAGCGGGAGAGTTGTGAAACACACGCCTATGTATAGCACGAATCAAACAGGGACATGTGCAGAGTGAAAAACGTTAACCATCACATTTCCAAGACCTTGGAATATTACGCGTCTGCAAAATGACGAGGTACACACCGAGAATCGATGTGGAATTTGAAAATCCGATGAATCGTCCGAATACGTTTATCGATTACATTTATTCGGTTTTCGAGATATTATGGCGCCGAACGTTTGAAAATTAAAATCAACAAATTTTCAAATTCAAATTTTAAGACGGCTAACTCTCGGGTCATTTTTTGTGCCATTTAAACGGCCGCGGGGTTGTACATTGTAGTTTCTCTAAATATCAGCTTTCTATTACCGAGCACACAGACGCGGCGAGTTCTACATATGTGGAGCTTTTATATTTACGCTAAATTCCTGTAACTAGACCTTAAACGCAGTCAACGCCTTGAATTTGTCCAAAGAGAATGATTTTCTTTGAATTTTTCTCGTGGCGCCATCTAACGGTCATTAAACGACACGTTACTCGGTCATTGGTAAAGGAATTTGTTTAATGTAGGAATTACACGCATGT
The DNA here is from genome assembly GCA_963992785.1 of Tenthredo livida. Lineage (NCBI taxonomy): Eukaryota > Metazoa > Arthropoda > Insecta > Hymenoptera > Tenthredinidae > Tenthredo > Tenthredo livida. The sequence continues at coordinate 18,649,389 of OZ023068.1, read as the reverse complement.
GTGTTCATCTGTTTCATTAAAAAGACCGATTATTGAAGTGGAGAGGTTTATTTTGGGGGAAAATAGAAGCAAATATTAAACAGAAATGGCACTGTTGGTTAAAACATTGCAGAGATCGAGTCGGTGTCTAGGTAAGCGTTAGAACGCTTGTAAGACAATCTTTATAATTTTTAGGTTATCTGAATTCGATTTAACTCTTCTGCTATTTTCATATATGATGTAAATAAGACGTTAGAAATTTGAATACGTTTCAGATTCATCGAGTATCAAATTCAGCGCAAGAAAATTCCAAACATCTTCTATCCTACAAGTGAATCAGGGATGGAGAGCAAAGTAAAACATTGTAGAGACAAACGGTTTTCTAAAATATGGTAAATCATATCATCATGTGATCTCTTTTTGCATCTTGCAGGAGAGGTCTCACTGAAAATCCCAATACATATGGGGCTCTGACTAATCTACCTGACTACTCCTTCAAAGATGGTCGTCCAACACCAATTGGTATAAGACACAGAGTCCGGCTTGACAAGCAGCGGGAATATGCAGTGAATATCTCATGTCTATGATTTGTTATGTTTGAGGAAACAATATTTACAGAAATGGTGGTTGTATGTTATTTCTTCTTGTCTTTCAGGCATCAATTCTGAGGCTAACAGCAGAAATTGATTTCGCTGTCGAAAGGCATGACCGAATGCAAAAGGAAGAAAATGAGAGGAAGCAAAAGATTTTAGATAGCAAATTAAAACCCAAAGGTTCCTTGCTGGTGACCAAATGAATGAATGTAGATTAAGTTTAATTTGATTTCTGTTTAAGAATTTATTAGTCAATGTAATCAATATTGTCAACGTGTAATTTTCAGTGTAACAACTTTGATATGATCTTGATTATAAATAAAACGTATTCTATGATTGGAACCGAGTCTTCATGATATTTATCACAATTTAAAATCGATTGGAGATTTCAAAAATCAACTTGGTTATTCAAGTTTGAAACGATTTTTTCATCAATGTTTAACATTTATCTCAAACTGTATTACAGGCATTTTCAAAGATCCTGGTACTCAGATTGTTTATCTTGACGAATATTTCGTTTTCCTATATTGACCCTTAGAGGGACACGTAACGTATGCTGTACGCGACAGTACTGCCTATTGGCCATACGTAACCAGAGTTGCCTGTTAGCAGGCGCATCTCGTGGCTACTAGAATAGAATACGTAATAATATAATATCAAGCGTCATAGTGTTTTCGCAAACAGAATAAGTATTTTTAGGGGAACCGGATATTTAATAGCTTCGATAGTTTAGAGAAAATATTCCATGATACAAACAATCGCTCTTTGATTAGTTGATAATTGTTTGATCAGATGATGAGAATTCGAGAATTATTGGCGTCTAATCATTTGATTATGCATCTATCGGTAATGTCAAGAATTTTTTTAAGCCACATCGATTCATTATTTTACGGATCTACCTATATACGTCATATTAAATTATTTTTTCCTTATAATTTGTGTTTCGATGAAGAACACGAAATATAATATCTTAGAGTTCGAATACGAAAATTTCGGTTGCAAAGTGTTCTTGTGAATATGAACATTTCGTGGAGTACAAATCACTTGTTCAATCGCAGAATGTGCATAGAAGTAAATTTACAATTCAAATTCCTAAATATAGTTCACTATCGGTTCAAAACTATAGATACAGTTCACCAGGTTCCAAGTATACCGAATTCGCTGGTTCATTACACTATGTACTATATTACAAAATATTTTAGCGCCGGTTTCAAATGCCAAGAAATGAAAATCTGACTAAAACACCATCCTTGATCATTTTATATCCCACCGATTGAAAATCTTGCGACAAGTGCTGTGAGCCTTTGTTACTGTTGCCAAGTTATTTTTACGCGTTTTAAACTTCTGACATTTTGATGTAGGTCTCTTAGACAAGGTGGGTTTTATGTATGCGCTGAATAATAGATATAACTCTGTTCCCAAGTTGCGGTTTTCCATATACATCAGCAAATGTTTACACTTCATGCTAAATTTGACGAATATTTCATGTCTGAAATGCAAATGAAAAATCTGTCTTCTTGCTCGCACGTATATCCTGATATCTTTGATCGTTTCAACCTTCACCTACTAGATTGTTGCATACGTAGCGAGACTTTTTAAAAGTATATCTATAAATCCCGGCAGCGTGCGCCCAAGTTTGCAAACCAGACGGACCAACCACTGGGGCGAGTGGGGGCGGCGGTGGGGCTAGGGCAGCCAGGGCGACGGCTACGATTCCACGAACGGGTGCCACAGTCTCTTCCCAGACAGAATCGCAAGCGCGGCGCGGCAATTCTAAATTTCTCATTTCTAATTCCGAACCGCAAGTTCTGATATCGCGTTTTCTTCGAGGACTCAACAGCCAAGCACGTCAAATCGACTAAAAAGTGAGTTAGTGGGTGACCCTGAGATTAATCTTCGACATTGGCGTCATTTTTCCGAGCTGCACCGTCTGTATCGCATCCTCTTCCGCAGTAATCATTCCCTCTACGCCGTCGTCAAACACTGATATAATTAGTGCGAATTTCGTAGTGGTATAATAAAATTTCATGCCACAGAAAATTCTCGGTCGAATTTATTTTTTTTGTTTTTTTTTTTTCATCATACGTGAGGCCAGAGAATTTCTTGGAATCAAGCCACTCGATATATCACGCTCCTAGCTGTGAATTATTGCATAGGATATAAAAGTTATTTCTATATGAAATGGCAAGGAAGAAAATTTGAGAATTAGAAGTTTCTCATGCCAAACCGTGAAGACAAAATTTCAGATGAACGTAACAAAAACATTGATTACTCTCATTGCTATACGCGTATAGTTATTATTGCCCTCGGTGTTAATGCCAAATGAGATTATAGTTCAGATATACAATAAGAATTTCTAAAGCATATAATGTTACAGTCAAGAATAAGCGAATCAATCGTCAACAGGTTTCATCGATTTTTAATTCCTGTTTATTTACAACCGCAGTTCTTGCATAATGTGCTATGTCTACGATGCAATGTATAGCGTCATAGCCAAGCCGGAAGAGTATCGCATCAGGTTGTGAATGGCGTCTATCAAATCTTCCGTCACTTACAAGAGATGCTGAAGCGCATCCTTGAACAAATTCTGTTCTTTTTTTCATTATTAATATATTTTTTTCTTTTTGTTTCCTTGCTCAATTCCCATGATCTCTTCTCTGTTCGCGTCTCTATCGCGCGTCTGCGTACTAGACATCTCTTTCTTCTTGCTTTTGTAATTCTGGTTACACGCGTACACATAGAAACGGCATGGCTCCAGCAACAGCGTAGTGCAACACCATTGCCTGCGCAAACACAGATACACGAATTTAGAACGACTGATCAATATGGCACATGCGCCCTCCGAATTCACCCCTTAGGCTTTAGGGGGCTGACGACCTATACCAAAAGCGCTTTCACTTGAACCCACTCTTTGGTCATACTGTGGTGGGGATTGGAAGGCCTTCAAATCCTGCACCGAGGTTTTCATGTTATACCATCGCGATGTATGACGGCACCGTGCATTATGCGGTGTATTTGCTGACGCGGAGGGGCGATACTTCCTGTTCAGTCAATTAACGAAAAAATTACGCCTCGTTGTTTTTAGAATTTGCTAAAGGGTCTGAGGAATTGGGAAAACAGAGGGACAAGATAATAATGCCTTTATGTGCGGAGAAGAGATTTGTTTGATAGAACCAACGCCTCGGGTGTCAACGCAGAATTATCAAACGCGAAACCGGTAAACAAAAACTGCGTGTTTTCCGGTTCCATATCCACCGATGACACAATACGTAACTGGCATAACTGCCTATTTATAGGTATGAAATAACACGGTTTAGCATTGGCTTTCTACTAGCTCAGTGAAGATCCTCGCATAATTATAAATCATTATTATTATCACATCGTACGTCAGGATAATTAAGAAACAATATTCCAAGTCTGAGTTACGATAAACTCGTTGTGATGCAAACATGAAATTCACTCGCATAAAATAAGGGGGATTTCTCGTTTCTGTACTTACAGAACCTCGCGAGGCTTGCGAGCTCGTTTTCGTTAATTTTCATATAAAATTTAATTTGAATATCGCTGCTAAAAACCATTACCGCGCACTTCTCTTACTGGGCCTGGCCTTGTATTGATTTTATTACCTCTTCAGTCAGCGATCCTAACTACTCATGACATCACCCCCTGTCTATACTCAATGATCTCAGCACATGCAGATAATGTAATGGATGAGGAAATAATAGATCTTTCATCGGCTCGTTCCTATCCGTATCTCGTCTAATCGGGGTGTGGGTCCAAGTCACGCGAGCTATCCAAGTGTATATATACTGATACCTATACCTATATACATATACCTATACGAGAAGTTATTTTCGACTCCGCATAGTAGCGAGTGCGAAAAATAGGAAAAAAGAAGCAAGGAAAACCATTCAAGATGCATGAAATTTTCGCACTTTGAATCTGCGCGCATAAAGATTCCGCAATTTTTGGACAGTGATCAAGACAGACCTTGACCTTAAACTATTTCCCCACATTGCGTAATGGACCCCAGAACATATGCCCCGCACGACCTAACGCGTTACCAATTATTGTGACCTCAACCTGCTGCGCATTAGCTGGTATAGCGGTAATTTGTTTAGTCAGCTTGATTTGTTCCTGCACAGACTGGAATAGCTAAAAGAATGATAGCGCGAGTGAAACGACTGATTAATCAAACTTTCATCTCATACGAGAGTCAATAACTCATGTGAGAAACCCAGGATGATATTATTATTGTATAAGTGATGGATAATAATTTATCGATTTTTATCGCATATTGAGGCCGATGTTTATACGTATGTTGTATATTTGCAATAATCTTATCTGCGATAAAAGCGTGGTGTCAACGCTGTAAATTAGATGTTTTATAACGCGCCCGTTGTGTGTTTCTATACTACATATATATAGATCAATGTGGCCGTGAAAATCCTCGCACCCTTTCAGCCCTTGAGTTTTAAGTTAACGGTCGATAATAGAAAGAATATCATTTTTCTTTTCCTAAAAGAACCTGAAAATAATATAATTCATTGGCTCTTTTTCCGCGATACTATATACCCAAGCTGCTATCGCAGACGGTTGCGTTATGCAATGGTATAATCTCTGTTACGTAATGGCTGCATTTGATGTGGAAACTGAATTTCGGATCATTTTTTACCGCAGAGAATCGAGAAAATTAGCAGAACCTTGCTAAATGACTCCTATAACGGTTCACGGTTGGTTCAATTATCAAGTATGAATGATAATGGCGTTTTTTAGCACATGAGCGACGTAAGCTATGTGTGTGGACGGCAGAGTTATATTTCCTGGATGTCGTAGGCCCACACGTAAAGAAATTTTCTGTTGAATTTACCGTCGCAGCAGTGAATATATGGACAGCACTTTTTTTGCAGTATAAATTACCTTTTTGCAGTATCAATTACCAGAATTTTAGTATTTGGCACATTGGAGGCCATTTGCTCCAATGTGCCAAATACTAAAATTGTGGTCATTGATACTGCAAAACGGTATTTTATACTGCAAAAAAAGTGCTGTCCATATATTCACTGCTGCGATGGTAAATTCAACAGAAAATTTCTTTACGTGCATGAATCTCACTTTATTGATTAAGATTGACGAAAAAAGTCTGAAACCACACCCACACCAGCTGGTGTGCAAAAATAATCGTGCTATGCACGCGTAGGCTATACTATTATGTATAGGGTCAATTTTCTCTCTATAAATAGAGGTTGAATTAAATGAGTGACTGAAGCGAGCTTTGGGATATTCCAAGCCGTGACCTAAGTTAATCCGTTTTAACCCAGTTTAATCTAATCTCATTCCATACACTGCAGCTTTCAAATTGAAGCACGCGATATTAACTGGGAATCGAACGAGCCAACGTCTCGTGTGGAATCAACACATGATTTTCGAAAAACAATTCGCTTCCACTACCATGCGCTGCAGCTGTCAAATCGCATCGAGCATATCACGCGAGATATTATTACCAATGCAACTAGTCACGTAAGGACTAAGGTAACCTTGGAAACTTACTTGTTTGATTAACATCGCGCTTAATAGGAGAACGCAACAGGCGAGGTATACCTGTAGATGTTCGTGACGAGAAACCGTATAGGTATATACCTACTCGTATAATAGGATAATAAAATGCTAAATATTATCTCACGTGCGATAACCGTTTTTCTTACTTTTCCTTATACCCTTCACGTTCGTAAACATTTACACGATTCCTATAACATGCGAAATCGAGCATAGGTATGTGTGTGTCCAATCTATCACTGATCGAAGGATCGGACTTGAGCGTTTTCCCAGCTCCTCCCATCACTTGGATTTCATTCTACAAATAAACGAATTTAAACTTATATTATGGCGCCTATCTTGTTGTCAGGCAACAAAATTCTTGTGCATTCGATCTTATCTGGTAAATTCGATAAGGATAGTCTATATATCGAGTGTTAACACACTCATGCCGGCTACCCGGGACGAAAGTTAGACGTTGTTGCGAGATCGAGGCATGCGGAAAGAATGCAAAATTTTCGCCTCTTCTTTACAGAAGTTATGATTAATTTCTCGATTATAATTAATTTTAGATAACAGAATGGCGGAAAATGTCCAAAATGGTACAGCTGCGGCTGCGGTTGCAGCACCGGCGGTGCAGGCACCTCCTAACGAAGGTTTGTCAGCCTTGAAGATCGACGCTGGAACCGAAGGGACTGGGAGCTCTGGACCTGCGAGTCCTGCAAGCCCCGCAGGGAGCGGATCCTTGCCCGCGAGTTTTAAGGCTTTTTCCAAATTTGGTGACCCCAAAAGTGATGGTAAACAAATAACGCTCAGCCAGAGTGATAAGTGGATGAAACAGGCCAAAGTTATTGACGGAAAAAAGATCACCACTACCGACACGGGAATTTATTTTAAAAAACACAAGTGAGTCGTCGCATTTGTTTATAACGTCCACGTATGTGTGGATTTATAACAGGTGATTAGCTGAAGGAATGGAGATAAATATCTAATATACAGGGTGATTCATTTTGAGCCATCGAGGCAGAAGCAATGATATTTGATTAAACAATCTCTAAAGTAGCGCCATCTAGAATTCAACTGGTATCCTCATGTTCTTCCCGCTCAAATCTCGTGTCATTTCATTTTATAGATATTTGCTCCAGGAGATTTGAATGATTTACAAAATCGTAATGAATACCGAAAATGAATTCTCCAATTTATTGTTGCAATAAAGTTGTGTGGATTGATATTGCAGGTCTGTAAAGCTTGGCTTGGAACAGTACAAGGCATACCTCGATGATTTGGCGAAGAACAAAAAAGTGGATGTGGAAGAGCTAAAGAATAAACTTGCGAATTGCGGGGTACCCGGAGTCTCGTCGCACGTGGTAGGTTTCAATTAGAGTGATTAATCCTGTAATCAAATAGGGTACAGGTAAGATGGAAGGTTTGAAATCATTCTATGGATCCCTGATAGCTATATCTTATTTATTTATTGTAGGGGAGACCGGGGACAAAAGTAACAATTTTGACTTAGAGCCCAATTGTAAATTCCACAATCAAGATGAAATAGATCTAATGGCACTTTCAGATAGTATATTCATTCCTCTAATAATAACCAAATGGAAGAATTTTCATATCAGTCTGTTATAGAGTTATAATCACTTTAATCGAACATGGCGATTGTTACTTTCGTCCCATACCTAGGGAACGAAAGTAACATCTGTTTCTTTCGGTTTTTTTTTTTTAAAACAGATATAAATCAGTACAGAAACTTCACTTAGTTTTACAGTACTTCACGGAATTGATTATAATGAAGCAAAAAATATTATAATATCCTCAGATAAACTTCATTTATAATAAATCAACAAATTATTGAATATTTATGAAAGAATTATTTATTTTCTTGACTATCATTAAAATAACAAATTAATAACACAAATACGAGGATCTTTTGATCATAGGTAACTTTGAGGCATTCTAAAGATTAATGACAAAATTACAATAGGCACCTAATAGTGTTGTGTTACTTTCGTCCCCAACCTCATTTTCCAAAATAAAAAAATTATAACTTCGGAAAAACGAACAGAACATAGGACTTCTACGCAGCCATTAATAAAGCGACTTTTCAAGAATAAACTGGCAAAAATTCATTTGAGTATTTACATATTTACTACAGGTTTTCATAAGAATACCAAGAATCGAAAAACTTAGTCAAGTCGGCCAAAAACACAAAATCTCCACCAAAACGTGTAAATTTCACGCGCGGGCGCAATCGATAGCTCAAACTGAAGCAGCATCGAACACGCTTACTATTATGTAAAACACAACTTTTAGATTTGATTGTGTGCGTTGTGGGAGGCCTTGTTACTTTCATGACGTGTTACTTTTGTCCCCGGTCTCCCCTACTTGATTGGCAGTTATATATGTCTCGATTTTTGATGACGTTATACGCTAGGCTCGTACTACTACACTCGTATGAACAAGCTCGTGTTTTAGTATACATGCATGCGATTTTCACCCCAGAGTTACCTGGCACACAAGTTAGGCGGCGCTGGCGGTCGTATACATGCACAAATTCTACACACACTAGTAGCGTACTGGAATTGTACGTGCCTAGCGTATTGGTCTCGATGGACATTTCAAGCTTGAAATAATTGTCTAAATGAAAGAACGAAAGAAAAAATATGACTGCTTGACAAATAACGGGGGGGGGGGGGGCGGATTTACATGTGTAATCTGAACCATGAATTATTTATGGGGGTACATCGCATGGTGTCGTGTACATAAGACGTGTATACCATATTCGAAACATTAGTAAACACGAGAACGTTCGCATGAGCGAAGGTTGTTAAGAAAAAAGTTGCAGAAATAACTCTTAAGTTTCGGGAGTTTCCTATATGTATACCTATATACTCAGTTGAAATACTCACGCAATAATAATAATTAACGAATTTGAGATTTTTTTATCGCTAAAATTTATGTCTTGATGTGACGTGGCTATAAGATTCTTATTAAAGAAAAAGAAACGAAATTACAGTACAGGTGGAAATGAAAAATCCTGCAATAACGTTAAAAACGAGTATAGGACGACAATTCACAATTCATGTATACTTAATCAGGCCGTACTCGTAGTCTGGCTGTACTCTATATTATTAAATTACAAGCAGAGTCTGTCTGACAGGTTGTATAGATCGATTGACATCAATTTATATAGTATATTGTGTAACAAGGGATGAAACAGTGTGAATGCAGGCCAGGGTGAAGTTGTCAGCCCGAAGCCGAAGGCGAGGGATGACATCACCCGTGCCTGCATTCATGTTTCATCCCGTGTCACACACTATGTTTTTCATAACATTTGCAAAAAACTTCAGGTTTCAAATTGCTTCCCTCCCATGGGAAGAAAGCAACTGCAAGGGACGAAAGCAGTTGCTTTCTTCCCATGGGACGAAAGCAACGCTGCTTTCAGACCGCTAATACATTGAAATCGCGATTGAAGCATACGTCACAGCTTTTCGCGGCATTCGCATGAAATTAGCTTGTTTCGACTCGCTAAACAGGCACTGAAAGCTGACGTTTCAGAGCAGATGTTATGAAAAAACTCTAACAGGCAAACCCTCCGATAAGTTATTCAGCAAATAACAATCTATACGTATACGTATATACACCTTGAAATTTTAGCTGATTTAAATGAAAATGGCACGAGACATGCGACGTGTATATTCATATAAATGCACGCAAACGATTTTGCCGGGAGAACAATGGTGCGAATCGTGATGTCAGCTTAGCGAGGCCTCGATCCATTGAAACGTTGGTTGGTTTCATTGACAGAATTCAAACACTGATCACGATTCACGCACATAACATTATAGTGTTGTAGGTATACTAGGTATACATCGTAAACGTAAAGCCATATCCGTTTCGTGACAGTAGAAGTTCAACAGTTTCAGGAATCCCACAAAATTGATCATTCACGTTAATTCACTGCACGTTCGTGTGTGTGTGTGTGTGTCTGTTGAACGATTCATTGACGATTTTTCACGACTCAAACTAGATGAACATTTTTTACTGTTTATTTTCCATATTTTCTGGGCAACAGGCAGGAAAGGCAGCATCAACAGTGGACAGACTAACGGACGTCAGTAAGTACACGGGATCGCACAAGCAACGATTTGACCAAAGTGGAAAAGGCAAGGGAATTGCCGGGCGTAAGGACCTCCCTGACCAGTCGGGGTATGTGACCGGTTACCAAAACAAGGACACCTACAAGGCGCATTAACCCACCAAAGCGTAAAAGCACAAAACGCGTTGTATAGCCTTTTTAACTAAAAAAATGTGCACGAAATGCTTCATTATTTTTTTAACGTTTAAAAAGCTCGTAGCACGTATTTTGGTCCGCGTTCGTAACCGGAAAGGAGTTCCAAAGGAACTTATTACAAAAAATAATATACACGAAGCACAGCGGTAGTTTTTATTGGACGTACCGTGGTTGTAGTTATGGGTGATCGATCGCGAGGATGCCGTTAATATATAATCATTTTAGGCCACACGTAAAATTTATTAAAGGAGGCATTGTTTTGCTTCAGATTTTTTACTATTCAAAAGACTCAAGTCCGCAGGCATTCCGTTCGCGATATTAACGTGTTTTGTTTTCTCGTCAAATTAATGATCAAACGATCAAGTAACGAATTCGTGTATCCCATTTCCAAAAACGTTTTTGGATTCAAACGAATTGAAAGCTTCTAAATCCGTTTTAATCCAGAATCTTTTTTTTCACGTCCCAGATGCGTAAACATATTATATAATAAATTATAAGATCAAATATACCTACTTGCAATTTTTTTCACAATATTAGTAGCTTTCATAGTAGCTGGTTTATCCATCGTATTATTAAATAGTTACGATATTCTGGAAGTCTTCTTTATACTCTAGCTATGTAATCATTCATTATTTACAATTAAGAATCGATAATCCTCAATTCAATTCTATAGAATTTAACCGTTTCTAAATAATTGTTACCTCAAAGGTATATTATCGTACCTTATCCACTCCTGCAGTCATACGCTTCCTCAAGTGCAGTCCTCCCGCGAAATTTTTACTTTTTAAATAGGTATAAAAACGTTATTAATTTATTATTACCATTAATATAATTATTACATATTAAATATACATATATACTTACTCGAGTAGGTGTAGGTGTAGGTGTACTCGTGATACGATCTATTATTAATTATAAATATTATTGAAATTACATTGTAATTGCCATATTATTATAATAGAAAGCAATCCGATTGAATAAAGGTTGACGTTTATATTGTAAAAAATAAATAAACTACCCCTATACATATATTATTATCCCTTCAGAATTTCAATGAAATCCATTATATACATAATTGTTCCAATAAATTTTCACAGATAAATAATAACGCAATAATTATTATAACACTACGAGGATTCGGAAGACTTATCGTTCATAAATCACAAAGGTATACAACATACACCGATAACAACGTCTAACATCATATCATTATTTCTTGTTTTATTATCAAAAATTAGCAGATCGCAATATCAGATTATAATATATAACAGATAATGGCAAATTAATCGAGACTTACTGATCTATGCCACCATATCACCATTCACAGTGTTTCATAAGAATTTCAAACTGCGATTTCTTTTACTGGCGATAATGTACAGAAAATTGTAGATTTTTTTCTTTTTTCTTTATCTTTTTCTTTTTCTTTTTCTTTTTCTATCCATTGGCTTACAGGCTATACTCTAATAAAACTTGTTTATTCATCTATTTATTTTACACACTTTATCCATCGCATTTTCATTTTTTCATTTTTTTCTTCTTTTTTTGAGCCTCTCAAACAATTCACACACATAGTTCATTAACATTATTAATCATTCAATATGTACAAATAAAATGACGTAAGGATATAATTGATTCGTAGAACAATGTTTGTATACATATCGTTTCAGTCTATTCGTAATAATATACTCCGTTCTTCTTTTTTCAATAAATTGCATTACATCCCCATTTCTGTATAATAGCACTTGATTTTTGTTATCGATGAACATAAATATAAGGCAAATGAAATTAAACGGTCATACGAATAAGTGCTAAAATCCATAAAATATACTCATGGGGTCCGTTGATGGGCGGAGGGGGTGCAGAGGCTGGATATTATTATAATATGAGAAAACTATATGGATGATAAGAAAATATATATTTAACGTTATTATAGTTAATTTAATATAAAGATTAAGTAACGCGCGTATAACATTAAATATTGATTAGAGGGAACATATACATATAATTAACCAGTTACACATAATATGTAACATATACAAGCGTTACACGGTGTCGCTCGCCAGGGCGACAATTAATTTTGAAAATCTCTACATAATATTATCATACATATTTTAGGAACAAAAAAAAAGAGCAAAAAAAATACAAACACAGAATTGAGACTATTTCGTTTGATCATATTGATAATTCATTTAAATCGAATATTATTGCGAGTTATATACCCTATACCTATACGTCCTTGTGTATACAATGATAATTGATAACATGCGTATAAAAAATTTTCCTTAATATTCTTACAACAGAGGAAGAAGAAGAACAAATGAAAATGGAAAAAAAAAACAAAAAAAAAAAAACACTTATTTATATAATAATTAATAGATTCATACTCGACATTATAATATATAATAAAGTAATATCGTGTATAGATTTAAGATTTACAATTGTTATACATACACATGTATATCGAAATAATAAATGGAAGGCCTGCATGTATGTATGTACATATATTATTCTCACTATTTCTATCATTTATTTTTACTTTTTTCTTCTTATATATTTCGCATTTTTCTATATTTTATCTATCTATTCCGCGCTCTGTATGGACGGATTATCACACGTTTAAAACACATTTATATATATATATATATATTGGTATTATTAATTACAAATTTACGCGATCAAATAAATTACATAAATTATATATATACATATATATATGTATGTATGAAATAGATTTACTAATGTATAGATCTATATTCATATATATTTATATATATATATATATATACATATATAGGTATAAAGGTCAGGTATTAGCTCGACGTGAGAGAGAGAGAGAGAGATGATTCGGGGCGTTTAATTTCAATGGAAATAAAGGAACTAGAAATGTGCTGTTAATGCCCGTGTTTGACTTCTAACAATTGCGGATAATTTTCAACAATATTTAATAATATCCCATCGATATATGCCCTCAGTTGGGTGTTTACCTCCTGTTGTTCTTTTAGGGCCTGTTTCATCTGCAAATATAATTACAAAATATATGTATTTCACACCTCGCCATGTATATATAGTATATACGCAATACTCAACCGCATCGTCGCTGTAGTAGTTATAATTATACCGTGAGGTTGCGTGGAGAGAGCTAGTTCCAAGCGCGCAGGCGCTGATCTATTCGAATACTACGAGGGCCGCCAATTTCAGACGTGCCACGAATATCCCTAGACTCCGTATGCTATTTTTTTCCGATTGTTGTAGGTTATGTTTGTTGTGAATCTAGCAGACGACAGAACTAGGGATATTGCTGAAAAGTTGGTGGTGCTGCTAGCGCGATTCTGCCGGTCACCAATATTCGAATGAATCAGCGCCTGCGCGCTTGGAACTAGCTCATGCGAGTAAAAATTTTTTCTTTTTAAATTAAAAATATAACATTAGTAACAATACTCCTTCCGGCTCAAAAGTATGTTTATTTTTCTTCTCCATTATTAAATTATTAAATTCAATAATAATTAAAGCATCATATAAATCGTGTTAGTATCAAAAACAGAGTTTCTGCGTATAATGCGTATAAAGTAAAGTAATCGATATCCGAGTAATTTTATAATTAGTTAACCCGAGAGCAACGATCATTAATATTATTCACAGGATATTATGGAGTATTTGGTGAGGTATCTCTTGGTACTTGGGATTGTAACAGCGATCTAAGCATGCAAAAAGTAGGTATTCGTAAATCTGTATAACGTCTGAAAAACACAGGGGTATAAGGTATGAGGGGTGAACAACTTTCAAAATTCCACCATTTTTCATAACATAGACCGTGATTAGTTCTGTTTCATTCATCTATGAAAACAAGAAGAAAATTAAGAAAAAATAAAAAACAAAACTGAAATTTCAAAGACATTGCATAGGTCAATGTAAAATATGTAAATGTAATTATCTTTCAAAATTGCATTGTCAACTTTTAATATGTACAGCATATGAGATATCGTCCATATCATTGGTCAGTCGTTATTCGATATTGTTTCAAAATTTAAGCGTGATTATAAAAGCGTGTTATGGATTAGTGTTCAATGATGTTGAGATGTTAATTCCAGGTTATTTGTAAGAATGTATTTTACCTCGGAAACAGTGCAGGGCTCGCCGTGATCAGCGTGCGACTGTCCGTCCGTCTGTATAAAACAAGGAAACAAATAAATCGAATATAATTTATCTACTACTACGAATAACTGAATGTTGATTAAAATAAAATTAATGGGATTTTTTTTTTTTTTTTTGTATACGAGACGATAAATAAATGAAATATAAAATTCAATCTTAACCGACAAATAAGTTACCCTAAAATTCACAGGGTTCAGAATAATTTGAAAAAAGGAAAAAAAAAAAGAATTAAACTAAAAAACAATTAAGGAAATAACAGTCGTATTATACTCAACTGGACAAATACAGGCGTACGAACTTTCTCAACGTATAATACTACAATGAAAAGCGAGGAAAGCAAAATAAATTAAGCAAATGGTTAAAAAAAAAAAGTAGACAAAACAAAAAAAAAAAAGATTCAATCTTAGTATTACTATGCACCTTAATTTGGTGTGAAATTAATTTCATAACGAATGAATTGAATTTTGTTTTTTCTTTAGACATTCAAATTGATATCGATATCGATAGAGAGAGTTGTTTGATTGAATAAATTAAAATACATAGTCATAGAACACCAAATCTGGACAAATCTTTTTAACCGATTTTTATAAAGAGGTTCAAATCTACAATAGACAAGGACAATTATCTGACGTTAAAACAAAAATTTATAACAAACAACTAAAATTTGAGAATGTGTAAAAGAATTTAATTCGCAATATTTATCATGTTACAGTAAAAATAAAATAAAAAAAAAAAAGAGAAGCAAAATAGAATAAATAAATATTTCACAAATTATATATGCCATTACATATTATCACGAAATAATAACACTATATTTTAACACGTATTCGATATCATACAAAAATTCACATAACATTATGTATATATCGCGAAATAATTACATATACGTCTATATCTTCGTAGAGAAGACTTTTGTCAAAACTTACTAACAACTATGATTGAAAACTGTGGTATTTTGCGAAATATTTCATTACCAACAAAAAAAAACAAAAAAAGTATAGGAAAATTAAGAAAATTATCAATCGTTAAAGTACCCCTAACTTTTGTAAGTACCTATAATGTTGAGATATAACTTTGCAAAGGCGAAGGCATAACGTGCGATCCCTATTCCCTCAAGATCAAAGCAGGGTGAAATTTTTTTTCTTTTTCTTTTTATATACAATTGATTCTATATGCTTATTATCATCATCATTATTATCATCATTATTATACAGGATTAGGTTTAAAAATGAATTGCGGTCAGTGCAGCAATAAATACCATGAAAAAGCGATATGCAATAACTACGAAAAACCTACTATATACGATCGGAGAAAAGATTAATCAGTTTTTGTAAATTTAAATTCAAAATATTCAATTTCAGTTCCAAAAAATTTCTACTTTCCGCCACTAGATAGATAAATATATTTAGCCTAAAATATATCATTTTATACATGGCGCAAATAAGTTATACAAGCAGAATAGGTGTATCTTATGATAGAAACGAATTAAGTACTCAATTGACAAGAATAATTTATTAGTGTCAATTATCGAACCGTTTTGTCGAAATTCGAATATTTTTTATTTTTTTTGGCTATTCGACTAATCTTTTCTCCAGATGTGACGATCGTTCTATGCCCACAAGATGATATTTTTTAAATTATTATCATCAAGCCAACACAGTGTTTCCTTCAAGCTTTAAGTTAAAGTCTAGCGTTTTAAAGAAAGCAGATTCCTCGGTATCTGACCGTTAATATCGCGTTTGCATGTCTCGTTGGTTATTTTATCTTGCATACAGCGATATATAAATAAATAAAACATAAAGTTTAAACATAAATTAGGACTAAGTTTACGGCTAGGTAGAAAAAATTGAGCAAACACGAAGATACATATTCTCTTGATTTTAAACTGAATATTATAAATCTGATCATACCGATTTCGACGTGAATAAAATTTCATCGAAAATTACATGACCGGGCTTCGAAAAGACTTGTACAAGTCCAAGAGTGCATTGATAACCCCTTGGATAGGATAATCAATGCAAAAGTCAGACGGTTCGAATTTGAACAGAATAATCGAGTCTGTAGATTGGTGAAAATTTTTTTCATCATACAATTGGAAATCGTGTGAATTACGAGAATGATTTGATGTTCCGTTGCTGCCCGCTGATCGCGCGTACGACGAACGCGTGTTTATTGACGAAAATTTTTTCCCAGCTAATATGAATTTCCCCAAACTTTTCCACCTCGATCTGTTACTGTTTCGTTTGAAAAAAACACCGGATATCAATGGAGCCTCGGGTCTGATAGCTCGAGGAATTCTTTCTTCATTTTTTTGATTGACAAAAAACGGCGTGAAAATCTCGTTGTTTATAAGATTTTTGAACCGTCTGTTGCAATCGGGGATAAGGCAATGGCAAATACAAGAGTAATCAAATACCTGATCCCGACTCATTCCTTCTCTTAGTTCAGCGGCAAGGCTTGCTTCGGCGTTGATATTCTCCCTGGCACATGGGTTTAGCATCAAAAGTTCTCTACCTGCCTGCAGGGCTGCTGCAGCCTGAAGTTCGTCTCGACATTCTTCCAAGCCTTTGGATAATGCCGAATAATTGGTATTGGAATTACAATGAAATTCTGATAATTCAAGAATGTTCTTGCTCTTATATAGAAATGACGATGTGAGAAAATGTGGGCTAAATTTCCATCCGGATAAAATATTTAGCGAATGATAATCGTCGGACGTGGGTATACAAACGACTATGTGAGATGAGGTTGGTAATTCAGGCTCAACTCCCGTGGGCGTATATATCAGGTTTGCAAAACCCACTAGCATGCATGCAATCGACGAAACGCAACTGTAGGAATTTAAGAAAAATTTTCTCCTGCCCACGCGTCCGATATTTTATACAATTCTCTCTCATAATCGCAAGTTGCGTATCATACTCACTTTTGTTCCGAGCTCGGAGCCGCGTAACCTCCTGGACGAGCTCCTCTAAACGATGTTGATCCTCGGTCCTTGCGATCAACTCCTCGCGCGCTGCTTCCATTAAGGATTGAGCCTCGTTAGCTCTGGCTATTGCCTTTCGCTCCGCTTCTTGAGCTTCTTGAGATTCTCTACGCGCGTCTTCCGCAGCCTCTTGAAGGACGGTACGGTCCGATCGCGCCTTTTCAAGCTGTTCTCGTAACCGCGCAGCCTCGTCACGGAGATTTGTACTCTCAACTTCCGCGGCCTGAAGTCTTATCGCATAATTTTCAAGCTGGAGTTGACGCTCGCGTTCTATACGGGCAGCCCATTCTCTGTGTCGCCGCTGCTCGGCCTACAGTACCGAAATAGTATATTATGCAACAAGTGGGTAAACATTTTACGCACAAGTTTCATACGACATTTTTCGACACGGTGTGCGTAAAATGACATTTTACGCATACTATATCGAAAATTTCATTTTAGCACAATCATGCGACGTCCTGAAATTCTATTTCGTATGAAAGTAGTAGACCTTTACAACGTTAGACAACGATATTATCTAATGCAGTGTGTGTAGTCTGTGACCATCCGCATTTAACGAGGTCAGCTGCAAATTGGTTTGACATAAATTAATTACCGGGCTATAAAAGTCTTCCCTATATAGAATCCGCAGAGAATCGTGAGAGTACTATGCGAAATAGTATATTATTATGCAACGAGTGCGTAAAGTGAGTCTTTCTTCACGAGTAGCGATCGCAGTAGCATTACACACGCCGTTAAGAAAAGTACACTTTACGCATCGAAAATTTAACTTTACACACGCACTTTACGCACAGTCGTGCATAATAAATTATTATGCAACTTCGAGGTAGTACCTATACATAGAACGATTTTCCAAACCGCGAAAAGGTATTATTTGTAAATTACAACAAGCAGTTATTTCCTAAATACGGGGCTGTTATGACTTCCACTTGTACGGTTTCACGAAGAAGTATAAGTACAATCGAAACTTCCCTAATTTTCTCCCCTCGGTATATCGACCTTATGCGAATCCCATTTCATAAATCGAGTGTAGGGTACGTCATATGTGTGACGTATAACTACGTAGGTTGAATTCGACCGGTTCTTATTAGCCCATAATCATATTATCGGTTAATCTATAAACCCAGTGATTTAAAATAGGCGGAATAACCATGCGTGTGATCACACTTTTTCAAAGCTCTAATTTCCCGCTTCTTTTGTTCATCGACGTTCCGGATTTTTCCCCAAAATTTAAACGCGCATAAATCAATCATCGGGATTGAATGCCATTCCGAAATTACATACATTTAATAATTCGTGCAGAAATCCCGATTAGGAATATCGTTTTTGTTTTTGCCAAATCCGATGTTTTACCTAATTCCGATCCTGATCCATTCTCGTGAAATAATGATATCTCCACAACTTTCCTCAGAATTAATCACACGTAGGGATGAAACAAAAATCTGAAAATTCTCACCTGAAGTCTTTCTTCGGCTCTGGTCTCGGCGTCGCGTTGGGCCTCTTCGAGCATGAGTACCCTGGCCTGAAGTGTTGCATTTTCCTGTTTCGCCCTGGCGTATCGTTCCTCGCCAGCTGATCGGGTGTCTGCCAAAGCGTCCATTTGCTCTTGAAGCAATTGCACCTGTGGCAAAATGAAAATAAGAAAAATAATTTGTATGTGTGAAAGGTGC
This sequence comes from Tenthredo livida, assembly GCA_963992785.1. Taxonomy (NCBI): domain Eukaryota; kingdom Metazoa; phylum Arthropoda; class Insecta; order Hymenoptera; family Tenthredinidae; genus Tenthredo; species Tenthredo livida. Next base: position 18,630,180 of record OZ023068.1, on the reverse strand, counting down.
GCGGTGCGATTCGCGCAGATTTATCGACAACAAAATGAAAAAATATGTCGCGAAACAGTTTTTTATAGACATATGAGTTATGTTAGCGAATATACTTGTTCGTTAACCGTTGCCAGCCGCAATGAGTTTTGGAACAAACGTCGGAACATTTTTTTTCCGTTTTGAATAGTCACAATCGAGATAGCGATGACTGGGTTGTGCGTAGTACATAGTAATGCTATATTTTTGAATAGACTATTTTTAATCGTTCTTTTGGAAACTTGCCATACCGGACTATAGTTTGCCAACTTTTCTGACGTGGCCGTCGTTCGAAAATCGTTATTACGATACACTATTCCGATCTCGCATCTCCGCGAAATGATGCAGGCCGAACATTAAATGTATTAGAATTTGTAACACCTATATCATGTCATAAGAGCATGATGTCGTCTTACGTGATCAGTGAGATGATCGCACCACCGATTGACCTGTGTAACTTTGTATCCGTCTGCTGCTGCAGTTGGTGAGCTCAATGAATCTTGGTCAAAATTTGTGCAAAAATTTTGAGCAACAGGACTCGTGGCCATCAGGGCGCCGTTAGGTCCAAGAAATTGGAACTGACCCTCCCACATGTCGTATTCAAGACCAGCACCCGCCCCCGCAGCCCGGTCGACGGACATACCGCGTCTTCGTCCATTCTCAAGGCTCTCCAGTTCCGATTCCTGCAGATCTACGGGAACCGCGACGGCGTTCATCGCATCACCGCGAAATCCTCTCACAGAATTTTATACTTTTTTCAAGGTTTATTTCAAATCAACGGATACTTTCACAGTCTCCAAATTTCCAAGTATTTTATTATCTCGATTCTAATCGTCACAATATAACATTACGATCGATGACGTTAAGCACGACATTGTTATACCTATACGTTTCTATAAATCCGCTGCACTGTGTTATTTCCACTGATACAAGCTCGTTCTTTAAACACAATTTTCGACAGTCTTAAAGCGTACACGTAGTAAAATTGATCGGCTATATTTTCTCACTTTTTGTTAACTTTTCAAATAATGAAAACAAAACGTTCAGGCAGGTATAATCTGTATGGTATAAAGAAATTCTGTAAGGTCTTGGTTATACACCGCTGTGATCTCTCCCGTATCTAACGCTGATATTATATAGGCGCGGAGGTATGTGTCGATATGAAGTAACGTCTCAACAGACGATTTACCTAACGATAAGACGAACGATCAGTCAGTCTTTGAATAACTTGCTATCAAAAAAATTCTCGGGACTTGCGCACATGCGCAAACTACGCGGTACTATATATAACACAATGTCAGGAAAGTCAGATGATCATATGCAAGTAAAGAAAGAGAGAGAGAGAGAGAGAGAGAGAAAGATAGGGACTGTCGCGACAGATTGAATACATTAAAACAACAAATTCTCAACTTATTTTACCCTATTGATTGATTAGCGTGAGTACAAAGCGCGATGACATAAACCGCAATGTACTATATAGCCTAAATAATTTGTATAATACGTAGAGATTGAGTTTAGTGTAAAATCAAGGCGAGTGCAGAATAATATAATGCGCGTGCATAATTGAAACTTCTTCAATTACCGTTTCTTTTTTTTTTTTTTTTTTTTTTTTTATCGTTTTTTGTTGAGGTCAGCTTGAACGTTCAAGTTTCACAACTATTTGAATCACGTATATGGAGAAGCAATTTAATAAGAACCGAACATTCCTCGGAGTTTTTTGACTCGCGGTTAGTTTATATGATATTTATTTTTCGAACACTAGCTAGCGCGATCATCTTCACCCTTTACCCGGCACTCTGATTCTACTCATTATGTTTCATAAGCCGCGTGCTCGCAAAAATTTCAGTAGGTATAGTATGAATTTTCTAATGGGTTGATCACACTACCGTATATCCGCATATCGGAAAACAATTTCCTCGCCGCGCGCAGCAGCAGTAGGTAGGTAGTGACGCGTGATTCTCAGATTTACTCTGTGGCTGACTTACGCGGTTGCAAAAATAGCCAAGGAATCATAAACCACAGCTAGGTGTATATATATATTCTCTCGGCGATTTTCATTGCCTCGCATATATATAAGCGTGAATTTAAAATATATTTTAAACCATATTCTTATTTATTTATTTACTCTCATTTCCTTTTATTTTATTCTCTCATCTCGCGTTCCACACTGACATTAGACTCGTTCAACAAACAGTTCGCATCGATTCCCGAAAGATGTATGTATAGTATAAAAAATCGTAAAAAAAAAAAAAAAAAAAAAAAAAAAAAATAAAAAAAATCACTCCAAATTAAGAATGAAATTAACAAGGCACTGAGTAGACGAAACTGTGATTAAAATTCTTGCTCCGTTGCTGCACCGAAGAACTTTAATATAATCGTAACCAGTTCCGTAATTCCTCTTGCGCTTCCCTTCCTTCCTTTTTTTTATTTATTCCTTCCTTTCTTTCTTTCGTTCTTTCTATCTTATACCGTGTGTTGTCACGCGTTGCTAGACTACTTTGACTTTTAAATTCACCCGACGTGTATCCGACGCTCGCGCCTTCGATACTGAAAGTTTCTGCTGTTCGTTCGTACTTACCGACGTCGACCAAAGGCTGCTCGGCTATTTATGCCACAAGCTAACGCGCCATATTATCATGCTCTGTCTCAGCTAACTTTTGCATATATTTTTTTTGTTATTTTTTTCTGTTTTTTTATCTTTATCGAAATTCAGTGCCTAGATTATCACCATGAATCGTGTATACCATCAAATCCTACAACGTTACTTCCCTACGCGTACCATTAACGAATTAATCCATTTTCTATAAAGTGCAGGTCGAATGAAGCTAATATACATCAAATAGAAGGAAACCCCATAAGAAGCATAAAAATTTACATAATAGAATCAGAAGGATACTAAAACAGTTTTAATTATCAACAAAACTCGTTAAACCTCGTAAGTTATCCCCCACTTATCGGACAGCGAACGTATAATATAATCGTGTATATAGATGTATTATATCGACAAAAGCAGCACACGTGCACTCATACTCCGCACTCCGCACCCGTAGGTACTCAACGTACTTTCCATTAAATTTTCTTTCTTTTTTTTTTGTTTCGTTTACTTTTGCTTTCCTTTTTTAGCTTCTTTTTTGTTTTTTTTTCGTTAATGCAAACAGCTACCTACGGACGCGCCCACGCACGTACGTACATACATACATACATACATACATAGGTATGCAACAGCTTATAAACACGGGTGTTATAAAATGTAGATTTTCGAATTGAATTGGGTAAGGTATATGTATTATGCTTTAAAGGCTTGTAGTATGCAGATATACATATGTGTATAATATGATGACATATGGAATGATGTATACCACTTCTTATAGCACCGACAGAATAACGCAGACTGCAGAACCTCCCTGGTTATGGTTATAGTTAGTTAGTTTGATCAGTCGACCCTTGTTGACCCTCCGATTGCTGAGTGCGTAGCCAATGACTCATGTATCCTGTGTGCTCTGATAGTCGCAGTGTAACAAATACGGCTGATTATAACTTACATTAGGAATATTTAAACTGCGTGCTATGCTCGTGTTGTTATGCAGGCTGACGAGGAGTTTTAACGGAGGAAAGGGCGTGGCTGCAGTATACGCGTATATCTATACAAATTGTTCAAATTTTTTTGGAAATCAACAACGAATGAAGTTCTTTTTTTACTTCAATCTCAAATTTCATTTTACATTTTTGGCCAGCTCCTTAACTTAGGTTTTTTCATCAAGAAAAATTTTCAAATTTTGACTGATAACTTTTGGATGATGGAGTAGACGGTTCGAGAAGTGAGCCTGAATTTTTTTCGGAATCCTGAACGTTTTCTATGTAAGACCCAGTGTACATATAATTACCTACATACAACGAAATTTGAAATCTCAAAGCTCAGATTTATTCCGACGAAATTCAGACACCCGGTATATAGAGTATATACAAACTGCATGTAAGATTGAGAAATTTATTATACGCTATATAACCCTCGCGCCCAACTTAAGATTTGTTCGACTTATCTGTCGGCTGTCATGACATACCTTTCCGTAGAAGTCTTACTAATTTTCAGCGATAAGAACATTCGGTATGTTATAGCTGAGGTGTAGGTATGGGTAAAGGACATTTATAACACGTGTAAGTATCAATAAACATGTCGCAATGAAATAATAGCCGTGATAATCAAGTATTCGTAAGTTTTTGTTGTTCTCTTAGTTTATATTGTAAGACACGGGGTCTTTCGCACAATTTTATACACTCTCGAGTACACATGCATTAGCATAGATGCTAAGACAAACGCGTATAGGCATGCTGCGTATGTCCAAGCTTGTAGGCATTGCTGTATAAATGCACGTGGCTGTTGTCCCAGTTACGCCGAGAAACTCAACAAGGTGGCGCTGACGGTTGTATACGTGCACGAGAAACACACACACACACTAATAGCATGCTAGTGCGTCACATCAGGATTTTTCTTATTTCCATCAATTTTTGACATCAAAATTGCATAATTTTTGCCTAATCGATGTATAAAGAAACTTTTCGTATTCGAGTGTCGATATGCGTTGTCAATTAGGTAGAATTTGAACGTGAAACAACAAGACGGAAATAATGTATTTCCAATAAAGACTGTTGACGAATGACGACATGTTATACGTAATAACTTTGCGGTGGAATTCACAGTAAGTTATTCTTATTATTAATCATCACATATAAAATCCCGCATTTTATATAAGTGACTATATTGTGTTTTAGTCACGTCGGGAGAACATCAGTTGTATAAAAAATGACGAGTAGAACCTCTTCCCGGAAACTTTTCTCGGTTATATGTAACGAAAGAGGATAGTTAACAAATTAGAAAGAACATAATCAACTAATGGTTTTCCGAGTGGTGGTAAATGGCGATTATCTCTCAAGTGCGGTAAATTATGACGATAATGTCAAGATAAATGTAAGAACGAAATTCCATGAGGATTTTAGATGCTCAAGACGAGTTATGACTTTTTCACCTAAACGGCTTAAGTCAACAATGAATAAACCATAAGATCCAAAAACTGAGTTAGGAGTAAATATTTCGAAATATCAAGTTGGAGAATGAAATTTGCACCGTTATAACAGAGCAATGATAGCAAAGATGAGTAACGACCGATCGAACGTTAAGATAATTACCGACTTGGGTCTAATCCCTAGAATTTGCCTTGACCCTGCAGTTAAAAAGGCGAATGATGTTATGTTACAATTGGCAATGGTCATACTCCAGATGTAGTTAGAGCTGATAACAAAGGCTCGTATGTCATGTGTGCAGAGATTCTTAACACATGGGCAGTTCAAAAAGTGATAAATTTGTCAGTATAAGTTGCAATCTGTACTTAGAGTGGAAGAAATCTCACGTTTATGGCTTTCGGAGTAATTTTTCTGATCCCTAAGCACGTTCTTTGTACATCGTCCATGCCATGTATCCAACGCTGCCGAGTAAAATGAGGAAACTGAGAAAAGGCCAGCCGCCCCAATTGATGAAGCTCTCATGGTGCATTTTGCAGGCCATAATCCGCGAATTGAACAAATCGAATGAACTTTTTTCTCTTTTCGTTTTTGGAGATGTAGATATATTTCGAAACCGTTCAATTTCCCGAAGTATATGATAATGATAAAAGTCCTGAAGGGTAATGAGTTCACAATTAATTTCTGTACTAGGTACGATCACACTGAATGAATTTTCCGATTGAATGTTACGCCTGAAAATTTAACATCCGGGTTTTCTCGTAAACGTTTGACAGAATAATTTATCAGATATCCACATTTGTTTACTCGGTGCATTTATTTTACGCGAATGACGCTCGTCATTTTCATTGTTATACGGTTATAGACGGCGTTGATTGCTCCTCGCTAAATATTGCTAATGATTTAATGAATATGGCTTTCTAAACGAATGTAGGTATATGATCGTTCATAAAATGGCTTATATACCTATCAGAATCTAAGAATAAAATCTAGGCAAAGCTGATTTCGCACGGTGTATAAATCTGTTGGAAAGGAAAAAAAAATAGCACGAATTCGGATCAACGAGACATTTTTACTACTACATCGTATATTTAAAAATCTTTTCAATCATCGTTCCATTAATACAAAGCCGAGAGTATTCCGTAAGTTGTAACGTGAAAGGTTTCACCTAATTTCAATAAATTCTTTCTCTTTTCCGACTTCTCATCGCTTTCCACGATCCGATCGGAATTCTCATTTAATCAACCCAGTTAAATGGTGAAAAATTGATGTCGCATAATATTCCCTCTTGCTGTCCAGTTTGCATAGCTTCATATTATCTGGATTCAGGCACCTATCTCCCGTAAAAAATGTCACTTTGGGATAATACCCAGATAAAAGCGAATACCAGAACCAATATGATCAAGGGAACGTAGAAATTTGTTGCCAGCAGACATTCCGCGCAGATCATTGCGTCGTAAAAAGCTATCAGTATATACGTCGCTGGTCTATAAGAATGCTGTTACGTTCCGGCGTTTCTAGTTTTCGAACGGGGTTCACCGTCGAGACAGGACTTGTTCCTGGATCCGTGTCCAGACAGGTTGTCGGAAGAGTCCTGGTGCCTTGATGAAGGGTCGATAGTAACTCTCGTACAACGAAGATACGGTTCTGTGGTCTGCTGACCCGTCTTTATATCTTTTCGAATTCCGTGCTGTTGTTGAAAAGATTGAAAAATATGTACATATCGTCTCGACGCTGCGCATGTAAAGGTTTCATGAGTAACCGCGATAAACTATTCATCCCAACTGCGCGAAATCTTCGACAACGTGGGTGAAGCTGGTCAATTTGAGTCGCGGTGTCACACCTACCAGCGAAATTGTGGGTCCGTTTTTTCTGTGAGAACGAGAGCTGGGGAAATCGGTGGAAGAGTCTTCGTGACTTTCAGCATAGTCCACGTCATCGTCCTCGTCGGTCTCATGCATCGACGTATATCCCTGAGGACAAACGTCAAAAATATCTCTTCGAGAATTTCAAGATACGAAGAGCTACACACCTGCCCTCTAAAAATTCTCGCAACGAGAGATAAAAGGGTCAACGAAGAGCTGAGACAATTTCGTCTCACTTAACTTATCAAAGTACTTCACTTATCGTAACGATGAATAGAAGGTCCTGACCAGTATGAGTCGAAAAAAGAAAAACACCTGAACGCTACGTTTGGTTATCAGGAAGTTTTTACCCCAGATGATCGTGTCGAGTGAAAAACTCCGGTAGTTTGATTTCCGTAAACAGGGGAGCGCGCGAAGTTGCCAAATCCTTCCCTGGGCACGACGTAGGTGTTGTAAATGTAAAGGCATGCGAAAATCGAGAAGAGGATTAAGCTGGTGAAGATGGTAGACCCGAATGAGCTTTTCTTAGGTTCCGTGTATTGGCTTGGACAGGGTGGAGAATACGCAGGAAAGCTATGGCAAGGCTGACCCTGTGGTAGCGGTGGCTGGGCAGGAGGATATTGCGGATGTGATTGACGGGTTTGTGTGTAAGCTGCTGATGGTCCTGGCTGAGAAGGCTGGCAGCAGCATTTGCTCGGACTCGATCCCATATGAATGAATTACTCGCCGAGATAATTTCATACTGTAGAATTTTCGGGCATTATTATCAGAGTGTTTTAGACCTTGTGTCTATGATTTTAGGCTGACAGCATCAAAGTCGTGAAGTACGCGGAAAGAAGAGACAAGAAAACATTTCGACAACCATTATCGAACCAAAATACGGGCAAAACGAGCAAAGGCATTGCGTGTGGCCAATAATTGATGATGAAAGATGTTCTCTAATTAGTAGTGAAAACATTTTGCCAAATCCCTGTTTCAAGAACATGCGGTGTTCTTCTCTTTCAGAGATATTCATTCTTCTCGCGTTTATTTGAACACGAGAATTATTCCTATGTGAAGACAGCCGTACACTGAAAAATGTTTACGTGAAGAACATGTGCCAAATATAGTTTTCCGCCTAGTTTACTCTACGGTCTCCCCATACTTGAGGAAGTGGTATGCGGTCGAATGATTTCCAACCAGAAAACGAATCATAACTTAAAAATGTACAATTGCAGGCAAAAGAATTTGCCACAGGCCGGAGGTGGAGTGCTTTTCTATAAAGCATGGAACCTTTTTCGTGGATTCACATAAAGTTGCTGAACAGAGGCGGAACTAGCACGTGACTAATTTTATTAGTCTAAATTGTTCGGCTATGAGGAGTGAACGTGTAGCAGATCTGTTGATAAGAGGTTGCATATATTCATCTGCACGATTGTTGATTCGAGCCGATTATTTTAAATTTCGCTAATTATCTCTGCTCACGAACCCTTGAACCTGAATCATGGTTCCGTCTATCCCGCTTTTGTACCTCCATTAGAAATTACGTAACGCTCACTCGCTTGTCCGAAACACCAAGAGCAAATTTATCCTTTGTCTCAGTCTTCGCTCACACCGGCGAAGACCTCGTCGTTCAACTTCACGCACCAAAGCCTTCAATACAGGCCTTAAGTAGGTATATGTACCTATATTAGGTATTCCCACCAGCAAATGAACAAGCCAAACAATTTATCCGCAAATTTATTTCCGCTGTTTTTTTTTAGCACTGTCACATCGCTGACGCGGTCAAACGATCGGCGGCTTTATCGGATTACTCAATAAACGTAAAGCGGGGCCTCACATCATCCTATACACGTGGGGGACCACTCGGGAATGAATAAAAATCGTCCGTCCGAGTCGAGTGACCGGTACCAACTGACAACTGCCCAAAGACTCCGACCGGTTGCTCGGACTCCCCACATCTCCTTGCACACTCTTATCGCTGAACGATCGTATAACGTTGTTGCATTGCATGTTGTACACGGATAAGGTAGATTTCAGTATGTATGCATGCGGATACGAGCCACGAGCGATTTGTGGTTTTTCTTTTTCCATTTTGATTAAACGTAGGAAAATATCGGTAAATTTCGTGCCACTTTTTCGATAAAAAAAATTGAATATGGTGTAAATCCTATAAATCTGAAGGTTTTGATTTAAGGACCGATCTAGATATCTCTGAGTGGAAAGCTGAGATCTGAGTCCAGTAAAAGTCGACGATCGAGTTCTTTGAACATACTATACATTCATTCGTTCGTCGATATAGCGAGAATCTTCCGCTACTTAACGATCGGCGATGCTATGAGGTCAAAACGTGTACACGTTGGTAAATATATAAGCCAGTTTAAAAGTATGTCGCATTTACATTTTTCTACTCTCGAGATCTACGCGTCGTCAATAAGTCGCCGATTTCTTATCCTTCGACTCGCATCTATAGGCATGAAAGAAAGATAGAAAAAAAAAAATACATACCTGGGAAGGCAATTTTTCTTCCTTAATTTCGTCCGCGAGAGTCAATCAAACTTTCTCATTTCTATACGAACATTCGATAGAAAAGAAGAGAAAAGAAAAAGAAAGAAAAAAAAATCGTTACTAGCAAGTAGAACGAATTTTGAATCCTGGGGATAAAAGAATCTCCATTTTTTCTTCCTTTTCTTTTCCTCAACATGTGCCTGAAGTTCCGAACGTTCATTTGAATGAAATTTCTGAAAAAAAACCTTATATCCCACTTATTTGACCGCCCGAAATTTATGAATTTCGAAATCTCTATAACCGACCTTCGATTTTCAATCCATCTCGAATTTGTAGATATTGTTAGTCGATTCAAAATTGTGGTAAGCTTGCCATTTTTGAATTTTCGTTCAAATGAACGTTCGAAACTTCAAGCACATTCCCCAACAGCGTGCACACTCATCCCCCTATGCCAACAAATTATTTATCAGTAGATATGCATCGCTTACATATTATACCTCTCTGCAGCGACCCTCAAAATGTAACATATTGGGCTTACGCCATTGGCGACAACGAATTACGTATCTATCGTTACCAAAAACTTAGATTAATGAATTGCGGACAAGTGCAGATTATTCAGATCGATAAATCGTATGTGAATATAGGAAAACTAAAATTCGGTTATCTCTTTATCGAAGCTTATACTATGATATGTAGTTATAAGCAATGCGATATAACGACCAGGACACGCGTAGATAATTGCCTCGTAGCATTAGGTTCTTCGCAATATAACAATTGGGATCGGAGAATTTTGTCTTCTTAAAAATTTCCAAAATTCTTCTCAAATTTTATGTAAAAATAAAATCGGCAATCACTCGTACCTTATGGCTCAGACCTAGAACGTCATCTTCTAAGGACACGTCGCTGTATATTTCGTCTGCCGTATCGCAGGTCGATCCTCTTCCAGAACTGTTGAAACTGCTGCTTCGATAGAGTTGGCTGTAATTCGAAATTTTTTTTTTTTTTTTTTAATTATTTTTTGAATCGAATAGATTTTTGGAAAAATTATTAAGAGGAGGTAATATGTCACGCAGGTCGTAACAAATCTACAATAATTTGAATAACAGTCATTAAACGATATTTTCAATAGTTTCTAAAGGTTCTCTAAAATCCTACCTAACGTAACGTAAAATATTCGAATTCGAATAAAAAAAAACAATTCGAATTTGTTATTCTAATATAATTCTAAAGAATATCTACTTTACCGGTAATTTCATTGAATGTTATTATTCATCAGTTACCATCGCAGGTGAGAAGGAATTTACCGTATCGTATAAGCAGCGTTAAGTTTCTAACAGTTTATTATAGGTTGCGCCAACGGTAACAATTCGTATAAATTCCAGTTCTGTTTTATCGCGCGGTCGGTAATACAGAACGTTACGACCTCTCAACTTTTGAATAGTACATCAATGCATACCAATCGAAGGGCGAACAAGGAATGCACAAACCGATGGGATGCAAAGAAAGCGCGTCTTAACATGCCTATAGAATTATTTTAGCGAGTAAAATTAATTACTCGAGCGGTTTTAAATTTTAAAACAGGTATAATACTCATCCTAAAGTCTAGAGAAGAAAAATAACATATCTATTCGTATGTCAGTATGACGAATGTTTAAAAATCTATAATATACTATGAAAATCATTGCATTATTATTTAGGAATCGAAAGACTGAATTCTAGAAAGCAACACAACTGGAGTATCCCGTCAAGCAAGTAGAGCATTGACCAAGGCGAGTGCCCATCGTGTGGAGAACGCGAATCAATATGACATAAATAATAAACTGTATAGTTAAGGCTATTGTTGTCAGTGGGTCAATAGACGGGCTATGGCGGCACCGAACGTATACAATAATATATATATACATATACAGGGTGATTCAGAATTGACGAAACGCGAAATTTAGGCATAATGTTGTAAACAACAGTTTATGTAATTCGATTCTGTTTTCTGTTCAGAAAGGATGAACGATAGGATAGGTAGGTATTGGGTTTCTGCGATAGAGTGAACAGATGTGTAACAACACATGGAGTATCAAATATTGATTCTAGCGTTCTTTTCTGTATCTATTCTTCCCTTACCTGGCTAATGCGTTCGAGCCGAGTCTCTTGTTCCCAGAGCTGTAAAATAAGAAAAATCACATGTAAGTTAGGAGAAAGACTATCGCTTCAAACACAGGGGATCATATGGGGTTAGGCAATCGAGCAAGGAAGATACTGTTAATAAGACCAATTAAGCTGAGCCAGTCATTGACCACTTAAATATCCTTTAGAGTTAAAAGGAATGCATTATAATTATAGCTTGTAGAAACTTCATTGTTATAGAAATTATCACCGCCAATTTGTTGCAGGAATTAATATATGCAATATCCCTTTAGTTAATCATTATTGAATGAGAAATTATTCTACATGATGAATATCATATGGAAAAGTACATAATATATAGATATTGTTTTCCCCTATTGTTCCCAGAACCAAAGTGAAATCCGTCATCACGCGTTGAGCGTTCCATTGTGTCTTTCTTCCGAAATATGTATGATAATAATTGTATGATTCGGGATTAGAAAGTTTCTAATTTTCGGCTTAATTTGAATTGTATTCTACTCCGAAATGTACGCCAATTTTTGTAACTATAGCTTAAAACTTTCAACACTAGTTGAAAATACCGAGTCTGAATTTTGCTAAGCGATTTTTTTTCTTCATAAAAACAGTATTACGTTCTTCGGTATAATTCAATTCTCGAATTGTGTATAAGCGCAGAAAACTGCGTAAGCACTAAATACATCGTTTAATTTTTAATTCCGTTTTCTCTCAACGAACCGTGTTTTAATTGTTAATTAATTTAAGTTATTTGTATAATAAAGTACAGTGGCGCGCAAGTCATTGCGTGTTAAGTTAGATATACCTACTCACATCGAAATGGAACACATGCACAGTGCGTGGGATTCAGAAATAATTATACATTCCTTTTCACATATACAGCTATTATAAATTTAAACACAAAATTTTATACACACTTCCTTGCGTGTGAAGATCAAATTTTTAATTCTCACAAAATGTACCGAAAATATATTATCCCGCTCGAATGTATTTACAGATCGCGATTTATTTAATAAGAAAATCTAATCCAACGTTCAAAGAAAATTGCAAACTAATCGACCAAAAATTTTCATCGTTATAAATCAGCAGTCTTGAATGCGGTTTGATTATACCTATATTTACGTAAGGTTGGCTTGTTAAATCGGATATTCCAGCTCATACAAAAACTCGGCAATTATGTACTTCGCGTACGAGGCTCATTGGAAATCGATAGATATTTATAGTATTCAATATAATATAATATGATGTTAATATTCATGCATTTTTCTGAAAATCCCTTCTGTAATCGCATCGCGATTGCATTAGACAGCCACCATTCATATAAATGCGTATTGGATCAGGGTATAGATACAGCAGCTAGGGTATTCTGAGATTGCAGTATAGTAGATAGCTATATAATAAGGGTAAGGTAAGGTATTCTGAACGTTTTCTTACTGTCTGAAAGAACCCCAGCGCCTGTTCGGCAAGCCTTCTTCCATATGGCTGGAAATCAATCTTTTCTTAGATTTTTATCTCCGAATATCTACTTCTGGGATAATAATAAACTTGATATACATAGAATCAATGTACAAAATCAGGGATCCCTCGTCATAGGTCGGAGAGAGAAAATTGGATCAGAAAATTAGCCGAAATATCTGGACCGTTTTCTATTCCAAGATTTTGTGCATTTTCAATGATATTTCAACAGCGATGATAAATAACGTGAGAAAGTGTAATACGAAGGAAAGAATTTGGGATGATGGGATGATAAAAATAATAGGAAACCGCTTACCTAGGTGGAGTTCGTCTCAACGACGTCCTCAGCCAAGTGTTTCTGCCAATGTTGCATGGAGGACTTCGTCCGTCTCTAAAGTTAAACGAAAGAAAGAAAAAAAGACCGATTTTACTCAGGTTGCAGACCCCAGAGTCTGTGGAAATGCCATTTTATTTCAAAAGCAAAAGTGAATAAAAAAACTGTGAAATAATTTTTGACAATAAAATTCGAGGTTTGTGTTAGAGGAGACAACAACGTCTTATCTCGAATCGGTGGATTTATTTTTAACGAGACAATCGCGACTTCGAAATTTTACGAGATGTTATCTATCTTGTTCTTCGTTTTCTCTGTCCTTCAGAAAATTGTCTCAAAATGTTCAATCTTAAAGACAGGAACGAATTAGAATTAGGTATGCAATTAAAACGTTTTTTTCTTATTTTTTTATTTCACTCGCCCGTCGAGACGGAAACTCGAAGCGATCTTCGCCAATGACAAATTGCTCATGAATTTTCATTTTCATTATTTCGAAGTGATGTTTTGATCAAGTTAGATGAAAATATAGCATTGAGCTCTGATATACGTGTGTATGTCTTTCTTCGCCCAGAATATCTCATATTCTGATCACGTATTTTCAAAATGTCTTATAGGTAGGATACGTTTCGTTTCCGCAGTACCTAATCCTCGCGACTGAATCTGCAACACGTATGTAGTGCGCCTGTAATTTATATTCCTACCGCGTTTCATTCTAATAAAGATAAATTCTAGTGGAGAAATATGTTATCGTTAAATATAATACGACGACAGTTCGGAATTATTTTCGACTGACCGCATTGGCCGTAATGATATACGATGAGTGAACTTCACTTGCGAATATACCGAGAGTTTTCTATGAAACTGCTGACCCCCTCCCAGCTGTGTTGGTTTCGCAGCAGGGAGGGGGTCGGCAGTTCCACCGAAAACTCTCGGTATATACCGTTTCCTAGATACTCTAGTTAAACTGATATGTACCCAGTATTTCCGTAATACTTCCACCAGTTTACCGTCTCGCATGACCGCAGCAGCCGTCCGTTTCCCCGCACAGGTCTAAGTAGCTGTACGTCTTTCATAAGCGCATACAAGTATACGTGAACGTATTTATACTTATACCTTAGGTATACTCGAGTTCGTAACAAGTTCGCGATATCTACCTAAGTTTTGCACTAGTATTTCTCACGCTCGCATAAAGTGCGATAAGGTGATTAAGAGGCGTACCTGTTTCGCGCTCGACGCACGTTTACCGAAGGCGTTTGCTCAGCTGAGGCTATACCTCTATCACACCTGCTGCTGCAATTGCCTAGTATGATCTTGGCGTACCAGATACACCCGTATGGACTATGTTACATGCAGCACGCGTACGATAGATACAGTTCTGTGTGTATCATACAAGGTCATCGGCGATGGCGAACGAAGGCCTTGAGAAGCTTTGAAGTTACGCTAATTCCACTGTTTATCGGTATTTAGGTCCTTATATTATATCCTCTTTCGTATTTGAGTGAGCCTTGGCATTTGAAATAAGGGCATGTGTACCTACCTACCATAGATATAGTATAATTAGAAAAGTTGGTAAGTTTAGAACTTTTTTATTAGAACGAGAGATCGATATGTATGATATACTATTGCCTTATTGATTCTAGAACTGATATTAAAAATACGCGAGCTAAAAGCGCTCTATACCATCCGTTCGACGTTCTATTAATTCAAACTTAAAATTGACCTCCGCGAATGATTGGCATGGATGCCAAGGTACCCGAATCATCATGAATCAATCAGAATTTGTCTCTTTGAGTCCAGAGGATACGAAGATTGCGAAAAGACGTATTGTTCCCGGTCTGGTGTGTGCCAAAAAATATTGTTCAAATGCCAAAACGGTTGGTGAACAGTGTTAAGGCTTCTATTTCCGGTCTCAAAATTGATCGAATTAAAGTTACTACTAGACGGTGCAGGGTGTCTGGCCCGCATAAGAAACCGTAAGGTTCAAGGTGCGATGGCAATGGGCAAGGTGATACGATGTGTCGAGGAAGTGGAGGAAGGAAGACTCGAGAGATCTTTTACCGTGGGGGGTTGGACCTCGTTGGCGAAGGCGCTGAACTGCCTGGGGAGTCGCCGTCCCCGTATCCGAAGCCCTCGTAGCTCTCTTCCTCCTCTTCAGGGTCGCTTTTGCTCACTCCAAGGGCGACACCCGATGATCCCTCCGGGTCTGGGCTTGGCGGACATGGAGCTGCCATAGAAACCGATGGGGATCCTACCATGTTATGGATGTCAACGGACATGGAAAGGGAGGCAGGGCCACTGCTGGTACCCGTGCCTCCCTCCGGCGTAAGTTCACTCGTTGAATAGTAGCTCCTGTAGGGAAGGTCGCCTCTGGAGTCACCGGATGATGTTGCAGTCTGCGATCGGGAGCTCACCATACTCGAAGAGGACTCCTGCAGACGCGAATTAGCCGATATATTTCATTAGCCGATGTATAGTACTTGCGGCAGGGACGGCGACATGTCAATTTCATTAATAAAGGATGATACATGATATGATGGTGGCTAAATTGATCCTCACAAGATCAGCTCTATGGCTCAACGCTAAGAGGTGGCGAGCGTTCAACTTTTTCCAAAGACGATCCTTTTCAAACTCACCCTCAGAAGAGGTTTTTTTCAATCGCTTCATCCCAAAAATTATACGAAGCAGACAGTTTTGCATCAAAATTGCTAATCGAAGATATTCCGGGCTGATAATCTCGAATCTGAATTTGCAAAAGTAACCGAAAAAAAAACGCTCTCTGAGTGAGTTTCAAAGAAATCGCGTGGAAGAAATTTTTTTCAAATAAATCGAGCTCGTTTCGTGGGAAGATTTGGTTTGTTACAAAAACTAACGTTCATGATGATGAGAGTAAAAAAAAAAAAAACACGTCGGACAGATATTGTAAGGCTGTTCAGGAAAATAATGTGAAAATTGGAGCGCCGTATCTTTTCCAATCGCTATGCTATCATAGAAATTTCAACCGTCTAGCATTACGCTGCAGTTATTCTAATAACGTATTACCGTAGAAGTTTCAAAATGTAAGATGTAAGATGTAATTGTATAGACGCACCGGAAATTCTAGTGTAAAAGTATATAGTCTCATTTTCCAGCCACGCGATATAATAATATGATAGATGAATAGCTAAATGCGCACCTTAGATGAGATACATGCTATATGTGCAAAAAATTTGACGTTAATTATACGAGGATCTGAATCAGATGTAGAATTACTTCAGTAAAGAGTAAGGCGCAAATAGATTCCTCGACCACAGCGATGCATGACTCTTGTAAGTATGAGGTACATTACCTACATACCTATATAGGTAGAGATAGCGCATTTCCTTGGGAGCTAGGGAATACAGGAAGTCGTGAGGATCGTGTGCTGGGAAAGAATGAGGATGTGTGTACGAAAGAGCAAGGGAACAAAAAAGTAACTATAGAAGAAAAAAGGGAAGAGAGAGCGAGAGAGAGAGAGAAAGCTGTGGGGTCAATCTCATCAGAACTCAACGGACGCGCAGCTGTATAGTTAGTCGTCTGTGACTTACGATCAGAATTTCAATAGTCGAAGGAAATTGAGCATTCGATAAGTGCCTGTATGGCAAAGGTTTAGGGTAATAAACGAAGGTGTATACGGTGTAGGTGGATGTGTAATTCCTGTCTACAAACGCTTTTGAAATACCTGATGCACGTATATTGCATTTTTCATTCAAATTCATTTCTACTGTGCAGTGTTTGATTCCGTATGCCAGACATGTATCTCCTACTACAATGCCACTCTATACTGCATATACATATATATGGGTACGTATATACATATGCGTTGTATAATTAAGGAAGTCATGTATCTATACCCACTCTGTAACCCAACCGCAAAAATTGCTCACAGAGTGCATCTACCTGTAAGTGATGTGTTACACTGTCGCACCTGTAGGTACCTTGCATAAGCCAAGCATGCTTGATGGGATCTAGTATCGGTACCGGGCATGAAGCAGTTTTTAAAAATTTATACAGCTCCGTTTTGAATGAGGAAAATCGATTCAAATTCAAACTCCTGAACCCGTTTCATGCAGGAAAATCCTTAAAGCCTCTAATTTGTAGTCTATACGATGTAGAATGATTAGAATTTGGAATATACATATAGATCCCACGATACCTGTGAAATCAGACTTGCAAATTAGATATTCGAGCAAATTGGAATGGCTCGTAGTATATCTTAAAGTTCTGAGTCATTGCCGCCATACTTCATTGGTTTCATGACCTTTGACCTCTCCAGTCTGTAGATGTTGCGGTAAAAAATTTTCGCGTGATACCAACGTAAGGTTTCATTGTATTATAAAAATCGTCTAGCTCGTGTTATCGCATGTTCTAGCATCGTATATAGGTACCTACACTAATGCCAGACTGAAGAGACTTTTAGCACAAGAGGTAAAGATGAATGATAAGCGATAAATAAAACATATGCGCCCACTCTCTCCGCTTTCTTTATCCCTGAGGACCTGCGGGGCCTTCTGGTCTATCTCATCAGAGTTATCGGACCACCAGGCAAATAGAAAAATAACTCAAAAACTTGAAGTACCGAGGGGGAAATAACTCAAACCTGGGTTGACACATTAGTCTTTAGTTTGAATTAATTCGCATTAATCTTTGCAGTAATTCGCGTTAATTCGCCTTAATCTTTGCAGTTAATTCGCGTTAATTCGCCTTAAATTCGAATAATTTGTATTAATTCGCCGAATATTGGCACGTCAATTCGAAGAGTTATTTTCCCCTCGTGAAGTACTATCCTAGGGCCTATCTTCCCTCTTTGAAGTAGTTAATTGTATGCTTTTTTTTTTGCTGAAACCGATATGTGTATATGTAATATATAAAGCTAGAATCGATATAATTTACGTTATTTCTCACGTATTCTTATATCACTTGTTGGTTACTTCGTCACGTCTTACGCGTCTTGCCATTGATCATAGTTTTTGATTTTACATATACATACCTACGTGCAGCACATCGTTTCCGTACATATGATAAATTTTTTTTTAAAAAGAAAACTAGGCACGCCACTGTGTAACTGAAGGCAGTGACCGCGGCCCGAATGGACGTATAGATCCGTAGTCTAGGACCTAGGTATACGCTCAGGTTACAATTCCTTAGGAATGACCGAGCGAACCCTTGTCCGAATTTTTATCGCTGTGGTCACGGCAACCTCATTCGGAAATTTGAAATTCCCCCGCATATACCTAGTCGAAAAATCTAATGTTACCAAGTCGTATAGTATATACAGGGTGATATTCCAGGGACATCTCAGTACTGCAAGTCTCGGACCGTCAGGCGGCTGACAAATATGTGCGCGAAATTATCAGGTTCGCCGCTCGACTGTTAGGTAGCTATAGTATAGTCGAAATTCGATCAACGCGATCGTAGCCACAGATCGTAGCCGTGGATTTTTCTTTCCTTTTATTTCTCATCTACGATCGGTGGCTACGATCGCGTTGATCGAATTTCGACTATACTATAGCTACCCAATAGTCGAGCGGCGAACCTGATAATTTCGCGCACATATTTATCAGCCGCCTGACGGTCCGAGACTTGCAGTACTGAGATGTCCCTGGAATATCACCCTGTATATGTATATAGCGAGGCGAGGGCTACTGCAACGATCCTGACAACACTTTCAACCGCGATGATTTCTAATTACTAATCACCTGTTTCCTGCTGCATTCACCGACTTCCCGCGCTACTTTCCCTGTATTTGTATGAGTACTTTGTCGTCACATTGCAGCAGTGTGCTGTGTGCTATACTGCGATATTATACTCATGTGAATCAAGACTTAAGCCGATTCCATTCATTCACCCTTCAAGACCGTTCAGACTCTATACTGCAAGACGGACTCAACCGGTCTTTCAGCTTTCAATTATATAACCACCAACGGAGGTTAATACACCGTCTAGTAACAAGTATTATTGCGGGTATGGGAAAGCGTGGCAAGACGCAAAACGAAGCAGTAAAAGACGTTTTTATTTTCGATCATCGGATAAGTAATCAATTTTGTTTTCTTCTTTTTTTTTCTTGTTTTTTTAATATCAGTGTGGAAAATTTCACGAGGATCATTACCTGAGAACAAACATCAGTCGTAATCGTCTCATAAGTATACCTAAGGGGAGCTTCCCAAGGCCGGTGAATTGCATGTCGGAATTGACTACGAGCCACTCGACTCATTGCAATGCTTACGATGCCACGATTCCACGGTTACACGTTTCCACAAACGTCATAACCCGCGGATTAACGTACTACATCACAATTACGGCAATTATGTGAAACTGCCGGGTTGTACTATTATACAGATCTGAAAACTAGCCAAGAGCGGAAATGGAGAAAGGGCCGATGCGGACTGCAGCGAGCGTGAGAAAAAAGACCCTACATTCCTGCAGACTGCAGCAGCCTTCTATGCCCTAAGACCCTAAATTATATGCTCAAGGCTGTTCGAATATTGGAATCCCGGAGATTCTTGGAAAGAGATGCCAGTAAACTTGCCACAAATGCAGTAAAACGATGTAGGCACATGTTCCGCGATGTGGAGTTAATATACAAAACTGTGGATCAACGACAGATTTCTCTGATTTTCTCCAGGCGCAAACGACCTGTGAAATCGTCTGTAAACGCGTCTATCTTTGTCTGACATAAGCCTGCCTGTGGATTTGTCTATAGGCACTATGGTCTGCGGACTCGGAACGATCGCCGCAAGATATTTCTATCTCGTATACCTAAGCAGCCAATCCAACGAAGAGTTGATGTCGACTGCAGCAGCCTGCAACCGGGCGAACTTGCACGCGGTTAGCTTATATCAGAATGCGAATGAGTCACCAGAAGTGAATGCCTGCAGTCCGCACTCGGTAAGATCAGCCATGGAAAATCTTTGGGTTCCTGAAGCGACCTGGCAGACTCATGTCAGATCATCTATCGAAGATGTTCAGTAGTACTGCAGATGTTAAAGACGGTAAATTTCTGTGATTTATTTTGTCGAAATGAATTGGCGTGCTGTTTAATGGTGCTTCTTGATCACTGAAAGGCCTAGACGACAGGGATATATTCGCAGCTTCAGATAATTTGAGGTAATTAGAGGATCCGAACAGGTCCGGAGAAACGGAATGTAGTTTGCAGCAGCGGTAAACTCGGCTCAGGCTGTATAATACGTCACTGGATCGTTCACCTTTCGTCATAAAACATAGACTCCATGGTATATGGGTACCGCAATCCAACTCATGCCTGCAGGTACGCAGGAGAGTATGCGATTAGTCATTTTCCGTGATAGATTTTTCTTCATATCTCGCTTCTTTCGGTTAAAAAATTCCGTCAACAGATACGTATATCATTTCATTCAAAAATCCGAAGATCTGAACCGTCGAAAACTGATCCTTACTTCGACGAGATGAAAATTGACGGTTCTTTCAAGCTCATAAATCATAATTATCTCGTGTTCAAGAATTGATGCTTAATAGTATTGCGAATTCTTCCGTGTAAAAAATTTTCGTTGAACAAGGTGTTGAACAAATGTTATACTGCAACAAAAATGTGATAATATTATTCACATATAATTATTTAGATCATTCGTCACGTCACAGCTCCTAGTTATACACGAGCTACGTACTACGTCACGCGATTGGAAAGTAAAACCTTTTCAGATCAGATTGCGCTGTTTCAGTACAAAACGATTTTTTTCTTGTTTTTTTTTTGTTTGCCTTTTGAATTACACTAATAACAAACGAAGTATCTGCACTCACGTTGTGCCTATGTAGCAATAGCCTCATTCCTTCTGACTACATAGGTACACGCAAAGTCACGGTTCGATCGACATAATATGTAGTACTTTCCTGAAAAAGAAAGCCACGAAAATCACGAGCGAGTTGTGCGCGCACCTTTCATCTCAATTAGCATGTATGGGCAGATTGTTTTTCCGTACTATGAACTAATAAACTTAGCATACCTATATTCGAATTTTCTATGGTAACAATCATTCGATATCGAATGTGGAGCGTGGTAAACAATCGGATTATAATTTCTCGGCAGCAAAGATCGCACTACTGATAGCATAGTTTAACGGAGTAGTAGGTACATACTTGGATACCTACTCGAACCGAATGAATCGACCGGCAGTATTTAATAGCGTTAACAACCGCGAAGTGGAAGTAAATTGGAAGCAGGAAACGTCAGCACCATGGGCAATGCCAGAGCCAATGCCAAGAGCAACTTGGTAATTGGCTCCAATGCTATACCTACTTGCGCTGATTTTCTATCTATAGGAATTTTCCTACCTTAGTATGCACTACGTATATGTACATACATAGTTTCAAAGCTACAATATATTATTATATTACGATACAATATCTTGACAAATGAATTGTTATCGTCATCGTGCGAGTAACCATATTGGAGCTACGTCGATACACGCCTCCCATTATTATACGTAAGGTATACGTGAACAGAAAATATCTATTATATTACTAGATAACAGAATATATATGCATATATGCAACGTTGAGCCACGTGATAAGCAACTGCGCATTACGAGTATGTGATGCATAGGTGTACATACTATAGAAACAAGTGTGCGTTCGAGGTAGATTTGGCACTGGATCTGATCGTTTAGATTCAATTCCGCATCGTCAATTTTCGTGGATGAGAAACTCTAGATTCTGCATTGATGTACCAAATCGCTGTTCGTATATATCTGTAGCATTATTGATCTTGGGAATTCGGCAGTGTCCTTATTTCGATGAATAATTAATACGGGCGGCTATCCTACGGGTGTGTCAAAAAATTCATCGGTTATCTATTCGCGAGTCTGAATAACGGTTTGATGATATTTTTGGTGCACGTGCGCGGCTTTCCAACCGTAGCATTAAAATTATTTTTCATGTAGTCTCGATCGAGGTCAAAGTGCGATCGAAAGAGGCGGTCGAGTTTCTAAATTTGAATAAAAATCTTATGGCTAATTATAGCTTCTCTTCGTCCGTTCGCAATATATCGCCGTGTGCGGTCAGACTAACGTGAGGTTTAAAGTCTCTAGGTAGTCCGTTAGTGTATGTATAGGTATATGTGTTGCTGCACTCTTAATACGTGGTCAGAAATTTTGGTCGAAAGCCAAGTTTTTTTAAATTTAAACCAGCTCGAAGACGTCATCGTCGTCGTCGTCGTCGTGAGGCTAGTATGACGCAACCCAAAATCTTTTCATAAGGCACTAAAATTGATTGTAGGTACGCCGAATGGAAGGACCATGAAAAACTCATTTCGTATACCGTAACATAGTGTACCTACCTCTTAACGCCTCATAAAATTTCGAAAGAAAATAACAAAATTTTGGTTCGAGCGAGATATAGGTACCTACTACATATTCAAATTAAATTTGAAAAGAAACCGATTTGTCAATTTCTTTTCAAGTTACCAAAAAAGGTTCATAAGATCTTCTTGCGTATACAGGGTGATATTCCAGGGACATCTCGGTACTGCAAGTCTCGGACCGTCAGGCGGCTGATAAATATGTGCGAGAAATTATCAGGTTCGCCGCTCGACTATTGGGTAGCTATAGTATAGTCGAAATTCGATCAACGTGATCGTAGCCACCGATCGTAGCCGTGGATTTTTATTTCCTTTTATTTCTCATCTACGATCTGTGGCTACGATCGCGTTGATCGAATTTCGACTATACTATAGCTACCTAACAGTCGAGCGGTGAACCTGATAATTTCGCGCACATATTTATCAGCCGCCTGACGGTCCGAGACTTGCAGTACTGAGATGTCCCTGGAATATCACCCTGTAGATAGACTTTCATCGAAGTAAGGTTGAAATTTTTGTCTCAATAATACACACACTATATCGCACTCTCAAAGTAGCAGTAAGGCGATTTACGATCCGACCTTTTTTAGCAATTGGAAGAAAAAAAAAAAAAAAACTTGAAAAGCTGAAGATTTTATATCTCGCGTAACTGAATGTGTGCCTGCAGCAGCATTGACACCAATGCTGTAACAGATGATTCAGCCGCAGCTTCATAACTTTCAATTACGAGCAAGTAAGAACAAAAACGCTGCAGCAATAAGCTATACGTAATTGCAGTTTATTCCTACAACGAGGTATACATACTATATAGATGCGCTGAATTCAACCGAAGCGGGATATTTTCTCATTATTTAATTAGTAGTTAAAAAGTTTAGTTTAATTAAAAGTGGTCGAGGTAGGTACCTACAACTAAATCCGCAAACTTTTTAAGCCAGAATTATGTAGACTAGGTCATTGTGTTATCTTCTGTTACTATGTGGTTATAGAAAGTGGAGGACTTGGAGAGGAGACAGGGAAAGTTTAAACATTTTCATGACAAAGAGATTTATGCACATTAGTATAGTACCTGGTATAGTGTGATAATTGAACACCCTCGCAAATTTCTAACTTACAAAAGAAACTGCAGAATGAAAAAAAGAAACTCAATTATTCGCTGGACTGTATAAAAAGACAAGATATTGTATAGGTGTACCTACCATTATTCAGTCCATTTACTCAGCCTGCAGTTATCGTTGTCATTTTAAATATCATTAACCGCAATCGTTTCGTCTATATATACGATCCATGAAAAACAATATTTGCAGATTTTAGGAGGTACATGTATACAGTTCTTCTAAATTTCCTGAGGAAATGAAAATAGGACACCTCGTAGAGCCCGATGACGTATACGAGTACTAAGTCCATTTAATTTGTTGGTATTTGATGATAGGAAATAACTAAACCGGAACCGGAAGTTGTCACAGACTCATGCACTAGGTACGCGGGTTGCGTCGCTTTCCTATAGAGTTCCACCATTATACCTAACAGCGAGCCAGTGGCCTTTCTAGACGCAACAATAAGTCACACGTATACCTATCCACGTTTAACGATGTGCTATATTTACAATTAGCCAAGGCGCCGAGTCATCATGCGACAATTCATCAACTAGAACGTTACTCTTCGGAGTAACAACGTCGACGAAGCTGTTCATCACCCCGAAGCCGAGCGAACGATATAACTATAGAATTCGATTGAGATTGAGATTTTGGAGCCGCGGTAACCTGTTATGTTTAGTCATGGTAGTTACAGGATGACCTCAGCTACGAATTTACCTCCGTCATAATCGGCGATTAATTTTGACGTGGGTAAACCTGTCCTAACGTATAAGGAAATTGTCTGACACATCGTCCCGATCTCACCTTTCGCATGTAACCTCGCCTTTATTACTATAGCATACGTGTGTGAGTCGTACAGTATCACACAGCAAGGAGGAGATAGTATAGCCCATAACTCTGTGAGAATGAGATAAAGTGAAGTTTGCATTACTGCACGCGCAATCAAAATCAAAGTCTATTTTCGGCGCCATATGCTGTACCCTAATAGGTACACGAAAGACCCCGAGTGTGGGTAACAGATTTGAAATTCTTTCGACATCAAATGTCAATCTCATATGTTATGTATGCCGTGAAAATTCAACACGAAAGTATCAGTGCCAAATTCCCTCATCACACATCGAAACAAGGTACATATAGGACCCTGAATTGGGTCGGGTAAAATGGTCCATCAATTTATCTATAGGAAAAAAAAATGTCGACGAAAATTGCGATCCATCGCGCCAGGCACGGATCTTGAATGACACTACAAGGATGGAGAGAGAAAGAGAGAGAAAGATAGAGAGAGAGAGGGAGGGAGGTGATTGAGCAAATATTCGCACTTGGATATGAATTTTTGTGCAAACAAGGTACAGGACACTCGACTGTAGGCATAAATGATGAAAAGTTCATGATTACGGTAAAAAATCTCTGTATTTTTCAACGTCAACCTTTATATCATTCGAGGAATTAATTCACTCGATTCATACTGTGTAGCAAAGTGTGCCGAATACATTATTATCCTCTCCATCACGTGTCATTGAAATTTATTCGACATACCTTGTCACAGATTCACAATATCATCCGCGCCTACGCAGGATACGAAAGGTATATCTATGTATGCCTTATACTTTCAACGAGAGACATCTATAGTTGACGCGTCATTCTCTTCTACTCAAAAAAAAAAAAAAAAAAAAAAAAAAATGAGCAAAAAGGAACTAGGCGCGTCTCGTTATTCTAACAACTGATATACCTACTGCGGAAACATAATCTAAACATGAATGAATGATTCATAAAAATTTTGGAATACTTCCAAGAGTTCCAAATTTTCATTTCAATCATTCTTCCTCGTTTTATTCACCAACTCAGCTGGTTCCCATACATTTGCGCTCGGTAAAAGGAGACTTGCAACTAAGATGGACTGGTCAATAACTTCTGCAGATACTGTAACCCATCCGCTTATAGTCGTTACAAGGCGGGTTGAACGTATCTATATACATAAGCTTTTCTACTAAGGAACAAACCTTTCATTGAGGATGGATGTGTGAAATGAATTTGACAAGTATAGGTATCAAATTTTGGTGAACTTAACGCAACACACGGATCTATGGACTAATTATATAGTAATCCTGTAACGGACATATAATTTCGTCTATATTAGAAGACAGCCCTGCGTGACGAACCTAATTATCATTATCCACATTAATTGTGATGAATGGTGCAGCGGTTCATTACGGATATATATTATGTTAGGGCGAGGTAGGTACTACGTACGTATCACGGTTTGAATTCTTCATTTTCCTTCCTATTTCATCAAACTGCATTACACATACCTGCATTGCCTAGTTCATTAGTACATACTCGGGTTTTACACATGCCTGCCGATTATTTGTGGATACGATTTCGCGTAACGAGTCAAAATATCTTATGTTGAAATCGAGATTTTTTCAACTACCTGCACCGTGTAACTTTGCGTGTGAGAAAAGTAACAATTTATACTCTATTATTGTGGAATACAAATAGGCGCGGAAAGAGAGAGCTGGGTTAATACATTACGCTGTTCAAGGAGGCTGTTATATTCTAATTGTGAGAACAATACCCGCGGAAACCGAAATAGGGTGATGCCAAATTAAAAATGAAAAAATGAACTTTTATATCTAAGGTAGTACCTACCCAAGAATTTTTAGTTCGTGGAATGTTCACGTTTATGCTTTGCCTGCACTTCACATTCGTATAGCATAACTTTATTTTCGTTTTTTCTTCTTTCTTCTACTTTAATTATAATTTGATAACGGAATTTCACGGCGGCAAATCTGCAGACCGCACGTGCTTACCTAACCACGTGTGGCAGCTTACGTTAGACAAATTTCCTAATTGCACGTGACCGTGGAACGGCAGCCGGAAATCCATGTATGGCCTCCTTCTCCCGCTATCGCGTGGTTTTAACGCCTACTCGGTAAACTAATTCGATATAGTAGGTATCGGGGAGGACAGTGAAACACAATAAAGTCAAATCACGTTCCAAAATACTCCAAATTTCACCTTGAAACAAAAATATTTCGCCTAATGATTCAGTCAAAAATGTTCTCGAACCAAGAAAACTCTCTTGGGTCGAAGAAAGTTTTCTTGGTTCAAGAAAATTTTGTCTTTATTCAAGATAATTTCGGTTTCCAATGGGTTTGCAGAAAATTTTCTTTGGCCAACAAATTTTTTTTTCTGTGTATAAAATGCGAAAGAAAATAACAGAAGTTTTATAAAACGATATTTGGTGTAATTCTTTCATAATGATCAGCACTCAATATCGAGCATTCCGCATCCAAGGCATATAATACATGTTTATGAAACGGTATGATTTTGAAATTACTGACTCAGAATTTCGGCGTAATTACTTTCGTCAGCAGTTAAGTCGCTAACAGTATATTATTGTATACGTGTAGGTATAACTTGTCTTTGAACTGCATAGTGAGAGGTTCGTTGGAGGTGGAACTAAACGCCAGTACGATCCGTTATATAAATTGTAATAAGGTCTCCACAACGAAACATTTCAATTTCAATGAGAGATGTGCAGAATTACAATTTTTTTCTTTTTTTTTTTTTTCCCAAACACGTATCACATGCATAGAATAATATAACTTTGTTAATTTCATCTGCAGGCGGAATAGCAACGTGCATAATATGTATTCTATAATGCAGTAGTTTGCAATGAACACTCATGCAACAGCAGCAAACGCCCCGTTGGTCATTGAACGAAGACTTCGAGTCCTCTTTGTTTCATTTCACATTTCCGAATTATTTTCAATTTCACTGATGCAGGTTGAAAAAATCTGACTAACATCATACTCAAAGAGACGTCATGTAGTTGATGACTTCTGCACTTGTCTCAAGAAAGAGTACATGTGTATACATGTATTGCGTGTATTAAGGAATTGAGTTTACTTATAACCAACGTAGACCAAAGCCGAAGGGAAGCCGTACTCCTAAAACTAGCAAAACCTTAATTTCAACGCCGCTTATAGACTCTGTACAAATATAGTACACTGGGTCAGAGATTTCCTACAACAAAGCTATATAGTCATAAAAAACGTTATAGCGCGGAGAACCTGTCCAACTCGACTGGACTAGGTATAATGGGCACCTTCTATGTCAGGCGAAGAGCATAAGCTGCATTAGGATATACCTATACGCTCGCTGTCGAATTATACTTCAAGCTTATGCAGTGAAATGATGAAATTTTCATCTTTTCCCAAATTGCATGAGAAATGAGAATAAGGATCGATCCAAGTTCATAAAGGATGGCTCCAACTTCCCAGGTACAGCTTTGACCGTAAGACACAATGGCCTGAGCCTAAAGGTTGAGCATAGAATGATATACGCGGGAATATAGCAGTGGGTGTGGAGACGAGCTACTATAGCCCTTGTCTATGAGTATCTGCGCATGTAAATCTGACTGTTTTTTAAAATGGTAGGATTTCTCACGGTTATGTATATTCCACGCATCCGGATGCAATGAAAATAATTAAATGAACTTATAAATTGCTTATACATATATATACACTTATACCTATACATGTATAATATATTATGCTAATACCCCGGTGATAATTACTGCAACATGGGAGTAGAGCCACAAATTATCTCAAATCTGAGTAGACACCTAGATATAAAAGCTTAATACGAAGGACAGATGTGTACAGCCTGAGGAATTTAAACCGGACAACTAGCCGTCCTCGACACGTCGTGACTAACCCATTACTATGTAATGAAGAATTTGAAACCGTTTGCCCACGTCCGACGTAGGTAGATATGTAGGTATGTATACGGATATAGGTATACGTTCTCTAGTCGAAAGACGTAAGCCTAACAATAAGGGACCGTTAGCAACGACGACGTATGAGCGTCGTATATATATACTAAACTTGTACTGTTTCGTATGTAGGTAGGTAGATGTGGGGGCGTACCTTCGCGCAGCTAATTCGCTTTTCGTAATACAATATGGTTGTTGATATTGTTGCGCGACGATGAGAGTTAATCGTAAAACGGTCGGCTATGTTTAATGTATGTGTGTACATGGTATGTACTACATCGTGTTCGATTTCATTGGCATTCAATAATACTTTAGCATATATTTTTGAAGCAAGATTGGATGCCTTGGATAACAAAAAACAAACAAAAAATGAAAAAATGCGTGTTTCATTCCCGCCTAAAAAAAAACCCTTCGTGTGTGTTGCAGTATAAAGAAAAAGTCAAGCTTTCGTTTCGGATTAAGAAACTCTATAATCAATGGGATGAGTAATTTATCTAATTGAACATGTATTATATTCTTGATACACTTTTATAATTTAGGAGTATGTCAATTGTTGCGCAATAATTATTACGCTTGCAAATACTATTCGACATTTTTATAAATATAAAATAACGTATGTATAAAATATGAAATAAAAAATAAGATATTTTTACGTAGGCGAAGAGAAACCGATCTCTCGCCTCTCTCTCTCTCTCTCTCTCTCTCTCTGACAGTATTATCACGATGAGTCAACTCGTTCGTAATACTAAAATTTGCACTGTGCAAACCTCGCGATTCTCGCGTCGTCTCACACCTCGATTATAACCCATCGCTCTTAATATACTATCAGGAGATGACCTCGTTACGTCTCACTATTTCCTTACTAATTACTGCAATTTAGAACTAAGTCAAATTTTCTCTCTCTCTCTCTCTCGCGCTTCGAAGAACATCCCTTTAAATTATAACGATTCTTATTATTATTATTATTATTATCATTATTACTAGATGGAAATCGTATACCTATACTGTGTATAATTAATCATTTCATTTTCATGTTCATATTCTCCCAATCGATCACTTTCTTTACCTAAGATGCGCGTCTAATTGATTATGTATGTATTTATCTCATACCCATATGTGTATATAGCATATATCTATATATATATATATATATATGGACACGTAAATATACATATGTAGATTGTATGTATCGACCGGTGGAAAAGTTATAGTGCCTCGTATAGTGCAGATTATCGTCAGTAGCGCGGGACCGTTTTTTTTTTTATGAATATATTACAAAGAGAATAAACAAAAAAGGTCCAGAAAAATACCTATGTACGTATAATCATTAGGTCAAAGTAGGTCAGGGAGAAGTCGAAAAGTATAAAATGTAGGCAGGAGGTAGGTATAGGTGTACGTATCAAGTCCTGACTAATATACTGCACGATTTTGTAAAGGTGCATCATGCATGTACGTAATCAAACAATACAATAGTATGTTAACATAAGATATGTTAATTTTTTCATCGAAACGTTTTAGTATTATACGAATACTAAACTCCTCGCTAATTGCCAGGATATTGAATGAAGAAACGACTTTTTTTCATTATTATCATTATGTTAAGATTCTACAGCGATACCTAATCGAATAATAAATGAATTAAGTACGGAAATGTTTGTTCGTTCGACTTAGTCCGCGCGACCTGTTTATCCGCTTATACTACTCTCGGGCTTGGGAGAAATTGTTTATGTTCTTTTTTTCTTTTTCATTATCTTATATTGCATCCTGAAACGTGCTGGAGAATTTCCCGTCTTTCTCAGTTTCGCAGCAGCCTACTTAAACTACTGCAGAATGCCGTAGTGGTCACTGGCCAAATGACGTAGTGTATGAGCTCATCAGTGGCTTAAGATCGGAATATGACAAGATTAAGAATTCGAAATTCAAAATTCGAAGAATTGTTAACTATCGCGTAAAAATTGGGTATTAACGCCGCCTTAACGCATACACCTGTCCGCGTACATATGTTGAATAAATAAAGAGGTGATTATTGTGTTTAGAACTCCCGATTGTACAGGTGACCTTATAATATCTTGTTTACTTATATGTATGGGAGAATTATTGTGGGGAATTGTGAATAGAACGCGATTGGCTATACCTCGAAGCGGCAATACTCACCTTGAACTAATGATAGAGTTTTGGCTGATCAGATTGTTGTAATCCTAGTAAAATCCAAAATACGTGTTAATCTCTGGTATAACAATTAACAGGTGAGAGACTCGTTTATTTGAGGAACTTAGAACCACTTCTGAACACACTGCACTGAAAGCTGCGTGCCTCGTAGTTTTATTATTCGATTAGTGCGGGAGGAACTTTTGAGGACGTAAAGGCACGACGTAAACACTGGCACCTGTGCCTCTACTAGCTGTATATCGCGATCTTATACCGTGCGATGAATCGTTCGACAGACATCCAGCCAAACTAACCGCTTCTGGTGGAACGCTACTCGCAGCCCACAAACACTACCTCTCGAAACCTCGGAATCAAGCGCATGCGCATTACCAAGTAAAATAAAACGAGAAATGTTGGCTGTTACCTGCAGGTACGGGAGATCACCAGTGTCACTCAACTACAAGGCGAATTCATACGTTATATAACTTCTATGGAACTCTATTGTCTAGTTATCGTCAGTTTTATTCTCATTTGAGATAAAAAAATAATAAAAAAAATCGTTCAGAAATTGAACTCGCGCAAAAAATATGCGGGTTCTTGTTTTCTATATTTGAGTATTGGATGTACCTGTAATCGCTTTCAGCAATATGTATGGAAATAATGTACATAAAATTTTGATCGGTTGTAGTTGTGAGAAAATAAAAAAAAACTTATTCAAACACCTTGAAAAGTAAATTTACTTGGTTGAAAATTTGTTGGTTTTATTATTTTCAACATTTTGAGGTTATATCTTATCTAGAAAAACAACGTTTTCATTATATTACGAAACAGTTGAAGCCTTGTCAGTTTCACGATGATAGACTGAGGTTATTTTGTTTCTTACATTGGCAATGAAAATAAGAGACCCAGGAAACGACTGTAAAGCAACAGCGTCGTATCTTTGGAGCCACAAGTGTTTAAACTTATAGTTAGAAAGTTTCACGGCAACACCACCGCGCCGTCTACAGAACAAAAAGCCCATTGTAAAGAGTAGGAACTGAGAAAGGAGGTAATATGATAACAGAAAAAAAAAAAGCAAACAAACAATAACGACACAGGAATTTAGTAATACATTCGTGGAGATGTTAAAAGTTTCCACTCGATCGTTCCAACTTCCGAAACTAGTGTACAGATTGCGAGATATGTATTCATAGAGGCCTAAACACAAAGCTTATAATAATAATTTATAACTTTATGAATATCCGAAAGTAATGAGTACCGGCTATTGCGATGTGTATTAACATATCGATAAATAGAACGCCGCCAGCCCAGGTATTGCATCGAAGCAATCTCACGCCATTCTCTTCTCGAATAAGACGTGTATGCATACGCCCTATCAAACACCTACCACACATTTGATCCTCGCTGGTAATAGAACGAAAGGAATCTCCGATACTTACTAGAGATTAATGTCCGATTTTTGTACCAATGAATCTATGATGTTATAAATGGCGAAAGAGTGGATTGAAATATCTTTATTACTGTACCGTGAGAACTTACAACTTCTTTGTTATATGAAAATACGAATAAGACAGATTCTGCTTATGAGTAGATTAGGACGTAGAATTTTTAATTTCCCGTATCTCTGATTTCAGAGAAAGAAGAAGTTATTGTAATCACTCCGAAAATGAAAAGTTGAGTTTTCACTAGATCTCCACGTAATAAATCTAAAGAAACACATCCAATCATTTTCGGATGGACATCTGTGGGTGATATCTCGAGAACGAGTTACCGGATTTTAATGATTTTGGTCTCAATCGACGCGGTTTTTCCAAACTTCGAATTATTTGATTAACAAAGTTTTGAAAAATAAAATGAAAATGATGATATCTTAAGAATGGATGAACGGCTTCGAATGAAAATTGGTACCAGAAGGTTTTTTGGATCGCTGTTCACAAATTTGACATTGCGCTTCCAAAATTCGAATACGATAATTACATTATCATTATTTCAGCTCAAAACGAGTTTGAAAACGGGAAGTTCAAAGGCTAGCTCACGGTCAGCCCAAAACCGATGAGATTCGTGTGTTTCACGACATTGTGAATGATTATAGAATCGGAATCCGAATCTAATAAGGAAATTAGCGGTTGGCTGTGTGTTATGTGTGTACGAAAAAGACGAGTGTTTCTCGGTATGAGAAATGCTTAGGCTTAGTTTCTGGCGTCAGAGGGTAATTGATGGCTTCCCAAAAATACATGTCGTGCTCGGAATACACTAATTTTGTTAATAATGTTATAAATGAAAACATATGCTTGATTTGGTAATTTAAATTATTTGCCAACCATGACGTACGACGCATGAATTAAGAAGCGAAAATCGCTCTGATACTGCGACGACAAGCAATATAAAAGACTTTTCAAATACTTTAGCATATAAATTTGCTCACTAAATAAACAGAGTTTGGTAAGTTGCGCACTATTTTCATAGCGACAAGCTCTTCAACGTTGACGATTAAATTTCGACAAAAAATTATGACCATGATACTGTTTCGCAATATTTATCACCCTTGTCACATGTACAAGCTTTTCTTACATTCTTAGTTAAATTACAAGAGACAAAATAAGATTCCAATAAAAAATCTCGGTATATTCCATAGATAGGTGATGTTTATAGACATATGGTGATCCAAAATAATCCAATTCATCGTAAATCCATTTCATCCTTTATTCCCTCCTTAGATTGGCTTTCTTCTTTATTTTATTTCACTCTACTTTGTTTAAGCAAGGGTTCCAAAGTGCCAGCTATCTGTAAAGTAAATAGAAGAAAAGATATAAAAACATCTTATAAATCTTGCAAATTGTAAGCTTGTGGCTTATACAATAAACAATGAATCCCCCATGTTTGTTGACGTCCTGAGTTCAGTAAATATCAAAAGACTCATTGGAGTAGGCTTTTGCTCTTTTTCCGTTCTCTCACTATATCAGTGTGCCGACTTAGCGATAGATTTATAACATGCTTTATAAATTTATTAAGGCGAGGCCGTTGCGACGATCAAGCTCGATAGATAAATAATTTTATCTATTATTTACTAGTCTGGTGTTGCCCAGCTGACCAACTCTTAAGCTACGTTATATTCAGCGTCTCATAAAAAATCTAGAAGAATGTTAATCCGCCGCATAAAAAATACTTTGCAAAAAAATATTGAGCATCTACTATGGTGAATCATAAAAGCGTTATTGCCTTTGGTTTTACTCGATGCCACAGTCACCTGTCCTTGAAGACTGTTTTCAATTTTAACGTGATTCACGTGAATTGACAAAGGAATTTATTCCCATGTGAGACCCAATCTTGGTCATACTTTGGAGTCAGGAGATTAGAGAGACTCAAAGCACGACGGTGATCATCGGTGTATCAATATAGATGACAAATCCATCGGAATCATTGATTACTAGTCAATCCAATTTCTTGGTTTCCTGATTTGTTGGAACTTCCAAGCCCTTTATTATAGTCTTCCATTATCTCCTCTGTTCCACATAAGTGTTGTAAATAATGTTATCTTCTTTGCATTTGATTCCGACATAAGTTTACTCCATTTGGTATAATGCTTATCTGAAAGTGAATATGCACCTTATCTTAGACAGGTCGTATCACTTTTTGCTCCCATTATGAGAACTTGTAACGAGATTTAATCATCGACCAATGACTTATAACATAATGTTTATTTGTACCATAGACATGTCAGAGAATACAGTTTTTATCTGAAACAAATTTCGTTATAATTATATTCTTAGATATCGTAGTACTTAGTATCAGGTTCCATAAATTTATAAGTATAAAACAAATATTAAATAACTTGTAATATCCCACTTGTGTTTATTCAAATACTGAGATTAGTCATTTTGAAATATCGTTAAATCAACAGTCCAACAAAGTTACACTCTCTGACCTATAAATCATTCAATTAAATAAGCCGAAAGTTATTTGCTAGTACTAATTCATTCATGAGCAATATCTAAGCGGGTATGTAACAGATCAACTTATGAATGGAATAAAAAGTCAACGAGTATCATATTGATTGCCAAATAATGATCGTACCTCGTCTATCACTATTCCAAATCAAGTTTGCTTCTGTGTTTGATAGAGAAAAATAAAAATAACCAAATGTTATTACCTTCACACGTACGAAGTGTCTAGAATGAGGTTAGGAATCGATGCGTTAATTCGTTTCGTATTTAGATGTCGGCGCATCATTTTACGCGGTGTAGCCCATTTGTGGTGGTTTAAAGTAACCCATTTCACCTCTAGATTCGTAATTGAATACATTATATGAGCAAATGTTCTTATGCTACAAGTTTGACAAGATGTGGTAAAGCTTCTTTTGTTTTTCGACATGTTCGATGATGACGTACGCCAGGTGTGTGATGTATCGAATAACTCAAATCGTAATTTGTGTGGAAATCTTGTCGACTAAGAACACGAGTTTTTAGATTTTCATTTATTGCGTTTGATTCTTGTCGACGGATATTATAACGCTCAAAAAGATTCGAAATCAAATCTTAAACGTATACACTTGACAGAGGCAACAAGCGATCCCATGATGCCAGACGGACTCAAGCGGGGTCACGTGGTCTGCGCAGTGCAATAAAGCGCCGTTTCCGTTATGGCGCGGGTTTCGAACGACAAGCTATCGGTTCTAAACTGAATGCATAATTCATTTGGAATAAAATTGATTGTAGATAACCAGAGATCGATATATGGTCCGTTTGATAATTTAGTTTTATATTCCATCAAAGCGATTTATATAACGTTATATAGATAGAAAATATATCCGAATATTTGCATTCAAGTCAATTTGCTGTTTTTCAAATGATTTCAAAGTCTCTTGAACTGTGATAAATATATTTCTGTTGAAACTAAAAAATATCTTCGAACGATAACAGAGTTATAAGAATGCGCATAAATAATTAATTATAATAAGACGATTTGAATACATCGAATACCGTGACTAATTTTTTACCGATATTTCGAAGCCTATCGCAAGACTTCAAACGGCTATTAGGTATAATTTGCAAAGGAATTCGATAAGCTCGGAATTCCTGTGATTGAAAATGAATTAATTTCGATCTTAAGTATTTTCCAAAGATCCTATAGGATATCAGCGTTCTCATACCTCGCAATGTCGAGTTTGGGACAAACGATCTGTGGTAAAGGTAATGGATTTCGGAACCATTCATTACTGCACCTATAACTTCTTTGCGGAACAATTCCTGTTTTCAATTATTTTTCTTATCGACTCGTCCTTAACGCACTATCATGCATTAGCATTTATTTGCGCTTCGTTATACACTATGTATAGTAGGTATAGTTATGGATGAAAGAATTACTTGAAACTTACTTGTCCATTTCAATTTCCTATTTTAGATGGTTTGCCCTATCAACAAGTCAGGTGACACGGTCATTGGTATAAAGTTTAACTTGATGTACTTCAACTTGCACCGCACGTAGGACCGCGAAAGTACGCCGCATAGAATAGCAGAAAAGCCATTACCTATTCCACATTTATGTATGGTATGACACACGTGTCGAAGAAAAAATCATGTGTTAAACATCATGATGTAAATGATACCCACATCCGGACCTCCCATACATATATTCGATAAATTGTAAATCGCATGTATGGGGGATTGTGCTTATACATACGACCGTGAACTATATGTCTATAATCCGACATGCTTGATCGTTAATGTGAAAAGAATCACTTGTTGAATCACACTTTGACATAATGCTTTTGTATAACGAGCCAAAGTGGAAAGGCAAAAATAAAATTAAAAATCCAAATAAAAGTGAAATGTATAGAATACTGATAAATGGATCCACAGAAGGACGTGGCAAATATGTATGTACATGTTTACGTGTATCTACACATACATACATATACGTCGAAAAGAGTAACATATTATTATTCATACATCGCTTTATCGTTGACGGAATACAACATGAATAAATGTTATAAGCATACATATCCTATATATACCTAGTACTTTGCATGAGAGCTATAAGGAGAATAAATTCGCCTCAGACTTTGTTGAATTCATTCGAAAGATTCGATCACGGTCAAGTCGCGGTACGCGACTCGCGTGGGTAATCAAAGAGTACGATGACGAAGCATGCAACTTTATATGAATTATATTTTGGTCAGGAGCGTTGGGGGGGAGGGAGGTGGGCTGCAGTCGATGAAAAGATGAACCAAGAAAAAAAGGAAGTAAGCAAAGAAAGAAAGAAAGAAAGAAAGAAAGAAAGAAAAACACAAGCCCAATTGAAACCCTCAAGAAAAAGTATATTTGAAGAGTGGAGTTTGAAGAGCACACACTTGAACAACTGAAAGCAGAGATTCGGTGTTCCTGGTCATTATCGCAAGGTCTCTTGTATAGACTTAGCCAAACCAACTTAAAGAAAACGCCATGCGCATAAGATCACGCCTCCCTTGTTTTTAAAATAAATATACTATACCAACCTACCTACCTACCTAGGTCGGCTCTAGTTCGAGGGAATGTTTTATGTTTGTTGCCATTGTAGATCTCACGGAGCCCTGACCCTCTCTGCTAAATGCATACGTATACATATACATATAATTATATACATATATATATATATGTGTGTATATATATATGCTCGAGGGGAAAAGGCCTCACCAGTGGGATATATGTGCTCTGGTATTAATACGGTTAGCGCGGAGACTCGTGTGGGAAATAATACACCGTTATTCTATGTACTTATCCACACAACAGAGCATAGAGGATGGGGGAGCGACATTTAATCCGCAGGCAAAATTGCAGCCTTTTGTAGTACGTTGATCGACAAACAATCGGTGTTCCACCGCGCGCTTGAATAACGCGTATTATAAGTATGTCACGTGTGCTTTTTACGGTCTATAGGTATATAGTATTGGTATATGCCTATATCTAATACAACAATAAATTGAAGAGGTTATAATATATTGTGCATGAGAGAAGAAAAAATTAAGTAAACAAAATTGTTTACACTTTTGACGAGGTCAAGTTTTACGCTTTATTATTTTCTATTTTTTTTTTTTTTTTTTCTTCTTCAACATATATATATATATATATAATGATAAACAAACAATTTCACAAATACCTAAGTAGATATAACCACTATACCTACCTAAGCGTGCGAACTATTTCTACGATATAATAACTGTATTTACTGTGACATGAGTTGAACAGATTAATCAAATATATCTGGACGTCCCGGTACATACATATCATTTCTACATATAATATAGGTACTTAATACACGTTTATGGGAAGACAAAATGTTGAGTCATCTGCAGCCGCAGGGTGAAAAAAAAAAAAAAAAAAAAAAAAGAAAAAAATCTGACCTGGTTTTAGTATCACAGTGAATAATGTGAAATTACCTAGTTACTCGGCAAGTGAACTATAATACATGCGTACAAGCTATATCTTATATATATACCACTGTATGTATAATATTACCTACCTAATACATACCTACGTTATAAAAATACTTGGTTCCACTGTATATTATACCGCTGAAAGGCTGCGCAATTATTATTGCGTAAAACAAGCCTTTCATAATTAAGACAAGACACCGTTTGGTACCACATTGCTGGAGAGGCAAAAACTCGCAGATTAACAGTATAAGCATGGAGGACACTGTAAAAACGGGGACAATTCGAGAGTCGTGTATAATATGTCCTGAACCTAAACCCTATACGCTAAACGGCCAATTTCCATTACCCGCCTACGGCCTACGATACGTTACTACATGTATACGTATACATATGTACCTATACATATGTAGGTATGTACATGGATAACTATGTAGGCAGACGTATATATACACCATTGCGTAGACATACACAATGTACACAACGCACTGCACAATATATATAACGGCTGTGGCGATAAAACGATGAATTATTTTTGTTTCGAGCCAACTTTTTTCTTCTTCTCGTTTTGTTATTTTGTTATATAAACATGAGGTGAATGTGCAGGTGTCTGCGCGTTTTAGGCGAAACGAATGAAGTACATATTCGGTATAAAAAAAAAAAAAAATTGAACATACGATCGTTTAGCTTTTGATACCTCCCCCCCCCCCCCCTTTGCTTCTTTGTTTCTCTTTTATCTTGTACATCATGCTCTCTAACAGATGATGCTGGTCAATTGAACAAAAGCACTCAGCTTTACGGTAGACGTGTATACGATGTATATAATACGTCGACAACCGGGAGCTGGTCCGGCTCGGAAAGGTATGTACAAATTGAACGTATCTATCCCGCTAGTGAATTTCTTAACACTATAATCACACTCGCGTGTTCATGTGAATATGTATAGTGCCCAGCCACGCGTACGTAAGTAGAGGTCATAGAGCTAGACACATGTGTTAAGCTACATAGGTATGTAACATGGATAAGTGAAAATTGAATTTTAGGCTAATGGATTGTATAGCTCCGGTAGTAAAGCCAATAATTGGAGTTAATCAGGTGTTTTTGGGCTTATACAAAACCGCATTATAATTCTCCTTCAACTTTTGATGGAATGCACTGTACACACATACTATATAGTGTATATCTATACCAACATTTTAATAAGTATGTGTATATACGTATATGTGTAATAATAAACTCGTCACATATGGAGTGACGCTTTACATCCTCGGAGAAATATACAACCCTTATACCCGTTCGACGCATGTTGAGTAAACTTAAGACGAATATGCTGTAGTACTTCTTGACCGACCGATATTATACCCTGAATTCAGTGGCGTAACAATAGGGTGGCATGACTGGCGAAATGCCACGGGCCCCCGGCCCGAGAGCACAGGAGGATCATAACATTTATTGTCACAAAATTTATTAAAATTTATTAGATTTGTATTCAATTGATTCAAGTTACGTACTCAAGTATACACATACCCAAATTAAACAAAAAATGAGAGAGGGCCCCATCCGATAAAATTGCCACGGGCCTCAACGGTATATAGTTACGCCACTGACCCTGATTCTGTCTATCTATATCTATCTATCTATTTATTATAGATTATCAAATTACATACTATACTAAACGGAGATATTGAATCGATTTTTGTTACGGCGGGCGTTCGATGGCTTATGAGTGATGATAATAAGTCGCTGCTATCGTACGCGGGTATCGAATGAAATTGAGAAAAAGTTACTTTTCGTGTATCGTAAATTATTGCCAAAGTGTATAAACATGGCGGCCGCTCTCCGATGGTGAATTTCCGATATTTTGATTATTATTCGAAGTTTACGCAGATCATGAGATACACTGAAGGACAGCGCTAGAAATATCCATAATCACATTCTAAAACCTGCAGTATAAGTGTCGGTGATTAGTGTTTGAAAAATAATTTTTTCTCGATTAAATTTCAGTCGACGTCAATTAATCTTGCGTATGAATCTTCTGTATGAATCATCGAACACTATGTGGATTAAGAATGAATATACTACCTTTGTTTAGGAATGATTAAACTACAGAGTGCGTTACCAACCATTCAGACTTTTTCGGTGCAGACTACAACTCGCCTTAAATGGCGTAAATGAGAGTCGAGACAATATCATAGTAGTACTTAGTTTAGACTAATTAACGCCTTCCGCGTGGCGCCTTAGGCCGAGAAATGAGGGCTTTCGAAAGTGTACTGTAGTATACTTGCATACGATACAAAGTACATATATTATCTGTCCAGTCGCGTGATTTAATCCGCGAATATCTTAGATCTCGTAAATGTATTATATATATATATATATATAAGTATGATACCTGTACGTGAATTTAAAATACGTACGTAGTACAATACATACAATGTGCATGGATTGTTGAATTATTATAATATCCTGGGGTGTTATAGAAAAATTTGACCCGGTTTTAACGCGCGGTGTGTGTTTCGCGTCGCGTAGCAAGGCGTTCCTAAACGTATAGGAAGGTAAACGGCAGGCGCGCCGCTGCTCTTTGTGAACCCGAGTGTGTTTGGAATTCCTCCGTTACCGAGTAACTCGAACCCCCGGCCATTTCGTTCGGTATTAATTGGTTCCACGTCAGACCCCATACTACAGCCACGGCATGGCAGCCGGAGCTCAGCGCCTGCATGAAGTTCGGCTAGGGCGTCAGGGTCCGGGACTTGGGCCCCGCCGTCCCGCCGCCCCGGCCCGGGGGTTAGAAACAGGAAGGTTCCGAGACCTTTCGTGCATGTTTTTGCCACGACCCCTGGGTCGTTCGTGTTCCCCTACCGTCTCTCCTGTCCTGCCACTACCCGGCAGTCGCCAGGGGTATATAAAGCATAATAAAGGTCCGGAATCGGTCCGCGCGGAGTTAACATCGAGCTGCCTCGTCTCTAGCAGTGTTTGGATTGGGCAACGACCGAAGATCCGGCTATACGATTCGCGTTTTTGTTACACGATACGCCTATTTATTCCCACTGGGCGTCACTCGGATTTTTCACCATCAAGATTGGTCCCCAGTGTGGTACCGGCTTTCTTATAGGCTCGTGAGAGTGGATAACAGTCCGCGCGGACTACATGCCTGAGGTTAAGACGCCTCGGCAATCAAGTAGAACCTTCGGTCTTCCCGGGGATAGTGGATACCGACGGCGAAGAATAAGTCGACGACGACGACGACGACGACGACGGAGGGGCGAGAGCTAGAGTCGGTGTACGCGGTCGCAGGGGAAAGACGGCGGCCATATTTAGAGAAGGAAATCAGTGAAGAGCATTCGCATTTCACATCGGAACGCGGTGCGCCCAGGCGTTCGCAAAGAACGAGAAGAGAGTAAAGGCTGTGTAGAAAACTCGCTACGGACTTTTACTCCCGTCGTCGTAGTGGGTATACCCCTATACCTAGAGAGATATCCCAATACATATATATATATAACGTGGATAGGTACACAGAACCGCCCCTGTGTGCACATCCAGATGGGCACATATACGTATATATATATATATATATAATACATATAGATATGTATATATAGATATATGTATATCCCGTAGGGGTAGTGAAGGGTATACCCAATCTAGCCGACGCCATTTTGAATGAATATAGTATATCCGCAGTATATACATATATATATATATGCGTTACCTATACTCATTACAAACGTTCTTTTCAACCTATTTGCATCGGCGGTGTACTGCTGCTGCACAACGTTCGCATATAAAGAGGAAGAGACTTTTTCTGCATCTTATTTAAATAAAATTTTCTCCATATACACATACATATATGCATGTACTATATTTATATAGATACCTACTACATGTATATGTGTATATGCAGACGATATGTTTTACCGCATGTTACGACATTTGTTTTAATCAGAGCTACCGCGGTAAACTATCTTGTTCATTATTGTATAGCTTCTACTCCTGATGCGGAGCTCAGGCTTTCCGCAGATTTCCCATTTGACTTTGGTAGGTAGGTACACCAAGCTTCGACTGATCGAGTATAGTATATAACTACATATACATATAGGATGCATTAATTATCGTTAACCGATGATAGGTTCTTCAGATTACACGCGGGAGTTTGTGGAGCGGCGTGTGAAGTAACACAAGT
The DNA here is from genome assembly GCA_963992785.1 of Tenthredo livida. NCBI lineage: Eukaryota > Metazoa > Arthropoda > Insecta > Hymenoptera > Tenthredinidae > Tenthredo > Tenthredo livida. The sequence continues at coordinate 18,587,916 of OZ023068.1, read as the reverse complement.
ATACTGCACCTACCCTATGTGTTAAATGTGTACCAGCTACACTCGCATATATATATATATATATATATGTATATATTATATATCCACATGTACACCTTATACCTACCTAGTACCAGTTCGGTGAAGATCAGGCGAAAGCTACGTATGTAGCTTTGTGTATACTATACGTGTGATGCACGTGTACCAAGAAGCAATTGATGGCCGAGCCAGTTGGCAGTCAGACTCTTGACAAGAATGATGCAATTAACCAATAAACAGATTCTCGATGTGCGCAAGTGGCCCGCACACATTTAAACTTACGCCCCTGACTCCCCTATGTATATCTATACAGATTGCACACATAGATGCATATACTCGGTAAGCTGGGGCAGTAATACTCGCGCACGTGCACCGCAGGTCCGCGATTTGCTACTCTCTTGACTATACGGACCTACATGCATAGATATACACCGCACTTCTATACATACATATATAATAACATATATATATATATATAGAGAGACAGTAAAAGTCGTTGATTATTCGCGGCTGCATTCGCTGAGACTTTGTACGGTATACCTACGTGTCGCTGACTCGAATGTACTATATAGTATGAGGTTTGATATTTGCAGCTCGTTATATACATACACGTCTCTGTACAATCTACAGTTTAATATGTGCGACTTCTTGTTCCCGCGTGACTTTGTACAAGTTGGATGCATTACTGTTTTAGTATAAACGGTTGGACAAGAGGAGAAGAAAAAAAAAAATTTACAGTTTCGAGATCTATGTATACATATTCTAATACTGCGTTCATATACATATATGTATAAAGCGAATAAATGATCACAATAATATAAGCAACAATAAGAGGGAATAGCGATGCCTGCGAGTTTATCTCTTACACCCTGCACGCTCGCGTGCAAAGAATACTTATAATCATTTTCGCCGACAACTCCTCGATCCAAAGTGCAGACTCTACTCGTTACAAGTTGCAACACCAAAGTGCCCTGCCGCTGCACCAACGCCGTTCAACTTTCCGTCAATCTTTCATCAGCCTCCAGCAGATACGCGATATATCTACACATACACACAGACACACGCACCCATATATCTAATATATAGATAGAAATATAAGTGTGTACAGGTATACCCTACAAAACGAACCAACCAAGCATAAACACACATGTACACCATAAACGCGAACATTTTGCTGCTGCACCGACAGCCAGCTCTACGTATCGCTGCAGCGGCATCCGTCCATTTCATCGTGGCGACACGAAGTGTCACTTCTGTTAAATCCCCCCCTGCCTCAATCCTCGCGAAGCTAAAGGCTCCGGCAGAGGGAATGGCGCGGAGGGGTAGGGGGTTTAGGTTTTGCCCGCTGCACTGCCTTCGCAAGATGTTAAGAGCCCGTGGTTTGTGGAGAGGGGATAACGCGATGTGGAGGAAAAGAGGAGAAGTCTGGGAGGCCACGTGGTGTTCGGTAGGTAAGGTGGGGGAAGCACGCCTTCCCCTTAGCGTCGACCGGCAGTTGATAGTTGATACGCGACCCGCGCGCACAGCGGTCGAATATTTTGTGTGTGTGTGTCTCTCGTCAGTTATTAAATCGACCTTTGCGAAATATAGGAAAGGAATTCTGGTGGTGTTACAGTGGATATAATAAAATAAGAAAATAAAACAAAACATAATATAACATAATATTTGTTGTATTATACTTGAAAAAATTGTGGATATATAACGAGATAAGAGAGAGTGAACCGAGTGTCTAATATACGATATTTATGGTGTCTGATATTGGTGCGGTGCGATGATACACCGCGAGTTTTATTAATATCATTAATTATATTATTTTTTTTTATTCTTTTATACAATTTGTTTTTCTTTAATTTATTTTCCTCCTTTTTTTTTCTTTCCTTCTTTCGTTCTTTTCTCCTTTTTACTGTGACCCCGTTTATCCGAAGTGAAACGAGAATAATATATTGTGATGGTGAAGTGCAGTTTGTGCCGAGCCATGCTGTGACACGGGATACATATATATTTATACACACATATATATATATTTATATTTATATATATATATACCTACTTACACGTATATTAAACGATCGTCCCTGGGATATTGGATACACGTGAATACTACATACATCGTATAATTACAACAACGGAATCTGCAGACTGCAGATACTGACCAAAGGATGTATCCAAGCGCCGGGATAAACGCGGCAGCTGCTGCCGCAGCAGCTGCTCGTCACCCGGTGAGAATTTTTATTTATTATTTCAAAATGTAAAAATAAAAAGGCAAAAAACTTGAACAAAAAAATGTATAAAAGTCTATTTACACTATGCAAATAGAACATTAAATAACCTGAGTATGTATATTGTAATATTGAACTATGAAGATAAGCGATCATAGGTTCGGAGTGTATACGCGTGTGTCGATGAGGAATATGAGAGGAAAAAATTTGTCTCGTATTTAATATTACCGCGGACTAATAAATTCTGGGATCTACACCTACACCTACACACCTAGCTGTTCTGTAGTCAAAAGTCCGTCGGGACTTCGCCCTCGTATTATGCGGAGTAGATACAACGAAACGCGGCTGTTGACGGTGGGTCGGTTGACGTTGGTTTAAAGTTTGTTTAAGCTGTATAAATACTGCTGTGGGACCCGGGATACCGGGATACCGGGACCCGGCCGCAGAGCGACGGTACGCTACGTGTCGCGCGGGTTGATATAAAATATAACGTTAATTTTCGTTTTAGAACGTGATATGAATTATTATCCGTCGATTCATATTGCATGTGTGCAATGTACGTGAAGTTAGCACCGCCATTGTTGAATTTTGAAAAAACAATGGTTGTGCTAAGTTGTGCTAGGATTGTGCTTCTTTGTGCCGCAAACAGCGAGTCGATAATTTCGAAAAAAACACCAAAAATTCCGAAAAATCTCTTTTTCTCGCCAGCACCGCCATTTTCATTTTTTGGAAAAATAGGGTTTGTGCTGGTTTGTGCTAAGCTTGTGCTGCACTGTGCCGCAAACCGAACGGAGTTATCTCGAACGGTTTTCGAGAAAATCGCAGTTGAAAAAAAATTCGAGCACCGCCATTTCAATTTTTTGAAACAATGAGGGTTGTGCTGGTTTGTGCTAGAGTTGTGCTGCGTTGTGCCGCAAACCGCGAGGCGATATCTCGAACGGTCTTCGAGAAAATCGCATTTGAAAAAAAAAATCGAGAATTGACGATATTTTTCGGGAAAAAAAAAAAAAAATTATGTATGGTGCTGGTTTGTGCCAGACTTGTGCTGCGCTGTGTCACAAGCCGTCAGGCGATATCTCGAACGGTTTTCGAGAAAATCACAGTTCAAAAGAGAAGTCGAGCACCGCCATTTCAATTTTTTGAAACAATGAGGGTTGTGCTGGTTTGTGCTAGAGTTGTGCTGCGTTGTGCCGCAAACCGCGAGGCGATATCTTGAACGGTCTTCGAGAAAATCGCATTTGAAAAACAAAAACAAAAAATATGGGCTGTGCTGGTTTGTGCTAGACTTGTGCTGCACTCTACGCGTTGATATGTTAAACATACATAGTAGGGTGGTCCACTTTTTAACTTTATTTTTGAATTTTGCGAGGCACCCCTGCATATTGTTCCAAATCACGTAGAAAAAATCTGTGTAAAACGTAAGTATAATCGGAAAATATTTAGAGGTCGCTACCGAATATTATAGTACTTTTTTCGATTTTTTAATTATTTTCATGTAAAGCTTTACTCCCTTCTTCTAAACCTCAGTCGAATGACTGAGTCTCATTGCACGAGGTATTTCTTCTATTGATATTGTAGTATGTTATACAGGGTGATTCAGAATTCGTGACAAATCTCTTGAGGGGTTAATCCTTGTCAAAATGTGATTGAAAGTTCCTCAGTCGTTTTTCCTGAAAATGATTTTTTTCCTTCGAACAAATAGTTTTCAGGCGAACAATTTTTTTTCAACAATCTTTTTTCAGATCATTCGTCAATTCTAAAGAATCTCAAATGATGCTAATGAGTTTTTTTTTCACAATATTAGAGAGATTACGAGAGAGATTACTAGGTGAAGATTTTTTATTCAGCGGGAGAAGGTTGAAAAAATGTGTTATGGTTCCAAGGAATAAAAGGATTTTTCGGAAAAATGGCTGGGGAGCTTTCGATCCCAATTTTGACTAGGATTAACCCCTCAGGAGATTCGTCACGAATTCTCAATCACCCTCTATTGGTATCTCACTAAAAAATAAAATAATTGGCTTGACTAAATATATTTTTGCCTATAATTGCGAATAAATATTTAATTGATTCCTCTCAATATCATTTGCGGTACAATTGAATGTCACCCAAAATCAACCAACTTTGAGTTGTACCGCAAACCATATTGAGATGAATCAATTAAATATTTATTCGCGACTATATGTAGACAAAAATATTTAGGAGAGTCAATTATATTTTTTTCTCAGTGTGGTACTAATACAACATAGTACAATATCAATAGAAGAAATACCTCGTGCAATGAGACTGAGTCACCCGATTAAGGTTTAGAAGCTCCCGACGCATCGGGAGTAAAGCTTTACATGAAAATATTTACAAAATCGAAAAAAATACTATAATATTCGGTAGCGACCTCTTAATATTTTCCGATTGGATTTATGTTTTACACAGATTTTTTCTACGTGATTTGGAACAATATTCAGTGGACCACCCTATAATATATAGGTATTCCATACTAACTCGACCAATGATTTTCCCTCATCATTTTTGATTTGATTCATACTTTTTTCTACGGTTACCCCAACTTTAACACCCACTCATTAATTTTTCAGATTTTTTTCATGAACCGTTATTTATTCATGAATTTTCGAAACTTCAAACAGAGAGACACACTTGATTTTTTTGAAAAAAATCTCAAAAATTCTGTGCCTGAAGCCGATAATTTTTAGCCCTATTAGAAGGTGGAAGCTATTTTTCTTACATTTTTTTTGCTGATTTAAGGGAAGACGGTATTGAAACTTTGTCAAAAATCATTTGTTTTTTCCACCACTCAAAATGGTTCAATCAAAAATCGCATCCACAAATTTTTAGTTATTAGTAGTATGTGTATTGGAAAAAAATATCAAACCTTCTGCGATGAAAGTGTATGCGCAGTAGGCCTCTTGTAAAATATTTCCGTCGAACCACTGCGAAAGGTCTCCTGCGCACACACTTTCATCGCAGAAGGTTGATATTTTTTTTACAACACACATACTACTAATATCTACAAATTTGTGGATGCGATTTTTGATTGAACCATCTTGAGTGGTGGAAAAAAAAAATAGTTTTTGACAAAGTTTCAGTACCTTCCCTTAAAAGCGAATCATTCCGTATAAACGTGGTGAATATAGGCTTCCATAATTTTTTCAAGGCAGATGAATTGAATCATTCCGATAATGGAACGTAACCAGAGATAAGATTGATTTTATTTTCGAGAATTTTGATCAAAAAAATTCTGGGAGCCATTATCCACTCCGTTAGCGGAATAATTTTCTTTTAAATCAGCGAAATAAATATTAGAAAAATAGTTTCCACTTTCGAATGGGGGTCAAAATTATCGTCTTTGGACACAGGATTTTTGAGATTTGTTTCGAACAAATCAAAAGTGTCTGTCTGTTTGAACTTTCGAAAATTCAGGGGGTGTTAGAGTTGGGGTTACCCGAGGGATAACCGTAGAAAAAAATATGAATGAAATCAAATATGTTGAGTCAAAATCATAGGCCGAGTAGGTATGGAATATCTCATTTATATATATTTTGAGCTAATTCACAAATTCCCGGTGTGGTTTTGTACCTCAAAATTTTTGACCATTTTTTTTCATCATCATTGGTTAATTTCCGTGGGAATGAGTCAGAAGCCACCACAATATAATTTTCATCAGTGTATTTCACGCCGTTATTGATATTTTGCGTTTTTAACGGTTTTTTTTTTTGGAATACCCGAGAAGTTGATAGTCTGACATAAAAATTTCATCACATTTTTCGGTGGAAATTTTTCGCTCTTTTCATTGAACGTATTTTCATGTACCGCAGACAACCGGAAGTTCAAAATACATGGTTGAACCCTTTTCCGCAATATCAAATTCGATTTTTTTTTCATCATTCGACAACTTGAAATATTCCCTTTGACCTGTCAAATTTGTAGACTGGGCAACCACATACTTCATACATAAAAATCAACATCTCATCGTTAATTCTATAAACTGTTCGATTGATTGGAACATGATTCTGGTGCGTCGAATCAATTCTACCGACCTAACTGGTTGATTTTTCCCCAAACCCTCTTCATTTAGTAATCATCGCATTTGCCTAAATTTTATATGGTCCAAGATGGAATATATCGATTTTTTCTGTATGAAGTATGTGGTTGCCCAGTCTATAAATTCGTCAGGTCACAGGGAATATTTCAAGTTGTCGCATGATGAAAAAAAATCGAATTCGGTATTGGGTAATTTTGGTATTGCGTATTGCAAAATACCATATCGCACACCTAGATCTAAACTATAGGACAAGTAAAAAAATCTCATTTTTCAGTATGAGGAAAAAACGTTTTGCTCCAATTATGCCGAATTATGCCTTTGGATAATTAATAGTAGGAAAGTAAAATCTCGGGTGTAGACGGTCAGTAGATTTTGAAAAATCAATGGTTGTGCTAAGTTGTGCTAGGATTGTGCTTCTTTGTGCCGCAAACAGCGAGTCGATAATTTCGAAAAAAACACCAAAAATTCCGAAAAATCTCTTTTTCTCGCCAGCACCGCCATTTTCATTTTTTGGAAAAATAGGGTTTGTGCTGGTTTGTGCTAAGCTTGTGCTGCACTGTGCCGCAAACCGAACGGAGTTATCTCGAACGGTTTTCGAGAAAATCGCAGTTGAAAAAAAATTCGAGCACCGCCATTTCAATTTTTTGAAACAATGAGGGTTGTGCTGGTTTGTGCTAGAGTTGTGCTGCGTTGTGCCGCAAACCGCGAGGCGATATCTCGAACGGTCTTCGAGAAAATCGCATTTGAAAAAAAAAATCGAGAATTGACGATATTTTTCGGGAAAAAAAAAAAAAAATTATGTATGGTGCTGGTTTGTGCCAGACTTGTGCTGCGCTGTGTCACAAGCCGTCAGGCGATATCTCGAACGGTTTTCGAGAAAATCACAGTTCAAAAGAGAAGTCGAGCACCGCCATTTCAATTTTTTGAAACAATGAGGGTTGTGCTGGTTTGTGCTAGAGTTGTGCTGCGTTGTGCCGCAAACCGCGAGGCGATATCTTGAACGGTCTTCGAGAAAATCGCATTTGAAAAACAAAAACAAAAAATATGGGCTGTGCTGGTTTGTGCTAGACTTGTGCTGCACTCTACGCGTTGATATGTTAAACATACATAGTAGGGTGGTCCACTTTTTAACTTTATTTTTGAATTTTGCGAGGCACCCCTGCATATTGTTCCAAATCACGTAGAAAAAATCTGTGTAAAACGTAAGTATAATCGGAAAATATTTAGAGGTCGCTACCGAATATTATAGTACTTTTTTCGATTTTTTAATTATTTTCATGTAAAGCTTTACTCCCTTCTTCTAAACCTCAGTCGAATGACTGAGTCTCATTGCACGAGGTATTTCTTCTATTGATATTGTAGTATGTTATACAGGGTGATTCAGAATTCGTGACAAATCTCTTGAGGGGTTAATCCTTGTCAAAATGTGATTGAAAGTTCCTCAGTCGTTTTTCCTGAAAATGATTTTTTTCCTTCGAACAAATAGTTTTCAGGCGAACAATTTTTTTTCAACAATCTTTTTTCAGATCATTCGTCAATTCTAAAGAATCTCAAATGATGCTAATGAGTTTTTTTTTCACAATATTAGAGAGATTACGAGAGAGATTACTAGGTGAAGATTTTTTATTCAGCGGGAGAAGGTTGAAAAAATGTGTTATGGTTCCAAGGAATAAAAGGATTTTTCGGAAAAATGGCTGGGGAGCTTTCGATCCCAATTTTGACTAGGATTAACCCCTCAGGAGATTCGTCACGAATTCTCAATCACCCTCTATTGGTATCTCACTAAAAAATAAAATAATTGGCTTGACTAAATATATTTTTGCCTATAATTGCGAATAAATATTTAATTGATTCCTCTCAATATCATTTGCGGTACAATTGAATGTCACCCAAAATCAACCAACTTTGAGTTGTACCGCAAACCATATTGAGATGAATCAATTAAATATTTATTCGCGACTATATGTAGACAAAAATATTTAGGAGAGTCAATTATATTTTTTTCTCAGTGTGGTACTAATACAACATAGTACAATATCAATAGAAGAAATACCTCGTGCAATGAGACTGAGTCACCCGATTAAGGTTTAGAAGCTCCCGACGCATCGGGAGTAAAGCTTTACATGAAAATATTTACAAAATCGAAAAAAATACTATAATATTCGGTAGCGACCTCTTAATATTTTCCGATTGGATTTATGTTTTACACAGATTTTTTCTACGTGATTTGGAACAATATTCAGTGGACCACCCTATAATATATAGGTATTCCATACTAACTCGACCAATGATTTTCCCTCATCATTTTTGATTTGATTCATACTTTTTTCTACGGTTACCCCAACTTTAACACCCACTCATTAATTTTTCAGATTTTTTTCATGAACCGTTATTTATTCATGAATTTTCGAAACTTCAAACAGAGAGACACACTTGATTTTTTTGAAAAAAATCTCAAAAATTCTGTGCCTGAAGCCGATAATTTTTAGCCCTATTAGAAGGTGGAAGCTATTTTTCTTACATTTTTTTTGCTGATTTAAGGGAAGACGGTATTGAAACTTTGTCAAAAATCATTTGTTTTTTCCACCACTCAAAATGGTTCAATCAAAAATCGCATCCACAAATTTTTAGTTATTAGTAGTATGTGTATTGGAAAAAAATATCAAACCTTCTGCGATGAAAGTGTATGCGCAGTAGGCCTCTTGTAAAATATTTCCGTCGAACCACTGCGAAAGGTCTCCTGCGCACACACTTTCATCGCAGAAGGTTGATATTTTTTTTACAACACACATACTACTAATATCTACAAATTTGTGGATGCGATTTTTGATTGAACCATCTTGAGTGGTGGAAAAAAAAAATAGTTTTTGACAAAGTTTCAGTACCTTCCCTTAAAAGCGAATCATTCCGTATAAACGTGGTGAATATAGGCTTCCATAATTTTTTCAAGGCAGATGAATTGAATCATTCCGATAATGGAACGTAACCAGAGATAAGATTGATTTTATTTTCGAGAATTTTGATCAAAAAAATTCTGGGAGCCATTATCCACTCCGTTAGCGGAATAATTTTCTTTTAAATCAGCGAAATAAATATTAGAAAAATAGTTTCCACTTTCGAATGGGGGTCAAAATTATCGTCTTTGGACACAGGATTTTTGAGATTTGTTTCGAACAAATCAAAAGTGTCTGTCTGTTTGAACTTTCGAAAATTCAGGGGGTGTTAGAGTTGGGGTTACCCGAGGGATAACCGTAGAAAAAAATATGAATGAAATCAAATATGTTGAGTCAAAATCATAGGCCGAGTAGGTATGGAATATCTCATTTATATATATTTTGAGCTAATTCACAAATTCCCGGTGTGGTTTTGTACCTCAAAATTTTTGACCATTTTTTTTCATCATCATTGGTTAATTTCCGTGGGAATGAGTCAGAAGCCACCACAATATAATTTTCATCAGTGTATTTCACGCCGTTATTGATATTTTGCGTTTTTAACGGTTTTTTTTTTTGGAATACCCGAGAAGTTGATAGTCTGACATAAAAATTTCATCACATTTTTCGGTGGAAATTTTTCGCTCTTTTCATTGAACGTATTTTCATGTACCGCAGACAACCGGAAGTTCAAAACACCTAGATCTAAACTAGGACGAGTCAAAAAACCTGAATTTTGAGTTATCATCATTTTGGTATACCCTGATACCATACGCAACTCACCACAAGAACAGAACAGATTCAACTTAATGTTCATAATCACGACGACAGATTGAGCTAACTTGGTGTTGCTGAATTAATAAATAATTAATAATAATTATATAATAATAATATAATTATTATAATATTAATAATAATAATTAATGATAATTATCATTAGTAATATTGTATAATTATATTTATTATGGATAATAATTATTCAATCAATTATCCAAATTAAAAATATATGGGGAATTCCATGCCGTTTCGACCTGGCCGGAACCCTCACCATTTTAGATTTTTTTTCCTTCTAGTATGTTGTTCGTCATCACAAAAAAGCCCGCCACACTGAGTTTTAGATTTTTTGAACAATCCGTCTGGTCGTTATAATTCAAAAACGCAAAACCCTGTTCGACCAATCCGATTTGAATGAGATTTCGAGAGCTAAATCTCTGTGGAAAAACGAATTTTTTGAGCTATTAGCGAAGGTGGGCGTGGATCTGGTTAGGGAGATACAGAGAAATGAATTTTTCTATGAATGTTTGAGAAACGTATGTATTTTTTTTCATAGTTTCACATCAATGATCTATTTCTTGTGTGCTGCCCGCTGCTCCTGCCTTCGATGCGAAGCCTTTTCTTTCGTAACTCGGATTTGATTGATAACGCTAATTTCGCCCACGTTGAAGAAGATCCAAGCAAAATAACCTGATCGTAAGGAATAAACTAGGGCTGGCAATTAAAGTCGACTTTTTTCAAAAACTGACAAGTCGATTGGAATCGATTTTCGATTTTCGGTTTAAAAGTCGAAAACCGCCGAGTCAAACTCGGTTTTACCGAAAAGTCGAATAGTTCGATTTTGGGATTTTCGATTTTTCGATTTTTCGATTTCTCGCAACTACGGTTTTCGAAATTTCGGTTCTCGTTAATCATTTTTATGTGTGACGTGATTGAATACACTGAAATGTTGAAAACATAAAAACTGAGACTTTGTGACCCGACTTGATCGATACCTGTTACGAATTTTTGTGATTTTTCAGAACTCACGAAATGGTCCTAATAGTTTTTTATTGATGAAAAATCATAACTCAAAAGGGTAATGCATGGTTTACGCAGCGCCGTAACTTAGCTTAACTTAAGAATCGACCAATCAGGAGTCTGGTTTGGCCAGGCGCCAGGTGAATCGAGTCTCCTGATTGGTCAATTCTCAAATTAAGTTGAGTTACGGCGCTGTGTAAGCAGGCTTTCGGCTAAAGTCCGAAATGTTTTAGGGTTAGGATACCAACATAAAAATTTACGGGTCAAATCGTAGGTGGTAAGGTCTGGAGACTGGGTGAATTTACTAATTTACCTTCCCGACTAAGCGAATCTCCGAACGAATAGGCACAATCAAAAAATATCAGAAATCGAGTAATCACTCCCGAAAACCGAAATTTCGAAAAACCGAAAACTCGAAAATCGGAAAACCGAAATATTCGATTTTTTGGTAAAACCGATTCCGGTTTTCGACTTTTCAACAACTATTCGAAAATCGATTAAATTTTCAGCCTTTCGAAAATCGATTATTGCCAGCCCTAGAATAAACAATTGGTGGGCAGTGTGAGTTGTTGGAAAAAGTGATAATATAATGTACAAAAAGGCTTTCAAACATTAAAAAACAAAACAATTACAGCTAGTTGAGTAGATAGAGAATGTATTCTTCAGGCTGCTTTACAGCCAATAACAATCACTTACGGTTCGAGCCGAACCAGTGGTGAATGTACATAAAAAAAAAATTATGTCAAAAATGAAAAAAATTCATTTCCCTGTATCTCCCAAACCAGATCCACGCCCACCTTCGCTCATGGCTCAAAAATTTTGTTTTTTCACAGAGATTTAGCTCTCCAAATCTCATTCAAATCGGATTGGTCGAACAGGGTTTTGCGTTTTTAAATTATAACGACCAGACCGATTGCTCAAAAAATCTAAAACTTAGTGTGGCGGGCTTTTTTGTGATGTTGAACAACATACTTGAAGGAAAAGAAAATTAAAAATGGTGAGGGTTTTGGCCAGGTCGAAACGGCGTGGAATGCCCCATATGTTTCTCATATATTTATTATATCCAATACATAACCTTAAATATTTCATGTTATACGCCACGTGGCATTTGTTGGTCTGGTATCACTGAAATTGTTATTTAAACGAGAATCGTTTCATTGATTCATTATTATACATTAATAAGTAGTCCTTTCGGACTGGTGATATTTATCATTAATTTGTATCCTGTGCATTCCACAGCTCTGATGATGGTAGACCATGACTCGACCGAAACGTCTGAAATAAATAATTTTTCAAATCTACTGACCGTCTACACCCGAGATTTTACTTTCCTACTATTAATTATCCAAAGGCATAATTCGGCATAATTGGAGCAAAACGTTTTTTCCTCATACTGAAAAATGAGATTTTTTTACTTGTCCTATAGTTTAGATCTAGGTGTGCGATATGGTATTTTGCAATACGCAATACCAAAATTACCCAATACCGAATTCGATTTTTTTTCATCATGCGACAACTTGAAATATTCCCTGTGACCTGACGAATTTATAGACTGGGCAACCACATACTTCATACAGAAAAAATCGATATATTCCATCTTGGACCATATAAAATTTAGGCAAATGCGATGATTACTAAATGAAGAGGGTTTGGGGAAAAATCAACCAGTTAGGTCGGTAGAATTGATTCGACGCACCAGAATCATGTTCCAATCAATCGAACAGTTTATAGAATTAACGATGAGATGTTGATTTTTATGTATGAAGTATGTGGTTGCCCAGTCTACAAATTTGACAGGTCAAAGGGAATATTTCAAGTTGTCGAATGATGAAAAAAAAATCGAATTTGATATTGCGGAAAAGGGTTCAACCATGTATTTTGAACTTCCGGTTGTCTGCGGTACATGAAAATATGTTCAATGAAAAGAGCGAAAAATTTCCATCGCAAAATGTGTTGAAATTTTTCTGTCAAACTATTAACTTCTCGGGTATTCTAAAAAAAAAACGTTGGAACGCAAAATATCAATAATGGCATGGAATTCACTGATAAAAATTATATTGCGGTGGCTTCTGACTCATTTCCACGGAAATCAACCAATAATGATGAAGAAAAATGGTCAAAAATTTTGAAGTGCAAAACCACATTGGGAATTTGTAAATCAGCTCTTTATATGATTTTTTTTCCAATTTTCTGCTCTTTCTTCATTTCACCCTAATGACCCAAATTCTGCACTGTAAAAAAATTGCGGTGTAATCTAGCTCGGAGTTAGTGGTTGAGAATTTCGGTGTCAATAATAACACTACTATCGTGTTTGAAATACACCAGCTATGTTGTCGAATAAAAAATAGTGTTATTTTATGCGAATGACCACTATATGAATCTTTTGACAAGAAGAAACACCTATTGGTGTTATTGTACGGAAGAAGGTGTTTATTTAACACCTCTCGATTCTTTTTAGTTATCAGCGAGATTATTCATATGCGGCGTTACGTGCTTATACACGGAGAGAATTTCTTAGGATAAATCACAATGGAATATCCTCGACATTATAGCATTTTAGTACTTATTACTATGTAGTAGGGTGATTCAAAATAAAAAGAAAAAAACTTTTCTCTCAGATCCAGGCTAAAAAGTTTCATGTAGATGAAAAAATATGCCTGTTAAAATATGAGCTCTCAATATTAATAATCAGATGCTGCGCATCGCACTTTTCGATTTTGCCTAAGGATAACATGGGATAAATTATTTTTGCTTCTTCTGATTTTTATAACTAGCAAATGATACGTCACACATAAAATCCTCGCTGCGGATCGCACTTTTCGCATCATGGGATAAATTATTTTTCCTTCTTTTGATTTTTATAACTAGCAAATGATACGTCACACAAAAAATCTACAGAGATATTTTTGTGAGAAAAAAAAGAAAAAAATACAAAAAATTGAAATTAAAATAAATTAAAATAAATTAAACTTTGACCTTGAATAACTTTCGAACGAGTGGACTTATTAGAAAATGACTCGGAACTTTTATGTAAAGCGTTTAATTCTCTACAAAAATATGTCTGGATTTTCTGTGTGACGTATCATTTGCTAGTTATAAAAATCAAAAGAAGCAAAAATAATTTATCCTATGTTATCCCTATGCAAAATCGAAAAGTGCGATGCGCAGCATCTGATTATTAATATTGAGAGCTCATAATTTAACAGGCATATTTTTCCACCTAAATGAAACTTTTGAGCCTGGATCTGAAAGAAAGTTTTTTTCTTTTTTTTGTTTAATCACCCTACTATTTAATGTAAATAAATTTCATATCCCTGCCTTGTAAAAATGATAGGATAAATTTGTATGTACATTATACCGACCGATTACCATGCAGTGTATGGTAAAAACTGCTGTAATTTGGTGAGAAATTTACTAAAACAACATGTAATTTTTGTCATTCAGCAGAATAGGGGGAAAGAATGATACAATGCATGTGTGTATAGTAGGGTGGTCCTTAATAGGGGTGTTGACAAATTTTGACAAGGGCGCCCCCCAGATACGTTCGAGATAAATAAATAAAAATGTGTGCAACACCCCAGCACTGTAGTCCAATAGAAAGACGTGCCTGTAAGCTCGTTTTGTTTCCCATTTGAATAACATGGGATTTTCAGACTAATTCAGTCCTTATTTTTTCGAATTACCCCTAAGCACGTAAAAAAATCTTTATTAACATAAATCTATTATGTCTAGCAGGCAGTCTGATCTCCGAACTCGCGCTGTAAAATTCGTTTTTCAAAACACATAAGTTAACACGCGAATTATTATCTAACCGAGATCGCATCGTGTTTTTTCTTATAAATTTGATATTTGATATTTGACATTCGAAGTTTGATTTGAGTTGTATTCGAACTATGTTCATTCAGTTTAAATTGTGTATAATCTAGAACTTCACTAATTTTGAGTATATAAATAATAATGTGAAATATTTTCAATATCATAAAAATGTTCTGTATTCAATTCATTTAATTTAAATGAATCCTCACTCTCCCGGGCTTCAGAGTCGAATTTGTTTATTGTTAAAAACGACCCGAAAAGAAATCTCGTTTGTTTATTTGCAAATAACAGCGCTGCGGTTGCATATACGGCAAGAGGCACAAAATCAGGGACGTTGTGCGATCATTGGTTGGAAAGTTACAGTTGTACTGCGGAAACACGTACATTCTCAATAAATGAGCAACAAACGGCCGCCAAAAATTGAATTTGCGCGTAAAAATTTTTGTGTGACATCAAATCTCTCCTTTTCAATGTTCTACACGGAGAGAAATTCATCGCGTATATCACTATGCCAGCATGGGCGTGAAGGCCATACTGTATGGTATCGACGATTTTCATTCATTTTAATAGTTTGGTCAACAGACCTTTATTCAGAAGTTTTTTGTATATTCACCAAAAATTATGAGCAAGGCGTCATTTGGTTCGGAAAGGCATTTAGAAACTTTTCGAAAGGGTCCCAAAAAGGTTCGAAAAAAATTGCAAAAGTTATAAACAATTTAGCAAAAAAAAAGAGGGGGAGTTCGGTTTTGTGCGAATATCTCAGAAACTATGTAAGATATTCAAAATCGCAAAAAAGATTCTAAAAGAGCAGAGAATTTCCTACAAAAAAGTCTTCACTCCACAAACTCTACAACCAATATTTATAATTTTAATTGTGCGGTGAAAAAAGGACTACAAACGCGCGCGCGACCCCCGCATAACCCATTTTTAGTCCTTTTTTCACCGCACAATTAAAATTATAAATATTGGTTGTAGAGTTTGGGGAGTTGGGACTTTTTTGTAGGAAATTTTCTGCTCTTTTAGAATCTTTTTTGTGATTTTGAATATCTTAAATAGTTTTTGAGATATTCGCACAAAACCGAACTCCCCCTTTTTTTTTCACTAAATTGTTTATAACTTTTTCAATTTTTTTCGGCCCTTTTTGGGACCCTTCCGGAAAGTTTCTAAATGCCTTTCCGAACCAAATTACGTCTTGCTCATAATTTTTGGTGAATATACAAAAAACTTCTGAATAAAAGTCTGTTGACCAAACTATTAAAATGAATGAAAATCTTCGATACCATGCAGTATGGCCTTTACGCCCATGCTGGCACAGTGATATACGCGAAAAATTTCTCTCCGTGTATTGCACAAAAAAAAATTGGCGGATTTTTCTATATGAATTAAAGTTGGTAAACTGAGTAAACCAACTAAGGTGGGTCTTCGAAGTTTTCGTGCAAATCGAGCATTTTTGGGTTTATTTCGGGTCGCTCTCATGGCTAAACCACGATGGATACAAGGATGCCATCCATGACTTTTTTCTGGTAAATTTTGTGCTTTACAAGATTGGTCCTATACATTTTTGCCCTAACTGTCACCATTTTGGCATCGTGAGCCGTGAAAGTGTCCGAAACGTGAAAAATATTGGTTTTTGAACGGTATTTAATCCTTTTTTTCTCAAAAATGCGGGGTGCTACACACCCAACAACTCAGGTCCTTAACAAGTACATCGTCTTAAACATTTTCCATATTTTTGCATCTACTCGTTAATAGGATTTGAGGCCTATTTTGGATAGAATTTGACTGGCCTATGTCAAGCAAGCGAGGTGAAAGCAACGTTTGGGCCCGGGGTGGGGGTCCAGCTGTGCCCGCCTGACTGCGCATGTGCAGAGATGAGGCATGAGATGCGCGTCGCAATTTCGCTTCGTCGAATGCGAAACCACGGACGAACGTGAAGCTGCGACCGGCCGTGCCATAGGACTACACAGCTCACCCGCGCGCTGGAATTACATAGTAGTCGCTTCCCGGCGTAACGTTATATGTAGGGCTCACTAGGAGTAGAAGAACTGCTGCAATACTGACAGAGCTGTGTCTCTATCCCTGGCTATTTTTGTATTCTTGGTTGTTATCTTCGAAGGTTGAACTCGTTTTTAATTTTGTTAGCTTTTAGAAGGAAGTTCGATCTTCGGTGATTAGGGGTTCTGTTTCATTCACCTTAAGCTGTATAGCTTTCTGGTTGCATTGAGATAGACTTTTTCACTTACGAAAATGTCTGAGAAACCACATATATCTCGACTATGCCATTTGCTCGAGCAGCCTGAATTCCGCGATGTAGTCGACAATGATGGCCGGGTTGCTCCTCCAAGCTCCGAAATCTTTATCCGCTTATCAGAAAATCTGAAAAGCGAATTCAAAAACATGTCTCCAAAAAACATCTATACAATTATAAAATTGAACCGATATGATACCTATGAAAAGGTACTTGCAGCGCACAGCATCCCAAACCCTAATTCGTCAATCATTTCGGACTGTGCGAATTCGACCGGGGATAATAGTATGTCGGATATCGTCGACTTTCGAATCGATATCACACATGTATGGTCAAAGATTCAGCCTGATTCAGTCGAATATGAATTTGAAAGCGGTAGAAAACGAGAAATTTCCATGATGAGGCGGTTCGCATGGACAAGTGCTATATTCGAAAAGATTCAGGTTGAAACCAAACTCCCATGTGCTTTGGTATTCAAAAATGCAAAGGTTTCAGGCAGCGGAATTTATGTCACGGTTTCAGCCAGGTGTCCCGAATGTAGTTGCACTTTCATAGGGCAAATTCCTAACGAACCACAGACCGGGGACGTTGTAATCATGGAGTGCAAGATTGAGGGATTCGATCGGACAGTAAAACATGTCAAGAAACGGCATCTGAAGGGTATTGAGAGGATTGCTGTTTCCAAAAAGTTAGTCGAGACGAATACATTGGCTTGTGAATGGCGACGAACTGAAGCGAACAGGCTGATCTCTCGCATTGGCGACGAAGAGCCACCACATCTATACAGCGGCCGTGTGCTTCGAAAAGCCAAACAAGAACGGCAAGATCATCTACTGGCAGTTGAGTCTACTGATGTATATGAAAGTTTGCAGCTGATGAAATACAGCGCAAGATTTGAAGGAGCTATAAAGCGAATTGGTCTCGATCCATTATCCGTATATTATTGGACAAAAGAACAGGAAGCTGTTTTTTATAATTATCATAATACCGTTTATATTGATGGGACCGGATCGATTGTGAAGAAGATCAAACTACCCAATGGAGATCTATGTCCACATATTTATTTATATCAAATAGTGGCACAAGTTGATGAGAAAACAGTCCCAGTCTGCCAAATGATTTCCGCTGCACATAGTACCAATGATATTTTGATGTGGCTTAAAATATTCTGTCATCAAGTATCTGCCCAGTCATCCAGGTACTTGGTGCCAAAAGAAACCGTTACGGATTTTGATAAAGCACTGCTTGGAGCTGTTGCCCAGGCTTTTGCCAAAACATCCAGTCTGAAGGAATATTTGAGCGTTTGTTTTCGATTGCTAAATAATCCTTCCGACAGATGCAACGTACCACCATGCTTGCTGCGATTGGATATTGCCCACTTTACTAACATGGTTGCAAGGTGGAAATGTTTTAGTGACAAGCCCAAAGGGGTGCGTAATTTTTATTTACGAGCAGTTGCGATTTTGCGAAAGCAGGTACAGTTCGAAGAGTTCACTCGGGTAGTGAGGTCAATTCTAGTTCTTGCTCTCAACGCTAATGGGGAGTCTGGTGGCTTGGCTGAGGAGTCTCGTTTTTATCTATCGTCACATATCAGGGGTGATACGCTGCTGGGTCTTAGTGATGAAGATCTTGCTGCAAGTCTTGATAACGACGTGGCCGATGAGCCGCTTTTAGATTCCAATTACATGGAGAATAGTGATTCGTACCAATGGGTAAATGATATATATCGCGAGTGTACGAATTTGGTAGACGCTGAGCCCAAAACTGATGAGATGAACGGTTATTATTGCCTCGCATTCGCTAAAAAACTCAAGGGCTTACTGCCCTATTTTCCGCTATTTAGCGAGGTAATGCGGAGCGTATTTAACTATGGATCTGTGAATGCTACTTCTGCAGCAGTAGAGTCAGAATTCAACGATCTAAAACATCGCACATTAAGGAACGTATCGCTACCTCTGAGAGCGGATAAGTTTGTTGGCAGACATATTTTGTCTTTTAGCGGTAGAATCAAACTAGCACTAGCCGGCAAGGAGACAGCAAATGAAATCGAGGATGCGAACATGGCGGTTCTACCAGACGATCAGAGTCACAGAGAAATTCCATCCGTTGAGATTTCAATCCCGGAAGAGAAAACATCGCAGACCAATAACAGTGCGAATACTGAACTTCGAGTCAGTGTGACTGAGCACAAACGGCGCAATAAATCTATTCCAAAGACGACAAAATTTGCAGATACGTGCGCAAGGGTTGAACACGCGCCTAGTCTAGTGTCTATGGATATTTCTGAGCTGAATGATTTTCGGAATGATGAGAAAATTACACCTATTCAAATTTCCTCTCCCGAATGCGGAAATCTACCTAACAACAACGATGCAATCACTGACCCTGAAATCGAAGAAATGAGA
Organism: Tenthredo livida; assembly: GCA_963992785.1. Classification (NCBI taxonomy): domain Eukaryota; kingdom Metazoa; phylum Arthropoda; class Insecta; order Hymenoptera; family Tenthredinidae; genus Tenthredo; species Tenthredo livida. The sequence goes on along the minus strand of OZ023068.1, from coordinate 18,568,429 downwards.
GCGGAGCACAACTGGCGCAATAAGAATGATAAAAAGTCGAAAAGATTTCGATACGCCGATCCTTGCCCGCTCTTCACTACCTCTTCAAGTGGCTTTGTTTCGTTGGCAGTCATACCTAACGGGCACAATTGTCCTAACGTTCGTGACGGTATGGTCACCATTTGCTTACAGAATACTTGTGGTTTTGACAGTATCTGTCAGATAATCGCAAGTTTAGCTTGCAATAATATCCTGCACAAGAAAATTGTCACTGATGGGTGTTCCCCGATTTTCAGATGTGTGGATATTTTTATTGACGAGGGCTTGCGCGCGCGGTTTTTTAGAGAAAGAGCCAAACTCTTGATAAACATAAAGCAATTGAAACCGGAGCGTGGTCGCAGGAATATTGTCAGTCTCAATGCGTCGTCAAACATTGGGAACTTGACTACGTATCTTTTCGAAAATGACCCTAGCTGTACCGTTGTTACGCGGTGTGCAATTTGCGACGCTCAGACGGTCCGATCCGAGGCATTTATAAGCGTAAATTATGATGTGATATCCGAGGAAGGGCCAAGTCAACTTCTGAAAGCCATCGAACATGGTAGGCACCCGCCAAAAGAGTGCTGTCAGCGTCGTCCAATTATCGAAGTGCAATACGGCCCTTTATTGTTTATAGAAACAGACTGTGGAAGCAAAAACGTAACACTCAATGATTTTCCAGACTGCCTTCCGATCACACACGAACGACAGTACAATTTGGCAGGTGTGATTGGTTACGTAGGAACCTATAATTTCAAGTGTGTGGGCCATTATACCAGCTATTTAAAAGTTGGCGAACAATGGCTATATTGTAACAATGCTGCGAAAAATCCAAAATCGGTATTCGTCGACCGTGATACACAATTGTCAGCCCCCATGTGCATATATGTGATCAAATGAGTACTATATTGGCGGATAACTGTGACAAATATAAAATGATAGTTGGGAAAATTAAACATATTATACGACACAGAATAGTAGTCGTTGAGGAAAAGTAAAAAAAAAAAAAAAAAAATTGAAAAAAAACACATATATATCTATTCGAATACATACTATCTAATAATGGTCGTTGAAGCGAAGTAAAAAAAAAAAAAAAAAAATTAAAAAAAAAACATATATATATCTATTAAATACATGCTATCTAATAATGGTCTACTATATAATAATGGTCGTTGAGGCAAAGTAAAAAAAAAGAAAATTAAAAAAAAAACACATATATCTATTAAATACATACTATCTAATAATGGTCGTTGAAGCGAAGTAAAAAAAAAAAAAAAAAAATTAAAAAAAAAACATATATATATCTATTAAATACATGCTATCTAATAATGGTCTACTATATAATAATGGTCGTTGAGGCAAAGTAAAAAAAAAGAAAATTAAAAAAAAAAAACACATATATCTATTAAATACATACTATCTAATAATGGTCGTTGAAGCGAAGTAAAAAAAAAAAAAAAAAAATTAAAAAAAAAACATATATATATCTATTAAATACATGCTATCTAATAATGGTCTACTATATAATAATGGTCGTTGAGGCAAAGTAAAAAAAAAGAAAATTAAAAAAAAAACACATATATCTATTAAATACATACTATCTAATAATGGTCGTTGAAGCGAAGTAAAAAAAAAAAAAAAAAAATTAAAAAAAAAACATATATATATCTATTAAATACATGCTATCTAATAATGGTCTACTATATAATAATGGTCGTTGAGGCAAAGTAAAAAAAAAGAAAATTAAAAAAAAAAACACATATATCTATTAAATACATACTATCTAATAATGGTCGTTGAAGCGAAGTAAAAAAAAAAAAAAAAAAATTAAAAAAAAAACATATATATATCTATTAAATACATGCTATCTAATAATGGTCTACTATATAATAATGGTCGTTGAGGCAAAGTAAAAAAAAAGAAAATTAAAAAAAAAAAACACATATATCTATTAAATACATACTATCTAATAATGGTCGTTGAAGCGAAGTAAAAAAAAAAAAAAAAAAATTAAAAAAAAAACATATATATATCTATTAAATACATGCTATCTAATAATGGTCTACTATATAATAATGGTCGTTGAGGCAAAGTAAAAAAAAAAAAAAAAAAAAAAAGAAACACATATATATTAGACCAAATCATTTTGGCGTCCTATTTTTCAATTTGCCCTGCCACCCCTCAAAATGTGAGTGTATGAGGTCAGTATTAGCACCTATAAATATGACCACGGTGTGATTTTTTTTGGCGTGGCCCATTGCAAAAGTATTTTTCCCATTTGATTAACATGGGAACGTCGCTCTTTTTCAATTCAATCTGATATAGAAGCTTGAGAAATTGCTGGATTCTTGCAAGGTCTTGTGGAATATATCAAAGAGATGTCAATGAACAAGTAGCAGAAAAAAAATTATTTTTTTATCGAATGCCGGTGGACGAGAATAGTGACGAAGGTTTGAAGTAGTTTTATTTTCAACAATGAATGCTTCAAATGACTAGGAAAAATCTGAGAAAATTCGTGAATGGTTAAAAAAGAAAAAAAAAAAATTCCATTATTTTCAAAATTTTGATAATTTTCAAAATTTTCAAAAATGTCAAAATTTTGAAAATTATAAAAAAAAATTTTTTTTTCTTTTTTAACCATTCACGAATTTTCTCAGATTTTTCCTAGTTATTTGAAGCATTCATTGTCGAAAAAAAAACTACTTCAAACCTTCGTCACTATTCTCGTCCACCGGCATTCGATAAAAAAAATAATTTTTTTTCTGCTACTTGTTCATTGACATCTTCTTGATATATTTCACAAGACCTTGCAAGAATCCAGCAATTTTTCAAGCTTCTACATCAGGTTGAATTGAAAAAGAGCGATGTTCCCATGTTAATCAAATGGGAAAAATACTTTTGCAATGGGTCACGCCAAAAAAAATCGCACCGTGGTCATATTTACAGGTACTAATACTGACCTCATACACTCACATTTTGAGGGGTGGCAGGGCAAATTAAAAAATATGACCCTAAAATGATTTGGTCTAATATATATATCTATTCAAATACATACTATCTAATAATGGTCTACTATATAATAATGGTCGTTGAGGCAGAGTAAAAAAAAAAGAAAATTAAAAAAAAAAAACATATATATAGGATCTATTCAACACATATATATATATATCTATTAAATACATACTATCTAATAATGCTCTACTATCTAATAATGATCGTTGAGGCATAACATGAAAGTGCGATTCAAGAGCTTCGAAATGAGTTTTTGCTGATGTCTGTACGACAAAGCAATCCGGAGATATTAACGTTTAAAGGAGAGCGCGATTCCGATTTTTGGTGTATTTTTTCGAAAATTCAACCCCTTGTAGCTTCTAAGCCCTTCGAGTTGAAAAAAAAAAAAAAATTGTTTTATGCATTCATTTTACCCAGAGAATATGTAAAAAAAATTACGACGATTTTCAAGAACATGCGGTCAAAGAGGTGTCCCGCTTGACGTGGATTGACTCATATATATCTATTTGAATACATACCATCTAATAATGATCTACTATAATATAATAATGATCGTTGAGGCAAAGTAAAAAAAAAAAGAAATTAAAAAACAAACACATATATATCTATTCAAATATAAGCACGTTCAATCACATAATATCACCTCGTTAATAACTATCACAATAATATATCAAGATATCGCCTCACGGTTTGCGGCACAGCGCAGCACAAGTCTGGCACAAACCAGCACCACACGTAATTTTTTTTCACTCGCGAAAAATATCGTCAATTCTGGATTTTTTTTTTTTCAAATGTGATTTTCTCGAATACCGTTCGAGATATCGCCTCGCGGTTTGCGGCACAACGCAGCACAACTCTAGCACAAACCAGCACAACCCTCATTGTTTCAAAAAATTGAAATGGCGGTGCTCGACTTCTCTTTTGAACTGTGATTTTCCCGAAAACCGTTCGAGATATCGCCTGACGGCTTGTGACACAGCGCAGCACAAGTCTGGCACAAACCAGCACCATACATAATTTTTTTTTTTTTTTTCCCGAAAAATATCGTCAATTCTCGATTTTTTTTTTCAAATGCGATTTTCTCGAAGACCGTTCGAGATATCGCCTCGCGGTTTGCGGCACAACGCAGCACAACTCTAGCACAAACCAGCACAACCCTCATTGTTTCAAAAAATTGAAATGGCGGTGCTCGAATTTTTTTTCAACTGCGATTTTCTCGAAAACCGTTCGAGATAACTCCGTTCGGTTTGCGGCACAGTGCAGCACAAGCTTAGCACAAACCAGCACAAACCCTATTTTTCCAAAAAATGAAAATGGCGGTGCTGGCGAGAAAAAGAGATTTTTCGGAATTTTTGGTGTTTTTTTCGAAATTATCGACTCGCTGTTTGCGGCACAAAGAAGCACAATCCTAGCACAACTTAGCACAACCATTGTTTTTTCAAAATTCAACAATGGCGGTGCTAACTTCACGTACATATGTGAGCATCTAATAATATCGAAGTGTGCCATGCTATGCTCCAACGACGATAACAAATAAAATAAGACTATAAATGCGACGAAATTTATATTTATTTTAGTTTTTATTTATCTTTGTCTCTTCTTACCTACCTACTGCGTAAATGCGGAAACAAGTTGTAGTTTCATAAAATGAATTTTGTTTTCTTCATCGCACTTCGCTATCTATTCAATTTCACATATTTGTATACGTGTATCACCCGAACGTTAGACGTTTCTCGGAAAGTAACGTAACGCGTGAATATTAATTTCTCTTTTATTTTTTATTATTATCATTGATGCATCGTGCAGTAACGATAATACATGTATAACGACCTTGAACAATTTCTACTAAAAACTAAAATCACTCTCACCTGACCGGAACACATCTTCATGCCATTCGACGACGCCTCTAATACTGCGTATCTGAATATGAATATCACGCCGAGCCCGAGAGGCCAAGTATCTAAAAAGCGTACCGTATACTACCTGCACGTGCTGCGACGATGTTTGAACAGTTAACAGCCCTCGTCCTTCACCGTGCAAGGGTGTCGTTCTGCTACAAAGAGGGTGCAACTAAACACCCTTCGGGGGTCTGTCCCGGACTCTCCCTACCTATATATTCATTTCTCCAATATTATATAGGTGACTCGTTGTGTGTGCGGTATAGCGCCCGATGTATATATATAGATATAGATATACGCTGCTACGCTAGTAGGATGGAAGATAGCATCACGAATTGTGACGGGGTTCTGGGTATGGTCTCGTTTGCCCTAGGGATTCGTGGCGGCTTGTATAAGGTATAAGGTATGGGGAGAGAGAGAGAGAGGGAACGAGAGGTGGGTTAGGGTGAGATACAAAGCGACAACCCCATACCAAAAACGACACTTTTATGAGAGCCAATGGCTTTCGATAAATTGCCTGTATTTAGGGTGCGTGAGAGGGGTCGCTAGCCGGTAGATATCCATTAGGGATTCGCAGTCTGTTGTGCTGCCGTATGCGCTAACGAACAATGTGAACCGTGTAGGTATAGGAAATCTTACATATATACGTATATAATACAATACAACTACATATAGCAAAGACCCCAGGGGAACGTCGGAAGTCGAGGACCCCGTCGAGCAGGGGGGAAAAATGGTGCCAAACTCTACGGGGTCCGAACTAATTGAAAGAAATTTTCATATGCGGTATATATATATATATGATATTCTCCCCCAATGCACAACGGTGTAATTAGTCGATTCATTCAATAAAATCGTTACATCTCAAGTAGTTTTTTTTGTTTATTTTTTTTTTCGTTTCCTTCGCAACTTTTTCTATTTCAATCTAACAGGGTGATAATTTCACCTGTAGTATAGAGGAGAATTATTATTATTATAACGAGTGTTAGGAATTGAGGATTCTGAAAAATTCAAGGACTGGTAGGTATAAACTTGAGGAATTAACGAAAAGGAACGTTTACGAATGCAGCTGTCTCTGAATATCCACTATTCACTACGCCCTTCGAGGAAGCTCGGAACAAAGAACCCCTAGGCAAGGTGGGATGAAAGCGAAGGTTAGCTTCGGGCCTCTGGGGTCCTGCAGGACTAGACCTATTATAGGTCCCAGGATTTTTACCTCCGAGCTAGGTATAAAGTGTAAACTATATATAAGGTACCCGTATCGTGTTCGAGAGAGGGAGAGAAACGGAGATAGAGAGAAAGAGAGAGAGAGAGAGAGGGGCGCGAACCCCCTAGGGGCCTGAAGAGGGCTCCGAGCCGATAATATAATCATGACACCATCCCCCAGGACAGTAGTATAGGTCCTTTCCCAATCCCCGCATAAAGGGGAGCGAAGCCCTTTACAGAGACACTCCAGGACATTTCAGGGTGCAAAGAGAGAGAGAGAGATAGAGAGCACCCCTCTGTCAGTTCGGTTATTTTAAATCGCTCTTCTCTTCTTATAAACGGCGCCGTTACCTATACTATATTGGCGATTCGATCTCTCTCACGTAGCCTACATATATACCTACTTATACCCCAAACGACTCCCTAGATTTCTAAAATCAATTCAATTCAAAAAAAAAATAATAAAATTCACTCACATTAATTTTTTTTTTTTTTAATTAAATTAAAACTGATAGAAAAAGTATCTCATTCGAAAGTTTCATAATTATCATTATTGCAGGTGCAGGTATAGTTATATATCTGTATTAGTAATTTTCTTTTTCGCCCGTAGCGAAAGAAAGAGAGAGAGAGAGAGAGAGAGAGAGAGATTTGCGAAGGGTAATCCAATTCCGAGAATATTTTCGAGCACGAGGATAGGTATATATGTATACAGGTATAGATATACTTATATATAATATAATACATGGGTATATATTATTTGCGAAGGGAGACCATGCCTGCACGAGAAAGCCTATTTCTGCACACGACTCGAGCCATTAAGCAATTTACCCATAATGAGTATAAATCTCATTCTTCTGGCGCTATACCCAACCTACTCTGCACCCAGGCACCAGACCCTCGAGCCAATCTCTACTAAGTCCCTCTTCTTCCGACCCCTCGACCCATTAGCTGTGCACAGCTACATTCCGCCACAAGCTACAGCTTCTTCTTCTTATTATTATTATTATCATTATTATTATTATTATTTTTATTCTTATTCTTAGCCTACCTGAAAACTATATGTATATAATTATATATATATATATATACAGAACAATAAGCCTCCAAAAACTGTACAGGTTAATAATATGCATGTATGTGCTATATAATATATAAAGACGAAGAAGAAGAAGAAGAAGAATCAAGAAAACGTTACCTATGCCTATATATAATGCACGTATACGTATATTAGGGGGTTCGCGCGCGCACGTGGCTTTATACGTGACTATATGTATGTGTATGTGTATGTATGTGTGTGTGCGTGTATAGATTATGTACACTGTTCGCAATAATGAGGGGTTTGCACAGACCGAGCACCGACGTTCTTCAAACACGGAGAGCGAGGACAAACAGACCTACGAACGGACAGACAAACACTCTCCCTCGCTCTCCCATTCCCCTACTCCTATACTATACTTTCGCCCACTCATGGCACTGTCTCATCTCTTGCTCTCGCTCTCTCACACTCTCTCTCTATCTCTTCTCTATTTCTCTCTTCTGCACATATGTACCTAGGTGTACACATACACATATATACATATACATATATATACATATACCTACCTATATGTAGGAATGAAGTTTCTACCTACCCTAGTGCCGCGCGCCCAACCGTCGGCGTCGCCCTCGTTCAACAAGCACCATAAGCGATATGGTGGCTAATATTTGCCGGGCTAAGCCTCCAAATACAATACAGTTCTGTTTATTCGTAACAGTGGTTCTCATTTTATATTATATATACAGAATATTATTCATTTCAGGTATCTAAGTCATTCTATTATATATATATATACATATATGTGGTAAATAGTAGTATAAATTTTCGAATCGTATGTATTTATACCTACCTGCGCCTATAAATCAATTAAATCATGTATACCTATACGCATGTATGTACACACAAATGTAACAGCTATAATACCTATACCTACCTATACGTGATAAATTACCTTTCTATCAATTTGTCACTACATCATCATCACTATAGTTACTTTATACCTGTGTCAATCAGTATCCCGCGTTAATGCAGTACCTATACCTAACCACCCATCGTATCATCATCACTACTTGCTGACGTTACTTCCGGTGTCATATTATACACAAACTGCAAAGCGACTATATTCGATACATTATATTATCTAAACCATATAGGTACATATACACGACTGCAACTACAGATATACTACCTATATAATATGGCTTACTATATTACAATATTATTATACCTATATACATACATATATACAAGAGCGACATTTCTATACACGAATTGATAACTATCTGTAAGTACTATACGTGCACATATATTGTACATTTTCTAACTATCATTATTACGCAATAATTACCATTTGCAGATGATCGTCATCACAGCTATCAACTTTATTTATTTATTTTTTGTTACAAATTTGTATAAACAAGGTCATATAGATGATATATAGGTATAGACACGGAAATGAGTGAACTAGTAGGTATATTCTTATAGATACAATACAGTATATTGTAATGATAATAATAATAATAATCAGTTGGCTTGACCTGTGTATATAATACCGTTACTGCGTTGAGTATGTACTTTGAGAAGATTTTATTGTCAGTTGGTAATCGTGAGGTACTATATAACAAATAAAAAACAGGGAGGTAGGTAGGTAGGTACACCTATACCTTATAGAAAACAAACGGCTTGCATGACCATACAGGTATGTATATAATATAAGACTCGCAGTTAACGAGAATTTTGATACGAGTAGTTAGCTACGCTGCAGATTTTATCTATACGGTTTAATTTATCAACTCTAGTATAAGAAATCACACTAATTGCACACTAGTCACATTACACTTGCAGATGTCAGACGAAACATGTATATATATATATATATATATATATATTATATATATTATATATGTATGTACCGGTATGTACCTACATACAACTATACTATATATCGTGCGCGCGAATTACGTACCTACATAGTTTCTTACACCTGCGTAGCATATAAGGTAGTATATAGATATAGATACGTGCGTATGTAAAACTAGTATATAGATATATGTACACATAGGTATCTGCGTATATATTTAATCGTATATATTAGGGTGGAAATATTTTTTCGCCTTTTTTTGTTTTTTTTCGAGCTCACATGAAAATTTGTTAGTTTGATACATTTTGAGAGCCCTCTCCAAATTTGAGCTAAATTAAAAATTTCGTAGGGGTCGCTCAAGACCATTGAAAGTTTATTAGAATTTTTTTTGTTTAATTCTTGAGCGACCCTTAGATTTTGATATTTTTGTTTGAAATTTCAGCAGGTTCCTCTACAATTCATCTAGTAAAGATGGAATTAGTAAGTGAGTGAAGAATATTAAAAAAAAAATCGATTTCGTTGAATTTTGACATTTTCAAAATTCTTGAGCGACCTCTACGAAATTTTTAATTTAGTTGAAATTTAGAGAGGGCTCTTAAAATTGACCAAAATAACAAATTTTCATGTGAGCTAGAAAAAACAAAAAAGGCGAAAAAATATTGCCATCCTAGTATACATACATGTGTACATACATATATATATATAGAATTTAAAAGGTGGGTGACTACATCAGAATACTGAAGAGAAGATCTTTTATCATCATTCATCTTCTCGCTCGGGGGTACATAAGAGAATATATACATATATAGAGTAAGAGAGAGAGAGGTAGGTAGGTAGGTGGGTACATATAATAATCCCGAAACTGCGCGCCGTAGCACGGTGTTTAATCAATGCTAATTGTTTGTTGAGTTTTCAAAGATTACGTCACTTCGCTAATTACGTTTTGGTACGCTATATATGTCGGTATATCCTATACGTACCTAGTGCTAGTATAGCCACATACTTACTTATATATATATATATATATATATATATATATACATAAGAGACAGCGTGTTGGATTTCTCTCTTCAAATATTTAACTTGTCGCTCGGCTCGAGCTGCTTACTCGCGACGGCTTCGCGGTTACGAATGAATAAATTGCGTAATTCATAGAGCTGAAACGCGTGCAGTATACCTACGCCTATATTATGTATATATATATACATCTACCCATGCTTACATATAACTTGACACGAAAATAGATTCGAATATAACTAAAAATCTATTTTCTTACATTAACGCGAATCACTGCGCTAACGTTTAGCTAAATAACGTATGTATACCGAGAGTTTACGGTGAAACTGCCGACCCCCTCCCTGCGGCGAAACCAACACAAACACGTACCGCCTGCGTGAGGCTGGCCGCAGGGAGGGGGTTTCACCGGAAACTCTCGGTATATATTTTATGTATATACGTATAAGTTTCGCGGTTAGTTATCATCTAAATCTATGTATAGGCATATGTACTTTCACACGATATATACATTTACATATATGCGACGTGTAGGTATATAATATATATATACTATTTTATCGGACACGCTAAACCGATAACATTGGTAGAGCTCTAAGAGGTAAGCCTTATAAAAACAAACCCATTATATATATCCTAGGCTGATCACCCGTATCTCTTTAAAAGATATAAAAAATTGATTAAAACGTGTTCGAGGGTACGGCACTTGACTCGATGTAAGGTTTTACTGATTATAATATATAGGTACGTTACATGTAGTACTGCACTGTGTATGACTAGATAGGGAGAGACTGATGCAAAGTGGGCACCTCAACTAAAGATTGATATAAAATAATAATAATAACAAAAAAACAAAACAACGAAAAATTTCGTCAGATAATTTTTCTCTTAATATTATTAGATATAACATATCCAGTGCGATGAGGACAACAGCTTTTCTTACAATCAGCTGCGGTGAATGATATCAAATTTTATGATCATCATAGTGTCTTCAAGACGAAACGACATTTTTTGTTTTTATTTCAATCTCTCGTCTCGAAAGTCTCGCGGATTACGTCAAACATCGAATTTCGAATAAGCGAGTAGAAAAAGACCACCGAGTACCGAAACAGAATTTTTTTTACTACTCGTTACGGTCAAGTTATACGGAGATTGGTAACACGATTTAAGGTTCTGCGTGTTAATCAAGCGGGAAAGCTCATTGTGAAATTGATTATTTGACGCAATCCTGCGGAGATTCTTGCAGTCGAAGTTTTAAGAAAGGAAAATGTCGATTTGTTCCGGGACACCCTGACGTGTGTATGGGACTTTCCGTGCCAAGTCATCCAGCCTATGACCCTAACGATTTGACATTTTGTTCATATTTAAGTATACCTATGGGATAGTTCTCATATCATATAGGATCTACGAAACAAAAAAAACAAGAAAAAAAAAATGAGACCTATAAAAACTCAAAAGAAATGATTTTTTTTTTCTTTTTAGCGTTTCGTTAAAATAAATCATATGCCTATGCACTTGAAACAGTTTAGTGTTACACTTCTCAATTCGTAGGTACTTGTGAAGGTTGTGTATAGGGTTTTACCCAACGCGAAACACGTAGGTGTTAGTGCAGCATCAGCGCGGCAACTCCCCCGATTCAAGTTCGCAGATTGTGCCGAACCACGCGACGGGATCCCTAACCCCATCTATGCCAAACGTATGCTAGGTATATATACCTGTACATGGTACCTACTCGGTATATGCGGTTAGCGGTCAGTGGTCAGTGGTCAGCGGTCAGTGGCTCAAAGTTGCATCGGGATCGTTTCGATTCTATACACATATAGGTATATATCGCGTTCTCTCTTTATCTCTATCCACATATATCATTATTATTATTATTTATTATTTATTTATTTTCTCGCGATATTCATATGCATATATCGTACATTACTATACATAATATAAATATAGCATACGAAATGTTGATAAATATACAGATACATCAATGCGGTTAACCGCATGATAATATACAAGTCTGGAGACTGCAGCAACGACATGTGAGGTAGCAGCTGATGAGCGATGGTACAGAGTCTACTAATGACTCGGGGATATATATATAGAATTCAGACACTATATACGGATGAGATAGAGAGCCCTGAATAAATGACTACCTACGTAAAAATAAAAAGAAAATAAGAAGAAAGAGAGAAAAAGGGAAAAGAGTCAGTTTTAAAAGTCGGTGCTGCAGCTCACGTCAGATGAGATATAACGCGATTCGTTAACTATCCTTATGCAGTCTACACCTATACTTATAGTTTGTTGTTGACGACTCGCGGTCTCCCGTATATGGTAATAAATTATACTACATAGGTACATATATATAAGTAAACCGCGTGTAAATTCAAATATACTGTATACCGAGAGTATTCGATGAAACTGGTGACCCCCTCCCTGCGTCCCTGCGCACGCGTGTCTGTGTTGGTTTCGTCGCAGGGAGGGGGTCACCAGTTTCACCGAAAACTCTCGGTATATAGTCTATGCCTTATATAGAGGTGCACCATACCTAAACTATATACTAGTGTAGATTTTTCGTATTAACAAGGTATTTCTAACAGCTGCTAAACACCCGTCTATTAACCGTGTAGGTAGGTAGGTAGGTAGGTAGGTAGGTAGGTAGGTACTACATTACATACGTGTTTGCGTATCACTTATCGCGACTTCTGATATACGGCGTACGTTTGCTTGCGAGTTCCTTTGTACAACATTGTAGTAGGTATACGTTTATACGTATGGATGCGGGTATACCTAGGTACTACTTGATGCAAAAAATCTTTCTTTCACTTCGGTTTGTTTTCTGTTTCTCTCTTTTTCTTTTTTTATCTTTTTTCTTTTTTCCTCATACGCGAAGCCGCATTATGTATACATACTACTATATACCAGCTTGTGGAGATCTTACTTACTTAGCCGAGTGGAAGGACAGTGAAGAAGAAAATGAAAATAAAAATAAAAATAAAAATAAAAATAAAAAGGAACAAAAGTTTACTTATATACACCCTTCTCTGTGGTATATAATATAGAATCTATTTACACAGATACCTACTGTGAGAGGATTAAGAACCGAATTGGAAAGCTTTTTCGGAAACTTAATATTGTGGAAGAATGCAGGTTGCTGTCCGTAGTAGGTATACCTATATCACGTCAGTTTTATGTCTGCAGTATATTTCTTAGCTCGTCATTTCGTCCGATCTGCAGCAGGTCGAGGATTAAAAAAAAAAAAAAAAAAATAATAAATATTTCTTTCAACGAAAGCGTAATATTTCGGTGAAAAAATCGAGGGAAAAAGAAATTTAGAGAAAAACGGCAGCGTGCCAAATGCCAAAGGCCGAAATCTTCTCGTATGCCATACCAACGTTAACGTATGCGTATGTAATATAATAAATACGTAAAATGAAAAGAGTATAAAATGGTGACAAATTTATTCGAGAAATATGGACCAGAGCTTCAGCTCTAACCGTGTGTTACAAATTCTTCAATGTTTCGCGCATGCATGAGAAGAGGGGAATCTGTATCATTATTCAAAAGACAGAATCTGTTCCCAACACATAAATCTTCTCCACGTGCAGCGGAATTGACCTATCCCAATTCCCGCAAGCTGCGTGCGTAAAAATCGAGACTTAGGAGGCACACAGATGTTATCATCGGAATGGCACAAAATTGCGTTAGCGAATTTTTTCGATCGAAAGATTATACGAGAATGCAGCGGTAGTGTTCTATCTGGAATTAGCCTTTATAGCCTCATGCAGGTGTAAAGTTGTGCCCGTGCGGTTATAGCCTAATTCCCGAAGCAGCCCGGTAGCCCCTATTCACTCTAAACTATAATGCCGGGGTAATGACTGTAGCTCGAAGCTCGGGGGTTTCGAAGCCCATAGTTTTGGTTGTATAGCGTGTGTAATCCTGGTGGACACCGCGAACATGTAATTAACACCTGTTCCTCCCCGGTACTTGTGATGTTCGAGTTCGACGTCGGTTAGTGTCTGGTCCACTTTCACCGTAAACGTACCCATATACTACCTCTTCCTATACCTATATCTGTGCATCTATGTATCTATGTATCTATGTATATCGCGTTTTCTACTACCCTATCCTCCAAACTGGCAAAACTCTATGCAAAATTAATTACACATACCTACTTGCTACATGTACCTACATCGCGCCGGCTCCTGCATCCGCAAGAACATATCTCGCGGGACGTTGTTCTATGTATAGTATATAGTTGTGCGCAATTATGCATATGAATATGTATGTTACTGCACCCGGGAGATAGATACACGTGCATTGCACTTTTCGCTAAAAAAAAACAAAATAAAAGTAAAAATAAGCTATTTTTACTTTCGCTCATTAGTTTCCATAACTTTATTTTTCAGGGACCTCCGCAGCCTGGTCAACCCTTCAAATTCACAGTCGGAGAATCCTGCGACAGGATTAAAGAAGAATTCAACTTTCTACAAGCCCAATATCACAAGTGAGTTGGAGAAAAAATTAAAAAATTCGTGCCTTAGTTGTATCCAAATTGACGAAAATTTCTTTTATTTTCATCAAAAATTTTCAAATACGCCGAAATAAAGACCAAACCCGACATTTTTTCGTCAATGTGTGTTCAGTGCCGTTTTATAAGTTCATTAAAAAATTCAATTGTACACCCGGTATAAACTTGTCGGATTATCTACTGTATATGTACTAATGCGGGTAAAAAATACGGCTGAGAAATGTAGAATTAGTAAAATCTGATCCTGCGGCAATAAATGAACGATTACGGAGAGCCTATGTTGGATACATAGACCGTTTTATCGAGTGTTTAATTTGGTAGATTATATGTATATCTATATATCTTGTATAAATTGCAGGAGAAAAAAAAAAAGACGCGTGAGTGCCTGTTTGGTTGATTATATTAATTTGTTCTATTTTTTTTTTTCTTTCTTTTTATTTGTTCTCTTCTACACCGAGGCTAGTCGCTCATGTCAAGACATATTTGTATTTTTTAATTAACTGCGTGTAGTTAACAACCTCAGGCCATGTTAATTCATAAATTTACAAAATTGAATGTACACGCGCACTAGGCGGATGTAAAAACACGGTTTAGTATAACGTTACGTCAAAATATACATGTGGAAATAATTAATACCTACAATTTTTGAATTATTTTTGAATTATTTATCGAGCATTCCGCGTGACCTCAGACACTAATAAGAAAAAAATAAAGAAAAAAAGAAAAAATAATCGTCGCAAAATTACGAGATTTCGAATTTCGTGAATTTAATTTTTCTTAGTGGCTGAAGTGACGCTGAATGCCCCATATATATGTGTATCGTGGAGAAGAGAACGTTCGATATTATATTATATCAGAGAATATTTTAAAATAATATTAAAAAATAAAAGCGTAAAGAAAATAGCAACAAGGACATACATAGAATTTTGAAACCTTGACATGGTAGTACCTATTTGAATAATGATTTGTTTCGTAAATGACTATACTATATTATGTATACCTACACTAAGACAGGATTAAATTATTAAATGGACTGCTCAGTTTAGATCAGATTTTTAGATTAAAGACAACTGAACAAGACGAAATGAAAAAAAACACCTGTAGTTAATAATTATATGAACACAGTCATGCATTATGAATTCAGTTTTATACACTAGTACGTTTACACATACGTATATAAATAATATGATGGGGGACTCCATGCCTAGTAGTCACCGAGACTGTGACCCTGGCCATTTTACATTTTGTTCATATATTTCAGTCATTTTTTAAATAACTAATGTATATGAACAAAATGTCAAATGGTTAGGGTCATAGGCTCGATGACTTGGCACGGAAAGGTCCCATACACACGTCAGGGTGTCCCGGAACAAATCGACATTTTCATTTCTTGAAACTTCGACTGCAAGAATCTCCGCAGGATTGCGTCAAATAATGAATTTCACAATGAGCTTTCCCGCTTGATTAACACGCAGAACCTTAAATCGTGTTACCAATCTCCGTATAACTTGACCGTAACGAGTAGTAAAAAAAATTCTGTTTCGGTACTCGGTGGTCTTTTTCTACTCGCTTATTCCAAATTCGATGTTTGACGTAATCCGAGAGACCTTCGAGACGAGAGATTGAAATGAAAAAAAAAGAATGTCGTTTCGTCTTGAAGACACTATGATGATCATAAAAATTTGATACCATTCACCGCAGCTGATTGCAAGAAAATCTGTTTCCCTCATAGCATCGGATATGTTTAATATAATATTGATGGAAATCGGAGTAATGGACGTTAGACTAAACTATCCATGTATACCTACGTACTTGTTTAAAAGCTAGTGATTCATAGACAAAATATTAAGACACGTGCTGTCGCCCCTCTATCCATATTTGATCTGTATAAACATATTTCAAGCTTGTTACCTTACGCCATTGTTATCAGTATATACCCACACTTTGGGGGCCATAAACGCGACCGCGGGCTATGACATAACTCCGTTCTTTAACACCGTCGACATAAAGATTTATATTTGTTTTCACGAGTATAGATATACACGAAATTGGTTCTGGAATTCCTTTTTTTTTTTTCTTTCACAGAATTTAGGTATATAGCTAGGTATATACTGCATACCTATCCTGTCCTAAAATCTGCTACGCGCGTTTCGCCTTTCACGTAAATCTCTCTTTTTTTTTTTTTTATACATTTTTTCCAATACCTACATACATAACATATATACTCCGAAGTTTACATATATTTACAAAATTTCATATCAAACAGCGTTCGTCACACGGAAATAAATTCATTCGAAATATATTGAGTGAAAATTTTCAAAATAACAAAACGTATTAATTTTTTTTTTTTCGTTTCTCTCTTTCTTTACCTTATCAATGAAAATATGTATTTTGTTGGGTCAATAAACCGTGAGAATTTCTTTCTACAAAACTTAATTGAACTTTTTTTGCCAGTCCTTGACAAATATTCGTATACCTACTAATCTGATAATAATTTTGGTAATATTATTTATGCCCTGTGATAGTATTTCGTATGTTTAGGTATATAATATAATGTATAATGTATACTAATTGTAGAATATTAAGAAATCTTTTATTACCAGAAAAATACGGCACGCCAATATATCGTGCGTTTGCAGGAGGGAATCTCTTTTTCATTTCTTTTGATTTTTTCCCTATAGCTTGAAGCTTGAATGCGAAAAGTTGGCGACGGAGAAAATCGAGATTCAACGACACTACGTCATGGTGAGGAGACAGAGAATTTGAACAAACAAACAAACAAACAAACAAACAAACAAACCAACCAAAAAAAAAAAAACAAGGCTTCATTCTTTCCTCTCTATATACATATGTTTCGCCCCATAACATATTTAATTGCGGTGGTCTTTGATTGGAGACGTTCACGAGCCCATGCAGGGAGCATTCAAATTCAAATACGACCACCACAATATACTATACAGGGTGAATTGTCCGAGGTTCGGAGAGGGTGTGGATTAAATCGGTTGACTCCGCCTCCTCTTATTCTTACTTGTTATTATCAGGGGAATGATTGCCTTTAGATAATGACCAATCCATTCAGAAATTAGGGTGAATAGTATATAGTGTCTCATTGTTTCGACAAGGCTACATGGATTGTCGTCTATTATGCAGATAACACGTGGCAAGAGCCAAATGAATAGTAGCTGACAATGAGAGAGAATTGTTGTACCTATATTCTTAAAATTTCAAGTATGGACAGAAGGAGACGGGGTCTCAGCCGGTTTAAGCCACACCCTCTCTCCAGACCCCGGAGAAAATTCACCCTGTATATATATATATAAATCGCTAACTAATCCCGGTTGTTTGTTTGAATGAGCTTTTATACGATATCGTATTATATTTTCTCTAACCCCAATTTAACGAGTACATAGGTTAGAGGTATATACATAAAAATACATATGTATGCTTTTGGCACCGTATAACTCACTCACTCGCTCTCTATATATCTGTATCTGTTTCTCTTTCACATTTAAGCTCTCTCTTGTCCGTTTGTTAACACCGTCAGGTTTGGTAAACCCAAACGAAACTTTAACCCCTGAACCATAACATAACCCCTGAAATGGCTTTAACCCCCCCGCTCCGAGGTTAAGACATATATACTATTATTATTATTACTGTATACGAAATCATATGATATTTAATGAAACGATAATAATTCCCGAGGCTTTTTCACAACCCCCTCTACCCTTGTAACTTTTTGTATACTAATACGCACGTTTTCCCGCATTTTTCGTTCTGTCCAGCATTAAAATGGAGTTGGAGAAATTGGCTCAGGAGAAGACTGAAATGCAGCGGCACTACGTTATGGTGAGACCCTGACAATCAATAAATTACATATTATTTCTTGGGGGGGATGATATTCAGATTCTCAGTGGTCGCTCGAAATATCGAAAATCAATTTTTTTCGACCATAAAATATTTTTTTTTTTCTAAAGCTGGACCGAATTCATGTTTTTCAAATCGAAAAAACAGATTGACACAAGGGGCTATGTTATAATTTTTATTTTTTTTTATTTTCATTTTTTCAAAATCACTGCTATAATACGCTTTGAGGAAATATTATATTCAATTGAAACTTGCGATTCGCTGCATTTTTTTTTTTTTTTTAACATGTTTGAAAAATTATTGAAAATTTCTATATTACACATATAGTAATACGGACTCGACTTAGTTATAGACAAAAACGAACAGCTGAGACCTTCCGCATGTATAGGTAGTAGTGTTATAAATTTACTTATTGCATGGCTTATGGATTCTATAATAACGTATCGTTGTACACACATCATACATACATACATACATACATACATATAGTATTTATCTCGTTCGCGCGAGTGAGATATAAATTTGGTAATAGGTACCCGTTCACCCGTAGCTTCTTAAAATATCAATTACGCGTTATATGCGTTGATTGCAGTACATAGCTTAAATCAAATTAATCAAATATATATGTGTCTAGACTCGAAGAGTTATGACACTCACATCTTGATTATATACCCTTATCATGATTCATATCTCAAGTCGCATGCGGCATAGTATTGTAAGAAAACAAAAAAAAAATGGCAATTCAATTTCAATATGGTTATATATATTGTTATCAATGGCAACTAAGTATATTCAATTCTCCGTTATCATATTTATTTCTTATTTTAAAACGCGCTAATTATATCCATACGATTTGCGGAAGAACCGCTTTATATATTATCATATGTTCTCATTAACCTCGCGGATAAACTCTTTTTAACAACAATTATTTATCTTATATATATAATATAAACTTAAAATAATTTAAACACCAACGATAATAATTCTTATACATATACCGTGCGTTTTCGTGAAAACGCGACATGCCTAGATCCGAAGATAGCCGAACGTACGCCCTATTATATGCAACCATCGACAAATGACTCGTGTTGAGGTGGCCGAGAGTCGGAATCGGCGATTGTTTCAGTGGTTGCCAACCTTGATTGGCTGTCTAGTAATAAACAGTTGCAGTTTAATAAAAACATCGAGGCTAATTACATCGACATCTGACGGCTTACCGTCAAGGCTAAAGCGTCAAAAATAAGCGGCAAGCCGTCAGATGTCAAGCCTCGATGTTTTTATTAAACTGCAATTGTTTATTACTAGACAGCCAATCAAGGATTTGGTAACCACTGAAACAATTGACGATTCTGACTCTCGGCCACCTCAACACGACTCATTTGTCGATGGTTGCATATTATAGGGCGTACGTTCGGCTATCTTCGGATCTAGGCATGTCGCGTTTCCACGAAAACGCATGGTATATATAATCAATTAAATTTACATATATATATATAACCATTCGGTGTTGAATTGTCGGTCATGCGGAATGGCCACACTATGGTCACGATGCTGGAACCCCAAACAATAATTATTACTAAAGCCCAAATGGGAATTGATCGCAAGTGTCCGGTTAACGCGTTTGGGTTATGTTATGTACATAATATAATCTATACGTGTGAACATCTACCTGTATAATATGCATTTATATACATCTATATATATCTCTATATCTATATCTATATATTATATATATGTATAAACAGCTGTCACACGATAATCAACGCGGGCGTTGAATTTGGCAATTGTTAAACAACTAGCTCTCTACAATTCTCACCTAATTACAATTCCACTTATACCTACGCAACTAGGTAGTACCTACGTGCGTCTTAATTCAAATTAACATATAATATACGGAATTTGTTTTTCCTTTCAACTATATAAGTCAGTCAATATTTATTCGTATGATTATTTCGTCTTAGCAAAATAGATGCTAAAACAAAGTAAAATTTACTGTATCTTAGTGAAGTTCAATTATACAATTATTCAATTCAATTATACAGTTTGTGCAATATTTTCTTCTTCTACAATCATTATAACTAAACTAGAAATTGACAGAAAATCATATCCGAAGATTGGAAATTTTCATGAGAGTTGTTCATACATCATATCGACGCTGCTTACGAAGACTAGCACGTTTCAGATTTCTTACGAAAACTAGCACGTTTCAGATTTCACCGCGAAGACTAGCACGTTTCGATATTTACCACGAAGACTAGCACGTTTCGATATTCACCACGAAGACTAGCACGTTTCAGTTATCTCCGCAAAAACCACCATGCTTTGATTATTGTAACAAGGATTTTCTGAAGATTTGTGCGGTGTGCGATGGTCGAGATGAAAGTCAATTTGCGGATGTAGAAGTGCGTTTTTTTGCATCAAAATAAACTTATAAATATTCTCGAAATTGTGTTGTCGTGGAGGGATTAGGAAAATTGATGCTGTTTTCACAGGTTCTTTACAGATGTTTTAAATTTCTGATTGATTCGTTATGGAGCACCCGAAAAAATTATTCGAACATTTGTTAAATAACTTCAATAGGTCGTTTGTATATTTTACAGTACACAGTTAGAGAATGATAAAATGTTGCAAAATAGAAAGAATATTCGTTTCAGTTCGACAAACATACTAATCTTCGCGGCGAAATCCGAAACGTGCTAGTCTTCGTGGTAAATATCGAAACGTGCTAGTCTTCGTGGTAAATATCGAAACGTGCTAGTCTTCGTGGTAAATATCGAAACGTGCTAGTCTTCGTGGTTAATATCAAAACGTGCTAGTGTTCGTAAGAAATCTGAAACGTGCTAGTCTTCGTAAGCAGCGTCGAATATATACATATGTTCGTATGAATATAAAAATACGCGAAAATATGCTATTTGGTCGGATACTTGCGAGCAATTAACGCCGATAAACCTAAGTCTCTGATTAATACGATCCTGCACCAGGTATATCCAGGCTTTGTAATTGACTGGAGACTTTGGTCGAACGCAACTTCCGTAATTAATGACAATTTGTGTTTCAGTACTACGAGATGTCCTACGGCCTCAACGTGGAAATGCACAAACAGGTAAATGCCTCTAACATTTATTATCAATGTTTGTACTAATTTACCGAATCGGAAATAAGACTCGAGATGTAGCTCTAAGACTGTCGAACCGATTTAATGATGTAAGGTTTGAATTCTGTAATCCCCCAGCTAACCCTCGTGACCGATCCCCGTCTCGCCGTTCCCCCTTTCAGGCTTCACGCGGTGCCCCACATAGTCGTTAAAAGTCGCGATTTCTGATCGATTGACGGTCGTAATTTCACCCCCGTCAATTATCCCTCTACGTCTACCAAAGTCGTCCCTCTGCATTTCCCGGTCTCTTGTTGATTGGCTTCCCCTAATAAGACCAAGTGGCCGGAAAGATCGGGGGGACTCTTTCTCCCTCCCTTCTCATACCATCGTCGATGACGTAACCCCTTGATAGCGCGAACCAAAGGGGACCCTAAGGGTGATGATGTAAAAGTGTCCCCTAGTTCGCTGGGAGGCTGCACCAAACACATTCGAGTGATCGCGGACTTTATTACTGACTCATCAACTCGAGGGGCGTAAAAGTTCCTATTAAAAGTCTATAGGAAACTATTTTTTAATTCTAAACTAATTTGATTCATATATATACATATTTTTCTTTTTTATACATCATTCTTCCGACTCCAACAGACTGATATAAAATTCATTTCGGATACGTGCGGATCAAAAATTCGATCATTTGCACCGGGAATCTTGATTTTCAGATCATAGCATATCAATCTTGCGCGATTTCGTTAGACTAGCTGAGGTGACAGAATTTTATATAGTATAAATCGGAATAAGCGGTTCCCTTTCTTATACCTATGTATTGCTTTTCATCTGATTAGATCATATTAGTTCAAGTGCAGATACTCGATAATCTAGTGAATCCAATCTCGTTTTCTTTAATCGTAAATCATTATATTATGTACATATAGTTTTTACAATCATATAAATTTTTGCTTTTTTCTTATCGTCAAATCATGCTGCAGCAGCGTATCCTATGATATGATCATCAGTTGAAATTTCAAGCCAAGTATAATGGAAAATGACGGGTGGTATAAGATACGGTTAATCTCAAACTCGAGGACCTCTGCTGCTGCACACCTTTATTATACCTACCTATGTATACTTTACACTGCAGCAATGGCTCTTGGTATTATTATTCCAGACCCGGAGTGTCGCACTTCAAGACTTCTTGTTTGTAGAGTCTATTAAGGAGATAAACGCGCGGCGAGTGATATGTGAACAAATATTTACTCGTCACTATACGCCATAAGTCGCCATTCACTCAAAACTATGATTGATAGCTGACTTAAAGGTTCTTCGACCTTCCTATCAAATCCAAATGATATTACGAATGAAAGAATATGGATTTTCATTTCTCGCGATCGGTTCATCGGTCCTCTGTTCTTTCCACAAGTACATCCGTGATACGCCTGCATCTGCCTTCATTCATATACCGCTATATCTGCATGTAAAATCTAAAGAGGATAAGGTGGATTTTGTGCAGATGAGTGATCTCCTCGGGAATTGTGCACATCGCCGACGTCGCAACCCTCTATATGTAGGTACCTATCTGCAGCAGCATAGAGCTGAAAACATGTGTACAGACTGTGTTTGAACAGGCAAAGTCAAATAGTCCTTGTACCGCGGACAGATGAAACCCTGAAGAGGGTGCGGGATAGGGGTTGGGTAAAAGGAGAAAGAGAAGGAGAATGAGAACGAGATGGAGATGGAGATGAAGATAGAGACGGTGAGGGTGCAGGGGTGCGGAGTTTGTACAGTCGAGATGGCGACGGTTTCTTCGGTCAATATTGGCGATACACATCCGTAGCGGTAAAGGGGTGCGGGCATATAACCCTCGGCTCTATTCGAAAAGATCCACAATGCATAGGCGCGCACAGGGTTTCCTGCTGCTAATGCTGATATTAACGTTTCGCGCTCGCACACCGATCAGAATATCGCCTCAAACCTCCCTTCTCTGACTTGAGGCTTGCACAGGGCGTCCTTGTCTGGTGCTGCCGGTGCTGATTGGAGTTTGTCGAAAGGGCTGAAAACTTTCTATGTGTACATATCTGTCCCAACGGCGCGGGCGTCGCCGAATCACGAACAGGCTTGTTTACCTTCGAGCCTGGTAGAGACCGTCCTGCGAATTGCAGGGTGCGGGTTTCACGATAATTCGTTAATCGCGTTTCTCGTTAGTCTCGGCTGAACCTTTTTTTCTTTTTATTCGTCATTTCTTCTTTTTTTTTTTCTTCTATACCTACCCTACCGTCTATTTCGATGGAAATATTCTAGTTGACGCGAACTTGCAGCGATTTTTGAAAATTTCACCTAGATTCAAAATTTTTCATTTTAAATTTTCGAAAAACAAATAAAATAAAATCGCTAGAAGATCGAATGCCATTTTCAATTTTAGGGTCAGCGGTAAATATTCAGATGAGAATTCATTATACGAACCCGCACGTAATCTTGTGCGGTGTGAAAACGGGACCTTTGCGTCTCGTCGATTTTATTTCCCGCTGCAGACTTTGTCCCCTTCCGATTTTCTTTCTTCTTATATACTTTATTCGTTCTTTATCCTCTTTCCGTAAATCCGCTAGCTGCAGAGTATTACCTACGTCTCAGAGAATAGGATCGGGCGACGACGGAAACTTTGTCAACCCCACGTCGTCGATGGCCCCTCGGGTAGGCACTTTCACCGCTTCGCTTTGTACTCCCTCGGCGTATTTCGAAATTGCTTTAATTCCCCCTCACTTTTACTCCCGTTTCACATAAATCCATATAAGGTACCTATACCTATCCTCTTTATTCACACATATACCTACTATATATCCATATACGCCGAACTTCATTCATCTCATATATATATAGCGATACAACCTAACAATTATTATCTGATCTCATTCGGAAAACCCATATGAAGACAAGCGCGAAAAAAAATTCACGATAGGGTATTTTTTTTTATAATAAGGGCACGAAATGGGCCTTCTTTGACGCGCGTCGATCGGATTGGGAATCGCGCTTGGGCGGGAGGGAATGTACATTTCCGCCCGGCTCAGCGGGCGGAAAAGTACATTCCCTCCCGCTGAGTGGATATTCGAGTTTCACGTTCGAAACACGTGATTTCCGTGATTTCCGTAATTTGAAAGAAAGCTTATTCCATGCACGTGTTATAAGAAAAAAAACTTTTGGGGATTTGAATGAATCGTAAGCGTTATTATTCGCACGATATGCGTATATAGGTAGATACGAAGTGTCTTTATATTTACTCAGCGTGCCCCGAATAACTCTTGGCACCTATAGGTAGGTGACTGGCTGCTGGTGCTGTTTGCACAGTCATGCTTCTAATTATCGCAGGTAGGGTATAGGGACATTGCAAATTGGCTAACGTAAGCGGAGTTAATTACACGAATCGATTGTTAATTAACGCCTGAAGCAGGTCGATATTATTAATAGCAGTAGTTCTGTACATACGTATGTATACTATGTATATCTTATACATATTATGACACATACGTATAGGTATTTATCTTATACAGCGTGATTGCCATTTGACTTTAGAAAGTATATTAATATATCACGAGTTATATACTATAGGTATATATGTATCATGAATACCGCGTGTGTGAAATTATATGTAGGATTTCGAAACGCGTTTCCGTGTCGATGAAAAACTGTTAATGTTATTTGTCAGTAAAACTAGGCAATAATATATTCCGGTTATCTGCGTTTATTCAACTAACACCACTATATACTTACGTGAAGGTCGGAAATAGACGAGTTTGTTGACGGGGGTAAAGGAAAGGTATATAATAATATACGAAACTGTATTATACGACGAAAGCTTTTCAAACTAGACCAGATAAATAGAAAAGGAGAAGATAAAGAGAGAAAAAAAGGAAAAAGAAAGAAAAAAAAAAATGACGCGGTAGAGAAGAAGCTTCTTTCCTCTCCTCTCATCTCCTTCTTTTTCTCCTTCTATATACCTTATACCTACTTGTGTATTTTTATTTCACAGACGTTCCGGGATATGTACATATACATATATACACATATACCTATATACTCGTTACCTATTTCCGGACCATTTTATCCAAGGTATTATATACCTATATAGCTGTTGGATTTATTTCATGACTTTACCAATATCGTTTGGTCAAGCGTACTGTCCAGCAAGACTATAAATATAGATTTGGTACATATTCCGCGTCATTTCAGCTACTGAAAATAAAGAATGAAAAAAAAAAAAAATGAAAAATCCTAAGAAAATTAGAAGAAATATCGGGCTATACCTACAGTAATACGAATAACGCGCGAATTCACGAGATTTCAAAGTTTGAATAAAAAATAACAAAAACTGAAGTTAATCCGTCGAAAAAAATGTCGAAAATTTTTTAATCTCGCGAATTTGTTCCTATCATGTGACGATTTTTTTTCTTTAGTGGCTGAAGTGACGCGAAATGTCCCATATAAATGTATAAATATAGTATACCGAGAGTTTTTCGTGAGACTTGACGATCCCCCTACTACGACAAAACCGACACAGGCACGCACGCGTAGTAGGGGGATCGTCAAGTCTCACGAAAAACTCTCGGTATATCAATATATGAATCGTCGTCCGTTTGTAACTTCGTGTATATGTAATTATTCGCTTATCAGCTTCTTGCTAATTATATTTTTATTTTTCAATTTATATACAGTCATATATAATATATATATATATTTATATAATATAATATAATATTTAATTACATATGTCGGATATAGACGCGGTAGATATATATAATTCATAATGGCGTGTGAATATCGTCGTATCGTGCG
Source organism: Tenthredo livida (assembly GCA_963992785.1). NCBI lineage: Eukaryota > Metazoa > Arthropoda > Insecta > Hymenoptera > Tenthredinidae > Tenthredo > Tenthredo livida. The sequence goes on along the minus strand of OZ023068.1, from coordinate 18,542,083 downwards.
ACGTGCATATCATTTTATATACATGTAATTCGACTTCCGATTTTTATTACCATGGCGTTAGTCGTGTACGACGCGGTGCCCCGAGGACATAATTACTGGTAATTCCGTACAGCCTCCCGTATACCTATAATTTTTTTTTTTTTTTTTTTTTTTTATCTTTAATCTCTTTTTCAAAACTTTTTTTTCTTTATTTTTTCTTCTTTTCAATTTTACACACCTTTACATACATGTAGGCACATGTATAGAGACACTGCATTATATAGTAGCCACGTTGACATAAAGCAATGCCGGAGCACTCGCCTCGGTGCCGCGCATGCTATAAAAATCCCGTCCCGAAAAATCGGATGAATAATTAGCGAGCAAGCGAGCGAGTATCTGGCTTTGAAAAACGTGTTAAAAAAATTGAAGTAAAAAAAGAAGAAAATAATAATTATAATAATGGCAGACAAAAAAAAAACAAAAAAAAAAATAAAAATAAAAAAGAATTGAAACACGCATAAAAATGGGGCGGGAAAAGCTTTGGGAATACGAGCTTTCGAGCGCTCGGTGCTTGGCGAAGGTTTCGGGAACAGAAACAAACATTTACGCGCTTATTCGAAGTTAACGAAGCGTCGTTCTTTTCTCTCTCTCTCTCTCTCTCTCTCTTTTTCAAACACAGGTATATACATATATATATGTTTATATTGTATGTATACAAAACTCTTGAATCCCTGCAGCTGCTCGGCAATTGAACGAAAAACGTGATTTAATAGGGAAAAAAAAGATGGAAAAAAAATATATACCGCGAAGGTATACAGAAAAAAAAAAACAAAAAAAGAAAAACTAGAAAAACTAGAAAAAAAATCGTAAAAATATATATATTTATGAAAATGTGAAAAATGAAACAATCCTCCTGCGCGTTGCTTTCCGCGAATGCCATACACCTATATTCAAAATTTTTCCTCTTTCATTTCTTTGTTTTTTTTTACTTTTTACTTTATTTATGCCGTTTCTGCTGTTGCTGCCGCTGCTGCTTTTCTCGTTTATCCTGCACGTACACACACACACATATACATGCCTATATACACCTAATTTATACACCTATATACAACTACAATGTCGCGTATAAACTCGACGCTTTCGCTACAGCATTGTAGCATCGGGGAAACCAGCTAGCTTCGTAACGCCATCCATCCATTCTAGCCTGTTGCCCATGCTGCAGTTCGCGGAAGTGCAGTTTCTTTATGTGTTCAACGCTACCGCCTAACTAGAACACACTACATTGCACTCGTTCCTTATTACGGGTGGTAATCGCCGTAGATACGTGAAACCGGAGTCGAAGTGATTGTGGACACTTAGGATCAAAATTGTCAAGCAAATGAAATTTTTCTTCTTTTTTTCAATTTCTTTTTCAAATTTCGGAGAAACAAGATTTTTTTTTTTCCCCCTCGTCATTTTGTTACTTCTATATCTTCAAGATGAGTATAAATAAGAAAATCGTACAGGGATAAGATGTTACAACCTATATTTGGGCGTTTTACCTCACGCAACGTTCTTCCTCGTAATCATAGTCGTAGTCGTATAGTCGTCGGTCTCCCGCGACGTCAGCGCGTCGCGTCTTTAAATAAGTCTTAACGTTCGCTGCGGGTCGTCGAGTAGAAGAGAAATATTGAGAGTAATATATCATGCAGAGGATCCAAAGTGAAGAAGAAAATAAAAAAAAATATATTCTTATACGCTTGAATGTACATACAGATACCTAATTTGTTTTACTAATAATATTTTATGATTTTTTTTAAATTTTTTTACAGACCGAGATTGCGAAGAGACTTAACGCGATAATCGCTCAAATTTTACCTTTCCTATCGCAAGAACACCAGCAGCAAGTCGCTACGGCTGTAGAAAGGGCGAAAACTGTAACCATGACGGAGCTGAACACAATAGTTGGGGTAAGCATCGTTTTAATTATATTTATCATATTTATTTCGTATGTAATACGTACACATGATATAAATTATATCGCGATTTTCGTTAATCGGTCCGAGAGAATCGTACTCTCTGTTGATCGTGCATTATCAATACATCGCAGCATCTACCTATGTGTGTGTGTATGTCGGGGTGATGCTTATTCAATTTTTTTAGCACGTGCCCCCCCAAATCGGCTCTAAATAATTCAAAAACAATTCCCTAATTTTTTCAGATTTTTATCTCAACTCTAACCCCTTTCACCAAAAGGGTGGATTTCCCCATTTTAAATACACGTGGTTCGGCTGTATTTTCAGTATATACCGTGCGTTTTCGGTGAAACTGGTGACTCGACCTCCTCGGCCGAGCCTCACGCACGCGGTACGTGTCTGTAATGATTTCGCAGGGAGGGGGTCACCGATTTCACCGAAAACTCTCGGTATATTATGGCATGGCAAGGGTAATGATTTTCAAAGAAATCTGTAGCCGCGAAATTTTAGTGGGCATTGGTGCTCCTGCTAAGGGGAGAAAAACATACGAAACATTGATCATTTTCATATTTAGATGGTGGATTTTAAATGGGGAAATCCCACCCTCTTGTTGGGAGGGGTTAGAGTTGAGATAAAAATCAGAAAAAAAATAAATTTGAAGAGACTCACCCTGTGTATTGTATCGATAAATTAAAACTTAATTTGCTATATTACTTCTCTTCGAAATTTTTTTTGCTGTTATATTATAGGTATATAAGTATGCCTAAGCTATCTCTTGATATACTTATATACACCTGTTGATGTGTAATCGCAAGATATTTATTTTTAACGATTACTGATAAAATAATGTAGGTACATAATATAGTCCGCCGAATCTCGACGCTTGAGATTATACTGAAAGATTATTTTATATTCGAAATAGAAAAAGAAGAAGAAAAAAACGTTGGTAGGTAATCGACCACCTATAGACGTTGTACCCACACATCAAACCGTGTATAAACGATTTTTGAGACGGAGATAAGAGTCGATGAAATAAATTTCTTGATTTGTCATAACGCACGATACACGTTTTACACCTAAACATGGGTACATGTGATTTTTATCCGCTTTTCGGAAACCCGGAAATGAGAAAGACAGAAAAAAAAAAAGATAAAATCTATCTAACAAGTGCATTTTTTTTTCTCACCGGCGTTTCAGAAAGATAATTTTTTTAATTTTTCAAAAGAAATTCACAGAAATTTTATGATATGATGAAACAATGATTCCAAAGACAAAAATTATTGTGGTATTCCGGTTCTTTGTATCTGTTTTTTTTTTTTTTTTTACAGAGTGACAATTACAAATTTTTGTTCGCTGAAATTTCTTTTTTGTCTAATTTTTTTGCTAATTAGGTCGAATGATTTTTTTGTTCGACAAAATTACAGAAAACATTAATTACCGCAAACAACATGAAAATAAAGTAGTAATAATAATATCTTGAAATTATTTAGAAGTCGTCTAGATAAGATTCGGTGAAATAAATTTATTGATTTGTCATAACTCATAACGCTTACATACCTACATGTGATTTTTATGCAATTTTTGGAAACCTTAAACATCTCAAAGTCCGATTAGTAGTGGGTTTTTGTATACGAGAGCTGTTGCAACGACCACAAATATAAGATATCTAGACACATGCGTCCTTCTTCGTTTTTATCTCTTTTTTTTTATTATTTTTTGTTCTTCAAGAATTTTATCATTTGTCAAAAGAAGATAGATTATAGGCGCACTTATCGTATACCTATAGTATAATAGAAAGCTTCCGCGGATATGAAAAGCAATTAACAAAAAAAAAAAAAAAAATTATCAAAAAACTGACACTTTATTTTTCTATACATTATTGTTCCAAAAATCTGAAATCGACTTCGACGTCCTTTCAGATACTGGATTCAAAAAAATCGTTTTTGTTTATTTTTCAATTTCAAAACTGACACAGAATTGTGGCGTTTTTTTTTCACATTTTTTTTACTTTCCTTTCCGGCTTTCCGTTTTTACTGATGGAAACTAATTTTCATTTTTATTTTTATTTTTTTTTTCTTCAATTTTGTTTTTTCTTAGAGAATTCCCAGATTACCGCATGAATATTGACAAGGGCACAGGAAGTACCTATAATTCATGCCTGACATATCCAAATAATCCAAGGGAGCGAAAATATCTACCGACTAATGTACTATATCATATATGTTCAGAAGAAATTATATAAATAGTATAATAATGCGATAAATAACGCAATAAATTTATGTTCGTTTAATTTTTGTTAATATTAGACGTTACGTGTGTGTGTGTGTGTTTTATTTCTTTTTTTTGTTCGTTTGTTTATTTTTAATCGTTATAGTATAGTTATATATGTATATAAATTTATATGAATAATGTTTAAAAAAAAAAGAAGATTATAGTAACTAATACTCAATTGATTCATGATTCTTGGATATATGAGTTTGTAAATATTATACGAGATTACCGATCACTGATCCCTGTATATTATTATTATTATTATGAACGAATAAAATTCTCGATTATGCGAATTCAATTGGTTGTTCAATTTTTTTTTTTTTTTTTACTTTTCTTTTATTGTCTTTTTTTCCACCCATTTTGTGTCAACGATATTATTTATTAACTATATCAAATATAGTAGGGAAGACCGGGTACAAAAGTAACACTTTTTTTTAAACTCTGATTTCTAGCTATCAATGATATTTTCGATAAAATGAATATAGCCCTCTGAAACTTTCGTCTTTACTCTACAAATGTACATCATAGTTTTATTTAATATATCTTGGCTTCTAACAATTACAAGGCTGCAAAAAAAAAGTAACACACTATGGGGACGAAAGTAGCATCGGGATTTTATGAGCGAATCAGTACGGATACTTCACTTAATCTTACAGGATTCCACAGAATTGATTATAATGAAGTAAAAAATATTATAATATCATCAGATAATCTCCACTTATAGTAAATCAACTAATTATTGAATATTTATGAAAGAACAAAACTCAAATATTCATTTTCTTCACTATTATTGAAATACCAAGTTAATAACAAAAACACAAGAATCTTTTGATCGTAAGTAACTTCGAGGCATTCTAAAAATCAATGAAAAAATTACAATAGGTACCTAATGCCTGGTTAACATAACCCCGTGGTGTTGTGTTACTTTCGTCCCCAACCTCATTTTCCAGAATAAAAAAATTATAACTTCAAAAAAAACAAACAGAACATAGAACTTCTACACCGCCACTAATAAAGCGACTTTTCAAGAATAATCTGGCAAAAATTCATTGTAGTATTGACATATTTACCACAGGTTTTCATAAGAATATCAAGAATCGAAAAACTTACTTGAGGCGGCAAAAAACACAAAATCTCCAATAAAACGTGTAAATTTCACGCACGGGCACAATCAATGGCTCAAACTGTATCAGTATCGAACACGCTTAGTACTGTATAAAACACAACTTCTAGATTTGATTGTGTGCGTTGTAGGAAGCTTTGTTACTTTCGACCCGCTGTTACTTTTGTACCCGGTCTCCCCTACATATATATTTAAAAAAAAAATATATATATATTATTGGATATTATTTAAATACCATACCCGTTTGAGTAAATAGAAGAAAGTTTGTTTTCCACCTTTTTGAAAATGGCTCATCAAATAAATTATCGTTTTATATCTGACACAGAATTTACGATTATGTCTGTTTTTTTTTTTTTTTTTGTTCATACTTTTTCATTCGTTCGCTTGTTTATTGGTTCTGGGTTTTATTTTTCGTTTTTTTTTTTTTTTTTTTTTTTTTCTTCTTTCAAAACATTATCGGCACAATTTTTCAGGCCTCATAAATTCTTGAGTAAATAACCGTTCGACAGAAAAATCTGTGAAAAAAAAAACAAAAATAAACAATTTTACTACGTTTTAGAATTGGAACTATAATTTCATGCTAGGTGTGTACTATATGAAAATAAAAAAAGAATAAAAAAAAATCAGATTTCGAACAGTTCTATATAAGTTATACGCAAAACCGTACCTACATCGCATTCATTCATATGCAGAAATTAAAAAACCATTAATTCGTTCTGAATACATATATCGTCGGATTAAAAATTCATTACGTATTTCCGCACACGGACATCCAGTACGATTAATTGTTTGAAAAAAAAAAAACCAAAAAAAATTGCAGAAAATAATTATCGCGGAAAGAATGTTTTTTTGATAACACGGTTCAAATTATCGCGATGAAATTTGTGAAAAAAATAAAAATAAAAAAACAATCTGACATAGGGTACCGGAATCACCTCCATTGTTTCGTTCTCAAAATCATCAAATTTAAAAATTTTTTTTTAGAATAATGAAATTCTCGAGACAAAAAATTCCCCTCTTTTACGATTCTCAAGGTGGGAACTATACTCGAAACCGAAATATAAACAAAATGTGAAATGCTCGATGACTTGGCATCGAATCCCCTATAGAGGTTTATATATATCCAATATATATCATTAGGAATCCCAGAGTGAGTTAAAATCCCATACAGTAGTATATGTAGTAGGCGAACGCAAAGCAATTTGAAACCAAGGTCGATTAGGTAGTCGCGGCTGCTCGTGTTTGCGGCTGCGGATACGGCCGCGGGCCGCAGGCCAGGGCGAAGCTGTACGGGTCGAGCTGCTGCGGGGCTCGGTCGTATTATATTAGCATGAGTAATCAGTGCGTATATACAAACACGATATGAAATCGTGCGAGGGGTTGCGAGAGAGGCGCTAGGCACCGATGAATATGAATATGTATCACTCGGTAAACAGGGGGTTGAATCAATATTTCGTTTAATAACACGCTCGTAAACATACATATATAGGTTATACATGGTATACCGAGAGTTTTCGGTGAAACTTGCGCCCCCCTCCCTGCGGCGGCGAACACCAACACAGACACGTACGCGATCTCCCCCAGGGAGGGGGTCACCAGTTTCACGGAAATCTCTCGGTATATCATCATGTACACCTATACAACGTACGTGTCTCTGCGTTGGTTTCGCCGCAGGGAGGGGGTCGCCGGTTTCACCGAAACCTCTCGGTATAAACACGGTTCGGTTATTATACCGGAAGCAAAGTTTTGCGCTATGGCATAGCGTAATAATGATGATACGCAGGCGTTGAGCGACACGACCACAAAATATTCATTTCTCAACCCCTGTGTAGTCGCTTGTAGCATATAAGCCTCGGCAAACATTAATAAAACTTTCCTAATGAAGCAGCAATTACGCTACGTCGTCGTAGATTAAAAGACTGCAATAATATTCCATCCTATATATAAAAGGATGTATAATATGTATATGAATGCATAATATGAGTCGAAGACTTTGAGACATGGATACAAAAATTTTATACATATTCTAGTTTAATTCGGGTCATTAAACGTCCGAGTTAAACGACTTCTGCAATACATAGGTAATATAGGCACAAGTCGTTCGTTACTTTCCGACGTCACGTATATATGTTACGATATTTTATTTCGTTTTCAGAAACTGCATGGCTAATGAAGTTACTTAATTAACACGCTCGTAGTCGTCGACGTCAATTAAAACTCGAAGATATATATATATATACATATACATGTATTTATATATTTATTTATTATTACCACCTACGCGAGTAACTAGTGAGAAAGTTTATCGCACAACAGACCCTATAATTTAGTAATAGTAGCTGTTTTATAGAGACAGAGGATAGCTACAGCTGACCAACAGACATACAGCTCTGATCTTTTTATATCCCGACGTTCTAAATCAGCTATAATTAACTGAACCTCGAAAAAAAAAAAAGTTAGGTTTATAGGAGAGATCGGGACAGACGAACCACTTAGGTAAAAATACCGTTGAAATAATTATTATGGTATTTTTTTGTTGAGTGGAAAACTTTTCTTCTTCTTCTTCTTCTTCTTCTTCTTCTTCTATGGATTTCATAGATAATGTTAGTTCTTTCAAATTTTTTGAGCAATTTTGAAGAAATTCTTTTTTCTTCGCTTTGTACTTCGTATCCCCGATTTTCCCTCTAATCAAGTTCTAGTTCACCCCTAAGCGATTAATAAACCCTAGTTTTTCATCTCCTTTCTTCGCAAGTACCTCTCGCGGTTCTCGACATCCGAAGGACGTCATTGTTAATGATCATAATATGACGTGCATATCAGGGCTCGTTAAATCCTCACGCACCTGTGACGCGAATTTGTATAGTAATACAAATATAAATAAATGATGTATGCATGTGTATACATATATATACACACACGTAGAATATTTAGGTAGGTATACGTAACGTAGGCACACGTATGCGCGCAAAATTGCGGTTGTCTCGCGCGTGACTCATTAATGGTCTGTCTGTTCCGTGGTAATACGTTTTAATTACATTAATTATTTGACTGAATTATAATGAGAGTATAAGGTATGTGCCTACATAAGCGTGGGTATGTGGTTGGATAAGATATACCGCAGCGGTATGGATGTTACTCGAAAATCGAATACGTTACACGCCTCGATCTCGTTTTAATAACGAGTGAAAATCTTATTCGTTCAAAACGAATCATCCGCGTTGTAGATTCGATCGACCGTAAAATTGGATAGTTTTTTTTTTGTTCTCACCGAAATCGCGAAAAATCGCACTGATCGAGGTCCGGATGAATTACAACTGAATAAATAAACGAATAAATAAAGTGCTTGTAAACGATGGAAATCGGTCGTCGCATCCGGAGGGAATAATAACTCGAGGGGCGGCGAAAAATAGCCGCGATTTGTTACCTTTTCGTGTTTTTATTCTTTATGCATACAAGCGAGTGCGGAACACGGCCGACAATCAAAAACGCGATTTCCCAATATCCGGTCCGCGGATGATATGTGAGACGAATCGTCACCACCTTTGTTTGTTTAACATTTCAGCAACAGAGGCCTGACCTTCCTAGACTACTGCAACAAATGCACGCCCAACAACTACCTCCTGGTGCAGCGATGGGACCTCATCCTGGACTGCCGGGTCTTCCTGGTTTGGGTCCAGGAGCAGGACTCCCAGTGCCAACCACCGCTTCAGCGGCTCTTCTACAGGGGTTGGGCTTGCCTCCTGTAGTTGGTGCTGCACCTGGGGGAAGCGGTGGCCACCCTCTCTCCATACTCGGTAAACCAGATCATCACCGAGGACAGCCAGACGACCTCAAGAGCAACGGAGGTGCGTTCAGTTCTATTCATCCACAATTTTTCACACCCATATTCCGAATATATGAGACTGCTCTCACTCGAGACATTATTAGCTTTATTTCCGTTAGTGGCACATCATTCGTATAGCTATACACGTGTTACCACACTCGATCGCTTATCGCGTATATAAATTCACGACAGTCGAATTCAAGTCAGTCTTCAGATCGGTATTATGAAGAGACTCTTGTCTTTCGCATTGCATTCCTCCGGCGTCCCGGAAGAGCTGCGTGAAGTAGACGGGTATATAGACAGATGAGACAGCCTTGGTAACGTGGGACATATAACACGTACTCGTGCAGGAGGGAACGGAACACCTTGTGCTACCATAGCGATGGTACTTCGCAAATCCAAGGAATTCCACCGATCTGTTCAGGTGAATCACTAGTCTCCTGCATGCAGTACGCAATTCACACACGATATAATACACAGGTATATCTCGGACGGAAAAGATGAAAAGAAAAAAAAATGACGCGAAAATTTCAAATTTTTGTATTACCTTTTGGGATTATTGGGATTTGTTTGCTGCGAGTTAATTAAATCAAATTCTATAGAAAAATTTTGATAGCCGAACGGTTTGATATCGGATAAATTGACGGTTAAAAATGACGAGGGTTGTGAATATCGGTAGGTATACATAAATGAAATGTGTGTAACTACGTTTTGCCTTCGGTCCGATTGACCGGTCATATCATCCCATGGGCTCACGCTCTATTCTCTATCCCGATAGCAGGAGGGAGGGAGGGAGGGAGGGAGGGAGGGAGTAGCATTAAATGAATAGTTTGTTAGCGATATTTTCAAACAAATATCGCGTTTCATAGTGTATTTACGTTTTATATAGGTACGCTTCTAACGGAAATATGTACGCCTGTTATGAAATATAAATATGCATGAATGCAATTGCCGGGGATGTATGCTCAATGTTATTGACATTTTCCGTGAGCCCGAGGCCTCCGAAGCTCACAAATGTATTTCCACTAAAATATTGCCCCCCAGCTCGTGTGCAGAACAAACATACAGAACTCTGTGCTGGTACGCAAATATAAATATACTTGTAAACACACTGCACCTGTGTGTATATAGGGTATATCTGTGTATATACCTACCTTCGAGGTTTCTAACACGTGACACGTTCTCCAATCTGATTTAATATCCCGACGTTTTTTTTTTTCAATCTGTTACAGGGATGAGTTCGGCAGAGGAACGACACGTGAGTATACATATTTAATCTCAAATTATGATGTTAATTACACCATTTCGTGATGATAGATCATTTGTTAGCATCAAAAGTTCAAAAGTTCAAAAGAAACGAAGTAATAATTAGATATTCGTTAATTATACATCTCGTGACGAACTGTGAACTATGAACTTACGAAGGTTCACTCCCAGGTCGGCGTTGTTCCGCTCGATTTTGCGGCGAGGTAGTCGTTGGCCGCTGTGTACCAATTTTCTACCTAAACACGGAAAATCGCTAATACAAGAAACCGGATAATCTCATCAAGCGAATATCAGCTACGGTATGGATAGTAAGCCGAAGCACGAACCTTCGCGTCTTTTGTTATTGCGATAGCAGTCTGTCTCTGTAAGTGCAAATCCTTTGCTGCGTATGAAAATATCGCCCCTCTTTTCGCAGGGATTTTTCCTGGCCTCTCGGCTATAGCAACCGGGGGTTCGCCCATGCCGATTCCACTGTAATCAAAATTTACTGAGACCAGCGATAGGGGGGGGATGAAAAAGAAGCACAGTGGAGTTTGGAAAGCGCTTTTCATGCTCGAACGTAGTCGGAAAAAAATTCAGTGCAGTTTAAGTGCAGTTGACGAGCAACAACCATTCTCGTATAATTTATCACATGAAAATTTCGGTACATGTAAGTGTAAAGCACTTATAGGTGCAGACGTTAAATCATCGTCGAAATCCGCGCAGTAGTGCCTTCAGTTTCTATCATAGGATTCATTTCGCGAACCCCCCGACTTATTGGCGCGTGCATAATCGGTGTGTAGGTGGGTATATACGTCAGAGAAACCGTACAGGAGAAAAAAAAATCGTTAAACCTCATCGGACTACCGTGTCTAACAACGAATGTCAATTCTCATGTAGAGAGGGCTTCCGAAGAGTTGACAGATGTATTCAAGGCATGAGGTGTTAGATCCGAAACGCAACTTACGGCGGAATCTTGTGCATGATTTTTTTCAACCTGTTGCCAATTTTAACGATCTTATTCCGCTCCACCTCGACGTTCTTTCTGCAGAATTTAGCGTTCCGAGTTGGTCCATGATCCTGGTATTGCACAATTAGAGGCTTGATGTTTGGCTGCTGTTCAATTCCCGCCAATAATTTAGTGCCGGATTTTTTTGACTTGCATTTTATCAGGTGACTTGGAACTTTGGCCGTAGCCGTGCTAATGCAGAGAAATTAAACCGCCTTATCGTGGCCAAGTGCACTATTCATTTGACGTAACGTCTGACGCATAAATAAGATACATAATTACACGTTATAGGTCTGCGGTGTGGTGCATTTTCCCGCAAAGGCTTCCTTGCGCAAGGCTTCACTCGTCAATTTCCGTAGCTTAGTGGCCTCCTGGCCGAAATCCTTATCCAGTTTGTTAGCCAGAATTGCGAAATTTCCTTTCGCGATTAACCGGACCAAAAATCATCACGATCCAACGACTGCGGTATCAATTTGAAAATTTTCTCCCATACACGACCATCGGTTGAAGTTTATCAATCGCTGTGGCAACTGAATCCGCAACATTCGCCTATCGTCCTGAAGGTGTTTCCGAATGAACTCTAAACTCCAAGCGACAAAATTTAATGAATTTCTCTGTATAGTCGGGTATTTTAGTTATAGCCTTATAGGGTATAACGTAACGGAGATTAACCCATAGCATTGAGCAAATTTCTCAAACTCCCAGCGGTGGTTTGGACGATTGGAGGTATTGGATAGTAAATTCATCATCATCTCGGTCTGCCCGAAATAACCGAGGTTTGATTCGGCCCAGTCACGGGTTGGCTACAAATGGGAAGGACTCTTGTGATCTATCCATTACGGAACCTACCCTAGGAGCTCCAATCTCTATAATCGAAGGAGAACAAATAGAGACCGCGGTAAAAAACGGTAAAAAAAAAGAACAAAAAAAACAAAAAAAAAAACAAGTAAAATAAAAAAGGGAAAAGACCTGAGCCAAGTTCTATAGGAGGCTGACTAAGGAGAGAAAACCAGAGGGTCGAGAGAAAGAGAGACTGTCTGAAATGATGAGAGAGTGAGAAACAGAGAGATCGGGAGATGGGTAGAGCAGATAGGTAGGTATTACGGGTTAGCGTCCTTGTCTGTGATCACCTCAAGACCGCGTCCCGCCTCTGAACGCCCTCTCATTCTGTCCTCTCGTCCATTGCATGCCTCTCCACCTCATCCTCCTCTTTCCTCTCATCATCTCTCATTTCCTCTCAACGCAGAGCTCTACCTTCCTATATATATACTCTGCATCAGAGCCTCGACTCATCCCGAGACCATCCTGCCCGTCGTAGGCTCCACTCTGTAATCATTGCAGCCTCCTCTCCCTGCTGCAGCACCCTTTTTACCCGACGGCGTATAGGCATTCTGTATTTTTATCACCATCAACACCCACGAGGTTATACACCTGCACATACACATCTATGCGTACACATCCACATCCGCATCCACGTGTAGGGACATTCCGAAGTCCATTATCGTCCTCCGTTACATGGTTCAGTCTCAGGTTACACTGGGTTCGGTTGAGTCGGGTCGCGTCGGGTGGCTAATTGAAAAAAAAGGAAAAAGAAAGAAGAGAAAAAAAACAACAAAACGAAAAAAAAAAAACAAAAAAAAACTGCGCGAACGTAGTACATACGTACGGCGAATGGCCTTTGAACCTCTCGACCTCTTCGCTCGAGTGCAGAGACACGATAACCTCTTGGTTACAACTCTATTCGGCAAGAGTTTCCCAGTTCTGTACCTACTACCTCATTCCCCTAACTCTGGTACGGCAAGTCACTGCACATTATATATATATATATATACACCTCTCTACCTTATACATTCTGTACAGCATCTTCTCAACAACTACTGCCTTATGAGATCGTCTTGCTAACATGGGCGTCAGTTTGAGCTCAAATTACAACCCAAGAACACACCACAAGAATTTTTTTTTTTTTTTTTTTTTTAATTTACATCCTGCGTGTCACTGCGATAAGCATCTATATATACCATTATATACGAGTCATATTTAAGAACGGTTTCAAATTTCATTGAGAATTTTGTGTTAGTGTCCGCACAATCGACTGACATATACCTAGCCTATAATATAATAACCGCGACTAAGAAGGAATGATCAGATCAGACACAGTGAGTGCAGAAATTATCGGATCCCATTCAACGATTCTCGAGATTATTAGGTCGTAGACTACTTATAAGCTAAGCTGTAGGCGTCTTACGCAGCTCGCGGAACTCGTGAGCCAATCTCTGTCCAACGCGATCGGATTGTCAGACGTGAGCAATCCGTTTACGAAGAATACACATATACACATACTGTACTACGTCTGTATGTCGTCGGAGAAGGCGTAGGTATACCTACTTTCATGGCAACAGTGACGGGACAGTGGAGAAATAAATCTTATGGTCAAGCAATTAAATCGTAATTGGCACCGGCAACCGTGGAACGTAGTCCTGCCTGGCAACCGCAACCATACTCATGTGATGTTGATATTTAGGAGAATATCGATGTTGCGCGGGTCTTAATTATTTCAAAGATCAGGTACTAATTAGGTATTCGATCGATTACTAGATTGCGGTATTTAATCTGCACTCATCGTCCATCGAAGTCTTGCCATTTCGAATAAACACTGAAATATTGCCAATAAAAATAGCAATGTAAATCAAGATGCCTAAAATTTTTATGGCAACGGAGGCCACTTAGAGTGCGATTAAAATATATGCCAAATTGTATGATCTCGGCAATCTTCAACCTCTGCGAATTTCTCGCTATGATATACTGAGCATAAAAATTTTTGGGCAAAAAAGAGTTTCACTTCGTTTCACTATAGTCTCGAGTAGGGGTATTGGACGTTCGTTTTGACAGTATAGATCTGCCTTTGTGTGTTCAGAGAAGTTCCATATCACCCGGGGACAAGTACAGCCGGCCCAGGAGTCCCCCGGACCAGCATCATTCTCACCATTCCCAAAACCATCATGATCATCAGATGCATGCGAAAAAGATGAAGAAGGAACAGGACAAAGACATGGCCCATGTATGTATACCATCGCTAATACTCCTGAACGCGACCTCTTTCCCTCTGCCCGCGTTATATACCTACCTTGGCAGTTGACATTCCCGTTCAACCATTTCATTGTTCGAACTTCAATACCGCGTCGAGATCGCATCGGATATCCCCAGTGTCGCATACAGATCGCCAGGGGTCTTTTCATGCCATACTCGTGCACGAATCCCGTGCGTGTCCTTGCCCAGTGCTTAGTAGTGCCTAGACACGCATGCTGATATCCGGTTCTTTTTATTTCCGTTCAGCAAAGCGATGGGGAGAAGAGTGATCAAGATCTTGTCGTTGATGATGCGAGCGAAGGCCCGGTTAGCCCGGCGGTAAACGGCACATCTTCCCCGCGAGAAAACGGTCTGGATAAGATGGGCTCATCTTCGGTTCCGATGAGCGGTCAAGTGAAGAAGGAGGCACCTCCTCACTCACCGCGAAGCGGTACAAGCAGCAATGCCAGCACTCCATCAGCCAAAAAGATGGACGATAGAGAGAAGACTACCACTCCTATATCGAAGCCTATGACGCCAACGTCTGCCTCTGTCGGTTCAAAGCCATCCGGATCTGGGAAGATGATGCAAGGTCCACCCTCGGGAGTTCCTGGTGCTTATCCACCACATTATCCTCCAGGTCCACCACCCCATCATCTGCCACCGGCAGGACAACATCCTCATGTTGATATGCTGGGATATAATGGGTATGCAGCACCCAGGCCACCACCACAGCAGTTGTATGATCCTCACGCGGGTATGCGAGCTCCTATGGGATCGTTGGGAGTACCTGGTGGCAAGCCGTGAGTTAATTTTTGATTTTTATTACACTTCGTAAAAGATGTTCGGTTCTGTGACGAAGAGACCTTGGTCACTGGTGTGTGGTTGAAACTTCGTTGCCGAGAATATTTGAGGCTGTTGGTTTTGAATCAGACCCTGCGGTCATTTGTATTATTTTCACATTCGAAGACTATACGTAAGATGCCGAAAACAGAGTAAAGAAATATCCTACAATATTGTAATTAATATGCGATAAATGATTCTCTACATATATTAGTCACACTTTGAAATAAAACAAAATTGTTCTTTCGCGACTGTGAGAGGGCTTTGAGGCTCTCTGTAATGTAGTAGCCTTGATCTACTACCCTTGACAAGTAAGTGGGGTTGTTTCAGAGCGTACAGTTTCCACGTGTCCAGCGAGGGTCAGATGCAGCCTGTCCCTTTTCCCCCAGATGCCTTGATCGGTCCTGGTATACCTAGGCACGCGCGTCAGATCAACACCCTGACGCACGGGGAGGTAGTCTGCGCGGTAACGATCTCGAACCCGACCAAATACGTCTATACCGGAGGTAAAGGCTGCGTCAAAGTCTGGGACATCGGGCAGGGTGGAAATGGGAACGTGAAGCCTGTGTCGCAGCTAGATTGCCTGCAGCGGGACAACTACATCCGATCAGTGAAGCTCCTTCCGGACGGGCGTACGCTCATTGTCGGTGGTGAAGCCAGTCAGCTCAGCATATGGGACCTGGCGAGTCCCACGCCTCGTATAAAGGCGGAACTCACCTCCTCGGCACCGGCATGCTACGCCCTCGCAATTTCCCCGGACTCCAAGGTCTGCTTCAGCTGCTGCAGCGACGGGAACATCGCCGTTTGGGATCTGCAGAATCAGACGTTGGTCCGGCAGTTCCAAGGACACACGGACGGTGCCTCCTGCATCGACATCTCTGCCGATGGTTCTAAACTCTGGACCGGAGGCCTCGACAACACTGTCAGATCCTGGGACCTCCGTGAAGGCAGGCAACTGCAGCAGCACGACTTCACATCCCAGATATTCTCCCTCGGCTACTGTCCCACCGGCGAATGGCTCGCCGTAGGTATGGAGAACTCGAACGTGGAGGTCCTCCACGCGACGAAACCTGACAAGTACCAGCTCCACCTCCACGAGTCTTGCGTCCTCTCTCTCCGGTTCGCCTCCTGTGGGAAGTGGTTCGTCTCGACCGGGAAGGACAATCTTCTCAACGCCTGGCGCACGCCTTACGGAGCATCCATCTTCCAGGTAAATTGATGGAATTTCATGCCTGTTCGGGCAGGGAGAATCCTTTCGATTTTTGTGTGTGATCATTTCCTGATTTCGGGTTGTTCTTTGGTTTCAGTCGAAGGAGTCTTCGTCGGTGTTGAGCTGCGACATATCCGCGGACGATAAGTACATAGTGACAGGATCAGGCGACAAAAAGGCGACTGTTTACGAAGTGATATATTAAAAAGTACCCCTGATCCCGCCGCCCCCATATACTTAAAAATATAAATATAAATAATAATAATAATAATAAAAATCATCCTTCCAGCAAGATCTCAAGATGTCCGAGTCTATTGTAAATACACTATTAGTTATTACTAATATAACAGTTATATATGAATTACATATATATATATATTATTATTGATATACGACTTATGCGACGTTACATATATGTACATTTTGTATATAATAATTACCTCATACATGCTATAATATTTTTCTACTTCGCTGAGGAAAAATTCGAAATGTAAATATTTAATTACTCTTACGTCTGTTAAATATTAATAGTAATAATAATAACAATAACAATAATAATAACGATATGAATAATAATGATAATAATATTAATATTAATTTAAAGCATTTGTCTTTTATTACCGTATATATCCATTCCTCCGCTCCTTCTCCCTCTCTCTCTCTTTTTTTACACCTGCGTGCCTGATGTTTATTATTTTTTCTATAGTGATCTCATTTTTTTCGTACCGTAACAGACCGACTTGTTCTACGTCCCGCGTGGTGAGTAAACACCGTTTGGCACTATAGCCTAACCCTAACCTAAAATATTATCATAACATGTGAACCGCGTGGTCTTGTGTAAATTGTATTCTATGCCGTGCAATCAGCGTGGTTCAAAACGAAACTTGTAGAAACAAGAGGAACCGCGCGGGTGTGCAAGTTACCAGCTCCTATATGACTGACTGTGTAGCCTAAGGGGTGGGGGGTTAACCCGGTGGCGCTAGCTGGCGTTACATACATACATTTAGCTATGTAGATTAGAATTATAATTAGTGATGTCATGCACGCCGCCGGCTCGGCTCGGCTCAGCTCGCGCATTCAATGGAAGGTTCATCTATCGCGATGTATTCCTGTTATAACGTCGGTTAGCGGTATATATACGAACGGTCGTTTTGCATATGCGCGCTTCCCCCAACTTCCCCCCCCCCCCCCCAACGCCCTTCTACCGCGAGCTTTATTACTAGTGCCTTGTATTTGCATGATAATAATGATAATAACGAGGAGAATGATGATAATAATATGCGCGCGAACTCGCGTATAGTTGATGCCGCGTGTTTTGAATATTATACCTACTCATGGCTAAATATATTATTAGTTCTTCCCGCTAATTTGACAGCCCGAGAGAGGAATAACTTCCATAAAATACCTACAACTAACAATTATGTTATTACGCTGCTAGTCTTAATATGTATGTAGTATATACGTATAATATAAATATACACATACATTAATTATGCACGATACATATACCTACGTAACGCTAAATAGTATCAGACGTCGATTTTTTTTTTCTTATTTTCTCATGTTTTCTCTTTATCGCTTGTAGACGGTATAAGTATAACGTTGCTCCACATAGGCTTTAGTCTTTATCGCTCTTCGTTTGATAAATAATAATGTAATTTGGCAATTACCTACCTCCCTGCACCCACCTGGGGCTTCATTTTCGGTTTTATATTCTCGTTTCTCTTTCAAAATTATTATCATTATTATTGTTTTGATTAAACGATTCAAAAGTATACATTGGTTTTTTACTCGTTTTTTTTTTTTTTTTTTTATCAAATTTTTTTCAATTTCATTTTGTTTTTCTTTGATACAACGTCCCCCTTTGAAATATTCACACCACTCGCTCTCCCAAAGCAAAGCAAAGCAAAGCAAGGTTGGAGGAGGAGGAGGAGGAGGAGGAGGACCGCGTGCTGTAAAATGTTATTCGAGGTATTTTCGCGGTTTTATCCGTTTATATAGAATTATATGAACGAAAAACAGCAAAGGTATAAAATTTTTTTCCTTAATGTACTTACCTATACATATACCAATCAGAGTCTAACTACGTAGGGGTATAGCTGTACTATACGTGCATGGTAGGTATACATCGCAGTATTAAGCGTGAATGAATACCGAGTTGCGCAACCTATTCAAAGTATTCCGAAAAGTTTAAATGATTAACACCAAACTGTTAAAAAGGTTGTGCCGTGTAATATAACCAGAAGCGTTTTAGGACGTGATAATTTTCGTGTAGGCGAAACCGCCTGCCTGTTTGCCGCGCTAACAATAAAGGAACTCGAAAAACTAGGCGGTCACGGTAGCTTCGTCTTAGCTTAACTCCAATCTGTAACCGGTTTCCTGTTGTTTGTATTTTTTCACGATGCATTTAGCCTCAATTTAGATCTTCGGCCATTCGGTCAGCTGGGCACGTCAAAGGGACCGCGTCTGGACCTCGTATCCAACTAACAGATCTATACCCTACCGCCTGTATGTATATTTACCCTCATATCTGATTTTGGTACTTTACAAACGTAGCATTCCCTCATTTTCTATTATGTATATTATATACATACAATTATACAATATAGTCCCGAACAAAACTGTACCTACCTACCTACCTACCTACCTATCACCTTATAGATTATACAATGAAAATTTATCCTGCATCCGCATGGCCCGGGGTTGGAGTGTTAAGTCACGCACATGGCACTCGAACGCTAAGCCCTCACGCGCGGTACCTGAATCCGAGCGCGTTCGATTGTATGAACATTCTATATGCGCCCGAAATGCTTGAGTAGATAGGCCGACGCGACGGTGTGCACGAAACGCTTCCCTGGACGCGCCGCGCGGTAAATTAACAACACGCAAACGTGCGTGTAGACTCGTATACAGATATATAAGCATATATAGGTATATGTAAATATATATGTATACCACGCGCACCCGCCGTCACACGGATACCACCGCAGCCGCTAATAAACGCTGGGGAAATATCTGCAAACACAAATGATCCCCTGTACAAGTTAGGTGTGTAGATATACGTTACATAGATGGATATATACACATATTATACATATGTGTGTAGGTAGATCCGCGCAGGACGGTCCGTAGTTGGACGGGGCGCGCCCTTTGCATCATCCTCACTCCCCTATATACATTTAGGTGCTATACCTACCGTCCCAACGCATTTCGTGGTCGATGCGTGGGTGCGCAGGATCAACAGTACAATAACGAAATTACTGGCAAGCGAAGCGAACCGAGGCGAGCCCGTACAGCTACCCGTACACGGGTTTATGGGAGGTATAGCTGCAGGGAGGGATATATACAACAACCTCTGTGTATCTATCTACACGCCTCGGTTGCTGATATCTGTGGATTTATTTACTCCCGTGTATAACACGATGCTGTTTTCTTTTTCAGCTGATTAATTAAAAATACAAGGGGATTATATGCCTACGTGCGTTCGACCCGTTCAGATTTTGAATATCCTTTTTTTGTTTTTTGTTTTACTTCTTTATACCTAATATACTTTCAATATCATAATTCGTATTAAAACATGCTCAACATCTTTATGTGCCTATAATATTACATCAGATTATTATATTTTGACCGGTACCTATAACAGTTCGAACCGGCAATCTTTACCGCGATCGAATATACATACTTTGCGAGAATTGTATCAAATTGTCTTTTTTATATACATACATAACATGATATACACTATATATACCTGTCTACAACCGACGACATTCCAACGGATATCATTACCTGTATGTATACCTATACCCTTTACTTTCACAAAGTCGTTGATACCTGCTAGCGAGAAGTCTGTACGGGAGCACGCCGGGCAATTGCGTTCACCAGACACCATAGTGTCATAAGGCAGTCCATGTAGCCATGTAATAATGTACGAATATAACGTTTTTATAATAGTCTTTTCTGCAGGTGTACTGTACCTATATATAGAGAGGAAAGAAACTATACGTATAGTTATACTGCAGATGCCTATGAATCTTGAAAGTTTACTTTCAAACTAGACTGCAGATTCATTTATTATATCTATAAAATATTTCGAGCTCCAGAGGCACGTCGAATGATAGAAGAATAAATTGTATCATAAATATAATATATTAAGTGGAAATCAGTGTCTCTGAATTATAACAATTATCAATATTAGGTATAGGCATATATTTAGTATGCATAGATTACACATTATAACCTTTTGCATAAAACGTGAAGCAGAAGAAATCATCATGTCAATTAATTTTGTGCGTTTCTATTGTCTTTATACTTACCTATATACATACTTATATGTATATGTATACCACCTGTATGTATACAGCTGTTATATACCTATAGGGGTGCAGAATATGGTAAAATGGTCAACCCCGACGTGACGGACAACGCCATATTTTGTTTCCTGGCTCATTCATCTTGTCAATTGGTAGCGAAATTAGCGCGGTGAATACACGTAATATTGGCTATCACGCGCGAGAATACAACCCCGGGGGCGGCGGGTAGGTACCGCGTTGTATCTCTGTCGAGGTCGGGACGGGGTCGGGTCGTGGCACGGCAAGCGTGGTTATCCAGATAGCAGATAGCGGAGCCCCCGGTCTCGTTTGCGGTCTGGCCACCCTTGCGGTACCTCGTCCTCTCCATCTCCATATCTCTCTCTCTCTCGCTCTCGCTCTCGCTCTCTCTCTCTCTTTCCACCTCACCGTCGCCGCTACTACCACGACCGACGCCAACCACCCCGCTGCCATCACCGCACAACCGCACTGCGAGCGACGACCGATAATGTCCTCGCCTCTTCGCCTCCTCGCCTAAAGTAATACCTATATAGGTAGATACTCTATGTAGTATATGCCTATATATCGCGTAGGTAGGTGTATATATATAGGTTATAACTGGCTAGTCGCGAAATTTCACAGTTCTTGGATATACAGCGTCTTGACCGTTGAAAATTGCTAACCGCGCACGATTAACTATTACGAAAGTTAACCTACCGTATATTATTTACGACCGGTCATTGTCGCCGGTTTTTCAAAATCCTGTGAACGAGTGGAAATAATCGATGTGAAGAAATTTATAGCGATTATAACCATCGCGTACTACTATAGTATATTACGTGCGTGTTATTTCTTGTCAATTTTTCTGTATAGTATACATATCAATCTATATATATATGTATATATATATGACTTACACACAAAGAAATAACTGTTGCGATCTTTCTGATCATTGCCCTTAATTATAGTTATCGAAGCGCGAAGCGGTTCGGGTTGGTTAACCGTTATAAGCCTCTTCATGCCTGGTATAACGTAGGTACATCTATACCTACGTATACTATACCTACATACCTATTCTATAGCTACGTGTCTCGGGGTATGATTTCGTTAACTTCAAGTGATCCCTGATGCGCGGAGTTGTTCAACAGCAGCGGGTTGGCAACGCTATTAACCTCCTTATACCAATTAAAATATTAGAGAAAATGATAAAAGAAATCGAGACCAACAGCGCTGCACCCTGATGGTTAATTAACGCAATACCCATCCCACTACATCTATCTACCTACCTACCTACCCGGCTTTCCGACACTGACGATGAGCATCAACACCTACCATCTGCCTCTTATTTACCCGCCAAGAACCAACCGGACGCTGGCTGGTTTTCAACTCTCCTTTTCCTGCAGTTGCGGGTTGATCATCGTCTCCACACATATAGATACTATAGATATGCATATAGCATACGGGGATATAGTAGTATAGGTACCCACTCGGGCGAGGTCTAACTATACTCGCCGTACCAGTACCACCAGTGTATGAAGACGGGTTGGGGTGAGGCGCGCAAAGAGGTTGTGTGCGAGATAGCAGCTGACACATACGACACATAGGACACATACGGTAGTCGGAGATCGGCGAGGCAGACAAGACCGGAGCAAGCAAAATGGAGGGTAGGCAAGCGTGGAATATAAAAAGAAGAAAATCCATATCTCGTCGGAGATCTTGGTGCTTTGCTGCTGAGAGACTGTTTTCAAGAAGAGACCTCTCAACTCTCGAGGCTTGCTTGCTTGCTTGCTTGCTTGCTTGCTTGGGCGGGAGTGAGAGCGAGGTAAAGAACGCGAGACAAGGAGAGAGTGCGGTTGGGTGAACACAGGCAGGCAGGCAGGGAACGAACGGTGTATACGAGAGGAGAGAACCTCGGAAAGTGCGAGAAGGACGAGACTATCAGAGTCCGCGCGGACTGGGACCGAACCGACGAATGAAAACGCAGCGTCTCCCAATCATCGCGTGGCTATCGAACCGTCAACATATATCCGTCTCTCTCCCACTCGTTGATTATCGCGGCACCCCTTCGCCGCCCAAACCACCCAAGGAGCCCCGAAGCCCCTTTTGTCTCGCGTAGCGTGAATGCACAGTGCATACACACAATAGGCAGGTATATCTTCCACTGGCGGAGAGCGAGAGTGAGATTGAGAGTCTAGTCGAGTCGCCTTGCCATGCCATGCCTTCCCTCGCGTCGAGTCGAGGCGACTTCACGACTGATGGAACGTATATACCTACCTACCTACCTACCTACCTGTACCGGTACTTTAGAAATGTTAATGCGTTAAGGTAAAGTGAAAATCAATACAAGTGCAAGGCCCGCCGTGACGCTTCACTGGGTCTTGACGCAACACGAAGACAATCGAGCTAAACGAGTCGACTCCAGTGTGGCATAGAGCTTTTTTTCTTTTTTTTATATTCCAACTAACGAATATAACCGCGTAGGATGTATATGGTTTGTCGTTTGATTTTTAAACCACGTAATACGTATACCTATATGAACGACGATCGAGGGTTTACGTTTAGCTGATTTTCAAATGATTACCCATGTGCGGCCGCGATTATATGGTGCAGAAATTATTATATACCTACATAGCTTATTCGTTCTACATATATCTTGGCTGCGAATTAACCCTGATTCCTATAATACTCTAGAGGCGAAGGAATGAAAAAAAAAGTTCAATATAGGTACTACTACCTTGTCGCTTTTATTGAGCCACCTTCACGGTCTTTTCTACTCATAATCATCTGCAACGTGGCGTATCAGAGCGGCTGTTCTTTTCTTTCTTTCTTTTTCTTTCTCTTTTTACTTCACTAAGCGATTACTCAGTTTATATAGCGGAGATAATTGCCCAGGGTCACTTATACACGTTAAAATGTTCGTAGGGTCGTTTAAAATTTATTAAAACCAGCTGCTTCAAACACAGCTATACCATCATTTCGGGGCTACCGTCGAATTCTAAGCCGTTCTCTCACAGCTACTGAAAAACTCATACATACCAAATATCCAAAGTCCCAAATTCTTACAAAAAACTCTTTCTTCTCTCCACCTACTCTGACATCTAATATTATAAGGTTGTCATTTTTTCGCTAGATTAATTATCGTCGAACCCATATATACGTGTACCTATATATTTATATGTAACGTAACTATACTTAGTCACCATACATAGATCTATAGCTGTATAGATATTGTATACTAAGCTTACAATTAATGTTGAGCAGAGGAGGAAGACCTCTAGATTAGAATGAAGCGCAACTGAAGCTGCCCTGCTCCTGACGTCATTCCATTCACGTTCTCTCGAGCTAGTCGTTTCATTGTGCAGAAAACGATACACAAATGTATATAGGCACCTATATGTATATTTATTATATATATTTGGCGGCTAGCCTGATAGGTGGTAGTCTGTCTTCTCCTTTTGATACTGTAGCTCACGCTGATGCGGGTTATCTCGCTGCGTGTTGCGGATGCAGCTCGTCGTTATAATATATATATATATATATATATATATGTAGGTTCCGAACATTAGATATAGAAAACTATATAACAGCCCGGATGATTAGGGGTTTGAAAATTACAGGAGTTTACCGACAATTAAAGTTTCACTATATTATACTGCGATGAACGAACTTCCCTCTGTCTATATAATGCCCTCCGGGGAATACCCCGTTCCCTAATATCCGCTGTATCTTGGTGTATATATCACGCAAAGCGGCACTCTATACTGCAGGCTACAGACTATATATGTAGAGGTTTATACATATATATACCTATATATACATATGCGTATAGCTATATATATTCACTTTATAATATGGAAAAGTTGTTATATTTGCGGACGAGTCCTCCTCCGCGTCGCGTCGTATCGCGCGGGTCTATACATACATATATATATATATGTCAAAACAAAGTTTCGCCGAGGATCAGCAGTTCCCGCAGTGTAGTATAGGGGCTTCGCCGCATGCAGGGCCGAAAAAGACCAACTCGTCGACGACTCTGGGTCCCATGAGAGATTCTCGTCCCTCGTCGAGCACGGCTACCGTTGCGTTAGTTCGTTCGTTCGTTCGGGCTCGTGAAACACGGGTTTGCGTTTAAAATAAAGTATAGAGAAAGAGATAAAAAAAAACAAAAAAAAAAAAAGGAGGAAAAGGGAAAAAGATCAAAGCTTGGGTGACGCTCGGCCAACACAACTATACGCTTCCGATTCTATACGGTAGATTTACATGCATACTAATCTACCGCGTCGTCCCCGTCGTAACTGCCATCACAGCTATAGCAGCGTCGAGACCAGCTTATACGTTCGGTTAGATTCAAGGCCGATCGGAGAGAAACTATCGGGCGATATAGTTAAATATATCGAAACACGACCTACCAGCTAGTTTGACTATGGTAGGTATATGTTTGTACATATGTATATTCTCTCTATATATATACATATATTGAACAAACTGAAGTCGAAACTCCGTTTAACACAGGGTATCGCCCACGGGACCTTACCTTACCCCTGGCATAGACCAAGAGAATAGAATATTTACCTGTGTGTCGACATTCCCGACAAGATATCGCCCTGCCAGTTTCAACCTGCATTAATGATAAGCGATCGATTATAGAGAGTGCAGGTAAAATACAAGAATATAGCTATTAGTTGTATATCTGTATGAATGTAAGTCAAATCAATCGTTGTTTCAATGTTTGCAACACATAGTTGAACCAAGTACGGAAATCAATAGACCCTTAATTATATTTTGAAATGAAAATGTTTTATCCCTCATGTGTTTCAATTCTTTATACTGTTTATTGTAACGCGGATCAAAACGTATATTTTTCTTATTCTGCCGGAGCGGCAATTAATATCGATATATAGAACACGCGATGTTGAATGAAGCATTGATATATAGACGTACATTATTATACATGTTGCATTATTGCAAGATGTTGTTATACGAGATGAAGTTTTCTAAAAAAGAAATGACGGAATATAATTGGAGAATTAAAAATTCAATCGTATATACATAAAATATCGTCATTTTGAACAGCTGTCTTGTGATCGGCAGCGTTGCCCATGCTGTTTGTTGTCTTAATCGCGGGTTCCCAACATATACCATATGCGGGGTAGGTATATGCATAATATAAATAATTTATCGCTCTGTATATACACACATACATATGTTTGTATATATATTTTTTTCATTTTTCTTTATTTCGGTGATAATTTCCGTTCGTTTATTTGAGGAGTAAAATTACGCCCGGAATAAAATGAAAAAAAAATAAATAAATAAAAAGAAAAAAAAGAAATACATAATGTGAAAAAGAAAAACGATTTAAACACCTCAACGAAACTGTGGGACTTGCGATACCCCTACCACGGGTTAAGAAATAAGTTTGCTACGGGGAAACGAAACGGATGAAAACCAGTAGCCAGTTAGGATTTCTGCGGCGACTACCAGCTACTGCAGCGAGTATAACATCGTTCGAAACCAGTGTTTACTATATACTGAAAAAGAGGAAAAAAAAACATTGTTTGAACGTCGTGCTCGAGTGGTGTTAGTTCGTAACATACAATTACAAGCTTATACGTATTATATGTATGTACGTTATATATAGGTATATATATACCACTATATATATATGTATATAGATTTAAGAATATATAAAACGAAAAGTATACATAACTGCGTTGGTTTATTTTATTTATTTTATTTATTTATTTTTTCATTTTTCTTCTATACCTACTTTTTTCATTTTATTTTTAAACTCATTTCGTTTCATTTCTCCTCCGTCAGAGGTTACTTATTATTTGCCCCCGCTGAGAAGTAGAGATTGAGAGAGATAGAGAGAAAGGGAGAGAGAGAGAGAGAGAGAGAGAGAGAGAGAGAGAGAGAGAGAGAGAGAGAGAGAGAGGGAGGGAGAAAAACTTCGAAACTTCTTTTTCCCCAAGTATATAACGATTCCATTTGCGTCTAATCGTCCGTTTGCTACGAATCGTTGACTCGACTGTCCCTCGAGGGGGAAAATGAGAATGCTGCGCGAGGAAGATCGAGACCGAGGGAGGATATACCCGTCGTTCACGATCCTGCGGGCTATACTACGCACCCTGGTATAGAAAGAACAAAGAATTTTTTTTCCTCCCAACGATAGTACACTTCGTCGTCGTTGTCGTCGTCGTCGTCGTCGTCGTCCTCGTCGTTGTTGGCGATTATTATATCCGACCACATCTCAACCCTCCGAACAGCAGCCACGGTCGACCGCACGATGACGGCAATAATCTATAATTATTCGAGACCCATGGATCACGATATAAACTGCTTGTTTTATACGCGAATTAGTCTTGCCCTAGCCAGGAGTAAGAATTTCTTGTAGTACCTATGGTATGTGTATATACCTATAATACATGTATATATATATATATATGTGTAGTGGGTTGCGGTGATTCGTGACGAGCGACTAATGGATTGTCGAAAAGTCATATACGAAATCGTCGAGGCGCGAAATCGGTAATCGGTCGCGGGACTCGAGCCTAGCTGCGGCGTATAGTTGCCATACGAGCGGAAACAATCGGCGATAAAATGATGACTGTAGATTTTGAACGTTCGCGCGATATATATAGTACGTACGCGCATCCCGCATATCCCGGAATTGGATATAGAAAGCAAATATATATCAGGTATCGGTACAGGCGAGACGCGTCGAAGATAACGACCGTAGCTTCAACCTTCAGCAGCAGCAGCAGCAGCAGCAGCGGTAGCTCGAAACTGAAACGCTTCCCTGGGCATATACCGAGCGATAAAACCGGGTGTATTTTAATAATTGGTATCGGCTGCAGGGGCGCGTAAAAAAGGTCCAACGAACCGAGTAACCTCGAATGCAGCAAAGAGGGAGGAGCAGGGGGGAGGGAAGAGGGGGAGGGAAGAGGGAAGAAACGACGACAAGCAGCGAGTATTATATCGTGGAACGTCTCGGCCACCTCGGGAGTGCTCGGTTGTCCGTACGCTCGAACATATGACGCCCAAGTTTACCGTATGTAATGGTACAAGCTCGACTGTCGCTGGTATAGGCCTGAAAAAAAGCTTCGCCTCTGACGAGCGTCTGAACCCTTAGCATTATATTCCATAGCCCCCCGTATAGCCCCTCGTCCCTGCAGCCGCCAGCTCCTCTCATCCACAAGCATGTAAGGCCAATAGTTTCTCGGCGGGCAAAACGTCGACCGCACGACGCCAAATGGAGAACCGAGTCCGCGCGGAGTTAACGAGTAGCTGTCACGAGCTGTGCGACTCAACGACGATACCGGAGCTGACGTCGGATTCGACGAGAACCCGTTGGCATTGGTCCTTTTTCAAGAGTACGTACGCCTAGCCTCGAAAGAGGCGTTTCAACCGGGGAGGCAGCTACCCGGTTGGTCAAGTGTCTATTCCGAGGCTACCCGTTGGTAGAGTCTCGAACAAACTCCGCGCGGATACGAACGGGAACTCACAAGGAGGGATATATTTACCCCGGGTAAGGTCGTCGGGCTGGAAAACGCCCAAATGGGGTGGTTTAGCCGGAGGCATAGAACCGGAATGGCCCAAGTCCGGGACGGTTTAGTCGTAACACAACGTAGCACGTATACGCGCGAGTCCCGGTTAAATTAGGTAATTCCAGTTCATAATAATACGACTTATATTGTAACGAATGGTCGCTAGGTGCGAGGAAGGGTTACCCCACGTTCTCGGATACCGCATTTCTTTCAACTCCTGACGTAAACAGAAAAAAAAAAAAAAAAAAAAAAAATGAATGAATAAATAAAAAAAAAAGCGAATAACAGCTGGAAAGGGAAGAAAAAAATAATAATAACACATGCAGATTTAACCCGGCCTAACATCCAGCCGCGTCAATTATAATGTAAGGCATTGATTCTAAGGCGTCCAACTCTCGCTCGGGTTTTAGATCGTCTTCTCCTCTCCGCCTATAATCGATACTTTATCGCCCGTACGCTAATGGTTCCATTAGGTACGCTCGGCGAGAGGTTCCGCGGCGGTAATTGCTTCGGGCTCGGTCGGACAGGACAGCGCGTTTATAACTTATAGGATACCTACGCGTATAAGGCACTACCTATACTATACTCTTGTGTGTACCAAAATTCGTGCCTCATTCTCGCTGCACAGTTCGTACGGCTGTATAACTTCTAGGTTATAGGGTGTGGCGGCGCAAAGCTTCGCTCGAGGTAAACTCCTATAGTACATATAGCTGTGCGGGTATATAGCGGGTATAGATATAGCCAGAGCGCCGGTGAGAGTCTCTTTTCCCGCGCAGCCATCTGGCGCGGCTTTGCTCGGCGATGGGGTGACGGAATTTAAAATAATAAAAATGAATAAGAAGTAGGTATAGGTACACAGGCTCTCGTCCTCTCGTCCTCTCGTCGCGGGTATATGAGAACCGCTGACATCCCTATGGGAGATTAATTGTCTGTCCCTCTCCCGTGCAACACCGGGCTCTCTCAGTTCTCCATCCCCGTATATCGTATAGCTTCTCTCGCATCCCTACCGCACAGTTTTTTTTTCCCCACTCCATGCATCAGCGAAGCCTCTTCGCGTTGGGATCATAGTGCACCCCGTTACTCCTCGCCTCACCCCTTCTCCTTCCCTGATTCTACGTCCTCCTTCGCACTCTTCCTTTACCCATCCCCTTTACCTCGTACCCGGCACTTCGTCTCGCTCCCTTTCACCGCGACCTCCGAGTTCTCATACCCTCGCAACCGCGCCGCTACCACCGTCACCACCACCACCACCACCACCACCACCACCATTACTACCACGAGCATGCATGTCCCAACTTTTTCTCCCGGAAAGCACCCGAAAAAAAAGTTTATCGCAAAATGGCTGCCCGTATTTACGTGATTCACGGCACCCCCGCCCCAACCCCTTGGTGGCGGGTAGGTACCCGTCAGAGACAGAACGGCTCAACCGTTGGGCGAAAGCTTTTGCATAATAAAACATTCAGCATGTATATATATATATATATATATAGGTAGGTATATAGGTAGGTATAGGGTTGGCTACGGGGGAGGGGGTGTAGATATACACATATACATATACTTATACTTGTTGTAAATATATGTATGTGTATACCTATATACACAGTATAAACGACGAGACGTGGGTAAAAACACGAAACAAGACTTGCTCTAAGTTCTGCCTGGCCGGCTTGTAATCAGTTGGCGCCGAGAAATTACTGAAAATTACTGAATTCCACGAGTAGGTAGGTATACGTATAGAGCTCGCCTGCACCGCGAGCCTCGACTTAATAACCGTTAAGTGCCGCTGTTCCCGCGGGGAACAGATTGGCTTCCTATATATATATATATATATGTGTGGGTATATAGTAGGTATAAGGTAGGTATATATAGGTATATATATACGATTGCGATTAGGATACGCGTTCTCTCTTTCTCCACGGTTGGGGTATATATACTGGTTATACAGCCCTCACGCGCGCATCTAGGCGATATACAGCCCCGCGAACCCCGTAAATCCTCCCTTGCTATACCGACGCAGAACATGCGGCGACATTTCAAGTAAACACGCGCAACCCTCTATATGCATCTATGAAAGTAACAGTATATTATATTATATATATACATATATAGATATAGGATTTCTATTGCCTTTGCGTCACTCCCCCATATATATGATATTTACATGTGTGTGTATGGTAAGGTGTATACCTCTACACAGGTATTAGGTATATATCGGGACGTGTACGCGTTTACCTCTAGTTATTAAAGGCGTGCGTGTAGGTATATCATCAGGGTGATAGAGAACAGCACGCGCGGCACAACGGGGTGCGCGCTATCTGACCGG
Organism: Tenthredo livida; assembly: GCA_963992785.1. Lineage (NCBI taxonomy): Eukaryota > Metazoa > Arthropoda > Insecta > Hymenoptera > Tenthredinidae > Tenthredo > Tenthredo livida. The sequence goes on along the minus strand of OZ023068.1, from coordinate 18,511,376 downwards.
CATCGCATGGGCTCATATCGCAAGCGCGTTATATGGACATCGAGTAAGAGAGAGATGCACACGTAGTACCTACCTATATAAGCGAGTCGCGACACTAACTCATCGTTATCACGAAACAGTTGCACGTTATTTTATCGATGATGCCAGGCAGAGATCGCCTATATGCATATATGTGTGTATAGGTTTATAACTACATGCGCGCACGTCTACGCACGTGGATATTCATAATACGCGAAGGTGTAGGTGCAGTGTAAATACATAGCTATATACATGTGCATTCGCAAAGCCGTGACACGCCGATGGTTAATTTCCAGTCAAATTTCATTAATTCGTACAGTTCTGCTATGTGTATATATATATATATATATACATATACTATGTATATAGGCGGTTTACATACTCATGTAGGTATGTATAGCGATGTGGAAATGCATATATTGACACGCGATGGGCTTACCGATACCTAGATATACATAACTGCACAGGGCGCGATTCAGGAAACATTATTGTTGCCCAGTTGTCTATTGTCACACGCAAATAACCTAGTATATATGTATATAGGGTATTATTGATGGTACAGATTCTACCCATACCCGATATACACCTACTATACGTATTTACGCAGCGGACTTCGGGACAAATTATTTACGCGTTAAATTTTTAATAAAACATACATGTATCCTATACGAGTGTGAATTTCTTGTAATTATAACTATTCTAATTGATAAGAAAAACAATCGAAGAAATAGCGATGCACGTATCTATATATAGTATAAGTATACATTATACACATACGTATGTATTATATATTCCTTAATTATGCGTATATTACAGCCGCGCGATAAGCGACATAAATATTCTTGATTCATAACCAGCCGCAATTAAAAAGCTCAAAGGTCACTTTGGGTTGAGTCGGTTACCCGCGGGTTATCTCCGATCGACACAATTACATTCTCGTAATAAGTTGCCCTCTTTATTTTTTCTTGTTCTTTTCTTTCTTTTTTTCTTTCTTTTTCTTCTTCTTCACGCTACTTTTTAACATCTACCTATGTGTGTAATATCGCGGGCTGAAAAATATTGGATTATACTATACCTGTCTTAGAATTGAATTCCTCGTGCCTATGGTATAATGGATGGTGGGATAAAGCGGGATAAAGGAACATCATTTATTCATTATTGTATGCAATGTTCATAAACTATACATAGAATCTAAAGATGAAGGTAATGCGTCATTTGGTATTTGGTTTTCAACCGTTAAGTGACTGAGACGACGAAAAGAGATTATAATACTGTATAGAGTTTGAGAGGAAGATGAAGAAAGAAGAGAGAAAATAAAAGAAACTAAAAAAGGGAAGAAAGAAAAGAAGAGAAAAGAAAAAAATAAAATAAAATAAAATAAAATAAAAAAGGACAAAGAGACCCGACCGAGTCTGAAATTTTTTTGCCCGGCTGATTTTTCCGGAGCGAATTACGTAGGCGCTGCAGCACGCGAGACCGCCCATCCGGTCGTTCGGGCGGGCGTGCTCAAATTAAAAAGTATAATTTGGAACGCAGTGCCACCACGGTTCTCGACAGGTATCGAGCCGTGACAGGCTGTAAACTTTCGCAATAATTTCTTTTCCCATTTCCTTCGCATAACTTAACGTTCAAATTATGGTATAACAGGTACCTATAACAGCGCGATGGAAGCTCAAGTATATGTAATTATGTATGTACATATATACGCAAGTATATAATAGTAGCTAAATGTAAAAATTTTTAAAAATAAATAAAACATGGAAAATTCGACGTATCAAATTTTCATTCCAATACCCTAACCGTTTTCGATTGTTCATAGATTCTAACTAATATAACTTCGATCCAATGATTTGCCAAAATTTGTCCGTCCCTATCTTCTTGACGTGATTATTTTCCGTAAACGGTGGGAAGATGTTCGATTGATTAATTTTTTGTTTTGAAAAATCTAAAATTTGTGTAAGTATGTTCCGAGCATCCTAATGGGTATACAATGCCTACTTTGACGTATTACATATGTATTTTAATGAAATTCATGGTTATTCATCACGTAAAAATTTTCATCAATTATACGCCATACCTATATGTATATGACGTTTTGCGAAAAAGATTTTAAGCGTAAACAAATACGATACCTATAACCTCCCGCGGTTTGCGTCACGGTTAATAATAATGAGATAATAATAACGTAAGGTATGAATATACGTAGGTAATCACTTTGCCCAGGTATAGGTATAGGTGGGTACAGCGGAGGATATAACTCGACAAATTCGGTAATCCTATTACTCTGGAGTATTTAAGACGAACTCATTTCGTCCTCGAGTTCTATGACCTTTGTAACCCTTATAACCCTTAAAGAGCTATTCCTTGGCATTCGGTTGGTGTAAAACCAGCCATCTAACTCCTTCCCTCTCTCTATCTCTCTCTTTCTCTTCCTACAGGCTCCTAAAAGCCCACCTTTTTGAACCCCTTTCATCCCAACTTGCCATTTAATTCGATACTATAAGGCACCGTCGAGACAAGTAGATTAATAAAATACCGTCTCTCTTATAGCTCGCAGTAATCGGTTGCTTCTGAAAATATAAACGAGTTTTAAAGCTCGCCGGAATGAACGTCTATACACATCAGTAGGTAGTAGTATACATACCCGTGCAGATCAGAGAGCGAGAAATTGAAATGAATTATTTTCAAAACCGCAGCTTCGAAAATTTAATTTCCGAGACCTACCTGCGTAGCGTGCATAAACTATACCTAATTATTTCCGAAGAGTGCAGGAGAAAAGTAGAGTTAGCGCATGCGCACGTCGCGAATACTCAACTTTACGCACTGTAGTCCTTTTGTCGCGCATGCGCACATCACAAATACTCCACTTTACGCACTAGTGCTTCTTTTCGCGCACCGTATGTATTGTATCACAATATACTATTTCGTAGTGTAGCTACTAGCTGGTGTTATCCTATATGTATATAAATATATATATATATATATACCATAATATATATAGTGCGATGTTATATATAATCCTCCGCAAATAGCCAAGTTGTTTATTATATGTCAATGAGGAGAGAACGAGGATATAATTTATACGTAGGTAGAGATAGTTGGTATACGCGCGGCTTATCCCGTTGATTAATTGTTTCGCACGAAACTCACCATTCGTCTATATTATGTATACGTGTTCGGTGTTCAGTACCATCCGGTTAATTAGTGGTGTAGGTTGATCTCTGTTGCGAGACCCGCGAGTCTACGCTCCGCTTTGATATATCTGAGATGTTCGTTGCGTCCGTGGCGATAACGCGGAAATTTTAACACAACGTATGATTATACATATAGTATGTATATATATATATATATGTATGTGTACGCGAATAACTAAACGAGATTTCAATGAATCATTCTATCCATAGATTATAATATTGTTAAATAGGCGAACGAAAACATATGTCGTTGTGTTAGAACGCGATAGAAGAATTATTAGAGGCGGAAAAATTCCGATAATAAAATACCCATACGCTATACCGAATGCAGGTTTCTTATGGATATCAAAGATAAATGCGTGACAGAGATACCTTACGTTATTTGCCAACTAGGTATACCTATATATACACCTAGAGGAGATATGCATGAGAAATCCTGCTGATAGTTTGTGAATTATTGGTCATAAAAAGATCAATGTATATATCGTAGGTATATATGTATAGCTAGCTAAGCTATACCTACCTACCTACCTATTGCAATTATCGATTTAACTTATTTGAATTGAAATTAATTATAAGACCGTTAAGTTTAGCCGTCGGTTTTATTTATTTATTTATTTTTCTTTCAATTTTCTTCCCAAGCCTCTATATCAGATTGACCGGTAATCAATCAGGTGCAAAATTATAGTGATATGTATTCGCCTGAGAGATTAGTATTCGTACATGCATGTGCATGTATAATGTATACGTACCTACCATACATATAGTAAACGCAAAGCGTGTAGTAAACCAATTTTCTAATCGCCGTGTATTCTCCCATGCAACCATAAAGAGGGAAAAAGTTCACCTCAATTTCCAATTCTCGTGCTCCACCCTCTAGCAAACTTACGACCTAGAGTCGATATCGTATCCCACTTTCTCTCTGCACCCTTATACGTGGCGCTAAAAGATTGCCTGATTAATATTTACGGGTCCCTGTATATATATGTATATATTGACTGTGTATACATCGGTGGAAGTAAGGCAATAGCAAATATATACAAAAAAGTTGCGTGATAACCCGGGGTATCCTAAAACCTATCGATAAAACTCTCGAATACACGATATGCCTGTATATGCAGTAGGCACCTATACCTATGTCTATGTATATATATGTATACGCGCACAGGTTGATATAAGGCGATGAAAAGCCGTTGTCACGCCGGCGGGGGTCTATGAGCGATAATCGATAGAATAGGGATTACCCAATCGTGGCTAATGCGGAAACTATCCATTTAATTACGTGTAGTGCTACGCGGCCCTGGTCTCTCGTTCCTGGTTTTCGGGGATCGTGCAGGGGAAGACCGGGCTAGATGTACGGGTACCCTCACTGCAACCTACCCACCTACCTACCTACCTACCTCTAACATAGTAGTACTAGTAGGTTGGTATATACACCAAGGCTTTCCACGAGGGGTTACATACAGAATAGCCTTCTGGCCTCATAGCCAGAATTGAGCCGCGGCCGGCTAACCAACGTAATGGAGTGCCCGCAGTGGTGCTCAGGCACACCTGTTGTTCACAGACATGGAACACAGAACAGCCAATCTATATATCTGCACCGACAATAAGCATCCACTGTTATCTTTACTGGTTTCTACACATGGGTGACAAACTAGGGATAAACTAGAGCAAGAACGGTGCACAGTAAAATTTTTTTTGTAAAATTTAACACAAAAGTTTGCGTTAACCACTTTTTTTTACACAAAATTTGTGTTATTTCAACACAATCAGTTCATGTCAAAAAAGTAACACAGCTTTATGTTAAAACTAACACAAAAGTAACACTTTCTAAATGTTACTCTCAAATCAACACAATATTTCAACATAGTTTTGTGTTAGTTTTAACATAAAGCTGTGTTAATCTTTTGACGCAAACAGATTGTGTTGAAAGGACACAAATTTTGTGTAAAAAAAAGTGGTCAACACAAACTTTTGTGTTAAATTTTACAAAAATTTTTCTTACCGTGCAGGGTATGAAAATGACCGGAGAGGATTGCACTTCTACACCATTATTCATACAATGCATTGCATCATTTGACTTTTTACGAACATAGTACCTAATCTTAGGGATGACTTACGAAAAGTTTTCCCAGTCGCGTCCCGCATGGTCGGGTTTTGATTGTCACAAGACTCCGTGTTTCTGTCATCAGAATGTCAACAAATAGCAACGGTAGGTAGGTATATTAGAGATATGAAGGTGGTATAGGTACCATTTATACCTGGTGGTATTAAATTAGCCTACTTTCCCCTAAACAATTCATGCTTACAATTCTGATATATCCGTATATATACTGTAGTAATTATAAGGTAAATTAAGTAGTTGTAGAAAATTTTAGCATAATCTTCTTTCCCAAGCCGAGGCGGAAAATTTACACTTTGCGAGGCGTTTCGCACGAGGAAACTTCCTCGCTTCCTTAAGCCTTTTTCATTGCAGTGCAGGCGCGGCGCGAGGCCGGGGCTCTTCGTCAGCAACTTTGAGCCGAGCCGTCTTATAAGTCCGCGAAATTGCAGACCGACGATGTCTGGTGGATGTAAGGACGTCTCATACTCGTTTTTATGGCGGGTATACCATATATAGGTACATATATGTGTGTGTGTGTGTGTGTGTGTGTGTGTGCACGCCTTAGTATATACTATATGTACATTACTGCGGAGCAATTATGGATTATGCGTTTCAACTACACGGTGTAATTTGGCCCGGGTACTGATGGCAGCAAGCAATCAGCGGAAACACGATGTCCCAGGGGTCGGTCGACGATGTCCGACTCGTTCGGGAATTATGATGAATGTCGCCACTTTGTCTACGACACGGTGCCAGGAGTAATGGTCGCGTTGAGCTATCGCGATAATAATGGCCTCGTTCGAAATCAAATAACAAACAAATCGACTGCAATAATTTCGTATTAATGAACTATACACGGGTATACCCACCTATATACATATATATAAATACATAGGTATATAGTATATAGTACGATGGTTTCAGAGCGAACGCGAACGCCTCGAGCTCGTCTGTGCAGCAAAGGAAAAATAATTGATAGATTTTTCGGAGTGTCGCACAGTCGTTATAAATATACAGTGACGCCTAACTCGACGATCCGCGAGGGTAAAAGTAAAAGTAGAAAAGAAAAAAAAAGTAAAAGTTATTTTAAGAGGAGTAATTAAGTCGCCCTTTATAAGAGCTGGCGAGTTTAAACAAAGGAAAAAGAAAAATGATTAAGTCAGTTCCTTCCGCGCTGCGAGGTCGTTACCTAACGTTAATTAATATCGTCGAAGCTTGGCATGGTGTCACTATAGAGGGCGGGTGTCCCCTTATACCCGGGAATGAAATAAGGGTTAGATGAGGAATACTGCGTGAACAAAATTAATGCCTATGGTAGAGGAAATTTAGATATAGATTTTTAAAATGGTCCTCGATGACGTACGCCGTCATCTGGCAGAGCTTGAAGCATTTCGATTTCACCGGAGATATAAGTTCTATCCTCTTCTTATCGCCCCCGGTGGAAAGGGCGATCAGTTCCACTCAGGTAATTCAGTATTCTCGAAACTTTTTTGACGAACCCTCTCCGCGCGGCCCGAGGTTCAAGAGGAAGTAACGACGCGCTTATATATACATATATAGTACCTATGTCCTGTGTATACCTATATATATATATATATATATCTACATCTTCGACGAGGACGCGAGTCTGCAGACAATGAGTCGTTTGAAACTTTTCCCGGTAGCGAAAAGCCGGGTGAATATCACCCTCGGACGATTATAGCCTGGGATTTGCCTGTCGACAGACTCCAAGGCTTTCGAAACTTTTAATAACGCATTATCGACCCGGTATAGCTGTGGGTATAGGTGCCTACCTACGCTGAATTCTGAGGAGTCTCGGAAGAGGATTTCGCGACCGCATCTAGTCACGGTGTCGTTCGTTTACCGTTATACATTTTTTTTAAAACAAATTTTTCACTCCTTTTTCAGTTTTATTACTATAACATCAGGCTGTTATACGAACCTAACGAAGGAACCTTACATTCGGAAACTAACACCAGTAAGAACCGCACCTGCAACAGCTGGCTGTTGTTCATCGCCTCGTGTATAGAATAGAATAGAGGCTACCGCATCATACGACCGCAAAGCTTCTTCGTATATTTCAAAGTTTTCATCCCGGCTTCCGGAGAACGGGGAAAATGAGGAAGCAGGAAGACGAATATACCTAGTACTCGATTATATCCCACGCCGGAAGCCACACTTTTTACTCGCAATCAGATACGAAGGCGAACATATTATATACTTAGGTACCTATATACATATGAGTATACTGGTTAATATCCTGAACATACATGACACGAGGATTCGGAATTGCAAAAAAAAAAAAAAAAACGATCTTACACCAGACTATAGAGGGTGAGTTTTCGGTGGTATCGCACGAGGGAGGGGCTTATCGTCGCAAACGCTCCGCCCCTTTTCATTCATACTCGTTATCGTCGTATCGAGAAAGCCCACATTTATTTGTATGTGCTGTAAAAAGCATCCGAAACCCCACTCTGGTATTACTATCCCAAGTAAAAACATACCCGGAAGTAGGGTTTCTCGATATGACGATAACCAGTATGAATATAGAAAGGGGTGGAGCGTTTGCGATGACAAGCCCCTCCCTCTTGCGATACCAGAGATAACTCACCCTGTATATAGCTCCGGATATTTTCATTCAGAAACAAGCGCAGGCAGATTGATACGGGAGATGAGGAGATACATATATCGCAGGAAAGTTGTACACCTACAGCTTTTCAATCAGTCGATCGAAAAGTATAGAGTGAAAAATCTAAAGATTAAAAAAAATCCGAGATTTTTTCCCAAATATAACACCATTTGGAAATCAAGATTCGGAGGGAAAACAATTTGAGATTTTACATTATATAGTTGCGTTTGTTTTACCAATTACATCTATGTACGCGGTGTACCCAGCTTCTTGTTAAAGTTTCACCAGACTTTACTGATATTCCTTTTCTTTTTTCCAATTATAGCAAAGATCTCTGTATTGATATCGCGTCTGTCTCCAACTTCTAACATCTTGCTGTAGAGTACAAATCGAAAAGAGTAGACCTATAAATAATTCCCAAGTCGTTCGATACAGTCCATAGACGGTTTTTAACAATTCGTCGAGTTTCTAGTGTCACGAGGGTAAAGATGAAGGAAAAAAAAGTACGTGCACCCCAGACACAAGCCTAAGTCGATACGGATTAATCGGTCTAGTAACTGAAGTAGGTAAGGTAGACAATAACTGCAGACGCTTGAACATCGGTTCAGTAAATCGCAGCTTCTTGTTGATCCTTAATCCCGAAGTCGAACTCCCTGCTGATTCCGCCGAGGATCATATAATCACGCGTTTAGGAATTGTCGTACATTTCCTCAACCCCGAAGACACAAAGAGTTGCCTCGCAATACCCAAAACTATTCTCATGGATATACATAGCTCTATGAGAATGTGTTTCTTTCGATTTAGTATATACCTATGCATATACATACTAGGGTCATCCTTGATTTGGTCACATTCGAATTTCAATACCCCAAGTTCCTATATCTCAATTCTATAAGCAATGCCCCAAAGCCTTCGAACTCTTCCATTTAAATAACACGCGCGATTTTCATCAGATAATATCTACTACTACAGGTGAGGAGTGTACCAAGTCTGCGATTCTTCTGAGCTATACTGCAATTGGAGGCAATTGAGATATGAACTTGGCGTTTTGGCTACATTCTTTTCTATATATTTGAAGACGTCCTGGCCCATGGGAGTACTGGAAATCGAAAATGATCAAATTAAGGACCACCCTAATACATACGGAATATCTATACTGTATTACGCGATGAAGAGAGAGAGAGAGAGAGAAATGTGCTTGTATGCGTGTGTGTGCGTGTGTGTGTGTGTGTGTATCGACACACTGCACACGTAGGATACGACAAACAAGGATTGGGAGCAATATCCCACCAGGTCAATATTTGCGCGACGGTTAGTCGACTCACCCTCACCCTCACCCTCGGCCACGACCTCGGCACCCATACCTCGCTCAAAGCCCCGGGGCAGAAGCAGGAGGGGTTGTGACGGTAGAGAGAAAAGTAAACGCCACTGTAAGCACCAAGTTTACATTTACGTGTTTGCCAAGCAACTCAAATATTTCGTGCCTTCCCCTGCTGGTCTGCTCAGAGTCCGCACGACTCCCGACTACCCCGAGACTCGTCGATCCTCCCGCACGCAATGTTTAGCGAGGCCAGCCCCTTTGTGGTTGTGTTTCACCCTCCTTTACCTCAACTCTCTTCTTGCCCCGTCACAGCTTTCACCTACACTTTATTCCTCTGCTATACAACCCCTGCACAACCTATATAGTGTATACCTACCTATACCTCAGCTCGGTGTCCCCCCGTACGATCACCTGGGGATCGATAAAAAGGAGCGAAGATTCTTGGAATAGAGCTACGGGCATGAGTAAAGAGGAATTGTCTTCGACTTAACGGAAACAGGTTGTGATCGACGTTGTGTCGACGACCCTCTCGATCGGAGTTTCAGTATCTTGGTAAAAAAATAAATTCAACACAGAAAAAACTAAACGAAAACAAAAACAAAATTAATAAATAAAACCTGCAACGAAAATAAAATAACGTGGGGTATTGAAGTTTGTGACCTAAACACCTGGACATCGAGAATTCATGTACCTATATATATATATATACCTGTATACACGGTCAAGAGTTAATTATTTTTCGAAACTAATTACACCCTGTGTGTGTGTGTGTGTGTGTGTGTGCGGTAGAACCGTGTTTATAACAACCGTGTAATTATGTAAATGTATGTACGCTGATTCGGTCAGTGCAAAGAAAATAAAAAATGAAATAAAATTTGAAACAAAAAAAAACCCTAGTAATATCCCGAGAAAGCAAAGATAGTTACCTACATACATCGCTGTGTAATATGAGTAAATTAAATAAAGAATCGTCAAACTCTAGGGTACTGCAGCAGCGATTAAAATAAGTAATAAAAATTTTATTCCTTTTCTTTTTTTTCTTCTTTTTCTGCTGATTGTTATTAAAAGTCATTACATCCCGCGTGGGGATAAAAAATTTCCCCTATCGGCGAAAAATGTCTCTCGTTGCTGCAAGCAGGTGTAGCTGTATATATATACTATATACATATATAGTACATATCTATACTAGGTATGTATGCATGTATACGTATATATATATATATATCTATTTCTCTCTGTCGATCTGCTATACACGAGAGAGGGCTTGCAGCCGATAATATTACTAGTTTCTCGTCGATCGGGTAATAACGGGATACGAGACCCAAAGGAGTGTACGTATATATATGTTATAGGTATATATATACTATATACTATATATATGTACCGTCCGTCAAGAAATTCTCGATCCGTTTTGCACCGTCGTACCTACAGCAATAAAAACTTTCCAATCCTCTTGGCGCTGTTGCTGCAGGTGCATCCGAGGTACCACTTAGCGGTTCGAACTCTGAAACTACGACGCTTCGGGTCTGCGGCAGTTACAAAAACGACAAAAATAAATATAACAAAAATATATAACAAAAAGGAGAGACACCGTCCAGACGCCATCTTAGGAGTTTACTTTATCTCACGGAAAGAGAAAGAAAAAGAAAAAGAAAAATAAAAATAAAAAACAAGACTCTGCTGCAGCCGAGTACCGCGTTAATTGCGAGTACCCCCGCACTTAATAAAGTGTAATAAGTTTTGACACTCTCGTTATATTGTAGTCGGTTTATTTTCTACCCAATTTCTCTTTCGACGTCATCGTACAAGTTTCGTTGTGATGTTTAAATCTGATGTGAACTAGATTTAGGGTTTTATGGAGTACTTATCGACAAAAAAATGTTCACCACATAATAGACACGCGTATGTATGTGTACCTATGTATGTAGTGTACTGTAGCATTCTAGGTACTGCACCGTTTCCCTAGGGGCCTAATTCGAAGCCACGTCGAAACGAAGGGAGGGGCCAATTGCCTCGTGTAAAATTTAAGGTTTTTCATTAGCAGGCGAAACTTTAACTTACTTTTTACGACGGGTGAAGAGAGAAAGAGAGAGAGAGAGAGAGAGAGAGAGAGAGAGATGGAGAGAGAGAAAAGAAAGAAAAAAAGAAAAAGAACTGAAATGGGGAAAAAAAGGGAGAAGAAACAAAAAAAAACAAAAAAAATACTTTGCGAGGGTAAAATTTCGTATAACAACTGCGGTGCGTATTTCATGCATTATTTTGCCTGGCAGGTTGTTTGCCCGGCGCCCCGGAGCGCCCTAGGCCGTCCCGGAGCGCCGGTGAACAAAGAAATACCCCATCACAGCTCCTCCCAGTACCTACCCAGCTTCTCATACCACGAGAAAACTCCTTCCGCTCACAACTGCCCCTGCACAAGCGCCGGGGGCGTTAATATTTTAAGCACACTTTTCTCTCGCCACCCTTGAGCCCTGCAGCAGCAGCGCAGCAGCAGCGCAGCAGCAGCAGCAGCAGCAGCAGCAAGCGAAAAGCGAAAAGCGGAAAGGGTATACTTTCTTCCCCCCACAAGCAGCTAAATTTTGCAACGCAAATTAAGTGCGGCTTATGCCAGTGGTTGTCACCGTATAAGGGGGTCAAAAGTTGAAGGCTGCTTTCTGACACCCTGCAGCCGCGCTGCATATGCTTCCTCGTTTGCCCTATAATAATCAAACGAATTTCTACTTCAGATATCAATTTTTTTGTCGCCAAAAATTTCTGTCGCTTTTTCACCCTTCGGATTATATATGAATGGTATGAACGTAGGTGGAAGAAAAAAATTCTTTTACTTCATTATGTGTATAGGTAAATGATACACCTATACCTACATATACCCATACCTACTTACCTGGAATGGATCTAAAGTTGTGTAACACAGGTGCTGCGGAGGCGGAGGAGAAAAGAGTTTTTCGCACCGGTGTGTAGGTACGACCGCGACGGTTGCGAGGGTCGTATATGCCATGGTATATTTAAGGGTTAAGGATTATACGGTGACGAGAGACAGGGGTCGGCAACCCCTTGGGAGTATGGGAGCAAAAAAGCTTGCGCCACCTGACTAAAGAAACCACTCGACCAACTTTGATCCGACTTAACTTTTATATTAATGGATCGACGCGAGCTTGTGCTTGCTTTAACCCCTCGCATTAAGTATTTAATTTCCAAGACTGTGTAAACAGAAACTCGCACGTGTCTTAGACTATATAGGTATACGAATCGTAGAGAATATATATACCCAAAGTATTTGTAGTTCAAACTCTCGCGTAACAAGTACCAAGTCTTTGCATAATACAACCTCCAACCGCCGAACTAGCCTAACCGGAAAAATAAACTGGTGTCAAATTTACTTTATTACCAATTTAATCGCGTAATAAATTCCCGCAGGGTGAAAGAGGCGAACGGGCGCGTGCAGGATCCCCCAAATATAACACCCCTCTCGCAAACGCGCATACCCACCCATAATGTATCGGGTTACCAGAGTCAAGAGTTCCGATATTAGGGTGTTATTTTTATGCGGGGGTAAAAATGGAAGAAAAACTATATCGCATATACAGGGTGATATTCCAGGGACATCTCAGTGCTGCAAGTCTCGGACCGTCAGGCGGCTATTTTCGCGCACATATTTGTCAGCCGCCTGACGGTCCGAGACTTGCAGTACTGAGATGTCCCTGGAATATCACCCTGTATACATTGTGCAGTTGAATCAATGAATTGCGAAAAATTAAATCTACGTTTGATCTTTCTGTAGACTATAATAAGTTGCGGAGCATAAAGGACTGCATATGTCTCGATTCTAACTTTCCGAGAATATTCACATATCTTTCCAGCTATACGAGATATCAGACGGACGACTTCGTAGACATCGGCGTTTGCTTGTCGATAGTTGAATGGCGGTAGACCCTCCCTTCTGGACAAAGAACCACTTCGCACACATATCCACCCCTTTTCGCGACTAGCTATTATATATGTATACTTACTAGGTACGAGGTGTACACATATAGACATACATGTACGTACCTATATAGTACATAGATGCATGCTCTCTTAGCAAATGGGAACACTGTGATATCTACTTCTGAGGGTAGATATATATTCCTATGTACACCTATATAGAGTATATAGGAGATAGGGAAGATACGTAGTAGGTTTATACGTCTACGAAGTACGAGTTGGTACGCGTTCATAAACATGCGGCTTCTAGTATAAAGTTCAAAATGGCAGCCTTACTGGAAGCGACGAGAGTCCGATGTAAGACGACGTAAAAATAAAACAAGTATAAGCCAAGGGAATAAAAGTTTGAATGAAGAATGGTACCAAGCTTTATATTCTGCCCGACAGTTCGCCGTCTAGTCTCTCTACTTCGGTTCAGCTTTATCCCCCTTTTCTTATATTCTTCTTATTCGTTCAAGTTTTCAGACGTTATAAGTATATATATATATATATACATATATACGTATTATGCATGTATATGTATATGTGTACCGTGTTCACGTTTACATAACTGCAGTGTACATAAGGTCGTACATATATAGAGGCATATACATACACACATCGGTATACATTAGGTATATATATACTATATACCGCGGTTTCGCGCTCGCGGAGTGAAATTATGCATGGTTTTAATTATCAGTGAAGTAAAAAAACAAAATAAAAAAAAAAAATAAACGGCGAGTCCGACAATAGAGTTGCGGTTTTCGCCGAGTTTTTTAGCAGTAGGAAATGATTCGAGAGTTTAAAACAAATGAAGGATTATTAACCGTTCGTTGCGGTTTTTATATACCTATATATGTACATATATATATATATATATATATATACAGGTATGTAGATAATTATTATACAAAGCGTGTGATATGGTCGTGTCGTGAACTCCCGAACTCCCGAACTCCCGAAAGCCCGTTATTTTTTTTTTTCACCGGAAAGAGATAAATAGGGAATGCGAGAAAGGGGTCAGATTAACCCTTTAATTTTTACTCCCAAATTAGTTGCGTGTTGAAGTCAAGCCGAACTCTCCTTCGTATAATTGAGGTTAGCACTCGGTGCGCACACAACTCTTTCTCTCCCCGGCGCCCTTTCTCACCCTATAAGTAACGCGACGTTTCGTGTTTCCACCCCCCCCCGCCCCTTTTTTCTTTCTTTTTTTTTCGTTTATCACGATGAAAGGATTCGCCGGATAACAGGTCCGCAAATGTTTATTAACAACGGTTCTCATTTCTTACTGAAAACGAAAAAAATAGAAAGCAAAACAAAACACCAACAAAAAAGAAGAAGAGAATTCTCGGGGTAAAATTTGTCGCTTTCAAAAAGAGGTAAATATTTCTCGGCCCAGGTGAACCCGTATAATGGTATAGGTACTCGTGGAAAACAGGAAAACAACGTTAAGAAGTTAGAGCGCAAATACACACGCTAGCTGCTCTCGGTCTCGTGTTAATCTCAGTTTCTGTTTGTAAACCGCTAATTGGCAGACGAGGGAAACCATCTGGGTCGTCGAACCCTAGTCCAACGTGGCACCAGCACCAACCACCAGCACCAGCACCAGCCACCATCTGACGTCATTAAATACACCGCGACGGTATAGCGGGGTATAGATATATAACGACAAATGATCGCACCTTTTTCTTCTTATATTCTTTTATTCTTTACTTGCACATTAATGTATACCTTATATTTACATACATATATACAGGTAAACATACCGGGACAATCTCAGAATGCGGAACGCCAGGGATACCAACCCAAAACTCGTTAGCAGCAGTTTAGTAACTCACTAGATGTTTCTAGTGAAATCACTTGATTTTTAGTGATTTTACTAGGAAAATCTAGTATGTTACATACTAAACTGCTGCCAACGAGTTTTGGGTTGGTATCCCTGGCGTACCGCATCCTGAGATTCTCTCGGTATATAGGGATTCGTTTCGAGTTTAAATCGCGTGCCAAAGTATATATATATATGGATACATATATAGGTATATGTGTTATAAATATATAATACGGAGGTGCATTGCCCACGTAAAATCTGTCCAACGCGAGGTAGATATCTTTCAGTAACTTCAAGAGCGTGTTCCAACGCTTTTGCGATTTCTACAAAGAACGCCGGTACGCGCAATACCTATTTCAAAGGCCGCGTGTTCGGCTCGTTGCACGTTCCTGCACCAAGGTAGGTTGGTAGTACCTATATACCTATGTACATAATATATATATATATATGTTCGTTCATACGTAGGTATATATATATATATACACGTCTGTATGGATACTACCTCGTACCGTCGTTCGCTCTGCATATATCGAGACGAGAGAGAAATAATAAAAAATAAGAAAATGAAGAAAGACAGAAAGCGAGTGAGAGAGAGAGAGAGAGAGAGAGAGAGAGAGAGAGAGAGAGAGAGCGAGAGAAAAAAAAAGAAGAAGAAAAATCGGGAAAAAAATAATAAAAAAATAAAAAATGAAAGACGAGCGACGAGAGTGCAGCAGTTCTGCAGAACCACTGGCACATAGTTCACTTTTCAGAACAGCACCCTGCACCAGCTTCTATGTCTGAGTACGACGTGCCTCTCCTGTGTTCGCATGCATATGTGCTCGTTGTTAGCTGCTCCCGCGGCAGTCAGAACGCGAAGTCGTTCTTTGATCTCGTGCTGTTAGAGCTGGAGGTGGAGGTGGAGATGGAGATGGAGATGGAAAGAGAGGTACCGTCAAGCTGGAGCTGTGATGCTGAGGCATGACACTTCACACTTCAACTTCCAAAGCTCCAAGATTGATGCTGCGTTTATTATACATATATATATATATAATATATATACCTATATTTATACGTGGATGTGAACATTGCGCGGAGGAAATATGATGGTAGGTATATTTCGTATTATTTATTTATGTTTTTTTATTTTTATTTTTTGTACGAATACTTCGTCGAGTTTTCATTCTATAATTATTATTATTATTTTCCCTCGTTTTAGCATCAACGCGCGATAAGGTATACCTCGCTTAGTATATTAATAACGTTGATGGATTATTTTCTGGCCTTAATAATTATATATTCATTCGAATAGACTGACTTCGATCTTTCAAACTGCATCTCGCGTTTCTATACAAACTGAGAAGTTTGCAATAGTTGAGAACCGCTTACGAAGGGTGCAAAATGTTTAACTCTGATTGTAGGAACGCGCTCAGTCGGAGGCTGCCCTAACTCTAACAGCCCTTGTTTACGTTTATGGCTTCGCGTTTGACGATCGCGTGCTACCGACCACATCCGCAACTACCGACTCGGTCTCTCTCTCTCTTTTCTCTTTCCCACTTCCTCTAATGTTCTCTCTTTTCCTCTAATTCTCTCTCTCTCTCTCTCTGTCTTTACGTCGGAACCGTACAGCCCGAGTTTTCGGTCTCCATATATGTTTAGGGAGGGATTGCTAAGGGTGAAGGTAACGCTGCTGGCAGGTGTGTGCAGAGACACCCGAGGCCGCGAGTCCCCCTAGCTATGCGTCGAAACTCCCGTAACTTCCCCAGTCGTCCCTCGTGGAACTTAATTCGGGAATTATGCGAGCTGGGGAGCTCTGGGGCTTTGGGAGTTTGGGGATTCGAGGGTTGAAAGAGAAGGGGTCCTCCTACTTCTTCGTACGTTCTCGGGGTAGGGGTTCTCGCTATTTATTGCCAATTTGCTAAATGAAATGTGCGCTACGCGGAGGTATGACACCCGAAGAAAAAGTGTCCGCAATACCTACCTACCGTTTCTTCTCCGCTGGTCCAGGAGCTCAGAGACCGTAATATCGATACCATTCGAGACGAACGACCCCCGACCCCTGCTATTATTGAAAGAATTGGTAACATAACACAGAAATCTGCGTCAGCCGGCAATTCGCCGAGCCAATACTCCCACGCGCTGCACGCGCTAGGTGAGTATAAGGTACACAGAACAATAAATATCCTCAACTTTTATTCGTCCCAAATCTGAACACTAAGGAATCGATTTCAAGTGCAGCTCCGTCTTAACGCCGCGGAATGTTTACGGCCCAGTATATACCTACCTATATAGCAAAACGGTTACCGATCATCTTCAAATAGTATATTGTGTACCAAGGGCGTAAAGTGGGCTTTTTTAGACCGAGTGTGGTTGCAGTACTCGTCTTCGGCTCGCAACGCACTCGTCTTCGACTCGTGCTAGCTCGCCTCTGACTCGTACTGCAACCACACTCGGTCTAAAAAAGCCCACTTTACGCCCTTGGTACACACCATATTTTATATAACAAAGCCATGTTTAGCGACTTTTTGATGTTTCTGTATAGGATCTAAAGTAGTACTTTTAAGTCCTAGGACTTAAATGTGGCACATTTAAGTCCTGTATAGGACCTAAAGTAGTACTTTTAAGTCCTAGGCATCAAAAAGCGAGGGAAACATGCTTGCGTTATATAAATAAGTTTTTAGTTCCAAAGTTCTATCTCGCGTTCAGAGAAGCGTTCCGATCCGCACCTAGTGATCTGTACGTTTTTACCTACGTATAAGTCGAAAATAATTTGGTTATACAAAATACTGCATATGTAGTATGTATACAACCGCATGGGACCAATCGGTTAATTGTATATCTGTTAATTAACGTACTATAGGTACTAGGGAGAGTTTCCTCTGCGCCTGATATCAATTCCATTATTGAATGTTAATTTGCTTGAACCAATCCCCAACAAAAGGGTGGTTGTTAATACGTGTATACGTCATCCAATTATATACCTAGTATACCGTAGTCGTTCGCAACAGTGATGATAATGTCAATAAGTATAATGGTGGTGGGGGGGAAAAGCTCCACATCGGGGTAAACAGTGTGGGCCGCAGTTGGTCTGGCTCTAGATATAATAGAGAACTGAGTCATATTATTGAAACACAATAAGGTATCGATATACGAATATATTCCATCCCACATCTGCACGCTACCTATACATCTATAGGTACGTATATCTATATAGGTGACGTCGACAGATAAAACTCTCTCGTACATACATATACAGAGTCGGTATATAATAATAACGACATAAGGGTGTATCTATCGATATTTCGATAAAACTGGGAAATGAAACATATAACAAAATAAAAAATAATAATAATAATAATAATAACAATAATGAGGGGCGAGGCAGTCGGTAGGGAAGAAATACATCCAAGTCTCAATTCCTTTACATTTACCTAAAGATTTCTATATCTATATATGTAACGATATATTTATATATTCCTACCTGCACATAGGTATATACCTATCTATCGGATAAAAGTGTAGCTAGTACAACTCGTCTCGCATGTATATATATATATATTTATATATATTTATACGTATATATACATGTACATCATGTATAAAAATATATATAGATATTTCGAACGCAGTGGAAAACGCGGCGTGTATACGGACGTCGTAGCTGGGGGTGAGATGGCTACGGGGTGGGATAATAAAAAGATTTATTCGGCTTTTATCCCAGAGTTATTCACTTCTTTTCATCCGGGTAGAGTTTTTTTTCTTTTTTTTTTTTTCATTTTTTTTCTTCTTTTTTGGATTTCTTTTTTCTTCTTCTTCTTCTTCTTCTTCTTCCCCTTTTATAAGTCCCTCCGCCGTCGAGTGCAGGGGACGAGGGAGGGTTGAGGGACGCTAAGGTGGTGGCGTCGGCGGATCAGGGGCAGAGGGGGTGTATCCTGATTAAAATATACGACCGGGGCTTGCAGATTTCTTATGCCGTCGTCTCGGGACGGGTATTCAAAGAATTTCAAATGAGGCTGACGGCGAGAGGGAGCCGAGCAACATCTTTAAAATATTAGATGTGTACTGTGCTGAGGGGTGGGTACCGACAGCGGAACTTATTTCTATTTTATTGTATTTCATTTTTTTTCTTTTTATTTTTCCAGGAAGGAAGAAAGACGAGAAACTATATTGGATCCGAGCTACACTTGACTATTATACTATGTAGGCAATGCAGAATACGTAATGCACGGTATAGATGCATTATATGGGTATACAGGGTGAGTCTCTTCAAAGGTCTAAAATGGGTGGGACTTACTTGCGGCGAGGGCACACCGTGATTCATGATTAAGCATGCATGCTACCCCATCCCCACCCTGCAGATAATTGTTCACCTGATTGGCTGACCCTTGATTTCCATGCAAGCGTTAATATACCGCGCGGCAACGCTTGCATATGGAAACGAGAAGTGAATACGCGTGCCTTCGCCGTAATAGTGAGTCCCACCCATTTCAGACCTGTGAAGAGATTCACCCTGTATATTCATATATTATCTCAGAACGCGGAGAACGAGAAAAGTGTATATAATATTCTTATGAGAGAAACTATCTCGACAATTTTCCGACCGTGACAAAGGTTCGCTTCTTGAACGAGTTGCTGCATACAATAATCGAGCTAATTTGTTGAAAATATCAAATAATAGGACGAGGTAGCCTCCGCATTATAGAAATAACCTCATTATGCTCCAACATATACGAGTTACAGGTATAACTTGTGCGAAATACGATGAAGAATAAAGGGTTGAAAGGAATCAAACTATATACATTTGGAAATATGTATATATAGAGAATATCAATCAATTTTGACAAAATTTTCTCGTCAACCATATAAGCTTCGAGTTTTATTCTTTTTTTTTTTTCTTTTTTCTTTTCTGACGAAGGTATATTGTGGTATAAAACCATCGGAATATATTGATCGAATTTATTTTACGCCGTTGAACGATTAATCAGAGGTATACGCTTTGAATAAATATTTTATTGATAACATTTTTTCTTCACACTCGATTATTATACCAACATTTTTTGTAGAATAATTGTCGTATATATTCGTAAGAAATGTTGAAAAAGGTTCGATCAACGATACGACAATCCACACGTCTTCTTCGGTATACAAATCGATCTACTAGACTGTATGATACATATGTCCATAAAATGTCAAGTAATTACGCGAATTATGTGTAAAAATGTAATTCAAATATTACTTCAAAACGAAAGAATGATATCGTCTGAAAAGTAGGTTGCACCTAAGTATAGGTATGGACAGATCAACGGATAACAAGTAACGCGCCACGTAGTGCATATACCCATCACCTACACCTACACCTCGTATTTCTACCGAAGTTACAAGACGTACGTATACGTGGGTATGTACGTCAAGGTGTAGATACGACAAGTGCACGTATTATACCTACAGCTACGGTTTAAATCCTCGGCTGCTACGCCGTTGGAGAAGGTGTTAAGAGCGATGTAACTCCTACCCGAGGCGTTTTCCCTCCTTTCCCCCCTCGCTCTCTCGCTCTCTTTCGTCGACGGATTCCTCTGTGTACGGAAGCGTGGTAGCGTAGCAGAACGCGCCGTTTCAGGGGGAAGAGAGAAGCCTCAGCGCGTTTACCCTGACGGCGCGTCGGATGAGCGCCGACGAACCGCTGCTCTCTGTCGGGCGTGTCGACGAGTGTTTTCTCCCTCCCTCCTTCCCTCTCTCTCGCTCTCTCTCTCTCTCTCTTACTCTACCCCAGCCCTCTTTATCCCTCAACGATGGGATGCGGTGGGGTTCAGTAGGGTGGTAGCCACCGAGTACCGGCGCGAGGTCAGGGCGAGAGATGAAGCGGGGTTTAGGAGGGGGGCGCGCTCAAGCGAGTCTGTTAATTGGACTAATTACAGTAATTACTGAAAGTTTCAGCAGGAGAGAGCGAGAGAGAGCGACAGAGAGAGAGAGGGAGAGAGGTAATACGCGTTACACGGCTATACGGGTCGGCTGGCACTGCGGCGTCGGTGGCGTCGGCAGCATGGAGCGAAAGGGTATTAGCGATGACGTAACGAAGGCCACTTGTGGCCGCGTACGCGTGTTTTCGTGTTTGCCCGCGTCAAAGCTCGCTTTGATCAAATTAACGACTATATCGAGGAGGATTAAGTCCCGCTTAACTCCGACCAGCCCGATCGGATATTGTTCGGTTGTTTCTCATTACGATATGGAGTATGACGACAGATACCTGTCGGACGGAACTTCTACACGGATCCTTTCAGCTTTTTCAGGACACATATTATGAGCATCTTCGAGATGTCAATTCAGTTCTATCTAGGCTGATGTAGGAACGACGATTCAACTTGTTACCCGATTTTTTTGGCAACCGGTGTGAAAAATGAAAAGTACGCGTTATTGGACCAACCCCTATCGCCCATACAGCCAAGTATGCAGGGTGAGGTCACAGTCAGCTGCAGCATAGCCGATGTAGAGATGGGGAGATGGGGGACAGGCCCTATGCCAAATTCCTGTAGGAAACCACTCGATCCTGTGCTTCGATCGAAAATTGCTTCGTTGAAAATCCTGAAAAGGGTACAACAAGCCCACTGTTCCTGCACCCTACTTCGGACAGTTTGACGGAGGGTGAAAACGACGAGATTGAAATTGAGAAGCAGGGTCGAGCTCGTATAGTCGATGGCAGTTGAAACCGCTCGGCGCACCCCTCGGCCTGGTAAATTATATGTACCAAAAGTGGGTATATATACCTTTTTACTTATTATATATATATATCACAGCTTGTATATAATAGAAAACGTAAATCTATGCTATTAGTTACACGAGTGCAGATGTAACTGCAAAAGATATGGTATGGTATACAGGGTGATATTTCAGGGACATCTCAGTACTGCAAGTCTCGGACCGTCAGGCGGCTGATAAATATGTGCGCGAAATTATCAGGTTCGCCGCTCGACTATTGGGTAGCTATAGTATAGTCGAAATTCGATCAACGCGATCGTAGCCACTGATCGTAGATGAGAAATAAAAGGAAAGAAAAATCCACGGCTACGATCGGTGGCTACGATCGCGTTGATCGAATTTCGACTATACTATAGCTACCTAACAGTCGAGCGGCGAACCTGATAATTTCGCGCACATATTTGTCAGCCGCCTGACGGTCCGAGACTTGCAGTACTGAGATGTCCCTGGAATATCACCCTGTATATACTACGTATATTATACATATATGCATATGTATATGTATAGTATGTATATATACACCATTCTCTCACATATTTATATACCTCTCTATATACGGGAATGAAGAAGCAGAAAAAGTCCGCGCAATCTGATAATATCCCCATAGGAGAGTGCGATCTCCAAAATCCCGGCGGATTTTAGCGGAATAAAGGTCGGGCGAAATGGAATGAGAGAAAAGATGGGACTCGCACACAGAACAGTCGAACTGGGGTATGAGGAAGTGAGCTGGTATAGAGGTATAGAGGTATAAAGAGGAAAAGGAAGAGGAAGAGGAAGAGGAAGAGGAAAAGGAAGAGGAAAAGGCGGACTACGTGAACCGAGCGAGTGTTAGTGAAAAGTGGGCGGGTTTTCCGCCGTCGAGATAAAAAGTAAACGACGAACAAGGGTACACACCCTCGCTAGGGCGCCATGGGGTTGAGGTGGGCGATGGGGATGAGAGTTGCGAGGGTGAGTCGGCCACCGCCAGACGTGCCTGGAATAATGCCACCGGAATTACTCGAAAGTACGAGGAGGGTGGACGGAAAATGGAGGAAAATTAATTAATAAAGCCTACATAGGTAGTTAAGTTTTCAAAACATCGGCTTAATTTTTTTCCGCAACGTCGGTCTTTACGTCATTATTTATTCGCTATATTATAGGTATATATACATATTCTGAGCGGCCACTCGGTGCAGCATATATCATCGCATTAAAACCGCTCGGCTCCTGCACCACCACTATGTACAATTATTATTTATAATACCAAACATGATTATTTTATACCATGATGTTCAGTATAATCTACACATTATATAGATTACAGGAACTACGATGTCAGTCACGATACATAAGTAGGTATAAGATAAAAATGAAAATAAAAAAGGCAAAATAGATGCAGCTGTGGCGTTTAACAGTTCACAAAAAAAAAAATGTACATATTATATCAATTTATTACTAAAGTTGAAAATTGAAACACGTCTAGGTAAAACACACCTGTGTTCACCTCTGTGCACGGTTGAACAATGCAATAAGCGAACCGTAATGATAACTGTGTGTTTAAAAAAAGAAATGAAAAAAAAGAAAGAAAAAAAAGAATAAGCACGTTGGTTATGAATACAACGACAAAGCGTTCTGTAATTGTAATCCGTAAACTGACCTACATGTATAAATACTAAAAACTACAACGTTTAAATTACCGTTATAACAATGACACGCAATCGAGGCGCACAGGCACCGCACTGCACGCGCCTGCAAGCGTAGCAAATTCGTCACAATTTGTGGTAACTATCGGCTCTGAAATCCCCTATCGCCACCCTCGTTCTACGCCTCGGAACCCCTGGGGCAGAACCAAACAAGCTTGTAATATAACCGCGGTTATACGTCGGCTCTGGTATACATATACACATATGTATATATATATGTATGTATGTATGTATGCACTTCGGAACGAAGAGTAGGCTGCACCCATCAAAGTTGTGATTTCCATTACCAAGACATATCTATAGACGATATGTTCGTATATCGAGTATCTACTGCAGTCGTTATCCACGCCGCGTTTAGTTCTGCCCCCGTATATGATATAATTCGAAAGCCAATACACGATTACTCCGCACATGTATAGACACATATGAGTACCATGTAGGTTACTTAACAGTCGATACAACCGCCGAAGCCTGTTTGTAGGCTTAGCAACGGCGCTCTCGTGTCTCTGTTAACGACCACAGGGTGTTACGTGACGCGATCTATACGAATCGTCATTTACGTCCGCGAAATTGAACCGTGCTTACGTTTTTCATTTTCAAACAACTCGGGCACATCTTGGCTATGATTTGCAAGTTTCAAGGTCCAGTGCACCGATTCGAGTACTTACGACTTACGAGTCTTATGTAGAAACAGTTTTTGCTAAGATGACGGCGATTCGCACTTTCACGGTCTCGGTAGCTTATACCTACTGGGGCAAGATTTTCACGCGAGAAAATACCTCGATAAATAAATTAAGAAGGAAGAAAGAATAGCGGGAAATTTTATCGCTTTGACTCAATCCCGCGTACTAATATATATATATATATATATATATATATATATATATATATATCGCGGGGAAGAACATGACTCGATACGAAAGACAAGCCGAGGTCCTTTGGCGCTAATCCCAACTGTAGAGTACGACTCCCCGGCATAAGTACTTAGCGCAACTTTTCACTTAATCTTCTTTCGCTTCCGTGGATAAAAGAAGGTAGGAGCTGTGCACAGCCAAGCCGAGACAACGTTGAAATAAACGAAGGAATAAATAAAAGAAGGCGGAATGAATAACGGGGCGTAATAAGGGCAAAGTGCAGCAGCGCCGTTTTATTTCGCACTGTGAAACTGGCCGGAGCTGGTGCTGGTGCTGGTGCTGTAGGGTGGGTCGGACGGAACGGCGTCGAGATGCTACTACAACCAAGGCACCGAGACGGTATAGTCGTATATAGATGAACCCTCTTCCCGTTAAGATACTGGGAGAGAATAGCTCTGCAGGAAGGGAGCTTGAGAGGAAAAAAAGCAGCGAAAATAAAGGCGCTAAACCAAATCATAAAACGAGGGTTAATGGCCAATAAAAAGAACGAAGGAGCGAGATATATATCCAGAGTCGTTGGCGTCGTCGTCGGCGTCGTAGTCGAGGCGTCGACGGTGATGGCGGTAGCATCGTTTATTGCAATTCTTTATACCCCGGGATCCTTTGATTGAATTTTATACCAGGAAGAGAAAACTGATCTATTTTCAAACCGCGGGGCTCGTTCACTAAAACCCGAAACGTGAACAAACAACATCCTATTTTCGGTATAAAAGAAAGAAAGAAAGAAAGAAAGAAAGGAAGAAAGAAGAAGCAAATAATCGAATCCGAACAATAAATGCCAAACGACACGAGGGGATTCCGAAAGTGGGATCGGAAGAGAAACATTGGCCAAACAATTTCTTGTCGTTACGGATTTTAGTTTCTTTCGATATTTTCCAAGCCACAAATTCGTTGAATCTATATATTATGTATATACATATATAGTATATCATATGGTTGAGAAACGGCCAAGAATATGTGTGAAGAAATTAATTGAAATTAGGAATTTATGGCAGATTTTAGTCGACGCGGCGTCGTAACCAACATGTACATACTATAGATTAAACAACTTATACGTACTGAGACTGTACGACAATTCCACGTTGTGAAAAAACTGTTATTTCACAAACTAATTACTCGGCGTGAAATTGAAATCACTGCTCTTTAAAGTTTAAGCAACGCGTTACCGACACGCACGGCAAGACATGAAACTGCGGGTTGAGTGTCGACCCGAAAGTATAAGAAACGAATATGGCTAGGGGATTCTTGTGCCTTGACTATACATATATATATATATATATGTGTAGTACATATGTATCTTGAGCATAAATAAATGAATAAATAAATAAATGAATGAAGTTACGACAGTGCCAAGAAATTATATCCTCAACCGTGAATTGCCTGTTCTAGTATGCATAACGTTGCAATGAGTGACGGTGAAAATTCTCGGCTGTAACGAAGCGGGATTAAAAAAGAAAAAAATCCCACGCGGTGAAATTCCTCATATAGAAATACCTATGTGTAACCTACCTACGCCATATAGTATACGGGTAAAGTTCTTTGAGGATATGACCATAGCCAAACCGTGTTTCCTTCGGCAATGCGATTGATAGCATATGAACGATCTCATACGTTTACCTATGATAGTGTATACTGTATATAGGAACGTTTTATGGATCTTCGCGTTCTTGGGTTTATATGTTCAGAAGAACTAGCGCGGAGCTCGATGTCTGTATTTCCGTGCGTTGGACACGCTCTCAACACGTGTTTGCCTCTTGATATAGAATCCAATGGATCTACGATACATGAGTTCCAGCAGATTTCCTACCTCGTACCTACATTGGCGTAGCTCTGATTTTCTCCGCATGCTATTACTATCCTGCAGAATTGTATACCTATTAATGATTGTTTAAAACTTGCAAAAGAAACAGAATATACTGTATTCATTCAATCATGATATTATGTTTCATAGAATTGACTGGTGATGTCCAAGAGTCAATTTATTAGCCTGTTATTCTAACACTGCCAAAAATTCGCCAATCTATCGTCGGGACTCGGGCGTAACTCTTGTGGAAAGAAATCGGGGAAATATTTTCACTGGAAAAGTCAGGTGGCAAAGATATGAACGGTAACTTATCGACCAGCCATCGTTCGAGACACCCTTCGTTGCCAAGCACGCTAATTTAAATTTACGTTCCTCGTACCTTACACCTCGAGGAGGAAAGAAAAGCGAGAAATAATTTTTGAAACTCTGCTGCAGCCGAGATGAGTAGACGACAGTTTTACCGAATATTTGACTCCGCAGCTAATAATCTGCCTCTCTTATACCTACCCATGTCTTCATCCATTATAAGGACATACTTTTTTAGATGTGAAAATCAATTCCAGGCTTTAAACCCAATCATTGGCTTATAACATTCGCGTATCACCGAAACTTCGCCGATAACATAGATGGGTACACTTATTATGCAAAACGTAGGTACCTGCCATTGCAGGCGTCGATTAACTGTCACAGTTGACGTTGCATGATGGGCTTGATCTCGAAATTGGCAATAATTAATAACTCGGACCCCATATACTGCAGTGCCTGGATGAATATGATTCAACGTCAACGAACTGAGGTCTTCCATGCATGGAAAGCCGATACAGATGATTCGATCAAAATCGTTCGATAATTCGTATTATTGAAATAAGGCTTCCGAATTTTGAAAGGCTACGTAAATCTCTTCAAATTACAAGGAGCATCTTGATCATATTTAAAATATCGAGGTTTCGGAAAGCTCCTCGCGACACAAACTTGAAGTTCTTTCGCTCAAACTTGTCTAATTCATTAATAGGTTCATCTTAAAGTCATCCGTGTAGGCCCCTTCATGGGTGATTCCGAACATGACCAAAGTTTCGATGCCTAGATCCAAGGGGCCCAGATTAAAGAAGAAACGATGTGGTTACTATGTGCGTGTACGTATACAGGTGTACTTTGCAGAAGCTGGTTGAAGGTGAGAGCCTACCGCTGTACACGTTAAATTGTAAATGTTAAATTCCGCGGCCGGGTGTCGGTGCGTTGGGGCGTTAGGGCGTCGGGGTGCTGGGATGAGGCTGATGAGGCTGTTGATACAATCACGAGGGGTTTGGCTCCACCACGGGAGCACCGAGCGGGAAAGGCGGGGGGCTATTACCAGCCCTTGCCAGCATCCGGCTGGGCAACATTACCGTACCTACTCGCCGTGCCAGCAGCCGTGCTAACCGTGTGTATGTTCAACACGCCATTCCATGTTGGCGTACCCTCACCCTCATACCCCCGACCTTTACCACCTACTCCCTACTCCCTCGGTGTAACGCGTCGAACATGCTGTCACAGAAGCGTCGAGCACCTGTTCCGTCGAAATTGACACGTTGTCTTTCCCTCTCCTCTCCCCGTCCTCTCTCTCTTGGTTCTCGAAAATTTTGCAATGGAGTATTGAACGACGGTCAATCTGACTTAATAATCGAAATTCTCGGATTGATTTCACGCGGTTTGAGTTACCCGCGCTCGGCTTTG
The DNA here is from genome assembly GCA_963992785.1 of Tenthredo livida. NCBI lineage: Eukaryota > Metazoa > Arthropoda > Insecta > Hymenoptera > Tenthredinidae > Tenthredo > Tenthredo livida. Next base: position 18,483,474 of record OZ023068.1, on the reverse strand, counting down.
CCGAGGGTTCTCGGAAATTGATAAGTTAAGCAATATATCGAGGGCGGAGGAAGGGATAAAGGGTCGCCTTCTTGCGATCCCCGTCCGTTCACCGCCAGATGCGGGCCAATATTTCTTCTATCCGTGCGTAAGGTTGGTATACCAGCCAGTGGTTCTCCGTTAACTATGGGTAGGGTCAATTTTTATTCAAGGCGTAGAACCAGCCTCGAAACTCTCTACGAAAAGCATCGTTGTCATTTCACTTCGCCAGCTCACCTAACCTAACCTTACCCTCCGCATTCACCACGTACGTATATGTTCGCTATATATATATATATACATAGAGGTATAAGTATATAAGTATATATGTATACCTACATCCACGGGGTGTGGAATTTAGGTACTAAAGCTACGTGCTTGCGGTTCAAAGACGAGGCAAGGGATAGGAAATACTCAAACGGGTAGGAAACACTCTCCGTCCTTGCTGCTCTCACGTCTCAAAGGATTCTACCCCGCTTACTAACCCCTTGTTGAAAGCGGTATAGTAGGTATAGCACCTACATTTCGTATTCCGTATATCTCCGGATGTACATACGTATTCGTAAATATGTATATATATATGTATATAAATGTATCACACATTATATATATACACGTGGCCGTCGTCTATACCCAATATTGCCTAATATTGCTGCAATGTTGCTACAATGCTGCGATATTGCTACAATGTTGCAATATTGCTGCGATGTTGCAACGTTGCTACAATGTTGCTGCAATGTTGCGATGTTGCTGCAATGTTGCGATGTTGCTGCAATGTTGCGATGTTGCTGCAATGTTGCTACAATGTTGCGATGTTGTTGCGATGTCGTTATAATAGTGCAATATTGCTGCAGTGTTGCTACAATATTGGGCGCTGTGTGGGTATAGACGCCTATGGCAACCCGTATGTATATACAATATTCCTTCATCCTGACATCACAAAGCCACTGCCTCACTCTTTGCTCACAATTGGTGCCCGCACGGTCACGGATAGTTTGTAATGTGTATTAAATGGTGTCTGAAATAAAATTGACACTTTGTTTTCTCTACTCCCATCAGTCTAAACGTTAGTTTTCAACATAAAACAAATCCTGCCACGAAGAAGTGGCGAAAGCCATTCTTCTATGTTTATTCAACTTTGCAAAGTCCACAGTTTTCCTGCACATCCGATCGTTCTGAATCTCAATCGGAAAGGGTTCTCTGGGTCGCTGATTCTGGATCTGAAGTGGAAATACAGAAATACAAAAATCCGATATACCGTACCAAAATTGTAAGACGTAGACGCAGCTTTACGCGTCAAAATTGGTGACCAAATGTTTTGGGAGCTGTTAATTCGAAATACACATAACAGAAACGGGTTGGGGGATGTGTTTTGAAAAAAAAAAGAAAAAAAAACTTTCAGAATAGTAGGAGACACCCTGATCTATAGATAAATAAATACGTGCAGTTTCCCGTTCAGAAAAATCGTCTAATTATATGGATGTGGCTAAGGGTGCCCAGAGGGATGACTCGGGGTTCGAGTTATCCGAACCCGGGACCGTCCGTCGGACCTTACGCTCCGCTACACAAAGGTTCGACCATCCACAGGGCGCGGTGGTGGATTTGTTGAGCTACGTCAATAGCACTAAACTTTGAACGTCCCTCGCTCTGGTGGTGGTGGTGCTGCTGCTGCAGGGTCGAACGACGCGACTTGAATTGTCGATGGAGCTGGGAGAGAGCGGCCACTTTGCTACCGGGTAATTAACGGATCGTCGAACACGGGGCGAAGCGTTAGTCGAGGCGAGGGATGTTAGAACCTCGTTTGTTCGACACCCACGTATCTATATACCGAACCCTCACCCCACCGCGCCTCTCCTCCTCTCCTCGTCTCGTGCGAATCAATTTCGCTTGCGTGCATACATATAGGCATGTATATACACAGTGCGTGTATATTTACGTTTCATATGTATTGGATGTAAAATTTTATACGAAAAAAGGATTTCTGAACGGACTGTACCACTCTCCGTACACGAGGTAATGAAGTGGCAACACGGAGCTCACGAGGGGTTACCAGGGTCCGGGGAGGAAACTCGGAGCCGAGGAGATTGATATAGTAGCAACGGGATGGTGGCGTCGCAGAGCTATAGAAGACAAAACCCAGTCCCACCCCCGCACAAAGAGAAGTATAACGCCGAAAGAGGATAAAATAGTAGGGAATAGTCGCGTCGGGGGCATGAGAGAAAGAGAGAGACGGAAATAGAGGTAAAGAGGGAAAAAACCGAGGCGGCGAGTTTTTCCTCTCCTGTAGTTTTTTTTTTTTTTTTATTATTTCCTTTTTCGCAATTTTCCGCGCGCGGCATCTGCGGTTTCCCAAGGCTGGAGAAGCAGCCGTAACCACCACCGTTCTATACACACATACATACATGCCTACCTACCTACCTACCTACCTACCTACGTAGTACCGTCTATTGTTGTATATTTTACATACATAGTATGTAACCCATGTATAAAACTATAGCGGAGAAAATTTGTACGTATTTTATTTACCGCCCCGTCTCCAGGGGTCTTGTGCACCAATATGGTAACGTTTCTGTGATCCAGTGGTGCAGTTGTGCTGAGAAAAATTTATTTTTCCACAGTATTGTAACACTGCTGTACGGAATATTGCCTAGACACAGTTTCTGCTATCGCAATTTCAGAAAATAACATCCGCTAGAGAAATAATCGTTCGGATAACAACAACAACATCCTCCCTTCAGATTTACAGTGTGATATGACTGCGCCGGCATTATAATGAAAAAAAAATCTCCTCACCCTCTCAAGCGTGCTTCATTATCTAGCTCGGCGTAGGGTTTGATCTTGGGAGAAGAAAAAAGAAAAAAACGAAAAAAAATTCAGAAATATTCACATTTTTTGTTCTTTGAACAGATATGGGTACAGGAAATCCCTATACCCTGATATTATTTCGCGGCTATTGTCATGTTCGCGATACGATATGATATGCGGTTATCGCTTCGTAAAAAGTAGTATATTCTTGTAATACGACCAAAGCATATCGCCGCTTTTTCTAAGAAATTTTATAATCATTCGTCATACCCTTCTATATCTTTACAACTTCAGTAGTATAGGTATAGATAAGACTTCTGACTAACATTGTGACAGTAAATGAACCATAAATTATAATTTCTCGTTTCAAATGATTCCGTGTCAGAATTCGACCGTGTGGTAGGATTCCTCCGGCTCTTCTTCGCGAGTAGAGGCTGGTGCCTCCTATACCTACTTGTCGTTTGGGGGGGTGTAAGATGGAGTCTAACTAACTAAAACTAACTCGGGTGGGATAGCTCGTCGCGCGGAAATTCACGGATCTTAGATACCTAATTAGTTTATCTAGGTATAATCTTGCACAGTTAACACCACGACCGGCTTCGAGGGCAACGAGCGACCCCTATCCAACTAAATCCTAATTAAGCAGGGCTGGCGATGTCGAGCAACCCAACCAACCAACCAACCAGCCAACCAACCAACCAGCCCGAACCCCTCGAATACACCTCGCAATATACACACACAGCTAATTCCCTTTCAAACTAGCTGTAGCTGAAGGTAGAGGTATAAGAGATAGGTAGGTACGTACTTACTACTTCGCAGGAACTGCAACGTGCAGGTCTTCGACTGCAAATTGTACTCTGCCGAGCCAAGCCACCGATTCTTAAACGATTCTCCCAATTAACTCAACCGAAATCTCGGCCGCTGAGGTATAAGGTACGCGATCGTAAACCTCTAACAGCCAAAGTTTTACGAGTATAGGAGTGGCGGAGAATGAATTTTACCTCCTTCACACAGGTATGTATGTACATATAGGTATGTAATAAATAAATAAGTACGTAGGTATATCAGTAGACGCACGCGGTCCTGCATAATTCAGTACTAAATTAATATGTAGATTATTGTACCCCGTGAAATGATTCCAAAAAACCATTGGCATATCGAGGTGGAACGATCTTGACGAACCAATAACCCGTACATAAGCTCAAAAGCGGTGTTCCGTGGTAGGAAATTAATTTCTTCTTTTTTTTTTCCTTCTTTTCTTTTCTTTTTTCTTTTTCTTTTTCCTCGCTTTTTTTTTCCCAGCAAATAAATTCTGAACAGCCCTTGTTATGCTTCGTACATAATGTAACGTACTTAAGGTTCACGAGGGTCCTCCTCGATGTAACAATGGATGTAACCCACGAGTCCCTGTAATGGCAATAACCAGACTCGAGGGTCGTGGGAGGGTGGAAAGGGCCTCGTGCTGTATTCGTGATGTATCGTTTCGCTGCGTTGAACGGTCTAGCCGCTATACCAGGGGTGGAATTGATTTTGTGAGGGGGTTATTTTGCCCAAGGGCTCTGCAACCCGCCACTCTCCGGGGTCTAATTATATTTGATGGCGCCCTTAAATTCGGCCCTTGTAAGTCCACCGCGACGCGAAACTCACCCCCTCTCCATCCCTTCTCGCTAAAATACATATTACTTTATACGGATGACTCTCCCTCCCACATATATATATATATATATATATATATGTATGTATATGGGGCATTCCACGTCAAACCAGGCGGTCATCGGCCTGACCCCTTGGGATTTTGATGACCAATGGATTTTTTGGTTCGTCTCGATCAAAAATGATGCCCCTAATTTTTCAAAATTTTTCCGCCATTTTGTAAGGGTGTGATCTCAAATATCTTTTACTGGAAGATGGACATTTTTAAAATCGCTGAATTTTTTTTGTAAAATCAAGGACTCGAAAACAAATTGTTTTGTCATATTTCGAAAATGGGATGAAAATGCTGTATTTTTTTTTTTCATTTTTAATAAATTTTTTATTTTTGATAATTTTTTTTTTTTGGGATTTTGTTTTTAATATGATGACAATTACATGATTTCCATGAATAAATGATGTATTTTATTCAAGGTTTCTGTTTATTGAGTTTCTATTATTTTTTCTCGAATTGAACATCGTTTTCTTCGTTTTACTCTTAAACCAAGAAGAAAACCGAATTTTGCCAAGACAAAGTTTATTTTTATTTTATTTTTTACTACAAGAAACCATGATTAAAAACGAAACCCCCAAAAAAAAAAATTATCAAAAATAAAAAATTTATTAAAAATGAAAAAAAAAAATACAGCATTTTCATCCCATTTTCGAAATATGACAAAACAATTTGTTTTCGAGTCCTTGATTTTACAAAAAAAATTCAGCGATTTTAAAAATGTCCATCTTCCAGTAAAAGATATTTGAGATCACACCCTTACAAAATGGCGGAAAAATTTTGAAAAATTAGGGGCGTCATTTTTGATCGAGACGAACCAAAAAATCTATTGGTCATCAAAATCCCAGGGGGTCAGGCCGATGACCGCCTGGTTTGACGTGGAATGCCCCATATATATATGCCTACGGTATATCCCCTGCGCCATTCACTTCCTCCTATAGCTCATCATCGAAGCTGAGGGCAAGCTTATAGGTGACCGGAAGACACGTGCATCAATACGCGCATGGCTCTAATACAACCTGTAATTTTATGTGCAAATCCCCCGAGGGAGGTTCGGAAGGAGTTTAATGACGGTGTAGAGCGAGGGGCTTCCCTGTGCATTGTCAACGGCTGTTTTTCTCATGTTATAACATACATACGTCCACGTGCGTACATAAGTGCGTATAGGCGTAAGTGTATGCGCGTGATATATATATGCCGCTGTATTTGAGAATAAGGTGTAGTCTCCTGCGCATATGAAATTATAGGTATATATCGAATACAGGGTATATATATATATATAGAGTACGAAATAACTGAATCGCTGCAACCTTCGTTGGGGAGCATATATTAGGTTATCCCAGGGGATGGCGAATCTTCAATTTTATTTCAACCAATCTCGACGGTATATGTATATATGTATAGAAAACTGCGGGAGGACTTCAGATCGGAGGATAATATAACCCAGATGTCTGTGCCTGCACACGCACCAATGAAACTACCGAAACCGTTCGCCATGGTAACTGTGCAGGAGAAGCATCAGCAGCAGCAGCAGCAGCAGCAGCAGGAGGAGTCGAGCTATCTGGCAGTTGTTCAGAAATGCTCGACACGTCGATATACCGATTGGCATCTCAAAAGCACAATCTCTGTATACTATCTCACGTGACTCTACGGAGTATGCGATGAATAAATAGATATGATATGCATGTATATACGTATACAAATACATGTCTGTGCGTGTAATGCGTAACGATCCAATTCACGTTCTACGTATTCGTCGAGCTTGCACACCGAAGAATTTCTCAATCCACTCAAGGAGTCAATGACTCGATGATCAGTCGAAACATGCGTGGCAATTTTTAAGCCTTGAATATTGGAGTCGCGAAACACGAAACGCGGTATGTAAAGTGAAGAAACGAATAATCTGTGCAGACCGTTTCGAAATCATCACACGCACTAGCTGAAGGCATTTTTAATGTCATACGCATATGCATAATGGATGGATTTTCAGATGTACCTACTACAAGAAAAGGAGGAGCTGAGGCTCTTTTCTGTGGGTCGCGACGGTGTATATAGAAGGGTGCAGTGAGTGAAGAACGCTAGTCTAGAAAACGAATGTATAGTATACTGTATATCCTTCCATATAAATTGTATTGTATATTTTACGTATGCAATAGAGAGGCGCGAAGGTAGGTAGGTATCTCCGTGTCGTACGTTTAGACCGATACCTAGATACGCCTGCAAAGGGATTCCATATACATACATTCGGAACCGTCGTCGGCAAGCGGCCTTGCGAGACCAAATTTGACGTGGAATTGAAATATTCATAACAGGGAGTCCCGCGATGTCGCCGCGCCTTATACTATACACGTGTAGGTATATATGTACATGTATATATCGCTTTGCTCCGAAAATTTGCATTTTATTTCAAACTCGGGACTATAGCTATAGGAGTTCCGCCTAGTCCATCGGGATGCAGCCTTCACCGTACGGGTGGATCCTCCTGTCCTACCGCATGTATGTATAGAAATGTTGAACTTTTTATTCCGTATAAATAATGTTTCTCTAGTCGATTCTCAGAGTAGTTCTCCTCCCATGATCATCGTTCATTCTGCAGTACGCGACTTTTTTGGAAGTCACTCATAAGTTTCTCTTTTTTTTTTGTTTATACCTACTCGTTCCTGATCTAAACTCAAAATACAGAGACTCGAAGTCGATGAGTCCATTACGGCGTCATAGATAGTCAGAAAAAGCGTAGGCTTCAGAATAGTGGAAGTGGAAAGAACAGAATGGCGATTTTTTTCGAACACCCTGACCTGCACACATATCTATAAAAATCTGTATAATTAGTTCCAGAGGCCTGTTAGCGCGGTACGCCTATAAAAATCCGGCGTGTAGTTGGGTATATGAGGTGATTGTGGCGGGCTTATCTTTTAGGGGAGTTTTTCTCTCGCAGTAGGTATATACAGTGGATGTTCTCCCTCTGGTACTTCGCTCCTGTATACATGCATGTATAATGTATATGTGCCTATTTATATGCATATATCCGTGTACCTTGAGTACCTAGCGCGCCATTATAGTACGCGGCCGACCGCATTCTCCAGTTCTCCATCCAGGATAGTCTATAGGTCATTTGGCGAGCTCCCGGCTTTATTCACCGCGAGGTAGACATCATTTCCTGCCGGTGGTGAGGTGCAAGAAAATCGTCGTGCGGCACATTGCTATTCGCTAGGTTTATGTATCCCGTTTTACCACCTACGTGTCTCGTGTACACATTGATATAGCCGTAATGCCAGCTCTCATACGACTGTATGGTTTCCATTGATTGAACAGAAGGGATGATTAACCGTTCCACAATATCTGATATTCAAACTCGAGTCCTGGTGGTCAGATTGTATTTGTTACAATCAGAGCACCTCGTACGTACATACCTCGTCTTTGTATTAAAGTTCTGTATAAAAGTTCGTAGTATTCGTACAGATACACATATATATATATATACGATTCGCGATCATATGACTCATATATATCTGACACAGAAATATCTTGTGGACTCGTGAATCTTTGAAGTAGGAAAACTTTTAGTCAAATATTTGTCGACGATTTCGTATATAGGTAATAAATATTCATTGAAGTGTACACATCCTCCTACTACAGCTAGTGGATGTAGAGAATATAATTCAACTGTTTACTATAGTCTAGAGCAATATATCGTTTCGCGAGCTATAACGTATGTCACGATCAGAGAGGCATAGCTTTTAAATTCCGCCCACAGTGAAATGAGACGTTTAAACACATTGCTCTAAAGTATCGCGAGAATATCGCAAATTCCTTGCCGAGTATACATATCTACATCTTGGAAACAAATATTCGCGTGCCAAGCTTATAGACAAAACCGCAACCCCGCATGATATGCGGGACCGCACATATCAAAACACTAAGCTGACTTTACCCGGGCTAAATCCTCGCTAGTTAGTCGTCGTATCAGGATTCCATTCCCGCATTCAGTGCATTATTCATATTATTTGTCTTCGGTCGAAAGAAATCGGTTCATTGCAATTACTGCGGGCCATGTCACAGAGCAAGTTATGCGCCAAGGTATATCAGCACTTCTTCGAAAACCCTGCATAGGTTCCAAAGGCGAGAAAATTTTTCTGAAATTGAACACCGGGCCGAGAAATTATCCGAGGTATTCGGGTAGTGAATTTCGGGAAAATCGGTCAACCCGTTCGAAAGTTATTCGGCGAATGTAACTTTTAAGTGTCCCACTTTCTTGGGACACTAATACGATTGCAGAGAATTGGAATTCCTCGTGTTGGTGTTGTTAGCTACTGGATAGGGAGTGTTGGAGGTAAGTTCAATCGTCTAAAGTCCTGTCGCGTTTTCGCCAACTCCTATACCCTACCTTTTTGCAACGCTGTAGCTTCTCTGTATACCGGTACCGGTGCCGGTGTACATAATACCTGGAGCTATAATGTGTACAAGTACCGCCGCGGTGCCAGGTTAGACCTTTAGTTCGAAAGGGAACAGATTGTCAGCGCATACCTAGGATGGTTTCACGACGGGATCTTGCCGGCTGTTATAATACTTATAGGTACTCGTCGGAGCAGGGTGATCAGGGATACGCGGCTGTCGTTGCAGTCGACCGAATGCCCCGGGGCGCTCCAAGACGATCTTCCAGGTCTTTACGAGGATAAAAACACAGGAGGCCAACCGCGGAGCGCTAGCTAGCTGCCCGACAATAAATCGTTCAAGGAAGAGAGCTGCAGAAGTGGTGCACGAGAATCGACCGGTGAACCAAACCGTATCCTCGAGGCTATGTAGAGACCGAGCCAACAAGAAATGGTCGCGACCGCTTTTGGCCATCTTTGCTACTCTCAAGATCTTAGTCTCTAGAATCAAGATAGACCCTTAGATTATTACCCGCCTAATATCGGGCTTTGCAGAACCCGGTAAGAAAAAGAAATAAATTTATGCCGGCTACATGGAAGCTTTGCTGCCCAAGTCGGAACAGGAATTTTTGTTTTATTTCACAACTTTTCGCTGCAGGAGACTCGGAGATGCAAACTAGAATTTGAGAATAGGATTATGCACGTATAATGAAATTCTGATTTGCACCTGAAAGTAAGAGTCATGAGAGTTTTCAGCAAGTTTGGGCCGCAACTAGACGTTTGAAATTCTAGTTTGGACCTCTAGATCCTAGAGTTCAGAGAGGCTTCGTGTTTTTGGTTTCGACCTGTAGCTCCTCAATCTTCAACGAAACGTTTTGCGAATACGTTTTGATCATTGCGTTGATTTTTCGCAGACTTGTCAGGCTGTAAGTAGAAATTTGAAAATTTAGTAGGTACAATATAAAGATGCTGTAATCAAAATTTCACACCTTTCTAATGCACAACTCTGGATCCTCTGCACGTAGGACATGATGACTCTCAGATAATCTATCTCGATTGAATAAAATAAGAAACATAGCTAATGTACGGAAATGGCGATATTCTGAAACGATTAAATAATGCAGAAACATTATTTCACCACTTTGCTAAGAGCATCTTGAAGCTGGTTAAGCTCCTAATTTGTAACTCAAAGTGAGCCTCCCCTAAAACTATACTTGATCCCATGAGTAGGGGGTTATTAAGTCGCGGAGATGGCAGCGCGGTGCGCGGTGGTTTACAACGAGGATTAACTCCGTGTAGTTAATAACACCCTTTTCGGCTCGTTATTCGTTATATATTTCAACCCCGTTGTTTCTACAACAGCATGTTGAGAGAAAGTGAGGTGTTACGTGTTACGAGTGTCTCTCCTCTAGTTCGCGACGACAACTACATACATACATACATGCATGCATGCATACATACATACATACCTACACACCAAGTCAAACGTCGGACTGCTGCAGCTGCAGTACTTTACGAATAGACCAGACCGCGTATAGCTGCAGCAGGTTGAATTATTTGCTGTTTCTCTGCAGGTAGTTTTAAAACTAGCGAGTGCCCATTTTCAACCTAACGAAACCTTGTGTGCGCTCAAGTTCGTGACTAGCTTTCAAATACTTTTACTAACAAACGGCTAGAGCTATGGGCCCATGTATGTACGTACCTATACACACTGTGTATATACATGAAGGGAAAAGAGTGCTTCCAGCTTCTTAACGTCCGCGTCCGCATAAGAGAGAATTTTTTTCTTTTTTCTCTCACCTCTCAACCTATTTTGTTTTTTGTTTTTTTTTTTCATTTTTTTTATTTTATTATCACCTGCACCTTCGCACGTGACCTGTAACAATATCGGCACAACGTGGGTATAGGTAGGTAGGTATCCGTGCTTAACCTGCACCCTCTGAATAATTAACTTATCTGGGACAACATCAGAGGCAGATTTTTCAGCAATAAGACTCGCGCTTCGATGTATCTTGCGTTGTTAAATCTACCTACGATTCATGTGTGGAGAGTTAACTGACCGAAGTGAGTTTAAACTGAACGTAGATGTTACTTCAGTATATTCCCCATGTTCAGTTCAAAGATGTCGACAGCTGATGTGCAAGTGTATACGCCTACACGAGGACAAACTTATTTCTATACATGTACGACTTGTATAAGTATATGGAAATTTTTCTCCTCGGATGTATAGGTCGTATAAATTTTTATTTTACGACATGGCGCTACGAGCTGCAGGAGTTAAACTCTCACCTTCCAAAACACTCACTCTCTCTCCCTCTCTCTTATCGTTAGAATTTGAATATTGATTCACTGACGAAAAACGTCGCGCAATCATTCCTAGTTTAAAAAATTTTTTTCTTCCTTTTTTTAAAACATATTTTATCGAAAGATTTATTTTATTTCACACAGATGTAGAGGAGATTTCAGCTAGATTCTATATAGAACATTAAAAATTCACGTCGACAAAAAGACTCTGGATTCGCGCGGTTTTATAGAACTTGTTTTTCGTTTCAACCACAAGTCAACGCGTTGGTCTTTGTTCGAAACAATCTGAGCTATCGATCTGTGAAATTTATCGATTTATTTTTACTCGACATCATCGTGGCACTATACCTACTTTATTCAGAATCCAATCAAATAGATACACGGTTCGAGGTAGCATTATCATATATTTGTTGAAAAAAAATAAAATAAAAAAGGTTTTAAAATACCTACTGTCACCGCGAACTCCGAATATATAAACGATCAAATTTATACGTCTATAGATTGGTAGGTATAAAATACCTACCTTATATCTTATATACCTTACCTGTTTACTTCACTATGACGGAATAAATTTTCTTCCTCAAAATAACTGTAATGGTAAAGTTTTGAATTATTTTCCAGTATAGCTGGTATATATAGGAAACAGATAATATCCGACTGGATTCGTTTTTATTATACAACCTTTAAAGGGGGGGGGGGGGGGCAGGGCAAAATAGTACACCTAACATTTGACGAGCTGTAAAAACGTTACATGTATACGAACAAACCAAACAACTTTTTACTCTGCCAGAGAACAGTTTCACCAAATGTCAAAGTTTATCCCTTTAAAATAAATTGGTTAGAGAAGAAGATAAAATAAAAGAATACATAGAGAAAAGAGAGAAGAAAAAAAAAAAACCCCAATAGTCTTCGAAGTGCTTTGAATTTTATGAATAAAAGCATTTCCTTGGGGTTTCGAGGAAAAACGGTACATCCCGCTTGTATCTTCCTCTCAAGTTACACACGCGAGCTGTATACTATACGGATGTTCGAAAAACACTAACGCATTGTGGAAAGAAGTTTTTATTCATATTCTGTCAATTTTTACCTGGGTTTTATATGGTATTTCTATTATATTTTCGGCCGGTCATTTTTACTTTATATTAGTGTAAATTGCATAAGCTGTAATAAGTCAAGTCGTCGACTTGATTTATTTATTGAGGTGAAAATACGTGTTTGTATAAATGCAGGTGATTCATCGGCGATGGTGAAAATCAAAGACCGTATCGGTAACGTTTTTTTTTTCTTTTTTCTTTGTGTTCCGTAACTTTTTTTTAAGTTAGCTGCACTTCGCCGCGGAATAAAAACTCCAATTTATACGAAACACAATCGTATTATGGGAACATCCTCCAACGATGATCACTCTAAAAACAGATACATATACCTTATAGGTACCTACATCGTCTCACCGTCGTAAATAAATCAAGTGAACTTGACTCACCGTGAAATAAACATTATGCTATAAAGTTATGATAAGTAGGTACTTATAACAATACCTGAACCTGACGGACAGTAATAAATATGAAATTTTGCCCTGTTTTACCGCGGGTTTCCCTACATGAAATATTTTCTACAAAAATTTCGTCGTTCATTATACTTCGTCAATGAGTCAGAAAATAATTATTTATCAAAGGCCCCATGCTAAAAATGAGCGGAATCTTGTCTTCTCATCAGCTTCCTCTTCGGTTTCCTCCACCCTGAACCTATGCGTATGTGGTGTGCACAAGGTTGACGCTGTGTGGGTATACCTAAGTGAAGCGACAACGGTACATTATCCCGGAGATAATATCAATTCGGGCCAGTAATTCTGTAAAGCCTTCCCCATCCCCGTGGGCCGTGTAGCTATACCCTCGGCCCCGGCTCCGGCGGACTGTCGTAATGGAAGGGCTATTTGGTAGTTCGAGGAAATTGGACGCAAAAGCCAGTCGAACGTGTCAATTAGCTGGACTGGAGACGCATTACTCTTCGCCAATCTCATCGGCCGTCCACTCGAGGGAGATGACAGACAGATAAGGTTTTTCCGAGTCTTGGGCTTTCATTTATGTGTTACACATATACATATGATATATCGCCTATTATGCGTATCGTGTAGATTTCATTTTACTTTATTCCTCCAGTGACGGAGGTGGCGATTGATTGCATCCTCGATAAATGACGGTTTTAAATTTAGCTTATTAAGATTCGATCGTTCAAGGAGATAGGTACCTATATATTGGAATGTCTCCCGTTACAATTGGAGCCCAATAATAAGTTGGTGCTTTGATAAAAAGCAATTGGAACCAATTGTACCTATTCATCCTTGTACAAAGGCTCGGACGAGAGCTGATCTTATCGTCATGATGTTAGGTACAGAGATCTTGTCTCATAATGTTTATACGTATACTGCAGATACATGTAGGCACCGCATAAACTACGGGGTTATTTTAAACGGACAATTTTATTGTCTACCACCAATTTCTTGTCAATTACAGAGCAAACGATTCCGGTCAGCTTATTATATCGTATATTCCGGAAGCAGATGGACCCGTGGTCACCGCACTATGCTGCTATGTAAAGTTCATTTATCTCCAAAGATAACATTTGCTCGAAGAAGTAATTCATATACATAGTATATACCTACCTGGATCTAGGGTAGAGGTGGAGGTAGGTAGGTATGCATACACATATATACATACACAGCCAGTACCTACACGTAACAATATTTACAAAGCATACAATATTCACAAACAGTTGCCGCGTTAAAACCCGCAAGAGACAAGAACCACCCGCTGCCAAGGTAATTTTTAGTCTATTTGTAAAGGACGGATCCAGTACCCCGTGCGATATGGCCGAGCCCCATTCTGAACCCGTCTAAAAGCCGATCGCGATGCATAAATCTATTTTCTTAACACATGCACCGCAAGTCCTCCTTTGTGCACCGTCTAGACCTTAGAGACACCCAATTGTACATTACGGTACAAGTGCAGTGAAACTTTTGCTGACGAGTGTGGGTGAAATCACACGAGATCAGAAGAAGCTTTTCCGTCGTGTATTGCACAAAATTTTACTTCACAAGGTGCGAAAATGGGAAGCGTGGGTAAAACGTCGATTATCACACTGAGTGTGGTAAAGTACTATTTACTCGGTATATGTTCACATCTTCGCCTTAGCCAAGAAAACTGTGGCTCAATATGTATTGCCTGAAATTTTCTATACCCACCTATACCTATAAGAAAGTATTTTCCTACGGACAGTGTGCTGCAGCAGTAGCCCCTTCCCCATCTTCTTAATTAAGGAAGGGTCGAAAGCGTATAGCCCAAGGGTGGTTTTCCCCTTCGTTCGCATCGTGGAAAGCCCTGAGGCTAGATGATAAAGTAAAAAATCGTTTCAATTTAGGAACTCATTGAGATTGCAAGTAGGTACGTGTAGGTATTATGTTCCGAAGCAAAATCATATAATTACAGTGAATTACATAATTTGATTAGACTCGGAATTTATTAATCCGGTATTTTGTTGGCGCAAGATTCTTTTCTCGCTTGAATTTCCATTCTTATTTCTCATTCGTCAGTTTTACGACCGCGACTTGGAATCTCCGGCGTTGGCCTCGAGAACAGTTTGTCGAGGCGCGTAAATTCTCAGTTTATCGCCATAATCTAACCCAAGGTATAGTATAACCCAGCCCAGCCCAGCCCGGCTCGGCTCGGCTCAGCCTGGGCCAAGAGAACCTCGTCTAACCCCCGAGCCTCGTAATAGAAAAGTATATTTTCAATCCGGCTTAACCGTGGACGTGTATAGTCGAGTGCGGCTCGAGGAGTGGGTCGAATAAAGTTCGTCAGTAATATAGGAATATGTTGGTTGATGGCCTTAGTCACGCCCGAGTCAGTTTCATGCTTGAGAGAATAATAAATCCTTTCGAAGAATCGACGAACCGGAAACGGAATTCATACACGCGCGGGTAGGTAGATAGAGGTAGAGGTAGAGGTAGTGGTAGACGTATACGAGGTAGGTAGGTAGGTAGGTAGTATGTACACATAACGTCATAAACCCACCTATACATTTTGCGAACAAGAAAACATTCGAAGACAAAAAAGTAACTCCTCTTTGCCAATCGAATGTCTAATGATTTCTGGTGGCAACTGCCACTATGGTAAAACGGAGTCAACTGAAGCCAACTGAAGCCAACCAAAGCCAACTGGGGCCTATCCTTATAAGCCTGCACACGCACTCGACAATGTCGAGAGAAACGCGAAGTCATCAAAAATTTATAGAGTTGATCAAGATAGGGCAAGATAGCGTTTTTCTCTTGTTTTAATTTATTTGTTTGTTTGCATTCATTTTTTTCTTTTTCTTTTTTAACTCTTTCCAACTCGATTCCGTACTTCTTTTTTTCTTTTTTGTCATGCGGTGTCCTACCGTTCGATCACGCACTCCGGAGGTAAATGGGTAAGCGAAATGGGAGGGCAGAGAGTAACGTGCAAACGCCGAATGCGTGGTCGCATAGATAACCAATTTTTAACAATTAGTGATGCGGGATGGTTTTGGCGCACTTGTACATACACCCTCGTGTACGTGGTAGCGTCGACTCGGTCCGGACGATTTTATTATTATGTTTTTCTTTCTTTTTTTTTCGAATCAACGTTCGTGATAAATCTTTGAGAATTTTACCCTGCAACGATTGAATTCCAATTGTTTTTTTTTCTTTCCTTTGTTTCTTTCTCTTTGTTGTTCTTGTTCTTGTTGTTGTTGACGTTACACAGGTTATCTATAGTTCATTCTATCTGTACGAATTTCTGCGATGTAAATTAAATGTACAGCGTTGAGCAATTACACGTTATTCACTTAATAACGCTTTTCAACGTTTGTGTATACTTAATTAACATTTGTTTTTCGTCTTAGTCACAACTCGCTAATACGTGCCATTTGAAATGTAAACGGTGCAAGTCAATCTTTTCAAAGATACTGAAAAAAATAAAAAAAAAAAATAAGAAAAAAATATGTTATCTTCGGTCTCTGAGTATATTCTTGGTTTACCCCATTTACATTACGACCGAGTTATACCCATCGTTCGTATATTGGCAAATATACCAATGCGCAAAACTTTTTAAACGTACCGTGACTTCAGACTTCAGGCTTTGTTTCTTTTATAGGTAGTTCTTTATATTAGGTAGTATACTGATATGACAAAGCCGTTTTCGTAACACGTGTGAATTAACAACTTACACATAGAGCTATACATTGCAAAAAAAAAAAAAAAAACAAGAACACATTTCATGATCAATATTTCTTAGAAATTGAATAATTTCCAAATCTACACGCGCTGCAATACTTTGCTTCAATTCGACCCAACATACCTTATAAGTTATACTTGGTGCATCTCTTCGAGTTACCCAAATACATGTATGTATGTAAATGAAAAGTAGGGAGTATGTAGGTACTCTGTCGTTGGGATAAAATTAGAACGGTGACTTAACGATTAATACCGATCGATAGGTTAGTTTTACAAATAGTATACAGAAACGCGCGGTGTGCGGGGTGATTAAAAGAGGAATGCCGCGGGGCCAAGCGTCTCGAGAGTTAATTAAAACCTCTCTAATTATTTATAAACAGTCATTTCTTTTCTCAAGCGATAATAAACGTGTAATAACGCCGTATGAAAGCTATCGCTTACCCCATTGGACCGGAGCAATATATCCCCGGTTTCTCATTCGTCGAACAAACTTTTGGCTTCATGTCCGCGCGGACTCTGTCGAGTCGCCCCTTCCTCGTCCAACTCACGCCGCCACGAACCAGCAACATACTATACGTATATAGGTATACAGTATATCCCCTGTCTCTGTCGCCATTTCCATCTTTCTCTCTTTCTCTCTCCCCATTCCCATTCCCAGCCCTCCGCGTTCTATCTATCTATCTATCTATCTATCTGTCTGTCTCTCTCACTCGTTCACTCACCCAACCCCGGTCTCGCGTAATCTGTAAATCCTCAGCTGCGGAGCGTAGAAGGTACAAGTCCAGTAGAGTTGGCTGAACGTGGGGGAGATCTCTCTTCTGGGTTACGGCGAGCGGCGAGCGGCGAGCGGCGAAGGAGCGCCGGCAACGGCAACGGCAACGGCAACGGCGGCTGGGCATAGCGCGTTGTTGAGGCTATGGAATGAGAGTGGAGGTTGCCCCGAGCCCCCGAGGGCGAAAAGGGAAAGAGATGAAGGGTGGTAAAGGGGGTGGATTTCTTTCAGCCGATAAAAGCCTCGCCCCGCTGCCCAATATTGATTTGACTCTAATCTGTAGGGACCCTCGTCATCGGTAAAATAAACCGCCAAGTATAACTCCGGCGGATAAGTGTCCCGCACTTTGCCACCTACAGATATAGCTAGTACCTATATTTACAAATTTTCCTCCGACCCCACGTGAATACTATAACATAACACAGAGTTGGAGTATTTTTTTTTTTTGTTTTTTGTTTTTTTCTCCGACCAGCCGATACTACAAATCAGAATCTTTTTCTCTCGCTTTATATTTCTTACATATATAAGATTCGAGATAGTATTTGTTTAGATGTTAAACGATTTGAAATCATGTCGCACATTGCCACCGTTTATACGGTACATCGCTGCTGCAGTATGAGAAGAGTCCCGGTGGAATTTATAACGATTCTATTTATTCGCTTCATCCGCAGCAAGAATTCTACCTTTCCTACTTCACGTCATATGCATATGATGGTTACGAACATTCTTCTCTCTCTCTCTCGCTCTATATCTACCTATCTAATATCTTTGCGTATGCAATGCTTTGATTTCCAGCATATCTGGAATTGGATTATCCCGAGTATAAATATTATCATTATTATTTTCAAATTCTTTTATATATACCTGTACGTATATATTCGCTCTAGAGAGTTCAAATTTCGTATATAAAATGTGTGTGTGTTGATGCAGCAGTAGGTACCTACAGCACGGGAATTTAAATTCATTCTATAATAATCACGGAATGTACCTATACCTATAACCGAATGGGTTATATGGTATATACTCGGGTTTCAGAGAAAAAATGAATTTTCGATTGAATATGGGTACATAATAGGTATAGGCACATCGCTAAATAAAAATCATAATTGTTTTAATTAACATCAGAAACGTGTGTAGATTTTCAGTATCTACCTATACTACTATGGTTGATGAGAGGTGGTGGTACTATACATATGTGTGCCGCACGTAGGCGGAGAAGAAAAAAAAAAAAAAAAAGGATGAGTAAGAAAAAGGGAAAATGATTAACGTTGAATAAACGTTGAACAATTAATCAACCTCGAATATTGGGGAGAAAAAAGAGAAAAGAAGAATAAAAAAAAGAACAAAAGAACCAAGAAAAAAGAACCATCAAGAGGGAAAAGAACAAATTTGCAAAGTGCAAAATAACAGCGGGGCGGGAGAAGGGGGGATGATGCGTTATACCGAGGGAAAAAGAAAGAGAGAGAGAGAGAGAGAGAGAGAAAATTGTTTGCAAGCAAGAAGCCCAGCGATATCTTATACACCTAAATAGCGTAGGTAGGTATTACCAAGAATCGGCACATGGTCGTACAACTATAATATAACTATATACATGTGGATGTAAAGGTATAAGAACTGTTAACAAGCGTGTAAGAAACTAAAGATAATTATCCCTATTATTGGCTACATAAAAGTATTTTTATAACCGTACTGCTGCACCAATGCAGAAATTTTATACTTACCGTATATTCTTATACCTATATGTTCTATGTATAGTACCATAAACGATCGCGTAAATAACGATTGAAGATATACCGTGATTTTACGTGGATGCGGCCCAGTAGGGATGCCAACCTAAATCGCGTTAGCAGCAGTTTAGTAACTTACTATAGTTTCTTAGTAAAATCACTAAAAATCTAGTAATGTCCAGTAAAAATCTAGTGATTTCTAGTGAGTTTACTAGAAACATCTGGTGAGTTACTAAACTGCTGCTAACGAGTTTTAGGTTGGCATCCCTACTGGGCCGCATCCACGTAAAATCACGGTATAGGGTGCAGATTGAGTTTAATCGAATCGAATATCGTCCCTCGAAAGAAAGTCGTAATCCTGTGTTACCGATGTCATCCCAATTTTTTTCTTGCTGCTAATATACGTTTATGGAATAGTAAATATCGAGAGAATCGTGGTAATCTTTATCCGAAAAAGGATGAAAGAATTATAAAAAAAAGAAAGAAAAAAAAAAGAAACTAAAAGTGGAAAAAGTAAAATCGATTTTACAATTTCACTGTGTTATTACAAGCCCGCTTTGTGTAATTACATTGTGTAAAGTTATACGAGCGTTTCCTTTAGCGTTGTAGCGTAACAACTTCGACTGAACTAAACTACATAGATATAAGCTTCTCTTCGTGTAGCCCGCAGTATAGGTACGGTAAAAGCTAACGTTCATATATCCCATGGAGCGTATAGTGGAACAACTATATACCTATACGTATGTATATATATAAACCTACCTTATATCCTACCAAGTATACCAGACCATAACCTAAGAATTTTTCTAGCCGTTCGTATACTGTACGATTACAGGGTAGCCGCAGGGCGGTCGTATCCCCGCACTTTGACGTTTATTAAAACTTGTGAGCGCGGAAAGTGACGCGCTAAGGATTTTCTTATGACATTTATATAGTTATATACGTACGTGTTGCCATATTTGTACGGAACAATTGGAAAGCAAAATGGATGTATTTATTCAAATGACTTGGAACAATTTTTTTTAGTTTTCCAATGTGTATTCATAGCAAAGTATTCAATGTGAATCAAGCTTGACTATCGTTGTATAAATACATATAAATTGTATCCCAGTTACGCCTCAGCCCCAAATAGGTGGCGCTGACAGGCGTATATGTGTACAAGAAACACACACACTAGTAGCGTGCTCGTAGATCACTCTGCAAAAAAAAAAAAAACAAAAAAAAAACTAACGAAAAAGTTTTATGGTTCATAACTTGTCAGTAAAACAAATTCGCATAGACTTGGACTTATGTCAGTTTAATTCGGGTAAACCGTACTATTATTGCATGGTTGAGAGTTGAGACACAAGTCTATATCAAATTGTGATATGTAAAACGAAAAAGTTGTCAATGATCAATCTTTCCGATCGAAACACGCACCGTAGATACCTTCGTCCGTTATAAGCTTGGGTCTAACAATGAGCCCGACCGACCACAGCCTGTGCCTTAACCTGACCAATCTAATCGGCTAAATAAAATAGAGGTTGGTCTAATAGGTTGGGAATATCTGTGCTCTAGCTCTCGTATACCGATTATATGATAATTTATACACCCAAAATTATTTGGTTAACGTATGCCTTTATCGGCTCTAAGGTTTGGGCCAATAAAAAACGCGCGTGCGTGATGAAGCACGCTTACCAATAGAACAAATTTTTAATAAACGAAAAAATAGAAAAGTAAAAGAAAAGGGAAGGGGAAAAGAAACGATACAACGTTAAAGAAGAAAAAAGAAAAAACGAATTAGTGACTTACGCTGGCCAGTTCCCCATTAGTCTAATGTAATAAAGTATGTTATTAAGTCACCGTGGGATCGACGAGACGCCGATTCGGGCTATACGAGCGAGTTGCCTATACGTCTCTTTTATTGAATAAGAAAAAAAAAAGAACAAGATGAGTATAAGAAACAGAGAAAGAAAGAAAGAAAGGAAAAATAAGAGTAAAACTTAATGGTGGACCATAAAACACGCGCGGTGGCGTAAAATTAATGTTAGGTGAGCATGGAAAGTGTGGATACGATGCAACGGCGTATAAAGAAACGCGAAATCCGGTCTGAACCGCGCCGGCGCGCTGTATGCCTTCGCATCTTTCGCTCACCTGCACCGCTCTCTTGTATTTCTCGATTTTTATTTCTCTGCGTCACACTCCCCGCCGTGCTCTTACGCGGGCTGACCGCAGTCGCACTCGATTCTCGTACAAATGAACAATTATTCACTGCGCATGCCTCGCGTTAATCGCCTGGCTTATGGCTAGCACGAGCTATTCCAGAGCGAGAGATGAAAGGAGAGAAAGAGAGAGAGAGAGAGAGAGAAAGAAAGCAAGCGCTCTCTACCAAGAGCCAACAACATCAGCAGTAATCACTTCTTGTCGCCGTAGATGTTTACATCTTTGAACCGCGCGAGGGAAGGAAGGCTGCGCTGCAGAAGCAACAACGGAAGAAATCGTCGACAGACGTTAGTTACATTGGCGTAAATACATTTTCAGAAAAATAGTAATACACGAATGGTATATTCTATGCCAATTCTAACTCGGTCTATTCTCGCTTCTTTATCATTGACACGGAATAACCGATATAAATAAATAGTTTATGTATAGGACGTCCCATGCCAATGTGACGCTCAAGTTATGTTTTTTTGTTTTGTTTTATTCGCTGAGGAATTCCCCTCGTGTATGTATATGTATAGTGGATTTAAGGAATCTCTGTTCACGGGTAAATGGTAACGCAATTCTCGAACCGGGGAAGATTTACGAGAAACGGGCGAATATAAACGCGTCTATTCGCACGCATTGGCGTATAGTCGAGTGGAAAAAAGAGAATATCCGACCCTCTGTATTCTGTATGTATATTATGTATATGTGTGTGCTTATGTATTCACATCCGTT
Source organism: Tenthredo livida (assembly GCA_963992785.1). Taxonomy (NCBI): domain Eukaryota; kingdom Metazoa; phylum Arthropoda; class Insecta; order Hymenoptera; family Tenthredinidae; genus Tenthredo; species Tenthredo livida. The sequence continues at coordinate 18,461,612 of OZ023068.1, read as the reverse complement.
GAGGTAGAAACGGTTTTCAAATAACTGAATACAGCTTTACACGTCGATATTATAAACTCTTCTTTAGTGACAGTTTAGCGACTCAACCGACCGGCGAGTAGGTAACCGTTCTTACGAAATTGGTGGAGCAGGTTTACTATAAAGCGTATATACGTCGTGTAGCCGCAACTTCGATCGAGGTATAAAAAGGTAAATAAAGAATGAGGTAAGAGTAGTAACAAAGTATATAGACGTATACTACTCCTACCTAAATTCGATACTTTGAAAATTTACCTTTTTATGTGTGCCTGCAGTATATGCATTATACATAAGATCATCGAAGATATACCTACGCGCGTACCTATACCTAAGTCCAATACAGTCACCGCGGTCCTCGTTCAGGCTCGTCTTCCAAGTAATCGGAGATCGGCCGTGGGACTTCTATACATATTACTTTTTGTTTCAAAGTTAAGAAAAGAATATTTTTGTATCGTCAACGAGTAGTTGAATATTTAGATAAAAAACAGTAGGCATGTATACATATATGTATATACAGATGCTGGTTAATAACTGAAATACATACCCCATGGGCAAGTCAGTGCGATAGATGGTTGAAAAAGTTACGGGTATAGGTATATACGAGCGTGTGAGTGGCTCGCTCCTCTCTCGCAGATAGATTTATTTAAGGGCGTGTATTCACCAAGAGATACAATGCAAAACGTGGAGAGGGTTTACGACCGACATCTGCGGGCAGTTTGCCGCTTCCCGCTGATCCCGACCCGTACCTCGGGTTCGGAGTCTCACTGGATGGAGTGAGTGAAAGGGAGGGGGCCAGAAATCCGGGAACCTACTCCCCGGTCACCCATTCCTCGTCTTTACCCGCGAAGGCCACCCTTGGTGTGACGAAATGTCGAACAGCAGGGCGAGGGTAACTAACTGGATGAGTGACTCGGCCTAAAGGGAGACCCGGGGCAAATCGTCCGTTAAAAATTCTAGGGGGCGGGGGCGAGTAATTCAATTAACGCTTTGGTACGTATTTACTACACTGCTGCTAAAGCAGCATTATGCCTCGTGACACGTTCATGGCGATTAGTTTGCGACACCGATAAACCAATGCGTTTCTTTATACATATATAATACTTGTTTCAATTTTTGCTTATAGACTTATATTGTATATATGTACATACATACTTAGCTTGGTATTAAGAATATACTGAAGTTGAAGACAAGAATGAAGCACCTGCAGACGTACACGTACACGTATACAGGTATACTACGTTATGTAGGAGTTTTATCCATAAATTTCCGGAAGTACCTAACGCGCGGTGCGAATTCGAGGGAAGTTGAAAGTCTGCCGGTGCAGGTAGTTTCCAGAATTTTACTACCCGATAAACCGACCGACCTTTAAATCTATATAGCAGGTATAGATATATACATATGTATATAGTATAGATATATACGTATAAAGTACCTACATAAGGTTGGCTCTGTCGAACGGGGCGGAGTGGCTGGGTAGGTAGGTAGGTATACGCGATTTTGACAAATTGCAAACGGACTACTATTTTGCCGTATTCTCAAGAGCTGAAAGAGGGTCTCTCTGCGGCTCTCACCAACCTTCGCGCAAGGCTGTTCAAGAACCGATTGCATCGATCGCTCGTATTCAAGTGCCGCCGAAAAATCCTACCCAGTCATCAATGACAGCGTGCTCTACCTATGTACCTTATATACTTATACATATATGCATCATATGCACGTAGGTATGTATATAGTATATACATGTGTATAGAATTCTCCAGGGTCCTTCTCGCCGGACGAGAAATCACGACGGTTGTCGCGAGCCTTCTTCGGACTCGATCCGTTTCAAGACGAACTTCTCAAAGCAGCCTTTATACTCATTCAATACCTGCCCGCAAAACCTTAACTACAGTACGTAAGCATATGTATACGCGCATATGCATATAGGCATATGGATACCATTTAACCTGAGCCTTTTGGAGGTATCCGACGTTTGAGAACCACTGTGCGGTTAGCCGCCAGACCGCATCAGTTCTCTCTCGCTCGCGCGCTCGGTGAACACGGCCGCGGAGCAAGAGGACACATATCTATACCGAGGAACGAACACGGCGCGGCTTGGCGTCGCGCACACCGACTCGTGGCGGCGGTGGTAGCGGCGGCTCCATATAACCACACAACCGACAGCTTCGCCAACACTCTACTCTATGGCCGCATGGCCGCGCATCTTTGCTTGTCGTACCGCTAAAACAAGAGGAAAAAGTGTTGAGCGGAAGGGAGGCGCGCAGTTAGATAGCCGAGCAAGAAAGGAGCAATGAAAAGGATTTGCAATAAACAAAACACCTCCTATCTTAGAATGTATTATACGCACACCTGCCTGTATATAAATGTAATACTACTATAATACTTAGGCACTGATCCGGAAAGTATTAAATATATGGAACGTTTAAGGAATAATTTTCGAAAGATTTTATTAAGCCCTGTACCTACTCTCACAGTGCGTTACTGCACTCTCTAAACCAACCAGAGCTTATTGTCCGAGAAATCATTCGCCGAACGCGAATGGCCCCCCCCTTGCTCGTGTACTTCCGTGAATCGTGACAATAGAGTTTCAAATCCGTCTCAGATTAAGGGTCGAGTAGAGTTGGATATACCTACCTGTCTACCCACCTACCTACCTACCTAACCTAGATAATGCGATCGACGTTTCGTTATGTTGCTTTTCCAACCCCATCTCTCGTGCCAGAGAATCGGGGAATCCATCCCCGGCCCACTCACTCTCGCGTAGCTTGGCCGGGCGAAGCCCCTGGCCGTGTTTTTCCCCGTGTAGCCCCCTATTTTTCATGTTTCGCTGCGGCTTCGCATGGCACCTTCATTCCGTTTACTATATAGAACGTACTCCGCGCGGACTGAACACCCGGCTGTCAGTAGAGTACGAAAAAGTCGGAACCTGATTGGTCGGCGGTGAGTTTTCATTCGACTCTTTGTCAGCGGAAGCGGTTTTCAACGTATTATAGTGGGGAATGGAGGTCGGTGATTGGAGAAGAGACGCTACGGAGCTACGTGGTTGGCCAAAGCAAGTTAGGAGTCCGCGTGGAGTTCCTTTACGAGCGAGCAGACGATAGCGGCAATCAAGTAGGAAACTGCTTGGGTCTCTCTGTGTAGCGTGATACTCGTACACGTACGCACTCACACGCTATCACCTATTATATGCACACAGAGGCGCGTACGCGCGCGCGCATATCGTATCTACGGGGTTATAGAAGCAACGGCAGCAACGGCAGCAGCAGCAGCAGCGGCAGCAGCAGCAGCAGCAGCAGCAGCTAGGGGGTTGGGAAAACGGGTGGAGGCGCCATATTTGTGGAGGTATGGGAAGTGAGGGAAATCACGAGTGGAGAGAGTTTATGCGGGCATCCGTGTCAGCCTGGTGACGGCCATTTTGCGAAAAACTTCGATTTGTTTGTGTGGCTGGGCTAATATGTGCGTATGACGGAAACGCCGATTTTGGTTGATTAACCATGATTCAAACCGTCCCTGCCCCCATGACCCCCGCCGCGAGTTTTCCGCACGTATTATACATTCGTAATTAATAATTACGTTAGACACGAACCCGCGATAGCTATTAGGGGCTAGCATGGGCTTGGAGGAACTGGGAAAATAAATAAAAATAAAACAAATGACGGGAGCTTAATTGCAAAAATTTACAGACGTCAATCGGCCGGTATATACATACCGCCTTACGGATATGTAACATACTATACATATATATATATACGTGTAGTTGCGTCGATGTCGCGTTGACTAGAAGAAAAAAAACGAAGCAAAAAATAATATTGAAAAAAACGAAAATATGTATGTATGTATATATATGTACAGCATGAAGAAAAACAATCAATATAACGCGTTGGCAGCGATCAGAAGGAAGGTTCTCTCCACCGCAACGTACCGAGTGAAATTTATTATGATTGATGTTGACGAATCATAATCAGAATAAATAAAACCCGACTTGACGTTATTTTTTTCCCTATACACAAACCGCGCCGCTTCGCGCACGACGCATACGGCATAGCAGGTTTTTAGTTTTAATTTAATACCGCGACTAAAGAAGGTATCGGGCGGTTAATACGAGCACCGCTTCCGAGCAAGCGCTTGAGGGGAACGAGGGAAAACCACGGTTGAGAAGCAACAGCGGAGCAGCGTTCGAGGGGTGGGACGTTGGATTGTATAGACGGAGAGTGGGGAACCATCCCCACCACTCGTGTAACCGTCAGTTGCTCCGAGGTCGTCGTAGTGGAAGGTTGATTCTCGCAAGTTTCACATTATATATAACTTTATCATGTTTTATCAGAGACACGGATGGTTATACTTGTGTAGAATGAATTGAGATTGATAACGTTACCGTGCTGAAACCTATAATTAAAATAAAAATAAATAAAAATACAAAAATAATCAAAGATACACAAAGACGAATAGTTAAATACCTGGATTACAAATTACACACAACTATTACGACTCAACGTTAAAATAAACTAATTATTTATTTATTTTTATTCATCAATATCATTGTTCGGTCAGTGTCGCTGTTGTCGAAACAATTTACCAACATAATTTTTGTCACTCCGTTGGTTTCTTTTTTCTCCTTTTTTTTTTTCTTTTCTTCTTTTTTCCATTTATTCGAGTCACCCCTCAAGGCATTGTGACCGTCGGTTTATACGGTCGACAGTGGCGGCGCGGATTTCGAATCTGCTGGCATTTAAGGCACCATGTAAGTTTGGATTGTGGGAATGTATAGAAGATAAATGATAAATGATAAATGATAAATGTTAAATAGAACGTAAATAACAAGGAAGTAAAAGTTGGTATGTATATGGTGAGTGGTTTAACAGTCGAGTGAATGGCTCTAAAAACGCGAATAATAAATAGATCCTCGGTTCGGATTTTGGTGTGATTAAAATGTGCCGGTGATGCGGGATCAGTGAGACAGGCATTTGCGATTCCCTGGGGTGGGGCTGAGAGACGGGAGTGTTTTTTACGATTCTTAAAAACCTGGAAGATGTATCCAAGTGCAGGAATAAATGCCGCTGCAGTTGCTGCAGCTGCTGCCGCCAGACATCCAGTGAGTAAATTACTAAACAGTAAATAATTCCGACTCAAACTCAAAATCACACGCACATACATACACACATTCATTCATTCATTCATTCATTCATTCATTCATTCATTCATTCATTCATACACACACACACACACGAGTTTATATTTTCCTACGTCTATAACAATAAATAGACTGGCACAAAACGAGTCGTTCAAACTAACATGTACACTCGGGTTCGAGACCCGCTCGTCGTCACTCATCCGCGATAACTACTCTCGCATCTCGCCTCCCTCCTCTCTGCCCTCTCCGCTTTCTCGCGACTAATCAGCAGTTAAATAATACCGTCTGTCGTCTCTAATGCGCATACCGGATACAGTCTACCGTGTGGCGTGGGTTATACTATACTGTAGACCCTAGACTGAAGAGAAAAGGAGAGGAGAGAAGAGAAGAGAAGAGAAGAGTGTAGCACGTGGAGAGGAGAAAGAGAAAGAGAAAGAGCGAGAGAGGGAGAGAGAGAAAGAAAATAAAAGCAAAAGAAAGATAGAGATAGAACGATAACTGGTTACGAAAGAGGGGTGCAACGTGCACAACGAATGGGGAAAGGGGGAGAATTCTGAGTCTGACAATAGAACGGGGTGTGCCGTCAGAGGCGCTAGGGGTTATTTTGCACAGGCGTACGACAAACGAGTATGTATCTACGTGCGTGTTAGTTTCTCAACTTTGTAGGTTGTTATTATTCTTGCCCGCATAGGTATATTATACCCGTAACCGTTCTCGGATGTATTTTTATGATTATTATCATGATTATTATCATTATTATTATTATTAATAATATTAAGACATTACGTAAGTATATCTGCACATTTAACAAATTCCTCTCTATCCCTTGTGTTTGTCTTTCATAAATAATATATCCTGTACTTACATTGCCAGCAATATACCATATATATATCATATATGTATGACAGGTAAATTTGTACAGCTGAAATAAAGACGGTTAGAAAAATAAAAAAAAATAAAAAAAATAAAAAAAAAATTCCTTCACGGTTATAGTATGGGTATCTAAGTAGGTAAATATGCACATCTGTTATTATCACGTTTATAACTATTCACTAATGAAACTAACGAACTAACGAATCTACGATAGTTTTATAAATAGCCATAGCCATTAAAGACTACGAAAAAGCTATTAAAAATTAACCTGATACCCTGCGCAATCTACTGTTCTTCTTTTTCATTCTGGTAGTTTTCTTTTGAATACAAGCGCAGCTGCTCCGTCTTCTACTTCTTCTTTTTCTTCTTCTTCTTCTTCTGCTTCTTCTTCTTTTTTTCGATGCTGAAATTATTCAAGATGAACCCTGTATCAATAAATTATTTAATAATGAGAAATTTAAGTCGAAAAATTATATTGAGACAGTTTTATTTTTTTATTTCTTTTTTTTTTTTTTACCGCGATGTTATTGATTGAAATTTGAATCGAGGACGTAGTAGTAGACAGTAATATATGAATGTATCTTATATATTATACACATGAGCTAACTTGTTATATAACTACAATCTAGATCGATCCGGAATTATTTCACCGCCTCGAAACAGCTAAAACTTTATTAAATTGATCTCACAGCTCCGAAGTACCCTACGGGGTTCTAAGATCGCGCGGTGATCAACGATCGATCAACGAACGTGAGTGACGGTGAAACGCTACGAGCCAAGTCAAACCAAGCCAAAGCCAAAGCCAAGTCGAGTTGAGCCGAGCCGAGCCAGAGCTGAGGGAGAGATAATTTTAGATTTCGTTCTCTCTCTCTCTCTCTCGCTCTCTCTCGCGCGCGTGAATGGAGGAGCTACACCACTCCTTCCTTATCCTTCCGCGTACCTAATCGTCTCGAGTGATTAGGGGTGTTTGACTAATTGGTACCGCAGCCAAGTTCGATAGTCTGCAGTCTCACGATCATCGAGTATAGATAAGATATATTATATATATCTATACATCTATATACGCGTAGGTATATACCTACCTACATAAACGACAAAAATTTGACGTCAGATACCTATACTTATCATACAGCCAACAATAAATTATTACTGATTATAATCTAACAATAATTAGTTTTCAATCATAGAAGCGGTCTATATATCTAGTTATACTATAACGCGATAGCTGAAAAATAAAAGATGAAAGAAAAACAAAATAGAAGAAAAAGAGTCATTCATCATTATGTTATGCTATAGAGTGGTTTTCAATTTTTTTCATAATTCTATTTCCTTGTTTTTCAGTTCGTTAATATAATAAATCTAGTACCTCAATGATGAATGGCCCAATGAAATACTATATGGGGAATATTGTATTTCAAGTCTGCTGTTTTCTGATAGGTTTGAAATAATGCGAAACTATATGACGGGATTTAGAGTTTAGCTTTAGGGGATATATACTTATATGGGGGGGCAGGGCAGAAGTCAGTCCTGAATTATAATTCTATTATGTTGGTAACAACATTAAGCGCACTGTATGGGGTAGTTTCCTTTCTAACTGGAAACTATATACAATAAGAGCTGAAAACCTGAGCCAGGCGTATAGCGTAGCTTGGGTGCCAGGGGGGGTAAACAGAGGCAGGCACCCTAGACGCTCCCCAATATCCCTGCAGCAGAATAATCCCTGGGGTCTAGGGCGGCATGATAGCCATAACAGAAGAGGACCGAACCCCGCCCTTTCTACCCTGCAACAGAGCGACCCTTATTACAACAGGGTGTTGCAAATTGGTCCTTTTCGAAAACGGGATTCTTCTCGGTTTTTTCCTTTTCTTCTTCTTTCCTTTTCTCTATTTTTCGTTCTCTATTTTCCCCAATAGCTAGTCTTGTTTTATTTTCCTTTTACAATACGCGTTTCGTCTCTTGCCACACCACTTCCTTTTCTCCTTTCGAGATCGTCTAGAGACCAGTCAGTCAGGCATAGAGTTACGTCCTGCACTTCCAAAGGAATTCACGTGTGAGCCAAAGCGTGGGTATTAAACGAATAATAGGCTCGTTGTTGAGCTGTTAGGTTCGCATTTAAATAACTATCAAATTACACTCGCGGGACAAACCTGGCTTTTTTGTCCTCGACATTCCCATCTCTCTTTCTCTTACTCTTACTCTCTCCCTCTCTCTCTCTTATTATTGTTCTACAATCTACGTCTATTCAAAACACACAGAATACTAAAATGTCTTACTCGTCTTTTTTCTCGCCACTTTATTCTGGAATTCAACCTCGGGGATATAATATATACCTATACTGTATAGAATAGTAAAGGCGCCGATCGCGACGACACGGTTTCTTATCCTCCTCCTCCTCCTCCTCCTCCTCCTCCTCCTCTGGGTATTGGATCGGTGTCTGGCAGCCTGATGCACAGTGGTTTGTTTCTCCTCGTTAAATAAGAGGCCTGGGTTCCGTAGAATGGCACTAATTGGCATTAGGGTTGGCACTTTGCCTTGTCGTTTGGAGTCTCGCTCACAATCAGCTCTCTTGGTGATTCATTCTTTACTCATCCACTACTCTACTATATACGCATATATAGGTACCTACTGCGGGAATATAAACTCAACTGCCACCCATATCGAACGGATTAAGAAGAAATCAAGAGTGCTGCAGAACCCGGAGATGAGAATATATATATATATGTATATGTACACCTATATATAGCAATAAAATAATATAATGTAATCGCTTCTGTTTTTATTCTTCACATTTTAGTATTATAGACGTAAACGTGCGGTATATATATACATAGACGCATGTAGGTATATACATATGATATAGGTATATAACGCGGAGTGATCAGATTATAGAAAGGAGTAGCGTATTTCTTCGTAATGGCAGAGCAATCATTTCGCAACTCGTTTTGTCGGACAGCGCAAATGGAAATGGAAATTTCAATATAAACGTTCCGGAATAATTCACAGGTAATAGGCAGATGAATTCCGAAGATAAATTTGCTTGCGGGCGGACGGACGGAGCCGCTCACCAAGGCGGGAGTAGTTACCGGCTATTATAACATCAGGAGTTCCTCAAATTGCCATACCGCGGGGATAAACTTCCGCGAACTATAAAGTTTACGCAAATATAACGCCGCGACATCGATAATCCGCAAATCACTCCGCAACGTACGTATACTACGTTCTATCCTCTGTCATACCTGCAGTTTATCCGAATCTTCGCTGCAGTCTTGCCTTTCCCAAATGAATTAATCTATTAGAATAAATTTAATAGAGGAAAATTTATTCATCACAAATTAGCTACCAAAATACTCCACGTCCGTATATGCACTATATACCTACACGAGATCTTCTCCGATTAAAAAAGGAATGAGTAGGTGAATAATAAAAGGTAAAAATGACACAGCTTTTACCCCCGGGCCCCCGGGGACCGAGCGATAATTTTCGATCCCGAGAGCCCGGCCTGGTCGGTTTGTTGCCTTCGGGGCGACGCGGACGCGACGCTATATCTGAGGAGAGCGGGGGAGAACCGACTCCGGTGCGGGACCTGGGACTCCAGCGGCGTCAAGGTAAATTAACATAAGAGCCTGTGTGCAAACAGCACGAGGGAACGTACACGTGTCTCCCACACGGAGATAGTTAATTACTCGTTTGTGCGCGACGAAGACGGGTGTCGGGACCAAGTCCTGTAGTGTCGCTCTGTCGCTCCTCCGCCGCGGGGTTCCCGGGGTTTCGGATACTCGGACAGCTACGCTACCATCTCCGGGCTGTGGGACTGAGATCGAGCTATTCCCTGTTTCGTCGACAACCTCTCTACACGCTTGGCTTACACAGTGTCTCTCTGCCGCGATGCGATACAGAGTAAGAGAAAGAGGACGAGCCACAGAGAGCGAGAGAGCGAGAGAGAGTGAGAGACGTGAAACTATACATCCACGTTATACACGTACCTATATAGATATACCTACCATATCTACCCATACCTATCGGGGGTGTGGGACGAAAGACGAAACTGAGGTTAATGATATACATGGGCTACCGTACTGCAGGCTTGATCTCATCCGCTCTACCGGCTTGTTCTTCTCATACCGCGCACTACTCTGTCTCTGTTTCTTTCTCTTATAATCTTGTACAACTGCACCGGTGTTGCTGCTGCTTCTTCTTCTTCTTCTTCTTCTTATTTTTCTTCTTCATCTTCTTCTTTTCCCTCTTGAGCTATGTATATATATATATATATATATATTATACGATCGAGTATACCAGTATAAGACCGACTGTTGTATAGCTGGTATCAGGTCTTGCAGGCTGAACTACTACACTACTACCTTCGTGTACAGCTACTTGCTATGTTAATTGGATTAATTTTTTCCTAGTGATATAAGGAGATTATACTAAGCGACAAAAAGAATAGAATCTTTTATACCTGACGCGTGTATGAGGATAAGTATTTGTGTGAATGGATACAGGTAGGTATACAGGTATACAGGGTGAACGTCTAAAGTCGAAACACTTGGAGCAGCGTTGAGGCTGCCGAGAATCCAGCGTTTGCAATTGTGTCCCAATTCCAACGTGAACGCTCATGCTCCGAGTGGTTCGACGTTAGACATTCACCCTGTATATGCCGATATTTCGGAGTAGGTGCCTAGCCCCTAACCCCGAACTGTGTTATTTGTTTAAATTAATGTTTCACTCTAGCGGTATAGCTATACGTTAAATACACACGCAACTTAACTTGACTCTCGTGGTGAAAGGGTGTACATACGCACATACGTGTCTCGATCCTTGGTGTAAGCGAGCGGTGAGAGAGCTCTTCAGTTAAGTGAGCCTCGCGACTATATACGACGTCGTCGCCTAACTTACTTGTACAGAGACTCTTCAAGGAGGATAAGGGACGGCGCAAGAATTATACCAAGAGAAGAAAAATAAGAAGACAAGAAATACTGTATAAGAGAAAAAAGAAAGAACACGTATCTACTAGGCAAAGTACAAAGCCAAAGTTCTTATATTAAAATCAGAATCAAAAATGTATTCTTTATATTCTCTTCGTCTGTAGTTTTTTTCTTCTTTTCTTTTCTTTCTTTCTTTCTTTCTTTATCATTCGATTCTACATAGAGGGTTTAACTTTTGACGGTGAGTATACCTGACATCTCAGTGCGGGAGGGAGTTGAAAGGATTGTATATATATATATATATATCTATAGTATAGTATAGTATAGTATAATATAATATAATATAAAGAAAAAGCACTGAAGGAGAAATAAGAAACGGTGCAGCACGAGCCTGGGCGGGGATTCCTACATTAACGATGGGTTTGTATATGCAGATAAAGAGGTCCTCCTTAAAACGTTCACGATATAATATATGTAGCTCTGTATTATATATGTATAGTAGTATATATTATATATTATAATATAAAGACGTTTTCGCTACGGGTGATAACGATAATTTCTTTTACTGCTGCTACTGCTGCTGCTGCTGCAGTCGTTCGCGGTATGTATATTATCTGTAATATGTATTCCTATTCTGACAGCAATACGATATCGGTTGGCGGTCGCAGGAATTTTTACGTTTAGGGTATAGTTATGTACACCAACTGCATGGTATGACGTCGAAGAAATTTTATAGTAACATTTTGTTCAAATATACTTGCATTAACGAATTGTATATAATAAATGTATATTATACATATATATTATATATATATATAGCTATAAGCTATGTAATATATATACATATACAGTACTTAATAGTTATACCTAATATTCCGCGTAAAACCACTCGAGATTACAGCGAGGCGCCCCGTTGAAGATTTCGAAGAATCAAGTTCGCCGCAAAGAAGAAGAAGAAGAAGAAGAAAAAAAAGAAGAGAAGATAAAGAATGAAAAAAAGGATAATACGCTCCTTGTACCCTTCAGAGTGTCTAATACCAAAAGTGAGGTGGAGTCTCGAGCGGTCGGAAAAGAGAAGAGAAGAGAAAAAAAAAGAAGAGAAGAGAAGAGAAGAGAAGAGGTCAACGAGAGAAACTCTCACGTCCGAGTGCCGGAGCCGCAGGGTTCTCTCTCGGGATAACTGTCCAAAGTTTAGGGACGCCTGCGGTGTTTAACCCCTCTTCCCCCCTTCCCGCCATCACCCTCTGGTTTTTCCCGCCAACGGAGATGACTCGGGTGTCGTTCTTCACGTTGGGGATAACGGCGAGGTAGGGGGGCAAGAGAGAAGGGGACAGGGATGTTGTCCCGGGTATCCCCGATTCCACAGTAGCAGTAGTGCGGGTTGGCGCTAGCGGTTAACGCGCGGTTCCAACCAACCGACGGGTGAAATTCTCCTGCCATGAAGGGGGGAAGCGAAGGGGCGTTAGATAAAGGGGCAAAAACGGGGTGTGATGACTGTAACAGATTAGGTCGTCTACGACGGGTCTTTCTTCTTCCTTCTCTCTATCTTCATCTTCCTCTCCTAGCCTTTCTCTCTCTCTCTCTCTCGTTTCTACACATCTCCGTCGTCGTCCTATTATCATAGCTTTTGTCATTTGGTCGCCTCCGCTTTTGTTGTTGGTTAGGTGTACTATACGTATACCTTATATACACGTATATATAATATATACCTATATACAGGGTACGGGTTCACTCTTGTACCAACGAGGGTTCTAGATCCTGCGGGGAGAGCCTCGTGCACTCGTATACACCAACGATGCACGACAGTTGGCCGATATTTGAGGATCCTTTGTATAACACTATATGCGTGCACAGTTTAAGTTCCTTTTTATTTCTAAAACCCTTTCTTTCTTCCTTTAATCCAACATGCATCACCTATGTAGCTACTATATATCGATACCTCCGCGGAATAACCGGCTATCTCAGAAGTTGCTTGAAAAAGCAGCTATCTCAGATTTTGCTTGAAAAAGCGGCTATCTCAGATTTTGCTCGAAAAAGCGGCTATCTTCAAATCATGCTAGCGAAATTTTGCATCAAAAACGTAAAATTATGATTCAAAAGCTGAAAAAACAGGTTGGAGCAGACATTATAATGTCTGGGCTTTTGCTCCAACCTGTTTTTTCAGCTTTTAAATCATAATTTTACGTTTTTGACGCAAAATTTCGCTAGCATGATTTGAAGATAGCCGCTTTTTCGAGCAAAATCTGAGATAGCCGCTTTTTCAAGCAAAATCTGAGATAGCTGCTTTTTCAAGCAACTTCTGAGATAGCCGGTTATTCCGCGGAGGTATCGATATAAGCTGAAAAAAAAAAATATATATATATTTATCAATTTTAAACCGAGATGTTCACTTTTCCATATGATCTTCCCTATATACATATCGAGTATATGATGAGGTGAAAGCGTAAAAAAAAAAGAAAACAAATTGCCTGGTATCAAAGACAGCTGCAAATACGTATAGACTGCATAATACGGGAAACTAGTTATACCTAGTAAACAGTTCTGCGCCGTTATAGAGATTAGAACTAGATCAACTAATACCTATCCTACGTACATCCCCTAGTTCTACATTATATCGTCACGTTTGTTTGTCATTCTTAGTCGCATATGATGCGGTTGTGCAGCCTAGCGTGCATTAGACCTAGGCCTGAACGATGCGGGTATTATATATAGGTATAGGTATATGAATGTATTACATAGTATGTATTATAGTTAGTCCAGTCGGCAACGGTTATTCTGTATAGTTGTAGACCATTCGATGTACTCTCGATTTGATCGTGTGTAGGGGGGATTAGCAATACTATACGTCATATTTGCATAGGTATATATGTGTATACTTATACTGTATACACGTCGCGTGAGCTGCGCGTGTCGCACCTATCTATCTGTACAGGGTATCTCTAGCCCGGTCTTTATTCTTCTCGCCCTTTTCGTCTCTTCACTATCACCCTTTTCCTCTCTCAAACCCCGCTTCTGTTTCTTTTATATATATATAGTATATAGGTATACATAAAATACATAGGTACATACATATACACGAATACGTAGACCAGACTTTTTATATACAACGAGCTTTCGACATCCCTATAGCGCCATTCTAGAATCATATATGCACGTATGTACATGTATACATATATATTATATAGACTTGTGTGTGTATGTTTGTATGCGAATCACTCAAATATGCACCCCGACATCGTGTTGCGGTCGTATATCTACCTACCTACCTACCTATGGAAAGGGGGATACGGTCCAAAGCGACAAGACGCGACACGACACGACGCAACGCAACCCAACGCGGATAGATAGAGAAGAAAGAAAAAGCAATAAAACCTTTCTACGATTTTCGCCTCCATCCACCTTTGCGCTGAGTGGTGCAGGAAAAGAGGAAGATGCCACGGCTCGGTTTAGGGTGAAAAAGAGTATAGCTGGGGTGTGGTGTGGTTTAGTGTACACAGTAAAAATTTTTGTAAAATTTAACACAAAAGTTTGCGTTGACCACTTTTGTTACACAAAATTTCTGTTCTTTCAACACAATCAGTTTATGTTACAAATAGTAACACAGCTTTATGTTAAAACTAACACAAAACTATGTCGAAATTTTGTGTTGATTTGAGAGTAACATTTAGAAAGTGTTACTTGTGTGTTAGTTTTCACGTGAAGCTGTGTTACTTCTTTGACATCAACTGATTGTGTTGAAGTAACACAAATTTTGTGTAAAAAAAAGTGGTTAACACAAACTTTTGTGTTAAATTTTACAAAAAAATTTTTACCGTGTACAGTGTACACCATACCGTACACCGTATACGCTAGGCACGTACAATTCCAGTACGCTACTAGTGTGTGTAGAATTTGTGCATGTATACGACCGCCAGCGCCGCCTAACTTCTGTGCCAGGCAACTCTGGGGTGAAAATCGCATGCATGTATACGAAAACACAAGCTTGTTCATACGAGTGTCGTAGTACGAGCCTAGCGTATACACCTTACCATATCATACCTTCAGGGCATATGTGTATCACATCTAGTATGATATAAAGTATACGAGGTGTCCTTTTCAAAACGACTTCAGTTTGCCACGACGTTTGCGATATACCGCTGCAGGATGAGAAGAACGACTTTTACAAACCCTACCGAGTTACGTTAGGTTACGTTATGTTACGACTATACCGTGCGAGAGAGGGTGTTCGATCGATTCTCACTGACAATTTTCATCCACATTCACCACTTTCCTATAGTATGAATGAAAAAAATAAAACATGAAAAAAGAAAGGAAAAAAAACAACAGAATTTCAAGATATCTCTGTATTGGAATTATAACTATACGTATTATAGGTAACATACACGCACAATGGGCGTCCGATACATCTACCAGCTACCTACCTACCTGCCTGCCTGCCTACGTTCGTTTCATTATTTTATAAAACGATTGTATCATTTTAATTGCCTCTCACGGGTTAAACGGCAACCACCCCGGTTTTATCCGATCATCGGAGTACATGCCAGTTATTTTCTATGTACTATAGTGTCTGGTGTTTTCTAGTCATTACAGTATAACTCGCTTCCTTATCCGCATGCACACATACCTTTATATTATATATACGATATACATATTATATCAAGATATATACCTACAGTTAAACGAGACAAACCTTTTTTTTTACACATAGAGAGAGGGTGAGGTTCACGTGCGATTTACCGTATCCCTTTTATACACACGCTTTTCTACATAAGTATATATTTATGTATACATATATAGGTAGTGCGTATAGATATTATAATAATCATATACGATATAAAACACGCGTTTATCCTTATATTTTTCAATTCCATATACCAAGCTATAGTATATATATATATATATATATATATATCTATGTACTACATACAGCAACTTTATATTCCTGTTTTTATTTTATTTTTATTTTTTTCTTCATTTTTTATTTTTATTCCTTTTCACGTGTCGTGTAGCACGTCGTGTTGGTACAAGCCTTCGGTACGTGATCAACGAATCAAAACGTATCGTTTATGCAAATTGCGGTAGAGGGCTGCGGTGCGGTGCACCCCGCAGTGTGGTCACTCCTGCGTATACCTATATACGCATATAATATACATATACCGTATATATATATATATATACGTGTATATAATATATAACTATATACCTACATCAAGGAGAATAATCACGTCGATTAACAAGCTGCCCGAGCTAGTCCTTACCACTCCGCATCCCTTCGTCCGCGCATGTATGTATATGCAGCATCGAACGGCGACACTGCACATAGGAGTGTTATGGTGTAGAGTGTAGACACACAGTCTTCGATTAACATAAGCTGTAACGCCATCTTGGCGTCTCATATATATATATATATATATATATATATACATACATACACTATATAGGTTCTTCTATAGGTTTATTGTTAACTCGTATCCTCTTACCCCATGGCTATGCATGCATGTGGTAAACTAAAACTAAAATCGACTCCTTCATATAATGTATACCTATGTATAATATATACATGATCTTCTCGCTCCATCGGTGTCGCTGTAACACGCTTCCTGCCTAACCGCTCCTGCAGCATATACTAGGCGAGAAGAAGAATGAGCGCTCGACCATGAGGAGGATAAGCGACGTATGAATAATTCAATACGATTTAGCTATAAGAGAGAGAGAGGGAGAAAGAAAGAGAGAGAGAGAGAGATTGAGATTAAACAATCATATAATATGCATATAGTGCGGTCTTATATATGGATAGTATATAGATATACGTATATTATATAGGTATACCTAGGTAGGTATATAAAGACAGGTAGATCGCGAGGTGAAGAAGGGTAGTTGCATAGAGGTATATGCGGCTTTCGCTAGCCACCTGCGGTGGCCGGAACTGAAACCACGAGTTTGTGGTTTAGCGGTCACCCCAAACCCTGGCAAAGCCAGCTTCTATGGAACTGCCCTATTTCTGTTGAGTTCATTCACAAACCCCGAACCACGAACCACCGACACTCCTCGTATATTACTATATACCCACCAGCTCTCTATACCAGATTCGTACCGTTTAGGTTTTCCCAAATTTAGAAATATCCTTGGAAACGATAACCCCCCCCGCCTTTTACGTTATATTCCCTAAACATTATATATATATGCGGTCACGAGGTCAGTCTAGACGGTTTAAATCCACTTCTGTTAAATGAGATACGAATATAATTTATATATATATATATTATATATACAGAAAAGGATACATATATATATAGGAAAGGTAAAATTGGATTAGATGCGGGGAACAAAAACATGAAGTTATTTATAGCAAGTGACGCGGATAATAATAAAAAATAATAAAAATAATAAAACAGAGAAAAGAAATAAGAACAATAAAACTAAGAGTATATACATCGATTATTATATACGTGGATGAGGACGAGGATGATGTGTGTTATTGCGCTCAACTAACTACCTAATTCTACGACGATACCGTACATTAATACTTGCACTATTGTATATATCTGCGCGATAGTATAATGTATATAATCGGCGCTGGGTGAATTTACGCGGAAAATATATACTATAAAGGTGTGTAGGTAATTGGCTGGCGCGTAAGTGAGTGAGTGAGTGAGTGAGTGAGTGAGTGAGTGAGGGGATAGCTCAGAATAAGGAAAAGCCAATAAATAAATTGGATTTTATAACGGCTTTGCGGAGACAAATGGGATCAACGATTTTGCCGATCAGCAAGCCTAGGATTTGCAACGCTCTCGCGTATATGTATGTATGTGTGTACTTACTACACACACACACACACACACACACACACACACACACACACACACATATATATTTATATACGCGAAGACGACCCCTATATATAAGGCTAAGTACTAACGAGCTAACGGTCGACAAAAATAACTTCAAACCGTACAAGCGTAATGTCTCGGCTTACATATTTAATATAATATATAATCCGTGTAGGTATGCACGTGACATACACGCGATTTTAATCTATACATCGACCGAACTCTGCACTATTTATTTAACTTCATTTCTACATCGCATATATACAGTCGCGTCCCTATTAGAGAAAATAGTAAAAAAATATTCCACGTGTCTAGTGGCATTAGGTCGTATAATTTTTGTTTATATTGTAATTTTCTATAAAAATCATGAAAACGCATAAATATAATTCCAAGTTATGAGAATTCTAAAACCTAAATGGAAAGAGTCGTATGTGGGCGGATAATAACTTTTATACGATTATTTCGATTTGAGAAATGCCTAAAGAGTCGTATAATGGCGATTCCGAAAAAGGGATGAATGCAGAACAGGAAAAAGAAAAGAATCAAAGCATGACAACAAGTTAGCTCGCCTATACATACCGAGAGTTTTCGGTGAAACTACACTGACCCCCTCCAGTTGCGGCGAAACCAACGCAGTGAGGCTACGACCGAGCGTGTTGGTTTCGCCGCAGGGAGGGGGTCAGCAGTTCGATCGAAAACTCTCGGTATAACACAGCGAGGAGGAAGAGCACGAGGACGGAGGATCAGAACTAATTTAGCGTGGTATGTTTGAGCTCGAATCTCGGCGTGTTGATTCAGTTGAAAACAATCGTTTCCTTTGTAATAGACACTGGCATTAGAACATGGCTCGTATAACGACGAGGTAGAGGTTTTAGGTCGGTGCCCGCGAGTCGCTTCAAGAGTTTGAAACTGTAAGTAAGTAGAGGTGCAGATGCGAGCCACCTTTCGCCGGTTGTTTGTACGTAGCATCCCTGATGGCCGAACCACGTCCAAACATCTTAAATCATACCGGGCAAACGTAAACACATAAAGCCACAAGCCAGTCGTGGCCACGTTTCAAACTGTAATTATTTAACTCTGGTTTTCCCGGCGTCTATCCCAGCTCTGTGCAGCCGCCACACACACCACACCTCGCCTCGATTCACCCAGAGGTTTATTATTCTTTAAGAAATTGAAAATAGATATTAGCAACTATTCGCTGCCATATGTTATGTTGAAAAATAACACCCACAGCGGGGGGGGGGGGGGGGGGGGGGGGGATTTCAAGGTGGCGAAATTTTATCCGAACGAGCGACCTATTTTCAAACGTTGAATTTCAGATGAAAAATGGACCGCAAAGAACGTAATAAAACGCAGCAGTTTTCACTAATTTGAAATTAAAACTAACGAGATTCCTAGGAACCTCCTCCTCGTCGCGATTAATTCTAATTTCTATTGCAGTTTGATAATTGCGGTTATTGCTAAAAGGCGAATGAAAGGTAAAGAAAGCTAGTAGCATATTATATCTGCATTCGCGTATAAGAGGAGAAAACAAATCATCATCATCATCATTCGTTTAAATTCTAAGGAATCGACAAATTAATCTTCTCCACGGTCCACGAGCTCTTATCTGTTACCTTATACCCATCATCGCATCTTATTTATGTTCTGTTTGTTTTCAGGGTCCGCCGCAGCCCGGTCAGCCGTTTAAATTCACGGTTGGAGAGTCCTGCGACAGGATCAAAGAAGAATTCAACTTTCTTCAGGCACAATATCACAAGTAAGTTTCCCGCTCTTTTATTATACGGTAAATTTATGTTTTCGCGTGAAATCTGCAGTCAGACATATAAAATATATAATATATGTGAAAAAAAATAAAAAAATCTTCGCACAAACCTCCTTTTACAAAAATTTCATTTATTATATAGTTTTTTTTTTTTTTTTCTTCTTCAAACGTAGTACTGCGCCAATATACGCAGCTACTCATACTAAATCCACGGTATACTTATTATATCCCGCCAATAATATCCTCCGTGGAAATGATTTTTTCTTCTCTTTTCTTTTCTTTTCCTTTCTTTTCTTTTTACCTCAGATCACTTCAGATATTATTGCAAAATTATTTCAAATTTTATGGATTTCGTATTACGTCGTGTAAGAAGATACACCTACTGGTCGCATCTTTTATCGAAAGTTTTTTTTTTCTTTAAATTTGGAGAAAATATTCTAACATCTTGTAGTTTCGGGTTAAAACAATAATACAATATGAGAGATTTGAAAAAAAAAACAAAAAAAAAGAATTATGTCCAAGGTGTATTATACCTATACGTTGCTATACTCCCTTAAGTCATATCCCGTATCCACCTGTCCACGACGGAAGAGATTTGGAATGAAATGAAATGAAATGAAATGAAATGAAATAAGATAAGATGAAATGAAATAAAATGAAATAAAATGAAATAAAATAAAATGAAATGAAATCTGTGACAACGACTATCTTCCTTTATCCCTGACGTAATCCCTGCAGCTAGCTACCTAGTCAGTCTGCAGCAGGGAATAGGTATATCCTTCGAGAGTTTTCACTCCTCCACAGAGACAGACCAAATCCGCGACGTGACGTTACGCGACGCTTCTTGTTTACAAAATCTGTCATATATATATACTCCATATATACACATATGTAGAAACGTATATATCTACATATATGTGTATTATACCTATACCCATATCTATACCTATACCTACACCTACCTACTGCACCTAATACCTATATATCCAAGAGCATCCGGACGAATGTGCTACGAGCACGCGAAACGAGCGGATGTAATTATTTACCCAACTGGCTGCAACTGTGCACACAGGCGCGAGGGAGAGAAACTACGGTGATGATGCGATGCACGCTATAGGTATATTAATATGTATATACTATATACATATATATATATATGACTAGATGTGTGTTTATCTACCTATATCTATGTATAGGTATACATACTGTATATATGGATAAACCTGCTCGTAATCCACCCGCGCCTCTCTTACATATATATATTATATATATATATGGGCAGTTCCACCAATTATCTGTAAACGATCCGGGATCAAAAGTTCGATTTGTCTGCAATTTTGATATCTCATAGTGTGTATTGAGTTGTGCAAATCCACCAAGTATCAGACCTCTAAGCCTTATCGTTCAGGAGATACGCGTTGATTAGTCTTTCAACTTTGAGCCCATTGACTTTTACATTAGAATTTTTATCCTATCTCGATCGCAAAAAAGCGAATTCGATGATACATGTTTTTTATGTAAAAATGTCTGATCTTTCCGAATATGAAATTCGTTTCAAGTTACATTCTCAAAAACCGTCAAAAAATACGTTTTTTCGAGAAAAAAAACGTGTTTTTTCAACGTTCCCCAATTTTTTTTTTCAAATTTGATATTTTTATCTGAAAGATTGCAGTTTTTAACTGAAGGAACTGAAATTTGTTTTGGGTGCTCGAAATGGGATATTGAGTATAAAATGTATTTTTTTGTTTTTTCAGCCAAGAATCCTCAATTTAATAAACATAAATGCAACTCCCGCCTGATCCCATCTCGAGCACCGAAAATAAATTTCAGTTTCTTAGGTTAAAAACTGCAAGCTTTCGGATAAAAATATCGAATTTGAAAAAAAAAATTGGGGAACGTTGAAAAAACACGTTTTTGTTCGAAAAAACGCATTTTTTTCACGGTTTTTGAGAATGTAACTTGAAACGAATTCCATATTCGGACAGATCAGACATTTTTACATAAAAAAACATGTATCATCGAATTCGCTTTTTTGCGATAGAGATAGGATAAAAATTCTAATGTAAAAGTCAATGTGCTCAAAGTTGAAAGACTAATCAACGCGTATCTCCTGAACGGTAAGGCTTGGGGGTCTAATACTTGGTGGATTTTTACATCTCAATACACACTATGAGATATCAAAATTGCAGACAAATCGAAATTTTGACCCCGGATCGTTTACAGATAATTGGTGGACCTGCCCATATACAAACTCAGATTATTACATTCATTTACCTATATATAGTATACATACCTATATATATATAGGTACACGTTTATTTGTTTACTCATATATTCATTCATTCATTCATTTATTTATTTATTTATTTATTTATTTATGTCCAACTGCCTGAGATATAATATAGGTGTATGTATATTGTAGGTATGTATGTGTATACTATAATAGAGAGAAGCGTGGGTGAGCGAGGCATATATAGTATATATAGTATATATATGTATATACTATAGCGTTTCGCACGATGCATAATACGAGCGTAAATTGTCTGGTTAAAAATTCAAAAGATTATAAAGTTAATGAAATACTGTCGGTTTAATACGCGCGAAGAATAATAATTATTATAATATGTACGTCTACACATTACGAGTAGAAAACTGTTAACTTATACATAATATTATATAGCATATTGTATACCGTGAGGAAACGTGAAAAGAGCTAGTTCCAAGCGCGCAGGCGCTGATTTATTCGAATATAATACGAGGGCCGCCAATTTCAGACTTGCCACGAATATCCCTAGAGTCCGTCTGTTATTTGTTTCCGATTATTGTCAAATACTTACAAATGGTGGCAGACCGTTGCAGGAAAATAGGTTATGTTCGTTGTGAATCTATCAGACGATAGAACTAGGGATATTACTGAAAAGTTGGTGGAGCTGTTGCTAGCGCGATTCTGCCTACCAACGATATTCGAATAAATCTCTTTCCACGTTTCCTCACGGTATATTATAGTTGAAGAAAAACGTGTATACAAGTGATTGATATATACATAACTTTTATACCGTGAAGAATCGTGGATGCGGATCACTTGTTGATATTTGACCAATTCACAATGAATTGAACACGCAGATTCATTCAACAAGTGATCAGCATCCACGAATTTTCACGGTATAAAATTATACACAGTTATATTATAATGTTTGAAATTATTATTTCTAAATGAACAGAAAATAATTAGTTTTTATGATAAATAAAATCTTGATTTTCACTTATCTTGCCATCTTTTTTTTTTTATTTTATTTTTTCTTACATTTTAGTTGAATAGTTACAAAAATACACACGTATGTAATATAGAGGAAAAGGATATAAGCAGTATAGGCTATATATATCAATGATTAGGAGAAACAGAATGGATGAATATAATGAGTATATATATATATATATATATATACATATATATATATACCGTGACAATCAGGTGAAACCGAATGGTCCGATTCCCCGGCCGGCGGATATTACGTATTTTTATGGGGTTAGCCACTCGTTGCGCTGAAAAATTTCTAAGGTGATTTGGCCGCGAGGTCGATGCAACAAAACACCCTGAGGATTTTCAGTGCAACGAGTGGCTATCCCCATAAAAATACGAATCATCCGCCGGGTGGAGGATCGGTCCATTCGGTTTCACCTGATTATCACGGTATATTATACTAGATGAATTAAAAGTATAGGAAAATTGAAAAAAAAAAACCGAAGTATAGGAGAAAAAAAAGAAAGAAAATAATAATAATAATAATAATAATAATAATAATATATTATGTCTGATATACATCTATCTACATATTTCGATATAACGATTAATCTCAACTTTTCTCCCCGAACAGCTTAAAGTTGGAGTGCGAGAAATTGGCCAGTGAGAAAATTGAGATTCAAAGGCATTACGTAATGGTAAGCCGCCTCAAAAAAGAAAAAAAAAAAAGGAAAAAATTAAGAAAAAAACAAATATATAAGAGAAAAAAAATAATAGATAAATAATAATAATAATAATAATAATAATAATAATAATAATAATACGATTCGTTCGCGCGACTCCGAAGTCTCCTTGCGATACGACGAAACATTACATGCAATTATTATCTGCTCGGTCTCGGCATAAAAAAATTATCAGATCTTTGGATCTTCTCCCATATATTATGTAGTAGAACGTTAGAAATTGAATCGACCGAATCAAAAAGAGAAAAAAGAAAAACAGAAATACCTAGTTTTGTTTTTCTCTCTCATTGAATTTTTTTGTTTTGTTGTGTTTTTTTCAAAATCATTTTTGAGTTATATCGAATTTTCGTCGTTTCTATATACGATCGTGAAAATATTTTTCAATTTTTTGTTTCATTCTCATTTGAATTTCTTTTTTTTTTTTTTTTTTACCGCATTCCCGGTAATTCACTTGAAAAAGAATTGTGTTTGTGACAGCGGTGCATTTACGACTCATAAAGATAAAAACAAGAAGAAAAAAAATAACGTTTTTGACATAGTTAAATTTGAAACAAAATTTTGTATATCATATTTGACGTCGACCCTACACGGTCAAAATACATACATAGAATACACACATGGAATAGATACATAAAATTTGTACTGCAGATGCAGATGCCGAGCTGCGAACAAATCCGCGATATAAAATCAAATCTGTTTCGTCCTATTATAATATACCTATATATATTGTATATACATGTATATTATATATATGTATATGAATATGTATCTAGGTATACATACATGTACATACACACATATATAGTTACGTATAACATATACATATATAGCAAACCAGACACGGAGCGCGCAATCGTATCGTACTACATTATCGCATATACCTATATATATATTATATATAAACGCATACACAACCGGAAATACCGGACACTAACACTGGCCGTGATAATATTTGATGTCACACCGCGGCTGCACTAATCGTGTGTTTTAACAGCTTGGCTGCACTCCCGTATACCAAACAAATCGTACGCCGACCAAAGTGCCAACGACCATTTCAACTTCACATATACTTGTAAATTTATTTCATTCTTATTTTCTTTTTTTTTTTTTAAATTTAAATTTTTTCTTATTAAATCCATGTTACAATATAAACATATTACCTATTCATATATAGGTTACTATATTATATGGGGCATCTCTATTTAATTTACATATCATTGTTCCAACTCTTAATGAAAGTTGAAATTTTCTTTTTCCTTATCATTTTCTTTTTCTCATATTTTCATCATTCACCGTATGTACTTGCTATTTACTTACGAATTTTTCAGGCTGAAAAAAAAGAAAAAAAAAAAAAAAAGAAAAAATCAGGCATCATTTCCAAAGTGTATATCTTATAAAATGTATACATATCTTATTAAATCTGAAATATTGATGATTTGGTACTATATGAAATGCCCCATGTATACAATATACATATGTACATAAATTTCTTTCTTTTTTTCTTTTCAAACAAATTTTACAACCCGTCTGCACAGTGATTGCAGTGAAAGAGGTCGATTATAATATAATTTGTCGTCGAATTGTCCCTTTGGTCAGGTCGACTCCCTCTAGCCCTTGTGCCCCTACGCCTCCCGGTGCTCTGTATCTCTCTCTCTTTCTCTCTCTCTCTCTCGCTCTCTCTGTCTTTCTCTCTTCTTCTCTCTCTATTAAAAAAAAAAAAAAAAAAAAAAAATGATTTAAAAAAAAAAGAAATGAAAAAAAAAATGTGGGGTGGCAAAACCTATCTAACCGTTCCAGTTAATTGGTATACATATTTCAATTAGTTACGATGTTAGCTCGGCGTTGTTTCACCCCTACATATAGATATATACATATATATATATATAGCTATGTATATATATATATATATATATATATATAGCTTTTGAATGTCGCCTGCACTTAGGTACTAATGTCCAGCTTACACGTGCAATTTCCTGCTTGTTCTGTCCAGTATTAAATTGGAGCTGGAGAAACTCGCCCAGGAGAAGACGGAGATGCAGCGCCACTACGTTATGGTGAGTTGTATTAACGCGGTCGATTTTCAGCTTTTATAATGGGGCGCGCGCGGTCTTCTTCTTCTTCTTCTTCTTATTCTTATTCTTATTCTTATTCTTATTCCTATATTCTTATACTTGTATACTTATTCTTATTATTCCTATGATATTATATTCTTCCTTATGTTGAATATATATTATATTGGTCTATACGAAAGAAGAGAAAAAAAGAAGAAAAAAAGAAAAGTAAAAACTGAGACAAGAAATCAGAATGCGGCGAACCCTCTCAAGCATCGCAGTCTATATCCTAAGACGTCGGAAAGAAAAAAAAGAAAATGAAGAAAAAAAAAACGAAAAATGCGAATCATGTAAACGAACGAGTCCCCCTTCCCTCTTCTCTCGTCTTTCTTGGCTGGTAGTATCCGCGTTTAGCTCTAAGACTCGGCTTCATATCGTTACTTCTTATCTCGAGTCTTTGGCGAACGGGTTCAATCGTCGTTATGTTCGCCCGCGCGCACGACTTACGTTGAAACGAGTTGTTTTCGAGATCGAGGACGTGGTAGGTATAAGGTATAAGGTATAAGGTATATATAAGGTAGCTAGTAGCTAGTAGCTAGTAGCTATGCTAGCTCTGGGTTTCAGTAGCGGTCGGAGATACTGGCTGCCGGGACATTAAGCTTTTACGAGGCTTTCAAATAATTGCGTGCCTCCTAAGATTTTACGACTCGGTGAATAAGATCCCGCCAGAGGTCCCGCGGAAATCGGCTTTATGCGTCCCGTCGAGCTGGCTGACTGGCTGGGTGGGTCGAGACTCTCGAGATCTCGGAGAGCATAGGATGAGAATCGTGTTTTTGAATGTCGTGAAAGTTGAAACAGTTTGCGCAACTTTACACACCACTAAACCCCCTGCAGCACCAAGACCCCGAGGAAGAAAACCAGTATTGCAAACTCTACTTTATCCAACAGCTCGACCGAGAGAACAAGATCGCTTTACGATTGGCGACTCGATATATTTCCGAAACCCGGAGAGACAAAGGACCCCAGACCCCCTCCTCCCTGCACAGTCGTAGTCGTAGTAGCGCGAGTTTCCTTACACACGACTATTCTCTCGAAATCTTGGAGAGTACCTACATTTTACGACATCCGGTTACTGCAGTGGGTTAGATATTACTAGTTTCTTCTCCTCCTCCTCCTCCTCCTCCTCCTCCTCCTCCTATCTTCTATGTATACATGTATACATGTATAACTACGTAATATATACTTGAATGTGACCATGTGTGTGAAGCGCGCGGTATTTACCGCGTGGAGCAATATCTCGACGATAAGATCCCTTCCTCTCTTACGTTACTCCAAAACGACGACGGATCCATTACTTTTACGGGTTGGATTACGAGGTCAGATATTGATCTTGATTGGTATCGTTTCGAGAGAAGGTTGTTTAGCCGGCGTATACCGCGACGCGCGGGGCACGGAGCGATCA
The DNA here is from genome assembly GCA_963992785.1 of Tenthredo livida. NCBI lineage: Eukaryota > Metazoa > Arthropoda > Insecta > Hymenoptera > Tenthredinidae > Tenthredo > Tenthredo livida. The sequence goes on along the minus strand of OZ023068.1, from coordinate 18,434,576 downwards.
CGCTCTCTCCGCATAACCACAACCCAGGCGCTACTCGTTTAATTGAAAGAGAAACTCGAGCACCTCATTTCATCTACCTATCTCTCTCTCTCTCTCTCTCTCTTTCTCCTCCGTTGGTGCAGGACGCCGGGACGCCTATCTTTGACGGAAAGATCTCTCCGCGGAGGCCATTTTCGAACGGATAATTAACAGTCTGTCTTGATGGCCGCGGCGAGCGGGGAGTCCATTAATTAAAAGCCAATTACTTTGAGGAGGCGAGAGTCAAACAGAGGAGGAAGAGCACGAGAGAGAGAGAGAGAGTGAGAGTGAGAGTGAGAGAGAAAGAGAGGGAGAGAGAGGTACAAGATCTTAGCCAGCTCTCTTCAAAGTCCCCCGGTAATGTTTAGAACGCTTAATAGCTCCTACATTATTTATTTCGTTTTTGCTTGATTAATGAGTCAGTTTAGCCCGCGACTTGTTTTTCTCTCAAACTCGGTTCAGATTAAATATTCAGTGTTAATTATTCCCATCTTCGTGCTGCTGCTGCAGAGGCGGAGGCAGAGGCAGAGGCAGAGGCAGAGGCACTCGCTCTCCTCCCTTACGCTTCGCTCGTTCGAAACACCTCGTTTACGGATCATGACACATTTTTATACCGACCATCAGTGCTACTCGTTTACACGCATTTCTTCATTAAAGTAATTCTATCTTTTAAAGACGATATTAAGTTTGAATAAACGAAGAAATGAAATTAATCTGTCCTAATATACAGGGTGTCTCAGAACGAAATGAAAAAATTGAAGAGGGTAATAGAGGGGTTCAAGCTGAGCAAATTAACCCATAGAACATCTGGTCTCCGAAGCACCGGTCGCGAGATACGGCCGTTTAAAAAATCGCGTTAGGCGCCGGCATGTAGGCAACCGACTACACAGCAAGTATCCGTCAGACGTTTATATGTTGTTGTGTTCGTCGGAAATTCAATGTCGAAAGTATTTTCATTCGAAATTCTTGACTTCTGAAGCGTTATGGATGGAGCGCTAACCGATGCCAGCTGCGTAGTCGGTTGCCTACATGCCGGCGCCTAACGCGATTTTTTTAACCGGCCGTATCTCGCGACCGGTTCTTCGGAGACCACATGTTCGACAGGTTAATTTACTCAGCTTGACTCCCTCTATTACCTTCTTCAATTTTTGCGATTGGTTCTGGTACACCCTGTATATTATAGGATGAGGGTTTTGATACTAGTGATCATATAGGCATCATCACTTGCGAATTATGAATAAATCTAGTGTTTATATTTCACCCGCGACGCGGCCCTAATATCGTCCGTTTATTTCTAAAATCGGAATCCACGTGTATCATATACGTGGCGAGAAATGGACTACCCGCGTTATACCGGCGTGAGAGCTGTTGCAATTTTTCTCACAGATGCGTGGGCAGTTAAATATTGCGGTTGCGAATTGTATGTAGGGTATATCGACGCGCATGCCTGTTTCACGACGACGCTCGCCTCTATATGGTCGTTAAGTAATAAAACCTGTTTACTGCAGCGTCAGAAGGTTATAAACGTCGTCGGTACCATATCACGATGATGATGCCAAAGCTGGGTAAAGTGCACACAGCATACTGCACCGTTCTATGAGGATGCTAAAGACTCGGTCGGTATAGTCGTATATAGATCGTAAAATCAGTAGTGTTTCGAACACCCCTACTATGTACTTTCACGTTTGTAGGAAAATATCATATTTTCACTGCATAGATATAGGTACAATATACATACATATATAGAACGTACCTACGCGCTATAGAATTATCGGGGATTCGAAACTGCCAATCATAAAACATCAATGTGCGACGCACTCGCTATGGTCATTCGATTTGACGACGCGTCGTACTAATCCGGCGTCGCGCTCGTTTAATGAAGTGTGCGATATTCCCCTTTCTCTTTATCTTTATCTTTCTATTTCTATTTCATTCTTCCTCTTGTCTTTTTTTTCTTTTTCTCACCATTATTACAGATTTTTACGTCGAGGGATTTTTTCTTCCAATAAATAATTCAATGTTTATTAAGTCAGTAAGACACGCCGATTTCAAAACTTCTTGACCTATCGAATACGTTCATCTCCGAAGATATCATGTATACGAATGTATACACGATAAGAGGAGGATTAAGAACTCTTGACGTCATAGAATTAGTTAAGCCGTTTCATAGTTCTGGCTTGTTACACGATGTAGTAGTAACCTGTGATTCTGTGTTAAGAAAACCGGTCTATCGTACTTTTTATTCTCTAACCGTTCGTTTTTTCTGTCTATCTTCTTCCCTCATTTTCTCTCTTCACAATTTTCTACTGCTACTGCTGCGGCTTCTGCTGCACACAGAAAGAGAAGCGTACCTGCGCATGTATATCCGGTTCCGATCGGTTAGCGCGACTTTTTTTTCAAGTCTGTGTTTCTGTATATACATACGCATAAGCAATCTACGTATACAGCTATATATATATTATATGCAGGAATTTATCGAGCTAGAGAACCGTCCGGGAGTCCTGTCACGTAGTAGAGTTTCACGTTCGTCGTATCCTACGTACGACGGCTGCCATACGCGTTCAATTTAAATATCACTCTTCCCAGTTCCTGCGCACCAGCACCAGCGCCAGCGCCAACACCAACACCAACACCACGAGGGTATGGTCGTCGTATTGTACCGCCAGACGCTAATCGCGTAACCGAAGCCTGCGGCTGTCTCTAGATTGCCTTCGTTCACCCGGTGAAATTGGCATCGATAGAAATTACCCACATATCTCTCTCTATATATATATATATCTCTTTCTATCTTTCTATGTACCTACATCTATCTATCTAATAGATTTACCACACGCGTCTGCAGACGTCTCTCTAATACCTATATACACGTCCGCGATATAACGTAGAAATGAAATCAAATGTATTTCATAATATTGCGAGGTTAACGATTTAAGTCGATGCTTGAGAGGGGTTCAATGGCAATAAATTTGAGGGGCTTTGATCACCTCGAAAACGCGATTCGTAATTACTCGTATACCACACAACCGATGGTAATGAAACTTTGGGAATTACTATTTTATTCCAGCAGAATGTCGCTAAGTATTTTGTTTTTTTGAAAAATTTTCATTTTTTTTCATTTTCTTTTTCTTATTATTATCATTACCGACTCAGTTATCGTCAGAGAAATCGTGGAGTTTCATTACTCTTTAGCAACATAGTTTCTTGTCTTGTTATAGAATTTCGTCCGTCGAGTTGAAAAAATGAAAATGAAATATATAAATACACATAATATTGGGGCGGGGGGGCATCATAATGCGAACTGTACCAAGTTCTGATCCTGACAATATCGGATTTGATTCATGTTTCTGTATATTGGATAATTGTTCCGATTTCTGATATCGCTGCGACAATGATCGTAATCTATCACAGAATTTTTTATACCGTTGGAAAACAAGAAAAAGAAAAAGTCAAAATCAAAATGGACGTAAATAAATTCAGAAATATTATATAGACGGAGATTTGTGCTAAAACATCAACATGGATAAAAAAATGGGACTGTCAGGGTAGGACGTTCGTCCAGTTAACATGAAATGATCCATATATGTGTACCATATTTCAACGTATGAGACATGAGTGTATATAATTACGTATAACGTTCGATGACTCTGGCACTCTGGGATGTCGCAGTCTCTCTGGCTGCTTGATGTTTGCTTAAAATTAAAAACCCGTAGTACTAGTTGGGGCACTGACTTATATATATATTGCGGAACTAACCCTAGCATGGATGTGTAGCCATATACGTCTGCGCGATGCATGCAAATATTTGTCCGCTCAATTATAGACTGCATGAATAAACAATGTACCTAGTACTGCACACATATACACATTATACACATACATAAACACAGTTTGGCTTGCTTGACACGTTTCGCTATATAATATAGGTCCTACGCGCTATCGTCTAATCAAAATAATGCTAATGATTATTTTCTTGATTTACAGTACTACGAGATGTCGTACGGACTCAACGTCGAGATGCACAAGCAGGTGAGACCCGTATATATATATATATATATATATAGTATACACGTATGATTTAACACATACTTTGACTATATATATAATATGTCATATTTTTTTTCTTTACTTTATAATAAAAAATTGTCTGATACTACTTCGACATTATAACAGAGTAGAGATCCGCAACTATTATGTGTACAGAATTTATTCGGACAATCTAAACCGCACAGTTTGTTCTCTCATTGTCGTATACCTACTTTAATCGAGTACCCACTCAAACTTCCGAGCACGTATCGCTACGAGATCGTATCACGCTCACCGCGCAAGTTTCTGTTTACAGAAGCATGGATGGGTAGATACCTACCTATTCCAGATATTCCTATATAGGTATCTATCTGATAATGGTAGATGAAAAATACCCGGATTATGTTTTAGGGGGGAAATTCGGTTGATCCGTACCACCTTTGACTTTCAAATAGAACATAGTATAGAAATTTTGAAAATTTTTCAAATAATATCCCGAATTTTTTGACTCTTGACAAAGGAAATGATTCTATCGTGGCGCAAGTGCGGAGCGAAATCTCTATAAGGAAGCGTTTTACCAAAGGAATTGGTATTACCCTACCTACTTAGAAAAAAGAAAAAGGTAGAGAAAAGTGGAGAGAAAAAATAAGTGAGAGTACCTAAATGTATTCACTGCGGGGCAATGTAAACGTAACCATAGCTACGTGCGGGTTGCAGGGTGAGGGTGAGGGCGAGGGCGAGGGCGAGGATGAGGGTGAGAGTAACGTCATCTCATCTTCTTATCCCGGCACTTGGCTAACTTGGCTAACTCACGGGGAAAAGCGAACGGGGTTTAATTCGAAATAAAAAGGGTGGGTTTGGGGGTGGAGATGGAGATGGAGGTTGGAGGTATGAGGTTGGAGGTGGAAGCGGTAGACGGAAGGTATGCTTTTCCCGTCCCTTTCTTTGGATTAGGGAGAATTCTCCCTCAGGGAGTCGTAGACATTGAATAAATATGTAAACAAGCTAATAACATGCAAATAAGACAACGGGATCTTTAATTGGAAAAAGTTCTCTTCTCGAAATGAAAATCCTGGACGGCTGCGTGGCTGTGGCTGTGGCTGTGGCTGTGGCTTTACGTCCTCCCGCGTACAAAATATACACCTCTGACGTTCTGTATACTCTTTTCTCTTTCTTATAGCTGAATTGCTTCCACTTTTCCTCTTCCACGGAATTAATGGGAAGGTGAAAGAGACGCTGCAGGAAGAAACGCACACTTACATAGCTAAACGTCAAATTCAAATTCACAGAAGAAAAGAAAAGAAAAGAAGAGAAAAGAAACGAAAAGAAAAGAAAAGAAAGGAAAAGGGGAAATACAAGTTAATTTGAATACAGACGACCATCCGGGGGCTGTTATATTCATTTTTAAACCCTCCCCTAAAATATACGGACGTATAGTTTTGAACGGCACCGCCTCGATTTTTCCTTCGACTTTGGTGAGATTCTAAAATTTCTACTTTAGAATCGAGAAATATATATCTCAAATCCTTGTGAAACTGTGATAGAGATGCAGTAGTGGTTCGTGAAGGTAGTATATATATATGTGGACAGACGGTAGACACGTACGTCTTCTTTCCTCGCATATATTGCATTCAAATACCGGAGCGAACCTTCCTTTGCTTTTCATTCATCCGCGCGGTAGTGCAGCGATTTCTCACGAAATCTGCAGGCAACGTTTTTAAGGTTTTATCCAGATATGAGAAAATCGCGACGTAGTCGAGTTCCAGCCGAGGTTCCAGCTGGTATTTCATTCGAAGAGCTGAATTCGTTGACTGACCGGAAACGTCAAAAATAAAAGAAAAGGTCATTTTCTTCACACCTGCTCCGAAAATGCCCCTCTGCGACCTCTTGAGCGGGCGCAAAACAGGACTTTGCGGCCCTAGGGCGGACAAGTATTTTCCGCCCGCTAAAAGCGCGCGAAAGAGACTCCTCGTCCGCCCTCGAGCGCAAAGTCCTGTTTTGCGCCCGCTCACAACTCGGTCTCAACAGAGGCATTATGCAGAGCAGGTGTTGAGAAGAATATCGTGTGCATCACGGGCGCAAGGCGATTTTTGCGAGTGTGTATGCCGCATATTGCACACTCGCAATATAGTTCTTTCCGCCCTTGATACACAATGTACTATTTCGAGTGGATATATATATATATATAAAAAAAAAAAGAAACGAAGAAATTTCGATTTTCTATTTAAACGAAAATTAACACGTCATACCTACACCGTGAAAGGGTTTCCTCTTGATCGTGTAGCGCTGCGCTGCAGAGTATAAGAAGTGAATTGAAGGATTTAAGTCTGAGCATGGAGGTGGAAAGAACCGCCTCTCGCGCGGGTGCGAGAGGAAAAATAAAAGAGCGGTTAAACACAATAATTTGGATCCCGAAGGAGGAGCGCTATACGTCCCGAGGCTAGCGTCCCGGTCCCCAGCTGAAGCAAATTATAGGGCCGGCTTTCATTCCTCTACTCCTTCGCCTGGAGTTCTTTTTCCTTATTTCTTTCTTTTTTCTCTCTCTCTCTCCCTTCCTTTTTTCCCTCATTTTTTCTTATTTTTCGTTCTCCGTTCTCTCCGCTCCAGAGGTCTCGCGACACTGCGGGAATCCAAGGGGATAAATAGCCAACCCTCCCCGGTCTTTTTCTCTCATTTTTTTTCTTTTCTTTTTTTTCTCTTTTCTTTTTTTTCTCTTTTTTATTTGTTGTTTTTCTCTCCTCTACACGGCTCCCCTCTATCCGATTCAACTTTTACACCCCCGCCGCACCTGCACGCGACCATCTCTCTTTCTCCCCCGAACGACGTGCCACGAATAATGCCCCACGCTTATTGAATATTTAGCAGCCGTTGCCAACCCGTTATTTTATTTTTCTATTTTTTATTTCCATTTTTTTTTTCACTTCTTTTCTTATTTTCATTTTTTCTGGCCGGATACGGCATTCAAATCGTAAATCGGACGGTGTCGTGCAGTCGGATATAGCGTGGGCAGGCGATGAATACCTACAATCCGCTTATTCCCCGCGGTTATAAGAATTAGGAACATATAGACAGCTCTTATCTCGCCGTCTTAACGGCATATACTATACCAATACACACACACACACACACATTAAGTAATTGGTCTGTTCCTCAGCTACTGGCATGTGTCCAAATTGTTCTTCAATCAGTGCGAGTCTTATCGCACATTACGTCTGGTACTTCGCCAATATATAATATCAGAGAATAATATCAATTAGAAATTATCCGTTGTCTTTTTCTCCACATGATTCCCGTTCATTCGCATGATAAAATTTTAATTACATACAGTGAAACCAAAAAATATCAAGGACTTACCGGGGGTTAATACACCTCCATGATTCGAGTAGGTAATAAATTTTTGAAAATCAAATATAATTTGATGTATAAAAAAAAACCGATCGTCCGTTTTCTGAACTTAAATAAATAATGGTAATCGGCGAACACACACTGACTGATCCTCACTGTATGATTTAATTATTAATTTGAGTAACACGACACGCATAGGTATGTGGGTATACGTATGATGTCACGGACCTTGTATAACGCGTTATACGTCTTACACTTTGGGATATTTCACAATTAATTATGTATATAGTTATAGCTATGTAATATCTCTATATACCTTATACTCATCGTCGAACATAATATAACGAGCTATAAAATTTAAGTATACGGTGTAATGGGTTTGATCCATAAATTAGATACAGCAATATAGTTGTACTGACAAATGATATCCCTGACATTAGAGTCGTTTGAATAAAAAATAAAATGAAAGAAAGAAAAAAAAAAATTCTTTCGAGTCCGTATCTGATACATAACGCTTGCCTAAATCTGTAATGTGTAGCCCACATCATGTTTCTCGAATATACACCTTGACCGATAATAATTCTATATAGGTACATATTGCTGTATGTATATACATATAGGTAGGTACAGAAGAGTAACACGCGACCTAATAGCCTCGAATACCTAAATCCACATTTACAATATCCATACTACGATACTTAATAGCTTAGTATCAAAGCTTAAACAGCTCGATGTGTACCAGCTACTATAGACCTTGTGTGTGGGCGTACATGTGTATACTATATAGATATACCTTTATTTGACGCGAACGGCCCCCTCGGTTTATAGCTGATTATTCATTATCGTATTATTGGGATTCGCTCGAGCGCGTAGTATACCGTATAGTCGCGTGCGCATAAATGTTTGGGAATCGAAGAGCGTGTGTATATAGTAGCGTCAGCGTCGACGTCAACGTTGTCGGCATCGGCATCGGCGGTGGCGGGGGGGTGGGTGGCATGGCGGTGGCGGCGGCGACGGCGTGCGTGTGTAAACACGAGTAGTCGTCAAACATCGAATTCGCGTACGTTATACCCCGGTGTGTAGGTTGTATTTGAGCTCGTCCCGGGCGACTCGTCGAGGTCGAGGGTGTATAATGGTAATGGTAATGGTATGGGGTGCAGCCTTGCACCGGTTCAAAAAAAAAAAAAGAAAAAAAAAAATAAAAAAGAAGAAAAGGGTAAAAACAAAACGACGGATTAAAAAAAAAGATGGGGCAGATCCTGCGGAATCGGGAAATCCGTATATCGTGGACCACGCGGATGTATTGGTATATATAATACATGTAGGTATATATGTATATGTATGTACATGTTAGCGAGGAATTAGCGCGCGGTAGGTGCACTGCAATAGAAAATTCACGCATGAAAAATATCTGCAGTAACCGAATGATTTGATTTTATTATTTTTCACATCTCGCCGGCCCATGTATGGTATCTATATATCTCGCGCATACGTCCGACATGCTCGCCCAACAAACTCGGAGTCTATAGTCAGTCATTCGATTATTCGTTCGATCCTAAATACGGGATTTCGTTTTTCCGACCCAGATGATCCCGTCTTCAAATCTTATTATTATTATTAATAATAATATAATCGAAGACCGTTGACCGAGGTCAACGAGATGAAAAAAAAAAGAAAAAAAAAAAGCACAATACAGGTATATGTGTTATGTATCATCGAGCTGCAGGTAGGTACTTTGATACGATCAGAAAAACTGAGGGCAACGGGTAAAACGCCGCGAATGGTAGATCCCTCGTCAAGTGCTTCATGAATATCTGCTGCTGCAGAGAGAGAGCCGGGGTATGGTACGCTACAGTACGGGGTGGGTGGTGAATTTTTTATTTTTATTTTTATTTTTTCAGTTTTTATTCTGTCTGCACCCAGCTCTGCGCCCCGCCATCGGTGGTTCGACGCTGAGCGTCCCGACGATGCGGCTGCTTGCGCGTACTCGGTATATGTTGGCATAGAGGGTAGTGGTAGTGGTGTACAGGGGGTAAACGTACGACCCAAAATAAAAAAAATGAAAAAAAAAAAACGAATAAAAAAAAGAAGAAAATAAAAGGACCGAAATTCGCTATTGGAAAACTCTAACGCCAGAGGTTGCTGCGCTGCTGGTAGCGCACAACCTCGGAATCGGGACTGACCTGGTCGTCGACCTGCGATACACGCTGGCTAAAAAAATACAGGAACAAAAAAAATGCAAACCCCTCGTTCGACGTAAATACGTAAAAAACGCTACGGTTAGCCAGGGGCTTTGCTGTGCGAGTTTGCTAATAAAATCATCACTTTGGTGTACGCGGGTAGGGGGTAGGTATAGTAGGTAGGGTATAGCTGTATACGGTCGTGGCATGGCATAGCCATCCCCGGATGTAGGTGTATGAGGTACCTTGATGTGAACGTACAGCTGGGGAGCCTAAAAGTAATTGAGATTAAAAAGTAATTTTTTTTGTTCACAAAATTTCACTCATAATTGTTGCAGGACTAATTGGCGTCCTTTAAAAAGATCGAACGACCTATTGCTGATCGTCAGTGACAGTGCAGTATGTGAAATGTAATGATGTAGGTATAGTGACCTATGGGCATCTCTCATCGGTATACCTATGGGGTAGGTGGTGAATTCAAATAAATGCAGGCATTCACAATATTTTTTAGATAAACTAGTGACGCTAAATTGATCGGATGTATAAAGCTCGTTCGAAATGCAATATACCAAATCCGAAAGATTGAAGAATCACGTTTGCATGTTAAAAATCGAATAACTCTCGATTATAGCTATAGGTACCTCCGAGTTTTTATAATTATTTTCGGATTTGAATTTCTATTGAAAAATCGCTACGTGTTTACGATGTATTATCTCCTACATACTAGATCGGTATTTTTCACGATTTCATATCGAAATTTGTCGCTTCGAATATATAGATATATAGAGTATAGGTATAGGTATATCAGCTATATGTACATATCTATACAGCATCGAGCTGCTGGAGCGAGTAGTTTGAGAAAGTCTAAACGAGGTCTAAACCCATTTCCTTCCCGGTCGTTTCTTCGCGAGAAAGCCGACATTACGCTAACGTCCGCGAACATAATCGTACCGCTAACGTCAACATGGCTCCTTCTGCATTTCCGGAGGGACATGGACCGAGCTCTACCGTCTCTGGTCTCCTTCCTCCTTGTCGTCCTCCTCGTCCTCCTCGTCGTGGTTACCGGTAAAGCACCGGTAGCTATATAACCCAGTAATACCAGTAGTGGTGGTCCTCTCACGTCAGTGATAGTAACAGTACCGGCAAGACGGTGCGCGCAGGATGCTGCAAAGGTAGGCAAGGTAGCGCTGGCAATGGCAGTTCAGTTTTATCACTTTTATGACTTTTACGAGTTTCGCCCTGTGGGAGCTAACCCTGGGTCGTCCGAGATGGCTTATCGTTCTTCTTAATACGCTCCCTGCCCCTCTCTCTCTCCTTTCTCCTTCTCTCTCCTTCTCTCGTTCGCCCGCCTCCTCCCTCTACACACGTGTATGTGTCGTATACATACCTACATACGCATCTTGTATATATAAATATACACTCGCTATTTTATTTACGCCCTGGTGTTAGCGTTATGTGGGAGGGTGGTGTCACTGGAGACGTAGACTCTGCGAGGGTCCGGACGCCAGCCGTCGTTGGCGATGATGGCGGTCAGGGCCGTCGTTGAGAGGCGTCGAGGGATCCCCGTTGATACCTAGTTTACCAACGCCTAGGACACAGTCGTTTCGCCCTAACTGAGATATCTTCCTCGCTAATTTGCCATTGGGGTAAACGACCAAATTCACGACTGTATAGGTACACCACCGGAAACATTTCGTCCTTTTCACACGCCTGTCCGATAGTAGTGTAAACGGTTTCCAAAAATATAACCATTTTCGCGCGATTTTTAAAACAGTCGGAATCTCAGCGCTCATTCTTTAACAAGGAACCAATTAAACCGATAAGAGAATACGAACTGCTGCACCCTCCAGAATTTGAAAGACGCTGTAACAATTGTGTTCACAAATTATCGAAATTTGTCATCACGTTATCGCGAGCGGAGGTATAGTGTGAGCCATGAGTTGGGTAGTCACGATCCTGCGGAGTCGGTATATACCTACTTCTACCGTGAAAAGATACGACCGTTTCAACGAGGGAGAGTAGATGTACATGGTTATAATACACCGAGTCGAGGTCGTACCGAAACCACCCCCGTACGATATGTATGTATGTATGTATGTATGTATATACGTGACTGTAATGTTGCGGGGGTTTTACCCCCAGGGTGAATGAGATCAGGGCGTCAACGTTTTAACGAGGGCAGCAGCCCCCGAGAGTAAAGGGGGGCGGGGGGGCAGGGGTGACACTAATTTGTGTTTTGTGGTATTTCAACGCGGCACTCTTCCACGCCGAGTGCTCGCTCGGTGGGGTTCTCTGTTACGTCGGTACAGCCGAGATCTGTACGGCAAAGTTTTCCACCCCCATATACCCAACCCCGGCACTTAACTGATCCTTGGCGTCGTTTCTCACCGAGGAGGGCTACCAGACCTGTTCTTGCGCGGTGGATTCGTGCTCTCGCCCTCCAGGTACTTGTCGCGTCCGGGTTTCAAAACTCTCAATCTAACCCCTACCAGCTCCATTCCGCAGAAGCTTGAGAAGAAGTCAGCGAGGGCTACTTGACTCCCGGAGGTTCGGATCCATCCCCCCTAGCCTCGACACTGCTAGTGTAAAGTACAAATCGTTCCTTCTCTTCTTAATCTCAACGGGCGCGTTGTTTCGACGCTACTTTGACCTTTTCGCAAATCCCTCGGGCATCATATCACCTTCTAAATTCACCATTACGATCACGCGTGATGAGACAACATGAAATGAATTTAAACTCCGCAACGAAATCGCACGTTTTCATTCAATCTTTCATCGGAGCTTATACGTATATTATATGCTCAGAATGCGAAAATTATACGGATTTTCGGGGATCGTGGTGAGTCTACGTCGTGTGACATGTCGCCTTAAAATCGCTATGCAGTCAAAGACCCTGACGTCTTGCATCGCGTGGACGCTATCAAGGATCGAAGCTAGCTCCTTCAAACTGACATAGGTCAACTGTCGTATTATAAGTTTCGAGGTCAATTTTGGTCAAAACTGAATCCCATAGATCGATCGGACTAATCGTTCGGTTAATTGACGTTAAGGACGTATTGGTGTAAAATTGGCAGTGAACAAATCCTTGGTAGGTATTATATCGCCGCGTTTGTGGACCTCAAAAGAGCGAACACTCAATCGAGGTGGTCCAACCTTACGCGATGTAACTGAATAGGAAGCTTGCCAATTGGTCTGCTGGTATATAGACCTGACTATATAGAGTATAGAGTATGGAGTAGCCCATAGCACGTTTAGAGGTAGATAGAGAACGGCATATAGGTTTCTACTACTATCCTGCGGTATCTACTCCGTACATCCCATCTACGCCATACGTATTGTATATCTATATACATGACCGGTCTAGGTTGGTCCGCTAATGTTTAGCGCAATCAACGATAATGGCGGTCTACGGCACGTTTAATCAAGGCAGTAGCCCGCGTTGTGGCTTGTGGCTCCGAGTTGGTCTGGGTGCGGCGGTGGTGCGGCTATACCAAATGGGGGCTAGTGCGAGGAGGAACCCAAGGTGGTATGCAGAGGGTTTAGCGGTTAGTGCCGTCCGGCCACCGGGCCTCACTGGTACGCGAACTGACCATGGACTTCGACCCACCACGCCGCGACCTTCTCTTCGTTGTGGTTAAACTTTGGCTAGCCCCACGGGGCTGTGCAGCCCGGAGTTACCTCTTTCTCCTTCTCTCTCTCTCTCTCGCATCTCTCTAACTACTCTTCTCTTTATACATAATACCCGAGCTACTGATGATCGCGGTTATTGGCTGCTACCGGGTTAGCCGCTCCATCGCGTAGGAGGGCGTTTAACATCCCAGTCAAGAACTTATACCCGCTATGAGTGCGAAGGGAGAGCGATATATGCGTAATAGAGAGAAAGAGAGAGAGAGAGTGAGTTGGATGGAAGAATTTGTATCGTGCTGCGACAAATATAACTGAGTTCTACAGGGGTTGCTCTCACGGGAAATCTGCACGAGCGGCGGTGGTGGTGGTGCCCGGGGATCTTGCACTGGGAAATGATCGGGGGGGTGGAGCTCTTTGATATCTCGTTTCACAAAGCTTTATCGGTGATGCTTCTGCGTCCTTTAAACGCCTGGCAGAAGCTTCGGGACTCGACCCAAAGAGATTCTCTCTTCCCTCTTGTCATTCCGTTTTACGTAAGCCCTCCCGGATGCCATACGCCGGCTCTTTCCACAACCCGGAGAACAAGATCTGACGCTGTGACTCCCGACGACGCGCACATCTTATTACTATTATTATTATTATTATTATTATTATTATTATTGTTATTATTTTTCTGGCTCCTTTCTACGCGGGTATTCACCGAGTCTTTTTACACTCCATCACGCATCCCCCAATTTTTGGTATCGATGCGCAATTCCCCGAACCATGATCACGCGTCTGTTTGTGACTTGTGTGCACATCCGGTCGATAGAGACGACCAAGTAATTGAAATTCGATCATTTTTCTTCTATTCGCATTCTTATGTGAAGAAAAACTGACATTTGGCCTCTTGCAGCTTCAGACAATGCCGAAATTTGATAATGTCAACTTTAGTTGTTCACAGAATGTATCGGCGAGCTTCCAATGTAATTCTGACTGTAAAATTATCAGCAATTCATCTAAGTACCATGAGGTAAAAAATAGACAAGCATGTGAGTGTGAAATTGAGAGAGATAAATTGCTGTTTTCTCTACCTCACGTCGCTTAATGCAGCAGAAAGTGTCTAGAATCTGATGAGCTCAATGCGCGATTCACAGTTATATATTTCATCCTGCACGAGGGAGCATCCCCTGCTCATAGGTACCTAACACTCGAGCTAAGAATCACCCTGGTATATGTACACACACCTACGTATTGTGTGCATACATAGGTATAGCTATCGGTGGCAAAGAGGCGAAGGGGAATTCTCGGTTCTAGAATCTCGGGGGGTAGAAGTCCGCACTCGAAGTGAGATCGGAGTGCTGACGCGGCACTCCGCGACTCAAACATCCAAACAGCCCGATCTTTCGCCGCCTGTCAGCTCCGCTCTTCCGTTGCCTCGCCCCTGGCTCCTGGCTCCTGGCTCCTGGCTCTCGGCTCCTTTTCCTCTTTCCCCGTCTCCAACTCAGTCCTCAGTCCTCAGTCCTCAGTCCTCAAGGACCACTTATATCCAACCCTGGGTACCCACGAGCACAACGCTAGTAATGGCAGCACTAGAAGGTAGTGTTCGACCCAGGGCTCGAGTAGGCCACTCGAACTCAGCCGACTACGAATTGATTGCTAGGTCTGCTTATCCTCAACGCCATCATCGTCGGCCAAACTTAGGAAGAGTTTCTGGCTGCTGACCTCTCCTATAGTGGTGGATGAGAGATGAACATAGTCGAGTGTCTTACATACGATACCAACAATGACGTCAACTGGATTAATTATTATGCACCAGCCCTACAACATTATGTCCGCAACAGTAACGAGGGAAATTCTGCATTTCGTGCGAAATTCACCTCCACCTCCACCTCCACCCATACCACGTCTGTCTAACTGTCTGTCTCGGTTTTCACTGGAAATATACTGTCGCCTGTCCCAAGGGGTATTTCGTATCGGTGTTTCTCTACATGTTTCAACGGCATTTCCACCACCGGAGTAGTACAGACCGCGATGCCTCTGTTTACCCGTTACCTAGTAGTAGGTGGGTATCTAGGTGCTATTTGTACTTGCGGGATCCTCTCTGCGCGAGCATCCTCTCTCTGTATATTGCTATTCCCTGCAGCTGTCCTGTATAATGTATACGCCGATGTACTGAATGGAGCAGAGCAGAGCAGAGCAGAGCAGAGCAGAGCAGAGCAGAGTATAGAACGCAGTGCACGAACGGGAACATCCTCATACCTACTGAAATGGGTACCTACCTACCTACCTGCTATCGAATTGGACCCGGTATTCCGCAAAGCCGTAATGCTAGTATATCTCCAACTTCCATCTCTGCACGGTTATATCAGGTATCTATACCTACGTATATAGGTACGTTGACGTTCTTCTTGGTATCACTGGTGATGTCTTCACTCTGGAGTGTGTAGTATAGGTATTCGAGGAACAGCTGTTGGGGATATCGTAAAGTAGCAGCTTATTCCTTGAACGAATCGATCCATTGGCTTTCTCCGGATGAGAAGCTCCCAGAAATTCGAGGCGATAATATACAACTAGGTGGTACCTATGTATTGTATATCGTGAGGCGAGCTATATTATTATG
The DNA here is from genome assembly GCA_963992785.1 of Tenthredo livida. Lineage (NCBI taxonomy): Eukaryota > Metazoa > Arthropoda > Insecta > Hymenoptera > Tenthredinidae > Tenthredo > Tenthredo livida. Next base: position 18,418,781 of record OZ023068.1, on the reverse strand, counting down.
GATTGTTGGCTATATACAGGTGGGAAAGCTTTTAAGGGGATTTTCTCTGCACTTTGGTTATTCATTTTTTCTTTTCTTTTCTTTTCTTTTCCCCCTTCTTTCTTCGTTTTATTGTTTTACCTCTCAAATGTCTGGAAATAATTGAATCGGCAATTATTTTTGTACGTTATTTCCGAGTGATTTTTACAAGGCGGTGCTGCCTATAGACTAAAAGAATAAGAAGAAAAATTTAAGCGATGAGAACTGTGGCGGATTTCGATAGGTTGTAAATTGAATATTCGAGCACCGACACCAGAACCCTGCCAGGGGGTGAGCGCACACGGCGGTGCGTTCGATTTGAAACTCGATTTATTTTCTCGTCGCGAGATTCAGCGAGACGGTTGCCTTATTCATTATTTTCTTGGTTACCTCTCACCAGTCACCCGAGGATTGGGGAAAACTTCTCGGCAACGCAATTACGTCCCCGAGTCCACCCCCGTCCCCCACCTCCGAAACCTCATCCTCTTCCACCGCGCTCTCGACGCCCTCGGCGCCCTCGGCGCCCTCGGCGCCCTCGTCCTTTACCGTTATACACGGCGTTTCGCGAGGCGAGGCCTTCTTCGTCCCTCTACAACCTTCGTGGGGGATAGGTTGCCTCATTTTCGCGTACATTATAATTAGTGGCTTAATGACTGCCACTCAGGGGGCGACGAGTAATTAAAACAACAACCCCTCGACCCTGCTTCCCCGTCTCCTCTTCCATCTCCATCTCCATCTCCATCTCTTTCTCTCGCGAAACCCTCAACGCTCCGAACGCTATATATACGCTATATGTATACCTACGTGTATAGAAAGCTGGGGAGAGAATCTTGGCAAGAATTTTAGTGCCTGCGATATTTCAATTAGCACGTATATATACCCCACCGTTTTCATTTTACTCCTCTGCCGGCCTGCACCTGAGCGTATAATCATTTTTCAACACACATACCTACCTACCTACCTATTTTAAGAGAAATATTTAAAAAGAACACACTTTTACTGTGGAAATACATCCGAGCCTTTAAGAGGTGAAGAGAGGTTTTGAACATTAATTAATTAATTAATTTCTAAACCCGAAACACCCTGCAGGACCCTATTTTCGTGCCAATTTACTTTCCGGTAAGCCGGATACCCGCCGCCGCGTTTACATTGCTCCGTTTAATCGCACCCGCAAGTTTTTCTTTATCAAAGCGAATGACAATTTTCTAGAAAATTCTGTCTATAATAAATAACTTGATTAATTATTTTATTTCAGACGGAAATAGCGAAGAGATTGAACGCCATTATCGCACAGATCTTACCGTTTCTCTCCCAGGAACATCAGCAGCAAGTAGCCACGGCTGTAGAAAGAGCGAAACAAGTTACGATGACGGAATTGAACGCCATAATCGGGGTGAGTACTTAGTACATGTTAATATTTAAAGATAATCAATAATTATGTTTAAATAGGTGAAAAATTAATAATATATTTTGCGAAACGATGATCCCTTTATTGTGCAGCGAAACATTATTGGTAAACGATCTACAGCTTATATGTTATACTGGGTTGAAATTATTTTGTATGAAATATGAGAACCGCTGAACACACTTGGCAAGAACGTCTCGAGACAGGCCCGTCGTACGCAACCAGAATGCGAAACCAGCCGTAGAAGGAGATACGCGTTCCCCCAATCCGCGAATCCTGAATCCTCCCCAATATTGCTCAAGCACTCAATTTCCTCCCTATTAAGCTTCCAGCCTTGGGTCTTATCCTCGTCTTCGTCGAGGGGAATCCGTTGGGGTTGGGGTTGGGGTTGGGGTTGGGGTTGGGGTTGGAGTCGGGGGTGGAAATGGTGGGTGGGCAGATCCTATATAGAATACTATACGTACTCCTGGGTTATACTCCGCGAGAGCAACTAATCAGCATTCCTGTGAGCGGGATGGGGAACTTTGGATCCTCGCCGCTGTTACGTGCGGTAAATCTTTAGCAGGATTCTACCGCGCGAGTTAACCCAACGGTATAGGGATAGGGAGAAATGGAAAGAGGAACGAGCAACGAGCTGCAGGGGTTGGGACTACGGGACACGAAGTAACAGGGCGGTTGGTGACCCTTGGTGACGTTTTCTCAACTAACTACACCCCCGCCCCTGCACGGTCTGCATATATACATATCCGCATTTTATATTCCGAACGGTTTTCTTCTATCAACACTTTTACCTGTTCGTTTTTTGTTTTTGTCTTCTTCTCTCTTCACCCACCAACCCGAAAAAAAGTTTCCCAATTTTCACTAACTTCCCTAAATTTCGATTCTTTTTTGTCCCACACGAAAAAAATATAGTTACCTCTCAGTAAATTCTGCGCGATTCGAGTTCCAAACTCGCACATGGGATATTTTTGAAGCAAAAATTTCCTCATCTAAAGTTCAGAAAAATGTCTTTCTTCTACACCGCGAGTACTTCCTGCAGGGTAAATTTACACACAGTTCTATCGTCTCTCTCTCTCTCTCAGCTCCTTGCTCATTCGGATGTTCGAGCACTCCAACTCCTCGCTGGTAGATATAGTTTCTACCTCTACTATTCTCCGAGTGCGCCTGAACTTCTCTCAGTTGGCGTGGGATTATTATATCGTTAAGCCATTTAATTATCTCAGCAAACTGCTCCCCGGACTACCCTACCCTACCCTATCCTTCCCTACCCTTCCCTACCCAGAACGAATCTCCATCCCTCCTTTAGCCCGCCTCGCAGCTCTTCCCGCTGCCCGTTTCCTTGCGAGAGGATTGTTAAAGCGTAGTTACACGGTTTATGATTTGTTTAATAGACCTTGTTCCAGATCGTTCCCCGCCAGGGATAAAACTGATACTGCACTGCAACAATTCTAAATTTTATTTATACCTCGTAGCTGTGCCTACCTACTCCATCGTTTTATTATAAACTATACTACTCTCCTTGTTCGTCCTCCATAACTGAAACGCATGAAATGTAAGACAAAAACTTTTAGACATTTATCATTTTTGTTCCAGCAACAGAGGCCAGACCTCCCAAGACTCCTACAGCAAATGCATGCCCAACAATTGCCACCTGGTGCAGCGATGGGACCCCATCCAGGACTGCCCGGTCTTCCTGGACTCGGCCCATCAGCCGGACTCCCAGTTCCAACCTCCGCGTCGGCAGCTCTTTTAGGACTCGGTCTACCCCCCGGGGGTGGATCGACGCCGGGTGGAAGCGCCCCGCATCCGCTTTCCATTTTGGCGAAACCGGAACACCACCGGGGACAGCAGGACGACCTGAAACCAAACGGAGGTACGTGATCGACGCGGTATTTTTGCTCATAAAACTTGGTCCTTTTTTCCTCATTTCTTTTCGCGAAACTCATGCAGTGACGATCCAGCTCTGCCATCCGTATCTAACTCTCTCGACTCTTATACTCTACTCGGACCGTTCAGAGAATGAGAGAACGGCTCTGGGTGTTGAGTAACGCTGACAAAGTTATAAGGGTGCCGAAGAGGCAGGAATAAGAGCTCTCGAAATCCTCCTCGACTGCAGAAGGGTGCTCCTCGCTCGCTCTGTATCTCTGTCTCTCTTATTCTCGCCTACCCCTCCGGCTTACGCCGTCTCTTTCAACCCCACATTTTACTACCCCATAGCACACGATTCACCACCCACAATCCGTATATACCCTACGCGTTTGTACCAAGGCTATACCCACACTTCTCTGTTATTCTGTTCCCAGCTATTGCGTGTGCATAGTCTCGTATTATACCCACCAACAACTTTATAATTAAATATCTTCGACTTTTGGCTCGTCCAGGGTTATTATGTCAGACGGTGTAGACGGTGGAACCTTTTCCCTGTTTCCTTGGTCTCTGACGAACATGCGAATCCCCACCTCTTCGGGGTGGATCTTTTTTCTTTTTGTTATTTTCTTGTGAAAAAAAGTCGGGCCGTAATATCATAAGACCCCCCCCGAATATCGCGATCTCTTCAAACACGTCTAACGGTCGGATATCTTTGTTTGTTTCAGGCCTGAACCCAGCCGAAGAGAGGCATGTAAGTGTACCATAAAGATTACGTTTATAGATTATGTCAGAAGGTCGAAAACTCACTATCGCGAATTTTTCTCCAAGGATTGAGGAGACAATGGAAAAATGATTTATAGAATTAATACAGGGCTTAAGGTTTAACCATGTTCATTGTATATTAGCGATGAGAGATAGAGGTGCAAAATACCCTTTCGCAGCACCAAGTCCTCGTTGCCCCGGGATAGAGCTGCAGGAGAACCGCGCTTAAATCCGTTTATTAAAAGCCTTTTAAACCGACGCTAATTCGGTTAACGACTACACGCGTACATCTATCTGCGCGGGTATTACCAACGCCGACGCCGACGTCGACGTCGACGTACGTCACGTAGCTCTCGGCAACGGCGATGTGCGAGTGAATTTCGATGTATGTATTTATGTATGTATGTATATAGGTACGGCGTCGTACAAAGTGCTATACGAATTTAAATATCTATCCTATACCTACCACCCTTCGACGTAGGTATATATACATATCTATGCATGATGTGTAGTTGATTACTACGCCAGATAGTGTGTGGATATCTATTCGTCGACGACGATCACGTAATCGCGTAACCACGTATAAGAGTCGGTGAATCGATGAAATGAGAGTCTATTCCCTATATATAATATAAAGAAAATTGCACCCATACCGTCTTCCCGCCTTTCGGAGTTTAGCTCGTTTCACTGATCCTCGGATTAACGGATTCCTATTTGGGAAGCATACCGAAATGATTTTAAACGAAAGGATAATTACCATTTTTTTTTTTTTTTTTAGTGCACCAAACCATCCATTAACTTTTTTTTAAACTAACTTTAATTTATTGTTTAAGAATTGTCACTTGGATCACTATTATGTACATTACTTTAATGGGTAGTGCCTACGTCGATATTTAGTACATCTATAATTATTACGAATTGATTAATTTTGGGAACCGGCAGCTATTGCACAACTATAGCGGAAATACATAACGCAATTTCGCGTAAACGCAGAGAGAAAGAGAGACAGAGAGACATGGAGAGAGAAAGAGAGGGGTAATAGCAATATCAACTACGGAGCTTGAATTAACGAGCTTATATGTAGAGATATCCCGATTTATATATCTATAGTATATAATACATAGGCCATATTTATGCCAGTATATAGTACAGGTATATAGGTATATAACCATAAAGTTGAACGGCGTGGCAATCGAGAGAAAAATAAAAACAAAAAATCTACCCCGAGGCACTACACCTTTCGATCAAAGCTCTGGCATTACCATAATTCGGACAATTTCGATCTGCTGTTACTGCAGTCTGTCTATAATATCCCGATTATTAATTCCTTCGCACACTTTCAGCGCGATTTATACCACACGTATACCTATACGTATACTGCATTTACCTGCGTATCATAGCTACAGGCTATCGGGGTTTAGCGGTGCGTAAATACCTAAACCTGCAGCGCACCTTCGGGAATATTTACCCTGTTGTTAATTTGATACAGCATTTTTATAACACATTGTTGATCATTCGTTTACGCTTAGGATATATAATTGCCGAATAATTAATCACTCGTGCTCGGGAGGAAAAGGGAAAGAAACGGGGGAAAGAAGGAGTAAACTGTTCTTCTTTTCTGTGTTTTCTTTTTATTTTTCTTGTTGCGATTTTAGTATATTTTCTTTATATAACTGAATTGTTATTGAAATTTATGAATATTTATAAACATTCAAGTCCCTCTATCTTCTAAACTATGAGTGCTAGGCTATGCAATAATCGGGTCCTTTTTTTTGTAGAAAATTAAATTTCCTGTAAATTTGTCCGTTTACATGTTCCTTCTAGCTTCAGTCATTTTCTAGATATCAACGAAAATATGTGAGTCATGCTAAAAAAAGAAGAAATATATAAATAACTTTTCAAGTTTGATACAGGTGAAAAACAACTCGAGTTACACCGAGATCACAATGGGCACTTTTGAAAAATGATCAATTCCATTTATCCTAATCTTTATTACAAGGAGATGTCATATTGAATGATAAAATTTAAGAAACTGCGTGTGGATTGATGTTAGAATTGGAATTAAGGGTTCAAACTTAGAGGAAATTTCTTTTTAAGCTACATACAAGAATATTTCGACAATGGATCGAAGAAAAAAAAAAAACAAAAAAAAGAATGTTCGTCCCAAAACGAAGCACCCTAATGTATATATAATATATATTCAATTCTTCTTTCTCTTTTTGTTCTTGTTTTTTCAACGCGAAATATTCCGGTTCTCCTCTATAATAATAATAATAACAATAATAATGTATAAACGTGCGCGTTGATTGCTACGCCTCTTTCATTGCTCTAATTGTTGTTATCATCATTATTATTATTATTATTATTATTATTTAGCGAGTAATAATTGGAAAGAAAAGAAAAGAGAAGAAGAAACAAGCAACAAAAAAGAAAGAAAAAAAGGAGAAAAATGTAAACTGAAATAATTGAAAGGATCGTTTTCACTTGCAAAAACGCGAGCGGATATATATATATATATACCTTATACACGTATAGGTAGGTACTGCGAAAAGACCGTAGTATAATATTATGGGATAAATAAAATGAAAATTGAAAAGTGAAAAGTGAAAAGTGAAAAATGAAAAATGAAAAGATGGTATTATATAAGAGTGAAAATAACAACGTGAGTATAAGAAAGCGACAAAAGACTGTCGCGAGCTAAGAGAAGATGTAATTTATTTTAATTAGGAGTTCTGGGAGCATTATAATATTCTGAACCAGATAGGCAACTGGCATGACGGTGAAAGGGTTGTGAAAGGGTGGTCGCATTGGTAGATGTGTGTGTATACACATACATATATATATATAACTATATAAATACGCGTCGAGGTCGCACGGTGATGCCCACGCGGCCGCACCAGACCACTGCCACATTGAGCCCAGGACAACCAACCAACCAACCAACCAACCAACCCCTATAGGAACAGACTAATTCACCCGTCACCCTTGCCATCTCGACACTCGCCTTCTCTACTCGCCGAGTATAGAAGGGTACTTGGGTCTCTCGGAACTCCTGTCCCCTTTACCCTCATGCCACATCCCCTACTTGCTTCCTTCCTTCCTGCTTGCTCGCTCGCTCGCTCGCTCTGCCTCTTTCCCTGTACTGCCTCTCTGCCTTACCGACACCTTCTGATCTCGTTAGGGACGCATTAATTAATTTACAAGATGGCGGCGGTGGCAGAAGCAGAGACGTGGAGGTGGAGGTGGCGGTGGAGGTGGAGGTGGAGCGAAGGGGACCGACTAGGCACGTTTTAATTACTAATTGAAACGTTCCCTCCGGTTTCTCGCGCCCCTATATCCTACTCGAGGACTCCAAACTGAGCCAACTCACGTCTGTCGTGTTCACCAGCTCTCAGCACTATAGGTAGTGGGTAGTGGGTAGGTGTAGGTACGCCTTGGTTATACGTGCTAGCCTGTTTGTCAAAACTTTACTCGGTTTATCATCGTCTCTATTTAGTCAAGTAGTTTAGCCTCGCATTCGCGTGTGTATGTCTATCCTATATACCTATCCTACTTCCCGCTATAATAAATTTAACCAAGACTATAAAGATCTACGAAGAGATTTCACGAACTACTATATAATACTACCTACCTGTCTCTAAACACGTTTATGTATACCTTTATATCATATCGTTTTTATACATCAGCATATGTACAGGGTGTCCCGGAACTAAATCCAAAAATTGAAAATGGCCAAGCTGAGTAAATCAACCTACAACACATGTGGTCTCCGAAGAACCGGTCGCGAGATACGGCCGGTTGAAGAAATCGCGTTAGGCGCCGGCATGTAGGCAACTGACTACACAGTTGGCATCGGTTAGCGCTTCATCCATAACGCTTCAGAAGTCAAGAATTTCGAATGAGAATACTTTCGACATTGAATTTCCGACGAACACAACAACATATATAAACGTCTGACGGATACTTGCCGTGTAGTCGGTTGCCTACATGCCGGCGCCTAACGCGATTTTTTCAAACGGCCGTATCTCGCGACCGGTGCTTCGGAGACCAGATGTTCTACAGGTTAATTTACCCAGCCTGATGACCCCCTCTACTATAGTCTTCAGTTTTTGCATTTGATTCTGGGACACCCTGTATATCATATCGTTTTTATACCTATGTACGTTTCAACAACAACTTATAAATACAGTCACGCAAAAACTTAAACCTCGCTACGACACATAGATAGAGTTTTATGGACCGAACAAGAATCACCGGAAATAAAATGAAAAGTTTTTACATGTATAACGACCAAAATCGTAAACGATGAAATCGAAATTTTGTCTGATTTTTTTGTTTTTGTTATTCTTGTTCTTGTTCTTGTTCATTTTTTGTTTCATTAAAAGTCGAAGATGGTTCGTAGACGGTTGGCAGACTCGTATAATACAGGCGATATACTTTACCATCAGAGGTAGTTACGCGTTTGCGTGGGGGGTATTAGCCGGTTTGACCGATACGTAAACCGTCGTTTTCACCGAATCGCACTTTGAGCCTTACGCGCGTAAGCGGCGGTGCTAACCGGCGTGTCGTAATAATAAATAGATGGACACGGGCATGAAATGGAATGGAATGGAATGGAAGGGAAGGGAAGGGAAGGGAATGGAATGGAATGAAACGAAATGAAATGAAATGGAAGGGGGATGCAGTGGGGAACACGCCGGTAGCATAGATACCCGGCGGTGATACGAGACCTGGTAGGAGCCTATAAAATGCTGGAACCAAGTATCCAGGACTTTTACGACGTCTGGTTTACGAGCGACTAAACTTTTAAATAATTTGCCGTCGGTAATTAGTTCGTAATTTAATGAGCCGGCCGTAAATGGTCGACGGTATACCGCTCTATAATTATTGCTTCGTATTTTATAATAATTATTGTTCCATCCGCCTTTCTTGGAAGATCACCACTCACCTCTTTACCCCTTACCTTCGCCTTACCTCGGGTTATCGAGACCCGGTAGATACGGGATTATAAATTCGTGTTAATTATCGTGATAAATAAGAAAAGATATTTTATTATTATTAAAAATTATTTTCATTTATCGATCGCGATTATACCTACCTACCTACCTACCTACCTATATATATATATATATGTCTATAACCCGCATATATACCGCATGCGAAATATACCAGCTACGTGACTGTAACGATTCATTGGAGATTCTTTAACGTGGATGAAACCGTTTGATAAGTAAACTCGGCGGTATTCTGCTTGCTTTAATTTATCACCAAGTTTACTTTGGTTTTTCGGAAAAACCCTGAGGAAAATTTACCATCCACTGCAACCATCAAACCTCTAGCATGCTTGAAACCAGCTTTACGGCGCGGTGCGCGGCGCGCGGCGTCTGCCGAGGTATGGTTGGTAAAACTTGGTGAAAACAAGGTATATACGAAATTCTTGTATAATCTATAGGGTTTAGTCGGGTGAAAATTTGCCTGATAATTAGTTTGCCGAATTTCAATGAGTTATATAGAAGAAGATATCGAAGAAAAAGAAGTAGTTAAAAAAAAAAAAAAAATGAAAAAAAAAATGAAAATAAAGAAACCACACTTGATATACGTAAAATAGTTTTGTGATAGAATGTCTTGATAAGCGATATATATAATATGGTATATAGCTTTCTGCTTCGTGATTTTTTTTTTCTTATTTCTCTGGTTAGAATTTTAAAAGAAAAAAAAATCTACCTATGAATTACAGTACAACCAAAGTAGGAATAGACTCTGAGCAACGGCCGCCAGTTATGAAGTCATCTCGTTGGTGCAGGTGGAAACGAGGGAAAATGTGCGGCCCAGTATCTGCCGGATTGAAAAAAAAAAAAAATCAAAAAAAAAAAAAACTACTGCATACTATGAGATGATGGTGATGATGATGATGATGATGATGATGATACGAGTTATAGGCATCACTTCGCCAAGCAAATAAACTAACTACGCACGACGTAATTAAATACCATACATATATGAATAATTGTACAAAGTTTTATATAGGTTATAGATGATTTTTTGTTTTTTAATTTTATTATTTATTAGAAACAAAATTGATAATCCTATAGTATACTATGTATATATACATAGAAATTTTTGTCAAGATTTTTTCTATACCTATCCTACCTAACGTAAAGAAACAAAAAGAAAAAACAAAAAAAATGAATGATGAACTGTTGAATATAATTAGCAAATTCTCGCAATATACTGTATAATGAGACAATATTAAAATTTATAATAATATAATGATAATAAATAGTTGAAAATAAGACGACTAAAAACAGGCTATGTTCACTCTCTACCGTCACCAATTTTTCAAATTAACAGGTTGACATCTTTCAGGCTTATATTACGGTTAATCACGTGTATCGGATGGCAAAGATTAGACATTGCAATGCTTGACTTTCAGTACTTTAGACAACAATTTGAAGTTTGATTTTCTATTTTCTCTCTTTCTGAGGAACTAGTTTCAACAACAGAAGTTCGCTAGTCTTTTGAATCATGATCGAGTAAAAGTTGGGAGTTTTGAGTCATCGGATCATTCAGAGTTAGATGCATAGGTGAAGTAAAAATGTTAATTCAACAACCTGGATAATGCCTTGATTTTTGTTACATCAAATTGAAGAACAGCGAAAAAGAAGTTTGCAAACTTGAAAAATTTGATGTTCAAAAATTTATCACTCGAATCATGTTTCATCATGAATCATGACAGAGAGCTTTGTTTTCTGAACAATTGTTAGAGACCGAAATATAAAAAATCGACGCATCATTTGATCCAAATCCTTGAATTAGGTGCTTTTACTTTGACTGCGTCTGACTCTGAGACCCGATTACTTACAATTTCGAACTTTGACTTAATTATGGTTGAAAAGATCAGTGAACTATACGTTAGTAGAAACTGGTTGATTAATTAATAACAATTTGTACACATGCCATAGTCATTCGAAAATAGCCCTGTTCGAGGTGTATTAACCCCGTTAAGTCCTTGATATTTTGTTTCCACTGTATAATTAAGATTTTACCATGCATAAACAAGAATCCCGTGGGGAAAGACAACGGCGTAGGGAACAAAGTGCTCGGGGTGTATGAGAGAGCGAAACAAGAAGATCTGGAAAGTCTAAGCGAGACGAGGTTCTATACTAAACGCCACGCGAGACTAGCTGGCTAATATAAGAACGAAAAGTGACTAATTAAATTCGTGTATAAAAGCAATCGACCAATTACCAACAAACCGACTGACTGACGTCGTGATTCCCTAAATTAGGCAGAGAGAAAAGCCAAGTACACGCTATCGCGTCGACTGGGCGGCATGGGATCTGATCGCGTGGTCTCAGCTGAGAGATCCCAATCGCGAGTATTCAACATTCTTTTTTATGGTCAAAGGGATAATTAGAGAAGAGAATATATATTCTTTATAAATTATGATGCACTGCGCAGGGTTATAAACGCTTTTGTATTATATACATATACCTATCTATATAAGTTTTGCCTCTAAAGTACCGTATAGGTATATATGATAGCATCGCGGAGGGAGGCCCATGAACCTAATTGTTTGTTCTACCGCCTTTAGGGTAGGGTAGGGTAGGGTAGGGTTTAGGATAAGGTTTTTCGCTATTGAGTAAGGAATTTATTGCCCCGAGGTAATAAAAGGTCAAAGAAAAAAGGAAAAGTTTGCTTTGTAATATACGGCGTGAAATATATATCCATATTATATATATAAATACATGGTATACATATATTAGATATTTTTTTTTTTTTTTTTTTTTTTGTTGCGACAAATTGATGTAGGTAACACGTTGACTTCCTTCTCATTATTACTAAATTGTTTTTTTCCTTTTTTTTCTTGTGAGAAAATTGAGCAAAGAAAACCGCGTAATTATCTGCGTGGTAATTGTTAATGATACGTTTGTATAGTCGTTAAGTTTTTGTGCTCGGCTGATGGCGTATACATATATGTATATACAGGGTGTCCCAGAACTAAATGCAGGAAATGAAGAGGGTAATAAGGGGGGTCAAACGGAGTAAATTGACCTATAGAACATGTGGTATCCGAAGTACCGGTCGCGAGACACGGCCGATTAAGAAATCGCGTAACGCGCCGGCATGTAGGCAACCGACTACACAGCTGGCATTGGTTAGCGCTCCATTCATAACGCTTCAGAAGTCAAGAATTGCGGATGTAAACCCTTTCGACGTTGAATTTTCGCCAAACACAACATTACTTGTTTCCATAGTAAAATTTGATCGCATCAACTGGAACAGTCGAGCGCGTTTATTAATTGGACGGCTGACGGATGTCTGGCGTGTGGTCGGTTGCCTACATGCCGGCGCCTGGTGTGACTTTTTTAAGCCGTATCTCGCGACCGATACTTCGGAGACCACGTGTTCTATAGATCAATTTACTCAGCTTGACCCCCTTTATTACCCTCTTGAATTTCGGTATTTAGTTCTGGGACACCCTGTATATTATACTTGAGGCTGCTGCAGTTTCCAGAGAACAAAATTGTGAAAACTTAAAACGGCAGTGACGAAAATTATCACGAGAATAAAAATAATGTACCTACCCACTCGGGGCGTCGGGGCGTCGGGGCGCGTCGCTCCGCACGCTCGAGCGAGTAAAATTGTAAAATTGTAAAATGGTAAAATTGTAAAATTGTAAAATTGTAAAATTGTAAAACGCGTCCTGGCACTAGTCCGAGATAGCTGCAAACAGTAGCGAGTTAATTTAAAAATGCAAATTCTTTTTCTCTCTGTCTCTCTCAGTCGCAGGTCTCGGGGTGAACTCCGAAACATATACCTCCTACAGTACCTATATACCTACCCACGTGGCTATGTAAGTGTGTATGTATATGGTATATAAAAGTATAAGTGGAACGCGAGAAAGAAATATAAAGGGAGTGAAAAGAGAGAATAGAAAAAGGGTCGTATTTATGACGCGCGGCTAAAATCTAAATCATTCTCTCAGTTATCTATAGGTATAGCATTGCTATAGTTGAAGTAGGCTGCGGGCGAGTCTCCGAGCCTCTGAATTTCAAATCCGCATTTCCTGTTCCGGCTATTTTCACCGAGGGGGTTGAATTGACTTTTTTTTTCAACTTTTTTTCGCATTCATTACTCGAACACGTGGACTAAACTATCGGTTTAGTTTCTAGTGATTTAAATTAATTACAATCGGTTAATTAAACGGTCCTTTTCGTAACAACCACCCCCCCCCCCCCCCCCCCCCTCCCCCAATCTCTCTATTTTGTCCTCAATTTTCTCGCATTAATTGCAACGTATTTTAATTTCAGTTAGATATATATGTATAACAGCGACAAAAATGTACTCCGCGCGGGCGTTTTTTTTTTTTTTATTTTTTTTATTTTTCGGTAATTGTAATTTTATTCGATTACTTCGTGATAATGAAGATAATTGATTACGCAAAAAATAATTGGTGACAGTCAACTGCTTCTGCGCGACCGGCACGGCGAATTCCAATTTTATTAATTGTCATGCTTAACGCTGTGTTTCATTAAATTGACAAACGATTTGAATTCAAATAATCTAACGGCTATACGTTTATATCATAGTTTCGTATTCACCGATGCAAACAATTAATTAAATTTCATCCCTTTTTTTTTTTTGTTCCAACATTGACGAATTTTTTAGGTTTTTCAAGTTTTTTCTTTTTTCGTTTTTTCTTTTCTTTTGTTCACTAATCGATAAAATATTGAATCTCCTATATATATGATGTATAATCAATTTCACCGCGCTACTAGACAAATTCATATATGTATTCTATAAAACAAAGAAAACTAGTTTATAAATGATGAGAGGTAAACCTAACCGGGTCGTCTAGCTTGGCTTTTTATGAAAAGAAATTTTCGTGTGAGAACCTCTGCGTGCAATCTTGTACCAGCTGGGGTTTGCGGGGTCTCAGGAGACGCGCCTTCGCTCGTAACCTTCTCGCCGGCAAGTAGACCGGGGGGTGGTGCAGGGCGGTGGGTGCCTTGGGTCGAGGGTCGGAGGGTCGGAGGGTCGGAGCGTCGGAGGGTCGGAGGAACGTTGGCTGAGAAGACGTAAGGAAACGGGGGTGTATAAGGTATATACGTATAGTGGAATGGGTCTGAGAAAAGGGGATGGCTTGGGCGTACCGGAGGAGTCGCTCACTCACTTACCACCCTCCAAGAAACCTCGCCGTCGCCGTCGCCGTCACCGTCGTCCCCTACGTCCCCTACGTCCTACGTCTCACGTCCCACATCCCACGTCTCCTTTTCTGTTTCCATCTCTTTACCACTCCTCTCTGCGCTTGCACGAGTACAGCACTCTCTACTTCATAGGTACCTACCTACCTACCTACCTACCTACGTAGCTCTCTGGTCTATATAGTAGTGACTGCCTCGAGTCTAGTACCTTGTGCCTAGTACAACCTAGGTTATAAGTATACCTACATCTACATCTACATCTACATTCTACATTCTACATCTACCTATACTATAACACCCTATATTGATCGTGGTAAAATCAACATCGCGCACCACCTTGCACTTCCACTCGTTGGAATACTTTCCACGCCATAGTGCAAGACCACCACGACCACGACGACCAAGACAACCCAAAGACTTTGTGTTTCTCGATTTCCCCCTTTTGTTCTCTCTAGGTATAATTGAGTCTCCTATTTTTAGTCGGTCTTGTAGAGTAGGTAGTACTGCAGTGCTTGACCCAAGACTAGTACCTACCTATGCCACTAGTGCGTTGTTATATTGTCTTTTGTTTAACCGCGTCGTTGAAAAGCTCGAGTATATACAGAGTATATATGTATGTATGTATGTAGGTGTAAGATGTACGATGTTCTTCTGTGTACAGGTGCCTTTTTTCCGTATTTTTCTTCTTCTTCTCCTTCTTGTTCTCTCTTTTCTATGTGTATATCCACGAAGCGAGAAAACTCGTTGGTGAAACAATCGTTAGAGAAAGCTCTGGGTTGAGGGGTTGGGGTTGGGTTGCGTTAGCGTCATCCGTTGCCGGTTGGCTAATTTCAGAGAGAAAGAGAAAGAGAAAGAAAGAAAGAGAGTATTTTTCGCCATGCAATTTTCTCCCCTACGTCGAGAGAGAGAGAGAGAGAGAGAGAGAGAGAGATACACAGAGTGAGAGAAAGAAAGAAAGAAAGGAGAGAGAGGAAAAAAAAGAGCTGAATAAAAAAGAAGGGGGGAACAGAAAAAAAAAGGAAAAAAATATTACGAGAGTTTTTCCAGGGTCTACTCCAGCCGGTTTTCCACCAGAACCGGGGGGTGCGAAGGCTTCCGAGGTAATGGAGCGCGCCAAGGAGGTGGCGAGGGCCGCCGTGACTCGGGTTCGCGCGGTTTCGAGGGTGGGGGTAATTGAGAAGAGGAGATTTACTCGAGGGATCTGCGGCCGCCTACCGCGGCACCCTGGGGAAGAGGGTCCTTTCCACCCCCTGCTAACTATATACGCCATTTCTCGACCGGCAGATAAATAGATAGATACCCAGATAGATAGTTAGATAGACAGACAGATATAGAAAGCCCGTTCGTTCGATCCGGGATATATACTCGTCGCGTCGATATCGACAACGCGGGGGACTGAAATGATCCGGAAGTAGAAATGCGAGAATGGGAATGGAAACGGGATTGGGATTGGGAATGGGAACGGGAACGGGACCGGGACCGGAAGGGGTCTCCGAAAGACGAAATGGTAGGTGAAATGGGTGCCGGAATGGGAGCGGATATCTCGAAGTGGCATGCAACGAGGGTGAAGACTACTGCCATGGCGTTTCTAGTCACAGCGGTAAAGATAAGACCCCGCTCGATAGATAAGTGAGGTTGCGTTGCGTTGCGTTGCGTTACGTTACGTTACGTCACATTACGTTACGTCACGTCACATTACGTTACGTTACGTTAGGTGAGGTAAGGTAAGGTAAGGTTGGATTAGGTTAACTTCCGTTTACGATCCTCACCCGCGTATAATACTTACGAGTAACTGTACAGTCGACGCTAAAATTTGTTCTTACGACCTCGTAGACCAACCCACGATCTAGGGCAGCTAACGTTCCACGAGTCACGACAAAATCAAAGGACGAATTATTTTACATTATAAATATATTCAAAAAATCTTTTTTGCAACACATGCTTCGAAAGTTTGATTTTCGAGGGCTGTGTAGCGAGCGTGAAATACCTTATTTCCGAGGAGTGAAGAAAAGAAGAGTTAACGCATGCGCACACCGCAAATACTCTACTTTGAGCACTAGTGCTTTTTTCGTTCACCGTGTCATGGCGGTGGACAGTCGCGATGTAAGGTTATATTGATTAATCAATCTGTATCTCAAATCAAACTTTCATCGCAGGGAGTTACAAAAAATATCGTGTGATACACGTGCGTATAGGCAATATCTGTCTCGTGTCATTACGGGACTCGTCGGATATTGCCTACTTTCCGCACTTGTATCACAATGTACTATTAAATATACCACATGTAAACTGTAACTTACCTATACCTACCATCATCACCCAAAAGCTTGACCTAATATTTTCGAGCTTCCGTGTACACAGATTATAGGTGGAAATTGAGAAGGAAAAAAACATTGTTATTAATGTAAACCTTTTTTAATCTCTATAAATTATCTCAGTCAGCACTATAGATCCCCGGGAATAAATAAGAGTGAGAAAAGTTTTTGAGCATTGAAGGTGGGTAGGTATATGATAAGGTGATTCTTTGCGAGGTTTTTCCGTGTTAATCGATAGAACAACATTCCCCGCGCGAAAGCATCACGACGAAACTTGAGCTATAGGCGATAAGGGAGAGAGAGAGGCAACGCGAGGAGGTTTTATCGGGTGGAAAACCGGTAGCTAAGATATACGGATCGGGTTAGAGCAGCGAGCCGTAGCTGTGGGAAATAAAAATTGATAGATCCCCGTCCTTATACGGGCTTCCGAGCTTCTCCGGTTCTACTCCTGGCCTCGTGCCCCAAGATAATTGAAACGAATGGTGACTACTCACACCTAAAAAATAAAGCGACGTAGTAACGTATGGATTCTTTCTTTACCCTGGCTTGGTTTGGTTTGGTTTAGCATGGCTTGGCTCGGCTTGGCTTGGCTTGGCTTGGCTTCCACCCCTGAATATTATATAACGTCAACTCCGACTTGACTTTACGCCAGGGTTATTATTCTCCTAAAAAATGCGTAAGTAATTCCACTCTCGGAATCCATCAGCGCCGGCGGAGGGATCTATTTTATTTTATCGCAAGGACTTTCAGAGTGGGCCTCGCCGCGCCGTTCGGCGAAGGGTGGAGGGTGAAGGTGGAGGTGGAGTTGGAGTTGGCAGCGGAGGTGGAGGTGGAGGCCGAGGTGGCGGTGGAGGCGGAGGTGAAGGTGGAGGTTCTCGCCGGTTTACGAGGGGTTGCCGTGTAAATCTGTGGGGTCGTTAAGGGGAGAGCTACGAAGGCGTAAAGCAGTAAAGTGAAATCGGCGAGCAGAATCACGTTAGTCCCTCCGCCTCCACCTTCACCGCCACCGCCACCTCCAACTCCAACTCCACCTCCACCTCCACCTCCGCCCCTATTCCCGGTACCCTAGTATTTCAACAAAGAGCCGGTGGTTGTTCGCGGGCGTTTCCGTCGAGCGCTCTCCTTCACTTTTGAGACCAGCTATAGGATCCGCGAAGCGAAGGACCGTTTGCAGGATGTACTGTACCAGCCGCCTCTCAATCTATGGTTATATTGGCTGGTGGTATCTCCGTGCCTGCACAGCCAACAGGAGAATATTAACGCGTCCCCCCAACCCCGTTTAATGGTGCGTAAAGCAAGAAGATAATTATTGGACCTCTTTTGTATTTCAGAGAAATTCAATATCCCCAGCTGAGAGAGAAAAGTACAGCAGACCACGAAGCACGCCGGATCCACAACATCACGAACATATGCATCTTAAGAAAATGAAGAAGGAACAAGACAAGGATATCGGACACGTAAGTTATACTCATACACGCAGATCCGATGAAAGACAGGGAAATGTATAGGATTAGGGTGGACTTGTAAGCGTTGTACGATCGAGTACCCTTTCGGATGGTATAATACCTTCAGAAATGTACATTCAATTATTTCAGCCTTTTTTGGTCCACCCCATCCAATGCATGTATAGCAAATTGAGTCCTATATGACGAGGTTGCACGTTTTGCAAAGAGCACTAGATTGGAAAAGAGTGCAGTGTTTGATTCGACGTTTTGGTTTCTTTTTTTCTCGAAACAGCAGAGTGACGGAGAGAAGAGTGACCAGGACCTAGTAGTAGACGACGCAAGTGAGGGTCCGACGAGTCCAACGGCAAACGGTACCTCTTCGCCGCGAGAAAATGGTCTGGATAAATTGGGACCAGCATCTGTACCGATGAGTAGTCAGGTGAAGAAAGAAGTACCACCGCCATCGCCGAGGAGTGGTACAAGCAGTAACGCGAGTACACCATCGGCAAAGAAGATGGAGGAAAGAGAAAAGCCCCCGACGCCGATATCGAAACCCGTAACACCGACTTCGGCTGGAGGCAGCAGCTCCGGCTCAGGGGGATTGAAATCCTCCGGATCTAGCAAACCTCTTGTTTCTGCTTCCGCCGTTGGGCCATATCCGCAACACTATCCTCCTCCCCATCATCCTCCCGCGGGACCCCATGTTGATATGCTTGGATACCCACCCGGAGCCCTCAACGGCTATCCTGCGCGAGCCCCTCTTCAACAGTTGTATGACCCCCATGGAGGGATGAGGGCGCCGATGGGTCCGCTCGGTGTTCCCGGAGGAAAACCGTGAGTACCGAATCTTTTACTGGCATATATGATTGTATCTATAGGACGTTACAGCGCGAGTCCATTTTTTCGCGAATTAACTTGTGGAGAAGAAGAACGCTTTAACTTTGTTGGGATTGTGCGATCTTTAGGAACTCTTCATCATATTGTTCACTAATGTGATTTCTGCCTTTCAGAGCTTACAGTTTCCACGTGTCCAGCGAGGGTCAGATGCAGCCTGTCCCTTTCCCTCCAGACGCCTTGATCGGTCCTGGGATACCTAGGCACGCGCGTCAGATCAACACCCTGACGCACGGAGAGGTAGTCTGCGCGGTAACGATTTCAAACCCGACCAAATACGTTTACACCGGAGGCAAAGGTTGCGTCAAAGTCTGGGACATCAGCCAGGGTGGTAGTGGGAGTGCAAAACCAGTGTCGCAGCTAGATTGTCTGCAGCGGGACAACTACATCCGATCAGTGAAGCTCCTGCCTGATGGGCGTACGCTTATAGTCGGTGGAGAGGCGAGTAACCTCAGCATATGGGACCTGGCGAGTCCCACGCCTCGTATAAAGGCGGAACTCACCTCCTCGGCACCGGCATGCTACGCCCTCGCAATTTCCCCGGACTCCAAGGTCTGCTTCAGCTGCTGCAGTGACGGGAACATCGCCGTTTGGGACCTGCAGAATCAGACGTTGGTCCGGCAGTTCCAAGGACACACGGACGGTGCCTCCTGCATCGACATCTCTGCCGATGGTTCTAAACTCTGGACCGGAGGCCTCGACAACACTGTCAGATCCTGGGACCTCCGTGAAGGCAGGCAACTGCAGCAGCACGACTTCACATCCCAGATATTCTCCCTCGGCTACTGTCCCACCGGCGAATGGCTCGCCGTAGGTATGGAGAACTCGAACGTGGAGGTCCTCCACGCGACGAAACCTGACAAGTACCAGCTCCACCTCCATGAGTCCTGTGTTCTCTCCCTCCGGTTCGCCTCATGTGGGAAGTGGTTCGTCTCGACCGGGAAGGACAATCTTCTCAACGCCTGGCGTACGCCTTATGGAGCATCTATCTTCCAGGTAAATTGATGCGATTCTATGCTTGAACGGGTTAGGAGAATCTTTGTGATTTTATTGTTGAAAATTTCTTAATCGAGGTTTGTTGTTTGGTTTTCAGTCGAAAGAGTCTTCGTCGGTGCTGAGCTGCGATATCTCTACGGACGACAAGTACATCGTGACTGGTTCCGGTGACAAGAAGGCGACGGTCTACGAAGTGATATACTAGACGCAGGCTCGACGTTGAGATGCTTGTTAATACATACTTAAAATGTACGCTTGTTAAGATATTTATGGAATTAATATACCTAGTAGACCCTATAATCAGAAGATTCTGATCTGCGCGACGATTGTGAAAAATATAATTACAAATACTTATAATTCAGCTGTTAGAATAAAAGAAAGAAAAAAAAAACAAACCAACAAACAAACAAACAAACAAACAAACTGGCTGAGTTGTAAAATCATAGCTACCTGTAATACTTGGGCGTTAGCTCTAGTATAAAGCCTGAATTTCACCGGAGTTCTAAACTGATGGAAAGATCAAGTCGATTAATTGTATGAAATCAAATCTGACGACTCTTGACTTGTTACATTCACCGGTGAATAGGTTTTCGAATAAGTATGGAGCTATGATTAACCCGAATTACGGACTGATTAAAGTACGGAGGAACTAGATTCTAGGGACTGAAGTTATATAAATATATAAAGACGTAAATAGTGATTTAAGATTGTATAGATCCCTAATCTTATAAGTAGAGAATGAGATGTATGACGAGTTATTAAGTGAAAGTGCAAGTTTTCTATGGCAATATATAATAATTATAAAAATTGATTAAATATTATTGATCTATTAATTTTGTCAAAGGAAACGTGCTATTTATGTAAAATATAAATCTTTTATTGTGCGAATGTAAGAAAAAAAAAAAAAAAAAAGAAAGATACAAGAAAAGAAAAGAGGAATGAAAAATAATTAAGAATATGGTTTGATATCTCGAGATATAGTGAATCAAGATGAATGTCTTAATAGCCGAGTAAATGGGATGGGGGGGGGGATTCAAAAAAAAAAGTGATGAAATACCTGACGACGTATTGAATTTACACGTAGATCTAAATTAAAAAAAAAAAAAAAAAAAAAAACCTAGGCGTATAATTATGCTGACAAATGATATACACGATATAGTATCGCGAATAAGTGTTCTTTCTGCAAATATCTACGTACATACTATAATTTTTCTTACATAAAAACAATATCGACTTACAGCGATACGATGGGGATCAGGACGTAGGCGATGTGTGTGTGTGTGCGTGTGGGAGCATAAACACGTGAATGATATGCTAAAGACTACGTTTATATCGTTTCACTCACTGCAGTATATCACATTTTACGAGATATTCAACGATATTTTTGTGACTGTCATATGTAGACGCTTAATTAAAATAACAAAAAGAAAAAAAAAAAAGGAAAAAAAACAAACCGGAGTGAATCTAATGAATTTTTATCGACATTAGGTAACGCTGGCTATTGTTAACGTTCGATAAAAATTCAAAACTCGATTCGCTAGATTTGAAAAGAGCCTAGATAATTAGGTAGCGCATTATACAGAGCCGAGTAATGTGAGAACGAGATTCAAACGGATATTTATATTTTGTTACAGGATGACACAACCGGCATTGCTGTGGTTGTAGCAAATATGAAAAGTATAAAATTATATTATTAAGTTTATTGTTGAAGCGAAATATAATGTCAATTTGGGACGACCACAGCTCCGATAATAGACCAATAGAAACAACGATACCTCAACAAGACTCAATAGTTAATTATCACTAACAAACAAATCAATTTTATTATAAATCGAGATATTCTTTTACAGTAAGCACACAAGGTAAATACTTGTGAAATTTATTACTTCGTGAATCGTGACAGTGCAGTGTATACCCGCATATTTCGACAATTTATCATAAAATCACGCCATTATTAAATTATATCTTCTTATGTTCATGCACGTCCAAGTTTATCATACAAGATGGGCGGTCGTTCAATGCAATGCGTTTCCAACTAAGGTAACAAAATAATCATCATTTCATGCACAGTTCATGTTGTTCCTATAGCTACGCAAAAATTGTTTCTTTCGGCAATTAAATCATCTATACATAAGGAATTTCGCATTTTTATTATCCAAACTGCTACCTACATAATATTTATATCCCATAGAACTTTCATAAATCATATTAAAAATGAATGAACGAATAAAATTAGAATAAGTCTACCGAAAAAAAAAGTGATTATCGCATCGTTCATCGAATTTTTTTAGAATTTTCAAAGATCTCTTGTGAAATGACGAATGACGTAATTTTGGGGGGCACAAAATCAATCATTTTTTAATACCATTGTTCAGCCCGAAATTACATCGATGTTAGATTATTGCCTCTAAATTTCAAAGAAGTTTCACTTTATTTCGGTGCAATCAGTCTATGTATTACAATTATATCTGAAAGTACTAGTTGAAAACAAAGTAACAGTTGAGTTGATAGAATATCTCTTCACCGCGTGTCAGTGATTGATAATTATTCAATGCCAGTATGTAGTGTATACAAGCAGTTTTTGAATCTCGCGCTCATCGTTGTGTGATTCCCTCGGACTACACGTGGATCCGGTCCTAAAGGTATCGTATCGTATCAGTTGTCGGCGGAGTAAAAGCGATTGGATAGTGCTGCCGCGGCGAGTGATGGCGTATAATTGACGAACCTTGGTTCTAAATAAGAAAATGCAAATGGCCGCTGCGTGTTGACGTGTCGCGGTTCAATGAGAATAAAAGAAGCCTAAAAAAATAAGAGAAAATTTGAAATTTAGTATTAAAAAATGAACATGTCAGTCGAAAAGAAGAAGTATCCATCGGCATTGCCGACAAATTGGCCGGCCAGAGATGAACAACCTAGAAAAACTGCCAACCAATTATCGTCAACAGGCAAAGTTGACGTCTACTACTACAGGTAAGGAGTGCATAGATGTAACAGCCATGCGATCACGTTTTGTTTTCGTTTTATAAGTGATAACGTGCTCCTCGACCACGTGTTCGAATTTTTCATGTATTTATAGATACGTGAATTTTTTATTTCACAGTCGCGGTGTGAGGAACGACGCGTCTCTCGTACCTCCGATAAGACAAACCGCATCTATATTCAAACAGCCAGTAACTATCTACAAAACACAAGAAGGAAAAGTGAAAGACATTAAACACGGTAATCAAGAAAAACCGAAACAGGTATGTGTGACCGAAACTCTTTCGCGCTTAATTTTCATCAACACTGTACGACTACGTATAACCTCGGCTTTTCGTTCTCAATATTACGCGAATCTAGAACGGATTGGTAATTTAACGTCGATTGATTATTGAGATGATACATACCGCTGATTTAATTCGTTCAAGTAAAGATACAACTTACTTTAGTTGTGTATTATAAAAACTTTTCATCGACACATACGATCGGAAAAAAGTTGCACAGGTGACTTAACTGTACTCTGATCATTTAGTCATTGTCAAAAAATAGTCTCAACTGTCTATTACGGCTAAGGATGTCGCAGAAGAGACACTAGGCATCAATGTGTGAATCTACGTCCATCGCGTAATAAATTGTTGCTCATACTCATTGCACATTATACAAAGTAAATTTTCCCAAATCCGCTCCGGTTAAATTTGCACATTAACATTTCTTAGCTTAACTCTTATAGTATATGATACAACCATCGTATGTACCATTCATTCGTTTAGGAAGGAGTCGAAAAGACTGAAGGCAAACATGGCTCCCAAGATAAACCTAAGCAGGTAATTCATTTGGCACGATCATGATCATGACGTTATCTGATAACGCTCAAACACCTTTGCCTTCGTTTAGTTTATTGTTTATTTATACGTCTCGGACGTTCGTTGATTACGCATGCCCGCGTAGTAATATCATTATAGTATAGTCTTTATAGTTTACATCACTTTTTTTTTAGCCTTAGGAGTGACAATCTTTTAAGAAAAAAACAAACATTTTATAGTTTAGAAAAATTCAGTAGGGTAATTCCGAGAAATACGCCGCCTGTACTATTGTTATCTCATATTTTAGACCTAATATGGGAAAAACGATCGAATATATCTTTCCCAAAAGTTTTTCATTCCTCTCGGAATTATCTTATACATATATGGGATAATCCGTGTCATTTCGACGAAACCCTCTATGCATAATCATTCTCGATTTGATAGGTATTGTCGTGTTTTTTCGTACAGCTTAGTAGATACTGACCTGAAGAACCACCTCTGAATTATTTGAAAATTTTCGGACTAACATAAGTGAGGCACGGATTTTCCACCTTTCATATTTTCTGCGATGATACGATTCAACTATTCTTTATTTTCAAAGCACGTAGCGCGCAAAAATGAAATTTGTTTCTAAAGACTGATCTAAATCTTTCATGTCTTCGGGCTGCATGCTTCGTTTCACGCCAAAAAAATGACGTATAATTTGGTGAGGGAAGACGAGAAAAAGAAAAAAAATACACTTTCAACCCTCGGTGAATATGGAACAACAGAAATAATGGCAAAGACACACAAGGTGCGAAAAACTCGGGGAAAACATACGAGACGGGTTCTCAGCGCAAAAAAATCAAGTATGATTAATGACGAAATAGATATTTTGCTATATATACATAAAACGATGTAGGATCGAAATTAAACAACATATACATTATAGTCCGATGTATTGTATGAATATAGACATCTTCGTCTTTTCTCATCAGTTTTCGCATGAAAGAAATGAGTAATTATAAACAATTTTTCGCGCCGTTGCTGCTAATAAAAATCTTCTATCGGAAATAAGGCGTGAAACACACAAAGCTGTTGTTATACCTATCTATCATTGACTGTGTGAAATAATTATCTCATTCTGCGATAGAACCGCTCGCAAAAATGGTAAAATATCGAGAAAACAGTAAAGAATTGGAAAGTTCGTATCTCACTTGCGGAGGAGACGAAAAATGTCATCGATTCAGTGATGTTCCTTTAGGTATTAGCGACTATAAAATAATAGCAAATCGTAATTGATGGCGCACAGGGGTTGAACGAAATGGCGTTGTTTATCCCATATCCGCATCCAGCGATTATAAAGGCAACGCAAAAGTTGCTGCGTTGTTATTGAAGATTTAGTTTCTGCATCGAGCTAAAATACAGCGCGAGCCAAAGGACTGGGTATAATAAATTCTCGACGTTGCAGCTCTTCTGGGAGAAACGCCTAGAAGGTTTGCGAGCCTGTGACCCAGACGGTTACGAGTTTGACGGGATGGACTTGCCAAAGACTTTGAAGCCAGTTGGTCCCTACGTAACCGAAGAGACTTTACTTCAAAGCGTGGCCACAGCCCTACACGTCTCTTCCCAGCCCGTCACGGGACAGACTGGCTCTAAAACGGCTTTAGAAAAGAACCCAGGAGTTTTTCTTAACCCGGAACAGCCCTTGGTTCAGGTATTTCATAGACTCGCTTAGAGTTAACTTTGTTTAGGATTTCTGCGCCGCTGTTTTTACTATCCACCCTTCGAAGAATTAGTTCTGTATATATATATATATATATATATAGTACACAGATTTCTCAGAACAAAATATGCGCCGAACAACTTAGATTATATACGTAATGATAAATACTACTGGCCACGTCGTATGTGAAACTTAAATAATTGCTTTCATCATTTTTCTTGTCCCCGTACTTTAGGCAGTGTCTATTGCTGACGACGACATAAAACGACAAGAGGACCGCGTTGCTATTGCCAGAAAAAAGTTGCAGGATGCGTTACGAGGCATCGCTACTTGAACGATGAATATTGTTATTCAGAAACTCATTATTTATAAGACGACTGTAAAATTATTCTACTGTTTTTCTAATAAAAAATTAAAATAAAAAAATATGTCTAACCTTCCAATTTGTTTTCTACTTGTCAACATGTTTGTCCGCATAGGTGTTCAAACGTGATTGATAAAACAAAAACTTGTACCTATATAAATTTTCAAGGGCTGCAGTAAAACAGATTTTTCTCAAGTGTCGAATTTCTGCGTCCGCACTACTTGAGGCACAAAAAAAAAGAAAAAACGACTGCATTGAAAAGAACACCTCTGAAATTACGTGTTTATACCTACTGCTGAGAGCTTACATGGATCGTCGAATGGTCTGCACGATAAGTTGCATAAAACCGCGAATCAGAGCGATACCCTGGAGCTAAATCGGGTACGAATGATAAATATTTATGCCGAAAGTATAAGTCGAAGTGTTTTAAGAAAGACCATTATAAAAACTCTTCGCGATGATGTACCACGCCATCCAGTGGCTAACTACAGGGTGATCCTGTTTTGTAGTTAAATTATTCACCCTTGACCAAACGAATCGCAAGGGTCGTCGCGGTTTCAAGACATTTGACGGCTAAGGGCAGACGACCTTTCTCAATCGAGATCTGCAGTTACGTCATCGAGGTCACTGTTACAACCGTCTCAAACGTGCAAGCGATGTAACTCGCGCGTGCTTGCTTTCCCTTTGGTTCATCCGTTCCGCAGACGCACGCATTACACCTTTGTTCGAAAAGCCAATATACCGATTCCCCAACTCATATATATATGTATTTACATATACATATACTGCATTAAAAACTTCAGAATCACTCGCCGAAACTCCATATCACGATATTGCGAAGGCGTCTGAGATAAGGATCCCGCAGCTGCAGGAAATTTCGCCAGTTTTACCGTTATCCCAGCTTCTTTCCTCCCGGTGAATGGAAATGAAACATCAGACCATCATTTTTAACAAATCAATGTAACGAGAAGATCGTCTCGACTCGTCATTCATTAAATTTTTTCCTCTTATCTACCCAGGAAAGGTTTTAACCCCGTAGAGAAAACAGTGAGAGCTTTTAATCCTCTGTATAACGAGTCGCCGGATTTGGGTAGACGTTACTGCGCGGTGGTTAGTGAGTTCTACACTGCGGTGGTGGTCGACCACATTCGCGTAAAATCGAGCTAGACCGCGGTCGCAAGTTAAATAAAGACAATGGAATTAGTGCGGTCAACATCGGTCAACCATTGTCCTAAGAAACCGAGAAAAATTGAATGGTATGCTAGTTATACCAAGATGCTAAATTTTCGAGGGCAGCGGTTCCAACTGCAGCTTATACGCATTAATATATACAGACATATACTCACAAGTACTACCTACACATTTCCAGTGTGTAGGTATACCTGCCTCCTCAAGTCGAACAGGGTGCAAGGAACCACGTAAGGGGGATGGGATTTCATCCCATATAATAAGGTATGAGAATAATTCCTATCCCAAAACTGTTCACGGCACACGACAAGCCTTTGTGGTACCTTGGCGAAGCGTCTATACATACATATATATACATACATGTCCGCATGGTATAGATACGTAGAGTGCACACATATACATATTTACACACGGTATTGTGGAACAAAAGAGTCCACGGGACTGGGAACTCGTCCAGGTAAGAGCGGGGACCGGGGTTCAGGTACGCGTCGAAGCCAGGTACGCCAGGTGGCAACCTCTTTTTTTTTTCCATCGGTGATCGGCCGACGAACAGCTGTTTCCCTTAATAAAGGAGCCCTCTTGCCTCCTCCCTGCCCTTCTATGCCCTTCCCAAAATCCCTCCCGCCTTGCCCCTCATTGTCAACCCGATGGCCGCCCCTGCAAACCCTGGGGCACATGTCCTACTTTAAACGCTTGTAATTTTCTCGAACATATGACTGACGGAGCTGGGATTGAAAGAGTGGAATCTCTCACGTGCTCGCCGAACCTCTGGAGAAGCTCGAATCATCGCCCAAAGGTGGATTCGGCAACGGCATGTTTTTCAGTATGTCTTTATATCTACACACATGTATCGAGCGGTTCTCTTAGACATGAGGAAATAATTTAGTATTATTCACTAGTATTTGATATGTACATACAGGTATATATATATATGTAACGAATATTGAACGCCGAATCCCTTCGGCCACGTAATCATTGTTGTTGACTAACTTTCTCTCCGCGGGCTGCTGCAGGGACATGCATACCCGGTGTCGCCCACCACCTTCTGATACTGCAGGCTGCAGGCAAGCCACAGTGGTGCAGCCTTCGTCGCAGCTCTTTTATAAACGCGAATAACACCGAGACGCCCAGACTGGAGCTCGGTTTTCGCTCCAGGGACCGGACGGGGGCCCATTGTACGATCGGACAGGAAGAAGAAAAATTCGAGCAAAAAGTAATTCAGATTGAAAGCCATTGACGACGGTCTCTCGTTCTCACAGAACTCGCAACAGCTGCAACGGGGCAACTTTTCTGCCCGAGATTTTCAGGGCTTGTAATTATTTATCGTCCATATAGTACCCACGTTATACCTATACCTACTGCAGGTATACCTATGCGGTATAAGAAAACCCAACGCTGGTGTACATAGTTTTAAGCAAAAATTATTCAAGTCTGAGAAATATATAGGTATATGTTATATGATAACGGGATATGACAGTTTTCGTTTCATCTTCTCCGAATATGACGAAAACACAGTTAAACTCATTCGACGAATCGACCTATGACATGCGAATTGAACAGTACCTAATAAACCGCGTAATTTTTGGAAGACACAGGCTAATCGTAAGTCAGGGAAAAATCGCACTATGTATAAAATCGGCCCGCCCGCTGTGCAAGGTTCGCAGAAATTACCGGTTTAATTTAAACAGTTGACGGGCGGTCAACTGCAGCAGGTATATTTCTCCCTTTGTCTTTTCAGTTTAGAAATTAGTTTTCATCCCCGGGACTTACAAGGCTTTTCGCACAATGGCCTTTTGCCTTTACCTTTACCTTTACTTTACTTTACTTTACTTTCCTTTTCTTTCCTCACCAGCTAAATTGTTGATCACACTTTAGCCATCAACGAGCGATGAAACCATCGATAAAGGTAGGTAGAAAGGTATATAGTTATAGTTATGTACTCTAGTTTAGTCTGGTATCAATTATTGTATACCTATGTGAGAGGTCTGATGCAGCAGTAGAAAATAGTCAAAGGTGAAAACTATGCGATTTTCGAATGTTGAAAAAATGAGTGAATATTCGTAAAGGCGTAAATACACGTACTTATAGCGAATGCGTATACGTATAGCCAACGAGTAGTCGACTCACGGGCCAGCAATGCGGTTCTCTGAGATCGAATTCGAAAGAAATTCTCCCCGGCTTGTAGCCGTGTCAGGGCATAGAGCTGGTTACTCCGTACCCACTGCTGCAGCAGCAGCAGCAGACACACGGGGTAACTATATAGCTGTAAAGTTTTGCAAAGGAACGACAATGATTGTGGGGGCAACCGGTTGCAGGTTGGATTTTTAAAAAAATCTTATATCTACGTAGTATTATACTGCGCCGGGAAACGCTTGGGTAATAATTGTTGCCCTGCAGGAACTACCGCCTGATTCTATGCGCCCAACTGCTGCAGCGGGCAATAATAACGCGTCAATCGATTACCTATATGTGTCTGTATATTAGGTACGGAGCAACGAGTATAAGATACGGAGGTAACTTTGAAAGGAATGATAGACAACGGAGATTTAGTCGATTGACAAAAGCCGGAACTCTGCAGTACCTATAATACCTACTCGCCGGTGATTGATCCGTCCATATAAAAAGTCGCGAGTTCTATTCTAACGCGTTAATCGCTCTTTCATATTTAGAGGTAAATTAAGTTTAACCGAATGAATCGGCAGGTGGCAGACATCCATACGGTCGGGGCAACCTTGAGCTACACGTTCCGAACGACCGTTGATCGCAGGCTCGACCTAAGGAGGCGACACCGAAAGATATACCTGCGGGCTACGGTAGTATTAAAGGCGGTTCCCGACGACTCGCTCACAATATAAGACAAGTAATTCTGTACAGCTCAACATCCTGGAAGTAAATACCCACATGTATACATGTATACATATACATACACGTGTGGCTATAATATCCCGCGCATAATTTCTCTTATTAACTATATTAGATCATATATTTAGCGCCTAAAGATCGCTGCAGGCAATACAGAGCCTGCGAACACAAAGGCTATCCCCGAAGGCCCGCTGCTGCCAGAACCACGAGGAGAGCCCAACGAGCAACAATCGGATGGGTAGAGCGGTCAGAGCAGATGCCCGTACAGTGCTAACAACCGCTCCAAGGCCCGCCGAGCAGAGGCAGTAGCCGGCCGTAGACTCTTCGGATTGTAGTCACCGCCGCCACGCGGAGAAACGACGCAATCCCAAGGCCTAGACGTTCGGATAACGAGCGCGTGTCCGTACCTTATTTGATTAAACTGCGGAATTCTTCCTCTCTCTCTCTTTTTCTCCCCCCTGATCCCTTATATTCCGCTCTTTGTCTCTCTCTCTCTCTCTCTCGCTCTCTTTCTCTCGCCCGCTTACTGTGTACGCGTTTTGTACGTACTCAGGAGTATTATGTATCCATATATATATATAAGGGACAAATTGCGGCAAGGCGTGCTCGACTAGAAGCTATACGCTATATTGTGGTAATGTTTCGAGTTTTTGAGGTATCGATCGAGTTCGGCAAGCCACAAGATGGCTTCCGCGTGCTAGCCGGGTGCAGTGCACGGATGAATTAATAGTTAAATTATTAATCATTTACATACATGAAAATTAGCTACGACAATTTACTACCGAAACACGCACACACTCACACCTTTCGTGGGTGACAAAGCGTGTGGTAGGCCTGATTCTAAAACGCCTATGTGTGGAACTAGCGCCGACGTGAGACAGGAGACGATCGCACTCACTCCTCCTCGTGGCTTTCCTCTTCGCCGTTTCATTTCCCTCTCACTCTCTTTCTCTTTCTCTTTCTCTTTCTCTTTCTCTTTCTATTGAATGCGACTCACATTGAGCGCAATACTCGTCGGACAGGTTTAACTAATTTTAGTTATAATTGTAAGAATTTTCAATTTCCATTTAAACTTACGTATGCATCAGCTTATATACACGCGTACAATTTTCATTCAAAAATAAGTAGCCAACTTTTTTCGTCACTTTAAAGTTCAATAGATTCCCAGATATGCTTAATAAAAAATGACTAGACTGTTTCGTAAATCGCGATATGCAAATTAATCACACACTCATATTCGACTATCGCGGTATTTTAACACTCGGAGATATATACCCCTGAGAATAACAATTACATGTATATTGATAGCTATATTATCGTCATAATTCTAATAACAAATGCTCGATAATCGATCGTGCACTTGTTTAGTTTAGTTTAATTTATTTTTTTCTTCTAATCCTCGTTCGTTTATCTCTTTTCCTCCCTGCCGCGCGTAATTTTACCCTGTCTAGATAAAACGAATAAATTCTATAGCCAAGAAGGTGGTAGGTATCAGGAGTATCGTAGTAGGGAGCGCAGCGTGCGCCCGATACTCGAGAGGGTTCTTGCTGCTTGCATGACCGAGCGCCGAGCGGGCAGAACCCGAAGGTATAGTAGATAGGGGTTGCAGAGCTACGTCGAGCCGGTTACGTCGGGGTTCGACGGCACGAGGGAGGGGGGTCGCGTTGCGTTAGGTGGGGAACGAGGGGGTAGAAGAGTGAATGCCACGTGACTTTACGTAGCCAATGGGAGCGGCTTAAACCCGGCGTCTGGCACATGGCGGAGAACCGCCCGGGCTGCACGCGCCTGCCTTCTCGCCGACTAGCGTTCAGACTTCAGTCGGTCGGTGACGCCAACGTGACCACCATCTCACTACCAAAATAACGACCATATTATACTCGTAAAGGACAGATTCTAAAGACACAAGCGTTTACTCTATTCGGGAGGTTTTACTACCAACTAAATAAAATAAACAGTATAATAATAATTATTATTATTATACAACAACAACAACAACAAGAAAAAAGAACTTAAATAAAGAGACGGAGATTAAAGGAGGAAAAAAATACACATAACAAGAAAAAGAGAAAAAAAAACAATCAACAACAAGAAAAAAAAAAAACAAAAGACAGAAAGAAAGAAAAAGAGGAAGAGAAGTTTATAATTTATTTTTGTACAGTGATAATACTAACTTTTACATAACTACGTCATATTTCGGGGATATACTCTATCAACGAGGAAAGTTGAAAAAATTAAACCGATTTTCTGTTGTGCCGCGCGCATGGTATGTCCCTGTGATTAAGACCTGATATTATAATTAATATAAATTATTATAAAAGAAAAAGCAAAACAAAAGACAGTTTCCCGCAGCTCCTGGTTTTTATTAGAATTGAAAAGCGCGAAAGTAAGAGAAAAGCTTAAATATAATTGACCGTTGACGCGATTCTCGATAAAAAAAACCATTAAAAATAAAAACGTTTACGCAGTTCAGGGTGAATAAAATAATCGAAATGCCGACGAGTTTGTTCAGCGAAATGGATCGCGGTACGACCACCGGGTCGCTTGAGGAGCAAAGAGCCCTTCAACTGGCGTTCGAACTCTCGATGCTTGGCCTTGAAGGAAGTCCAGGTAACACGGGATCATCCGGTGAAGATAGCCTGGCTACACCGGCCAGCGTTTTCGAAGAGGCTCGCTCAAAGAAAAGCCAAAATATGACCGAATGCGTGCCGGTTCCTAGTAGCGAACATGTGGCAGAAATCGTCGGGCGACAAGGTAGGAGAAAAATAAAATTCACTTCATTCATTGCATTCGTTTCATTATTGATGTACATAATAATATCAAATAATCGATAATCGTATTTAAGTGATCAATTT
The DNA here is from genome assembly GCA_963992785.1 of Tenthredo livida. Lineage (NCBI taxonomy): Eukaryota > Metazoa > Arthropoda > Insecta > Hymenoptera > Tenthredinidae > Tenthredo > Tenthredo livida. Next base: position 18,386,116 of record OZ023068.1, on the reverse strand, counting down.
TTCGACACTTTGTTGGACATTGGTTTGAAAACCGTTAACAATTTACAAATCAACGTGATCATACATCGGAACTATCTGTGCGATATCTATTGCAACTCGCGTTTCTATCTATCGACTGTTTTTGTCTTTCTTATTTTTTGTTTTTTTTTGTTTTTTTTTTTAAACGCTCCCGTGCTTTTCCCTTCTCAACAACTGAACTCGCCTTCCCTCGGTTCGACTACAACGTGCGATACCGCGCCAATTCGTTATCGTTTTTCTAAAGTAGGCAATAAGCTCGTGTTGAAGCGTTCTTTCAAAACTTAAGTTTTCAGAATCTGTGTTTTCGCTCCGCTCGATAATTTCCTTGAATGTATGTTTTATCGTTTCAAATAAGATTTAATAAACCTGTGGTAACCGCCTCGCGCATAATATAGTTAATAAATACAAATCATCTCAGCTGTCGGTCACAGCCAATCTATAAGCTAAGCTGAGCTAAGCTAAGCTTTTGTTGTCAAATAACTGGAATCTAAAAGTAGGTAGGTATATCGTTCGAGACGTTCGAGTCGGTGATGTGAAGTCGAAGGGTGGTGTGGGGGAAGGGGAAATAATTCTTCCGAAGCGATAACTGCACCCAGTGGCGGCAATGCCTCTGCTGTTTATCTCCTGTTAGACTTGTTCGTAACATTCGAATCGTATCCGTTGTCGACGGCTCCTTGGTTAAGTCTCGAGGTCTCGTTCGTTCGTTCGCTTGTTCGCTTGTTCGTTTGTTCGTTCGTAATTTGAAATTAAAACGATAACTAAAATAATAAATGATATACTACATCGTGAAAACTTTCACTATCTACTAGCCGTTTGGGTCACGGGAGGATAAGTAACACACGTGTGAAACATGTATATGTTCACAATCACGACGAATTTGCAACTAGTTGTTATAACGGTATTGAATAGGTGTATATATATGATACGATGTTAGTTGTCGTCGTAATTGCATCACGTCAAAACGGTTTGGAAAAGAAGAAGAAGAAGAAGAAAAAAAAAAAGAAAAAATATTAGTGAACGCGATTAGCATTCGGCGGTTGACTGGTAATGAAAGTAGTAATTCATTATGAAATTAAGATTCGTAGACCATGGCTTTCAGAGCCCCCGCTTTACTCCGAAACGTTAAGCAATACTAGAATTGAATAGAGTCAAGTTATCACACGTTTGTTGGTTCTCTTGGTGTCACTGTACGCTGCATTACACACGTGGATTGTGTTCAGTCATGTCGAGGATTAAAACTGTAAAAAGAAAAGAAAAGGAAAGAAAAACGAAAAGAAAAGTAAAGAAAAGAAAAGAAGAGCAATAAATAAAGGGAAACAAAAATGTAATGTCAAGTTTAGCGGGTTGGAAAATAATATCTGTCGATTGTTATTATTAAGCAATTGGGTACATAATTCAGTTGACCGTGGTACTCACTAGCAAGCGTCGCGTTGCGCGGCGGTGGTAAAGGTATATGACCTACGTCCGTTCGTTCGCCTTTGTGTACGATCGCAGACGAAACGTTATAATACTTATACTGAGCGTATAGCGTATACTATACTGAGTAACGATTAAACAGAAGCGTCTGACAACCCGATGAGATGGCATTTCGTGGCGCATATTATTGTATATAATACGTACATACGAGGACATAGTTGGGTCGGTTTAAGTCAAGTCAAGTTAAGTTGAGTTAAGTTGAGTTAAGTTTAATTTAATGAGAAATAAGAATGAAAAATGTTTCACTAAATATGACAGAACCAAAAAAAGAAAAAAGAAAAGATCATGAAACAAGGAAAGGAGAAGAAAAGAAGAGAAAACCTCGTACCTATAATACTTTTATTATTTATACCTCAACCGCGGAGGCTTCGACAAAGAAGCCATGTGCTCGTCGGACCACGTGAGTCGTACTAACTTTACTGCTAATATTGACCGTCTAATATTAGACTAGGCACTCAAACGGTGACACTAATTCATTATTTTCAAATGACTCTGTTTTTATGTCGTCGCTTCAAAATCATTTAAACAATGAATTTCAAAAAATCCATATATCTGTCTGTCTGTCCGATTCTGTATTTCTTTATTTCTATCTATCTATCTATCTATCTATATGAAAGCCAGCTTACAAATCTCTAGAAGATGAATGCTATAAACTCTAGTATCAATACTGGTAATTACAATATGTATGGTAAGAGAATCTGTTTATCAACATAGTGCCGTTGCGGATTTATTCATTTTCCTTTTTTTTCTTTTCTTTTCTTTTGTTTATGTTTATGTTTCTGTTCTTGCGGTCTATTTTACCGCGCGTTACTTTCTGATATTAATCGAGTGTTAATTTGAATTTAATAACGACAACTCAGCACTTTAGATCCGCCGTTCTATTCGGAGGATGTGGCTATTTGTTGAGTGTATGTATAAGTATATATATTTGCTTGCCCTCTCCCTTCCTCGCTCTTTCTCTCTCTCACTCACTTCTTTCTCTCGTTCGTTCGTTCGTTCGTTCGTTCGTTCGTTCGTTCGTTCGTTCAGTCGTTCGTTCCTTCCCGCTCGAGGCCTCGTAGCCGTTCTGTTCTCTCTTCCTCTCGCTCTCTCTCTGACCGGAAGCTGTAATGAGCGCCTCTGTCGCCAGACACGTTGAGTCCGCCGATGATGATGACGTTACTTTGAAAACTCACAGGAGTTTGGTTATTCATGCACGGGGTGTCCCCGATAAAAAAAAAATTATTACCCTGCGCTAAATCTTTATTTCCACACTCACTTTTTCATCCTATAGGTATATATATATATATCTATGTAAACCCATATACCTCTATATATTATATGAATATATATATATATATATGGGTCTGTGTGTATGTGTGTGCGTATATATTTGTTTATATAGATATACCTAGATCTATGTACACGTTATATCTACGTTTCCCCAACCGTGGTAGTGCTTCACCGGCAACCCGTAGTTAAACAAATTTCCAAGCGATGCATACAAAGATGGGTTCGAAAGAAAGTTTCGGGGTCATGAGTTTTTTTTTTTTCTTTTCTTCTACCTTCAAATTTAATATTACGGACAAGGACTAGATACGGTGTAAATACGATCTCTCAAAAATAGTACTAGATACAAATTTTCTGTAAATATTTAATGAAACGCAGATGAAGTAGAGAGGAACGAAAAAGAAAAAGAAAAAGAAATAAAAAAGTAAAATGTCTGATGATAAATTAGATTGTTAAATACGATGTAGGTAGGTCCTTGCGATTAGTGTCTAAGGTAGCTAGTGGACTTGTTACATATATATATACACGAGACTAACTGCGCCGTAAACAAGGGTCATGTTTAGGGATTGGTTATGTAGTCTCGTCTCGTATCGTATCGTAGGACGTAGATGATGGTGCGGCACTTGCGCGTATACAAGTTTAACGATAATATTTTGGAAACTTTCTCGAGAGCAGGTTGGGCTTCGTACGTTCGTTCGTTCGTTGGTTGTTCACTGCCTCCTGGTTAGCAGATGTCGTTTGTCTGTCGAGATTCTGCAGCCACTCGACATTCTACAATATATATATATCTTCTCTGCAGTTTTTTACTCTTTTTCCTTCTTTCCTTTCTCCTCCATTCATTCATTCATTCATTCATTCGTCTATATCTTTAATCAGAAAAACGATTTCCAAGGATTAAATCATCCACTCAGATTTCGTATAAAATTTGAATTTTACCAACTGTCTTCGAGTAGGTATGTATGAGGTATAAGGTACAAGGGTACCTTGAGAATTTTCGGTTCTTTTTAAAAGGGCCAACTGCCTGCAGCATAGTAGACCGCAAATGAGAAGTTTCCGGTTCAGGAATGTAATTTTGGCGGTTAGAGTGATTGGAAAACGCGCGAGGGACGGACACGACTCTGCCTTACTATACGCTAGCTACACACCAGACTGCCTGCAGAAGTCGAACACGTGTCCGGACCGGTGGGATGCAAGCTTCTTTTGTTATTTCATATACATGTCATGCGTTAAAAGAGAAATCGCTTTCATACATTTGGTAACAGATTATGTACACCTATTATGATATTAACATTAAATTCATTCTCGATATAGACAAGGGGCTCACGATATACGACCGATCATTTAGACGCAAGTGCGAATATATTCGTTATAACAAATTCACCAATAAAAAGGAGAATGAAAATACGAGACATGCTGAGAGTATGATTTACATCGGCGTTAATCGTAGCCGTGGTTAAACGAACGAATTTAAATATAAACAACAATCGAGAGTAGGATGAGTAGGAGTAGGAGTGTAAGTAGGCGGGAAGATCGCGTGGTTGTTGTCGGTAATACAGTAATCTCTTCGACCGGAATTATCAGTCTCGTTGTTCATCCGCGGTGTATAAGTATATATAAGTAACAGTCGGTCGGTCAGTTTCTGCGGTAATATTCTTCTAACCGCGTCTTCTTTCCTCTTCTATATTCTTCAACATTTCTTTTCTTATCCTTTTTAGTAGAGTTTAATCGGTTTGCGCGGTGTTACAAAGGAGCGAATTATGTATCTCCTTCCTTGGTACTAAAATTTTTTTTTTATCACAAAAGAGCTTGGACCGAGGGCTTATAAGCCCGCTATGCTTCTTCGGGGATGGTTTTTGAGTTTGAACCTTAAGCAGGACTGCCTGCAGGCTCTTTTCTGCCCTCCTCTCCGCTTTACCATGCCGAACGCGTGGATTATGCCTGCAGTTCAGGGGCCCAAACCAATTGGGCCCCGTTCCCTGGCGCCTTTGTCAGTCCCTGGAGCAGCTGCTGCCGATCCACAAGGTCTTTCCGTTCTCAAACTCGAAACTCGAAACCCGATAACCACTCGACCACCGAGTCGTGCTCCCATCGTCACAACCACCACCACCACCACCATCACCATCACCCCCACTGCCACTACACCACTACCGTCATAATTATATCCCACCGACTTTAGTCTACTCAACTTTCTTCATCCCTCGAATTATTACGATCATTACATTAAGGGACACGAACCATCTCTCGACACAATATTATTTTTTTTTTTTTTTTTGTTTTTGCCTCAAAATACCCCGAATGAGAACCACTGACGAAACATGCCCCCGCTTAGCAGATGTTTTACCGCACGTTTGAAATGAACAGTTTTCATCTTTTTTCTTTTTTCTTTTCCTTTTCTTTAGTTTTTTGTTTCTATTTTTTTTTATTTGTTCTGTCTACCATGTGCCCTTGGCTAACCCTCGACGATTACCCTCAACAATTTTTATACACTGTATACGAGGCATATTCGCGGTTGTCTTAATCGGTATTTATTTTATTTCATTTTTTTTTTTGTATAATAATCGACTAGTAGATTCTTCTGTTATTTTTTTTATTACCAAATTGGGGTTTACTTTAGAAAGAAATCCCGCAACCAATACTAATTTATACATAGTACACGATGCCGGTTCAGTTTACTATATGGAAAGTGAATTTTGACAGTCGTCATATCTCCGGGCGGTTATTGCTAGCGGGTATGTACATGGAATACAAGGGGATTACGTGTCTCTAAATTGACCATAACGAGTCTCTTAATGAGACCCCTCGCGTTTAATTTTACCCAAGAGTAGTGGGCTCGGGTCTTGTAATACACAACATATATACATATACATACCTAACATACAACCCTTCCCTTTATACATTTATCAAGCTCCTTTAACGCGATGTCATAAGGCGGTAAACCTATTTCTGGTTTTCCGTCAAATTGTAATGAATGTTATTTTTCCTTCAATGAATCCGTTTCGTTTTAATTGACGAACTTCTTCGTTTCATCTAAATCGAAATTTGATTTAAAAACAATTTGATTGAAACACATCACGTTGATCACGTAGATCATCGTAAACCCTGAAATAAGCATTACTTTGAGATCTGTTACACATATCTCAAAGTAATGCTTATGTACATCAACCCTTCGTATATCGTAATAGGACGAAGCAGGGTACGAAGTGGCGAGCTCTTTGTTCACTCTTCGCTCACTCTTCGCTCGTTGAGGGGGGGTCTCGACGTCTTTACTTCTGAACGGGGAACGAAGAACGGTGAACGGGGGATGGGCGATGGGTGATGGGGGCGGTATCGAGTAACTCGTCGAGGCTATGTCGGCCGTGCACAACACCACGTCGTTTCGCTTCGCTTCTCGTCTCGTCGCGTCCCGTCCCGTCGCGTCTCGTCGTTTCACCTTCGCTGCGATCCTCTCCTTTGTCAGACCTTTGTCCCATATACCTACCCACCTACCTACCTACCTACCTACCTACCTACCTACCTACCTACCTACCTACCTAGCTAGCTTTCCTCTCTCCGTCGATTCACGTCGCGCGGAGTTTCTCCCCTCTCTCTCTCTTTCGCTATCGCTTTCTCGCTTTCTCGCTCTCTTACTCTCTGCCCGGCGTCCTCGTTTTTCCTCCGGCACTGATCGTGCGACCAATTCAAGAGGGATCACGGACCCGCGGCGCGGCAGGGCCCTGCTCGGGTTCTCGAACAGAGTATCGCGCGCGTTTCGTTCCTGCCCCACCCCCGCTCGGGTGTCCGATTGTTCGAGGACCGCACATCCGCCGAGGAAGTGGTTTTAGTCGGACGCCTGCTGTACGATGGGATCCATGCTTATATATCATCGTATACATATATATACATATTATATACCCTGTATATATATATATATGTGTCGTTTATATCCGCACGTGTACATACTAAATATATATACTACATAATTATCTATATCTATATACGCACACCTAAAAGATATATAGATACATGGATATATCTAATCACGAATATGTATATACATATATAAGCAATTAAACGAATTATTTGTTGGGCATGGGTCAACACCGAGGGGTTAACACTATCCTGCTATAACCCAACGTCAAGTTTTCGGATAGTGAAATCTCGCGAGATAGATAGTATAGAGAAGGATAGGAGGCGATGTCTAGTAGTCGGCTGGCAGTATCCTAGGTCAAGATTGTCTACGCAACGGGCGTGCAGTGCTTCTTTATAGGCAGCCAGGGTCGACTGGCTTGCTTAGCTTACGTTAGCTACTTCTTCTCATTCTTCGTCTTCTTCTTCTTCTTCTTCTTCTTCTTCTTCTTCTTCTTCTTCTTCTTCTTCTTCTTCTTCTTCTTCTTCTTCTTCTTCTTCTTCTTAGCCGCGACCAGTTTGCCCGTCGGCGTATAATACCTATACCATCGTATATACCGCGAAAGCGTGGTGGTGGTTGCTCCTGGTTTTCCTCTCACTCTCAACCGCGCGAGGTCCCCCACCTGAATAACACGCTGTCTCTGTCTCACCCGCTCACTCTCGATCTCGAACTAAGAAATTTCCTTCACGGCCACCACGTTGCGTCGCGTTGCGTTGCGTTGCGTTGAGTTGAGTTCGGTTGCAATCCGTTTCATCCGTTCGTATATGTGGTGAAGTACCTACACGCGGTTTACGGTGCATATATAAATATATATATATATATACTCCCGTACATATCTCGACCTCGCGTATAAAATTCAACCTCCAAACTAAAAATCTTGATATATCTTTTCTTCTTCTTTGTTTCTTTCATTCTTCGTATCAAATTCAATTTTGTTGGACTAGGTCGGGCAAGATATATGAAGACAAACTTTAAATTAACTTACGATAATGTAATATTATATTCACGACGTTTATAATCATCTATACTTACCGATTCATGTTCGAATAAAAAAGAAATGAAAATAAACAGTAAATGAATAAAGTATGAATAATGTATCAACGATTATGCAATAAATGTTAGTTTATTTCTTACGTTGAATATAAATATATTCACGCAATATACCTGTATTCGTTAATTTCTAGCACCTTTTCATTAATTATTTAATCAATTTAATGCGTAGATAAAAAAAAAAATAGAATAAAAAATAAAAAAAAATTGCGGATTCGGTCGATCTATGGTCGAGTCGGCAATGACCTACTTGGCATATTAAAGCGGTTCAAATATGGAATATTAATTCACCGCAGTCGTAGCACTTTTATATAGGTACTATATCCTGTGTATGTGTCTTATGAAGATATAGAAAAATCATCATTTCTTATATTAATATAGTATAACCCGCATGATAGAATCTGAAGTAATTAAACTTAGTTTTCGGTCTATGTATTTTAAATCCCGTTTTTAACATACCATTCAATTTTTAAATTCGTACCTCTGCCTACTCTGCATGAGATTTATGTATATCCTGCATATAACACGCGATGGACTAACTTCTGCAGTCCTATAAACCTTGCTCTAATTATCGATCAAGAATACAGAAGAAAGAAAACGCGCGCGCGTGTGTGTGTGTGTGTGTGTGTGTGTGTGTGTGTGTGTGTTTGTGTGTTTGTGTGTGTGTGTTTGTGTTTCTATAATATGCTTTGAGGGCTGTACGCGATAATCCCAAAAATGAATAGCCTAATTTTATGTAATTTTATGAAAGTATTAGGACCGTTCTATTTCGACCTGTAAGGGCTGTGCTTAGGAGACATGCATGGTAGAAGATGGGTTTGAAAATATACCCATATGTATATGCGAGTCGCGTCTTTATTTATAAATAATTTAAAAAAAGATACATCTTTTGTGCCAGTTTTGAAAAGTCTGCTAGTTTATGTAGTAGGTACCAAGATATATATATATATATATATAACTATAAATAATTTTTAAGATGACTATTTTTTAACTAACGATTGACTAACTAACTATCCGCGTTCTCTAATCACCTGTACTCTAATTCTACATACTAACAAGGCACACATAAGTACGTCGAATGCGAAACGAATGTGTGAGAATAGGATTAACCTCGATTCGGTCATAGTACTAACTTGTACTAACAAACTTATACGGGGATTAAGCTTCTTCGCGTTCTCCTTTTATCACAATGTCTTTCTCAAGTTCTTTAACACACAGTACAATACAATAAAATACAATTTTTTTTTCACCATATTCGTATTTCCATCGCATTTTTCTTTTCTTTTCTTTTCTTTTCTTTTCTTTTTTTTTCTTTTCTTTTCTTTATTTTTCTCCTTTCGTTATGTACTGAACGAACTATATATCGGTTATACTTATATAATTAATTAGCGATGATATATGTATATCATAGAGGCGATACGAGCTTCTTCTGCATTATAAGTCTGATGGACCAACGCCGCGGCGCGGCGCGGGGTCGTTTAACTCGTTTCACCGGCGAATTAATTAATTCGAGGACTCCGGAGAGGACAATTGGTTAAAGTGCGATTACCGCGACGGTATAACCGTAGCCTCTCGCGTACGTCGTCCGGTATAGTATAGTAGGTATAGTCGCAAGGCGCGTTACACTTACCGGATATACCTATATAATATAAGTTATTTCATCCTATATAGATGTTGAAGAACTGAATTTCTTTTTTTCTTCTTCTTTTTATTTTTCATCCCGTAATTTACAGGACCGTTGACCGTTGTATAATATACATATACATATACATATATATATATATATTCTTCGTTCTATCACAGTTCTCGTATCAGTGTACACATTAGACAGTAAAGAAAAAAATAAAAAGAAAAAGAAAAAAAAAAATTTGACCATATGCAGTTATTTACAATATAAATCGCGCTATACCTATATGTATGATATATTAAACTTTAAGTATATAATATATACTATATATATCCGCATGTTGAAGAATATATTTATCCCTATATATATATATATATATATATCACGTTGGACGGCAATGATCTTAGACAAAGAGTTGACCAGTGGTTCTCAAAAAAATTAAGATCAATTTCTTTCCTTTGTTTCTTCTTAAATAATAATAAAAAACAAAAAAAAAAAAATGAAAAAAATGAAAAAAAAAAAACAAATACATTTCAAACACTGCTTCATTCCGCAGTGCATATATGCAGGAATACCTGCTCAGCTGCTGTTGCTGCTGCTGCTGCTGCTGCTGTTGCTGCAGTTCTCGCGTCCTCGAATTCTCCCACACTATTATTAAGTCCTTCTTTCTCTTTCAATCATTTATTTGTGTCTGCTGCACATGCCCAGCTTCTACACTATATACACTATGTATGTATATATACTATAGTCGTCGCGTTTTTATGTTATACACCCTCCTTAAAATACTTTCCTTAAGTTCAGTGTCTATTATTTTGTTTTTCTTGTTTTTTTGTTTTTCTGTCTAACTTTTGATCCATTCCAAGAATCATTTATTTTTGGTTTTTGAAAAAATAATATAAATTTTATTCTTCTTCTCCCTATGCGTGTACCTATATATAGATCCTTTTCGTCGTTCAAATATTTTACGTTACTTTTGCAAATATCTAGCAAGTCCGATTATTTTATATATATACCTACCTTATACCTACATTTTTTTCTCTCTCTTTTTCTCTCTTTTTTTTTTTCCTAGTTTTCACCTAACGGGAAGTGACCCTATCTTCTCTGTCGCATTTGTTAGATAACCATATTTACACAAGTACCTATTTGTACCTACGGTGCCATATAATCGATCGAACTTTGCGCTCACCCATGTTTTAGATTCAGATATTCGTATAAGTACGATTATTTTATTATAGAAAATTTACGAGATTTATCAAATTTATCAAATTTTTTCGAATTCTAGTATATTACTTACGTTGCGGTCTAGAAGACTCGACTACTTCCTGTACCATACTATACGTACACATACATACATACATACATACATACGTAAACATAAATGACGTTAGACAAATGCGACAAAAAATTAGGCTCAACCTTTATATCGATGCTAGACGCAGAGGCGACGAGACGAGAGAAAGAAAGATAGAGACTGAGTGCGTGAGTGAGTGCGTGAGTGCGTGAGTGAGACAGGGGGGGCATCGAGCTGCAGCGGAAGACGTCAGTGCGTGTTCAGAATTTGAATCTAAATTTTATTTAGTCAGTTATTTCTCACTGCCAGTCACACGTCGCGGTGATCCGACTATACCTACATATGTATCCATAATGTGTATGGAATACCTACTTTGGTAAGAAAAAAAAAAAAAGTGATGAAATATAAAAAAGATTTTCTCCACAATTTTTGATAATAATATATATTTTTTTTTTATAAAATAATGTGTGTCTATTCTTTCTATTGTTATTTATAATTATTATTTTTTATTTTCTTTTTATTTTGTTCTATACTTTGAATAGCGTTAGGTATACATATGTATAATATAGTTAACACCCGAAACAACTTATCTTTACCCGAACAAATAGAGTTTATCTAAATTTTTATCTGGTAGATTTGGTTCCAGGCGTTGCTACAGGGTCTTGCAGATATACCTATGATACCTGGCTATCTGCTGAGCTATTAGCGTAGGGCAGCGTGTGTTCGTTCAGTTATTTCCTTAATTTTATTATTTATTTGCCGTTATTTTCTATTCCGATATTAATTATCTCCCATTTTCATCTAATTAAGAAAAAAAAAAAAAAAAAAAAACAAACTTGAAAATAATCGAACCGGGTTGAGAACCTCTGAAACATTGAATCGTTGAACCACAGAGTGGTTCAGTGGCTCCAAGGCCGGCGGAAACTACGGGTGGAACGGTCGGACTCGTCGGACTTTGTCCCTTATTAAACCAGGCCTCAACCTTCGGGACCGACAAAGTAGACGGTGGAAACTTGGCCCAAGTTTGGTTACAGAAAGGCACTAAGGCACTGCGGCGCCTCTTAGAGTCCGAGTGAGAGAGAAAAATTCCACTGCGGTTGTACAGTGCATACAATATGCAATCGGACAAAACTTGATTATTTATTTATTTATTTATTTATTTATTCATTCATTTGAATCGCTTTACAGTTAAAACCGCGTTATATAGAGATCAGAGAAACCAGAGAGAAAATTAGACCCTGAATTCTGCGGTTACGGAAAAATTGCGAAAATTTTCAAGATCGATGTATATTTTCTGAACACTCTTACCGTTCGATATTTTATCGATAAATTCATACGCTAAGGATGAAAATAAAAAAAAAAAGAAAGGATTTGTTTAAGGCATAACTGGACGGACAGTCAGGTGAAAAAGTTAGTCCAAAATGGGGAAATCTTGTATTTCCAGGTATCGATCGTATAGTGTGAATGTTTGGCCTCACAAATAGCTAAATTAGTTATAAATGAACACCTATGAGTGTTAATTTGCAATTTTTTAGTATCAATTGAATCGAAATCTTACGAAATTAGGGTTAAATTCGTAGATTTCAAAAATCGATAACTACCAAATTATTTAGTGTGAAATTCTGAAATAATTAATGTTTCATTATTCTATCGAGCACTATCATTGACGAAATTTTAAAGTTTAAAGGATTTTGGCGATTTCTGATCATCCATCAAGTTATACCTTAAGCAAATGATAGTTTCTATAATTGACTGTGAAAAATGATGCGAAACAACTAGTAAAGTGCGCAGGTTAGTTAAAGTCATTGAATTTAAACTGTAATATATTCGATAGATTCAAAATTGAACACGTAATTAATTTTACCTGAATTGGATTTTAACGGAATTAGAAATATCTGTATATGGATACTTGCCGCCACTGATCATTCGAATGCAATCGAATGAAATCGTATCGACGCGACGCTTTGAATCGGTAAAACTGAATGCATCTGCAGTGTCCTGCAATGTGACCGTTGAAACGTTTCACTACCGCCACCACAACCATCACACCAGTTTACGACCTCGAATTTGATTTCACCGTGACCTATCGGGCCGATACGGACTGCATGCGCGTGCAGAATATTTCGCAACGTGTTCGAGACACTGTCTGACATGGTTTGTCGCGGTCTCAAGGCAGCCCACCCACCTTTGTCAAACATGTATTCCCTGATACTGAATCGGTATTATTATTTCGCGCTTTGGTCTAAGCAAGAGAAAAAATTGAAAAAAATAAAAAAAAATCGAATTTCAGCATTTTTTTTTGGTTTTTCCCATTTTAGTATATTTACAATAAAATTTTCGATCGTATGTCATATAGTTTTGGGGATATATATATATACACAAAATATATATATATGGTATATTAGGTATATACATAGTACTTCAGGTAGATCCTCGAACGCGATCTTATCCCGTGGATTCTTTCTTCCCCCCTTTTTCTTCGGGGCACGCAGCATCAAGCAAGCTCAGGTATAGAAAGAAACAGGGGGAATTATTACTCGCGGTCAGAGAGTTGTAGTAGTCGGTCGATATACCTATATACATACCTGCCTCATTCCATGGTCTCTTCTTCTCGCTGCAGTGTCGAGGGTGAATATTCGTTCTATTTCTATACTTACGGTATACCGAGAGTTTTCGGTGAAACTATACTGGCCCCCTCCAGCTGCGGCGAAACCAACACAGACACGTGTACCGCGTGCGTGAAACCCGGCCGGCCGGTCGTTGTCTGTGTTAGTTTCGCCGCAGCTGGAGGGGGGGTGCAGCAGTTTCACCGTAAACTCTCGGTATATTATAATACCAGCTGCCTAAATCTTTCGGACGAAATTCGAGAGTATATATCCGCACGTTTAGTCTAAAGAGATCTTTTATATTATCCTCCCTCGATTCTCTCCAACTTTTTATTGTCCCCGATCTATCGTGAAGGGTGGTATTTAAGGGTGAACAACAAAAAAAAAAAAAAAAAAAATAAAGAAATTAAAGAAAATAAGTAGGGATCAAGATTTGGAGATAATTAAAAAGTCGCCTCGACGTAAATAAAGCATAGCTATTTCTTATACAGCCTCGAGGCTTAGTATAGAGGATCCGCCTGCGTGTTCGTGTATACCCGGGGCCACCCCTAAACGCCAAAGTATTTTGGGGTTCGCTAACCATTACCGCCATATTTACTCCCTCCGAACCTTACAAGAGTTTCCATGGAAACCATTGGCGTAGCGAGGATAGATTCGTTCCCTGCACCCTCGCGCTTTTTTTTGTTCCGATACTCACAACGATTCGAGAATACCCAAATCCCTCGAATCTCTCGAAATATCCGATATATTCTATTCCGATTAATAGCCTGTTCATCATTGGCACGGAATCGACCATACAAATGAAGAGTCTAAACGGGGCGTTCCGTGCCAATGGGACAGAAATTTTTCTCTTTTTTAGTTTCATTCTGTACTTATGGTAAGAAATGACTCATATATATATGACAAATCAATATACATGTATGTGCATGTGTGAATGTATGAATAATTTAACAATCGCTCCGGTTCCCACGGGATGAATTGTCAGTCCATGGGACCAAGCTAAAAACTGTATACGAACGTCCGGATGGACTCGAGGTGTAACCGCAGGGGAGAAACCGCCTCGTTGCAACGGTGTATGGTAGTATATATACGGTGTGTGTATGGATTTTTTTTTTATTTTATTTTTTTTATTTTCTCTTTCATTCTTACTTTTCGGGGAGGAGCGTGTTAACTGTACCAAGTTATAACGATATACCAGACGGTGATTCACTGTTAAGTCAATATAAAGCGGGGATATGAGTCGGTGACGTTTATAAGGGCTGTTCCGTATATTTGATCAATACAGAACCCAACCACCTCGACCACGACCACGACGACGACGACGACGACAATACCGTCATTTTTTCATCCGCACTTATACATAACGTGTACACCTATATTATGGTAGATAGAACTTATAAACACAGCCGGAGTTTACTCAGATTCATTAATCTCTGTATATGTATAATGCACATATATATTATACACTCTATACATTATACCTATATGTACGACATCTAACGAACTAACAACCAACAAACCTCATCCGCGTACTCTACTACTTACTCACCCCCCTCTCGCTTCATCTACTATCAGTTTTCTCAATAAACGGATTCTCAACATTCTAGAGGGTGCGAACTCGCTTCGAGAGTTTATACTACCTCGTGCTATATTGTTATACGAGAGAATATCATGTATACCTAGTACCTACTATACGGAAAAAGGGAGAAGATTTTTTTTATGTCTTCTCTGATTATTGTCACATTGTTTTTCGTTTTTCGTTTTTCATTTTTTAATTTTTCGTTTTTGAATAGGAATAGGAATACGATCATTCTAACCACTATACTGCTTCCCTGCAGAACGTTAATGAAATTTCATATATAATCATTATATTACTTTCCGCGTATTGAATGAATAAAAAAAAATATATATAAAAAAAAACATCTCTGCCGCAGCGGCAGCAGCAGCAGCAACAGCAGCAGCATATAAATACACACTACCTCCTACACCGAGCTCGCGAGGATTGCGAGTATTCTCAAGGCCTCCGCGAGCGGAGTGCAACAGCTAGAGCGATAATCGCTATCGTCTTGTATTGCATACGTAAGGCATATGTGAAAAGAACTCGTATATACACTGCACTTGCTGCACAGCCTTAGTATATATATCTATCTCTATAGGTTTCTCTGTAAAAGAGTGTACAGTGCGAAGTCGGACGTGACAAAAAAAAAAAAGGGAGTTTTTTTTTTTTAATGTAGTTTTTATTTATTTTTTTATTATTATTTTTCGTCTTTTGTTTTGGGAAAACTTTTGTCCATGATTCTTAGCGACTTGGAGATAAGGACCTCTACCACCTACAGGATTAAAGTTTATATCCATACTGCGCACAAAAGAAAAGCGCGGATGGACTATCCTGTAAGGTATAATATGGGATTTAGATATTTCAGTAGTATTTTTAGGTCCATATCTACACTTTTGAAGTTTTGAAAAATTTAGAAAAGAAAAAGACAAAAACAAAGTATATAATATGTAGGTATTTACCTATACATAAATGTATGTATATAACGTGTTATCCATTATGGGAAAATATGCATTCTTTATTATGAGAGCAAACTCCGAATATAAGCTGAGCTTATAGGGGGTAAGGAGATGTTGGGTTGATGGTAACGCCAAGGGGCACATCGCAAGAAGGAGACGAACGCGACGGTCTCTTCTCTCTCTCTCTCTTTCTTTCTCTTTCTCTTTCTCTTTCGTTTTCTTCTGCGAAAGCTGTGTCCAAAGTAGGTACAGTCTGGATTAGAGGGGGATCCATAAATAACTGACGGTCAGAAACGGTTGTACATATATAACTATATATATATATATATATATATATATACACACCTATATTATATATACACCTACCTTCACTGGTGACTTGCTCGAGGGAAACAGACTATACCCTATACCTACCTACCTACCTACTCTACCTACCTACTCTACCTACGCCACGAGGAATCGAGAGCTTGTAAGTATATAGAAAAGAAAAGAAGAAAGAGAGAGAGAGAGAGATACCCTCGACGCACAAAGTTCGGGCGAAGAGAGAAAATTTGAGAATCTGAGAGCGTCGTGCACGTATACAACGCGAACAAAGGCCTTAGAGAGGTATATAGCTCGTGTTCGGTTTATAGTTGTTGTTGGTGCTGCTGGTAGTATCGGGCTCGTTGCTACCAAACGATCTCTGTTGAGACTCGAATTTCATTCACTTCCTCCATCATCATCCCCACCCCCGCCTCTTCTTCTTTAATTTCAAATTATTTTTTCGTTTTTTTCTCCCTTTTTTTTCTCTCTTTCCTTTAGACGTGTTCAATTTTATAAATAATAAAAAGATTATGAGGGGAAGAAACTGCAGCACCACCGATTCTCTTTGCTTCTTTCTATTTTTTCCCTATTCTTGTTGCGTGAAATTGTAGATATATTATACAGATAGGGGTGGTTCATAAGTCTTTGGCTAATATACCTATTCTCATATTTTATTTATACATACTGTATGAGAGTATTGTGTAAGTAAGGAATCGATACAATCTTTCTCTATGTATATATACCTATAATATATATATATATATATATATTCGTATTTTCAAACCGTGGCGGGTCTCACTTGATAGCTAGCTCTCTACAGCTGATGTTACAACGTTGAATCATTGATGCGAGTGTATAGCATAATATACATGTAGATATATTGTATGCATACACATTGTTCCCATTGCGCGCACAACCCCTTCGGCTTGTTCTATACTCGGTGTATATATAGGTATAGGATCGTCTACCCACGCGATTTTACAAATATTAAGAAAGAAAAAAGAAGAAAAAAATCATCGGTCAATATTACATCCTTTTTGCGGATCGGAATGTATATCGCATGTTTTCGAAATTCATGTTAAAAAAATGATTGTTTGCTATCGTTGTAGAGCGCATACCGGGGCGAAATGTGGCATTTTCTACTCAAGTATCAAATTTTGCCGCAAATTGCAATCAAAAAGGCTTCATTATATTTTCCCGCCAAAATTGATCAATCAATTTTTCGTTTTTCGTTTATGTATGTATAACAATGTACTACGTACACGTATACCTATATCGGAGATCATAAAGACACGTGGATCTCACAATCACACCTCTGACTCTCGATAGACCAAGACACGAGCTAGTCGTTCAGCGTCAAGTAGTAGTAGGTAGTACTAGGATAAGATGCTGCTGCTGCTGCTGCTGCAGCGTACATAAACGAGCGGCGACGGTGTCAGTGGAGTTCAATCTTAATATAGTGTATGACCCCCACTGCTGCAGCCCGCGCCTCGTTCCGCGGCACTCATAGAGACCCGGGTTTATATATATATATATACATGCGTTAACGTTTGTGAATATCTATATGTACACGCATCGTCGTTAGCTTGTGTACCCTACTCGCGTCCAATGCACTTCGGGTGCGTGTTACTACTTTCAGACTCGCGGTTATTTCAGATATATACCTACTCTCTTATTCTCTTCTGGTACTCTCGGTCGCTGCAACCTCTCGGCTTAGCCGTAGGTACCTATACAGCATACAGGCTGATATTCCAGGGACATCTCAGTACTGCAAGTCTCGGACCGTCAGGCGGCTGATAAATATGTGCGCGAAATTATCAGGCTCGCCGCTCGACTGTTGGGTAGCTATAGTATAGTCGAAATTCGATCAACGCGATCGTAGCCACAGATCGTAGCCGCGGATTTTTCTTTCCTTTTATTTCTCATCTACGATCGGTGGCTACGATCGCGTTGATCGAATTTCGACTATACTATAGCTACCCAATAGTCGAGCGGGCGAACCTGACAATTTCGCGCACATATTTATCGGCCGCCTGACGGTCCGAGACTTGCAGTACTGAGATGTCTCTGGAATATCACCCTGTATGTATAGCTCGTACCTACCGCCTATACGCGCGGTCTTATGTCTTCTCCGGTCGTCTGTTGTTGCTGCTGCAATAGCTAGTTAGCTACGAAAGCTGATGCACCACCGTCCGACCACCACCGCGCCGCAAACGCAGCGGGAGTGTCGCGGATGGTTCCTGCGGGTGTCATCGATCTATTTGGAGAACAAGAATCTCTCCGACCTCAGCTGCTCGCTGTTTAAACTGCAGAAGCACCGTAGATAGGTATAGTAGGCTATATAGATGCGTTTTGTCATCTCAGATAATCGACAACCTCTCGCATCTAGCGTTTTAGTTTTCTTTTTTAAGATTAAAATATACCAGTAAATGATCCTCAACTATACAAACCGTGATCTATCATCTTGATGGATATATTAATCATGTTGCCCGTATCAACGAGGTATTATATGATATTATGGCCATATAACGAATCGATGACCAATACACATACACACATTCATTGCGTATCAAAAATCAATATAAATTAATAATTCCTAAATATGATCTCGACTGCAGGTATCTCAGGGTTTACATAAAGCCCTGATGGCCAGCTTCCGATCTCTCCTTATTATACCTATGCCGAACAGAGTCTTGGACCATTTGCAAGACCGTTCGTATAGCATCGTCGTGGCACTATGCCATTAGCGATGATACCAGCGTCGCCGTCGTCGTCTTCTTCGTCTTCTTCGAGTTGTTTAAATTGCTCGGAGGTGACCCGCGGTCAATGACAGCTGCCGGTCGGTCGGTCAACCGTACTAACGATTATCCTCACCCGCCCTGTCAAATGTCAATTGTCATATACGGAATAATTATATACCGTGTCCGGTATTTGGTCAGAATTTTATTTTATTTTATTTTATATTATATATACGAAATTTTCTTTCGTTGTATAGTATTTAATTACCTATGTATATTTCTATGTATAAAACGATGAATATACACACACGTACATGTACTATACGATATATCGTACTAAACAGCTCCTCCCTGCGGTAATATAATCGACTATGAGAATTATATCGCGGCTTTATAATATATATATATATGACCGACTCGAAACTGTATTTATATAGGATTGCTGGTGCTGCCGTCGTTCAGAGAGCCGCAACGCATTGTGGGGGTGTTGGCCTTCAACTTGACGCAGTAGTATCACTGACCTGCCTGAGAACGGCCGAAGCTTGCTGCATGCTGCATGCTTCGCGCGGGCAGTATACTGCACCAAGCAGACAGCCGAGTAGCCACGACGTTCTCGGATACGAGAAAGATAGAAGGAGAGAAAGATAGAAAGAGAGAAAGATATAGAAAGAGAGATAAAAGATCGGGAGGCAGGCATCTCGCGGCACCGTTTCAACATAGTCCTAAACAAATTTCCCGACTTTCCTCATGCCTGCAGCGCATGCTCGTTCCGGGTGAAAACTGTACCCACATCTCCTATACATATTATGATATACAGTTTGAAACCGAGAATTTTGGCCAGGTCCTAAAACCCGAAGGCCTTACAAGCAGCGGTATACATATACCTATATAGGTTTAGGAATTTAGTGGGCGTATTTCTAAAGAGCATTAGAGGCTGTATAATTGCTCGTCTCACTTCTATATACGTATAGTTAGAATTTTCTCATACTATACTATACAGATTTATATAGATGGAACGAATCGCTCTAACCCACTTTTTTTTCTTCTCTCGCTAATTCTGTGTAATGAGTAATGAGTAATGGGACTACAGTGACTTAAAGACCTTCATTACACATAGTGCAGTGTCTTGATTCTCATGCATACAGGGTGATATTCCAGGGACATCTCAGTACTGCAAGTCTCGGACCGTCAGGCGGCTGACAAATATGTGCGCGAAATTATCAGGTTCGCCGCTCGACTATTAGGCAGCTATAGTATAGTCGAAATTCGATCAACGCGATCGTAGCCACAGATCGTAGCCGTGGATTTTTCTTTCCTTTTATTTCTCATCTACGATCTGTGGCTACGATCGCGTTGATCGAATTTCGACTATACTATAGCTACCCAATAGCCGAGCGGCGCACCTGATAATTTCGCGCACATATTTATCGGCCGCCTGACGGTCCGAGACTTGCAGTACTGAGATGTCCCTGAAATATCACCCTGTATATCTATATAGATATATGTTCATATACTGTTGTGATATTGTGATGTATAATAATATAAAAAAAATCTTGGCGCGTTTTAAACTCTCTTATCAATCTCTAATTAGAGATAACGACGAGAAAATACGATCGGTGGAGGATCAGCGAAGCCCATTCGTATATTACGATTCGAACGCGAGGTGGTGCACAACACCGACTTCTTAATAGCCTTCGAATGATCGCGTGCGCTCCTCGTCGTTGAAACTTTACCTGAACCGAACTCGAACGTGAACGTAAACGTGAAGGCGAGCGCGAGCCGAGCGACGACTTTTCGAGAACAAGCTCAGGCATTCGGTGTACCTATAGGAAAGACCTGCAGGGTCTCGTCTCCCATACCAACGTCCCCCTTTTCGCGTCTCCTTCATCCTAAACAGGGAAGAAAGAGAAAGAGAGAAAGAAAGGGAAAGAAAGGGAAAGAAGGAGAAGGAGAAAGAGATATATGGGCTTTGCGTCTCGCCGCGCGCTGTGGGTAACGTAGAGATCGTGGGCAGGTGAACGTGGACGTGGACGTGAAACAGGCAAGGATGATGGTGCACCGCGTAGAGTAGTGCATCGGCGGTAAGCGGGGCGGGATGAGGACGAGGACGAGGACGAGGATGAGGACGAGGATGAGGTGGTGCAGGCAGGCTGGTGCCTATACCAGCGATAAAGAGAAGGAGAAGGAGAAGTAGAAGTAGAAGGAGAGAAGGAGAGAAGGAGGCGTGGGTCGTAGACAGTTGAAGGGCCCCAGCCAAGGTGAGGTGCGACCGACCCCGGCCATCGAGACCTGCACCAGACGAAGAGGTCCGACGTGGTGCTGCGCCGCGACTTTCTTGCCCATTGTCCACGGGTTCCTGCAGTCTATAGTTTTCCATCATTATTACACACACACACACACACCCACACATATCTATGTATACCTATATAGTATTTTTTAGAGACAGAGACCCTACTTCATGTATAGAATTATCTCACCGCATTGCAGCTTTGTATTAGAACTGCAGTTGAAATCTTATCAAACAAAAAAAAAACACGAAAAAATCCACATTATTTTTCTGTTTCTTTTTTTTCGTATTCTTTGCGATTTATCAATGAATGAATGGAAGAATGGTTTGGAATATATATAGTACATGTAAATATATATACACACACACACGCACACACACATCTACCGTGCAGACAAACTAGTTCGCACTATTTATATATATGTATATGTATACATATAATGTAAGCTAGCGAGCTGTTTGAAGAATAAAATTGATAGAAAGAAGAAGAAAACGAAGAAAATAAGAAGAAGAAAAAGAAAAAAAAGGAATGATTCTCTCCGCGCACTCCGGGAGCCTCGAGCCGTGCGGCGCCGGGTCGACGACGACGCAGTTTATATATTCTTTTACTTCTTCTACTACTGGTGCAACGTAGTCGCGGGTATACGATACGATACGATGCGATACGATGCGACACGATACGATGTGATGCGATGCGATGTGATGCGATGCACGGTAACGGCGGTGCAGGCTGCAGGTTTACCCCGAACGTACTATAACCCTTTTTCTACACTCCATTCGTAATAGTTATTATTTTCTAACGTATGTAGTACCTACTTACATATACCAACCATGTATATGCGCGCCTACGCTCAAACGCACACTCCTCCCCTCCATGCACGAGGAAATCTCTCGTCGGATTCTAAGTACCTATGTGTTTATATAATGATGTAAGTACATATATAGGTATACGTAATATACTTATGTTTTGTATACACGTTGTGCGCGTATACTACCTCCACGCGGGGGACAATTTTATAGTATAGGGTATATATATATATATATATATGTATGTATGTACGTATAATTATGTAGACACAACAATATTTATATTTATATTAATAACAATAACATTAATAATAATGAATAATGATAATGATAACGTAAATTTATAACACACGAATAATATGTATCCAATGACGACGATGCAGTGGTTAAAGGCCATTAAAATTTGTCGCGACTTTCTTACTGCAGCATTAGCCGATGCCCTCCATGCCGGATAGTATACGAGTTGCATCGGAATTACAGAGACGAAAGGAAGCGGGTGCTCGTATACTTATATTAGCTACATATGACGCGAGCGATAGTATACCCCTGCGCGCAATGAGAGAAAGAAGGAAAGAAAGGAGAGCGAGAGAGATGGGTAGGGATCTGCTGCTGCTGCTGCTGCTGCTGCAGGGCGCGAGAGATGAGAATAAAAAGGGATAGAGAGCGAGAGCGAGAGTGAGAGAGACGGGGAATGAGTGGTTCACCTGCATTGCCAGCATTGCCCGTTCAAGGCCAGGTAGTCTGCGAGCCGTAGACCGGGTCGAGACCTCCTTCGCCTTTTACTCGCGGGTTCTCTTTATAACGCACCCTGTTAGCCCCGGGGTGCGCGCAGCGCGCGTCTTGAAGAAACCGCGGCACTTATTTCGGGGTCATTTTCATGCAGCAGGTGCATGTGAGCAGGGGGGGGGGGGGAGGGGGGGTGGAAAATTTTTACGTATTTTATTGAAAATTGAGTAAAAAGTTTGAAATTTTTATTAACAAAATCGACCATTTTCTGTTTCAGGATGCAAGATCAAGGCTCTCCGTGCTAAAACCAACACGTACATAAAGACACCGGTTCGCGGCGAGGAGCCCGTATTCGTGGTGACTGGGAGGAAGGAGGACGTGGCCCGGGCGAAGCGGGAGATACTCTCCGCGGCTGAACACTTTTCCCAAATTCGTGCCTCCCGCAAGAGTTCCCTAGGCGCTCTACTCGGCGCTCCACCAGGACCACCAGCCTCAGTACCAGGGCATGTAACTATCCAAGTTCGCGTACCTTACAGGGTTGTCGGTCTAGTAGTAGGCCCTAAGGGCGCTACGATAAAGCGAATCCAGCATCAGACACACACCTACATCGTGACACCGAGCCGGGACAAAGAGCCGGTATTCGAGGTCACCGGACTTCCCGAAAGCGTCGAGGCGGCGAGGCGAGAAATCGAGGCTCATATCGCCCTGAGAACCGGGTCTGGACCTGGCATTGAAGAGGCCGATCTTCTCGGCGCGTTATGCCGCGGTGGTCTCGGCTCGATTCTAGGATGCCTTGACCCGCCCGGTTCAAACGGTTCCAATGGTTCGAGCGGAGCTTTTTCGAGCAGCGGTAGCTGCAGCAGTTCATCAAGCAGCTCGGGCGCACCGGGACTCAACGATCTCGTTGCAATTTGGGGAGCGGGACTCGAGCGGGACGAGGGCCTCGGCGAATCACCGTCTTTCGAATCACAGGCCGCAGCATCATCGATATGGTCATTTCCCGGCGTAGCTTTACCATCGAGACCATCACCACCAGCTTCAGCGAGCCCCGCTTCGCCCACGGACTCACTTCTCGGTGCAGGTGGTATCGGCAGACGCGAGTGCGTCGTTTGCGGTGATAAAGAAGTTAACGCCGCCCTAGTGCCATGCGGACATAATCTTTTCTGTCTTGACTGTGGTAATAGAGTTTGCGAAAGCGCGGATCCGAGTTGTCCCGTATGCTCGAGACCCGTGCTTCAGGCGATTCGTATTCTTTCATAAACTGAACGATTATCATTATGCGATTATCATCACGATCATCATTATCATCGTCATTATGATTAAATGATTAAATGATTAAATGATCAATTAATGATCTATACATCGTGAGGGCGCGAACGGTTGATGAACGAACGGATTAATTTTCACCGACAAAACAAGAAAAGAAAAGAAAGAAAAAAATTAAATTAAATAAAATGAAATGAAAAATAAATACGAACAAATCATTTGCTGAATTATGCAGAATATTTTAAGATATAGAGAAGATATTATTATTATTGAGACTTTCGATACGATTTAACGAATGGATATTATGGATCATGCGATTAGAAGATTTATAAGAGAAACGACGCGTATTTGTGGTACAAGGCGCACAAAGAAAGGTGGTTTCCGGTTTTTTTTTTTTTTTTTTCTATTTTCTATCTCCGTTTTTTTTTCATTGGTCGTTTCTTTTTTTTTTTTTTTTTTTTCATTTTTCTCTTTCTTTCAATACGGTATATTATACATATATATAGAGAGAGAGAGAGAGAGAGAGAGAGAAAGAAAGAAAGAAGGTGAATTTATAAGCCTGCGTAATAATTTTGGATTACGCTGCTCCTGCTGCTGCCAATATTAAAAAAAAAAAATGAAAAAATGAAAAAATGAAAAAAAAAATAATAACATTGTATAAGTATATTATATATATATATATATATATATACAGACTACCGATGAAATGAAATGGAATAGAAAAAGAAAAAGAAAAAAAAAAGAAATGAAAAATAATAATAATAATAATAATAATGGGGATATATTAACTGTCGCTCATTCCCGCCACAACCTGATACAACGAATAACTAAATAAAAAAATAAATAAAAATAAAATAAATAATAATAATAATGAAGAAAAAAAAAAATACTATGATAAGTGTACGTTTGTTGAGAAGATTATAAAATACGGTGTTTTCTAATCAATTGAACGTTTTTTTTTTTTTTTTTTTGGTATAAAGAGAGAAAGAGAGAAAGAAAGAAAGAGATAGAGAGAAAGAGAGAGACCGTTGCTGCATTACAAGAAACGCCCTATATAAACGGTGATGAGACGCGGCATCACTATTAAAAACCTGGACCACAGTAAACCGCCACAAAAATTAAAAAAAAAAAAAGAATAATAATAATAAAAAAGGAAAAAAAAATTAGAAAAATGAAAAGCGAAAAAAAAAATGAAACAAAAAAACACACACACACACACAACACACACGAAACACCTTCTCGAAATATTCAAATATATATAATTATTATAATAATGATAATTCTTCCAACATGTATAATTATATATACAATATTTAAAACATGCCGCAGCCCCGGAATATATAAGGAAAAGAAAGAAAACAAAAAAAAAAAAAACTTTCACGAATACAATCAATCCCCGAGACTTCGTCTTCGTCTTATTCTTCTTCTTCTTCTTCTTCTTCTTCTTCTTCATCTTCATCTTCATCTAATTCTATTATTATTATTATTATTATTATTATTATTATATTTCTCCTTTCAACTTAACTCCCCCCCCCCCCCCCAAATTATATATAGGTATGATAAAATGTCGTCATCGTCATGCTACACCCACTGTGTAATCGAATATAATACATAATATATAATATATATAATATATATTGGGTTAAAGTACGCGAGGCGCGGTGAATCCCCCCCCCCCCCCCCCGCACTTGACGTAGTTAGATAAATTAGAAACAAAAAAAAAAAACGAAAATAAATAAACAAATAAATAATGTATATCGATACGCCGAAGTTTTGAAGAAAAGAAAGAAAAAAAAAAAATATGGGTTCTTATTTCGTGACGTTTTTTTCTCTCTCATCGTTTCGCGTATAATATAAAAAAAAAAAAAAAATGAATGAATAAAACTTGGGGGATGCCGTCGCGCGCGAACTTTAACCTACCCATTACCGTCGCCCCCCCCCCCCCCCCCCGAACCCATTCAAAGTTTAATGTTCAATTTTTGAGTAATGACGTTCGAGCCGTCAACTACGTAGTCTCACGTCAGACGTCTTAATAGATCGTCACGGTCTCGCGCCCCGCGCCCCCCCCCCCCGACGTCTATCTCCAGCTGTCGTGTCTGCCGACCCCTCCCCCCCACTCCGCCATTCGCTTAGAGTATTAACTTACTTTTATAATGTGTTTATTTATAATATATAATTATATACATATGAACAATAAACATATTATAAAGGTGAGATGATGATAATAAAATATATAATATAATATAAAAAATAACGATATAGTAATAATTAAATAATAATATAAATGTATAAATATATATGATATTTTATTGACGAGACTTTAGATTTTGTATTTTTGCGCAAACGACGATGATTGGAAGGGAGTGGGGGGGGGGGAGGGGGGTGGGGCTGGTTGGTTGCATATTAGTTGCATATTATATAAGTTGCGTTGGTTTTAGGGGCGGACCGGAAATACATACTCGATAATAATATACGTTAGATATGTAACCGTGTGAGGTGTGGGGGTGCGACGGTTTGGCTGCGAACGGGTTAAATTTCAATATGAAAAAAAAAAACAGAAAAAAAAAATGGAAAAAAAAGAAAGAAAAAACCCGTTAAGTGTATTCTTGACTAGTAATAATCAAGTAATAACTAATAATTAAATATATTAGATTTAAATGCATGTAGTTTTCGGTTGTTTTTTTTTTCTTCTTTTTTTTTTCTTCTTCATTTTAGACGAAAAAAGAGAAATAAATAAGAGACTTATATGATATAATATAACTTTACTATTCCGAATGTACAGATGTAAATTTAATTGATTTTTGTAGGACGTTTCAAAAACAACAATACACCAATGCTTTTTATGTATGTATGTATATATATATTTATATATTTATATTTATATTTATATATATGTATACATAATTACACAAAAATTGAACAAAACCGAGACCGATATTACTTGACCTATTTAATTAATCGTTATCGTTTTGAACGAGTCCGTATATAGTGTTGAGCGTAAAAGAATAGAAAATAATAGAAAAGAGAAGATACGGGGGAAAAAAAAAAGGTATAAAAAAATAAATTAAAATAAAATAAAAATTAATTAAAAATAATAGTAATATCGATCGCGTATATTACATATATTATATTACATATAGAAGAATGATTGAAATTTGGAAGTAAAAAAGAAGGAAAGAAAGAGAGAGAGAGAGAGAGAGAAGGAATAATGATGAAAATAAAAATAAACAAATAAAAAGTTTTAACTGAAATAATAAATGATACCGAGTTTCTCTATTTCGGAACTACTTTTTGCAACAATTAGCCCATTTTTATTAATATTATAGTAAGAGAAGGAAAAAAGAAAGAAAAAAAAGACCCAATAAAAATATATATATATTGAAAAAAAAATAATAATAATAATAATAATAATAATAATATAAAATTAATAAAATAAAATAATTATTATTATTATAAGATGAAAGAGAGGGAGAGAGAGAGCGAGAGAGAGAGAGAGAGATGGAGGAAATAATGAAAATAAAAATAATAAAAGAATCGGTAGCAATCAAAATATACGATATGCTTGCGACTTCGTTGCCATTGAAAAAAAAAAAAACGTATGTATATTATATGCTCAATTTGCAGCTCCGACGAGACTACTTATTATATTATAATAGTGTGTAACGTGTATATCCAACCGGTGAAAGAAAATATTTTTTACCGCTACCTAATAAGTATATTATATATATATACACCCCCACATATATTGCGCTGAGAGAAAGAAAAAAACAAAAAAACAAAAAAAAACAAAAAAAAAACAAAAATACTACGACATATTACTCCACATTCATGAATTTAATTGACCATTGATATATTATTATAATATTGTTTGCGTTGACGTTTTTAGTTTATTTTTCTCGTTTTTTTTTTCATTTTTTTTCTTTTCTAGTTTAATTTTATCAAAAATCTATATAATACTTATGTTTTATTCTTGATTTTTAATTTTTTTTTTTTTTTTTTTTTTTTTTACCTCGTTATAAGCGGACGCCCGTATTACGGTAGTATACATATACCACGTGGCGCTGCTGTTATACTGCACGACTTATATATATATATATATATATATATATATAGGTATACGTATAATAAAACAAATAATTAAAATTAATTAAAATTAATTAAAAAAAAAGAAAAAAAAAATAATAATGCTCGAATATAAAACAAAGACAAAAAATAAAATAAAATAAAATAAAATAAAATAAAAGTGAAGCAAATTTTATTCTTTAAGTTTGATGCAAAGTAAATTCTATTTTTTCTATGTTAAGTATAAACGGTGATGACATGAAACATCCATATATTATGTATAATATATATATATATATATATATATATATATATATATGTATATATATATATATATATGTATATATATATATATATATGTATATATATATATAGGTCATACGAGCGATCACACTGCAGTAATCCGATTGAACAACTCGATTATATTTATCTATATACATGTATATCCATGTGTATATGTATGTATATATATATATATGCATATGCCTACTCGCGGATCTTATATATATGCGCGTATAATATATGATCATAATATATATAAAAATGGTGCAAACGCATACACATACACACGCATGTATAGTAGTAGGTAGCTGAGTGCAGTATATATCTATATATCTATATATATATATATATATATATATATATATATATAATATAATATATAATATATGTATATATTTAAATATTTAAAAAGACATACCTACACACAAAAAAAAAAAAAAAAAAAAACACCGACACGACAGAGATATGATATACATATAATATGTCATTCACTTCAATATATAAGTCTGAACCATAATATATGCGGTTATGAAAAAGAGGATAACGGTTTTATAGTAGAAAAAAAAAGGAACGAGAAAAAAGAGAAAAAAAAAAAAGAAAAATTTAGACGAAGAGAATGACGAAGAGAAAAAAGAAAATTGAAAATAACTAAAAAAAAAAAATAATTCTCAATATATAGATATATAGGTAAGATTATAATATATTAGTAATTAAAGAAAAAGAAAATAATATTAAATTAAATTAAATTAAATTAAATTAAATTAAATTAAATTAAATAAAAATGCTGGTATATATATATATATACATACATATATATATATCTATTATTCTATATAGTGATGATCGAGCGCGAGAAGTTTTTACGTGTAAAGGAACAAAAATAATAAAAAAAAAAAAAATATATATATATATATAAAACAAAAAAATAAAAAAATATATAAAATTAAAAAAAAAAAAAATTAAAAAAAAAAGGACGATGAGGCGTAGGGTGGTTGCCGATACTCGGAAAATTTAGGTGTATGTACATAAATATTCGGGGAAAATGAAGAAGGGTAAAGAGAGAGAGAGAGAGAGAGAGAGAGAGAGAGAGAGAGAGGAAAAAGTGCACATGATAGATAAAAAATTATAAACAAAGAAATGATAGAGGACAAAACAGAAAAAAAAAAAAAAAACAAGATGAAAGAGAAACAAGAAAAAGAATAAATAAATAAATAAATATTTTTTCATTCTATTTTATTTTCAATTTTTGATGGAACCGATTTTTCTATATTTTCTTTTATTTTTTTTTTTTCGCTTTTCTTTTTAGCGTCCTGAATCTTTTGTCTAATATATATATAATATATGTATATATTTATATATTTATATACATCTGTTAGATTTGAATAATTTTTGCCACATTTTTGGACAGAGTATCTATAGTAATAATTGTACGATTACATAAATCGCTGTACGATATACACACACATATATATATATATATATACATATACATATACATATATACATAGGCCTCTTGATCTCGGATGTTGTATTTCGCGGCGCAGCAATGAGAGGATGTAAAGTTTGTCGAGAACCTCCGCTAGACATGGGGAAATCTCTGCTAGCCGGTGATTAATAGATAAATTAGAAAAAATAAAATGAAAATAACAATAATAATAATAATAATAATAATAATAATTACAATTACATGAAAGAAAAGACAAAAAATGAATGATCAAATACTGCATTTTGCAGCCTTCACTTTGGCCGAGGTTCTGACACACAGTAATTATTATCATACGGGAATGTATGTACCACACATACACACACGCGCGCACGCATACACACACACACACACACATACATATATGTATATATATTAATATTTCGTTACTATTCAACTTATAATCTACGAGAGAAAGTAAGAAAAAAAAAAAAAAAAAAAAATTCCACATATTTTTATTTTATTAAATATTTCTATACATATATGCCGATGCTTAGTGTTGAATTATATTTTTGGTTATCTCATTGCCATGTGTGTGTGTGTGTGTGTGTGCGTGCGTGCGCGTGTTTTTTGTTTTTTATTTATTATTTTGTTTTTTTTATTATTATTTCATTGTAGGTATATAATAATTTTGAAAATATGTGGCGGATCCGGGTACCGCGTTATATCTCTTTATATAACACCTTCTAAGAAGTATTTATTAAATTAATGAACACTAATTATTAATCGTAAAATATATAAGACATAAAATGTATAATGAATATAAAAAAATAGCCATTGGCTGTGACCGATAACTGCCATTTTCGTAAAAGATTTAACCAAACGCGACACACTCACTCGCCACATATTAATTAATTAATTGATTATTCAATTAATTAATTAATCAATCATCACACTATATGGGTAGAGAGATAATTAGAGAGAGAGAGGGGAAAAAAGAGGGGATAGGAAAATGAAAAGGAAGGGGATAAAGGTGAATGAATAAACCAAATCGAGAAAGAACTTGCTGCGAATAAAAAATGTTTGAAAAGACAAATATATATATATATATATATATTATTATTATTATTGATAAATTCGGGAGGGATCTTATACCTTCTTTTATAATAAAATAAATAATAATAATAATCGGAAGGGTATAGATATGGTGAAAACGCTATGATATGAAACGACGATACATATCTCAAAGAATAATAACTAAAAAGTAAGGGAATTATAAATAAAAATAAAAATAATAATTAAACTCGATATATACGTATATTTATTTATATATATATATATATATTATATATATATATGGCATTAATATGGCTATATAATATAAATATAAATATATATGTATAGGAATATTGAATTGATGAATATTAAGAGATAAAGGATTAAAAATAAAATAGTAGACGAATAGATGATCATTGTTGCTTAATTTAACTATATTTACTATATTATTATATTCTATTGAATAGGTATATTATCATTAATCATTATCATCATTATTATTATTATATTTAAACTAGAGTTTGCTTATATAGTATAAATTACGGATTCGTGTATTTTTACGTCTAATACATGCTATAGGTATATATATGGACAACTTTTTTTTTTTTCTTTTTTTTTTCTCTTTTATTGATATCCTATATATTATTGCTAATATAATATGTTCCATGTTGTTATATATATCGATTTTTATCTCATTTATTACTATATCGAACTATATATTTAAAAAAAAAATATTCACTTAATCGAGCCCCGGTAAAGAAAAAAAAAAAGAAATAATAATAATAATTATCCGATATATACATTATATTGTACATTATAACAAAAACCGGGCTTCGCGTATTATATAAATATATCGGGTCGACGCGAATTAAAATCATGATATTATTCATTATCGCATTATCACTACAATATATGCATATACACATTTATATATATATATATATTTATATATATATCATATATTATTGCGAAATAACACGAAAAAAAAACTAACTTCCACCGCCGCACGTCTATCTAATAATAATATTATACACATATTATGTATATGTGAGTTTATGAACCGCGGTAGGAAATCGCTGATACATCTCGCATTATATATATACGCGATGTATGTAAAAATATCGTTTGCTGCGTTAGTAGTGCGACAAAAGTTTCATTAATGTATATACATATATATATATATATATATAGTATGTGTATCTATACTATATGTATTAAAAAAGCAAAGAAAAAAAAACAAAAAAATTGAAAAAAAAAAATAATTGGTAGTGATTTTATTATTATTATTATTATTATTATTATTAATATATATATATATATATACATACATCTATGAGTGAGAACGATCGAATATAACATAATATAATATAATATAATATAATATAATATAATATATTTGTATTACTGCTATATATTATTATTATTATTATTATTATTATTATTATTAATGCGAGTAAGTGTATAATGACAAACGTATAATACCGCACTTAATTAGATACTTATTACGGTAGATCAAACGCGAATCATCAAATTAATAAAAATAAAAAATAGTTTAACCCTGGAATGAAAAGTCTGTTTCCAGTGTATACCGTTCGCGTAATGCATATTGTATATATACATATATATGTATTTAGTATGTTTTTCGTGCGGAATAAAAACAAAAAATGAAAAATGAATAAATAAATAAATAAATAAATGAAAAAAATAATAATAATTGATAATTATATTATATATATAAATCATATACTATACTATTGTTGCCGCAACTCTAATTGTATAGGAAAAATGCAGCTCAGCTCTCAGCCCACAAACTCGATCTCAAAATAATGAAGAAAAAAAGAAAAAGAAAAAGAAAAAAAAAAGAAACGAAAAGAAAAGAAAAAAACCTAAATAAATAAATAAAGTAATAAATAAATAAAGTAAATAAAATAAATAATTTTTATTTCATTTTTTTTCTATCGTTTATAATATCATATATAATTTATTTAAATACAAAAGAGAAATATAAAGATATTCGGAGAGAAGAGCGTATTACGGATATATTATGTATTATGTATATTTATAGATATAAATATAAATATAATCCGAAAAAAAAACGCGACATCTTGTACTAATCGTATTATATACATTATTATATTTATTCAGGATTTGAATTTCGCGCTTATAATACGTTTCGTCAATTTTACTTTGCTTTACATTACTCGACTTTAATTGACTTGACTTTACTCTGCTTTACTTTCTCGACTTTACTTGATTTTATTTCAGTTTACGTGACTTGACTTGACTTGACTCGACTTGACTCGACTTGATTTGACTTGACTTGACTTGATTTGACTCGACTTGACTTGATTTGACTCGACTTGACTCGACTTGACTTGACTTGACTCGACTCGACTTGACTTGATTTGACTCGACTTGACTTGACTTGACTTGATTTGACTCGACTTGACTTGATTTGACTCGACTTGACTTGACTCGACTTGACTTGATTTGACTCGACTTGATTTGACTCGACTTGATTTGACTTGACTTGACTTGACTTGACTAGGAAACACCCTTGTATTCCATACGTGTTCCTCCGCGTATACCTAGATAGGATTCGCTCTTTTCTTTATTATAACACGCCCAACCCTCTCGCCCCAGGTTACACACACGACTGCACCTAACGCACATGCGCACAATCGTTGATTAATTAACAACGTTGCAGAATACGAAACAGGAAACAGGAAAATTGGTGTTGTATATTAATTTTTTTCTTTTTTTTTTTTTTAATCTAACAGATGCGAAATGTATGAAATTGTAAATAATTTCTTTATTTTTCTCTTCATTTTCGAAAACCTCGATACGTATATTACTAAGTCTTTCTCATTTATATAGCAACACTAAAGGCGGTGCTGTAAACTTGACCGGTAGAATTTTTTCATTTTTTCATTTTTTTCTTTTCCGTCTCATCGTTCCCGCGGCACACGCAAGCATATATATATATATTATTATTATTATGTATATTAACACAGAAAGAAATGAGTAAAAAAAAAAACATACAGGAGATAATAATAATAATTAAAAATGGAGTCGTGAGTGGAAAAAAAAGAATGAAAAATCACTATATTTGTCTGTTCACATCTATAGGTGTATATATATTTTATATATATTATATATATATATATATATACATACATAGCTATTTACACACACACACATACACATTGACTCACATGGCATGACATTATACATTAGAATAACATACTGCGCATATAATATCATAGTAATATAGGTATACTACTTATATAGTGTGGTATAATACATGGTATATATAACGGGTGGCAAAGTAAACGGTGTGGAAAAAATAAAAATAAAAAATTTCAAAACGATTGCTGTATTAAGAAATCCCCTGACGTAGGTAATGATGAATCCGAGCGAGGCAACTACCCCGAACTAGAATCAGTATTTCAAGATAATTATTATAATAAATAAAAGGAAAATATAGAAAGAAAGAAAGAGTAACGAGGGGAGAGATAGAAAAATAAATAAAAAAACGATATTTTGGTTTCTACATAAGGTGATCGTTCGATTTTTGACTAAAAGTCGACAAAATCGCGGAGACCATTAAATAAAATACATAATAAAATAATACAAGAAGAAGAAAAAAAAAAACAAAAAAAAAAAATTAAAAAAAAAAACCCAGTAATAATATTGAAATTAATATTTCATAAAAATTGTAGCAATTATAGTGTATAATGACACACATTATTATAGTTATTATATTATTATATATTGAATGTTGTGCGTAGTGTTTTAAAACCCTGCAGGATTATAGACGAAGCAAAACTGAAAAAAAAAACAAAAAAAAAAAATTATGAAAAAGTATAAGAGAAGTAAAAAAAATGAAAGAGAAAGAGAGAGAGAAAGAGTATGTGAAAACGAGCGAGAGAGAGAGAGAGAGAGAGAGAGAGAGAGAGAGAGAGAGAGAGAGAGAGAGAGAGAGAGAGAGAGAGAAAGAGCAGACGATGAAAGATTAAAACATTAATATATGTAGTGAAAATATTTTATATTTGACATTTTATTATTACATTTATTATCATTATTATTATTATCATGATTATCATCATTATTATTATTATCATTCACATGACACTTGCGAGCAGTTGCGCGCGTAAACAATTATAGGTATTATATACTATTGGATAAATATACATATATATATATATAAAGTATAATTTGCAAAAATATTATCTATATATATCCCATCGAATATTGTTGACATTTCTTTCTTTTTTTTTTTTTTTTTCTACTTTATCAAGGTGTGCGACAAACGCGACCAGTGAATTCTAATTCTATATTCTAATTTGAAATTCAAACCATTATTATAACTATTATTATTATTATTATTATTATTACTATTATTATTATTACTATTATTATTATATGTGCGTGCGATTTCGTCGATCAGTCGATGACGTCGATGATATATGCGTATATATGTATAAATATATATATATATATATATGTATATAGTAGCGAGGAATACGGAAAAAAGTATAAATTGAAATAAAAGTAAGAGAAAAAAAAATAAATGACAAAAATGGATGAATTTTTCTCAATCGAATTATGTACACGCCCGATTTTTCTCACATATATACATACAATATATATATATATAATATATATATATATACACATGTATTTATTTAAAAAAAAAAAATAATGACGCGATAGGTAATTCAATTATTATACATAGAGCGATGGACTATAAGAGCGAGGAAATTAGGAGTTCGGAAGTTTGAAGGGGTTAGATGAATGTAAACTAGATAGAAAGATTATAGGTATATGTAAAAAAAAAAAAAAAATAACAAAAAAAAAAATTAAACGAAAAAAAAAATAAATAAAAATAACTAGAAAAGTATAGAAACGTTATTGTACGTGAAATGTTTAAAGAGAAATGTCGTATAATAATTAATTGTGAATTTGAACTGAATAAGAGTGGTAATATGCGATATTATATATATATATATATATTATATTAAAAACGCATATATATAAATGCATAAATAAATAAGCGAACTGCTCGCGGCGCGTCATGGTATTTGTGTTTTTGTATTTGTATATAATTTATTACTGCCTATATATAATTATACAATATAATATAATAATTCTATAGATATTCCGATCCTCTTTGACGCTCTGAGAAACAAAAAACAAAAAACAAAAAAACAAAAAAATAACAATACATAATAATATTTTATCCAATTTATGAATTTCTTGTTCGTGTTTCCTTAATTGCGACGACACGTTTGACTGACTGACTTTATTTGCATTTATAACATAACATAACAATAAATATTATTATTATTATTATTATTATTATTATTATTATTATTATTATTATTATATCATTACTCTGTCATCATTGTATTTCTCATTATTATTATTATTATTATTAATTTTATATAATTATCGTTCTTTTCGTTTATTTTATTTTATTCATTTTTCATTTTTCATTTTCCTTGCTTCATTTTCGCCCACGTTCATCTCTACTCGTACGAAATACGATCTTTGGGCATTACACGCATTTATGTTCGAAACGAGGAAGTTTTTTTTTTTTTGCAAAAAAAAAAAGAAAAAAAAATGAAAAAAAAAACGAACCGTGTAATTAACGCCTGAGGAAAAAGATAAAAGCTGTTTCGTGAAAACGAGAGAACCGGGATTCACTTTGGCAATGATATCACGTTTACAAGCAAAAAAAAATAAAATCAATACAAAAAAAAAAAAAATCAATACAAAAAAAAAAACCAATAACAATAATAAAATGAAGACCGAAAATGAAATCATATTGACACACTTCACATCAAATATATATATATATATATATATATGTATAGGTATGAAAAAAAAAAAAAAAGAAATAATAAGAAAAGAATAAAATAAAATAAAATAAAATAAAACCCACTAACTATTAGCCACTAGAAATGATGATGATGACAATGAGATATTTTCGAGCGTAAAAAAAAAAACAAACAAAAAACAAAAAAAACAAAAAACAAAAACGAAAACAAAAAAAAGTACGAGTTTATTATTTTCTATATTTTTTTATGTAATTTTACGGATATACGGTAATATATATAAATATATATATATATATATATTATTTTTCATATTTTAATATATATATTATATGATTTTAATTTAATATAATATGCACTTATGTTTTCCTCCCTGTGTTCTCGTCTGGTTGTTATCTTTGTGTTTGATTTGCGTTGTTCTTTATTTTATTTTTTTTAATTCCTTTTTTTTTTTTTTTTATAAATATATATCGTTTGTTCGTGTGCACATCGGTTCGGTTCGTTCGCCCGTGCATTCTGTAATTAATTGATTACTTAATTAGTTTGTTAATTGACCAAGTTTAAACGAACGTGACTCGCGAATCACAAAAATCGCTACTTTCGGATCCATTTCACGTTTCAACTGTGTACAGTGTCTTCGGGCAGGGGCAGGGAGAGGGGGAGGGTGAGGGTGAGAAAAGTGACTCTGATACGAGATTATGTTTACTTCACATATATTTATATATATATACACATACATAATTATTATTATACTTTTGTTGAAACAGTAATGAAAAATATTGTAATCAAACACACGCAAGACAAGACAACCCGACTATCCTATAATATTATGTCTTACATATTACATATATTATATATACCTACTATACTTATCAAAATACATATTTTATCCCATAATATATTTTCGTCGAATTATTTTTTTATACTATTCTATTGTATTTGAAATCTCATTATTATACCCACATATATTATTATTATTATTATTATTATTATTATTATTATTATCATTATTATTATTATTATTATTATTACCATATTATTCTAATTTTAATTGTTTATTTTTGTACGATATGATGGATTCTTATTTTTTATTGTAATAAATTTAGCTGTGTCTTCTTTTGTATTACTATACATATTATATTATTGATTTGACTGCAGACTCAAGACGAGAGATGATCAATAAGAAATGATAAAAGTCTAATATAAGTATTTCTACAAAGTGGTACCAAATATTTTACTAAAAAATAAAGAAGAGAAAAAAAAAATGCAAAAAAAAAACAAAAAAACAAATAAATAAAAATAAAAAAACGAACAAACGAACAAACAAACGAAAAACAGTAATAATAATAACAACACCTGCTGGAAAAAAAAACAGAAAAAAAAACGAAAAAAAATAAAATAAAATAATAAAATGTTACGTAATTTTTATATTTGCCTATTAATTTTTTAATCTTCATTTTCTTTTGTCACTGTATGTTTCACTTTTTATTTCTATCATACATACATATTATACACGAGCTTCTCTCTCTCTCTTTCTCTCTCTCTCTCTCTCTCTTTCTCTGTCTCTCTATCTGTGTGCAACACTCACTGTCATATCATATAATATTTCTAAAATATATTTTCTTTCGTTTTATAGATTTTCATTTTTCATTGTTTTCTTTTTGTTTTCTCTCTATTTCTTTTGTTTCTTCATCTCTTTTCGTTTCTTTTCATCATTGTTGTCGATTTCGACAATATATATTATATATATATTTTTTTGTTATTGATTTATTTATTTTGTTTCTTCTTTCACTCGAGCTTAGGGTAAAAAGCTCCGCTATATAAGACAAACTTTTACACCGTTCATGCAATATTTCCTATACATATTTGTATAGCCAGCTTTATTATAGTATGTATTCATACGAAAACAATTCGGAGTTGACATATTATAATTTCAATTCAATCAACACTGCAGCAGAACTGGCCGATGATGATTATTATTATAACAACTAATAAGCCGTAGTCGCATATACATAGAAATATATTTCTCGCTTCAAATATGGCGGTGATGAACGCACGTGCATAAATAGAAAGAGAAATGGAAAGAAAAAAAATACAAGGAAGGAATGAAAAGAAATATAGCAAAAAAAAAAAAAAAAATTCGCGGCGAACCTGCAGAAGAGATATCTCTAAACATTGAAAACGGGCCAGGATTGCGACCTCTGCAGACTCGTTGGGGTGGCAACGTCGCATTGCAGCGTTGGGCTGCGGTCGATGCCGTAGGGGGTAGAGCTAGTCTGTACTTCAACCACCCTCTAGCTCGTCTCGCTCTCTCTTTCTCTCTGTTTCTCTGTTTCTCTCTCTCTGTTTCTCTCTCTCTCTCTCACCCCCATCGTGTTTCCCCTCCGATTCCCTCAGTCTGTGAGCTGCCCTCGCCATAACCCTCCGCGCTGCCGCTGCCGCCGCCACTCTTCTCTCTCTCTGCAGTAGATCGATACAACGCCGTTCGCACGAGGCGCGTCGTTTTCGCCGCAAATACTACGGAGGGTAGAAACGAAGAGAAAAAGAAAATGATAGAGAGAAAGAGAGCGAGAGAGAGAGAGAGAGAGAGAGGGGCGAGTCGTGCTTGGCAAGAGGGAGAGAAAATTAAAGGCGTAGAAAAGAAAGAAAATAAAGAGAACTATAGGGGAGAAAGAGAACGAGGGAGAATAAGATTGCTAGATGATGAGAGGGCGAGCGAATTGCGGACTAGCCTTAATCCTAAATTCGAAATCTTAACGATCAGACGCTAGCGCCATAGAATTTGAGTCACGTGGTTTGAGGATCCTCACCGTTGGGTGTGAAATAACCTAAAAGTTACATTGTTATATATTTACGTAGACGTTGACGACTCTGCGGCGCAGAAAAATAAGCCGTATCACGTATTTAACACCGTTGTGACGGAATTTTTTCTTCCGGGTTATGACGATTAACTGACTTATGAGTATTGCCTGCCATAGGCCAATGCGGTGTCTTGTTTCCCGTCATTCGGAGGAATGAGGTCTCAGGGTCTGAGTAGCTAATTTTGTTGTCTCATTTTTGTTGTTGTCTGTAACGCATAAGTATTCTATGAGAGAAAATCCGTAGTACGTATTTTTCTCCGCACCAATAAGACAATATAGAGTCGCGAAACTGTGAAGCTTTGTCCGAACGCATATACTGTGGTCGGTGACGGTCGATACCTCGTGCCGGAGACGCGGCGACGCCCTACTCACCCCCTTGACGCGAAGCCAGTGACGCTCAGCGTCGCGACGTCGACGTGAACGGCTCGGATTTCAATTCATTGCGAATTCGAATCCCGGCATTATTGTCAACTCCGAAATGGCGATCTAGTCGAACATGTGCTAGTCGAGATTGTTTTATCTCGATTCAAATACATACGACATTCAAATGTTGCGTCAAAAGTTTTGCCGCAGATTATCATAGCGAGTCTTAAGAAACGGCAATTTAAGGAAAACGTGATTAGCAGGACTGGATGATACCGAGACGACTGAATATACAAGAGGACGCTTTCGTTTCGTCTCAACTTTCGATGCGTATTTTTTTTTGGTTAGGTTTTGCAGTTTTTTGTTTTTGGTACGTTGTGAGAATCCGGGATGAAGAGTTTGGCCAGTGATCTGGTCAGCCAATGGCAATTGACACCTATATCTGAACGGTGGTACGCAGGCATATTATACTAATGCAGCCGATGACAATCCCAATCATTTGGATTTGTTCCGTATAGTGAAGTATGCGCGCGCATGTTTCAACTATTTACGCGCGAACATTTTAAAAACGTTCGATGATGTAGGTACGTAGGCTGTATAGATATTATACATATACGCGTACATAAACGGCGGAATAAATACCTATTTACGCTGATATTAGCGTTATATAAAAATTATAGCGCAGCGTTGGGTGAAGAGAATAAAATAATAATAATAAAAAAGAAAAAGAAATTAAAAACAATTAAAAAATAAAATAAAATAAAATAGAATATTATTGGACTAAATTATATATTATACATACATATATACATATATACATATATATTATATAGGAGTAAAAATATCTACACCGTTCTTGCAGTGGAGATTCTTTTTTATTTTCTCCATACATATATATATGAACAGTGCGGCAACTGCAGCAGCATAACGTGTGGAATTTAAATAACCATCGTAAAAATATATCTGAGTATATATAATATACATGTATGTATATTGTATATTGTGAATGCGTACGATAATTATTATTATTATTATTATATATATATATACATATATAAATAGCTTAGAATCATAACCTCTGGAGAATTGGGGGTTTTTTCTATTTTATTATATGATCCTAAACGATGTATTGATTACGGTAAAAATTATTATTGATTTATATATAAAATTTGAAAAAAAAAAATAAATATATATATACTATATTCTATTGATACCGCGCGAGTATAGCTGAAAACAAAATAAAACATAATAATAATATATAATGATAAAAAAATAAATATAATATATACTTTTAGGTGTGAAACCGTGGTGTTTAAATGGTCGATCATGTATAGAGGGCGACGACTAAAAACGCAATGTTAAAGTAATATTAAACAAAAAAAAAAAAACATATGTAAAGAATTAATTTTGTACTTTTTCGTGTACGTTGCGAAATGCTCAAAAAAAGAAAAAAAAAAAAAAAGAAAAAAAAATATGTATCGTATAATATACACCTATACTAGACAGAAAATGAAAAATTTCGAGGGGTTAGACGCGGAGGGATCGGTACCTATCGCCAAGCAAATAATGAACCTGGAGTGCTGCAGGATGTCGAGGATGCCGAAGGATACGTTTCGTAGCCGCGAGCCCGAGAATAATGGAAGTGACGTTCGAGTACAGGACGCGAGTACTATTTACCATCTGAGTCTTCCCGTGCAAGACTTGAGGCTAAATCGAAAGATTGCTTAAAAGTCACATACATATAAGTATATATATATATATATATATATATATATATATATATATATATATACATATATATGTAATAATAAACAGAGTAAAAATAAGGGAAAAAAATGAACACACATACACACCCACACACATGAGAAGAAAAATACACACTTGCACAAAAAAGGAAAAAAAAAAAAAAAACTTCACTCATTGAAATCCATTTGAAATCGTACGTACTTTATATATTGTAAACGGTTATATACATTTGAATATACCTTAATCACATAAGTCACATTTTAGATAACCCATTACAAAAATATAAAAAATAAATAAAAAATAAATAAATAATAAAAACGATTTACGGATTATATTGATACGAGATGAAAAGTAAGAGGAGAATAAAAGATAAATAAAAAATAATGAATAAAAGAAAAGAAAAAAATAAGAGAGAGAGAAAAAAAAAATAACTTATTGATACAAAATATTAATACCTAAATGCCCGGTTTATTTTTATAATTATTTTTCGATCTATGAAACGTTATAAAAGTCTAAAGTAATATTAA
The DNA here is from genome assembly GCA_963992785.1 of Tenthredo livida. Classification (NCBI taxonomy): domain Eukaryota; kingdom Metazoa; phylum Arthropoda; class Insecta; order Hymenoptera; family Tenthredinidae; genus Tenthredo; species Tenthredo livida. The sequence continues at coordinate 18,344,092 of OZ023068.1, read as the reverse complement.
ATTTAAATATATAATGAATATTTAATTATATAACACCTATAATAATAATAATAATAATAATAATAATAATTAAATAATAATACTATATAATATATTACATAATTTATTATTATTATATAATAATAATATAAATACATATAAATAATCTAATAAACGAATAATAAATCCACCCCGTATTATTATATATACTATACCTATATACATATATATATATATATATTATTACCTAAAATTATGTATTTAAATGTAGCTTATACGTATCTTATAGACATATTATATATAAGAACGTAACATCAATTTATTCTAGCCGGTTATTCGTCGTCAATATCCAATCGTAAGCGATTTGCCTTGACCGCGGTGTCAGTACTCGCGCTAATCACTCGCGTCTTTGGAAAAGGCGCGAAATAAATATTTGAAAGAAAAAAAAAATGAAAATCAGACTACTCAAACGAGGCTATATATATATATATGTAGAGGTAAAACAAATCGGCCACAGAATAGAGGAGAATTTTTTTATTTCTCCATACGGGCTCGCGATCTTACGTTATATACCTATATTATATACCCTTGCCCTTCGGCCCCTCGGGCCTTGCAATGAAAAATATCTACGTCATCCTACCGATCCGCGTACCATGTATATATGCACCACCATGCAAAGATTATATCTATACTGCCCAACGCGCTCCTAGCCTATATAGATAATACCCAATAGCTATATATATTATATATACCTAATATATGCTGAAACAAGATGTACATCGTTATATATTTAAGTATGAGCCACTAATTTCTTATCGTATTATATAGTATTGAAAAAGAGAAGGAAAAAAAAGAGAGCAAGAAGAAAAAATTAAAAAAAAAAAAAACAAAAAAAAAAAGAAACGATGGGGGAGAAATGAAATGAAATATAATATAATATAATATAATAAAATATATAATAAAATACCAACGTTCGTTCGTTCATTCATTCATTAATTCGTATATATATTATATATATATATATACATTATGTAGATATATACATATAATTATTAAATATATGTATATAACTATTTATTAAAAAAAAAAAAGAAGATAATATGGCTAATGTACTGTAATAAGTGATATATAATGTTACTATGTATCTGTATTATATATATACGCATATAGCTTTTGACTGATTATCATATATAATACCAACAATATTGTCATGGGTATTTATTAAAATAGTAAATTTTAGACGGAATGATGTGACGAAATAATATATATGGTATAAGTATGGTAATTTGGATTTTATTGTCTGACGATATTCTTTCGACAATGAACTATATGCAGTAAGCCGTCAAGAAGCAGAAGAAAATAAAAAACATGAACAAAATCAAATTCACAAATGAAAAAGAAAATTTCACATATACCGAGTGTTTTCAGTGAGATTGGACAGCCCCCTTACTACGGCAAAACCAACACAGGCGCGCACCACGTGCGTGAGGCTCGTTCGGGAGGGGATAAGACGCGAGTAGCATTGCCTATCCCCTCCCGAACGAGCCTCGCGCACCCGGTGCGCGCCTGTGTTGATTTTGTCGTAGGAAGGGGACTACCTGCAGTCTCAGCGAAAACACTCGGTATATCCTATTCACATCAGGGTCCTCTATTTTCTGTCCATTTCTCGGAGTCTAACGTTAGATGATAAAATCGTATATAGCTGCAGCATGAAGTAAACTGATCAACATTTACGCAGATATCATCATCTATATATTCTTATGATATGCATCATGGTTAAGGCCTAAAAAAACAACATAATATATATATATATACACACACACACACACACACACACACTCACACACACACACGCGTACAGGCATATATATATATAATATAATATAATATAATACATCAATATATATGTATATGTATACATGAAAAAATATATCTATATATTTATTACATTTATAATTTGTTTAATTAATAATAATTAAATTAAATTAAATTTACTCGTGTTTTCATATATAATATATATATATATAGGTATATATAGGCACAGCATAATAGGGGCTCGGGCAAACTGCCTGTGGCGTAATAGTATATATAAATATATCTATCTCTAATCTTTTAACCCCCTACGACGTATTCGTTCCTTCCCCCTCCTGCCATTATGCCCCCCCCCCCCCCTTCATCCCCACACACTCATCGGTTTACTGACAATGATTTTTGTACGTAAACGCGTCATGTCTTCAATACGGAATTTGAAAGCAATAATTAAAAAAAAAGAAGAAAAAACGAAAAAAAAAAAGAAAAATGAAGAAAATACTTACATAATATTTATATATATTAATTTATATAACGTCCTTTCTAAAATAAAAAATAAAAAATAAAAAAACAACTAAATCCATATATATATATATATATGTATATTAGAGCGAAGTATATATATGCATCATAAATATATATATATATATATATATATATATATATCTTAGATATATATAATTTTTCCTGCATAATAATGTATATTATCGGCTAGCGTCACGGCTCTTGCGGTATAATGAAAATGATTTTTTAGAGTTTATTATATATATATACCATAGGTACTACGTATATATTACACCTTGCGGATTATTTTTTTAAATTTATTTTATTAATTTTTCTCGCGCAAGGATTCGAGAACCCCCTCCACTATATGGTTTCAGTTCAGCACAATTGATTAATTATTGGTAATCTTGTAGACAATTAAGCCCTGCCCTTTTTTTTTTTTCTTCTACTGAAAACGTAAATAATGTACCACATTATCACAGCCACTATCGTCACCGCCATAGCTGCAGAAAACAACAAAAAAAAAAAGAGAATAATAAAAACCAAGGAATTATAATAATAATAATAATAATAATATTTATAATAATAATAACAATAATAATAATAATAATAACAATAACAATAATAATAATAATAATAATAATAATAATGATTCGCTGCAGATATACGTAATATTGAAATGCATTTGAAAACGGGCGTTTGAGCTATCGTTGTATATAATTATGTATTAATTAAACATCGTTTAAATTAGTTATTATTGTTCGTTGAAAGTGGGGTTGTACTTGCAGTCGTTTACACATAATATTCTCGACTGGTGGATAGTTTACGTCGGTATATACCGTAAGGTTTTGTGGAAAGAGATCGGTTGTAGCGCGCAAGCGCTGATTTATAGCACTAGCGATTCCACCAACTTCTTAGTAATATCCCTAGTTTTGTTGTTTACTAGCAGACGATTGAGACGGAGAGCGTCGTAAAAAAAAAAAAAATGCTTTTTAAATGACTGGAGGCAATGATAGCTAGTTTATGTTGCGAAACGAAGCAAATCGATGTACCTAAATGAAACTTTCAGTCATAAATAAGTATTAAAATATGGAATAATTAGTACAAAAGTATTAAATCGGTAAACGATAGCATTTCAGTTTACCTGTAATATTCACTGCAGGAAAAAATTATGTTTGTCGCATGGCAGGAGAAAGTGAATGAAAGTAACGCAAATGGATATAGTCAACATTTAATAAAGATTTATCAATTGATATTAATAATAATTCATTCTTATTTTCATAATCAATTGATAAATGTTAATCAAATGATAAATGGTTCTAGCCGATAATTCGATTTGCATTGTTTCAATTCACGCATGCTCCGAAGTCACACCTAACCTCCCTTGACCGATAGTAAAAAATACAACGGTTCGCTTCCATTATTGAACACTTAATAATATTAAATGCTAGGTAATTTGAAACTTGCTTTATACCTGGTTCGTTTGCTTCGATTCACAACAAACGTAACCTCTTCCTGCCACTGTCTGCCGCCATTTTCGGATAAATTAGCGCCTGCGCACTTGGTTACCGATCACTTTCCACAAAACCTCGCATGTGGTATAATAATATAGATATTTATATATATCATGTAATAACGCGTTTGCAGGATAATTAAGCTCGAAGTTTTTTATATATATAAAACGCGATTTTTCCACGAAATCAAAGCAATATTATATAATTGCAATTATACGGCTGTACAATAAAACTAATTACCTACCTTAAAATAATAGTCATATATAAAAGCACTAAACATATTATACGTATAGTTTTCGTTCAAGTTTGTCGGAGTTGAGGAAACGAGGAAAAAATGAAAAATAAAAATAAAAAATAAGAAAAAAAGAAAAAATAAGAAAAATAAGAAGAAGAAGAAGCAACAAATATAGGTAAATATTGTAAAAAAAAAAAAAAAAAAAAAAAACAAAGTTAAAGAAAAAAAAAAAAGAAACGAAAACGAATGAAACGAAAGAAAGAAACATGTGCAGAAAATTTGTCTAAGGCCATATCAAAGCTTTCTGTGATTCACGAAGACTGATCATCTGTTTTTTAGAAGAAAACGAGAAAAAAAAAACGAAAAAAAATAAATAAATAAAAAATACATGTGTTACGGAAAATAATATTGACGATAATTATTAACGATTCAAATGTTGTCTTTTTTTTGTTTTTGTTTTTGTTTTTATTATTAATTATTTTAAATTCATTTGTTATTTTTTTTTTTTTTTTATATATTGCACCCATAGCTCATATAAATATTTTAATAAACAAAAAATATTATTAAATAGAACGTTAAGCGCAAGTGCAGCCGCCATTTTCTACGACAAAAAATTCACACTCACACTCATCAGACGCGTTGATATTATAATATTACTATATAAATTTGCTCCCCATTATTATAATTATAATTATTATTATTATTATTATATACAATATATTTGTGAAAAATGAGTATAACATGATTATACAATTTACATATTAGCTTTTAACATTGCATTATTTATACATATAGGTATTATGCAATATCGCTCAGAATTAGGAATTCTGCATCTTACCGCGTCGTTGCCGTTAATTAAAAAAAAAATAGTCCGTGCCTTTAACGCAGGATAAGCTTCTCAAGCAAATTTTTTTACAGATTTCGATAAAAAAAAGAAATGGAAAAAAAAATTAAAAAAAAAAAGTTAAATAAAATAAAATAAAAAACAATAAATGGAAAAAATAAAAATAAACAATAAAAAACAAAGCTTTGTCAAAAACTCTTCTTTCAAGGATCCTCGACGCAGTTATAGTTATTCAATTAATTTTTCTTATATTTCTATTTTTACTATAATATACCTACTCGACGGACCATAGTTTAACTGCAGCAAGTCTGCAGGCTAAATTTTTTTTAATTTCATGCGAAATTCTTGAAACTTTTTTTCGAACGGTTTCGTTGTTTTTTTTTGTCCTTTCTGTCGTTTTTCTATTATTCTATGAGACTTTTAATACCCCGATTAATATCCAGCGTTAATTACACGATCGTATTATAATTATTAATGCTAACGGTATCAAGTGTGCGGTGCAGTCTTATATAATTAAAGCATATTATATATTATTATATGAAGTGTATATGCAAACATACATATATATATATAAAAATATATGTATATATATATATATATATATTATATATATATATATATTATATATATATATATATGTATATATATATACTACCTATATATGTTATATACATAAATTGACAAAAATAAAAATAATTATCTATTTCACAAGATAATAATATTAATAATAATAAAAGTAATAATAACATATACTATAAGTAACATATATATTAGGGTGGTCGTTAAAAATTAAAATTCTTCAGGTGCCCCTTAAGAAGTTTCTCTGCCGTGTAAAAACATGAGGGATTTGGTTGAAAAAAAAAGAAAAAAGAGATAAGAAAAAAAAAATGAAAAGAACACGTGCAAAATGATCAAAGTTTTTGTTTTGATGAATCAGCAGTTTTTTGGAAATGTCTCACAAAATATGCGGATTTGACAAAAAAAAAAAAAAAAAAAAACTGACGAAGAAAAGAAAATCATATTTTTCCTTTAAATTTTTTTGAAAAAAAAATGAATATCTTGAACATCTCGTCAATTTTCTTTTTTTTTTCTCATCGACTTTTACCACAAAATACAAATTTCTCTCATGTTCTTACACGAAAAGGAAACCTTTTTTGGGGGCGCGTGAAAAAATTTAATTTTCAACGACCACCCCAATATATTATATGCATCTTGCATTGGTGCCCCGCCCGACAGCTCCGAGTTACTATACATAAGTAATAAATATATAATTAAATAAAGAAATAAATGAATAATTAATAATTCATTTAATTAATTAACTATAACGTATAATAGCAATGACTAAAAATCAACGAAAGGCTGGCTGGTTACGGAGACTGCATACGTTAACTCATTCCGTTTCTGGTGACCACTTTGCCTTTCTGCAACCACCATTACCATTACCATTACCATAACATATTACATAGACTGGATACACATATACATACACAGGCATTCATGGACGTGAACGCAACATCATCATTCCGCAATTCCGTTCCCTAAATGTCACTGTCTATCACTTTGTACCATTTGCCACCAACCTCACGTTGGTATATATATATATATATATATGTAGTATCTTATATATCCTGAAATTTTCCCAATTTTACCTGATCCGTTATAACTACCTAATTACCTATAACCTGTACGATTATAAAATACGTTTTATATCTTACATAATTTTCTGGGTTTATTTGTGATGGAGAGGAAGAAAGAAAGAAAGAAAGAAAGAAAGAAAGAAAGAAAGAAAGAAAGAAAGAAAGAAAGAAAGAAAAAAAAAGAGAAATAGTAAGAAATTAAGAAGCGAAAAAAATTAAAAAAATGCCGCGCTATCGTATAATATTATGTAACCTATATCTAAACTCTATACTATACCTAGACTTATAGAAAAAGAAAAAGAAAGAAAAAAAAAACAAAAAAAATATAAACAAGAGACGAATGAAGTGCGAAATGAAGAGATATATTATATAAATATATTTCTCTAAACATAAACATAAAGACAAAAAAAAAAAAAAAAAACTAACAAATAAGAAAAAAAATTAAATAAATAAATTTAACTATTGTAAGATAGAAGAATAAAAAATAAATAAATACTTAAATAAAGAGAGAAAAAAAAAAAAAATCTAGTTTTGGAAGATATTTGATGCGGGCTTGAAACGAGTGTCGATTAAACACACAATTCATCGTTCTGTGCACCGACATATATCGATTAGATATATATTCATATAATGATATTAAAGAGAAAAAAAGAAAAAAAAAAGAGTGACAAAAGATTTATGAAAACAAAAAAAAACAAAAAAAAAAAAATGCAAATTCTTAATCAATTGGCAGAAAAATCGATATATTTTGGAACAGCTGAAAATGCCTGAGAATATTAAACTTAATATACCTATAGAGAGTGTGTTTTACTTGTAAATTGTACTATGTACTTGTAGGGAATATATATATATAAAATATATATATTATATATAGTTGGAATCGAATAAGAAATTCACAACTTTTGGAAAAAACACTAATTGGCTTACTAATCGTAACTATTAACATTAAACATATGGAGAATAAAAAAGTATAAAAAGATAATGGCGAATAATGTGGTTCTGAAAACTTGACTGCGATGGGGCTCCCAGGTGCAATGCCGATCACCTCTCACAGTATCACAACCACAACTATAACACCTACGACCACCACTCATTACGTTGTGTTCGTGTTTTCAAAAGGTCTATAACTGCGGCGTTTTTTTTTTTTTTTTATTCACAAAAAGGCAGAGCCTAGAATGTAAGAACAAATTTGCGACGATCGGAGAATCTCGAGTCACCCGAATAAGATCGGATTATCAAAATCGCGCACAATATCTGTTCTTGCGCGAATGAAGCCAAGTCAAAAAACGCCTGTGTAGAATAACGTTTGAAACGCACTCGTTCATAAAGCTCTCATTTCTCATGATGTCACCCTGTTAAACCATTTTGCAGCATCGTCATTAACGATCATTTTAATCATTAAATAATTAGGTAGGTACCTATACGTCGAAGACCCCTGGTATTGGTTGGGATTCAAAGTATATCACAAATCCAAAGCAACCCTGCAATGATCAATCGCTAGAAATCGAATATCGATTTAAATGCGGAACCACCATTTTTTTATTTTATTTTATTTTTTGCCGATTTTCTTCTTCTAACGTATAGACAAGCATTTTTCTATGTGGTGCCAGTATTTCATATCGATTTCGGGATCTGGAGCGATGTATGGGGATATAGAAAAAAACAAAAAAAAACAAAAAAAAAAAACGAAGTATGCAACTGATTGTGAGATAGGAATTGGCGTACAAGTTTGGAAATTTTTTTTGCATATAATTTCTCTCTCATCCTATATAGGTAGATAATCCTGAACATGGCTATATATATATACTATATATCTTTGTATCAATCGTAAAAAAAAAAAAACAAAAAAAAAACAAAAAAAAAACTTAAGCTAAATTTTTGTAATAATTAAACAAAACGAATGAGATTCTCAGCTTTCCAAATAATACGGTTCATGATTTCACGTATAAAATAACGTACAATTACGATACTATAATAGATATATATTTTGCCGAGCTGACCATTAGCGATTATATAATATATGCGGGATTGCATTAAAAATGCGAAATCTCGTTGGTTAAAAACCGTCAAGTCGGGAATAAATTGAAAAAGAAAAAGAAAAAAAAAACTAAAAATAAAAAACAAATCAATAAAAAAATAGATAATAAATAATGATAGTTGTGCATTACGAAATCGTGATCGCATAATCATTATAGGTGTTCTAAAAACAATCTCGCAGAATGAATTGGTGCCAAAAAACTTTTTCAACTAATTAAATACCTAACTAATATTTACAGAATATGTAATGGTTGTACTCTAAGGGTTTTATAATAGAACTGATGCATACATCAATTCACAACAATTAAATTATAGTTTTTATTACCTATAATAAAATTCCTGACCGATACGTAGTGTGACAAGACGTGCTCTGGCAGTGACAAATAAATTGTGTTATATAATTGTAATGAACAATCCAATCGGTAATTGAAAAATATTTAAGATTTACGAAAAAAGAGAAAAGTCAAAAAAAAGAAAGAAAACCGAAAAAAAAAAAATTCCCAAATGTCGGATTATTTCTTTGTTCGGTGTTTTATTCAGTATATTGCGGATATGTATGTCTGTAAGTGTAACACTTAGTGTAAGGTTGCCGTTAAGTGTTACATCTCAGCGTATAGGCCTGCTGGGTAAATACTAGCATGCAGCATGCTACTAGTGCGTCGGTTCCTCGAGCACGTATACGGTCATCAGCGCCACTGGGGTAACAACTACGTGCATATACGCGCGTGTAGATGATGGGAATTGCGAGGTACGCAGCAGGCCTATAAACATTCATATTAATAACCCATTCTCGAAGGTAATATAATTGTATATGCACGTGTATACATATGTATAATTTTGAAAATAATAAAATAAGAATAAAAAAAATAATAATCATTAGAAATCGTATATTATATCATGTGTGAAGAGATGTATGTGGATCGACTATTATATAAAGAGGCGGAGGCGAGGCTCTTTTGTTTGTGGTCGCTAGGTTATTAGAATAAATTATAATATATATATATAATATATAACATTAAAATACATACGAAAATGAAAATAATATTATTAAGTAAAATTATTATATGTATATAATATATATATGTATTTGTATATACATATATATATTATATTAGTAACGGCGAAGAGACAAAACAGCGTCGTATTCGAATTCAGCGCTTAAACCATCAATATTTTCTTTATCGAATTTTTGGCTGATTCTCTTATACATATATACGACACTTATATTTATATATATATATATATATATATATATATATAATATACATATGTATGTATATATATAAATATATATATTATGTACGTATATATATATATTTATATATATGAATAAATGAAGCACTAAATTAATGTGCGTGAATCATGAAAACATGTAACATGCTTTCCATTTGTTAAGTACTGTTAGATGGTTGTATTTTATATGATCTGCATATATATATATATATATATAATATTTAATAATAGCTATTGATTAATGATACATGTTCCCCAGATAAATCCTCACGAACGTATATAGGTATAATAATAAATAAAAACTATTGTCGAATTATATAAAAAAAAAAAAAACAAAAAAAAAAGCAAATTCCGATTGATTGCAATGATATGAACCCCGCTGTGTATTGAAATACCTACTCGGATATTTCGAAGTGTACATCGTTAGTAATACAAAATAGCTAATCCCAATCTATCAGGGTTTCATGTATGTTTAATAATACGAATATATATTATAAAATACATTATATTAATAAATAAAATAATATCATATCTAACGTATCGAGTTATCAATATCATAATCCCTAATCCTCGATAAAATCGGTCAATTAGTATACATATATAGCGATCTTGTATTTTCATTAATTTTTCATTTACCATCGAGTACCAAAAAATCCACGAACGAACAATGGATAAAGTTTGTTCCATAAGAGATGATCATCAAATCGTAACATTTTTGTTCTCGTTTTATTCGAAACTTCATAATTAGAGCAAATATATAATATATATATATATATCGACGTTCTAATTAGCAAATTGTCTAACTCCACTTTTTTTCAAAAGGCATCTTTTTGTACGTCATGTTGAGAAATATCATTCTTCATACGTTTTTTGGCTCTCCTGAAAATTTTTCAAAAATGGAGTTAGACAATTTGCTAATTAGAACGTCGATATATATATATATGTATCTGTTAGGTATATTATATTGCGAAGAAAATTAGAAACAGCTGCCTATATATATAGAGTTTAATTTATCCCGATCGGAGCCGAACAAAGAATGGTCCATTTGCGAGGAGAGAGGCTGCAATCATTCACATCAGACCCCACGGATCGCCCCTCGTCGAAGCTTCTGACTGTGCGCGATACGACCTAGGCGCAGCTTAAACATAAATTATTATTATCGTTGGAAAGGTTCCGTTCGTCGGGTTGCCGTAGGGGTTGTAGAACAACAGGGGAGAAACGTTGCTTTTATCGGAGGCGTATATGGTATTTTTTCCTCGTCTCCTCGTTTTGATTTTCATGTATAAAAAATCCATTCGCCAAACGAAAATCTAGCCTGGGTCTTAAGTGTCAAATAACTTAAATCTTTTCCACGTTTTCAATTCAGATTTCAAATTAGCGGCACCGAAATATGAAAAATCCGGCGATGACAAATTTTAATGCGAAACAGTCGAACAATTTTTTTACAATTCGGAAACTCCATACACCTAATTATCGGTTCCGCCATTTTAAATTTCCATATTTCGATTTCAGACATGAAATGGGCGATCCAAAAAACCTTTCCCGATATAATATCAGATGGATTGTATGTATAACAAGAAACGTGTAAGCTTGAAAAACTTCAGTTAACATAGAAAATTAGCCGTTTAAAGTAGCGAGAGTATAGAAAAGATGAAACGTCGATTTCTGCTCGAGACACCCTAACCTATACGTATAGATATGTACCTAATACATATCTAGGTGTATAAAAATGAAACGAAATACGAAGACGAGGTGATTGATTCATTCGGACTTTTGAGCAAAGTCTCGACACAAATATTTACTCCCATCGTGTATAGTAAGGTGGGTACATATATCCTCGGAGATTTGATATTGTCAGAGCTGCAGTCGCCAGCTACCGTTATTCGAGACAGAAAAATCCTACAGGGTTAGCTATCGGTCGCCCCTCTTACGTCTCGTGCGGACAAACAAAACGTGCGCAGAGATTATATTACCAGATTTATCTGATAATGCGTTAACGAAAAATCCAAACTGACATATCGTATGGGTATTGGATTTTCTTATATACATTTATGTCGCAGCTTCCGTTCAGAAATTGAAAAAAATTAGGTTAGGAATCTCATCTTACTTCTCATCTCATCTTAACGACGAAAATGATCATCGGTAGGTATCAGGACAATCATTATCAATTATTATCATAAATCGGGAAGCGCAAAGGTTCCGATGTGAATCCGCCTTGCTCCTACCCTACTCTACTCTACTCTCCCAAGCCAAGCCCTGTTCATACTGTACACTGTACAGTGTACACGTGTCAGCATGGCAGAGGAACGGGATGATTCGGCACATACCGCCCTGTTTTCGCCTTCTGCGCAGTGACCGTTCTCCCGCTTCGCGTCTACGCGCTACGGGTGTATAATCTTGATCTCGAAATTTGAAAGTTAGGGTAGTTCCGGGGTAGGGTAAGTTTCTAAGCATCAGAAACCGGGCCCGGCGTGGGCCATGATTAGAAAAATAAACGAAATCCGCGTGCGACAAGATAATTTTTTTTTTTTTTTTTTATAAAAAGTAGGTAGATACATATAGCTATGCACATTCCGCCGCGGAATAGTCGCGAAAATGTTAATTTACGGGCATGGTGGGAACCTCGTTTAATTTTACTTCATAGTTTTTAACTCGTTATTACATATTTTCCTCATCGGTAACGCGGATGTAACCGATTTTTAAACCTATGTAGCGTCCGATCCTTTTGATAACCTTTCAGAATTAATTAGAACGAAGGTACGCGTTCAGTACTCAGATCCTAATCTTTGTCACGTTGGATGATACCCGCGGAGCTATTTGAAAACCGTATGAGTAATGCGTATAATACTTACATCGGATCTAAAGCCGGTGGACCTTTTCAAAGTGAAATAACTTTGTTCACTTGATATCTGGAGAATCTGCGTCTTGATCAAATACTACGGTGTTATAGGTACTAAACCCTTGAATTCTGCTAATATATACAGGGTGAGTTTTCTCCGGGGTGCGGAGAGGGCGTGGCTTAAATCGTAAACGTAGATGGCGCTCAAAATCACGCCCTCTTCGTACCCCGGAGAAAACTCACCCTGTATATCCAAACATTTTTCGTCGTATATAATAATATAATTAATAACGAACAAAGAATAATTAAAACCGATTCTCACAGCGATGAATACTAAAATATTTAATAATTAAACATAATTTTTTCTGACGTAGGTACAGAATCTTTGAGCAATTATAATTTATACGTACGATAAAACTAAAGCTAGGGAGTAGGTGAGGTAATTTTTTTTTTTCTTTTTTTTTTTTTTTCTCACACTATGAGGACTCTCATGTCGTTCTATTTAGACGCGCGCGCAAAGGATCGCTGTTTGTTATAAGCATATTTATACATACTTATACGTATATATCTGAGCGAAACGTGTGCACAGAAGCTTTTCTGATTGATCGTTGCTACTAAAATTACTGGCGTAATGCATGATGTTCTCGGCTGTTATATACCTACGTAATTTTATTAAAAAATGAAAAAAGTAAAGAAAAAAAAAAAAAATACAATAAACAAAAATTTCATAAGAGCTGGTTGAAAATTGTTTCCAAAAATAATGACACGACATTTCCTCAAAGCTATACGGTAATATTCTGACCGATAGGTTTAAGAAATGAAAATAGTTGGAGGATTTTTTATTTTTTATTTTTTTCAAATCAGTTGCAATTATAAATTCCACGGTTGGGGAGTTGGTATTAGATTCCTGGGATTAAAGCAGACCCTTTCTAGACTTTAATTTTCATTCCCTTGGATTTCCACGAGGGATGAGAAACTGCTAAAGAGTTTTAAAAGCTGCATTATCTCCCTTCGCTATTGTCGACAGTATAAATGTATAGCAGCGTTTACGGACGGGAGTTAATTAAACGTTATTATAAATAGCTACTATATATATGCTCGTTGAATAAATTGGCAATACGCGATAATGTGAAATTATCGAGGGACTCCTGACTCTTGATGCAAGGTATATGGTAAATTACCAAGCATAGAAGCCGAAAGTAGTTAAATATGAATCGAAATTATAGCCAGTCCGAAAAAGAACAAAAAAACAACCAAGGTAAATATTAATTGCATTACTTCTTCTAATTAACGTTTACCTGGTTCAGGACACGAATATACGATAATCGCTTCGTACTATATACGTATACGATGACAGGGTATAGCTGTATATGATAATTGAACGAGTTACTACGGTAAGTGAATAACAATTCTCCTTAAATTTAAGTATTTTCGACCGTTTATTTCTCACCGCAATCATAATAAAATAATTATTACCGATTACGAGCTCTGAATGGGTTCGATTAACAGTTAAATCATCTCTATACGTATAATATAGGCATAGGTATAAATTCATCCGAGTCCAATCTAGATAAGAAGCAGGAAAACCTTCTTTCGATTTTCGGTAAATATTTTCATTTCTTCTCCACTCTGCTTTTAGGTATAGATATATATATATATATATATAGGGAGTAAGGTAACCGATGGTAATAACTCCTCGGAAGGTCTAAGAGGGTCGGAGGTTTACTCATTTCGTGCAAGCAGGTGCCAAGCACTGGTCGTAGTTTAGCCCGAGTCTTTTACATGCAGCGATGAGGAAAAGACAACGAAATAGAGCGGCTGCAGAAGCGAGAGGGGTGTAATTTCTTTTCTATATACCTCTGTATAGGTATAACCATTAAATTATACCGGATGAAGTACGCCAAACAATTGCTTTTCAGGGTAACTAAACACTAATCCCTTATTCATAATGTGGAAGTAAATCTCATTCAAAGATCGCGGGACAAGCACATAATACCGAAAGATCTGTTCATTGATTTGTCTGATGTTAGAAGGATGATGAAGAGGTGTGCTTTTCAAACCACCTTTACGTTGGTAGAGGAAATTTCACTGATAGAAACAGAAATGGTATGAAAGACGAGTCGAAAGATCAAATTTCTACAATCCGGAACTTAGTATATAATTATGAAAACGTATTTCCGAAATGCTGGGGGCAAATAGAAAGACAAATATATACAGTGATTTTCTGTGGATGCGGCCCAGCAGGGATGCCAACCTAAAACTCGTTAGCAGCAGTTTAGCAACGCTCTAGATGTTTCTAGTAAAATGACTAGAAATGACTAGATTTTTACTGGACATTACTAGATTTCTAGTGATTTTACTAGGAAAATATAGTAAGTTACTAAACTGCTGCTAGCGAGTTTTAGGTTGGCATCCTTGCTGTATATATGCAGTCCGATTGTAAAGAATGAATAATCGGAAAACAATGTATTTGTCTTTGTCTTTGGATTATTTTTTTCTTCCATTGCCTAACCATTTGACGTTCACCTCCCGAATCCTACCTCCTGGTACTACCTACCCAACTTCGTGCGGGGAAGTTGGTTTTAGTTCAGAATTGAAAATCTCCTTCCGTGCGGCTGACGTATAGATTGGCAATGGCAGAACGGTGCAACGAATCTGTAGACAGCGAGGTTTGGGGCGGATTCAAAGTCGAGGGTGGTGAGCTGGTATAGTCTGGGTTGGTCTGGGCTGGTCTGGTCTGCGGGGGATACGAATCTGTCTGGTCGGGCTGCGGAAGAGGTCGTCATGGCAACGCACCCAGGAAACCCAGCTACTACTGCGTGCTTTCCGTGCTGCCGGTGTTGCTGCCTGGTTCAACCACCTCCCGTCCTTTGCCACGGGTACGGGGTACCCCCTCCACCCCCCCCAGCCCCCACCGTCCCATTCACCCCATTCACCCCCTCATCCTCTTCATCCTCATCCAACCCCCCTTTATCCCCGATCTTCCCTCTCTTGCCCCCGGTGAGAACCCCCCTTTCTCTTCTCCTGCGGGAGAATAGGGTGCATTCGACTATTCCATTTTGCGAATTTCTCTTATGGCCGTGCGTTGCTGCCTACCTCGAGATCGAGGTTATTGTACTCCTGGTTACGACCTCTTCGGAGGTCGCGTACCCCGATATGAACACCTGTGCCAAGGGTTGACCCGGTGACCCCGGCGTTGAGGGTCTCCAACTAACGTCGTATATATATATATATATATATGTATATATAACTTAGAGAGGCGATAGATTTTCGCGAAACTGTTTAAGATGCGCAGCTCCGGTTCTTATTTCCTAAGAATATTCAATTTTCCATAGCTACATACTTTTTCCAATAACAAAAATCACCGTTCTTTCTCCTTTCCTCATGGAGTTGATATTATTATACACCCATATACATATATAGAATACCTTAACTTATTGTAATGGGCGAGGCGTTGATGTATAGTGTCGATATCATTTTTTTCAGTATAACAAACGTCTGTGAAGTTCGAAAAAATAGTCTATGGGTCGAAATTTCAATTGAATAAAGAAAATTTGATCTTCTTTTTCCAACACAAAAACTGTTGGATTGATTGGTTCCAAAATCTACCCTTATTCAAGTTAGATAAAATCCTATTGATCGAAACTAAAATTATAAAAATCCGTTCATTAGTTCTCCGGAGTTGAATCTTTTCCCAAAATTTTGTTCTTTGAATAACTCGGAAGCGACTAGGCCGATGAAATCCAAAATTCAATCGGTTCTAAGTCAGGAAGAATAGTATCGATTGGTACAAGGAAGGGTCGAATCCGTGCATTCGTTCTCGATATATGATTGGAGAAAAAATTGATCGCACACTGCACAAACGCATACAGAGGTCATAATCCGAAAATGGTCAAAGCTGCGATTCTTCGTGCCTAAAAATGTGGGGATCCGTCAAAGACTGAACTTCTTTTTCTGAACGGTAAGTTTAAAAATCATATCCGTATAGGAGGCAAAACACGTCAAACGTTCCCACCAAAAATTTTGTTCCTCCCACTTTCCACTTGGTGTCATTCTGAAGGGTAAGGAACAAGGAATTTTTTAAGACATATTTGAGCACAAACGATAATGTCGCATTTTGAGAAAAACTTGAAAATATGTTTATATTCGAAAGAAACTATCTAAATTATTAACAAATTTGATCCTCCCACTTTCCACTTGGTTTCATTTTGAAGGGTAAGGAAC
Organism: Tenthredo livida; assembly: GCA_963992785.1. Classification (NCBI taxonomy): domain Eukaryota; kingdom Metazoa; phylum Arthropoda; class Insecta; order Hymenoptera; family Tenthredinidae; genus Tenthredo; species Tenthredo livida. The sequence goes on along the minus strand of OZ023068.1, from coordinate 18,327,237 downwards.
AAGGAATTTTCTAAGACATATTTGAGCAAAAACGATAATGTCGCATTTTGAGAAAAACTTGAAAATATGTTTGGATTCGAAAAAAAACTATCTAAATTTTTTTTCATCGAAAAATCCTTTCGATAGACCGAAAGATTGCGAAAACCCATTTCCAAAACCGTCCTTACAACGTAGAATCCGCCTATCAGGAGAAAAAATACAATACATCAAAGAACGGCCTGCAGACTGCAATGACGAAATACGTGTACCTGTACCGGGACAACGGGTGGGTATCCAAGCTTCCGTTTCAGGGGGTTAGAAGGGGACCACTAGTACTGCAAATTGTCAGAGTTTCAATAAGATCAGGCACAACAAAATTTTTGGTGGGAACGTTTGACGTGTTTTGCCTCATAGGTATATAATATGTCTGCCTCTTTTCTCTGTCGAACCGTAGCTGCTTCCACAATCTGTATCGCAGGTATTTGTAGAAAAAATTGATAACAATCCCGCGTTTGTTCGCAGCTCTTATCTGAACCCACTAGACTCTTCGATCATAGGTAATATGTGTTATGAGAGGTATGTAAACAGGATGTCGAGAGGGCTGCAGTTGTGCTATAGCTCCGTGACTATAAGCCGTATACAGGGTGATATTCCAGGGACATCTCAGTACTGCAAGTATCGGACCGTCAGGCGGCTGATAAATATGTGCGCGAAATTATCAGGTTCGCCGCTCTACTATTAGGTAGCTATAGTATAGTCAAAATTCAATCAACGCGATCGTGGCCACAGATCGTAGCCGTGGATTTTTCTTTCCTTTTATTTCTCATCTACGATCTGTGGCTACGATCGCGTCGATCGAATTTCGACTATACTATAGCTACCTAATAGTCGAGCGGCGAACTTGATAATTTCGCGCACATATTTATCAGCCGTCTGACGGTCCGAAACTTGCAGTACTGAGATGTCCCTGGAATATCACCCTGTATATTCTCCGACCCTATAGGTATCTATCGTTGAACAACTCTTGCGCGAGTGCCATCACTTCGTGGTGATTCAATAATAAGAAGGCCCTTATTCGTCCGCGTCTATACCGTCGCACGAATGTATTATACGTATTTATAGATAATACTTGATGAGATTTCGTCGTGTATAAATCATAGGTAGGTATATAGGAAATGTATAGAACAACTAAAAATATGATCCTGCTATCAGCTAGGGTAAAACAAAATTTTTTTCAAACACAAAAATTGTAAGTACCTACATACCTACTTCAGAGATTTTTTTCGAGTATTTTAATCTTGATAACAAAGTATAATTAAATTATAAAAAAAGGCGTTAATAAATGGGTGAATACTGGAATCAGTAACTGTAGATGTGGCGGTTCGAACGCGGTCGAAGGCCTTCCTCATAGCTAGAGGTGTATCAGTGGTGGTATATGGATGTCAAAAATTCAATATCCGCAGTACCGGAGGCGAAATCTCAAACTCCCACGAAGAGAAGCGTCTTCCCCAAATCACAACGGCGCAAAAAAATAATGAACTACGGTAAATATAATGTGGGTGTTATACTATTCTCTGTATACAAAAACAATTTTAGTAATCTGAACATTATTGATTTTGCACCTCAACAACAATTGAAGCTTATCACTTTTCTTCGTTTTTATCTCGAATATCCGTTGTGCCTCGGGAAAGTAAGATAATGACGAAAATTTAAGAAAGGGTTGGGGAGTAAGAGTTGAATTTTCCAGTTTGGGAAAGCCGTCGCGTCGGTTCCTATCCTTCCCTCCGCATATCTGCGTTCCTGTGAGAATTGATCGAGTTTTCCAGGTACCCGAAGTCGAGTAACTGGACCATCAACACCGCAATTTGTTAAATGAGGAGGGGGGGTTGAAATAAATACGTACGATAATTCATCGTACCTATACCATCGAAGATATAGCTTGGTAAATATTTTTACCCTTTTTTTTTTGTTTGGGTTGATTAGCTTCCCTCTTTCGCAGCTTTTCCGTAACCTGTAAATTTTGTTGATTTTTTTCAACGGGTGAAAAAACGAATAAAAAACAAAAAAACAAAAAAAAAACAAATTTTCACCTTTTGCATGAAAACGTCTGCGCGGGGTGGTTTTATATTTTGCGAGAAAGAAAATAATAAACAAAGGTAAATTAATTGACCTCTGCACAGCAGGTCGATTAGAAATACACACTGTTAACCTCGGGCTTTATGTGATACGTGGGAGTGGAAATGAACTCGAGAGTACATTAATTGACAAAGGGGTAAGGGTGTAATTACCTGTAACACAGAATTAACAATAAACATTTTCATTAAACTTTTGACAAGAGTCGACCGAAAATTTTAATTTCAAATAATTTTTGCCTTTTATTTTTCCTTCTATTTTTCATCGAGGGTTAATCCAAGATTTCATGTTGTATATACAGCCATCAGTTATGCATGTATAATGTATATATTATACACCCACGACGGGACTGTCCACCGCAGTACTACCGGCACTACAGATTGCGCAGATACACCTAGTTTCCGCATAGGCATAATATACTATCTGTACGAGACCAGGCACCCTGTTTGATGGTAAGGGTGTTTTTACTGCCGGTAGCTTTACGAGGCGATGCCCTATGGGGTGGCCCACGGTCGGACGTCGATCCGGGTGAGTCTATATACGTATGTGTCCTATACATGATGCATACAAAGAATATATATGTATATATATATATACATATCTACACATGCGCACTTTCTTCCCCTCGCCAGTGTACGTATGTATGTACACACATTGTACATATATATACATATTTACACATGTATATGCGTATACTTCTGTATGTATTATATACCATATATATATATCGATACGAACGTAGTCACGGTTGCCTGCTCCACATTCACACGAGACGGCTCGTTCGTCCCTTTCCATAATTCCCCTTATTATAACTGCTACCCCTTCACCTCGCCCCTAGCCCTGAGCCCCGAGCCCTGCAGGGTCCTGGATTTTGCCGTACCGACGCAACCCTATATAGAAGCGATATTCACCAAGGCGAACGCAAGGCTTCTCGCTGTAGGTATATGGGCATTAAATATAGGGGTTGGTGGATGGTGGATGCTGCGTGCCCGCGGACGGGTATACGTATACCCTATACACGCACCCCCCTTATCGCAGATAAAATAAACTTTTCCTCGGACTTAGAAAAGGTTCACGGTTAAATATTTATTTGCGGAAAGTACATACTTTCCGTTCGCTGGTTATAATTTTGATTATAATTATTATTCTTGATCGTTACTCTTTACACAGTAAAAAATTTTTTCTAAAATTTAACGCAAAAGTTTGTGTTAACCACTTTTTTTCCCACACAAAATTTGTGTTATTTCAACACAATCAGTTTATGTGAAAAAAAGTAACGAAGCTTTACGTTAAAACTAACACAAAAGTAACACTTTCTAAATGTTACTCTCAAATCAACACAAAATTTCAACATAGTTTTGTGTTAGTTTTAACATGAAGCTGTGTTACTTTTTTGATTGTGTTGAAATAACACAAATTTTGTGTAAAAAAAAGTGGTCAACACAAAGTTTTGAGTTAAACTTTACAAAAAATAAATAAAACTGTGTACCTATACTTTCTTTGTTTGAATTGAACCATATTATACCGTAATAAAAATATTCCAATGAAATTTACGCAGAGGCTTGGCTCTACTAGGAGATGATGTTACGGTACAAGCGTAAGAAAGTTTTGTCGCAGATAATCACGCGGTGAGATCGTCTTATGCGTGCGCTTTGGGCGTATATAATATACGGTATATTAAGGTACCTTACGCATATACGTATTCCTATATATATATATATGTATACCTATAGTGATAGAACGCGCGCAGCGCGTCGTAACGCGATATGACTTATGCATTGGCTCCATTCTTCAGGCGCCACTTTTGTCTTCTGTCATTCCACGTACGCAGGTTGGCCAGCCACGCGGATGTCCCCAGCGTGTCGGTCCGCCTATTCTTGAATATTTAATCTTCCAATTTCGACACTATATACGCTCGTGTCAGAAAAAATACCGACTATAACTCCCGAGAAGGAAGCAAAAAAAAAGAAAAAACAAAAAAAAAAATAACACCATATCTCGATAAGCTAAATTCGCTCATTCGCGAAACCAAACCGTATGTAGAGGAAGCGAGAAAGAGAGATAGAGGGAGCGAGAGAGAGAGAGAGAGAGGGAGGATTAAACAGAATTATTTGCAAATATCCGACGAGCTGGAGAAATTGGTGTTAATTAGTCACCGACTTCAGTAGTAATTGGAATCCAGTTTCTTTACAAAATTTTTCAAATATATACAGGGTGTCCCAGAACTAGATGCAAAAATTCAAAAGGGTACGTAATAGAGGGGGTCAAGCTGGGTGAATTACCCTATAGAACACGTGGTTCCCGCGAAGCACCGGTCGCGAGATACGGCCGGTTAAGAAAATCGCGTTAGGCGCCGGCATGTAGGCAACCGACTACACAGTTGGCATCGTTTAGCGCTTCATCCATAACGCTTCAGAAGTCAAGAATTTCGAATGAAAATACTTTCGACATTGGATTTCCGACGAACAGAACAACATAAACGTCTGACGGATACTCGCCGTGTAGTAGGTTGCCTACATGCCGGCGTCTAACGCGATTTTTTAAACGATCGTATCTCGCGACCGGTGCTTCCGAGACCACATGTTCTACGGGTTAATTTACTCGGCTTGACCCCCTCCGTTACCCCCTTCAATTTTTGCATCCAGTTCTGGGACACCCTGTATAGTATACGCCCGTGTATCCTGTGTATATAGGTATGTGTGGTAGCATATCCTATACCTATAGGAGTTTATTAATTTGTTGTAAATTTAATTAACGGTATACCCGAGGTACAAGCCTACTTTGTACCTATAGGTGTGCATTATAGGTACGCGGTGGTTTTACACCTGGGTTATTATTCAATCGAATAGTAAATACACTACGCGAATGGTAGTACTAGTATAGATTCTCGTTCAACCGTAGTGTTACTCCGAACGTCGATATAGAAACATGTATATCGTTCAACGATTTCTACGCATTGCAGGCTGGTCCTCCGACCGCGTTGTTGTTGTGCTTGCAGCTTAATGCGTTATGTGGTCTCCGGATATACGTCAGAATATTCTATAACATATGTTGCCTTTCCTATATAATACTAGGTATAGATACACGTAGAGGCCGTGGGCTCGGAACATCTGGACTCCCCAATGCGTTTTTGATTTTGAAAAAAAAAAACTTCTTTTTTTTTTCATTGCTGTATTCAATTTTTTTTCTCCATATCGGTGGTAATTCGAACCGTAGTACACTTCGAGCTGAAAATATATATTCAATTTATTCGAAGGTTTATAGGTAAATATGAATAAATATAAAATCGAACTGATGATTCGACTTTTTTAATTACCTACCTAGCGAAAGCTTTTAGTATAATTACGGATGCAACGAGCTTCAGCGGGAGCGATCGACAATGTCAATGAAATTTCTAATTCATCTATATATATATATAAAGTTATATGATCAATGAATCCAGTTTAAAATCAACTTCCAGACGAAAATAGCGATAAGCTTTTCGTCACAAAAATCAGAACACGAACTCCCCTGAACCTATGCGGCGCGTTTAGATTTTCATATAGGTAAATGTAGGTGCTATATGGCTTTGAGGCTTGATTATGAAGTCTGGATGATAAATCCACGTCTATGAATGGTTGAATTTCTAGGGCGCAAAAAAAACATCGGGGGGTATTGATGTACAGGTTTTTTTTTTCAATACTTTTCCTCGAATCGTATACACCATAAATATACCATTTTATTTCGATACTATCGCATCCGTTGCACGTCGATGCCGCATCAGTGCAGTGTTGAGGTGTTGTTTAAATGAAGAAAAAGAACTACAGCCATAAGGGCGATGGATGGCAGGTGTCCGCACGCGCCATGCATCCCAGTATCTATATATATATATATGTATATGTATGTATATAGATATAAGTACCGCGGGGCCCTTGGCACGCGCACCCTGCCAAAGAGTAAAGGATAAGAAGCGAAACGGTGTAACGAGAATGCAGCTGCGTAATACCTGCGCGGTAGTATAGCGGCATAGTTTTTACCTACAAAAATTAAGAGGTTTAAAATCCGGCGGTTAGTTTCTCCCGCTTTTTCTTATCAGAACGAATCTACTAATGTGTGATTTTCTTATTTATTTATCATTTTTTTGTTGTCAATCATTCTTTGCGGAAAGAAAATCGCTCGGCATGAATATGTATACTTATAGCTGACATGCCTTCGTAGCAGGGTCATGATCACTTTTCCAGGTACCTATAACTCGCCGTATATAGAAATATACCGAACTAGAGGGGTTGGCGCGAAAAACAAGATAACTCCTCGCCGGAGATACGACGAAGACTTATCTTGTTTTTGACACGAGACCCGCAGGGGTAATCGACGATGGTTTCTGGCAAATAACCCCGGGTTTTCCCCGCGGACTAGGTATAGGTATATATGTATATCGGCACCTCGGTATACCGCAAGGATATGTGATAATTTCCACCCGTTGCTACAACGCCGTTACCTCTATCGCGGTTAATACCATATTTTATTTGCCATAATTCGGACATCGAAATAGCGAGAAATCCCATCCCGCTCGTTCTCTGTCCGAAAACGAAGGCGCTCTGCTGCAGCGGCCTCAACCCGCACGCGATACCTCAGAATGATATAATAAAGCGTTGAAAAGGCTGATCGTCGACCAGCTGGGTTTTGGTCTTACATTAGTATCCGCGGGATACACCTGCGCCCGCATGTGAACGACCAGAGGTTTTGCGGCGCCTGGGTGTCCGAGGTCTTCTTAAGACGTGCGTCTTCGCGGGACGATGCACGGCGGGCATATCAAGGTACCGAAGTACCAAGGTACAAGGAGCAGGTGGTGGCGTCAGGAGCCTCCGTCTCGCAGCTGCCTCCCACCTGGTCCCGGCTGACTGACTGACTGACTGACTCCTGGTTCCCGGGTGCGTGGCTCAGACCTGTACATCACCTGGCCTAGAGGTGCCCCACACTCTGCATGACTTCAGAGTTGCGTGCTGACGCGTGTGTGTAGGTGGTCGCGAGCTTCGGTGATACCCGGACGCCGGACGGCTGGACGTAGACTTGAGTGTAGGCATGAGGTAGGTATAGGTGGGTACGTACGAAGTGAGAGGAACACAGTGCCACGTGCCACGCTTCTCATAAGTGTTAGTATGAGCGCGTGCGTCAAAGTACTATCTTCAACGAACTGACGTTCAATTGCCGCCGCTGAAGTTCGGGGATGAAACGCATGATTGCGCATTTTTACCTTCCAATTTTGCGCATAATCAAGACTGTGGACACGCGTTGAAGGAGATAAGGTACCCCTACGAATCGTAGGAATATGCTCTGCGCGGAACAGAAACTCGTCTGCATCTTGATTTGTAGAGACGATAGTATCGGAAGCACCACCTGCGGGGCTTGTGTTCGTTTGGAGATTATGGAATTTATTCGTACCTAATCGTTAATGTAATCCGTCAAGTGGAATCGGATTATCTATATTTCTGAATTCTTCGTCCGTCGCGAGTGAAATCCTCTTTTGGAGTTCCTCGGCTAGCGTAATAATATCGCCTAATTTACCAATTATTGTTTCACAATCGATTTTGTCGACTACGCGCATAATCTCCTTTAGGTAGGAGTTGTTTTTCTATTTTCGCGGTAACGTTTCGCCGGCGAAAATGAACAGGGCTGGTTAGGTAGCCGGATATGTGAATCGTGGCGGAAAAGACATAGTGGAAAGTAGGTATACATATGTATATGTATGTATCTTTGCTCTTAGTTCGTCTTCGGGTTTAGGGTCCCGCGGCAACGACCTACTGGTATAGGTTCGATGCAGTAGTAATATAACGTGAAAGGAGGAGAAAAAAGAAGACGAAAAAAAAGAAGAAGAAGAAAAAAAAGAAACTATATGAGAACGCTACGCCATCTGCTCCAGCGACTGCAGAGGGCATTCTTCGTTGCGGCCCAGGTATAAGGCCCATTATTCGTGTCGGAGTATTTATTATTTTATACAGGCTGCAGACGGGTGGGGCAAGGTGCAACGGCGACAGCGTGACTTCGATACTATGTATGTAGTACCTATCTACTACCATTTCAACACCACGACCAAGGTGAAGATTATGGGAAAGAGAGAAATGGCAAGAGAGATTGTAAGAGATAAGCAGCGTTTATTACGATTTGGAATAAATAGTTCTTCGAATGCATAGTATAGGTATATGTTATAGGTGAAAGTCTGAGAATCTGGTGCAATAAAAATCGTGTGTGTACCTATGTGCAGGGCACATATTCAAGTTCTAACTATATTTTCCTAAATAACAAAGTAGTAGTATCTGTTACGCGATAGTGATAATTACGTTAAGGATAAAGAAAATATAGTGAAAATCTATCCCGCCGGTAAAATTATCCCTCCCATCTTATATTCGTATTTAAAATTCTGCCATTCTCGAAGAAAATATTCCAAAGAATCCAATTATGGAAGAAAACATACCGTGAATGTTATCATATTGTGATATTGGGATGTTTGAGAGGAGTCGGAATTTGTATAAAGATCGAGAGTGCATTGAGAGGGGTAGGTAGTTTTTATTTTTTTTTAATTTCTCTGTTTTTTTTCTTATTCTATTTTGTATAAGAAATTGCACGCAGCGAATGCATATGTACGCGGCAGACGAATCGATAGCAACGCCCTTAGCAAATGGAGATGGCCGTGGGGTAAGGTGGGGTAGGCAACGAGGGGGTTTGTAGGGTGGCATAGCGGGCGTAGGGTGGCATAGGGTAGAAACCAGAGAGGGAGAGAGACATTATACAAATTCCAACCGTGCCTTTATTGAACGTTATTCCCTTGAAATTTCCAGACAGTTCTTCCATTGACACGGTTGAAAAATATTCCTGTTCCTCGCTTCTTCTATCTAGGAAATCCTCAGCCTATTCCAGACTTTGAGAGCATTCATATAATGTACCTACCAGGAAAACTGTAGGACGTAGTAGCGTCGATTCAAATTCCGACCCTTCGATGCACGGAGGATTTCACTCGGTATCTGAAGTATATTTGCAAGAAACTGTCGGTGGAAAGGGGTATGAACAGAGTACAAGGACCTCCGAGGTACCACGGTGCATTGCTCCGTAGAAGTTCGTATACTGCATGGCTAAAATGGCATAAGGTGACAGGGGCGCTGGCTGGAAGGAGGTTTTCGTAGTGAGCATACAACTACGAGCCTATGACCTCAAAATCGGTCATCTTCACCCGCGGAATAAACCCAGTGGGTTCCTACTCCGCGAAGTAAACGACCTCCTCATTTTCCGGCCCTGACAAGTTGAGAACAACGAACATTGCGCTCAGCTGGCCCTGAAAATCCCATCCCCTAACACGTGGCGGGCCGCACGTATTCTTCGCGGGCTCCCAGGTTCACCGACGTGAACACCCAGGAAAATCCCCGGTAGCATAGGCAACTCTGCAAGCAAGCCTACTCGTTTATTCCAACCCTGCAGTGGGGAGATGTATAAGCGCCTGTGGTGTGGTAGTGCTCGTGATGGTGGTAGTGGTGGTGGTGATGGTGGTGGTGGCGGTGGTGGTGGTGGGTCGGTAGCAACGACCCTGGATGCATCGACTCCTGGGGTTGAACGGCGGCGGCGGCGGCTGCAAGGGTAGGGACCAGAGGTAGCCCAAGAGGGATGAAGGGGAGTTGGAAGTGAGGGTGAGGGTGAGGTTGAGGGTGGCGCGCACCCTTTGTCGTCTGTCTTTCTCGTTCGCTCGTAGCCGGTTGCACTGACGCCATCATCTTCGTCGCTCGCCTGCGCTTGCTATTGATCCTGCAGCATCCGTGGCCAGTAGTAGGAGCGATAGAACTTCTGCCGTGCAACGGTGCGAGGTGTCGCGGTCCCGTTCTCACCGCGAAGTCTACGAACTCGTGGTATGAACGGTTGGCTCCGGGTAACGCCCGGGTGGCGAACACCTCGTGATGCGGGGTGTGCGAACTTCTCTATCTACCTCTACACGCTGCTCTTTACCATAGCTCCAGCTCTTTCGCTCTGTGTTTCCCATAGCTGTATAATATGCTAAGTAAGTATAGACATACAGATGTGGTATACAGTCGCGTTGACTTTTCCGCGGGTAAAACCAATGGGGATCATCAGAATCGGACGCTAGCTGGTGTACAAGTTTGAACGTGTTTATACGAAGGTAAATACGCAGCGTATAGGGTGATGACTGCGCAAGGTGTGCGTATAGTTACACACATAGGTATCACGGAGGTTGCCAGGGCCACGGCCACTACACCCGATAATTCTCGTTTACTAGCGTTTCCTCGAGATTAACGCGCTCGTAGTACAGCTTCATTTAGTTCGGTGAATTAAATTAGGTACTCTCGCACGTCGTGTGTACAACACAACGTGATATACTGCACTGTGTACCGTATATGGCACGCGATTATATCCGAGATGAGGTACAGGTAGCAGCGTACGTCCACGAAATGAAAATAAAAAAGCGAAAAAATAAAACTACCGTGGTCATGGTTTTAGTTGATGGTCGACTCAAGCCACCTGGGTAACGCATTGATTTTTTTGGCAAGACAAAAAAATAGAGAAGACGAAAGAGGAGGAAAAATAAAAAGGGAATAACTCGTCTTGCCGATTCCCCGCGCAGCGTCCTTATAGCGTTGATGGGTGCTGAGCGGTCGCTGGGGACCCGAGCTCCGGTTTAACTTGATATTTTCTATACAGTAGCGTGATTTGGAATGAAAACCAGGAATATCGTAGGTGAGAAATGAAACTGGAATCCGATCGACACGTGGAAGTTTAAGTTAATTTTTAAAGAAATGGGAAAAATTTGATCTGATTTATTTATGGGGTATTATATATTTGGTACTCGTAAATCCAATTTTTTCTTCTCATAAACTGAGCAGATATGATCGTTTGATTGATCGCCAGTTGTGTGTAACCATACATCAACATCCTACAGCCAAAATTACTCACTCACCCACTCGCTCACGTGTGTCGTGCAGAGCAAAGACACAGATTTGAGAAGCTTTGAGTTCATACGAAGTGTCGAGGTATGCCTATGTGTGAGTATATTGTGTAGGCTTGAACTGGCTCGTGGAGTTGGTTACAACTTGGTACACCGGCGGGTACGTAAATAGCTCTGTGACAGTTGAGTCAGACGTGGAGATTGCAGGAATGCAACGAGCTCTAAAAGCGAGACAATTAGAGCCTGGAACATCGTTGGAGTTGATTTTTTCTGACGTATACCCACCTTTCGAGATAAAGATATGGGCTCTTAGGGCGGTCTTAAATTCATCGAATCGGTTGCCAGCGGAAATGAGATCGAGCAGCGTGCTCCAAATTGATATACTTAATTAGCGTATTGATTGAAACTAATACGCTTAAGATAGACGCTAATGCCGGGAAGTTGGACGGTTTTACAACAGCTACAGACTCGAAACGACTGACATCTTTGATACTCAAGAGCGTTAAGCACAGCCTCATACAATACACGCGCGTATACCCTGGAGAAATTAATACCTTTTTGCAAGAAGCTCGTATCTTGATGCACTCGGATATTATGTAGGTGCGCGTGAAAGCCACGAACCCATACATCCACGATATACAGAGAGAACTCGACACAGCTGCATCCTGTCACGGATTAATACTTACCGACGTAATTACACTACCCTCCGTGAAGCAAGACGATTTGAACGAAACATCTGTCGCCGCGGCGTTGCGAATTCTCAAAATACTAATTAATTTCGATTTTATTATAACATATAGTATTCGAAAACACCGAGGACTGACCAGTTCATATTTTGGATACATACAGGGTGATATTCCAGAGACATCGCAGTACTGCAAGTATCGGACCGTCAGGCGGCTGATAAATATGTGCGCGAAATTATAGTCAAAATTCGATCAACGCGAACGTAGCCACAGATCGTAGCCGTGGATTTTTCTTTTCTTTTATTTCTCATCTACGATCGGTGGCTGCGATCGCGTTGATCGAATTTCGACTATACTATAGCTACCTAGTAGTCGAGCGGCGAGCCTGATAATTTCGCGCGCATATTTATCAGCCGCCTGACGGTCCGAGACTTGCAGTACTGAGATGTCCCTGGAATATCACCCTGTATATACCCACCTACTTACATACCGCACACAAAAAAGTTCTAAGATAATAGTATAACCCGGTTGTGCGGTTTACCTGCGTGAACACGTTTTGCTAAACAACCAATAATACGTGGTTGACATTACGCAGGTATTGTTGACCAAGGTGGATCGCTAAACTCCCACGGAAACCCGTACTAACACATTCAATTAGACAAAACATTCGGTCTAGTGGAGAATTGGTAGGTACACAGTGCGTAAGTGGGCAAGCCTGCAGTAACTGGTAAGGTAAAGTTGAAGCAGTGCTTGCCTGACGAGGAAAACCTGACCGCTTTGGGTTAGCCACCCCAGTTCGCAGTGACGGTTGACAAATTAGCATAACAGGGAATCGACCCAACGGTTCCTGACACCCTACCCCTGCCTGTACCCCCATGAGCCTGTCTCGAGGGCCAATTCAATACACACATATAACATTCAGTTCCGTTCGCTTATACCTGCAGAGGTAGGTATCAAACTAATGTTACAAACATATCTGTAAGTCAACACCCGAGGGAAGTCGGGACCCCGCTACCTATGAACATGTAGCTATAATAGAATATAAGCTTAAACACGTCTCCAACAATAAGCGCAGTTACTTAAATATCGCCATTTTTTCATCGACGAAATAGCGTTGAAAATGTGATCAAATTCGAACGATGAGCTGCATGGGGCGCTTCTTAGTCTGATAGAACGGTTCAAGCCACCGCGAGCTGGCTGTCTGGCCAAGCATTGACTTTACCACTTTTATTTTGCCCCTGCAGCAGCGCAGCGCAGCACGACCGAGAAAGTTACCATTGGCGAAGGTGATTTGAGTTGGGGAAAAATTCGGCGGTATCACGCGAAGTGCACGAAGAGAGAGAACTTCAATGTCTGGCTTGAAGAATTGCTGTTACAAGAGCCAGCCGGATAATCGTCCCCATGTGTCTTCTTGGAGTAACACCGTGTTAACGGTAGCATTTTGGGCTCAGAGAAACGTGTCGTTTAACGACATGGTGTTGTAGAACCAACCAGCGAACCAAAACTCTACGGATCGATGTCGTCGGTGCACAGCAATATATCCCTCCATGTGAAGTGGGAAGTTGGTGAAAGATTAGGTTGCAGGGACGCGGGGACTAACGATAATCTGTTGCGTAGTAGTAGATGATCCCTCAAAGTTGTCCGTTGGCTTATAGATATTATAACTATCCCGTTTTCTCTACAATAAGTCGTGTGCAAAATCACGATACGACCCTGGTAGAAAATTGATCAGATTTTCTGGCCATTCACCATCTTATGGGCAGACAATCTGGGCAGAACCTGGCCAGATATTTAGGGGTATCTGGTCAGAATCTGACCAGAATCTGGTGAACGATCTGTATTACGTTATTATTTATTTTCGTCAATGACAACGCTGTCAAATACCACAAACAAGCGATCTACCGATATTTCATACGCCTATGACTGATATCTTCAGACGACGTAGCGGTAGCTGTCTGGTCGTAGGTTATAACGAACTGGCATATTAAAATATTGTGTAATTAAATTCTTATATTGTTCATAATACAACGGTATACGATACTATTTCAAAATAATGCAATATTTTCTACAGAAAATATTCCTACCTTGTTGTTATTGAACTTTCTAATTACCTGCATTTCTATCATAACTTCCAATCACACCTCAGATTCGTTCACCAGACTCTTCAACAGAATCTGCCCAGATACATATGGCATTCTGGCCAGAAACTGTCGTCAAATTGATGAGGTATCTGGCCAGAAAATCTGACCAGAATCTGCTCATTCACCAGAAAACTCAACAGATTCTGGTCAAATTCTGTTCAATTTTCTACCAGGGGACCGATTCTGATTCATCAGTAATTCTTCAACGGTTCGAATACTACGGCCGTGATATCCTATAACGACCGACTGCTCCAGAGTCTTATTTTTCGAGCCCGCGACCCTGCGGCTACCCGAGGGCAATGGCTGGTGCGGCAAGAACCAGGGAACGGCTAAGTACTAGAAGGGTCAGAGGTCGGAGGACGAATTCCGGGTCGCAACGTGCGTTGGTAATCTATATAGAGTATATCAGGGAGTTCTAGCTGGTTTCCCGGGCGGCTACCGTCACTCTAGGGGGTTGCACCCTGCAGCGGATGGGTAAGCAGGCGCAGGAGTGTATCCACCTTGGTGCATCGACGGGGTGGTCGTTCGCTCTGGCCAGGTCAGTGGCCCTGGGTAACATTGAACCATCCTACGATGCAGTCACGGGCGGCGTCAGGGCGCTTGCGCGATGTCCTCCCAGCCACCCCCGCGAGTATCGCGACGGCGGCGGGGATCGCACGCGCCAAATTCTCCCCTCCAGCCGGGTACCGTCGTCGCAGCCACGTTTTCCTGGTCCAGGCGTGTCTGGACTGCGTTCCGGTTTATTTTTTCCGATACGAAAATGAAGGAACTCTCGCCGCTGACGACGAGGGATGAACCAAGGATCGAACCCCGTCTAACGTGTTTCAATGTTCGACATTTCGCACCCCCAATAGTGGCACGAATTGAAGCCTACTTTGCGCGATCGTGAAGCGTCTAGGGGTTTCCTTTCCCTTCACGCGTCCCTGCGACGCAGTGGATAACAAAAGGAGACTACCGAAACCCGATTCGATAGAAGTCATCGTCTTTCGGTCGGAGGGAAAGAAGTCCTTTCGTTCCTATAAACTATGAGGACCCGCAGGACTCGCGTGACTCGATCGAACGATTTTTACACTTTTCATAGGCTCTTTATTCGTTATTGAGTTATAGACGTAGAACTCTGACGAATGGATGCCAACCGCCAGTTCCGTGCAGCAAATATGGGGATCGATTCCGAGTCTGGGTCAAAGGAGGCCGTTCACCCTCCGGTGCAGCCCGGGAGACACGAGACCAGGGTCGTAGCTCGGGGGTGCTTAGGGCGTGGGAGGGTAAAGAGAGCGGAGCACGAACGGAGGGGACGAGTTGACGAGGGACACGCTCATCCACTCTTCTGCGTGTGACCAACACCCACGTTCCCAATTTACAGTCGATGTTTTTTTTCTTCTTCTTTTTTTTTCTTCTTTTTTTATAATCAATGAAAATTGTAATCCGAGAAGAGGAACCCCTCCTACGATTCTTGCGCGTGCCTCGCGGTTTTTGCCTCGCGGGCGACTCACATTGAAAACTTCCCTTGCTAAGTGTACGCAGTCTGCAATATGTGGAGAATATCATAGAGGGAGTGAGAGAATAAAGTCGCAGAGAAAATCGCCGGACGTTACGCTGGGAAATTTTCTGAAAGCTTGAAGCTGGGTTGAGATTGTGATAGAAAACGATTCGAGACCCGTTTTTTTTACGAATGACAACAACATGAAATATCATGTCCTCTGATTTCTGATCATTCTTGTAGTGACAGATATGAACGGCGAATTTTTTCTACCATCGCGTTCTAGCAAAAGCACTTTCAACCTTGCGTATGGACTCTCGAAATTATAGCCCATAGAAATTCTATAAACTGGATGGTATTGAGTGAGATCGAAAGTCTCGAGTCTAGACGATACTTATAGGAATAAATATTGCCGAAGCGCATCGTGCACAGTAAAGAATTTTCTGTAAAATTGAACACAGAAGTTTGTGTTAACCACTTTTTTTACACGAAATTTGTGTTATTTCAACACAATCAGTTTATGTCAAAAAAGTAACACACCTTCATGTTAAAACTAACACAAAACTATGTTGAAATTTTGTGTTGATTTGAGAGTAACATTTAGAAAGTGTTACTTTTGCGTTAGTTTTAACATAAAGCTGTGTTACTTTTTTGACATTGACTGATTGTGTTGAAATAACACAAATTTTGTGTGAAAAAAGTGGCGTTAAATTTTACAAAGAAATTTTTACTGTCTGACAAAGAACATTAGCCAGACAATAATAGTATCTTCATCTTCACAATATATTGGTTAAATTATGTTTAGGTTTAGGTTCAGTGGCCGGTTGAATTTGACATAAGAATTGTGAGCCAAGAATTTCCTGGGATAAATCCAGCATTATAACTTGTTCGAACATTATCATTTTTCTCACCTCATTTGTCTTATATACTTTGTCAGCATGAAGTTAGATTAAGGGCCATGTTTAAGCCATTGCTAATGGATCATAATCGTTAAATTAAAGATGTGATAAAAATTAACCACCCGTAACCAACCTGCGGTATATACCTACTACCTCTCCACCAGTTTCGATGTCCATTCAAAACGTGTTAAACTACAGAGCGCACTCTCATCGACTGGCATTATCTCGTCGATGAGAAGGTCGGACGCTTTACACCGTGGCAGCACGGTACAAAACGATAAGGATGGCATTCACACAAGTCGGTATATAAATTAGACATAGGTTCAAAACAAGTGTTACTTCATTTACACCAAGTTCCGTCTTTTTTTTTTTTAATTCTTTCCCATTCGCCGATTTTTTCGAAGAGTAATTTTGAGAGTCAAATTTTAAGTTAGCTGTCTCTCAGACTGGTCGTCGATCCGTTACTCCTGTTTTTGTACAACCCGTCTCGCACAGACGTATGGCGCCAGAAAAAGGTCCATTTTCGAGATCAGAAATAAGCTGATCCTAGATATTTCTTTCCAATTCGCTGCACCTCATTTAATTTGTTATTATTCGAATTTTTGGTTGTTCCCACTCTTTGAATGTATCAGATGAACGTCACGCTGTTCAGCTTTGGGAACTACGACGTGGGGTACTTTTACCGCGTGATTATGTTGTTGCGAAATACCGTAAGATGTCGGTATTTGTTTTGTTTCTTCTATTTTCATGTAAGACCCAAAATCGTAGCATTTCTTTATCAAATGATATGATATAGTGCTCAAAATGTGTGACTATTGCCACCACCGAGCAGCTAAGTTTGTCGAAAGTGCAATGAATCGAGTGCATCCGTGCATAATTCCACGATTCCTCTGATGATAAGTGAATCCGCAATGAAAAAATTTCAATATCTTCAAAATACCAAATACTTAACCGCTTTCTGCTGAAATGAAGCAATGATCCACAAAGTTTCATTTCGATCGGTTGTGCGGTATGGGAGAAACTACAAATCGCATTTTCGAAGTGATCTGCAGTGCGTGTATCAAATCCCCCTAAGAATACCAACCGTCGATACCTCTCCAATGCCTAACCCGGTCTACAACTGGTTCGTTCACAATCGATATTTCCTTGTCTCCTTTCGCGACTGTTCTTACTTATCACAGCAGTGCTATGATGAAGCGAATCTGCGCGCAGCTTTGTGGATCAACCGCAAGAAATTGCTTTCCTTTGCGATTTGTATAAATCACACAAACTTTCGACGCACATTATCGCCTACTATGGTGCATAACGATTCCGAACCGCATTGCGGCATTCATGTCTTCAGATCATGTTGTATTCCGAAAAATTGACGACGAATATATGGCTGATATCTTGCTTATTGATTTTGTACGAACGAAATAGGTTCCACGTTTTCTTGTGTGTTTTCATGCGGTTCCTTAGCAACAATATAACTGTATATATAATGTGCCGTATAGATTCGTAGCCAGTGCATTCTACTTCTCAATTCCTTTTGTATTAAGCCTATGAAACTGACCGCATAGAAGATATCCCGATTCAGCCCTCCGCGATGACAGATCAGCGGGTTAAATTACAAAAAATAAAAGATTTGACGAAAATTTTAAAGGTAATTGACAACAGCTTATCCCATAAATTCGCTACGCGTTTATTGATAATATATCGATTATAGCATCATACACTTTGCTATAGGATACCAACAGGAACTTGACGATATGTGAAGAGATCCTGTCTGCTTACATGGACAAAAGACTGAAGGTATGTTGCATATATACAGGTGGATAAACAGAAACTAGGATAATATTTATCGTTTTTAATTGCAACATGTTTTACAAAAGTAACAAAACTTATGATAGATGATACTCATTTTTCGAGTTTAAAACAATCAGAGTATGCCGTAGTACACGACAGTAAATATATTTTCATTGAAAGAAACGATAATATGATCATCGTAAAGTTGATCAACGTCAATTTCCAAGCAAATTTCTGTTCCTTCGAAAGTTCTACAAACATACATGAATATCTAATTTTTGCAATTAACGAAACGTAGCCGTTGTTGCTCGGGGTGAAAATTAGGCCTCAGATTTACCCACGCAGTGACCTTTGCCAGTCCTCGGTCACCCTACGGGGGATATCAAAGGAACAGATAATCTACCACTTTCCATGCCAGCCACTACCGTGGCCGCTATACCACCACGGCCAACCATGCCCTCCGTACCAACCCCCATACCAGCCACCCCCATGACCTCCATGACCTCCGTGACCCCATCCTCCATGGCCGCCCTCCCAAGAGTGTCCGTGACCCCAACCAAACCTGAAACATTGTACTTTTGTTCTTGAGATTCGTGCATTTTTAGCAGGGGTATTGGTGTCGCAAATTTTTTCAAAGAATGCTGAAACTGTTTGTAGTGTTGTCAACGCACCAAGGCCATCCGTAACCGTATTCAGGCCATCCCCAGGGTCCCCAGCCACCATGGCTTCTCTTGGTCAGCTTCTTATCTTCCGTTGTTGATGGTTCCTGAACGGGGTGTGCATCGGCGATTATTGTACCCGCTGGTATCTTGTTAGTTTCGCCCACTTGCGTCGACGAGACAGATTCCTGGCAGAATATCTGGACAGCTAGGGTCACCAGCCCCAGCAATATCAACTGAAACGTCAAAGTCGGGTGCCCTTTTATTATTTTATCGGGGATGAATTTGTTCGTCTATTTTTTTTTTTTCACCAGTTCGCGAAATAGATAATATCCGATAACCCTATATAGATCAAAAGTGCAACTCAGGCTTACCGACAACTTCATTTCACAGCTTATCTCGTGGTATGTTAGACTGATAGCACTCAGGAGTTCGGACACTTCTTTTATACCAGATTTCTCAGATCTAACTTGTTTTCTAGATTATGGTAAATTCAGGATCTTGAAGTCGCCAGACCCCATACGTACTGCCTCTGGGCCGACAAGTGACCACTCCCATTTACAGAGGTCCTAAGTATGTAACGCTTCACGCGTTTAAGGTGTTTGTACATACCAATGTGATCTAAATCGATTACCTCACGCACTTATACTACATTAAGACGAAAACTCCAGACGTCTGTCGGGTTTTATCAGAGCATGCCGAAATTAGGAGAAAATTAATATTGCAATTTATTTTGGAATAATCCTGCAACTGTCACTCTCGCCAAATTTTCCATATTGCGAACTAGTCCAACGATGTAGGTAACAGTTATTTTTACTCGCGGATGCGATTTTTGTATTGATTAATTTTCCGGCTTACCAAAGCGTGACACCGACGTGACACATTAAAAACTGTTTAGGCTTTTACTGGCGATGAGTTTTTTGCGAGAAAGAAATTTATCCAATGATCGATTTACTTCGGTACAAAATCTTCTGTATAAGCTAAACTTCATTGTACTATATGTGTGTCTTTCCACAATTGATGAATTTAATTGTCGACAGGGTATAGAGATTAACTTTATTGGATTATAATTGAGAAATAATTGCAGTCAATAACGTTTGAAAAGATCTTGTTTCTCAACTTTGTGATATTTAAAATCATGCAAACGCAATATCCTGTCAATGACAAACAGTATTCATCCGTTTTCACTACTTTCGCTTTATCAAATCGTTGTGCATAAGAGCAAGAACCTCTGTACGTAATTCAATATTTAGCAATCTTATTTGGTGGTAACCTCGAGCTCGAAAATTAATCTGAAAATTATAAAACAAAAAATAGAAGAACGTCGCTCTGTGCAGCCTGTGATTCCTTGTTTCTGTCCAAACTGCAAGCCGGGTATTTGTTAACTTAAACAACGTTCATCCACTGGATTCCCAAATCCTTACATAAGTTGTCAATAGAAAACACGTGTTTTTCTATCAGCGGAGATTAGGTTTTACGGTCGAATCAAAGGCTAAACAGTCATGCAGACTGCAGTCCAGCGAGTCGAGACTATGAAGAAGGAAGCTAACGTCAAGAAAACTTTCTCCAGATGCAACGAGTAAACTCGGGAGTTACTAGAGGAAAGTGAAGTTGTGTTGTGGGATACTTTAGCGTAATTCTCGTATAAAAAAAAAATAAAAAAAAAAAAATAAAAAATAATCCGCTGTATCGGTTAGATAATAACACCTAAAGAATACCGTAGTCACTTCTTACATTTCCCAACTCAGAACTCGACTGCCTGTATAGTATAACGTTTGAGTTTTTTCAACGATAGATCAATGACCAGGGTTGGAAGTTTTTATCTAATTATAAAGAGAAAATGTCACACAACGTGATATCGATTAATTCTAACACTTTCAAGAATTCTTAACATTCTAATTGATTTTCAAGTCTGCATAGTATTTACCGGCAGTTCATGAGAAATTGCGAATCTTACGTCACTGATTATTACGCCATACTTAACAGTGGTGAAAATTTTTCGCAAATACTTTTGGTCAGAGAGAGTAAGGTTCGGTCGGGAATGCAAATTCAAGTATCAATAAAAATGCTGATCCTTTCTGATTACGAAACGATTGCACAACGGACGTGCGCGTAATAATGAATCCATGGTTGATGGTGCGAAGAATCGATTTTGATTTCAGAGAAGTTATTAACCAGCGCAAATGGCCGGTACCTAAACTATGGTGACTAGCCCACTAACTGATAATTGATTATTCAATTTCTAACCAATGCTCAAAGAACGGCACGATTCCTGTTAACAGCGTGTCGTAGTTACGCTTCAGTTACTTCAAATCAGCAAGCATGTGTTCATGTCCATGTAATTCAAGTGAAACTCTCATTTCTTTCCGACATTATGCAAAATCCTAGATACCAGTCGACCAGTGACTAACAGCCGTTCGGTACAATCGACAGCTTATTGTTTAGCAGCGTTTGAGTAGCCTGGTGGGCAGTTCGGCTACAAACGTCCACGCGATCAAAAGTCCTCTTTGAAGCTGACTCTCCACTCTTCAAAACCGATCAATAGAGTACTCTGTGTATTACTTACACTCGGATTCTGGCGACTGAATCAATTAACCGATCGAAAACTGCGATCGGTTTCTGCACGATAACCAAAAGTAATTCTTCGTGTTCGAACGTATACCCGTGACCAATGACTTGATCAGTGATAAAAAGCGTTTGTTCGAATGATGAAGTAGCCGGAGTAACATGTTGATAGAGGTCATTTTCCCTAAATTGTGAAGTGAACTTGTTGCAATTAATTTCGTGAAAATGAAGACTCAAATTCTCTTTCTGTGGTTATTCTGCGCCAATACCAGCTTTGGTCAGGGTTGGATTCAACTCGAAAGATACGAGGCGCAAGTCGGGGATATCTACGCAGATGACGCTGATGATACGCTAAGCAGACCACTCAGATCCGTATCTTCCGATGCTGATGATATTCATTCGGAAGGCTCCGAGGAAACAGAAATAGTTTTTGACGAATATGGGAGACCTCGAGATAAACGGACCTTGGGTCTCATTGTTCAGGGTCTGGCTAGCGCTTTGGGCTATACCCTGACACCCCTTCAGGTCGCTTCGATTCCTAATCCATCGCCGCCACCTCCTGCGCCAAAGACACCCGTGGCTTCTCCGAAGGCACCTACACCTACGCCTTTACCAAAACCTCTTCCACCAGGACCACCAGCTAAGGTGCCACCTCCGCCTGCACCCAGGCAGAGGGAAACCATAAGAATTACGGGCCTTGTCAATTTTGGTCAAAACGCCAATAACAATCTTCCTGCACAACTTGGTCAGTACGAGCAACTCTTTCATGGAAATGCTGTCGGCGCAGTTCCCGCACCACCTCCGACTCAGCCTCTTGCTCCTGCCCCTGCCCCTCCCCCTGCTCCTCTGCCGAAGCCCACCTTAGGGAAAATACCTAGTCCAATAGTCCCGAACTTGTCTCCATTACTGCCTCCGTCACGGCCGCCGCTCTCGATACCGGGAAGTGCACCGCCGAAGCCCAGAGCTGGTCCCATCAAGCAAGAAGTGGAAACTGAGTATAGAAAGAACGAGAATTTGGAGAGATATAATGTAGAGAACAAAGAGATCCAGGGTAACCGGAACCCCTTTACTGGATCACCTGGAGGTGCGAATATGCAGGAATCTGATTGGCAGCATGGTTACATCGCGAGACTTAAGGAACTGGAGGAGAAACAGAAAGAGTATGCTGATAGACTGCAGAAGCACGAAGCTCTGCTTGTAAAACAACAACAGGATCACGAAAACACCGATGAGCGGTTCGTGAATCGAGAAAAAGAAATTGCTGAGCGAGATAAAGCGCATACTGCTAGGCTGAGGAATCAAGAGCATGAGAGGGTCAGTCAAAAGGACGGAGAAAGGTCGAAGCCCAATGCTGAAGACTCGAGAGAGGAGCGCGAAGAAGGCGATAAACCTTCGGATGGTTATGAAAGACCAGTGAGCTCTGAGAGCGAAGAAGAACAGCCTAATAGGTATGAACATGAGGAGGATAAAAGTCCGAAACAATACTCTGAGGAGGACGAAGAACCGAGAAAATATTTGGACTACGAAGATTACCCTCAAAAGTATAGCAGCTACGACAGCGAAGATGGTGAGAACCTGCCGATATCAAGAGACAAAGAGATTCCCAAATCGGAAGACGCCCGTAATAGTTACGGAGAGAGCTTGGAAGATCAGGGACAAATTGATGAAAACATTGCCGATTATTTTGTCAAATTCAAAGACTCAAAGACGGGATTGTACGTCCCCGAGAAGACGCAAAATTCAGCGAATTACAACAAAGAAAAAGAACCCTGGTGGAAAGGAAGGCAAGACGAGTTCGACGGTCGTCTAGAACATCTGAGGCAAGAGTATTCGTCGCCTGCTCCAGAGTCCAAGTACGAGGAATACGAACTTGAAGAGGGATCTGATGAGGGAACCAAGTCAGCAGAAAAATTGGAGCGCATTAACGAAGCGGATGAGCCAACGTCTCAGCCTAACGCCGAGAAGGTTCCCGACTACTCCGGAGCATTTGGTGGCTCTGAACCTTCCGCGAAAAAACTAGAACTGGAAGATAATCAGGAAATTTTGCCCCCTTCGATCGACACAGCTGAAAGTCCCAAATCTGAATTGAAGCAGGAGTCAAACGAATCGGAGGAAAGCGAAAAATCGGAGGACCAGAAAGACATACCTTTGTACCGCTTCGATTTCAAGAGTTTCGTGCCCTACTATTCCCCGATCAGGTACATTTATGGTGCTGATGACGCTGAATCGGGTATACCAAGAATTCAGTCTTACAATCAGAACTCCAATGCACCTTACAGTGCAGAATCTGAGAAGGAAGACTTGCCAGTGGAAAGAGAAAAGCCGAAGGAAGAACATGAACCGACAATTGGCCTACCCGAAAAACTGACGATGAAGAATCTTCACGATGGCGAGGCCAAAGAGCTGCACGCTTGGCCTGCTCCATTTGACTACGTTTTTGACAGCACTGAACAAACGAACGTCGCTGAACTTCCGAGAATCCAGGCCCCACCAGGAGCCGAAATTCCCGTTGAAGCTGATGATCGATATCCCAATGAACGCTTGCAAGCAACACCGGTGGCATATCTGGTGCCCGAGTATGACACTGATTTTCGAAACCATGGCATACGTCAACAGGAGAATGACGTCCCCGATAGTTTTCACGGACATTTAGTTGAGACTCAGAATTTACAGGAAAGTCCGAAGAATCATGGATTCCATGGATACTCTCGGCCTTCCAGTGTCCAGGAAGGTATCCCACGACAACCCCAGGCGCCCTACGATCCAGCAGCCAGATATAGCCCCCAGGAAGATAACGGGCAATTGAATCATGATGGAAGAAGTCCAGAAGATCAACTCAACGAGCAACGCACGCTCCAGCCACCCGGATTAGAAAATCACCGATATACGTTCAGCGAGTATCCAGTGGTAAATCATGAACGTAGTTACGAAACCGATAGAAGACCAGACGATGCTAGTTCACAGTCCATTCAAACGTCTCCAAGTCGTTCCACAGAAGAAAGGAACCACCACAAATCTCGACACCAGTATCGACCCGTAGAGTCACAGTACCGCACAAGGATCAACCATGAAGATGCTCCTGTTCCGGAGAACGCGCCGCGTAGACACTCCGGGCCAGGAAATGCGGATTTGCGCAGCCGAGGGAAGGATTTTGGTCAGGCAAGTCTCAGTGGACGGAGATTCGACGAGAATCCTAACCACCAGCTACAGAATCAGGATCACGGCCATATTCCGCATGAGGAGGACAAGTCCTCGCTTCGATTCGAAGATCCGAAAAGCGCACATGATTTCTTCGGCTTTAGTCAGAACGATTATGATTATGATAATAACGAAAAGATCCAGAAGTCGGAATCTTTAGTTAATAACGATGAGTCCCAGGATTTGTTGGTAGTATCAGAACCAACGCCTTATCAATACGACGTAAAGTTAACGGAGTTTACTGATGAGCCTGAAAGTGATACGGAAAAGGTCAAGGTCAAAGAGTACAGAAACAAAGTGGCAACGGTGACCATTTCCGAAAAGAAACAGCTCAGTCCAGAGGGTCCCGTTCATCTCATCGGGTACTCGCATCACTTTTAAAGATTTCGAAATTAGTAATATGATGTAAATATATATATTTTTTCTCCAAATCCATTTTCTGTATTGGCAAATAACGGTCAAGGTCTCGACTGTGAAGCTTTAATCTTCGGCTCTTTCATATCATATTCTAAAGCCATAGAGATTGGCATAACAGTTTGGCATGATTGTTAACCAGCATCGGAAGTACTTTACGTAATAAATGAGCTGTGTGTTTGCTCGACACTAGTTCGAATAATGCAATGAATTTGATGTAGTTATTTATGTTGGTGAAAATTTCACCGCCAATTATTATTGTTGTTACTGTTATTGTTATCGTTATTACTTTTATGTAACATCATTATCGCATTAGTCCTGGTATTCAATCCGCAGCAGCAGAGTAGTTCATAAAATCAGAGCTCCTAGCTGGTTATTGTGAGTGTATACCTACTGCAAAACGCTCATCTTGTATATTTAATAATAAACAGTTATTGTTGAGGTGTATCGTATGTAAGGTCACTATCTTCTGAACCTTCTCCACTTTCCATTTTTCATTAACCGCATAATTTTAGCGATTTAGCGCATAATATCGATATGAATGTGGGTACAGGAAAACTCTGTATCTTTCAATTTGCACGGAAAAAACAGTGCTGTCAAATTTACTCTGGAGCAGTAAGAATAGGGACAGCATTTTTTTGCAGTCGAAATTATCACAATTGTGGTAACATTCACTCATATAGACATTGAAGCCCACTTGCTCCAATGTACCCAATACTAGAATTGTGATAATTTCTACTGCAAAAAAATGCTGTCCCTATTTTTACTGCTCCAGAGTAAATTCGACAGCACTTGTTTTTTCCGTGTGATAATGTTGGCTGACAGAAATATTGATATATATCTCGGTGCTTACGTCGTTTTTTAACAAAGTGGATTACAAATAACAAAAGTTCTTGCAGCTGTGTCTACTTCAGTACAGTTCTATTAAGAAATTACGACACGACTCGAAATCTGTCAATGATATATCCAGCATTCACTTTGAGTTATTTATAACAGTTTCAGTCAAGCGAGAATGAGTAGAGTTCCTTTGCCATATGGTTGTGTAACGTTACAAGATCGCAGCGTTATGTCGCATAGGTTTAAATAATGATCCATATAAATCGTTGTTTCGCCTATCGTTCGACGTTATATAGTTTCAATGATTGAGACTTTTAATCGACGAATAACGTTTTGTATTATTGTTAACGTTTTTCAGCAAGAGAACGAGGCAACGCAACGGCGAAACGATCTGGAAGTTAAAATGACGGAGATTTTGGAAAACCTGAAAACTCGATTATTGGTCGATTAGCCAAAATTCATCTGAGATATACATATCTTCGAATTATTTATCGTAAAGTTATTGAGATATCTCACGATAATTCTAAGATCAAAACTCAAATAAGACCCTTCATTTGAAGATCAACATTTTCTTGATGCTATATTTATTTCGATTCATGAGAACGCTGATTCAATGGATGAAGAATTAAAGATCTCTTGATCTTTCATTACGATTTATTGCCTATCAATGAGTCAATGAAAAATTGCGTTCAAGGCGAAATTTTTTGGGGTTTTATATCTGACGGCTTGCTAATTGATTTACATATGTTATACGGAAAAAATATAACGGTCTTTTTAATTTATGCACATCATTGTAATACGATGTTTATAAATAAAACTTGAATGAAGCAGTTATTCCTGATTATCAATTATTCTTTCACAGTGTACGCACATCATCTTTCAATTATGAGTCAGTCCACGTCAAGCGGGACGGATTTGGCCAAAAATATTCCTCGATGCTTCTGATTCTCTTGTCATTTTTTGTTACATATTCTCTGGGTAAAATAAATGCAGGAAACATTTTTTTTTTTTATCTCGAAGGGCTTAGAAGATACAAGGGGTTGAATTTTCGAAAAAAACATCAAAAATCGGAATCGCGCTCTTCTTTGAACGTTAATATCTCCGGTTCCCTTTGTCGTACAGACATCGTGAAAAACTCATTTCGAAGCTCTTGGATCGCACTTTCATGTTATGAATTTTCAATCCATGTCGTAAACAATTTTCTATTTGTTATTAACAATTATACTTTTTAAACGTGATTTTCGAGATGATTACACCCTTCGAAAATTCTGAAAAAAATTTGAGCGTGTTCCTCGATGAATTCTCTACAAAATCTGTGATTTTCAAAATGGAACTCCGATGGAAACTATATCTAAAAAGCGATTGACCTGTGCGGGAGGTCGCGCGCGGCTGTCTACGCGGGCGCGCCGAGGCCGGGGCTTGTTCGCTTCACATGTAAAGAATATAGGGGGGCCTATTACGATCAAATTCATCAAATCCAATAATTTACCGAATTATTTATTCCACTTCATGCTGAATACTCGACCTGAAACTATAAAAATATAAGTATAGAGATACAAACTTGACTAAAATCTTGAAAATAACTGCTGAACATAACGTACTTTTTGATCCCATCTAACGGAATACGACACCGTATTATTCGATCGATTACGTACTTAATTAATGAATTTGAAATTTTAATACCCACAGTGTACAAGTGATTCGAAAAAAATTATTTTGAAGGTATAATAGTCTCGCCTTTGAGATTCCAGTGAAATGTAGAGTTCTCGTGGTTAATGATTGAGTAATTTTAAATTCATCAATTTAGTACGTAATCGATCGAATGATACCATGACGTGTTCTGTTTGATGAAATCAAAAAGTACGTTATGTTTACCAGTTATTTTCAAGATTTTAGTCAAGTTTGTATCTCTTTACTTATATTTTTATAGTTTCAAGTCGAGTATTCAGCATGAAATGGAATAAATAATTCGGTAAATTATTGGATTTGATCGTAATGTGCCCCCCTATATTCTTTACATGTAAAGCGAACAAGCCTCGGTCTCGGCGCGCCCGCGTAGACAGCCGCGCGCGACGTCCCGCACGGGTCAATCGCTATTTAAATATAGTTACCATCGGAGTTCCATTTTGAAAATTACAGATTTTGTAGAGAATTAATCAAGGAACACGCTCATATTTTTTTTCGAATTTTCGAAGGGTGTAATCATCTCGAAAATCACGTTTAAAAAATATAATTGTCAATAACAAATAGAAAATCGTTGATGACATGAATTGAAAATTCATAACATGAAAATGCGATTCAAGCGCTTCAAAATGAGTTTTTGACGATGTCTGTACGACAAAGGGAACCGGAGATATTAACGTTCAAAGAAAAGCGCGATTCCGATTTTTGGTGTTTTTTTCGAAAATTTAACCCCTTGTATCTTCTAAGCCCTTCGAGTTAAAAAAAAAAATGTTTCCTGCATTAATTTTACCCAGCCAATATGTAAAAAAAATTACGACGATTTTCAAGAACATGCGGTCAAAAAGGTATCCCGCTTGACGTGGACTGACTCTTATACAAATGACACGTCATAATGACACATATATAACATTCATCTTAGAAGTTAAGCAGATGAGGTTTTTTCTCTTATTGATTCTATTATATATGGGTGGATTTCAAGAAGTGGGCCAAAACGTGAAACCACTTCCTATTTCCAATATGTTCATTTAAATAGAGTCATTAGGGGTAACTGTGCGCAGTGGGTAAGTGTGCGCACCTGGCTTATCTCCGAACGGAATGAAAGGGGTTAACGGTATGCTACAGCAAATCAGACGGGCCTGAATGGAGAATTAGTTTAGACAAATAAAAGTGATGCGCTGCGCTGCATTTATATTTTTTGTTAAAAAAACGAAAACAGGCGATCCCAGAATAGTTTTTTCGCTCACGGCAAATAGTGTGACGCCTAAACCCGGATTAAATCTGAAATAAATTAATTTTTTTCATATCAGGAATTCATTTAAGCTTAAGGCTCAGCAAAAATGTTGAAGTTATATTCGGTGCTGGTGAAGTTTTGAGCATTTATATAGAATTTGTCTCGCTGGGGTAAGTGTGCGCGGGTAAATGTGTGCAGGCTTTATCATTGGCCGTAGAGCAGATTATGCCTTAAGATGAACAAAACGTTCTCACTACAAGAAATGGATCTTCTAATAACAATTTTGACCAGCCAATGGTAGGGTTTGGGGTAAATGGTGTTCGCAACAGTCAAACTCGGGCTCCCGAAAACGCCTCCGTCAGTGACCTTCATGTAGAAGGACATTTATGGAGATTTACAAGTTTTGGTCACATAATTTGCTCATTTTACTCAAATTTTATTGTTCAGAGCATTCACATTCATAATTGTGAAGAATGCACTCGTATTTCCAGGGTGCGTATACTTACCCCACAGGGGTGCGCACAGTTACCCGCAATGCGGTTCAAGTGTGCGCATTCTGAGTTTTCTTAATTAATATTATTTTTTTCTTAAGTGTGACGTTTTTTTGTAAAACTGCTTTATCTATTGAATAGTCAAATAAATGCTTTATCTAACGAGTATCGGTTGTTTTTTCTAACCCTTATTGTTTGAGATTTACAACCCTCCAAAGAGCAAAGTGCGCACAGTTACCCGTGCAAAATAGAAAAGCTTGCTTAAGCCTTGTGTATGCCTTGAGAAACCCTTGAAGCGGCCCAAAAACCATTGAAAAAGCTTTGCGATTAGCTTGCCAACGCTTGGCTTTTGAACCAAGAGTTCACCAAGCCTTGGGGAAGGGTTGGCATTAGCCTTGGCGAACACTTGATTTCAACGCTTGGCAATACCTTGGCCCAAAATACCCTTGCGGAAACCTTGCGATTAGTTGGCTCTCAAACCAAGAGTTCACCAAGCCTTGGGGAAGGGTTGGCATTAACCTTGGCGAACACTTGATCTCAACGCTTGGCAATACCTTGGTTCGAAAGACCCTTGCGGAAACCTTGCGATCAGTTGGCTTTTAAACCAAGAGTTCACCAAGCCTTGGGGAAGGGTTGGATTAACCTTGGCGAACACTTGATCTCAACGCTTATGCCATTATAGAAACTAATAAACAAGACAGTCGAAGTATATTGCAACGTATATTTGGAAAGGCACGCCAGTAATAACTTGACACTTCGATAGGCCCTAAACAAGTAGGAGAGTGTTGGGTCATATGTCATAAGGTGGTTTAGCGTAGTGGTTAGGGCGTGCGACTGGTAACCGAGCGGACGTGGGTTCAAGTCCCGGCGGGGACGAAGAATGCGGCGGTTTTTTCAGAAGGTGTATAATGCAATTTCATCGATGGGATGCGTAGGCTGGGTCAACGGACGATAAAATATGTCACATTTCGTAATGCTTTTTTATTCTACTATTATTACTTTTCAATTTCATAAATCGGGCTATTCAAAACCCTTGGGAGAATCCTTACTTAACCATTGGCAACCTATTCAAAACCGTTGAGAGAATCCTTTCTTAACCATTGGCAACCCATTCAAAACGCTTGGGTGACTTATCTTGGAAAACCCTTGGAAAAATCCTTGACAGTTTTGTTTCAATTCGCAAGCGTTTGAGCAACAGTTCTGCAAGCGTTTTGGAGCAATGGTTCTGCAAGCGTTTAGCAAGCTTAGTTCAGGGTAAAAAATTTTGCACGGGTACCCCTAATGACTCTATGCCTGATTACATTTTTTTTCGGTGTAGACTGGTTTACTTCACTTAGAAAAAAATCGTGAAGCATTTTGTAGAAGATTAACATTCCTTTTTTAACTTTTAAACAGTCAAAATGTCATTTCGGCGACGTGACGTAAAGTCCGTTTCTCAACTGTACACCTTGTAAAAAATGGCATGCTATGTCTGAGCACTTTGCACTTATTCATTTCAAGTCTCTAAGACCTTAGTTTACATAAAAGACAAGCAGTTTTGAAAAGTATTTGACCAAACGTGAGAAAAGTGGTAGAAAACCCGTGAACCTACTTTATTAGTAATCTCGGCGACGGCTCAAGTTTACTCCCACACAGCATTGAATATTTCAGAAATATTTCAGAAATATTTCAGTGAAAGATTGAAATATTTTAGAAATATTACAAGGAAATATTTCTGAAATGTTCCTATGTCCGTTATCCCATGTATTTATAATATTTCATGAAGTATTTTTGAAAGATTTCTGAAACATTTTCCGAAATATTCCTTGAAAAAATTAAAAAATTAATCTTCGAAAAAGTATTTGGAATATTTCTGAAATATTTCTGGCAAGTATCTTACATATATATAATATTTCCAAAAGTTGAGTTAAACGTAAAATATTTTTGAAACGTCCTTTTGAAATATTTCTGAAACTTTTTGCGAAATATTCCATGGAATAATCCTGGGATGTTTATGAGACATTTCTTGAAATATTGGTGAACATTGCATTGCATTATTTCATGTTATATTCGTGAAATATTTCACAAATATTTCGCGGAAACAATTCACAAAATGTTAAGAAAATATTTGAGTGGATATTTCTGAAATATTTCCGAAATGTTTCCATGTAATAATTCAATTTGAATATTACATGAAATATTCAGTGCTGTGTGGGCTATTACACACACTCGGCAGGAAGTGCTAGTGGTATGTTGTAGCTGTCAATGGTTTCTGGATGTGTATGTGATATCGGCTCCGTACGATGAGTTCTCCATTATTTCATCCTTTACAGACAAAACAAAGTTTATTCAGCAATAATTTGCCTGTCACACTTATTCACTGTAATTCCGGCGACTGGACTAGAACGACTATTTATTATGAAAAAAATTCCAATATTCCAATTTTCATGTGATACTCTGCATGTTTGTGTGAGCTATCTTCAATGTTGATATTCTCGATGCACGCAGAAATTAGCGGGAATTATTTCAACGTCAAAATGTACACTCGGCGACGGTAATCCCGGCGACGTCCACGAAATTACATTTTTCTATTCTTGATGTCAAATTCCTTTTTATGCATCTATTTCAATAAATATTTAATTTTCTTCCATAAAAAGCCTATTAGTCTGCCACAACATGCCGTAACGAGTAATTTCTGTGATGCGTATGCAATTTCAGTGGCGTATTTGTAATTTCGGCGACACTCCTCTCTTGAATTTTTAGTATTCTTAAAGAGCTCATGAGAAGCTGAAGAGGTATTAATTTCAATCTAGTAGGTTTATTTTACATGAAAAATACAAACATCACACTCTATAAAGAATATTCCGTTCATGAATAAACTGCAGTTTTCTAATAAATATTGTGAAATATTACGAAATTTCATTCAAAAAGAGCGTTGCGTGTGTCAGATATTTGAAGTAGGGGCTTCACACGATTAGAAAATGTATGCTACTCTAATGAAATGTCAATGTTGTTTTCTTCTGAATTGTCAGGCTATTTTGACCCACTTCTTGAAATCCACCCATATATCCAATGATAGTAAAAAGAAATTAGAAGGTCGAATTTCTAGTCAATTGATCTGTTATTCCGTTGAGACAATATTCGACAACTTTTTCATCTGTATGGATGAAATATGCGAATTAAAAAGTTCTCGAACCGTAAGAAATTTTCAAAAAACAAAATGCACAGCGCTTATTCAAATTCAATTCCGAACACATACGTCCAAAAACACGTTAGTTTCGTGGGAAAATAGAGTCTAAAGATTGTTTTTACATAATTCGCCGAGGAAATTGACATTCGAATAATGTAAAAACCATTTTTAGAAAGATAAAATTTCCTGTCGAAGATGACATGCGTACTAGGGTGGGTTGAAAAAAAATTTTATTTTTTTTCTTCTTTGCCTGGGTGTAGAATTTGTACCTTATGAAAAAAGAAAATTTTTCAAAAAAACAAAAATTTTTTTGCTCAACATTTTGAGGTCGCCCACTCGTTTTTTAAATAAATATTTAATTAAATGGGGTACTTCCAACGGGAAATTCTTTTTTGGTCCAAAATCGTAGAAAACATGTAAAAATTGTAGAATGTGACTTTGTTTTACTCAACTTTCATTCTAACACGAAAGAAAGTGCATTTAACTTCATTTCAAAAAATGGAATGCACTTTCTCTTGTCTCAAAAAAAGCACTTTCTGTTGTCAAAAAAAGGATTTCCCGTTGAAACTACCCTATTTGATTAAATATTTATTTAACCCTCCGTCGTCACACTGGGTGGATTCAACCCATCGACTTTTGAGCAAAATTGTTCTATCTTCACAAGTTGACAAAATTACGATTTTTCTCTAACCTGTTGTCTTTCAATTTCCAACAAAACGACTTCTATTGCATAATCTACAATATTCAGAGAATGTTCTGTAATTGTTTGATCCAAATCGGACAGATGGTTTTCTCACGATCGTCATTTGAAAATGGACTGGGTGGAATCCACCCAGTGTGACGGTCCGGTTATTTTTTGGTAGTGTGACAACGGAGGGTTAAAACACGAGTGGGCTACCTCAAAACGTTGAGTAAAAAAAATTTTCTTTTTTTATAAGGTACAAATTCTACCCCCAGGCTAAGAATTTTTTTTTTTTCAACCCACCCTAATGTGTACGTTATTATTCACGTGATGATGCGTTTAAAAATACGTTACGCCATAAAAAGAAAATGATTATACGATGAATTCATGTGACTATCGCGATAATGTATTAATGAGAATCAAATGACCGGTAAGCTTTCTAAGAAAAAAAAAAGGTAACCACACCTGATAAACCACGAAAAGGATGCACGTTAATAAATTTGTGGGTTAATAATATAGTGATTACTCATTATGTATTTTATTTTTGTATTAAAATATATTCCAAATATTTAACCCGTGTTTTGATTATGGAGCCTAGTTTCGGTCATGTAGCGTACAGTTTGGCCTGCATATTTTTTTAATCTCTTATCTTTACCTTCTCACGACTTTTCATTTCAGTCAATTGACGCATTCGCATAACTGTGTATTAGTGTAAACAGTATGCAATGACTTCTTCTTCATGCAGTTCACACGGAAAGGAGAATTCACAATTCATTGAAGCATCATCAATAAATTGTCACCTGATATAAATTATGTACACCGTAGTTGAACTGTTTTCCAAAAATCTTTCCAACCGTCTGAAAGATTTTAAATAAAACTATGTTTGAGTGAATAAGACGCCCTTCGGTTTTGATGTTGACTAGATTGGCCTCTTTGGTGCTGCAATAATTGACATCTTGCGGCAAATTAATCCTGTAACGTAGCATGCTATGCAATCAACAATCAATAACTGGGCATAATCAGGGTCTAGATTAATAACGTCGTCACATTCGAAATCACTTTCTGTAATGATATAATTCAATTTATTCTTCAGCTGTTAAACGAATTCTTATTATCATTAGTACTTAGAAATATGGGCTTTATAACATCATTGTTTATATTCAGTACTGGTGGTTTGGTTCCCACCTAAAACAGTAGAGCCAGTCAAGGTGCAAAAAGTCGAAAAAAAAGGAGGGGAACGGAAAAAGGGAGGGGGCAGAGCACTTTGACTATAGGGAAAAAATAACGAAAAAAGGTCGAACCCTTAGGGGAGTACCTGGGAGATCCCAAACCAAACCAATTTAGCATGAGGGATATAAGATATTCAACTTATTGATGCTCTCTTAGAAAGTTGACTCTAGGATTTCAGTCACCTTATTTTATGATTCTTCGACCTCCAATTTGATTGCTTTCATTTTCAGTTTGTCGCGTTTAGAAGCTTGCATCTGGTCGCAATGTGCTTTCCGCTTTATTTCTATTTTCTTCTTGTATGTAGGCGACACCACAATGTCTAGCTTTTTTGATTTGTATCTACGGTCTAAGTGGGCCCGCAATATGTTATCCAGTGACCTACACTTAGAACAAACAATCCAACGTTCTGTAACTAAACTGCACAAATTATGTCGCCACCTATCAGCAATAACGTCTCTATACGCGCAACGTGGATAGACATTTTTGAATGTTCCAAGTACAGGACCTCCTAGGCAAACTTGGAGGTTGTACATTTCTTCAAGCGCGCTTTGAACTTCTTGGATAGTTGTCGCAGCTCTTTCCACAACCTTTGAGTGCAAAACGAATAGCTTCAGATGTAATTGTTCGTTCAGTGTTATCTAAAAAATGGAGTATTTATCACTACATTGATTAATATTTCATTAACTTCATGGTGATTAACCCGTCAGTACGCGCGTAGTTTTTAGTGTCTCACTCGCACTACAGCGACATTGTATAGGTCGGATGTTGTTGTGTGAGAGAAACTCTCATAGCGCGACTACTGACGGGTTAATAATTGGCTAGAATGATCCTGTGCAAATATAAATTGCATTCTATATATCTAACTGCACCCTCTACCTGCTTTATGTAACTCGGGACTTTATCAGTGTCCCTGCATTTTTCAACTTGTGAAATCGTTATACATTTAACAGGCTCGTCGCGCATGTGTATGCCCCAAGATGAATCTGGCAGCTTGAGTTTGATAATTCCATCATAGATATCATCGAATGAAGTCAGCTCATTGCTTAATTCTCCACCTCCGATGTCTACTGACTCTTCATCCGTCTCATACTTCTTAACAGTATCTGTCGGAGTCAAATCCGTGACAATGGTCGCATTATTTGCCACTGAAACATGATCAGACGTCATTCTAGGAACAAATTATATTCCAAGTACATAGAGCGGTCAGGTATGACACATCCTGGTATTGACATATGCGTGTACAACTTACATGCTCCTTCATCATCCGCAACATTCAATGGCACAGGAATGTCTGAATTTTCGGTTTTAACTACCAAGCCAGGAGCAGAGGCAAACGGAACTGCTCCACGTCGCAGACGTATCTTGTCATACTTTCTCTGAAAATGTGGAGTTATCGCTTTATCATTACTCTCTTCGTTTGGAAGATATTGGCACACAAAAACGAACGTACAAACGTTTCAGACTAAAACTACAATTATATCCTAATTCTTACCTGGAATATTATTTTTCCGTCTAAGTCTCGGAGTACTTTTTCTCTCAAAATATCCTCATCGAGGAAGTGCTTTTCGCAAATAAAATTTTTTGGTTTTAAATCTATGTGAAATATTTTTACAGCACTGGCCCACTTTTCGAACACACTGGGATCCTTAGGAGAACGAAACAGCGAGGTTGTTCCGTCACCTCCTAAAGATCCGCTCCGACAATTCGGCAAACAACAGGAATTGACCATTTGTTGTTTTCGCAAAGTAGTCAGTCAACGCCATTATTGTTTACATCATTATTCTAGGCGCGTGAGGCCCCTGCCGGATTTTCGCCGTACTATCATAAAATTGAGACCACCTCCTATTCTTACACCGTGCTAATAACGTAAATAGAAAAATGTCGAACCAGCAACTTTGTGCTTATGATTTTTGACGAATGAATTCGAAAGAAAAAATCCACTCCTTTGCCGTTTGCGCGGGATAGGTCAATTTCTCAAAAAGTGCATTCCTATGTTTAATGTTCATGACCAATAACGTTGTCACTTTACACTTATGACTATGTATAATGATTTTCAGAATATTTTGCGTAAATATTTATTCGACATAATATGTTCCACTGATTGCGTCAGGTATGTATTTATCAATTTCACCCGAATGTAGTGAGAATGGTTTTCTGGATGACCAGAATTCTCATTTCGCTTCGTTGAGTCTTGGAGATGATTACGAAATAGGCGCCACGTGTCAGAGGTATCATGGCGATTGAACGATGTCTGGGACAGTATTTCTCGTAGAAAAAAATTGTTCCAAACCGAAAATGAGAAATAGACATTTCTTTGAATATACCATCGTGCTGATTCTGATTACCATCATTATTCTCCAATGGATTTCACGTAAGTAATGTGTCCATAATTTCTAAAAATCGTTAAATTAAACGACATAGACTCGTCCGAGTTTACAGACTCTGTACGTCATTGTCGCAGCAGTCCGCACGCGCAGATCGATCTAGGTCACGTGGCTATATCAACTTATGGCGCTGTATTTGAATCCTTTTAATTCGTTATTCGCCAACAATGGATAATTCTGTTGCGCCTGC
This sequence comes from Tenthredo livida, assembly GCA_963992785.1. NCBI lineage: Eukaryota > Metazoa > Arthropoda > Insecta > Hymenoptera > Tenthredinidae > Tenthredo > Tenthredo livida. Next base: position 18,290,478 of record OZ023068.1, on the reverse strand, counting down.
GTGTGGAGCATTGCATTGGTACATGTGGAACTAATTTTTCAAATTATTGAAATCTGTTGATTATAATTTCAGATAAAAGCCTCGAACAAAAATGCTTGACCTATGAAGAAAACACTCATCAACACCTGAACGAGCTTTTGAAACAAAATACTTTTTACGCTGAGGAAATGAGCCGCAATAAAAAACCGTTCAACACTTATATGAAATTTTCGTCAACAGCAGAAGAGAAAGAGTATAACAGTCAGAAGTCAAAAATATACGCGATAACACCGACCTTTGCAAGACCCGTTCAAAAAGCTGAGCTAACTCGCCTCGCACAGACTTTTATCCACGTTACAACTTTCCATTGGATACTTGTCGAAGATTCTTTAAACAAAACAAACTTGGTATCAACTCTTTTGAAGGAAAGCGGCTTGAGCTACACACATTTAACTGCAGCAACACCACCCAATTATAAACTGGGAAGGAATGATCCTAATTGGAAAAAACCTAGAGGTGTTGAGCAAAGAAATGCAGCCCTCAAATGGCTGCGCGACAACCTCACCGAAAACGATAATGGGATCGTATTTTTCGCTGATGACGACAATACTTACTCTGTTAAACTTTTTGACGAGGTAATATTACCCGCCTTTCATATTTACCTAGCAAACCAGTCGCTTTGGAGATTTTCGTATGGAATAATCTTGACTGAGCTGCAATTCCGTACACATTTGATACAGATTTTCGGTGTAGCTTTTTTAATCGTTAGTTTCGGTCCATCGGAATACCGAAACTTCGGTGAATACCGAAAACCGGAAATTTCGGTGTTCTGTTCTTGAAATATTGGCCTAAAACTGATTTTTCGTATATTGTTTTGGTCCAAATTGTCTGGCCTGTTTACATTCACTTACACGGTGTGTGTGTGTGATTTCATACAGTCAAAGTCTTTATGCAGATGGAAAAAATAACGCATGTTGGTGTATGGCCTGTGGGACTGGTGGGAGGCCTCATGGTCGAGAAACCAATATGTGACAAGGAAACAAATAAAGTAGTTGGTTTTAACTCAGCCTGGAAACCTGACAGACCATTTCCAATCGACATGGCTGGCTTTGCGTTCAATCTTAAGCTACTATTCAAAAATAAAGATGCTTGGTTCTCATTTGAGACACTACCTGGTCATCAAGAGAGCGAAATATTGAAACATATTACTACCAGAGAGCAGCTCCAACCTCTTGCAGATTTCTGCACGAAGGTCGTGATTACATATATACAACAGTAAAGTTAATCTGTTGATAAGTATAAGAACTAACTAAATTTTGATTTACTTTCAGGTTTACGTGTGGCACACTAGAACTGAGCCTCCTAAGCTTGGTTCAGAACAGCTTTTGATTAAAAAAGGCAAAAGATCAAACGAGGGTATTGAGGTTTAATGTTAACGTCGAATAAACTATATGAACTGAATTAAGAATGAATGGAACCATTGGGATATTACTTTTTTCAATGCTGTTTGTATTGTATGGTAATTGAAATGACGATTAATTATAAGAATGCGTTTTATATCGATAAGTCTAAAAATAATTAGTCGACTGCAGCTATAGTTTGATTTATTATACTGCAGCAGTATTTTTTATGATGAACAAACTCAAACTCAATAATGCTCATAACTATTTAGAGATACATATTTTGAAATAAAGTTCCTAGCTAAGTACCGTTAAAATAGTTTGTTCCTGATTTTTTTATTCAAACCCTTCCCATCATTTTTTTTCTTTTTACAGGGATTATTTCTTCAAATTATTGTACAAATCGGAAAATCCCTTAAAAGGTGATTAAGAAAAAAAAGAAATAAATAATAAAATTCCCTGGTGATTCTGTTTTGAAAATGTTTTAGTCTTTATTAATATTTCTTGTTTTTTTTTTGTTTTTTTTTTGCTTTTTTTGTTTTTTCTTTTTGTCGCGTACAGAAAAAGCATACATAAAAAATATGCCTTATATCTACGAAATAATCTTTAATATTAAATTAGGTTTTAATATAATTTTTTTTTTTTTATTCATTTTATTTTTTTAACATTCTGGAAGATGCGTATGTTAATACTTTTTTTTTTTTTTTTTTTTCTTTTGGGAAGCCATATACTGCAGTAGGGTCACTACTATAGGTGTCCTGGGTATGTAACAGATCCAAAATATCTTTATCGTTATTAAATTTTTTTTTCTTCTCTATTCAAGTGTTACACGTTTGCGGACTCTTCCTTATCACTCTTATGCATGTAAATAGGTATGTACTACCTACTTTAATTCGATATATATATATGGGCCATTCCACGTGAACCGGATCAGTCACCTCTCGGATATTTTTTTAATTTTTCATGTCGATTGTCCTTGGGGAGTTAGATTTTTGTGCCAAAGGATTTTTCAATTAGTGCAAAATTCGTTGAGTTATTTGCATAAACAAATTCGAGCAAGGTTTTTTTCAAAAATTCATAACTCCGCCAAAAATGACACTAGACTCAATTTTTTTTTCAGCTTACGCGGAAAGATTCATAGAATGTATAAAAAAATATGTACTTCGAAAAAAGTTTGTTTATCCATTGTTTATTTAATAATTAGGTTTTCAAAGATTTTTGAAACACACAGTGACACGATCGAAAAATTTAAAAAAAATACTGACATATACTTTGTACTATACTACAGCCTGTGAATTAATTTTAAGGACGTGTTATTTTCAGTTTTCGAGTAAAAAATCATTGAAGTTGGCGGCGCGCGCCAATTCCGGGTCGACCGACGCCGCGCCGCGTGAAACGTATAATGGTGTGCGTTAGACTGCTGTTCGCCGCTACTCGACGGACGCGTAGCAGCGGTATTCAAAAGTCATTTTCACAATGAAGGACACGATTTAAAAATCTGAAAAAAATACTGTAGTTTTAAATTTTAAATTTTTCGATCGTGTCACTGTGTGTTTTAAAAATCTTTGAAAACTTAATTGTTAAATAAACAATGGATAAACAAACTATTTTCGAAGTACATATTTTTTTATACATTCTATGAATCTTTCCGCGTAAGCTGAAAAAAAAAACTGAGTCTAGTGTCATTTTTGGCGGAGTTATGAATTTTTGAAAAAAACCTTGCTCGAATTTGTTTATGCAAATAACTCAACGAATTTCGCACTAATTGAAAAATCCTTTGGCACAAAAATCTAACTCCCCAAGGACAATCGACATGCAAAATTAAAAAAATATCCGAGAGGTGACTGATCCGGTTCACGTGGAATGGCCCATATATATATATATATATAGGTATATTATGATATACCATATACTTATATATATCCTCACGTGCTTGAACTTACAAGCTAATAAGTACTATATTTGGCAAAACTGTTGTCACCTTATGTAAAAAAGCTACATGCGCATGATATGCATTTGCTAGAAAAAAATGTAAAGAAAAAAATAGAAAAAAAAAAGAATGAAAAAAATAAATAAAAATGTGTGCATTTTTAATTGAAGAGAAATATACCTTTCGGGCAAATACATATTATGCGCTCGCGTTTAATACTATACTTATTATACCGACCGGGTTCGCTTGTCCTAAGCTTATGTATATATATTCAATAATCATATTATAGTCTCATTTAAGCCTGGAAAAAACGTTTACAAGCATTTACAAAAACCTTATCACAATTTTAACTGTGTTTTTGCAAAAAGCCATCTCATATACTGCACTACACATAGAATAATGGCATTGATTCTGCAAAACCCGATAATCAGTGACATGGCTATATGCTGTTTATTTAATATAATATCTACCTATAAAAATTATACCCTAATAACCATCTACTTATATTTCGAATAATCGCGATACAAACAAGTGCTCATGGTAATGCTACGGAAATTATTATGGAATATCAATGAATTTAATATCACTTATAAATTGGTGTATTTTTCTTGCCTTTTTACTTCTCTATGCTATAATCTAATAGCTAGTGATTTCTCTTGGCTCGATTGCGAAAGATGCTGTCTAACTCAATTTTTTGTTTATTAATTCCTTCTTTTTTTTCTTATCGGGGATCAGATAATGCCATTTCTATTTACGTGCTTATGTACTACTTAAATATTGTGATATATAATCTAGAGAGATTTTTTTTTTTTTGCTGTGTCAATTACATATATAATATTTATATACATATATATATATTTATATATATAAATATATGTATGTAATATTTACGGAACGTCAATATAATACACGGTTACATATTAATTAAAAAATACATCTTATTATACCTAGATATTTGTGATTTGAAAACAGAAATATACAATTGTAAAAATGATAAAAACTTATAATTATAACGATGAAAATTACGTTTCACACATCACATTTTAGGGCCAAATATAAAAAATAAAATTGATTCATTATAATAGGTATAATATATATATATAATATATATATATATACGGCAATAATAATATAAGAACTTCGGCCATTTAAAGATAATTGTTTTTTTTTCGTTTTTTTTTGTCTTTTCTTTTGTTTTCTTCACGACGATTATACACGCAGAATAATTATATGTAAATAAAAAAAAAAATAAAACAAAAAAAAAGCAACCAAGAACAACATTGCCTATCAGTTTAAAGGATCGGTATATATATACTATAAACATTTCAATACTTAAGGAAATCAGTCTTTAAAAAGAAAAAACGGTTATACGGAATATATGACATAGTATACATATAGTATTAGCAGTGATTAAAATCTAATAATGAAAAAAAAATTTGAAAAAAAATAAAAATAAGAATTCAATTGGATATAAAACGCATACGGAATAAATAGGTATTTCACTGAACATATATTATTATAATTGTCCTTTTTTTTCAAATCTATACGTATGACAAAAAAAAAAGTATAATGCGTCTCACATAATTATGGTGTGGTGATGAGTTTGATCAATTGACGAATCAACCATTTCTTTTCTTCTATATAATCTATACGGAATGTATATAGATTGATATCTGTACATAATTGTATATTATATGTATACGTGTAGATACATATTATATTTAAGTAGGTACGATTTTTAAGAGAAACTCAATATTCCCTTCCGGTTTTTGTTTGTTTGTTTGTTTGTTTTTTCTTTTTTTTTGTTCTTCTTTGTTTCATTCTTTCTTTTATCATCTATCAAAATATACAGACGATGATAAATTAATTACCCAGCGTACTAGACTGTTGTCACACCTAAAAATGTTCTTCTGTTTATATCGATATTAACGAGTTTCAAAGCGTCGGATATTATATTATTCGCGTTACTTCGATATCTTCTATAATAGTTTATGCGCTAATTTCAAGCATTTCTTCATCGTAATCCTTTTCTTCAAAAGCCTCTATATTGCAATAGATCTAATAATCCACTAAGTTTATACTTTTAGTTTTTTTTTTTTTTCTTTTTTTTTCACCTAGTAGTAGGTATCACTACGACGAATATTTCATTAATTCTTTATATTCAATATCAAACTTCAAGAGCTTCTGCATATACTGTATAATCAACGATTTATCAACTCTCCGAAAATCTGTAATTCCATTTTTTTGTTAATATTAATTTTTTCACAGACTCTGCAGGCCATCTTTAAAATATATTAAACTCATATTGGACAGCGTTATTGATAAATAAATAAATTCTTGATTATGATTAGTAAATTACGTGCTCCTTAAAATGTGCTATTTTCTTCTTAGTATTATAACTATAGTGATTATAGTATTTAAAGCAATGAAATTTCTTAAATTAATCAACGAATCTGACTCGTTACAATAAGAAGCTTTCAAATACTTGAGCGTTTTTGTTTTTTGTTTTTTTTTCTTTCAACGAAGTTCGAATAATCGATGTGGTTAGTGCATCGCGTGATTTGTGCCAGGTCTGATCTTCGGCGAAGATCAGGCCGAAAAACTATCTTCAAATTTCGATTAATTACGTTGATTTCGTTTATATATGTAAATATATGCTGCTGTTGTTTAATATGTGAAATTGCGGATTATAGAAAAATAATTCACAACCTAGTACGCCGGAAGAATATCTAGACGGCCGAGTCTTTGCCAACAAACCCACTTTTCGATACTGATGTTTTACCGTTGAAATTCACTGATGTTTCTCGCCGAAGACCCGAGTCGATTATCGGTGTTATTTTCTTCTCTTCTCTAAGAGGCTCCTTTTCTTCTCTGGAAAATTTTCAAAATAAACGTTATTAGTTTCTGATCGATTTTTATCACGTGATTACACAAATTGAATTACATATTGATGCGACATCCAGTGCGTGCATCATGCGAAAAATTATGTAAAAAAAAAGAAGAAAAAAAAAAGAAATAAAGATAAATTTTCAAAAGAGCGAAACAATTGTGCCACTGTTTTTTCAAACATTCACGGCCCAAAAAAATTCACGCGAAGCGTGGGTAAAACGTCCATTATCACACTGCGTGAAGTAAAAGAATTTTCGATACGTTCGTGAGGTGAATCTTTGGAATAATTATCAGCATGTATGCAATACATGAGAGCTGTTTCATCTCTGTTTTGCAAACCGACCTCTGTATATTATCGTGTGCCAAAAAGATATCTGAAGGTTAAAAGCCGAGGCGAATTCCATCGATTATTTGCTCAAGAAGTAGGTACTACATATACAAGAGTATAAGTTCGCCAGACTGTGCCACATGACTCAGAAATTTACATTTGAACTTTCAAAGTCGATAACTTATATGAATGCGTCTCGTTGCAGGATTTGGGTTGAATTGAGTTTATTTTACTGCTATTAAATTATATAGGCTTTTGTCGAAAGGACAGAAGAAACTTCGACACGAAACTTAGACCATACTGAAACTCTATAGAGATCTGCATTGTTAAGGTGGTTCCCTGCCCAATTCAACCTGTTCTAAAAACATTGGGCCGAACGCGTGCTGCACGGTGATATTAAACGGAATATCTCCAACCGGGCACCGAGAACGGGAAAACGGGCTCTGTGACGCAATTATATTGGCGATTTCGAACACGTAGGTCCCAAAACATGTTCGTTTCACGCGAAGATAGAGAAATGGCGTGAAGAATAAAATTTAAAGGTTTAAAAGTTGAGCACACCAATTCAGCCCAATGTTTTCAGAACAGGTTGAATTGGATAGGGAACCACCTTAACGGTGTAACAGTAGGTATGAGTAGGTGTAGCTGTAATTGTACAGTACGCAAGATAACTTATTACGCGCATAACGAATTATTATGACCGTACAGCTGTTGAATATTGTAACCGAAAAAATCCATGCAACATTGCCAAAGCTTGAGCATATTATCATTTATTTAGCGATAATGAGCGAACTAATGATGTCTAGAGGCTGATTAAGGATTGAAATTGAATTTGCTGAAATTAAACAAAGATGGTTGGCGGCGGGCGTTATAGGCGAATATAAACTCATTAGGAGATAATACATGCTAATTTTATCAGCCAGCAGATGCGGCGTAGTTATTATCTCTGTATATCGTTTTATTAAAATGAACTTCATAACAAAATTTCATTAATTAGTATATTCTTTAATTGTCATATTCAAGGAATAATATCGTATGTAGGTACGTCACTGCCGCGCACATCATCAAATATTTACACATATTGATATTGACCTGGTGTTTCAAGCACAATTAGGTATATAATTTAAATGAGAAAGAGACATGCTGAATATATAGGCATATATATACACTTATATATATATATGTATATAATAGGTATATAGTATATAGGATACGTGTGAACAATAATAATTAAAGAAATAACTTCATGCCAATTTGAATAATATTCATTCTTACATAACGGTATGTTTGACTAATTTAATCGTATTTTTTCCACTGTCCGACTCTTGGATCGCTGTTACACCGGCGACATTGGCCATTTTTTGGTCACAATACGGCAATGGAAACCGCCAACCGTACAGACTATATGGTATCAGGAAAGAAGAAGAAGAAAAAGAAAAACATGAAAAATCTATCATCTATTTTATGAGTCATTTTTTTTTCTTTTTTTTTTTTTCACAGTGGGTTAGAATATGCGAAAAGTTAAATTATTATTCAAAAATGGCATATGACGACTGACGCCCACTCGTTATTAACCAATTCTTCGCTTCTTACGACACTCGAATTTGCTTTATTAAGTAAACTTAAAAATGTCGACGTTACGTCATACGTAATCAGCATTACCTATACGTCTTGCGACGTAATATTCAGATTTCAAATTTGAGACGATTACGCCGTTATTTCTTTCACAAATATTTATACGAATCGACGAAATGTAAGTAACTCTACTGCGTATGTTGATGTCGATTAAAATCATCGTATATTTAAATGGCTATTAAATATGTATGGGACATACCATACCAAATCGATCTGGATCTAGCCCTCTCGATAGACCTTTCGGATTCGGTTCACGATTCTTTACGTCGTTGTCCCAACTCTAAAAATGACTTAGATTTTTTATTCGAATTTCAGAAAAATTGTCTGATTTACTTATGATTTTTGAAAATGAACACATCGTAGGCCATAATTCTAAAATTTTCATTCAGAAAAATCTTGTGTCAAATGTCAAAATTGTTTAGCCTAGACCCAAAATGTTTCGATAAAAAAAATTGCAAAAAATTGGAAGCACATGAAAAGTTTTATCGGTTTTTCACTTTTTTCCAATTTTTTTCCATTTTTTTTTTATCGATACGATCAAACGAAAAATACAGTGAACCCGGTTCCACTTTGAGTCTAGGCTAAAAAAAAATTGATATTAGGCACAGGATTTTAAAAATTTTTTCCAGATTTTAGAATTATGTCCAACGATGTGTTCATTTTCAAAAATCATAAGTAGTAAGTCAGACAATTTTTGAAAATTTCAAAAAAAAATCCGAGTTCTTTCTAGAGTTATAGGACGATAACACGAAAAAAGGTGATCCGAATCGGAGAGGTCGAGGGTCAGGCCCAGGTTGGTTCGGTATGGAACACCCCATATGTATAATATATAGGTACTAGGGTATGTCTAACGAAAAAATCTACATTATATGTTTTTTTTCCACTCTTACCACTGAAAACGTTAGTTTTTTCGCGCGAAGCAAGATTATCTCTAAGAAGTTGTGCAAACTATTTTTCTATGTTCATTTGAATTTTTGAAGTCTACTGACATACGACCTTTTTGATAATCACGAAGAAGGGATCTCTTGGCTCGCTCATTTCAGATCTGGAGTCGGAATACAGCTATTCAAAATGGCGGGTGGACTGTTTTGCATCGGTATTTATAATCAAAGGTTTTTTTATACGACTATAAATTTAAATCTGATTCGAAAACGTTACCAATAATAATTCACATTTATATGTACACTAAAAATCCTGATTAGTAATTTTCATGCTACTTATAGCGTGCGCCGTCTACAATTTCAATCAATAATTTCGGTATTTTGACTTCAGATTGAAAATAAGCGACCCGAAATACCATAGAGTACCTACTAATTTCGATGTAAATCAGTCCGCCTTCCATTATTCTATATTTTGACTTCAGATCCGGAATGCGAAAGCCAAGAAACCTCTTTTGGGCGAGTTTCAAGAAAGTCACATGTAAGGAGAAGTGCGGGTTGAAAAATTCGAAAAAGGGCTCTGTATGCGCACTTCGGAAATAATCACTTTTCCGCCCTAGGGCGAGAAAGATAGAGCTGGCGGTACGTAATAGTATATTACATACCTAGGGCAGTAAAATAAGGAAGGTCCCAGATCACATGTGATTGTCGTCCGAGGCGAAGCCGAGGTCGACAAACATGTGATCTGGGGCTTTCTTATTTACTGCCCGAGGAGTGTATACGATTTTTCGCATCGACGGAGCCGAAAAACGGGAACTTCGTCCCGCGCAGCGGAACGAAAGTTGTCGCTTTCGGCCCGGAGGTGAGAAAAAGGTATTTTACGCTCGCTAGACACGCCTCGAAAATCAAACTTTCGAAGCAGGTGTTGCAAAAAATGTCGTGTGTATCCCGGGCGGATAAGTGATCCCTCACTCGTACGGAGTTTACAGTCCTCGTCACGGCGTGCGCGGCATTTGGACTCGCGGGCGGGAATCGCCTAATTTCCGCCCTACTCTCTAAATTTGAATCAGTGAAAATTCACTGATTGCAGTTATAAGTCTGCCACTGAACCAATCAGTGGCAGACTTATAACTGGAAACCAGTAACTATTCACTGATTGTCAGTAGTTTTCACTGATTCAAATTTAGAGAGTATAGATACACAATATACTATTGACCCCTCGTGCGTCAAGCTCCAACTTTACGTACGCGGGGTCAGCATTGAGATATAATAGTTGCTTTCGTTTAGAGTGGTGGGAGTAGACTGCACCCTAATACATATAAGGATGAATCCCACCTTTGCGCTGCGAAGCGAAACGAACTTTTCATTAACATGTTTTCTTAGGAGTGTGCGTGTAATCTTCCATAAAAAGCATAAGAAAAGCATGTTAATGAAACTTCGTTTCGCTTTCGTTTCGCTTCGCAACGCAAAGGTGGGATTCATCCTATACATATAAAAATTATAAAGCGTAATGTATACCTAAGACTGAAAATTTGATAGGACGAATTAATGAATTGAATAAATGAATGATCGGTATATCTATATGATATGATAGCGCCATACTTGCCAAAGCACAACGTGTAACTGAATTCTAAAAAAGAATATATATCATCTTGCAAATGAATCAGGATAAATTTTAGATATGTATTAACATTTATTTTCAATTCTCACCTTCCAAGCTTTGCATCGTCCTCATCGACTGGCTTTCTCCTGGACCTTTCGCATACGTAAAATATGATTCCTGGGGAATAAAAAATAAGAAAATCTCATGAGAATGTGATTAGGCAGCATTACCAGTCGGTGATAATAATTAGTCTCACGTACTTTTCAGGATATATAAATATTAATATAACAGATACAGCGATGACGTTTAACTTGAGCAGTTTACATACGCTGGTGCTTAAAGATATATAGTATATACAATTATACATAGTATATAGTATATAATATATATATATGCGTATATACGTGTATAAACCGAGTTTGAATGTCATAATATTTAGACAAGGACGAACTAGTTCAAGCAATATTATCATTTACATTTTCTTTCATAGTGTAACGTCGGTTATCCATCAATGCATGTAAATATGAAGATGAAATAATAAAGCTGTCCAGAAATTATATTGTATAAATAAATGAACCACCATTCGCATAGGGACGATTTTTAAATGAACGTCTAGATGAAACCAACCTGTTTTATTAGCACAGCAACAGATAACGTCGATTACTATTATCAGTAGGAATAGTGCCGCTATGACGATCCCGATTATCGCTGCACTCGAAATTAGAGGTCCTTCGTGTTGCATTACTGTATTTGGACCTTTAAGGAATAAGATACGTGTCGTTAATGTACATATATAGTACATGTCAAATGATGTTCAATATAGATGCTGGTATAATTATTTATATTATTATATAGTTAGTGCGAAAGCAAATAAAGTATGTTTGGTGATTTGATTCGATCTGATATGCTGCAATACAATATGTATATATATATAATATATATAAGTATATAATATATATATATATATATATATATATATATATACATGTAATTATGCATGCTATTACGATAAGGTCGATGCTGCAGTATGATAATGAAAATCGAAGGGGTTGTTATTTTTTCATTCGATGAAAAATTTTATTGAAAACCTCACTGGTATGTACTTGATCACTGGTCCATTTACTTTTTAGGGTAATAAAAATCGTAATACATAGGTACGTATTGAACTTACGATTATTTTCTAATAATTTTTATCTTTTCATTTCTAAAATATGTTCGAATATTATATATGGTGTATTGTATAACTAAGGTATAACAAGTTAACCCGTGTATAAATCGTTTTAACATGGTCTTTGAAGTAAATCTGATAAGGTTAACGCAAAAAAACAAAATATAGGTACATATATAAAATAAAATAAAAAAATACAAAAAAGTTATCACCAAACACGTTTTATTTTAGTTCCTGAAAGGGTGCCAAAATCCGTCTTTATCAAAGCAGAACCAAACCAAAATCTAATTTCAGATATAGGTAAGTATGAGTGTATGTCGTAGGGGTTGGTTAATAATAAAATTGAATAGAGTGATATAAGTAGGTAATATGTAGCATATTATAGTATAGGTAGTATATGTAAAAAAGCGATAGATTCTTGTTAATTGCCAAAAAGCCCAAGAAGCCGAATTATCGTTGTTAGTCTACGCTAGACTATTCTAACAATATTTTCTTTTGTTTGAATAGATTTTTGATTATTTAATTTATGTTTTTATTCTTTTTTATTTTTATTTTTTGCAATTTTTGCAATTTTTCGATACAAAAATTTATACTACGTACTTGATATTTACCAGTTTCTGGTCGCGGTGTATCCCCACAGGACAAAAGCAGGCAAGCAAAAATAATCAAGACAGTCGTCAAAGAAACCATCTCAAATCGATCACATGATACGTCATTTATAGTAGGTATAAATATAAACTATCGCGTAATTGGAAGTGACAATAAATTATAAATGAATAATGATTAATACGTCATTCCCAATTTGTCAAATAAAATTATAATCATAATGATATTGTAATATTCGTATATGGTATACAGAGCGATTTTCTTGAAAGTGACACGAAAAAGCTAGTAAAAAATATCGAAGATTTTAGGTAAAAAATTTCTTTCAACAATTAGATATGATTTGAACTGGCTTCTCCGAAGACATATATATATAAACGGGCGTTTCACTGAATACTCTTATATATTTTCATATATTTACAATATATTCCACAAGAAACTATTTACCTTCATAAATACGAGTGTTACGCGTTTGCATATGTGTGTGTATTTGTGTGTATATATGTATTTATGTGTGTCCTGTGTCTTAGATGATAATCGAAATCGAATTATTTTATCTTGGGCTAAATAAAACCGCGGTATGCAGATCAATTTTTATATACTCGCGATTATTTAGTAGTAATAAACACGTTGATTTTTCCCTATTTTTATAATAATAAGAACTTTAGCCCAAGACATTTATAACGATCTTTCAATTATTTAAACTGGCGTGTTTCAATCAACACTTGACATACAATAATAATTGTTATTTTTTTTTTTTTTTTATCTTCTCTGCTGTATCTAATCTTTTCTCTCATTCGCGAAGTTAATTTCAATAATCATGTGAAAGCGTTTGAATTCTCGACTAATTTTTTTTTTCTTTTTTTTTTTTTTCCATATCTAGGTAGTATATAATAGTATATATGTTAACGAATATTTATCGTCGCCGGAAATAGGCTACACATAGTAATAATATATATATGCATATATACATATATAATGTACTGATGTACTGATATACTGAGAGTATAGTATGTACTTTAGTAATTACACAATGCCATATCCAACAGGCAAGAACAAAACGGAACAAAAAAATTTTAATAAATGAATAATTGCGAGTAGTAATTTTTTTTTTTTTTTCGTACTGAATTATTGAATTAAATTTTTTATACAATGAAAGTAAAATTGAACTCAGCATTTCTCAGATTTTGTAGAAAAAGAAAAAAAAAAAAAAAAAAATAAACGCAATTAATTCGTGTATTACAATTATCGCGGCAATCGAATTTATACCGCAACTCAAAGATAGCAAAAGAAGAAGACGAAGAAAAAAAAACAAAATTATGATACCCCACGTTCAAGTTTATTCAGCCAATAATAAACTGTATTGAATGACTCATATTGATTATTGTTCTTTTTTTATTTTCAGTTTTCTTCGTCAACCTTATATCGTATGTAGGTATATGTATAGTATAGTATGTATTCGAGTATATGTGTATCGAGTGGCTCAAAAAATAGAAGAAAAAAATTAAAAAAAAAAAAATAAGAAAGAAGAAAATAAAAATAATTAAAAAAAAAAAAAAAAAAAAAAAAAAAAAACCAAAGGAAAAGTTGAATTATCAAAACGTATGCCATTATGCTGCGCGTATATTATATGGTCTTAATTTTTCAACTTCTAAATTTATATACGCTAATATATATGTATACATACTATATATGCGTATATTAATTGGTGATCTTAGGTATTTTCAATAATGATATATCGCATATATAATAATATACATTATATACACATATATATATATTTATATAAGAATATAAGAATATAGATAATATAATCACTTTTATCTACCGTATATATATATATATATATATATAAGTATAATTATTTTGTCAGCAATGACAATATCGATAATAATAATAATATTAATAATAATAATAATAATAATAATAATAATAATGATGATAGTAAAAATAATGATAATAGATAATAACATAATAGTTCTAAGATGACAATAATATAGATGTATACAATAATAATATTACAAATATATATGCTATAATGATAATCTACGACTTTCACTAAGAACTAATATAATTGAAAAATGTATACATAATATATATTGAGATTGCAAAATGCGAGATTGCTATAATATTTGTGAGAGAATGGTAATAATAATAATAATAATAATAATAATAATAATAATAATCATAATAATAATAACAATAACAATAATAATGATAATGATAATAATAATAATATTTCACAGATCATGCGCACTAAAACATATATATTTTCAATCTAGTCAAGCGAAACTATATAGGTATACCTATAATGTAAATAAAAAAAAAAAAAAAAAAATGTTTCCCATGAACAACATTAATAATTTTAGATGAGCCCAAACTACTGCAGAAAACGACTAATGGCTTTCGTCTGTACTTGTACACCATATCATTATATATTCGAGCTTTTACAGTTATTCTTTATCTACCTATATATTTATATATAGTAATTTATTTATTCATCTTTTATTCATATTATATTTTACTACATTATTAACGCGGAGTACAATCGAACGGTAGTTAAATGGAAAAAAAAAAAAAAAAAAAACGAATGAAAAAAAAAAAAAGAAACATGCGAATCTTTGGTACAAACGCAAATAATTGCACAGACGACAGCCTTATACGTATACATGACATGTAATGATAAGAAGGTATAATTTGATCATTAATGTTCATAAAAAAAAAAAAAAAATAAATAAAAAAAAAAAACACAATATCCCATTTTCAGCCGCAGTTGTCTAATTGGATAAAAACGGATTTTCGCACAGTAATTATTTCATTTATCTTTTTGTTCTGACATATATATATAGTAGACGTATATATGTGTATGTATGTATGTATGTATATTAAGTTCGTGCATAAGTATATATATATATATATTTTATATATATTCTTACTTTATATAATATTATGAAGATCCATGCAAGTTAATAATTACACCGAATGTATAATTCCTCGAAATATATTTCATACTAAATTTCTTATGAAAATGTGTGTATATATATACCTAAGTGGGTATATGTCCAATACTATTATACATTTCATAATCGCAAAAGTTTTTTAAAGTATGATTATCTAAAAATATGTCCATATATCTGCTAATTGGCGAAAACAAAAAAAAACAAAAACAAAATAAGTAACCGAAATAAAACAACAATAAAAAAAAAAAAAAAAAATTTAAACAAAAAAGGAAACGAACTAAAAAAATCAAATAAAAAAAGGCATTTGATATTTTTTGGACACGGATATTAATATGAGATTCGTTTTTTTTTCTTTCTTTTGTCAGTTTCGATGTAGTCGAGATTTCTTATCTCCCGTTTTTTTTTTTTTTATTCCTTTTTCTTTATATATACGATTATAATAATTATGTATAGGCATTTGGCAATATAAGGCAGTTAACTTTTCATTATTAATATTTAAATAGGTATACGCACCAATCTATCAGGTATTGTTATATATATATATATATATATATTATATATATATAGGTATATATATTTCTCAAGTAGATGCGCAAAAGCAACTAACAAGGAGGAGCCAGAAGTTAATACCAAATCGTATACAAACCTTACACATAGTAGGTATATTAGAGTTTGCCCTTCGCCGTGGCACCAGGTGAAACCTCGTGATCAAGCGACACACGCATCACCTGGTAACACCGGTAGGAACTCCGTCGCTATAGTATAGCTACGATACAGGGTTACCGACACGACCAGTTACACAACGATAAATAGATTCAATCGCGTCCGCAACGGTATTATGTTTTATACAATATGCGATTATTCTGAACAAAATTCATTGAAATAGGTATAATTTTTCATTCGCCTTTTCAAATACGTACAGGTATATATTTTGTTCAAACTAACTCTGCCAAACAGTGTTCTGGCATTTGGTATATATGAATAAAAAAACAAAAAAAAAAGAAACAAAAACGTACCAGTACGTCTTCAAGGATTAGAGAAAAAAAAAAAAAAAAAATGAGCATTCAACAATAAATATCTTAGCATTTATATATGTTAATATAATAATTACTTAACGATGACTTGGGAATGTATTTTTCCACCTTATACAACATCCTACGTTAATAATTATTAATGCAACTTCTGTAACCCAATACTATTTATATATCTCATTACGTTATTTTTCATTTTTGATTATTTTGATTTAAGGCATCGATCGCGGTGGGTTAGCTTATTCATTCTACAGACCCAGCGTTTATTTATTTTTTCTTTTCTCTTTTACCTCACTTATGTAACAAGTTCGCCGCTAGATGTCACCGTATGTATTTTCTCAAAATATCAATTGGTATGACGTATAAGGAAATCCTGATTATTTTACATCATTGTTAAATAATTATTTCACTTATCATCTCGTTGATGAATTGTTATCGTTTTTTTTTTTGTTTTTTTTTTTTTTTTCTTTCTTTCTACCCGTATAGGTATATAGAAACTAGTGAATAATTTTTACCCCCAATTATATGTATAACGATCACGCTGTAACGTGTATATATATAAGTATAACTGAACAATAGTCTTGTGTACCTGAAGTTAGGTATAGATAACGGGGAAAAATTCTCAGAATGCATATAGTTGGAAAATAAAGTACCAGCCTGGGATATAGTGATTGTTTATGAAACGAGGGATAGAATTAACGTTGACACTATGACGCACAGGGCGAGCTTGGAAGCATCTCGGCTTCCAAGTGCTTCTCCGCCGTTCGGGTTTCGATCTGAAGGTTCTTCGCCATCTGATTTTGATCAATGATAAAGAAAAATTTTCTTATATCAAAAATAATTCACTGTTATACTGCAGGAATTTGGATTATTCCTTTCATCACTAATCATATTCTTTGACAACGTATGTATAAGATATAACAGATAAATAGCAGAACAATAGTGATAGCCTTTTTATTCCCAGACAATAAATAAATGTAGAAAAATTAGAAAAATAAATAAAAATAAATAAAACATGAAAAATAGTGAATGACTCGAAAACAATTTTAGATATTGTTTCAATTCAAAGAGCATTCGAACTTTTACGAACAGACAATGAAACGAATATTGAATTTTTTTTTCAGACATTATATATTAATACCATTTCAGGAGCAAACGAAGCAACTGAACACAAAGACGAAATATATATATATATATATATAGAAAAAAAAAAAAAAAAAAAAAACGAAACAGGGAACAAGCAGTGAAAATTCTTTTCATGTCTAATTCTTGCTGAAAATCGACACAAAAGAAATACACATATTCATAATGACGAATCTTTTCCGTCAATGAACGACAGGAAAATTGAAAATGATTAAATTGCTGGATATTAGTATGTATATAAATGCATTTTACTCACCCTTGGCAGTCTTAAACCTCATGATTCCCGGCAGACTATATCCGAAAGCATTGTGTGCCTTGATCTCAGCCTGGTAAAATGTGTCCGGCTGCAACTTCTTTATCCAATGTCGAAGTCTGTTGGTGCCTGTGACTAGATTTTCTATACAGCCACCCTGTATCTCCCAATTACCATTTACTCGTAGAATCGGACAGCATCCAACTTGATATGAATCAATGGGCTCCCCATTGTCGCTCGGATTCAACCAGCTAAGTTCGTACTGAGTGCTATACTGAGAAATTTCGTAATCCAGCCCAGCACCGGGTTTATTGAATATTTTAGGTTCGCTGGGCACAGATGGCCTGAGTGTCCTTTCGTGGAGATTTTTTCCCCAGTTTCCAGATCCGACTTCGTTCTGTGCGCTAAACCGGAAATCGTAGTAGGTCTCCGGGATGAGCTTTTCCAGTATGTAGGGCGAACCTAAAACCCAATATTAATTCCCAAATTGTATATAAACTTAGTGCAATACCCCGAAGAGTCGAAATGGTAACGCGGAGGTCAGTCGAGGGGTTTGAGCCATTTCAAATTTGGAACTTTTTAGTGAACGCGTCATTGGAAATCGAACTCTAGCCGAACCGTGCTGATCTTGAATCTTGAATTTTTCGATGCAGTATGTTATAAAGAATGATGATGATGATGATTTTACAAAATTGGTCACCACGTTTAATAGGAGGAGAGTGTGATTGAATGGATCAAGGCGAAAACTCCCTGTAATCGAACCCTTCGGTGGAACAGTTCTTGAGATATTTCAACCCAACCATATGACATATGGTAAGATACTGGAAACTTGAATAGTGTACAGACAGGTATCCAAAAACGGATGGAATATGTGAACGAAAACACTTCTTTGTTGGTCCGCTCAGTATAGAATAAATCATCATACAAAAGCGCTGAATTCCCAAGTGGGTAAGTTATGTTATTTTTAGTCAATGACCATACAGCCCACTGTTGAAAATCTGAAGCATCTCAAACGCAAGATTTCATTGATGTGTAAAGGAAAAATAAAAACAAAAAAGTGCTCACCACGCGCCCAAGTCTTATTCATCGCGTTTGTCCAAGTTTGATCCGACTTTTTGTACTGCACCGTCAGTGTTTTTATCTTAAGATAAATTTCTGGCGGTGGTGTAAGATTGAATTTGACGGTAGTTGCTGTTATATCTGCGATAGTAGCTTGGAGAAGTTCCTCGGGCCTGTAGGCTTCCCTAAGTTCAACGTGATGGTCTCGAGTTCCGTGAATGTTCGAAGCAATACACTTGTAGTTGGCATAATATCTCTTGTCAAGTGGTAAAATTGTGAGGGTTGAAATCGGGCCTTTGCCAATGATCGTGATCTGTGGGTCTGCGTCAATCTCATAGCCGTTCAGCTGCCATCGAATAGTTGCGTTTGGTATGCTTTCAGCAATACAGGTGAGGTTGACTGGCCGCTGGTCCCACGACCATATGGTGAGATTATTCATGGTTGCAAAACTCGGGGGAAACTCAACGGTCAGATGTCCAGTTTTCCAAGAATCGCCCCCCTTGTTACTAGCGATACACTCGTAAAGCCCATCGTCGGAGCGAAGTAAATTCTCAATAGTAAGAATGGCGGTTGTTTCACCGGTCAAATCGTCTATCTTGTTCTCCAGGAGGATCCTGTCGTCATTGAACTGAACACCGATGACAAATTGCTTATCGGCGGTATGTTTCCTGAATGTTACCTTCGGTGGGGGTCGTCCAAAAGCTTTGCAAATTATCTCAGCCTTCTTCTCAACCGGCGCAGTCACGTTTAGGAACTCCATTATCTTCGGCTTGACCAAAACGGAGACCAAAATTACTGAGCTAGCTCTACCAGCCGCGTTTGTAGCAATGCATTGATATTCCCCAGCGTCGTCACGGTTCACGTTCGTTATGGTTAAAATTCCAGTGTCTTCGTCTACCCCGAATCTATCAGCGGTCGCCAAATTTTGCTGCGTCAATGACTTAATCCAAGAGTATTTCGGTGGTGGTTTTCCTATCGCTTTGCACGGAATGTCCGCGTTCTTTCCCTCTGTTATCTCAACGGTTGGATCAGTTTCCTGCATTTGAGGCCTTTCGTGAACTTCCACCCTAATTGCTCTCTCAGCAAGTTGTCCCGTGTTTGTTACCGATGCTCTGCACGTGTATATACCATCGTCAGATTCCTGTACGCGCTTTATCTTCAGGGCATCGGTCTCGATGATGAAATGATCATTGGTCGTTATTAATTCCCCATTGTACAGCCAGTCAACGGACGGTGATGGCCGGGCTCGAACCCTGCACCTTATGGCGAAGTCTTCCCCAAGGATGGGGTACTGGTTGGTTGGTGCATCGTCCCACGTAATCGCGACTGATGGACAGAAAAGTTTATTTTCGTTTTATTTTATTTTCGTCATTCATTTTTCGATTTTTCACGAGGATGAAGGAAAACGATGTTGATATTCAACAAGTATTACCAATTGTTTGGATCGTCACGTTCCGGACCATGTGATCGGTGTTGGTGTAGTCAGCCTGGCAGGAATATACGCCACCTTGATCTTCTTGAAGTGAGTTCAAGAAGAGAACCAGCTTGTTACCTTCCCGTATTTCAGTGTACATTGGTGGTTTTGAATTGCCTTGTACCAGGCTGTTGGAATTGAAAACATAATAATTAGAATGCGAATTGTCTTGGACCTATGAATGTTTGTTAGTGAAATCTGGAAAGTGACATCCAGCCATATGGAGGTTTATAGAGAGGCGATAGATTGGCAGGGACATTGGCAAGAGATTCACACTGGACATAAACTCACGTGAACACATTTATTAGTCAAAAAGTCAAAGCACGACAATTTTTCAATTGCACATTATTCGCAGAACGCACTATACCCAGATCTACCTGATCTGATCAGATCGGCAAAGATAGTATACGTTTTAGTTTCATCAAAGCATGTGCTGTGCACACAGTCCATATATATGGTCACACGTAAAACATACCAAACACACAACGTGTGAGTGTAACTTATAAAAATTGACAACGCATTACGCATAATTATCCGTCCACCGTGTAATGAATACGGAGCGGCATGAATATAGATGGGAAAGCATATGGTGAGAGGAAAGGCTGAGTTGGGTTGGGTTAAGTCTAGTTAGGTTGGGTTAGATTAGTTCAAATTAGATCTGCGTTATAAATGGCGATTACAATACGCCATGGGAAAAGTTTTGTTCAAAAACTTATATGAACTTTTGTAGCATTTTCGATTTTTCATCAGTAAATAAATTAGCTAAGAATAGAATTTCAATCGCGAAGTATTGCAGTGGTCTGTTCGTGAATGCTAAAGAGTTAAAGAGACACATACACATTATATATACATATACAGCGAAAACATGGTTTGAAATTATTTACAATTAGACAGCGTGTGAAAATACTATATAAGTAAAAAAAGAAGAGATAAAAAAAACAACAAACAAGTGAATAAGAAACATTGCGATGAAGAAGATGGATGAAATTGTGGAAAATAATGCAAAAATCGCAAGTCTATATATATATATATATATATATATATATACTATCTGAAATGAAAATGCTGGGTGTATAAAGATGTATTTGATATAGCGATATGTGTGTGAATTAATAAAACTGAGCAATCATAGAACAATGTGTAAATTTGTCTATGCACAAAAAACAAATTTTTTAAAACGATTAGTATAGGTAATTTGAAAGAAAAACAACAAACAAAAACAAAAACAAAAGAGAAAAAACTAACTCAGAAACGTTACGAATGTATAGTAGGCAAAGGTTTAAATAGTATGTAGAGTTAAGTAAAAACCTTTAATTACTAATGAATTGATTGTAATTAGTTGGTTTTCATCAATACTCGCCTTCCCACCGGCAAGACGCCTAATCTGCTTGCAACAATTACAAACGATTTCGCATTAGTGTCGTATTTTTGTTTGACGTAGAATATTGGGAGACATAAGAAGAAGAAAAAAAATTATGAAAAAATATTTAGATGAAAAAAAAAAAAAAAAAAAAACAATATAAAAAAAAAACCAATAAATACGCAATAAATTGATAGGTATTACATATTCGTTGAAAATTTGTGTATAATTTGGTGTAAATTTATTGTTAATTACCCGAGTCGTTCGATCACGCGATTTTGTGGGTCCCGCCATTCTATGTGGGTGATCAAACTTGGGTCAGAGACACTGGGCCTGCATGTCAACAGGTGACTGGACCCAATAGGTTTTGTCTGAATGTCACCGTTCGGCAATATCTCCAGTTCGGCTGCGTTTGCTTGTGCTGTAACAGAAAAAAATCACATTTCTATGTAATAAAGGCGCTCTTTCCCACGGGCCTGCACTCGCATAAGTTCCTCGTTCGCCGACCCTCGTGCGAAAGTTGTAATTCTGATTTCAACGGGGTCTCCGCGATTAGCGGTTAATTTTAACGAAAGTCGTGATTTTCTGTTTGACCATGATGTTCATCCGCAATGGTTATTTATACTCGTGCTGCGTTTTCCAGTTTCGACTACTTCCTCATTGAACGAAATAATAAAAATGAAAATAAAAATGAAAAATAAAACAAGAAATTCCAAGCATACTCCGACGTAGACGGTTATATTATACGTAATTAATACTCTCCCAAGTGTAATTCGCATAATTATGAATAAAGCTGATATGTAACACGTGAAGTTTAAAAACCGTAGGCCAATTATCAGGCCTCAATGCCACCGGCAAGGGCAGAAACTTGAGTGCAATAATTTAATGAACTTGACGTTCAGCCAAGTAAACTAAACTATTTTTTTAGTCTATTGTTAGCGCAGATCTTACGGCTGGAATAGTTCACTCTTTCTGGTCCGACGTTGAAGGAGTAGAGGCAGATCAAGGAAACACATAGTTTTACGTCACCGGTCATTTTGACACGTATTATACACACATGGCATATATAACACTGCCGAAAGCTACGCTAACGCTGGAATAAACTGAAATAGAAGAGTACCGTCACCGGGGAGCCAGGCAATAACAGGAAACGCAAATTGACTTAATTAATGTGAGTAAAAATGTCGAATTAATAGCTAGGAAATGTAAAACATTGTCCGTTTCCTCACTCCGATGTTCGCAGTTCTCCGCCAAGCTTTCTACATATGTACATAAACATAATACATAACATGCCAAATTCACACCCTCGCTGCAGATGTCGAAGAGGAAGTTATCGTTGTACATAAAACCTATCGAATACGGTATCGAATAATTTGTACCATCAGCAAGCATGTATGATAGTGTTGAAAAAGATTTTTTTTAGAACCATAATGTTGAAAATGTAATCAAATTTCATCGTGACTGTTACAAAAGTGAGAAACTAAGGCAAAATTTTCGAACCAAAGAGCTCTAAACATTCTTAAATCTGGCCAAAGCGTTTCCCGCTCTATTCAGCCTCGTGCGTTTTTAGCGCATAGACGACGCGACATGACACCTTTCAAACGTTAGCGCAAATTTTTTTTTGCATTCTATAAAATGTTCGCATTTTTGAGATCGAGTGGGTAATACTAAGTAGAGGGTGGAGGTGTGCTCGAAGTGGGCTACTCGTTCAATTTGACGACCCCTCAGCATTAAGTCGTAGCTCGCAGCAGTACGTCTCGGATTAGACAATCCTAAAGAAACAGTTTCCGCCGAGATTCCGACTAGGTAATTGGAGAGAAGTTCGTTGCCGGCAGAATTGCCTTTTACGTGATACGAACTACCGCCTACGTCTGCACACGTATTATACCGGGGGTGTAAGCAGCCCCTGTAGTTCGGGCGCTCAATGTGCGGACGGCGACATCTTATTTACGTTAGTTAGAGTTTGTTGGCCAAACCACCCCCGGAGGCCATTCATTGGCTCACCCTTAATGCATATACAGCCTTCTTCTAGCTGTATATATGTGTATGTATATATCTTGTACTATTTATATGCGTGTGTAGTATATAACGAGGAATACATAGGTATACACGTCTGCACAAGTATACGTATGTATACAAGTTTGCCTATATCCACAGAATCCCCATCCTATAAGAACTGGGTAGGTACACAAGGGAGGCCAAGGGTGAGGATTGAGCAAACTTCGTGACATGTTACTTGAAGTGGAAGTATCCGATCTCTGCAGCGTGGCAGGGGCGTAGAATTTTATCAAATTCCGATATCGAGGTAACGCAATGCCTCCTCGAGGGTTGCGATCTAGGGTCGAGGGTCGAGGGTTCGGGGGTTAAGGGTGTTTTCAAGACTGTAAGAAAACTTTCTCGATTAGGGTGGCTCACGATGATTGGCGCATAGTTCACCGATATTAATTTCCTTATAATCTAGGATTAGTCGGGGAGATTAAGTCGAGCGATTCCCAACTAACTAGACGATCAAGTGTAGTATATCACGCATCCCACCCATGGAGCTTATAATATACCTACAGGGTGATATTCCAGGGACATCTCGGTACTGCAAGTCTCGGTACGTCAGGCGGCTAATAAATATGTGCGCGAAATTATCAGGTTCGCCGCTCGACTATTGGGTAGCTATAGTATACTCGCAATTCACCGCCACAGATCGTAGCCATGGATTTTTCTTTCCTCTTATTTCTCATCTACGATCGGTGGCTACGATCGCGTTGATCGAATTTCGACTATACTATAGCTACCTAATAGTCGAGCGGCGAACCTGATCATTTCGCGCACATATTTGTCAGCCGCCTGACGGTCCGAGACTCGCAGTACTGAGATGTCCCTGGAATATCACGCTGTATGTATGTAAACGTGTCAACGTTTGTACCTTTACGACGCGAGCGATATACACTCTGCAGCATTATTCAAATGACAATAAACGTTGAAAAAGTAAAGCTCGTTAAAAATAACGAAAACCCAACGTCGCCGGAACTCTTTACCGAGTCGTAGCTGACGACACGAAGAGAGACTCTTCTCTCTAGCACATAATGGATAGTACATCTGTTGAGTTGAGTTGAGTTGAGTTGAGTTGAGTTTTGTACACATATGTACCTAGTTTCATAGTGACGGCAACTGTGCCTTTATTTTATACCACCAGCGCGGAACACTCTACTAATGACGTAAGGCAGTCGTAAAAGCTGTTTTACCTTTCGGCACAATATAAATGTTTGAATAGAAAACTCAGAACTATGAAAGGTTCTCATAAATTCTGATAAAGAGTACGTCTATACGACTGTAGTCGGTATAGATATTGTCGTCAGATTTCATCAAACCGGAGTATGAATGATATGTACTAATGGCGTAGGTATAGTAACCTAATTGCATAAGTAGTACACTTTCGTGCAGAGAAGTGTTGATTATTGTAGCATTAAAATGATTAATGCGAAGGTGCGTTTTCGTCAGTTTATTTCTTAAGTAGGTAAATCAAAGGCGTTATTATTTTACGACTATTTTAGTGTCAATTATACTATATCCTCGCGGCGATAGAATATATTGCTCAAGATAAATATTTATTTCCCTGTACACAGAAAGGGCAGGGTGAATTCGCAGAGGAATGCAGGTTTTACTCGAGGGCATAAAAACTGAGATAAATGAGTTCAATTATTAACGTAAGGGTTTAGCCCATGGAACTTGCGGACTAAGGGAGAGATATATAGGTCTCTGCAGTCTCTACCGGGTGTGATAAAACCGTAAAATAAACTTGATACCTATTTTCTCGTCTGTCGTCGCCATGGGAACGCCACGTAGACGTACTCTAGGTATACCTCATACATGTACACCTTTGCGAAAAATATTGACGTCTTATTTTATGCTACTGCGTCTGGACCACCGAGGGCTAGGGGGGGGGGGGGGGGAGAAGAGCCTGCAGGAGACGAAGGAAGATGACTAATATTACAGGACTATACTAGGACCCCGACGCTGCTGCAGAGGGGACGGATAAGGCGTAGAGTTGCAGGAGGAATTCGGAATGACTGCAGAAGGAAGTAAAATATATAAAATATATATTCGCATATACTACGTATATGTACATACACACGTATACCTAGATCTAGAGTTAAGGAGGGGTCCGGGAGAAGGAAAACTCTGGAAGTGAATTATTCAACTCAAGACCCTACCGCACCCCGAAACTATACGCGCTTTCAGCGAAATTTAATTCCGCTGAATAAAAGAGCGGACCGCGGACGTCAGTCAGTTTCGGTTTGTCCCGGCTGCAGCCACTCGATCAGTACCAATTCAGAAGATCCGAAACGAAGTTAGAGAGGCAGCGGTCGACGAGGTGCAGGACAGGGTGTAAGGGAAGGAGGTCAAAACAGACCGCGAAATTGCATTTGACGGAAGAGAAATGACAAATAACATTTTTTTTTTACAATAAATAAGTTTCACGGTTTTAAAGGACCGATGCGAATTTTCGCGCTGATTACGGAACCGAGGACCGTCTTATTTCCGGTCACTGAACGCCCGATAGAAACCGCAAGCTGCTAACGGAATGAGCGGCGAAACGAGCGGAGTGAAACGCGGGAACAATCAATAATACAAAACCAACTGCTCGTCTCTCGACTTTACGCGTTTTTATACTTGTTTCAGATTCGTCTCACCAACTGAACGGACAAGTATAGGCAGTCGAAATTACGTTAGCCTCGCAAACTGCGGCAACCACCGTGTTTAATAACAGGAAGTAGTCAAGAGGCAGCCATTACCACCCGCGTTCTCCTGCACGCACTCAGAATACAGTGCGGCGTTGCGAAAGCACCCTTATTCGCCTAACTCGCGACCGTATTCTAAGGACCGCGGAATTTCCATGCTGCTGATTAAGTCGAGGGTCGTGTTTCCCCACGTATATACTACGCATACGGGAATTGCCACTTTTTATTTAGCTGCACAGAGAGGGGGCAGAGTTTTCTCGTATCTAGGTGCTACTGCATACCTCACCTACCCGCGCTGTAAGAAAGTTGGCTGCATCAAGTTGCGTCAAGTGCCTATAGCCGAGCCGAATGTTCTCACCGGTTTTCGGGAAAAAGCCTAATAAATTACTGGCAAATGGTTTGAGGCTCGGCTATCACCTGGTGCAGTCTACTAGTTCACCGTATGAATAGCGAAACCCTTTTAACTAAATTGGCCTCGTTGGTTTACGTGCACGCGGGGATAACTGTCCGTCGTCATCCCTCCCAAGTATATTCACAGCCCTTGCCGCGGGCTGGTGCAGCAGCTAGATGCGAATACACATCTGTACTGTAGTAGGTACACGATTATCCCAGTTTTGGGATAATAGTGCGAGAATATTGGCAATTTCAACCCGAAGCAATGTCGCTAAATTCCAAACTGCCTTACTCGTTAAATTAAGCTTTACCGACTGCGTTATAGGCATACCTCCAGAAAATGAGTAAACTAAGCTTGCTGTTACCTGCTAGGTATATTGGACACAGAATTTTCTTCGACGCGATATCAACTGAATTTAATGAGAAGACGTTGGGGGTGATAATAATAATTGTCGTGTACAAGCGGAAGAGGGCCTTCGCACGCCAGTATGTATGTACATATTTCATATATATTATATACACATAGAAATATACATACACGAACAGCGACCCGGACGACCTGGAGTACCCAGAAGAGTGGGACCAGCGAAATGAACTGTCAATCTCAATTCTGGTTTCCCCTTTTGAGCCGGGCGCGTATAGATTACACCGAACAACGTACCTACCGCATCAATTATAAGAGCAGTTCCACCACGTATGTCAAAGCGAGTACGGTTCGAACTTTATAATATAATACCACACGACGAATTTATCCTGCCGGAAGCGAGAGCGGTGACGTGTCTTAAGGATGTGAATGTAGTATTGGTGCGGTTGGAAAATCGGTCTTAATCGAAACGCTTAATTTACTATATAAGAACAAGAAGGAGATGATGAGAATCGGTACGTATATATCATCCCCCGCATGTGTGAGACGGCAAGAATTACGTCAAAAATATCGGCGTCATTATTTTTCACGAGACACCAGAGACCCGGCGAAATATCTGATGCATAATAAATGCGCATCTCGTGTACATATAAAAATACATACATATATACATTTGTAGGAACTTGCAGTGGAACGGACAAGTTCGTATTTCGGTATGGGAAACGCAAGGGGTGCAGGTTTTTGTCCAAACTTGTTTGCAGTTCCCTAGCTGCAGCGCCCAAGGCTTTATTATTTCTGGCTAAAATGTCCCCGAAGAGCAATGCTATCGGAAATCACACCCTATACCTACCGGTTTCTACCCACATTATGTGATATATATATGTATATGCCAACGCGTGCCAGTACCCAATATATCAAAATTACTCGGTGAGGCGAGATATATATCCGAAAAGAAGGGTCTTTCCCATTAAATCTGGTCCCTTTCGGAATCGCGTTAGAATAGGGCGATAGAGTTTGGAATTAGCCGCTAGGATGACCAGCCTTAGGCACTCGGTAGGCGTTGGTCATTCCGATTTTTCTGCACGCTTAGTATACATATATATAAGATTTGGCTAAATGACGTCACTCTTTGATATCGTCTGCAACGTCAAACAGAGGGTAGCGGTCATCGAACGTTTTCATATACCTATATGTCTATACCTATATAGATATGGGATGTAGA
This sequence comes from Tenthredo livida, assembly GCA_963992785.1. NCBI lineage: Eukaryota > Metazoa > Arthropoda > Insecta > Hymenoptera > Tenthredinidae > Tenthredo > Tenthredo livida. The sequence goes on along the minus strand of OZ023068.1, from coordinate 18,262,073 downwards.
CACGTTGTGTAGGGGCGTATATATCCCTGGCCACTGGGTATCGGTCGTTAATCGTTATCTGGATGAACGGAACTTCCGCGTGAATCTGTTCCGGTTAATTAATCACGCGGGAGATTAACGAGCTGAAATTGTCGTCCCCCAAAAGCCGGAGCGCTAATTGCTTGGCCTTAATTCGTCCGTCGTCCTTATGTGACTATAAAAAATGAACGAGATTTCTTTCTCGTTTTTTTTTTTTCTCATCTGTAATAGTGATGCAGCAAAAAGTTGATAAATTGAAGCCGCACTAGCGGAGTAAAAAAAAAATATCACACAGGCATATGTGTAGCTACATAGTTTAGAATGAACGGGGGAAACTCCAGAAGTAAATTTCAAGTGCAGTCTCAAGTCCTAGACCCACTCAGACCCAAGAGCCCTCCTTTTTTTTTCCACCGGTATCGGTTTTATTAACCACTCTTAGCTTCTGGTCGAGTGTTTTTTAGAAGAAGAACAGACCAATCAATATCTCAGGCCACGTGTTCTTCGCCTGGCACGTGTCCTCGACGTTTTGTCGGACGGAAGTCAAAAGTTGCTACTTAAGAGGCAATTCGGCGTAAACGGAAAGTGCATACACAAGTCACGAAATTTACAAACAGTTTACAACCAGGTCTGCTCCTGCCTTTGGATCTGAACAATTTTTCATCCCTTCTTTATCATATTCATACGACATTAAGTATTCGAAGATCAGGATTTTCCTCGATCGATCTCATCGTCTTCAACATATCCAGACGATATTCTAAGGTTGTATATATATATATACCTTGCCGGTTTTCCCCTAAGGGTAAAAGTAATCTGACCCCATGCCGTCCGCGGCGACACTTTGCCGTCAATGAATGGTGCGTGGTATGGGGAAAGTGCGACGTCGGTTGTAAGGTACGCTGTATTATTCTGACATCCCTATATAGCACGCGTATGTATGTACTATACATATATATACCCTACGCTCTGTGTCCTTGCAGGGTCCCGTACGAGAAGTGGAGGGTGAAGTCATTTTGTCACAATAGTGATAAACCGGGCCACCCTTATACAACAGGGTAGGGTATGCGCGCACAAACGCCCCCACAATTATGCTGTTTATGTAAGGGCGTGGTTGCACACGACTAATTCACCCCAGCGTATAAATAAACTTCGTTTTATTACTTTGAAGATTGGCAGTTCCGTTCGCGAAATGTCGAGATCCACGCCGACCCACGTCGATGGTATACCTATGTACTGTGTATATACATATTACCTATATATACATATTATACCGTAAAAAGATAATTAGATTGCAGCTATCGCGTTATATCTCGTGAAATTAAACTTTGACAATTGCAGCAGCACCGAGCTATTATTACGCGAAGTAATATGATGTCTCAATTTGCGCCAATTACGAGAGGAGAGTAGATAATTGGCAATGAGCTGAGATAAACAGTCTTGTCATTCATTATCAATACCTGCACTTTGCTGCGCGTACAACTGCAGTGAACAAAGTGAATGATCAGCATGATGCCAATTTTAGCGAAATAAGATTAACGATATTTGAATGTAGGAATCATATGTGATAATATTCACGATTCGGAATAGAGATTCTGGTTTCATTTTAGAATACCTTGCCGGAGTCCTGGAGGTGAAAACTAAAACTTGAACGTCTTGGAAATCTGATTTACACCTGAAGGTGAGAGTAATGTAAGTTCTGAACAAGTTTAGGCGTGAGGTAGACTTTCGGGATTCTAGTTTAGACCTGTGGGATTCTGCAGACTTCTACAGTATTCTATAGTATAGTCAAAATTCGATCGACGCGATCGTGGCCACAGATCGTAGCCGTGGATTTTTCTTTCCTTTTATTTCTCATCTACGATCGGTGGCTACGATCGCGTTGATCGAATCTCGACTATACTATAGCTACCTAACAGCCGCGCGGCGAACCTGATAATTTCGCGCACATATTTATCAGAGACTCGCAGTACTGAGATGTCCCTGGAATATCACCCCGTCATAGTGTGATGTTAATCAGAATCTCAATCGCAGATACGCCAATTAATTCTGATTCATTCGTCACAGTTTATATGTCAGAGATATACAATGCACTTTTATCTGCAATGCACCGGGCTAGGATCTAGGCTGAAATCTGTTTTAATAGAAGAAACCGCGCGGGCGGGTGTTCGCGGAAGGCTCAGAGATGCACTCGTTCATGAAAGTAAAGTGGAAACGTAATACAGCTCCTTTGTATTCGCCACTCAGACGCCCCGGCCTCTTACTTCTAACAACAATGACACTATAGAAAACCGCGTTGAGCATATATATATACGAGGTTAAACTCGCGGCGGTAAGCCCACGTATATAAAACCCTAGACAAAATCGATCGCATCCCCCTTCTTTGATTCAGCGAAATTCGAACCTTTTCAGTAACCGTCGAGCCGCTCCGCTCCGGTTCATTGTTTCACGTAAGAGAGAAAAAAATATATAATCGAAATAGAGCGGAGATGAGAGGACAGACGAACATCTAAAATCGAAAATCACTATACGTTATACGTTACGTTGGACTAAATTTATTATGGTGTAATACGATATACACGTTACATATACCCATCTATGCTCATAATCCTCCGGTTCCTTTCTGAGAAATCGGTCCTACCTACGTTTCCGATGTAGGTATAGGGTACCCTGCATATGCAGAAGGTACGAACAGTCGAGCCTGTATCGAATGTCTTGCGATGACGCACGCGAATCTCAAGGGTGATGTGTTATCGTCAACGAGCTTTCGCAATAAGCAGCGTACCAGATCCCGGGGATATCGGACAGTTCAGATGAGTAAATTCGTGATCAGTAAATTGTACTGGACGAATACTGCGATCAGTGATCACGTGTTATCGAAAGCGCTTTAAAATGTGAAGAAAAATTGAAGAAAAAAAAAAGAGGTAAATTTTTTTTCTTCAGATTTTGATGAATACTAGAATTAAAAAAAAATTGGATAACCTGCGATCAGGTTACATAATTTTTCGTCGGTCAATTTCGACACGGGTAAATTTTTATTAGCTAAAATAATCAACGGCGGACACGTTTTTGATTTCATTAAAAATATTTCCCGGGGTCCATGCGGCTGTGAGCGTGGGTATACGTAACCATTGAAATTTCTCGTTTATAATATAGTTGTGTGTAGGTGTATAGAAAATACCTATACGCGAATATGGAGCAACTTTGTTATTTTTAACTCTTTAACGTAGTGGTAGTCGACTGCGCTGGGTCGCAACTAAACTGAATAGACGATACTATGATTAGATTTCTTTTTTTTTTTTTCTCCCTCATATTCTTCGTCTTCTTCATATTTTTTCTCTTACGTCACCCCCCTACACACGATACACCCGTGCCAGACAGAAACTGTCGAGTTTATAAAGATGGGTAAATATTATTCCGAGACAAGGTCGCAGACTAGAAGAGAGAGAGAGAGAGAGAGAGAGAGAGAGAGAGAGAGAGAGAGAGAAAAAATTGATCTCGGAAAAATGCTGCTGCAACGCTATACTCCTCCAGACTAAACATATCGTACGAGGTAGCACAGATATTCCGAAAATTATATTTAGAGTAGATCTGCGGTAATGGAGCCTTCAATATAGAATAATAAGCTATAGCCTTTATATAAAGATAGCGCTGCACACTCTCTACTACTTGTACGTTAGTAATAATCACTTTTTGCGACGCAGAGAGAAACGCCGAGGGTGAAGAGATATAATCGGTAGAATCGAGACAATGAAGACGTGCCGGGAGGTTGAATCGTCGAGGAAATCAGATACATCGGTAGGTATAGGTGGTATAGGTGGAGGGCATACTTGTACGCGGGGGATAAAAAAAAAAAAAAAAAATTACGGCAATTTTCACTTCGTTAGCTTGGGTAGGTACCCTCGGAAAAGTAGTTGAGGTAATATAAGAGGAAGGGAATAAAATCCCTGGGGGATCCAAGGCGACCGAATTATCCTTTGAATCTACAATTAGAGTCCTGGAGCATGCGAAGCACGTCTCGCGAAACTTCTGCGAGGAATACTAAAACCACCGGCTCGCAAACAGGATCAATACCTGGGGGGGCCCCGAGGGCTATAGCCGCCGCAGAACTTCACCACAGTTATGTTGTGTACCAGCTACGTCTCGGCAGAAAGTGTGAAGTAGACAAATAATATCGGGTACCTCGCCGTATAGTCGTCCGTTTTGACCAAAAGAAAAAAAAAAAAAAAAAAAAGTACGATGAGGGTGTAAATCACTCATGGTTCTTCGATGCATTCTTTATCGAGCTGCGGTATTCAAACTACCCGGATATAGTTGTGTGATACTTACTATACGGTTTAGGCAAGGCGGAAGTAGTTCTGGTTCACACGGTACCCGGGGGCAAAGATTTTCTTTCACAACAAGTAGGTATATACTATATGCAGCGTGCAGTGCACGAGGCTTAAGGGGGACAACGTGAGCTTAACCTTTTTATTTATAATAATACCGTATGTTTAGACTCCGCGAGATAAAGTCATTCTCGAGAGGCGTATTGCGTTACGGTATAGATACTATAGTTACGAGATAAAACGAGCTTTCGATCCTAGGGCGATAAAAGCGGGACTTACAGATCTTTAGAGCTCCAACTTTCGACCAGAAATCTCAATTGAACTTCTTTCGCAAATACTACATGTCTTTTATACTGCTATAGCCACTCTACCACTATGAAGTTGTAAGAGTTGCGAGATTTCTAAGATATTGTATTACAGCTGCAGAGCAACGCTTTGTCTCATTTAAATCATACCGGTTAGTCTCACGTTCTAGCTTAACCGGCTACCGTGACAAGGTCCGGTGCATTCGCATCATGTACCCTATCCTACCTATCCTCTACGCCTATTAATAGTCAAGAGACTATTAGGACGTTTGGGAAAAAATCTTACGACCTGCACCACCACCGCCGCCATCATCGGTGATACGATTTCGATACGATAAATAAGTTGTTGGAAAAAAAAAATAGATAAAAAAACAAAAATTAGTCACTGTTTTCTTCAGCCAACAGAAATGAAGACTTACAAGGGATGAAACCCGGCGGTATGGTTGCAGGGTGTTACCGGGCGGCCAAGGCACCCCCGAAGCCCTAGAAATTAATTGAGAAAGCAGGGTGCTGCGAGCAACCCTTCGATCTAAATTCAATTATTTCGCTACCACTCAATGGCATTAGGTATATGGCTGTTTTCTATTATCAAGTTGAAGTTTAGTTGTTTACCATAGTCTGCATCAGTCTGATATATGTGTGCCTCCTATAACTCGCGTATCAATATTTAGACAGTAAACGGTGTGCATTTATATTGCACGGCTAATTGTTAGATAGCCCGCAATCTAGGTACGGTTTGATGCAATCATGTATGAATTAATTAAACAATAAGATAGATCATTTATTATGACACGTACGTGTAAGCTTACTGTGCACCTAAGCCTAAACAGGTTTATAATAAAGCCTAATGAATTCGTGGGCAAAAAGTCCGGGGAAAATTGCGATTCACCAAAATCAACCCTTATCATATTTCATGACGAGGGATATAGGGCCGGGATCACAGCGTAGAACGCACGAATTAAGTTCTATTGAAGAGCTGCACCCGCCACCCCTAAGAAACCACGTGAATTTATGATCTATTCAACAAAGTGACTCCGCGCTATACGAAAAGCTATTAATTATACACCGAGTCCCCTTTGGTAAATATTTGTACATGCGAGAAGAGAGAAGAGCGAAGTTGAAGAAGAGAAAAAAAAAAGAAGAAAAAAAAAGGGAAAAATATGAATGATAAAACTAATAAACGCGCCTTGCAAGCAACAAGTTCTATTTTCAACAATTTCTTGAGTAAACTGATAACAAATTTACAAGTCACGTATATCTATGTATATGTAAGCATATTATAATTGTACACATATGTATACCCACTATTATATATTCCGTTGATGATATTTTTTCTCACGGAAATATACTCGAAACTGATAACGCATTCGAAAAGCCATATATAACCACTTTCATATATAAGCCATTTTCATTATTATCATTTTTATTATTATTTTCATTATTTTCATTTTTAATATTCCAATAGCGGAGTTCTTTTTTTTTTTTTTTTTTTTTTTTTTTTTTTTATTGCGAAACGTGTGCGAGGAAATTCTCTTGAAAACTTTGGCAACCTGCACCTACCGGGGTCGAATTTGTAGGACTATAATTGAAAAAAAAAAACAAAAAAAAAATTGTCCTCCGTTGCATCCATTGGAGATAGAATTTTTTTTTACCGCGAGAATGAGAGTGAAGAATTCAGGTATGAGACATCGTTTCTTATGATTAAAAGAAAAAAAGGTAAACGAATATTATTCAATAAGTAATTGTGAAACTAGGAATCGAAAACTCTGAAACGAATTGAAAATTTTGTCAATTACAACTATAACGTACATATACTTTTTATTTTCACACTATATACTTCTAGACTTTTTTTGAAAAATTCAATCAGAATAATTATTAATTCAGGTATGAATCATGGGCTTAAAATTCGGAAATATTTAATCAAATCGTGATTCACTACAATCGTTGAGATGAGGCAGCCCTTAATCACTGCAACAGTGAATCACAATTCTCACGTATACTCATGATATACCGCAGCTATTTTCCTTTTTCTCATGAAAGCAAGAATCTGCGCACCGCAATGTATTCATCATTATGACTCTTATTACTTCTACTGATCATTCGGATTCGCTTAGAATTATTCATATCCGCAGTAAACCGGATCAGAATGAGACACACATACTATAGGTAGGTATATACATATATGCTATATCTCTAACCACATCTATAATCTGAGGTGTAAGTATAATAAAAAAAAAATGCCTCGATTAATTGAACGAAACAGATAAGCTTAAGCAGTAACCGCGAGAAACGGATATATACATATACATATATATATAATATGAGAACAAATTTTCTCAAATGTTCTTCACTTCGCAAGTTCGCAGTATTATACCTGCTGCAGCACGCAGGTCGCGTGATACTCTTAACCCTGTATACTTATACTTAGTCACTAGGGTAAGCTTATGCGACATGAATATTAAGTCACGAATGTCGACGAGGCCGAAGAAGAAGAAGAAGAAGAAGAAGAAGAAGGAGAAGAGGAGGAAGAAGAAGCAGCCTGGAAGGTTAATCGCCGATGCTTAGTCGCTTATGTTAGTTTCGCGCCTCGTCTGACCGGCTCCGGCCATCTTAGCTGGTATTAAGTCCGCAGAAAATCGAGCTATATGCTCGGTTTGCCAGAGCATTTACGTAGTTTATTACCTGCAGCAGCCAAGCAGTTGTACGATTCCCACAGTTGCGAGGTAGTGGAGCTAACTCGATTCCAGTCCAGTTCACGGAAATACTAACGGAAACTTTTGCCACCAAGCGCGGAGCGAAGAGTCCGTGACGCGGAAACACGGTTCGGTTACTGTTTACACGATATACTATATACCTGTGTACATGTATATCTACATGGGTTGAATTAGAACCGGAAAATTATTGTACCTATAAGTAGAGTTTAAAAAAGAAAAAAGAAGAAAGAAAGAAAAAGAAAAAACCCAAATAAGGAATAAAGAAGAAATGTCGAAAAATGCTTATGATATGCATTAAAAGTAACGAGATATCAGCTCCGCTTATAAGAAAGAGTACCGCGGGGTGATTAGTGCGATGCATTTAAAACACGGCTACAAGGTGTTCCTCGACACTCATAACGATATAGATAACAAAGCTCTCAGCCTTTTGGCGGGATTCCACGAACCAGGATGCATCGCACTATAGACACGCATTATATTATCTTTACAACGTTCAAAGCCGGTACGGGTACGTATACCAACCACGAAAAGCCGAAGAGGGTTCGCTTTGTCCGTACAGGTGCAGCGCGGCAGGGCTGCGAGCGGCATGGCAGGTTGCTGGTAGCGGCAGCAGCAGAAACCGAGAACAGGTTTTCATGAAACCCTCGAGAACCCCCTAGAGGCCTAGAATACACAGTTATACCCTTTGCAGCAGGCCACCGAAAATACACATGACCTAGGTACGACTGTGAGCCGTAGTATATTCAAGTGCAAGTGCAGGTATCGTCTCGAGCTCAATGCCACATTGACTAGCCTTCAAATCGTGAATAAGCATCGTAATTATTGTACCACGACGAGTGCAGCCCAACCTGTATAGTACATGCCTTTTATACCGAAGGGACAATGATTCGTCTCGGATGATAAGAAACGTAACACACGTCACCAGCTTATAGTCGTTGAATAGTTCCGTACAAAAGAATGAAAATAAACGTACTTGCGTGGTGACGCTATGCGATTATTGGCTATGTCTTTTGTCAAGAAATTGATCGTAGAGTGAACTGTAACCACGTTATAAATAAATGGACATAGTATATGTATACTACGCTACGCACGGTATAAGACACGTTGGTATTTGAGCCACGGCCAACAGACTTGGTAACGTATGACCTAATTAAATATGACCATAGGTATAGCATTGACTGTATGAGAAACTTATAGATTTTCTCAGTCTAGTCACGAGCCGATCATCGGATCGTCGAATCGAAAGTAGAAGAAAACCACGATACATGTTATGTATGTTATTTCAGATTCTGAAGATTGAGGCATATCAAGTGTTCAGTGCACTTCAGATTATAATCCCGAACGAACAATAACAATCACGATACATAATTCCTCCCTTCGTGCGTGCGTATAACCCTGGAGTCTGTCCATCAGTTTTATACTAGGTTCGTGGGTGGCGAGACTTAATTTACTTTAAGTACGTCTAATCCCCCACACTAGCTTGCACACCACTGACGTCACACGAAATCTTCTACATCGTTGGAGTAGGTATACCAGCGACACTATCGAGTCAAGACTGCATCGGTGCAGACGTTCAGATGATAATTCACGCGGATTAAACCGACTCATTATTCGTTCCATGTAGTATAGGTGGAATTTCGTTTTCTTCTAGGAACTCGCGGCTTTATGACTAACACACTAGGTAGTAGTCGTTTATATCGATTGGATTTTTCAATCATTCTGATAAGCTTACTACGGCATTTATCAGATATGAAATTACGCGATGGGTTTAGAGATAGGATTGAGGGCGATTATTATTTTCATTATTTTCTTCTTTTTTTTTTCATTAATCACTGTGACTAACTCTCTCTCTCTCTCTCTCTCTCTCTGTCTCTCTCTATCAGACTTCTTGTAAATATTAGGTTGTCGCAGTTCAGATATTTACAAAGGCATGTTAGGTATAAAATAACGACAAAATTATCTCAACTATGTAGGCTCGTACCTATATATATGTATATAATATATATACGTATTTGTATACGATGGAGCTACTTTCCGCTACGACTGTACGCACATTCGAACAGAATTAAAAGTGAAAGGTTCGTTCAACGGTATTCTACAACGGCTACGCGTAACCGTCACTTTACTATAACACACGCTTTCGCGCCAAAAAAACAAAAGCAAAAAAAGAAAAATCGAGACAGGAAAAATTCGAAACAAGAACAATGAGGAATACCTACTGCAGTTCGAGAAAACGACGGGGTGCAGGTTGTTTGAGTGTAAAGTTAGAATTTACAGCTTGTATCAGGTAAGAAATTTTCCAAGGCGAATTATTATCCTCGCTGTACCTAATATCCCTCGGGATGCGAGAGAGATCCGCAATAACACCTAAAATGCTGAGAGTAAAGTAACGTCCGTCGCGACGTCGGCGCCCGCGCCGGTACCCGAATTACCGGCGAACAAAGACGAGTCCTGCGCAGGTATAATACTGTCCGGTGAAATTTTATTCAACTTCAAAGATTTTCGAAACCTTTTCGAACCCAGAATTACTGAAAGAATTATTAGGCAAACCCCTCGTCGAGTACAAGGTGAATTTTCGCTTCGTAACAGGTGCAAAAATTGAAAATTTTCGGATTAGGGTAGGTACTCGTCGCCTTTTCTCTACGCAAGTTCTACAACAGAATTCTTTCACTTGACGTCAAGGCGATATTCTCTTCTCCGTTGTGCCAGCGAATTAGATTACACCTTCCATTTGACCCCCGCACCGAGTAAACAAATGAAAGACTCGTGAATTGAGACGTTAAATACTGCGGATAGAATGCAATTATAATGACGAAACTCGATGATTAATGAAAATAAATAAGAGATAATAAATTAACGATCTGTAGATACATGTATGCCTCTGTCAGCTACAATCCGAGCTTTAAATAAAATAGATAAAATAGAATTTGATTGAAGGAAAGCTTTCAGGCTAAATACATAAGCACGAACTGCGATTGATCCCAAGCAGTTCTAAAGCGTTGTATTCTACTGCTTAAAATAAATGAACGCGCACCTTGAGCTTCGGGTAGGTATGTGTGTTATAAGTAAAGACGAATGTAGGTAACCTGGTGAAGAGAGCAAACGTCTGGGAGAAGAAGTCGCGAGTATATCCGAAAGTGAATTAGTAAGTTGTTGTTTTGTTTTTTTTTTTGTTTTTTTTCTTCAAATTTTGATTAAATCATGAATTGCGAATATTCGAAACACGCGTTAATCATTGAACGCTGTCTTATCTCGCTACAAAAGAAGCATAACAAGATCTAACCTCTATTTCGTTGGCACAGAATGTCTGGGATTATAAATAAGATCCAGAATAGTGAATATAGGTGAGTCTTGCGAGTGTCTCGACCCAACGGAATCGCCGAGTATCAAAAGAATGGAGAAGAAGAGGAAGAAGAAGAAGAAGATGAGAGAGAGATAGATAGATAGATAGATAGATAGATAGATAGATAGATAGATTTATTTATTATGTCTATTGCAACGTTAGACAAGGTTTGGTATCACAGAGAGAGAGAGAAAGAGAGGGATCCGAGGAAGAAAAAAAAATACAAAATCTTGAATTGATCTAACGGATTAAAAATATAGTTGGCACTTGTTTCAGTAGTTAAACGCGGACACTGCATCAGCAGACACCTGAATCGTTTCAAAATCCAGCAAATCTTTTACCATCCCCGAAGTGCGCTGCAGGAATGTCGATATAGAACAGGTTTTCCCATAATATAATAAAACCTGTATATATATGTATATGTATGTATATGTATACATACGTGTATATATATATATAAAATTATTATTATGAATCACTTACATAGAACTTGTAGCAATATCAAGGCAGCAGCCACCTGTCTTCCGCTAGCCGCCATTGTCGCAAGTTTAAAAGTAAATTTCTTCTTTTTTTTCTCTTCTCTTTTGTTGTTGTTGTTGTTTTTTTACTTTACCGGTTGTTGTATTCTTTCTTAAAACAACGTCTATAAATTTAATGATAATTATTTATATTTTTGCTAATTAACGCATTCACTGTCACACACGCGTTCCGATATTATATCCTTCTATCTCTAATCAACGCCAGATCTAATATACTAGACCCGATAAAACATTGGTTCGTAAAAGTCCACGTCGTCGCTATACGGTGGACGAATTCATACTGTGGCGGGGAGTGCCGCGTTCGTTTGATGGTAGGTGCTCGGCTAACTTCGTGGAAGTTCGGTGAACCAAGTGGAACCAAGTACGCAGGTACAGACTATGAAGAAACAAGTGGCGAACTTCGAAGTTCGAGCTATCGTCGCGGTAAGGCTCCTCGGAGCTCGCGAACAACGAGCCGCGCCCATGACGTAGTACGTGCGTTATACTTTTCATTCTTGTACAACTGTATCCACAATAATAATTAATAATACGTCATTATTTTCATTCTTATATTATATAGATTATACCGAATTAATAAAGGCAACAATCTATTTTCTCTAATATATGTATAGTTTACAACGATGATATCTCAAATTTATTTGCCGCAAAATATCTGCATTAAATTTTCCGTCGAGTATAGGATGGCTGTATATATTATGGAAGGGCATGAAAGAGTCGATGTAACAACCCCGTGACCAGATGTAAAAATTACATATGAATGCTAGTATATAGGCGAGAAATTATAATTTTTTTTTTTTTCATTGACATAATAGTGTGCAGAAGGCCACTATTTCAACACAATTTTGAGTATATTTTTCCGCGAGGAGTGAAAATGAGAAGCCTGCGTCGAGTAAGAAATACCGTTGATTGCAACTAATCAGCGATGGATGTGGTTAGTAGTTGTTGGCAATTGTAGCGCCTTAATGATTGATAATTAAATTCTGATTGGTAGCTAGCGTGGCAATTATTAATAAATTTTATGATTACATACGCATGGGGTTGGAGAAGGGGCGGGAACGGGAAGAAATTCTTCATCATTTTTCTCCCTTCTGCAGTAATCTCCGGATCGAAAAACGAGTGAAAGCAAGGCCGTTATTCAGTCATAAGTACCTATATAAATTAACAAGTTCAAAATATATACATTAAATAATACCTGTATGTAAAGATAGATAGACGATATATGATCGTTCATGTTTGGCAAAAGAAAGACAAATCCCATCACGGACAATTTATTGATCAACGTGATAAACACTTTATTTTGTGTAAATAGACTATACTTATTGAAATGAGGGTAATAACGCTATATACCTACATATATGAGAGTGGAAATATCGTGATGTAGTGGAATCGTCTAATTATATAAAAAAAAAATACAAAAAAATACGCTGAGTAGTAGTGAAGTTCGTAAATAGAAGTATAAGTTAGTCAAACATTGTGTTTGTAAAAAAATATTGGATAACTTATCGCTTATGGTAGCAGAGCTTACGTCTTTATTTGAAATTTTTTTTTCAGTACGCGCAATATATTATGCAAGTCGGAAAAAAAGCCATCATATTCATTATCATTATTATTATTAATATAATAATAATTATCATTATTATTATTACGATGTTTTACATAACAAATAGTTGCTATATGAATGTTGGTAGATCTTTCTCCATACACTCACATCTCACATGCCACCCAGTCCTAGAATTTTGTGCTTCAAAAACCGCCACTGTCTGCAGGAAAACCTCTTGCGTAATTAATTAGGTATACTATAGAAACACGTGGCTAGAGTAACGTGTAGCTTGTACGTGCCAACCAGGCAAACAAGTGCTTGCACGACGTAGACGGACTGGTCCGTTCGCATATATAGCCTGTATGTTAACTCTCGAGATATATTGCGAATAATTAAAATTTAACAACAGAATAATATCCCACCAATGTGACCGAGGTATCCAGCTATAAGTGTAAACCGTCAGTAAAGATTCTATAAGCCGTTAAACATCGCCTATACCAAATCAGGACATACGAAATAGTAATACAGAATAATGAGGTACGATTTACCATAGAATACCCTCTATACTGTAAAATAATTTTCTTCACACCTGCTCCGAAAATGCCCCTCTGCGATCTCTTGAGCGGGCGCAAAACAGGACTTCTTGGCCCTCGGGCGGAAAAGTCTTTTCCGCCCGCTAAAAGCTGGCGAAAGAGACTCCTTGTCCGTCCTCGAGCGCAAAGTCCTGTTTGCGCCCGCTCACTCGGTCTCAACAGAGGCATTTATGTAGAGCAGGTGTTGAGAAAAATATCGTGTGCATCACGGGCGCAAGGCTATTTTGGCGAGTGTGCATGCAGCACACTCGCTTTCGGCTCGTGTCGCATATTGCACACTCGCAATGTAGTTCTTTCCGCCCTTGATACACAATGTACTATTGGGATACGTCAATCTCTTTGAATGCTATTCAAAAATGAGAAGAAAAAGTTTAAACTAATGGAACTTCAAATTTGTGTCGCATGGAGCTGTTTAAAAAGAGAATATTTGAAGTGTGATCAAAACACTCCTTGCATCACAGATATTGACTTTTTTCATTTAAACATTTCTGGCTCATGTATTTCGAAGAGATTTGCGTAACTTTTTTTACATAGTAAAAATCATTTTGCGATTTTGGTGGAATCATCTGTACATCGGCAACCCTTGAAATAATACGCAATGGGGGGAAGCTAGGTAATGGAGAGAAATCTACGAGGGTACATATACCTACCTTCGCGCGTTGGGAGAGATCGCGTAGTACGAACTACAAGGCGAATGACGTTTGTGATGCTGCTTGTATTGGAGCAGGTTCGCCGGCGCCTGGGAGGCAGGCAGCCAGACGGGCGCCAGTTTGCGAGGGAGGCTCCCGCGGGTAAAATAGAGAGATAGACTCAGCGAGTGTGGGAGAGGAACGAAGACAGAGGGAGGAGATCCAGGGATAGTTGAATCGCGAGAGAGATGGGAATAGGGCGACGCTTGGTTCGAAGAAGGAAAAAGCGAGGCGAGCTGCCGAAGAGAAATGAGAAACGCGTAGTGTTTCCGTGCCCAGAGGATACAGCGGCGTAGTCTTTGCAAAAGAACCGTTATGTACTTACGATAAAAATGAGAAAAGGGAATTTTACTTCTGAACTCCCGAGTCATTATAGTAATCGATATTAGGGATGAAAAGTTTAACGTTCAACAAAGATAAGAATTTTCTGAGCCAAAGTAAGTTGCCGCAAATGTGGATTATCCCTGCACCTGCACTATATGGCAAAGGATCGATAACCGATTTTTGTTTATCTCCGATTCCGAAGAAAAGCGGTTTAAACGTCGATGGCAGACCTCAGAGGCTGAACGATAATCCACGAAGTAGGTACGTCATGTCGTGCTGTAATCTAAATCGAATCGCTCCTCGCCTTCCGCGTTTATGGTATGGATTCGGAGCGAAGCATGGTGGTTAGAGGAAGAGGAAACCTCGGAAGAATATACACGTCAGAATGATTTGTTAGAAATTATAATGATGACTAGGAGTTCGGCGAAGAGGTAGAAAACAGTAATTTGTCATCCACTTAGAGCCCGCGCGTTCGGTAGCAGACACGTTATACCAACCGTACGGGGAACCGTTCTCACGAAACACTTAAAAGGCAAGGGAAAATAAGAAGATGAGATCGAGGCCTAACTCGACGCAAAAAGTAAACCACCCTCGTCCGCGGCTAGAGCCAGGCTACAATCCCCTTTGCAGTAAACACACCGGTGACAAATGATAAACAAAAAGGAGTCCAGCAGTAGAACCGAGACTTTAGGATTGGTCCAGCGCGTGGTTATATATATATCGTTATCCTGAAAAAGAGAATATTTAAAACCTCTTCACCTGACGGACACGGGCTTCACCTATATATCTCAGACCTTAAGCCTTCGAGTCTTATCAGTACTCGTTCTTTTGTGTCTGTCAACCGATAAGAGATGGCTTTTATTACCTCTAGTGCACATAGTGTATGTATACATACCTTGATATGTGTACATATATACATGCATGAAATATTCGAGTAGAGAAGAATACGTGAACCGAATATTTGAATCCTCGGTATTAATAATTTGAATGAACGCGTGTGTTTTCCGCGCTTTTTCAAAATAACTGAAATGAAGAGATTTGTTTTCTTTGGGAAAAACGGAGTTAACCCCTCCGTCATTCCTGCTCGCGGTAAGTGTTATTTCTCGAAAGTGAATTTTCAAACACAGGCTTTCTTCTCCTCGTCAAAGGACCCGTTGTTCAGTGATCCGTAGACACATAACCACCAGCATAAACTCTGCAGGGTATATGTGTACGTATAGCCTAGGAAGGTAACGGATGCCGGAAGTTTATGTAGACGCGAGGAAAAAATTTTCAAGATAACATAATAGTACCCACCTAGTAGGTATATAGCCCCGAGTGAAAGTTTTTGAATTATTTTCAAACCCGTTCCTTGCTTATTCCTTCCATCCTTCCTGTGCAATGAAGAAAAAAATGGGATTCTCGCATTAAAGTTGAAATCGGTGTATTGGCCAATTGGCAAATTGAACCTAAGCTTATACTATTAGCTGTAAGGCGTATAATGCTATGCAGCCGGTGGAAACTACAGCAGATGGACTATGTGTGCTGCAGTATTAGAGATTTGCACCGGATGCATTGTACCGTAATCCGATTACACGGCCCATTGAAGTCGCAAGTGTGATCTTCTAAAAGGGGCTAACATAATACGGCCGCTGTTAAGCGTCGAGAAGAAATCAATATTTTCACCACGGAAGATGCGACGGCTGTACATGATCGAAACGAACGAACTATATAAGGGTGAGAATAACATACGTGCAACGAATCGGTTGCCATCGCTGTTTCCTACATACACCCCGATACAGACCGATAGTTGCTTTCGACATAAAGTTGAAAAAAATTGAAATTCCACTAACGTGAACTTTCACCCCTGTAAATATAGGCACCCGATTTGTTTTCGCATTTGGGCGATCGATTTCATATATGAGTAAAAATACCAATACAGGTAGGGGAGAGCCGGGCAAAATGGGCCCCCTAAGAAATGAAGGCTTCAAATACAGGTTTGAATCGATGGATCTTCGAATTTTTTCCGAAAAACGATAACCTGATCAATTCCGAGTGTTGAACGCCCTCACCCGAAAAGTTCCAAAATTGCGGGCAAAATGGGCACCCCAAATATTTGTCGAAATTTTTCAAAATCGAAAAAAGGTTTTAAATTCATTTTCGTATTCACTTGAGAATACTTGAACATGAAATTAGCTATGTTCAAGAGGTTTGTAGAGAAAAGACGATCAAAATCTTAGGACATTAATCAATTTTGGAATTTTCTAAATCCGAAATTCGAAGTTCGCCGCGGAACACATAGTGTTTTAAAACTGCAAAAAAAATAATTCGACTATTATTTATATGTTGATTTGGTGTTTGAAGTTTGCTATAGTAAGTAAATAATGAAATTCAGAACATTTTACAATTTTGACTAAATTAAGAAAAATTTTCAGGGGTGCCCATTTTGCCCGACCATGCCCATTTTGCCCGGCCCTCCCCTATACCCAGGTATAGTTATGAAGAAGTATACGAAGAAAGCTTTTTGTCAGCCAAAGTTTTCGAGTGGAACAAAAACAAGAAAGTAAAAAAATGAAGAAAAAAAAATAAACAATTCTCTGAGAGATTAATATGCCTCAACCTTTCAACGCGTCGCCTAGGCTTGTTTTGTAACGGGGAACAAGAGAGTTGCGAGCTCGGGAAGAAATTCTACCGTATTTGGCCCGGATGTAGTTCCCGTCAGTTCTTTCTGTCAGGCTAGGCGCTCTCTCTCTCTCTCTCTCTCTGAGCTAGATTAAAGTGGCAGGAATTGTCTTCTGTATATAAGTATCAGTTTACGGTAGCCTAACATTTTGTTGTTTACAACAATAACGATAAACTCTTTCGCAGCGTGATCATCACTGACATTGCTACGAAATAGAGCGAAAAATCTATATCCAACCTGCTGGCAATTCGCACAGTTGCGTTATTGCCCATGGCCGAAACTTAATTAAACTTTAATATACAAATGGAGCCAATACTCTGAAAGGAATAATTGCATTAAACAACGGGGCGTCGTTTGCTCGTAATTCAAGATCGCATTACCCATCTATTACAAAGTCATGTCCTCCCCTAGTTTGAATTTCGAACACTAACACCGCCATATAGTCACTGCCCTGCTAGTTAGGCCTGGTATATTCTATACTGGACCGGAGCTAGACGAAAGGAATAAAATTGTTTCAGTCAACCGCGAATAATGGTATGATTATGTCTTTTGATGCATCAAGGTGGTCTTTACTTACCTTATCGTCAGAGAAGATCTTTGAAATTGATCTTTGATCTTTGTTTGTTGTACGATTTCGAAGAGGTGAAACTGCCCGTTATTGTCTTGTGAAAAATAATTTCACAATATTGTAGAACGACTTCCGGATAAAATTTTAAATGCTTTAATATCACTTCAACTGCATTTATTGAATTATATAAGAGGTGAAGTCTCCGAAGATCCTAACTTGCACTTGAATTATACGTAGTTAAAAATGCTAGCAGAACTGCGGTAATAAAACTGCATTATTAAAAAATTCCCTCGAGACACGTACCGTACTGCAGTCCCTCAAAAATACCGCGTTTTAATGTCTATACCTACCTACATAAGCCGTGAAATTTTGCGAAATAAATTTTCATCCTGCATACCTGCAGTTCATATGTATACCTAGAGAGAAGAAAAAAATTCGCTTAGAATTATAGCGATTTCCGGTTCATAGATCCATCTACGTCTACAGTTCTGCTGCATCGGTGAAGATACAATTTCTTCACGAAAGATTGGCCGCATAGAATCAAGGGATGATAAAAATACGAATTTTTGGCAACAAAGCGGCGACGCCACTGGGCTGGACGTCCTCCAAGGATATCTGGGTTAATATCCTCAAACTGTGTGTAGGTACCGGGCTTTGGCTTTGGGTTGCTTTGAGGAATCAACTCACTCGCGACAGGATCAATATCTTTTGGTTTTCCTATTGGTCTGTGTCCGCGGGTCTCGACAACTCACGCCTCGCCTCGCGGACCACGATATGGTCCTTCTGGGACGGCGCCGATCTTGTTTGACTCAACTTGCCCGCGTG
This sequence comes from Tenthredo livida, assembly GCA_963992785.1. Lineage (NCBI taxonomy): Eukaryota > Metazoa > Arthropoda > Insecta > Hymenoptera > Tenthredinidae > Tenthredo > Tenthredo livida. Next base: position 18,243,631 of record OZ023068.1, on the reverse strand, counting down.
GTCTTGGATGCCGAATGGGGATGACGTCACTTGGAGCAAATCAACTCCAGGCATCGCTGTAGAAGCATAAATAAAAAAGAAAAAGAAAACAGAAAAAATGTAACACCATAAGGTGTCCCCCCCCCCCCCCCTTTTTGTTCGGCCTGTACTTAGCCAAAGTGCGCCCCATTAATTCCCATGAATTTATATTATATTTGCTCGCATACATAGTATACCTCGATACATATTATTCGATGTAGCGTGATAATTTTTCTGCTCAGTCAATATGCTCTCGCATTGTGCTCGTCCGCTTGTTACGTATATGTAGGAGGGGTACACACGCGCGGTTCATCCGCTGAACGAAAGGGTCAATTTATGACAGATGCCAGATCGGAGCTTTTCTTTCAGTTATATGGGTGGTTCTACTCACGAGGGAATATTCAGCGGCTCACCTGCTTTTGTATATTTTTTGTACTTATATTGCATCGATTTAGGATCAAAACTCCAGATCCATATTATTTCTAGTTTGACACTGAAAATTAGCTCGATCCCAAAGATATTATTTACAAAAATTGTACTTCAAAGTGCCAAATTCTCAGTCTCCTGGCATGTCTCTTCTCCGAAATGAAAGTTTCAATGTTAAATAAAAACTGAATTTTAAGTGTAATACGTGAAATCTGAACTCATATACAGAAATATAATCATAAGTGTTTCAATGCATCTGTCTAATTTCACGATTATTATTAAATTTTATTAAAAATACTTAATTGAACTTTGTCTCTCGACTTTTACCTCAGTCTCCTGCCACATCGAAACACCTTAAAATTAGGATGAATTAGCGGATCTAGCGCGTTGCTGCTCTATTTAGGTGAATTACCGAAGTCAAGTTGGCTTACGATCGCTGGTATTCATCTCGGCTTGTCGATGGTTTAGTCGACACGGTGAATTATGTGAGTGAGATTCTGTCGCGGCCAGTCAGATTCTCAGTATCCTGGTACGCGTTTTCGTAAAAAATATATTTTGTAGGTGTTTATTATTACGTTTATAGTTTATAAATACTTGGAATTCAAATGTATAATTGCATAATTTCATCGCCAAACGTTGTATTGACGATTTATTAGCTGAAAAGTAAGAAAATCTCAGTATCCCGGCCTCAGTCTCCTGGCCCAGTAAATAGGTGATTCGCAAGTGGTGTTTGGTGAAAAAAAATAAGGAACATGGGAAATTTTCAGGGCTGGTAGGGGGGTGACTCCTGATACTAAATCCAAAATGTCGACCTCTTATATCGTTATCAGGGTCGACACCATCTTGAACAACGCGTTTTAATCTATATCTCGCGAACCGTCCACCTTACGACAAAATGTACTAAGACCTTTTTTATAAATTATCAAATTTCCCATCTTTTTGAGTTGTAACTTTTTCTTTTACCATCAATATTTTCCAAGTTATAACATTTACAAAACTATTAACGACTATAAAATTCTTGTATCTTATTTTTTTAACTGGCCCGTTTTAGATAAGCACAAGAAAGACCTCAGCTAGAACTTAGGCTACTTGTGTAACCTCAGATGCAAAGAAAAATGTTGTGCCGAAAATCTTGTGATTTTCGTCCTTCCTGAGTAGAACCACCCATATATATATATTCAGGCTACAGATTGTTATAGATATTCTGACAGGTAAACTGCGTTCATTCATGCAACGATTAAATACAATCACGAATGGCTTATCTTTTATGTGTCCTGCATGATCAGATTTTTTTTTTAAATTTCAGTTGTTTTTTTATTGTAACCCCATAACACATACGCCCATAATAAAAAAAAAAACGATCGTTTAGAGCGCAGGTGGTGGTAGAAAAAAATGAAATGTTAATTTTTTTCGGGATAGAAATTGAAAAGACGAAGTAAAAACGAGGCAGGACTAAAGGATAATGTATGGGTGGGGTGCAGATGGGGGGCTGGGGGCTCAATCAAAACGGTGTTCTATATCATATAATTTTGAGTGAAATCGATTTCGCTTCAATAATGCAGTATCTATACGTGTCACTTCCGCCCTCCGTGCAGCACCGTAGCTGCACTAGCTGCCGCCCCTGTGTGGTACTGCGAGAACTTGCGGCGTTGCAACCAATAAACATAAAGCGTGAAATATTGCTGATCGATTCGGAAGATGCGTGTCGAGAAATACGAATTTCCTATTCGGTTTTTATAGGCTCGATGAAATATCGTAGCTATGCCCGTTATTATATCGGCTTATGTGAAAAATTATTGTCCAAATGGAAGAGTAGCTATAGAATGATGTCGTACGATTCACGCCGATTCGCAATCAATTATCGCGAGATGAAAAAAATGTTGTTCAACGTTGGAAAGTAGTACGTCCCTATAAATCAGTCGGAGAGATTTTCAAATCTAAGGGTCCGCGACAAAGCGCCGGCTTGACAGTGCTGTTAATGTTCGCATTGTTTTATGAAAATTTTTTTAACACCGCGCCAATTCTCATAAAACAAAGCGTTATACACTCTGGAATTTCCAGTCTAATTTACGAGCCGTCAAAGCCGTAAGCCCTGCCATCACTCAGCCACTCATATCGCTGGAAAGTATATGCATAATTCATGGCGTCAAAGACCCTGTACTATATAAAATACATATACCGCGTACCTACCTATGTATAGGTATATAGAAAACGTACGCAATATTAACGGGGCGCGAAATCAAAGATGCCTTTGAATGTATTTATTTATGTATTTCCTATCTCGAGACTCGATGAAGATTTTTAATTGCAACGAGCTGAGCTGATTGCGATCAGCGCCATCGTGGCGTAGCACTACGGGCTTTTAATTACCATCCTCAGTTCGCGTTTCTTGAATTCTTTACCCCGCTCGTCGTTCAGCTCTTCTAGAATCATTTAGATAACGAAGAGCTGTGGGAAATTAAAAGGGCGATATCAGAGCCTACCGCTTTAATATTTGCATTATGTTAAAGGCCGTGAATTTTCTTCGAGATAATGCCCGACGAGGACCAAGGGATCCACACAGTTTCACTGGCACTGCGTCGCGACGCAACGGCGTCTGCAGGGTCAACGAAACGACGCCAACCGTCGCGACCCCCGGGGTAAAACCCTCTAGTTCCCATCTGCACCGCTGCAGCACGTATATAAGTTCGATACGAGTTCGGAGCATTGAGCCTCGAAAAGAAATTCTCGAAGGTGTAAATTCAAATTCCTTTCCCCAGCTCCATCTCGCCTTTATATCCGAGGCGATAAGTGGCCACGGGGTTGAGAGCTGAAGTCAGAAAAATACGAATGTGCAGTAATATAGAATGCGGGTGCGGGTGGAGGGGGTGCCTGCATGTAGTTATTTTCCATAGTGGGGTGCAAGTGTGAATGGAATATACATGAGGTATCGAAGGGTGCATTTCCGCCTACGTATTGCCAATAGAAGTCAACTTACTTATGTACCCAAACCGAGAACCATTTCAAGTAGATTCTACCCAAGAGAGTAGGCCGGGGGTGCAGCGAGAAGCTGATAGACTCTGGGCGAATGTGGGATACTCTTAAAAACGAAGGGTATATCGTTATAGTCTTAATGTTTAATGACCATCATCCCCGTAATCGCATCAAACCGTACTCGTCGATTATTTACGAAGCCAATATTAGGCGCATGCATACATAGGGGGAGGCCTGCGACTATTGACACATGATAAAGCGACATTTCATCATTTTTACACACTTCTTTTCCATACATCCTTTATTCCCGGAGGATTCAATTATTAGTCATGTATATATATCGACGTGAAAAATTCTATAGAGGGATTGTGAGGGATGATCCGTCAAAGGATGATTTAATTAAATATAATCTAGCCTGAATCTGCAGGTCCAAAGGCAAGGGAGTCAGGATCGAAAGCCAAACTTCAAACGTTTCCATATCGTGGCTGAAACGTCAGAATTGTAGAGATCTAATTGAAACTGACCTACTCGTAAAAAAATCCCTTCCACGTTCCCATCTGAAGCCCGTTTCCGGCTTCCCATATTAATAATCTCAGATCGAAATCCGCATTATCTCTCAGTGTAGAATGATTTCATTCCAATCAACGAATCGCACGAGGATCAAAATCCTTTACCTCCACACTATATCAAATCTATAGAGTTTTTGATTCGCCGCAGCTTCGTGAAATCCCAAATCAGAATATAAATTCGAGTTCGAGCCTCTGGACTCTTCTGTTATTCATTTCTACTCACAGAAATACGTGAGGATTCGCAGGTGTTTTGGATAACGAGCGTTTGCAGTTGAAATTCTGATTATCAAATGTTCAATTTCAAATTCAAAAATCAATCGAATAATACATTTTATTTTGGACTCAGAATAAATCAGTAAATCAGTTCACTAAACGTTTGATCAAAGATTGAGGAGTTGTCGAAGCCAGAATCACGAGGCCTCTCTGAATTCTAAAGGATCCAGAGGTTCAAACTAGAATTCCGAGAGTGTAGTTCCAAAACTGACATATACAACCTTCACTATCTTAGGTGATAATCAGAATTTCACCTCATCCACAAATTTCGTTCCCTCAAATTTTAGCTTTATATGCCTTGATGAGTTTTCAGTGCGAACTTTCAGAATAAAACTATAATTGCTATTCTAACTCGGGATTCATTATATAATAGTTCGTTGATTCGCTGTAGTACCTACCAAATGAATATAGTCGACTACATGTAGCATGATTATTGTTATTTCAACACGTCGCGTCGGTCAACTGAGAAGAGTGACGTCATAACTGTACGAGTTATGAGGTATGTAGTTCGAAGCACGAGCTTTGGGCCTTTGAGTTTGTTGAGGCTCAACGATAACTGCAGTCTAACCCATGAAAGGAGAAAAATAAAAGAAAGAAAAAAAGAGAGAGAGAAAAATATAACGGACCCAGTCACGTATGGCAGTATGCAACCAGAGGCCGTGTTTTCTAAACAAATTTCAAACGCCTTTCTACGAGGTATGAAAAAATTTATGAAATTATTGCGGGTCAACGGAGTGCAATGCACACACATCTATAGGTGTATACATACGTAGGTATACAGGGTGATATTCCAGGGACATCTCAGTACTGCAAGTCGGCTGATAAATATGTGCGCGAAATGATCAGGTTCGCCGCTCGACTATTAGGTAGCTATAGTATAGTCGAAATTCGATCAACGCGAATGTAGCCACAGATCGTAAATGAGAAATAAAATGAAAGAAAAATCCGCGGCTACGATTTGTGGCTACGATCGCGTTGGTCGAATTTCGACTATTGGGATATGTCCTCATGACGTCACGAAGCCTGTAAAGACTGGTTGTACTAGTGTGATTTTACGCCACCAGGCGTCTCACTGAAAAGTACAGTGTTGTTCTGAGTATAGGTCGAGGTTTTTAGCAACAAAAATCGCGTGAAACAGAAAATTCGAAACAGTTACGACGATTAAATATAAATCAGAATATGAATGACAATTTCTTTGTAGAAGTCGACTAGTTATATCAGTTTCCAAACAAAATTTCTGCCATCAAAGCTGAGAATTAGATGTCGACTTATACTCGGAACAATACGTAACAATCACTGACAATCGTCACACAGCCTGGTAGAGCCTGGTTGTACTAGTTTGATTTTACGCCACCAGGTGTCTCACTGCAAAGTGACAATCCCAATACTATAGCTACCTAATAGTCGAGCGGCGAACCTGATAATTTCGCGCACATATTTATCAGCCGCCTGACGGTCCGAGACTTGCAGTACTGAGATGTCCCTGGAACATCACCCTGTATACGCAAGAATTATTATAAGTTTATAAATAACCTCCCTCGGATAAAGGCTTCTTTCACGAGTGGCGCCTCACTGTATATATATAACGAAATCCTAAAGGAGTCTGATCGAATTACCTCGTCTGCATAAATATACCTACACTCTACTACTCTCTCACCTACAGTATACATCATATTGTGTCACATTATGCGTGCCCAATATAAATGCTTGTCTATCCTGGTCAATCGAGCGTAGGTACGTGCATAACCCTCGTATGGTACTCGAGGCCTAATTCAGTCCTCATTTATACAGTGCCGAGGATCGTCATTTGTCCGGTTACGTCACTCGGGACCCTTTTAGTCGTTATTCATCCCGTGTGATTCGGCGACTATTGGCCAAGGGCTGGAATAAAACTTGGTTCTGTGTCAACTTTACCGACCACCGAAAGCTATGTGGACTTTTTTACAAGGACACCCATAATTCGCCCACTCGTATTAACTCTGACGTCTAAGTAGGTTGAGCTGCACTCTTCTTGCCTCTGTATATAATGTATGTTCATATTATAATAATATGAATAGTAACCCGATATTCAAGCCGAAGTATACACGGGGTGTTCATTAATTAAGATAGTAATATGTCGCGCGGTTTTCACGCACGAGACAAAAAGGAAAAGAAAAAAAGAAACGATGAGTTGACCGTTGTCTACTTATAAGTATAATGCATAGTTAGACGATCAATTAATATAATACAATTTAGGATATTAGGGTGGAGGGGTAGCGGTTCGAAATTTAACTCTAAGCAGATCGAATCCAATGAAATTCACTGTATAATTGCGTTTTACCATATCCAGCAGATTTCATCATACAATTTATTGCCGAGTCAACGAATACCTACCTACCCACTTTATTGGTACAAATTTCTTAATGCAGAACAATTTGAAACCTAATTAGAACTTGTATTCCAGGCACTCTCCGTCAAGATTATATGATTGCAACGAAACTTCCTTCTTTTATAATGAAAGTGAGATTTTCCAATCTTATATTTCAATATTTTTGTTTACCAATTGAATTTTCAGTAGTGTAGGTAAATGTTGTTCCAGGATTATGTGATTCCAAGTCAATAAATGGAACCGTTTTTGGTATAGGAAACCGCACGGCGCTGCAGGGGTGGTTATAAATTTATTTTCACCCCCCCGCGGAAGTGTGACCCCAAACCGCAGATTGATGCAGAGAATTATATTTGTCACCCGTTACATCTGGTGCCTCTAAGTTATGCCTTTCATTTACTATGCTCCAACCCCTGTCTGCAGCCTTGGTTGATGGCTCAGCTGCCCCCGTACTTACGATATCCTTCGACGTAGTATATATATATTTACCTACTTTCGAGTTTATTCTCAAGTATAGAGATCGATTTCACTTTATACTTTACCATGTCTATGTATAATTATAGTAGTACATTATGATTGTGTGTAATAATTTTCTACTATTGAAATTTGAAATGGTGTGCGCGTCGGTGTGCGCGCTACTTTTTTGGTACTTAAGTTTAATTAAAGTCGTATTCAAAACCTCGTTATAAATCTGACGGGGGACTAATTAATCGGGATTCGGTATACCTATATAAGAGATGAATAAACATAAGATTCCCAACGTTGCAAGTTAATATTGGCAGAAAGTTTATCACGGCTAATTAGCTCAGTTTGATTATATGAAATTTTTATTCTCAAAACTTGGACTGCAATTAACCCACCGGGCTCCACACCCCTATTTTCAAATCGAATATACCAAGGCAGACGCGGAACAGCATACTGCCTATAAACGGCCGTCTTTGTATTCAGATTAGGACTAAGCACTGCTTAACTTTCGAATAAATAGCTTAATTTTCTTAATTAAAATTGCTCCATTTATACAGCATCTCCCCACGTCCTTGAATAGTGACCGTCGCGTCGTAGTAGTCGGTCCGTATCCGGTTTGAACGCAAGTCTTATACTTTGCAATTAACAAATTGAACTCGAGGATTTATCCCCGCATATGGACTGCACATAAGGTATACGTGTGTGTCAAAAACGCTGCTCCACCCAACGTCAGTTACGTAACAGACAATAATAATTGATTTGTAACATTAGCCTGGATATTTCGGACCCCGCGGTTCCCCACGGTAAAAGGACCGCCAAGCCACCGCAAGACTATAATAGAATTTTCATGTAATCCTTAGTAATTCCCTCGTGGTTGTCGAGGAGCCCGCAACGGGTGAGTCTTTCTCAACCCCGCAGGGACTCCTGTGACGAAGAAGGAAGGAAGGACGGAAGGAAGAACAGGGGTTGTGGACGGGGATGAAAAGCAGGGCGTTTCAAATCCCCTACGGGTTAATTGCGCCATGTTTTGATATCAGAATCATCAGAGGAAAGGGTTCCGTTCTGCGTATATATTATGTGTCCCCATATAATTTTACGTCAGCGACGTATTATTATAGGTACTCGCACGATCGCTCGTTCGTGATCAATATTCACCCGCGATGATATTATTTTTATGAAATTTGAATCTCAATTTATAGAAAAATAAATAAATAAATAAATAAATAAATAAATAAATGAAATTGCAAATCTGCAGGCAAATGCCCTTCGCGGAGCCGCCTCTTCATCCCTAGGCGAACCAGGTCGAGTGTTTGATGGAAGTGTTTGCTCGTGTTAACTCTGCATATCAGGTCTAATGAGTTACTCATACATGCGGTGGCTGATGAGATGCAATTTCACGTGAAATTTGAACGAGAAGGAATTATAGCGACGTATTTTTCATGAAAAAAAAAAACAAAATTAAAGAAATACCAAAAATATATTACGACGGTTTGAAATAGGTCAAACGAACAGAAAAGTTTGATATATATATCTATGACAAGCGGGAAACACACTCTGAGCGTTAAATTTATTCCCTGAAGATTCCTGAGCGCAGAACCATTTTAGTTCTTTGAATGAAATAAATATGACCCAGAAGCGTATACACGACACTCGGATTACGTCCTGCAAGTGTTCAAGTCATTTATAATGTATCGTACTTGAGTAATAAATAATGATCAAGTCGAAAGTGAAGCTCGGTATATTTTTCTTCAAAATAATCATCAACCTCGGCCATTCCCCGCGAGTTTATAATTTTGCGCAATATTAATGTTAACACGAAATGTAGTAGGTATAGTACCTATACCTACCTACCTAACTGCTCGACTACACTGCGTGTTAATTTTGTTCCAAAAATATATATGCGTAATCCCCTTCGTTTGTGTATTTTCATAAAAATAATTAAAGCCTCTGCAGGTTAGACGCTGCTAATTTCCTTGATAAGTACAAATTATTGCGTAACGCAATTTTCACGGTAAATATCGCATACACCAACCCGAATTTTCTCCATATATATTCCGGTAATGAAAGGGAGCTATTGCCAAAAACTAAAAAAAAACTAAAAAATGGAATAAAAAAAAACTGACCTTGTTCCCCCTTTTTTCTGAATACCCTTTCGGCTGCGAATATCATGTATGTGCGTATACTATAGCGGGGTATAAGAGAACAAAAGATAAAGCTGTTATACAGAGGGAAAAATCAAATCAATCTACATCCCAGCACTGTCACACCGGTGACTTTTGCTCGTCCCGTATACGCGGTGTGTAATGTGTAGATCGTTGATTTATGCCAGTTTCAACGAAAATCGAATGGTATATTCACGAGTGATGGACAGTTCTGGTAGGGAATTTCTGAAAAGACCTGTCTGCTCCGCTGAGCTGCAATGACGCGTAACCCCAAATAGTAATGTCATGTACTCACGTGTTACTTTGATAAGGGTTGATAAGGCTGGCAGACGCGTAACAGTCGAGGCGAGTAGTCGCAGTGTGAAAGTTGGTCAGACAAGATATAAATTTTTCAAAGAAAGCTATTATTGGAGTATTGGAATACAGGTAGGAATACAGGTAGGTACCTACCTTATTTCTTGCGCCGAGACTTTTGTAACATGTATATTAAATAACTTGATGTCATTTTCACAACACGACTCCAACCCTCTGTCTTTGTTCATCGTCATTATCCATATGAATTAGCAAATTTTGGGTAAAAATACTGATATGACATAATGAGATATTGGTTTGAAATTTTGTGTTCTTGTGATTGGTAAGAATGATAAGAGTGAAAATGAAATGAAATGAAAGGAAATGAATATTTATAAAAGAGAATAATGTCCTGTTACTGTGAGTAAAACCCCATTTACATCTTTCAAATGTGATATAAATTTATGGACACGGTGAACGTCGGTGTATAAGTATATACCGCATTATATGTAGAGAGTGGATTGAAAATGAAAAACGAGGAGAATGATTCGTATAAGTTGATCTCTACCCGGTTTGGGGAAGTGATGTAGTAGGTGTTGGGCGTAACAAAGGTGAAATGATGGTTAGGAAAGAGAAAAGAAAAGAAAAGAAAAGAAAAGAAGAAAAAAAACGAATATATGAAATTTTCGGCTGACGTATGGTAATAAAGTTAAGCCAAAGCCCCCCAGGCTGCATAGCTCGAACCTATGCGTGCCCGAACCATGATTTCTGACTTCACGTGGTATTTTCTCACCGCTCTATTCGACGGGAGCTGTAACAAAGCGTGGAAAAGCTTAGAGGAAAAATGAACGCGGGGAATCCCCGCGTGCATTGAGGAAAGATGAAACACTCGCTGTACAGCTACCGGGTACACCTACTGCACCGAAAGTAGCATTCAGCGGTGGAACAGCAGCCCGTCGTCCTTATAATGTTTTTCCAGGATAAATGGGTTTTCCAGTACGCGAGGCGCGCTATGGGGTTTCGTTGTCATGGCGACCCCGCAACACCATGGCTAAAGGGCGCGCGAACTTGCGACGTAGGTATAACGTAGGTACTCCGCGGTGTATACCGAGACATCGCGTGTATATACACATACACCATGGTTGGAGGATATAAATGGGTGATACGTATATGCACAAAGTCCTGTCGAAGGAATGGAACTATAAAAATAAATACCACCTCAGTTTTACCTTCTCCTCCTATCCACCATCGAAGTAACCCTAGGATCAGTCGCCGCTTCATCTTGGAAAAGGGGAAAACTGAAATTACTGGGCTGGGGACAAGATTTTATGGGGGTTCAGCCCGCCCTTTATACAAAATACCACGGGTTGGGTTTTATGCAATTTCTCTTTTTTTAGATAAAAACTATCCAATTTATCACCCTGCACGCACAACCAACGGTTTGTTTCTACCATACCTAGATTTTTCCTCTTGCTTTAAAGCTTCCCTGAGGTAGGTACTATCTAGGCTATCGATCGTATTAATTTGCTCACCAAATTAGCCGTTTAGAGGTGAAGCTCATCGTTTTTAATTGTTAGTTAGACAGACAGACAGACAGACAGACAGCTTCCTTCCCGGTTCACTTGCAGCTCGTCTTCACGGTTAATCAGTTCTGACCTGATTTATCGGAGCGCCTCCACGAACCTAGAAGTCCATAAATTCACCTGCGGCCTCTGCCAGGATCACGTCTCGCTTCGCGGAACTTAACGCTATCGTCGATCCATAATATACCGGAGTTCGCCTATAGAGATACAGCAAGCACATTCATTTTGAAGCGACAATAGCCCAGGATGTCGAAGAAGTATACATATGAAAATGATATTGTGCACTGCAGGAATATCTACTTGCTGGAAAGATGATGAAATAAAAACAGGAAATCCTACCATCCACTGATGCGAATCGCTTCACTTGGTTTCTTCCGAATTCCTCAGCAACCCCTGTGCGCCTTATATAGCAACCCAGTGCAGAACTCCGGCACTAGGGTTACCGCCCTATAGAAGCAACCCGTCATCGAGTCTGACGCACACGCACGCGTTGAAATTATTGAGTTAGGTTCCGCACACGGGCGAACCTGACGCGGATTTCTATCCGATGGTTTCAGAGTAAAGGGGGCGGGGGTGGGGGTGGGGGTGGGGGAAGAGCCGTTGTAGAAACTGCGACAAGCCTTCAGTGAATCTGAAAACGAAAATAAACGTTCTAAGCCACGGTTCGTCGCAGTTGAGCGAGCGTGTGGCCATCGATTCTTGCCAACTCGATAAACCGAAGCGCGCCCCTTCTGCTGTCACCTGGAACATATTACTCCTAGCTCCAGTCCAGAGCGATATTTCGTCAATCGTGGAAGTCCGGCCTAACCGTACCTTGGCAGACGAAATTTCCACTGAATTTCGCGAGCTAAACACTGGCAAACGAGTCGAGAAGGGCTGCGGGAAGGGGCTTGGAGTAGTATTTAATTTGTTTCCTAGGGTGTTTCGTCGGATTCACCATTACCGGGGAAAAGGGCCGCGCGATTTATGTGGCGAAAGATTATCCGAAAGATAAAGAGACGGAGATAGTCTCGCTGTGAACGGGATCCGCGGGATGGAAAGAAGAGGAAATAGGAAAAGGAAGAGAGGAGCTGCCTGGGGCTGAACAGAGACAGATCTAATTTATCACCCATCGACCTACTTAGACGTATACCATACTAGCTACGAGTGTATGGGACTCGGCGCAGCAGGGTGACGTGCAGAGGGTGCCAGCCGCAGAAATGGAGAAGGCTGCAGGATGTCGGAAGCCAAACTTTTCCAATTGTTAACGTCCTGAAATAATCACTGAGATAAGGGAAGTGTGCAGTGCAGTAGTAGCATACGTGACGCTGTCCCATCGATCCACCTTTATTCAACCACATTGAGAAGAACAGACCAGCCCTAAAAATTTCGCAATTCCTTCCATTTTCGAAGGATGTTTTATGCACATTCTATAATTCACTGCGAAATACATGTATGGATTGTCGTACGATATTTAGGGCGTTTTCACCAAGCAAGAAAAGCTTACTCAATTTTTTTCCATGCAGCAGCACTCGAGACACCGCAAATAAAGAGGTCACTCCTTCATTCATTTTGACGAAGACTCGTCTTGAGTATCTTCTTTCTTCCATGATTTCAAATTCATTCTGTTATGTCTGTGTAGGTATGTACATACATCTATCGAAAGTGTAAGGCGAGATTACCAAAGCCGCAGATAAACTTTGGACCTATATTTTAAACGGTTTGGGCCGAGGTTCAGTTCAGTGATTAGATCAAGCATAGAAAACTAGACCGTAAATAGTTAAGGAGGTGTAGCATGGCAGGATCTCTGATTTTCTTGCTACAGGCGTTGAAGCTGTCTCGTGGATCAGCTGGCTTAACCCTCCATTAGCAGGGTCGAATACTACGGACAGGCCCTGCTAAACCCTGGATTAAGCTGACCCTTGGTCCACGGGTTGTACTAATAGTAAGCAGTCTCTATTGCGGAGCTACGCCCGTGTCTGCACCGACCCATGAGACTCGTTTCTGGACCCCATCTTTCCGTACCAAGTCATATGTATACGTCTTTGTAAATCTTGAGAGGTTTCCCTCTTCTGCCCACAAAGATCCACGTACAGGCTTTCGGTGTTGAAAAAATACGATTATTGCCATCGCTCTGGGCGGCTGCAACAGAATTTTGTAACTTCTGAATCTGGAATGTGACGGCAAGTTTAAAAAAGTAAGGGATCTACGTTGAGCGGCTTTTTTAATTTACCATTATCCATTTACTCTTTAATTTCTCATACTACCGAGTCTGCGGCTTTCCTATTTCTTTGTTTCATCGTGTTTTTCGCCCCTTGAGTTATATAGAGGCACCTGGATTTCCCGTTGGTTGGAACGACACGAGAGGCGTTAGAGTCCCTAAATTTCTCGTCCTAATCGACCGCGTGCAGCCATAAAAAAGCGGTAAAACGGCGCAGTAACAGCAAAGGAATCGAAATGAAACTGAACGAAATGGACAAGTTACAACGCATAAAAACCGCCGTGTCCTATACGATGCAAACAAAGCCGACCGCGGCTCGCCAGAGCACGGGAAAATTAAAAAGAAAAAGAGATATGTCCAAACAATGGCTTGCAACGCGCGAGGGAAATTAAAATTCCCGGTATTTCCTGCTCCTGCATGGCCCCACATGAAACTTGTAAAAAATTTAATACGCTGTGCTAGACCCATGTCATGTCAAACAATGTCAGAAATATACACCTCTGTTCACCGTTTCAATATTCTGAAGAGTTATGGTTGCCACCGTCGCTCCAGGACGAGTGAATAATGACTTTGGTGTACAGGCGACCCTTTGTCAAAGGGCCCCTGACCCCTTGACCTCTAATCTGTTCGGGTCTATGGCCAGTTCCCTAATACCCGGGTTATATAGATTCACAAAATTTGTCCCAACCCTTAGCTTCCGCATGCATAGAGGGTGATATTCTAGGGACATCTCAGTACTGCAAGTCTCGGACCGTCAGGCGGCTGATAAATATGTGCGCGAAATTATCAGGTTCGCCGCTCGACTATTAGGTAGCTATAGTATAGTCGAAATTAATTTCGGAATATCACCCTGTAGATGTGTAAATGAACGCAAGAGATCGTGAACTTCGTTCGAATTTTCCCGCCGAAAATTCATAGTCAGTTTCCTTAATACCTACCTGGATCTAATGACTGCTTGATAATTAGCATAAGAGCCCACTTACCTTAGTTTCTACTTAACTATGTGTCTTTCTACTTACTACAGGGTGTAATAATTACAATTACCTCACATTATGACCCCTCTTCCCTGCCAACTTTTCAACGCTACAATTCTCCGTTAAGGTCTCAAGCTGCCCGCCTTGAATTCCCGCTTCCAGGCACCTGGTGTAAAAGCCTAAAACGAGACTATGGTTTTCACTGTCTCGCCACGTTCTTTGCCTTTCCTTCATTGCGCTGAAATATGTTAATTATATTCTGAAAAAAAGTTGATGAGGCATTTTTTACACCGCAGTAAACCGCCGAGTCACCTACTTAAATGTCTGGATCATTCTGCGTCTGTCACACTGACAATTAAAATTTTCGCCAAGAGCTATTATATTAATTCTTTCCACCAGCCGAGGCTGTCTCCTCTGAATATTTTATTCCCTGGTGATGACGAGACGTATAGGTATACTATCCTTGAATATATTTTTAAACATTTTTAATTCACCATAACTAGGTAATACGTCGCATCTAGATACAGACCGGAATTGAAGACACATTGCTGCCGCTGCTCTCGCACATGTCCAGTCTACTAATAAATTAATCAATCGATGAACCTGCGGGGGGTGTTACAGTTTCATCACGATTGCAATTATTCGAGCAAAACATGGGTGGATAGCGCCATAATACATACTGTAATAAAGAATAAACCAGAGCATAATCTTCCAACGACGTCATTAATTATCCTTACACTTACATAATCCAGTACATCTTTAATACATTTTTATTTTCTGGCAAATAGTCCACACGCAATACCCCCCTGCCGTGGTCACCGAGAGCTCACCTCAATGTTAACATTGGATTCTATGTTTTCGGGGTCAGAGAATCCGAATCTGATGGTCATTTTGCCGTCCCATTGGGCAATCATTTGTTATAAACAAATGTACCCCCAATTTTGATGAAAAAATGATTTTACCGAGAAACTAACAGAGATACAAAAAAACAGTTCAGATCGAAGTTGTAGCTCTTTTTCTCACAAACAAAATGGTTTTCGATTTATTCAAATCGGTTCAACGGTTACCGAGATATTGATCGATCGATGTACGCGGGGGAAGCGTTGCGCACGATACACCGGTTAATGCCATTGTATCAACAAACATCAAGTGATTTTACCATTTTTGTCCTGTTGAACGCTTTTTGTATCATATTATATCCTCAGGAGCATATATTTACTGTGTTTAGTTAAATAAATAAATATCGTGATATTTTGATGATGGTTATTTCCACTTTTTTATTTTTGATTTGTGGCAATCTCTCGACGAGGTCTTTTCGTCGTTCCTTGGTCCAAGCATTTGAATTAAATCAATGCGACTTCATATTTTGCGATCATTTTTCGTGACATACAATCAAATCCATTGCCTTGATTCTATGAAAGTGAAATTAAATCCCCAGTTATTTGGATTCGATAAGGTTGAGGGCTCTCTCAAACCCAGTCGAGTCACTGAATTGATCCCTTCATCATTCGAATTATTTCCCCCGTGTACATGGAAGGCATGTGTACATAGAACTTGTGTCTGTCGGAGTAATGACGTACCTTGTATTTCGTACTGCAATTGTGCTATGAATTGGTTTTGAACTTCACTTTCTCGAAGTCTCTGAGCATCGAGCGCCCCGCACGGTCACTTATCAATTGATATCTTGGGAATCATTGAACCGATTTGAATAAATCAAACACCATTTTGTTTGTGAGAAAAAGAGCTACAACTTCGATCTGAACTGTTTTTTTGTATCGCTGTTAGTTTCTCGGTAAAATCATTTTTTCATCAAAATTGGGGGTAAATTTGTTAATAACAAATGATTGCCCACTGGGACGGCAAAATGACCATCAGATTCGGATTCCCTGACTCCAAAAACATAGAATCCAATGTTAACATTGAGGGGAGCTCTCGGTGACCACGGCAGGGGGGTATTGCGTATAGACTAAAAGGAAGTGAGGAGATAACAAATAATAGCTAAAAGTTTGCAGTTGTAAGATTGAGAAGTTGCCTTACAGAAGTCTTCACCATAATTGATGATTCTTCCCCTCTGTTATTATATAGCAGAGAAAAAGTGCGTTGTTTTTATTGGTTCATTTGCGAAAGTTAAAATATTTCTGATTTTAAATTTTCGGAGACAGCTGTTTCCCCCCACGTTTTCCAAACGTTGACGAATTACTTTTTTAATAAAAGCGTAGAACGGTTCGATATTTACTTCCTTTTTATATCCTTCCAAAGTTATACATATTTTGAAGAATTCAAATCCTGGAGATTTTGGGCTGAATGCATACCTACAATTATTATTTTGCATCTCCTTCACGAAGGATCAAACCTATGAACAATAACGTTCACCATCATCTCCTGTTTCTGACGTGCAGAGGTTGAATTCCACGCAAGCGTCGAATTGCGTAGATATAAGAGAGCTAGCCTAGTTAACAGTATAGATCGCGGAGATGCTCGGTGTGTGATGTGAGTCAGATGTGTCTGACGTCCAACCTGAAGGTTGCATTACGCCGGGTACGCGTGTGTGTGAGTTTGGTTGCGAAGCATCAGGCGGTCAGAAAATACCCCTAACAAAGGGCGAAAGCTGGTTAGCGTTCTATCAGCAAGCGATCAATGATCATTAAGGATCGAAAGATCCCTAGGGACCTCTTTCACCTACGGCCAACGATTCGTTGGGTTCTCATTGACGGTGAAAATCGATTTGTTCTTTTTCCCGTCCTAGGAACAGCGTTGGTGTGACCTTAGGTGTAATTCAGTTTGCTTTAGCGCTAGGGGGTGGCAATAAAGTTCCTGGGATCACCTATAAAATCGGTTGGAACAGTAGACCCTCCTTCGTACGCTCGAAGGATCACCATTGCAGGAGAGGAGCGAACCAGCGGTATCTACGTAGTACGCATAGCTACCTATATCCACCTACACACCCTTATAGTTGCTTAATTTCGTCGGCGTGAAATCGTTTCATTTTATTTTTACCTCGGCGTTAGGAATTATTATACCTACGCGAAAAGTTTAATCTCGGTAGAGATAAATCACCCGCTCCCACTTTCGAGACAGAAGTTCATTTTTGGCGCGGATGCTGGAAATGGGCTTCCGCCAACTACGGAATTATGTCAAAATATACTAAACGAAATTATTATCGCACCTAGTCCGATGGCGGGCTGCAAGTGTCAACTATTGTAGAAATCTTGAATATTCATTATATACGGACTTGGAAATGTCCGCACTCCAAGAGCCAATTTCAAGTAAGTTATATTACAGGTGAAACTTTCAGAATTTCTAGAAGAGCTAGCTTTCGTTCCCTCCTAAAACCAGATGCGACCCATTATAAGTGGCCATTTTGGGAGCAGTATAACATTTGTTCCGTCGTTCTACATGTCGCATGTAGTTAGTTGGCTGTTTTTAGTGACCTCTGTTGGAGGAGAAACAGAGAAAAAAAAATGCCAAAAACTTTCGGACCAGCGAACGGAAAAATGACAAAAAATCGCCAAAGCTTATACGAATCCCGACGAACGAAACAAAAAAAAAAAAAGTTTCACTGTAATTGGACCAGCGACGAATAAAATGTCCGAGTCTCGATTTCCCTCGTGATACTAAAAATCGACAAAAAGAGAAAGCGAAAAAACCAATTTCACACAATTTTTTGACACTGCGGGTATAAGCGCGGAATGCATAGAGGGCCTGAGAAAAGTCAAATAGTCGAGTGTGTGTTGAAGGGGAGTAGCGGGGATCTTGATCTTGATTGAAGATCGCAGAAGTATCCGCGCAGCATCTGTAATCTGTATAGGGAGACTTGTCCTGCTCTGGCTCACCGGCGGGCGGCGGGCGGCGCACGGCTCATCTCCGTCTTTCTTCCCCCAAAATCGATTTCTGCAGGGACCGCGCCCAGCGCTACGCGTTCGGCACGGCGTTGGGTTAGCCTCATTTAACATCAGCTCGACTTGGTCTCTTTTCTCCGACGGATTCTCCTCTTCCCTATTCCCTATTCCCTCTTTTCTCTCCTACACTGCTCTTTAGACGCCCCTCCGTGTAGCTGGCCCGTTTCGTGAAACGGTGCTATCCATTCCCCTCTTCGTTTCATCGCGGAACGGTGCGGTGCGCGCCTCTTCAGTTTTCGAACCAGTGGCTGTGAAATTGCGCCCTTTTTTTTCAAGTTTTTCTCTCTCTCTCTCTCTCTCTCTCTCTTTGTTCTCTTTTTAAACGGCGTTTTGTTGCGGCGAATTATTCCCGCTAAAATTAGGGGCTAGTTACGGGCCCCATAAGAGCTATACACGCTTTTCACGCTGACAGAACCACACGATTCAGTTATCGTATAATTGAAGAGATTGCAGACGAAACTGAAGCCGTCACTCCAGTAGGGAATGATCTGCGAAGAGAGCCGCTGTTTGTTGGGTGCAAGCTTTCATTTTTCACGTAAAATTATAAACGACCCTTCCAGCCTCCGGGACATAGGGCGACCCTAGGTCGCTTTATAAAAATCCATTTCCACCCCCCCGGCCGAGTCTTTGGTGCGGGAATTTAACGTAACGTTTGCCATTCGCACAAAACGCATTAAGACCCCGGAAAAGTAAGTAGGTAGAGGTATACCTATATAAGACCAGGAACGATGGCCGCCCGCGTTTTCCCCGGGCTCGCAGATAAATTGCAAACTGGATAACGGCTATTTTTCCTTTTCGTTTTCGTTTTTTTTTTTTATTTTCTACAGGGGAGTGTGCCGCCTAGATTTATCAGATTTAGAATTCGTTCAAGCGCTATATCTACCCTCTCGTTCAAAATATGCCCCAGTTAGTTAGGGATTATACAGGGATTAACGGGAGATTTAGAATTATCTGTCGCGGAGAGGTGCGCTAAGCGTCTAAGTCGAATTTATGCCCACCTTTCGTCAGGATTTAAAGGCGTTTCTCTCCTTCCTCAGCACGCGAGGTTCACCAGATTACTTCGACGACCCCAGTGCAGCGTTTGTTATATCCTCCAGAGAACTACGGAATCGAATCCAATTTACCATCTTCGGATCGAAGAAAATTGATAAAATGAATGAATATGTAAATAAACAATTCTCCTTGAACACATCCTTTGTATAGACATTTGTCTATCTACTGAATCCACAGGTATCTATAAGGGCGTTTTACTTTCGCCCATCCCCCGTAAGGGATCATAATTTACACATCCTTTATCGGATACTGTATAGCCGAATAGCCGAATTCGTTAATGAAGAGCTTGTTGCCCCCGGCGCAAACGCGATATCATCTCGTTTGTGTAAACAGCATTTACATACGCGAGCACCGGCGCATACTACGGGACTGGGAAGAGAGGATATGGGATAGAGAAGAGCAGGGTGCATATGTACATTGCACCCACCCACGGATACACACACTCATACAGATATACCTATCGAACATGTATGTATATGGGTGTAACGTGGAAGCGACGCGACATACCAAAGATAATTTCAGTACACCGTTCCACCATTACTTTATGCTCCCCATGGGAACGGAAGGGTCATGTGCACTATATATACATATAGTGCACGCATACGTATATATATGCTGCGCAGTGTTTATGAGCAGCAACCATAGATAGAACATATACGTCCCTGTAATCAGAATATTATAACGCATACGTATACATTGAGATACGTATGTACTGGTGGAGTTGAGCTGGATTAGGCTGTGTGCCGTGGTAAGTTACATAATACGATACCTACAGTAGAGGGGATGAAGTTTTAATTGCTATATGTTAGTCTGGGGAAAACGTTGGAACTTTGTTTTTAGGGTTGGTGACCACGTGTAAGGTATAAGCCTCGGAAATGTTTTTATTTCCTTTTATGCGTCGCACGCGTTTCGAGACAACTTTTGAAGACAGTCTTTTAATACAAATTTTGAAATGAAAACTTTGTCTTCTGGATTATCATACCTGTCGTCTGAAATACTTATACTCGAGTTATCTTCCCTCTCTGTCTCCCTTACCTTCACCTACGCTTTATTATACCATCTGACATTTGGCGGAAGTATACATCAACCTTTTCTCTACACTGAGTATGTGTTCATCTTCCTCATTTCACACCGTCACTTGTTTACGGACCATACAGGAATAGCATGATATGGGGGAGAGACTCTATGCTCATAGGGTTGAAGAACACCAGACATGTAAGAATTAGATTTTTCTCGATTTCTGTGGCTGAAATTTCTCATGGAATAGTCTTTCATGAATATCTTAAAGCAGTCCGGTTTTTAGTCGCGTATAGATTCGCTATCTAAATATTGATTGGTGGCATAGACACAAGCAATGAGGGTTCAAAACAGCATTTCGATCAAATTTGATTACGTTAGTCGCCACATTAAAAAAGAAAAGAAAAAATCTAAAATTTGCATCCATGGTAAACACACACGTGCTTTTGTCAACAGTAATTTATTTTTCGATGAAAAAATTATTTATTACATCACTAGCGAAGGCATATCGTTGCCAAGTGATGATTGATAAATCACAGATCGATTTTTTTTTTTTAAGGTAGTTTATACAAAACCGGCTTCATCTGCTGTATTTTCCATTCTACAACATGATTCTACAGGGTACTTTTCGTGGATGTACTACAGCATAGGGATTTGGTTAAACAATCATAAGATCGGCTCTTGTTGTGCATAATGCGTGCTCAGTGGTTATGTGGAAAACAAAAGCCGATCGTTTTGATACTTGAGTTGCCTACATGCAGGCGTTTCTTCACCTTCCTATAATGTTGCATATCCATGAAAATCATATATCTGCAAATATGAGCACCTTCCTTTCACTTTTGATTCTCAATGATGGAATTCTATTCAGCTGGCGTCAAATCCACATAATACTGCTGCAATCTCCTCAACCAGAGCTTCCAGTATTTATTTAATAACGTGGGATTTATCTCATGGACTGATGCTGGGTTACCATTTGTGTAGCCAACTACGACCAGGCCATTTTCAACCTAAAGTCAGGATCAGGTTTATTCAAACACAGAAATTTTTAGAACAACATCATAGACAGGCAAAATTACTCATTTACTTGAAAGTTATAGTTGCTGTCGGCGTTTAGTGCTCCGATGTACGAAGCCACTTGGATAGGTGCGTCGAAAGTGTTTTCAATAGAATTCTTTGCCTTGTCAGACTTTTTCCAATCTATTACACATAAGTTTCCTCTGAAATTAGAGTATTCAAGTTTTGGTAGTTTTTCTGGAATAGTTTATTCGTTTATTCAAACTAAAGTCATATCGATTGATGGCGAAATTTATCAAAATCCGTCGATCTATTCTCGAGATATTTTTGTGCGAAAATAAAAAATTTGCGTTCTCATTTTTGGGATGATTGTGATAATTTCCCCTCATTCAAATAACAAGAAGTTGGAAACCGGAGTAAGACGCAGTAGATTATTCTCACCTGTACATAGCCACGCAGTCGACGACTCCTCTGTAATACAATTTCGAGTGTACAGCATGGCTTTCTATCACGTGTACGTCGCTAACTTCTTTCAAAACATGCTGGACACTCTGCCAAGACTTTTCTACGGTAGGCGGCACCTCGAAAGGTTCTTGGGTCAAGTGATTCTGAATACTGGAGTGAAACTGTTTCCCATAAAGAAGCAATTCTGAAAACGGAAAAAAAAAGAAAATCAAGGTCCGACATTGGCATAATCTTGTTTTGCCACAGGTGTGGATTATCAATCTTCTGTAATCCGTGTCAACAATGAATATGCCTCGCATAGGGACATTTTTGAAATACTATCATGTGACCAAATTGTTCTCTAATCAACCAGTTCCATTACAATAGTTCTTCAATCTTTTGAAGCAGGAGTCAAGTAAGAGTTAGGAGTTGTGAGTCATCGGGTTGCAGTCAAAGTAAAAGCACTCAATGCAAGGATTTGGATGAACTGGAGATTCGATTCTGGATACTTGTGTCTTTAATTGTTCAGAAATCAAAGAGATTTGTTCTTTGAACAATTAGAGGTGGGAATATCTAACATGGAAGCAACAGTTGATCCAACTCCTTGCCTCAAGTGCTTTTACTTTGAATACCCCTATTCAAGGTGTATGTATCACCTGGAGTGTACAACCAAGCGTTATACCTTGGCTGTACTTTTCAAAGCCTTCTTGACCCAGTTTGAGTATCATTCTCTGCTTCCATAATTCCAAATTCAATTTGGACTCAGCGGACATTGTTTTGTTCAATATTCTCGTTACACTGGGAATTGATAATTTGGTTTTATCACTGTAAGGAGAAATGGACAGAAGCTTTCTATCCTTCAAATTTTCTAGCGCATTTTTCCTACTGTCCAAATAGGAAAACGAAGTTATTCTGTTAATCAATATCTTCGAAGGCAGTGAGGGCTTTTTACCCAAATTTCCATCGCTCTTAGTAAATTCAGTTCGTGACTGAGAATTTACGGCGTCGATAATTGGTTCGGGCTTTTCAACAACTGTGGGAATTTTTTTCAAATTCTCAACCACCCCAACAGACTCTGATTTGGCTATTCTATAGATTTTTTTTGTACAATAAGGCATGAATCTTCCCATGAATTTAACCTTGAATAATTCATGGCTTGTCGAATTACTAATGTAGTAAGCTTCCGTGTCTATTGGCGGTTTATTGCGAGACAAATCGAGCGCGGATTTATCGTACGATACAGAGGTATCCATCCGTTTTTCTCTGGCCGTTTTTTCTTTTTTCGTTTCGATAAGCCTGCCGAATTCGCCCTTGTTCTCTTTTTGTAAACGTTTCATCATTTCCGCTTTTGTTATTTTGCTACGAATTGATGGTCGGACTACATTCTGTGTAACACATACTCGCGGAAGGGTAAACATAACCTGCATTTTTACCGGGAATTATAACGGCTTTGATACTTTTGATATTTGAATTAATACCGTTGTAACAATCGTTCATAAAGAATCGAGACGTCATTCAATGAGAACACTTCCCGCCGATCTGCACGAAATCAAAACTGTGTGGATAAAACGGTACAATGGAATTTCGAAAAGCATGGTTCGCCGATCAGCTGATCGTAAGACTTGTAGCTACTGGCTGCTTGTAGCGCCGAGACTTGAACAGAATCGATTGTCACGTTCTGAGACTCGAGGTTCAACCAAGTGAAACGAGATATCGCACAGATGAAAGCTGCAGTACCCCAGGTAGCAAAATGATATCCGAAAGGCAGCAAAACGGCGACCAAAAAAAGTTCTGGATAACTTTTTTGTTGGCTAAAAAGATATCTTTTTGTATCACTAATTGTATCACTTATGTCCGTCTGGATGGTAACTTATTTCCATCCGAATGTCAACGATAAGTTAACTTGAAGCGGTCACCAAATTGCCAACATATGGTCAACCTTAACCAGCTGCCTTGCAGTCACCGTAAAGTTATCGAATTGCGAATTGTTTTTCAGAAGGAATAACATATGCAAATAGATTTTAGTTATCCAAAAGATGTCTTATAGGTATCAAAGAAAGGTTATCAAAACGGCAACAAATAGTCATATCTGAAGGATACCTTATTTATAGGATGTATGGGACAGTTGAGATGATGAATTAAAGTGTATGTTTTCTGAAATACAGATGCATACGCAACATAATAAAGTTAATTGTTGACCAAAATTTGGTGGTAGTCAATAATTCACTGTATTATACATTACATATTTCATCCGTACTTCAGAAAACATCGTCTATTTGAAATAATGAAAAGGATTATCCAATATAGATATGCTATGGTATATATTTACAAAAGATATAAACTATATAATAGGAACTTTTTCTCAGATCCTAGCTAATACAATATGTCGTATTCAGATCCAGGTATATTGTTATTATAGCTGCTCGTTATTTGAGCGTTCGCAACGTCAGCTTGCGGCTGCTGCTGCAATAAGTCTGTCGTCCCCACGGCGGAGCCAGTCTGCTATGCACGAATTCAATTTTGGTACCTTTAAAAGTGTTACGCACGATGTCTGAAACAATAGGTCAATGGGTGAATATTATGAGACCAACCGTTGAACCAATATAATTATTGACAGTTAATAGTATATAGATACACGTACCAATGATTAGATAAGGAAATGAAAATTTCTACATTTTTGGCACATTCTCGGCCCCAAGGTTCCAAACGACCCGTTGCGTCAACTCATCAGTCATGACAGCTTTCATATTTCGTTTTCGATTCTGAATTTTTGATTCTTCGTTTCTGAAAAGTAATACCTATACGATAAGATTATCGAAGAAACGATACATCAGTGCAGTTTAATTCAGAAAACTCGTATACGTACAAAATAATGTCGCATTTGTTCGTTATCTTTCCGATCACGATCAAATCTTCACATTGCGTTTATATCATTGAATGTCATTGCTGTCAGTAGAGAATAATCATTTCGTCTACGCTGCACTGTTCCAGCGTAGAAATACTGAAAATATAATAAAAACTGTAAGGGTTTTCAAGTCTCAAGCACTCGCAGGACAGAGCATTCTTATTGTAAGCGTACAAATTATAATTATATACATACCTAAAAGAACAAACACGTGCTGTTCACAAATAAAAAAAAAAAAAATTAAATATAGTATAATGAAACAAAATATATACTTACGCGTTTATATCGACAATTGGAGGTATGCGTGTAATGATACACTTTAATTATAATAGTATTTTAGATTATGGCTCGGTAAACAATTACGTGAAATAATTACAGCGTGCGTATAATAACCAGCCAAACAGGAAACAGAAAATAAGTTCGCGAGATCGTTCTATGGACGTCAATAAGGCCGTATAATTTGATATCTAAGCGATGACATATTTCGGACAGCAGCAGAGGGCAGAAACGGTGATGCTTAAAGATGACTTTTGGACAACGCTTTATATTGTACAATTGGTTGACAATAAATTGATCCCTTTTCGGTGCCTTGCAACAACCATCCATCGGACCCGAATAAAATGATGACTTTTGGGCAACTCTTTGTATTGTACAATTAGTTGACATCAATTTGATAACTTTTCGATGCCTTAACAGAGCCGTCTTTCGGACCAGAATAAAATGATGACTTTTGGACGACATTTTAACCTCTCTTCAAGATATCGTAAAAAAGATACCTTCAAGGCAACAGTAAAACGGATGTCGATTTAAAGGCATACATTTGTTAACTTTCGGTAATATCCGGAAGACAACCTTAAAACGATAACTTATAGGTGCCGATTAGACATTACTGCTACCTGGGACGTCACCGCGGCAAAAATGCAAACCTTTAGAACGATTCGAATATTTGAATATAAATGTTTTACTGTAGTCAATGCCAATGAAATATCAAGTTTCTGTACACACTTTTCGAAGACGAATACATTATTTTATGTTTCACGTATGACTGGAACTGTTTATTCCAGTTTTATAGACAATAAGACAGCTCTAACTCCTGATTGGTGATCACATACGTATTATAACATTAAGGGCATAGGCGGGGACATTTTTTGTTCAATCAATGACATTTACATGCAATGGGAAACATGGTTTGATTAGGATCAGTAGTGTGTCGATTAGTTGATATTTATTTGACTAATTTATTATACGGAGAGATATTGACGAAAAAAATATTCCTTGAGAATTAAATACGTTAAAAATAACCAGGAGAACATTTTTTCAGAATCTACTTTTTTTTACTTCCTGTCACATTGGGATAAGGAAAGTTTCGCTTTCGGTCGAAAAATAACTTTTGCTAATTTTAACGATTTTTTACATTTCCATGCCTCTAGTATCCGAAAAATAACTTTTCAGAAATAGACGCTGACGGCTGACAATTACCTTTATTTTTCTCTTCTTTTTCGGAGCTATCCGGCCGCAACCGAACTGGAATCTCTATCAATTTTTGTGATTAATCAGTTTAAATTCACCAAATGATTTCGAAGACGGCTTGATAAAAAAATTTGAAATTCACAGGGTTTTCCATACGAATGATGGACATCAGGAATTGCCAGTTTGCTTCTACGAGAAAAAAAATCACTATTAATCATTTACTGACAACCTGTAGCCTGTAGGTATTCCAATCATACTTGATAGCATTCCCAGAATTCGCATGGAAATCTGAGGTGATGAAAAGTACTGTGAAAAATCTTGATTTTACGTCTTATTTCAACATGAGTTATCAAATCCTTCGGCAGGGCCGTCTTAGGCCATGCAGGGGCCCTTGGGCACACAGAGTTTGGAGCCCTTTTAGAAAGCCAAAAAACCGTGAATAAAAACATCAGAATGTACTCTTGTTTAGTGACTTTATTGGTTTCGAGGCTCCAATCAGGCCAGGGGCCCTGGATTCGTGCCCCGGGTGCTCTTATGGGAAAGACGGAACTGTCCTTCGGAATAACATACCGTTTGAAAAATTGGTCGCGAAACTTATTAAACTGAATTCGTATACTTTTCACGAGTTAATTAATAAATCATGGGTATTTATAACTGTAGCTGATCATAAGTTTAGCCTTGGGCGTAAATCTACATCGTCACGCTCTGAAATTAGTTCAACTTCCGGAGTAGTTCAATCGTGAAATGACTTTATCTGGCAGGGCAATAGATAAACTATTATTATGAATGGATTACTAAAATCTAAACTAAAAATTAGGGACCACTTGTTCAGCCCGTGTCACACCATTGACGCGTTGAACCGGACTTGTTCCAGATATAACTAAAAACTTATCAGATAGATCAATAAAATCTCTACACCGGTTCGTATAGCTGCGGTAACGCCCGCGCTGTGCCGGTAGCGCAAATAAGACTCGGGGAAAAAAAAGTCATTATATTTCGCCGATAGGTCAATAACAAATATTTTTATGGCGAAGGCCAAGAGACCCGTGGAGGTCATTAAATTTATGTACTGTAAGATCCAGGTTACCCGAAGCCTTCCAAGTTGCAGACTAAACTCTTTTCCATATTTGGCGAGTTGCGAAACAACCGCAGCATGTGTTATGGACTATCGTCTTTCCTTTACAAAATAAAACTGGTCCACCGAGTTACGTGTGTCTGCATTCTCGTCTGTGCGCTCATACACTTGCCTGTATAACTAGTTGTACGTTATATGCGGGTATATACATATAACAGACTCATAAACGTGTCGCTACCCCGATATACACGCGTATACTTCAAACGGGCTTGAATGAAATGAATTTATAATAAGTATGTTCTAAAAGAGTCTGGTAGTTAGTGGTACGCTGACACGTCGGTCGAGTTACTGCGGCAGCATGAGA
This sequence comes from Tenthredo livida, assembly GCA_963992785.1. Classification (NCBI taxonomy): domain Eukaryota; kingdom Metazoa; phylum Arthropoda; class Insecta; order Hymenoptera; family Tenthredinidae; genus Tenthredo; species Tenthredo livida. Next base: position 18,216,091 of record OZ023068.1, on the reverse strand, counting down.
TTCGCGTTCAGAGTGAGTCTTGATAGCTTAGAATATTAGATTTTAATAAAAGATCGAAAAATAAAACGTTGCACATAGTGCTAGTTGTACACCCAACAGCGTAGCCCCAAGCTTTATAAGATTCATATCCTAAATCGGATTAGAAAGGAAACGTAAGGAAACATAATACTATATTTCTAATTTTCCCACTATCTTCAATGATAACATATTGTAAGTAAAGTTCAATTGGCGCACAAACCTAGCCGTAATGTATTCACAGAAAAATTTGATAATTTACCACATTATCTACTGATTGTAAGTAGTAAGTTAAAAATTTCACCATCAATAAAATGCATTCAGAATAGGCCTAATAAACTAACCCTTGACCGTTTTGATTGTGCCGAATGAAAGTTAATTATTCAAGACCATATTATAAATTTAATAATATCGCCTCACAACTCGACCATGATCTGTCGCTAATTAATTACACCTCGGGCCCTGATGCGTGTTGCAGTGACATTAATTTGATGTTTTTCGTTTAGAAATGCATCAACGAAAATTGTTGGAATTAGACAATTTCATACCAACTTGTACATTCTGAATTGCAGAAAGTTGTTAGCTTTGTTTGTCTAGCTTGTGATTTCGCTTTTAATCTCATTAAGATTCAGCCTGCAGATTTTTCTCGGCAATAAGTTTTTTTCATAAGTTTTTGGTCAAACTAAAATCAAATTTTAAATCAGATTACTGTATGTGACGTATAATCGGAGGAATTCTATTCCGCTCTCATTCCATGACCACATTATTGTCAAAATACACTTCACACAGAGAAAATTAAATACTCATTCAGGTAACATTGCCTGTGAAATCTGGCAGACGAAAGTCACTTCTATAGTTGAGAGGCATGTATATTATACATATCCCGTTTGATGATAAACGCAAATAGATGGCTATATCTATGTCAAATTTTTATCGATATCCTGTCTTTATGCAAAAACATTTTTATGTTGCAATAATTTTCGAAAAAAAATGATCATTCTTTCTTGTCCTGCAGGCCATATATTTTCTGGTGATCATCCGTTTCGCCGGTGGGACATATTTGCAAGAAACTCCTGGGCTCGATTTCGATAATCTCAAGATCGAGGAGGAACTAGAGTCGTCGAATAATGCAAAACGATCACCCCTTGAGGTCGGCTTCGTGTCTTTCGAGTTAGATCATCGTCATGGTAGGCATTTCAACGTCCCAGCGTTGGTCAGACCGAACGTGATCCCGAAGAGCATTCCTATCGTATCAAAATCGCGAACAATTTCTACAACCTCAACAATTTCCACTGGAAAAGGACCCAAGGGAGATCACATTTTGGTGCCATTAGGTAACGATCACCACGTGATTATCCCCGTTTTAGAAAAAAGTCCTTCCATCAATTCGAGGGTAATCGTCGATCATAAAGAACTCCTCGTTGATCATGCGGCTAAAGTTGTTCTCGATCAGAAGCATGTCATCGTCGAACATTCTCATGGAAAAAATGTAATTCTTGAACACAAGCCTCTAGTTTTGGATCATCCTCATGGCCAGGCTGTCGTACTTGAACACCAAAATTCACATACAGTGATTTTCGAACACAAACCGGTCTTGGTAGATCGGGGTGAACACGAAACGAACGTCTTGATCCATTCGGTGCCGAAGACATTGGTTTTGGAACACAAACCTATAGTGGGGACGCACCCTATGCACAAGAACATTATCGTGCATCCCAAAACCGTTGTTCTTGGCGCCAGCAGGACCATTCTACTTTCGCCTAAGAGTCAGTTTCATGAGATAATTGTCCACAGACACGTACCCAAGGCAGTTGTGGTTCACGAAACTGTTGACGGGGAGAGAAACATGTATAGAAGCCACTTCGGTGGCTTCGGTGCTGGACTGGATTATGGTGGACAGGGTGCTGGACATGGCTTCCATGTCCCTGTCATCTGAAATTAAATATTAATCGTTGATGGATACTTGAACACTATTTTTTAACAGAATGAATCGTTCTTTTAGAAGAAAAATATGGTAGTTGGGGGAATGGATTTTGTGGAAATGAATTTTGTGATCTTTCTGCAGGAAGAATTCTGTAAGTTTCGATATTCCCCAGAAAGTTTCATTCCAGTACTTTGTAAAAGTTTATTATACTGCGATCGTTTTATACTCTCAGCACTTTTTCCAGAGTATGCCTATTTCAATTGAATAGGCCAATTATAAGTGCGGAATAATATTCTAACTCGGGCAGAACTTTTGTTCACAGGCAATCGTTGGTATTTAACATATCATGATACGTTTCTTATGTGAAGTGGCGAATATAACGCTCTTTATGTGAAATAAGCTTAATAACGTACCTATACGAATCAAGTTGATAACAATTGAGTGTAAAGTCATCGCGATATTCAACAATATTTATTCATTATATTATTAACGATATCAAAAAGGCAGCTTTTCGGATTCGCTCGGTCGAAAAGATTGTCTAATGTAATATCCGCCTGTCAAACAATTCAATTTTGTGAAGTACCTTATAAGTTTTTATTCGTCACAAATAGAAGGATAATTTGTAGTAAATTTGTCTAATAGATGGACACATATATTCGAAGTGAATATATTGTTCTTCTATTTTTGATGGATAAAAATTCACTTGTATATATTCGTTTATAAATTGTGTACTATATAAGTTTATACTCAAATAAACGACTTTTCACTACAATCCTTGGTTAAATAAAGTAACACCCAATAAATCCTAGACGAAGTATGAAAAAGTATATTGAGTATTGACTGATGAAAATTGTAAACGCTCACTTAGATCACCCTTCAAATTAGCTAATCATCTTTTTCTCCAATCCTTGACGATCAATGGCAGAAACAAAAAAATAGTAAAGCGTTTCGCATCATTTGCAAATATATGACTATACCTATTGATAAAAATACAAATATAATTAGAGAATCCATCTCGCAGGGAATAACGAAGTGTATTACTCGATCTCGCAGGTGTTTCTATTTAAATAAGAATTTTCTAAATTACCCAAAGGGAGAGCATTCGACCCATGAATGCCATAAATCTTTCCGCAATGTATCCTGCACCACTTCAGGTTTTTTAAATGCTTCAATTACCCGTGTCGTTACATACGTCGTTTATCTACCGGGGTGATAAGTAGTTCGGAGTTTCGAAATCATGCGTTTATTCTGCAGTTCAAAATAGCTAGCATGCCTGATCAGCTAGCCACAGTCTACTTTCCACAACGACATAATTGAATACTTCCAGGTGTTTATCGCATGCATTTCAATTGATTTAATTACTTCGTTCTTATTCGTCTGAAGAATAAATTCTCAGAGATTTATTGTCTCAGCGCATAAATATAGCGGCTTCAAAGACATTCAAGCAAATAATCCAAATAAAACTAAATCAACTTGAACAATTCAAATTAAACAGTTTATGCAATGCAGGTATTTGGCGTTATACTACCTTGAAGGAGCGTCTGTGCACACTTAGGACTTAGATATCTTCACCTTCCTGCAACCCCACGGACCCACGCGTGTTTTCTATGACGAGGCGAAAGGTGTGTCTTCTATAAGGGTTAATATAACGTTTTTGTGAACTACTTAACGAATTAACTCTAAGTATAAGATAAAATTGATCATTGAGTTAATTTTTCGCAGACCTTTCAACTTATGTTATTGGAATTTGGAAAATTTAGTAAAACCTAGACGCCAATGAGAATTTCAAGTGCAAACACTAATTCTGATTTACACCTCTGAATCCTCAAGTATAGGCCATAATTCTACTGAAACAGAATTATAATTCTGTCAGCAAAATTGAAGAACAAAAGAATCGAGGTCTTCAGAGGATAAAACTGGGATTTCTATTTCGATTCTTGGACGCACTTATGAGGTTGAAAAAACTGAATTCGTATTTTTTAACCACTTCTACGACCGAAAACCTGTGTCGTTGTGATCAGTGAAAGTCGATTGAAATTTGATATCTAAATTCCCTATCGTCTTGCATCCGCAACTATATACGTAATATATGCCTTCGCTGTACCCAACGAGTCAGATAATGTTCATGTACTTATCTAATCCTACAGATATATATATATAGCTTCTACAGAATTATCATACATATAATATATAGCCGTATTATTACTTTTATTGCTATCAAATGTTCTTGTTATTCTTATTATTATTATTATTATTATTCTATAGTTGCAACGCTTGTCGATAAGCCTATTCCTTTGACAGTACCTACTACCGCTCATTCATACCCTCAGGCTACTCAATTATTTTCGCGAACCAAGTGCGACGACCGACAGTATTTGGTTCAGGGCACTTGTTGTTGACTATCTGACCGGATGTTTTCGCTGTGACTATAATCCATAAATAAAGATATTCAGAACATTAGCTAACTCACACCATTGAAATAATAATACGTATAGTAATGATGATGATCCACTAATAACCGAGTGAAGAGATCAATCTGCTTAGCAAACAGAAGCTATATAAGCTGCTAGACGCGAGGAATAATGAAATATGACGAATCATGAAGGGTCCAAGTAATTAAGGCGATTTCCAAAGTAAATAAGCCTGTTGACTCACCACAATTATATCCATTCGGATCTGAACTCTGAGTTGAAAAGGATTTTGCGTCTCGTTATCTTTGCCAAACTCGACAAGTATTTGGCTTTTTAATGAGATGAACTTGAAAGCTTAAGGAAAATACTTTCTTTTTTTTTATGAAAGAAAATGCAATCCGATGAATACGACGGGCTCTCCTTTGAAATATATTTTTCCTTTGAAAAAATTCAAAGAAGACTTATATTTATGTAGGTAAGGCAGAGGTATAATATTATGTCCAAAGCACAGGGCAAAGATGTGCTTGTGCAGTATACAATCAAGACGATGAGAAATATAAAGGCGACTGGGAACCGATCGGAAGCCACGGATTAAACTAGATCTATACATCGACCAATCCGAAACAAAGAATTTTCGTGACACGTCTGATGAGAAAAATCTCTTTAGAAAGGCGTGCATTAGACTCCTGCTAGTCAGACATAGGTACGTTGGTAAAGGTACTATTATACAAGTGTTATGTATGGGTGTTGAGGAGCTGTACCATAAGTACACCAACATACCTGTGAGAAGCAATGATATATAGGCAAATACCTAGACAAAATACATTTATAAAGGCGTGTGAATACACGACACATCAATACACGATATCCAGCAAAAGACCCAGCGGTATATATAAAGGGTGGGTCACCGTACTCTGCATCAGTTCAACCGCAGCGAGCACACACTCGACTCGAACACCATATCAACATGAACGCCTTAGTAAGTATCTATCTATACCCTACCGCCGTCTGTTTTCTATTTTATCGAAAACTTTATACTTGACGATATTCTCTTAATGTAGACTATTCTCGCCATTGTCGCCCTTACGGCATCTGCCGTTTGCGCGGCGGATTCTCAAGCGCCGAAGAAACAGGATAAACGAGGAATTCTGGGACTGGGATACGGAGGATATGCTGGGCATGATGGACTCCACGGAGGCTTGGCCCTAGGTGGTTATGGCTACAGTGGTGAGAACATGTTTCACTAAATTTCGAAGAGTTAAGGCTTAGGATAAACCATCATTGAATTTTTGGCGCTATTCGAAGCGATCAACTATTCCATGAGAATTGATAATTTCATCATATCATGGGCCTTGTACTGGCAAGCATGTTATAACCAGAATTCAAGGATTCCGGATAATTTACAAGGATCTTGGACAGCAACGAAGCCAACGGAAGTCTATTAGCGTGCCTTGTGTTTCAGGAGAGTTTACGAAGGGGTGAAGCTGTTCAAATTGTATAAACTTTTTCGATTGATTGCGAATCAGTCAATATATTATACTATATGAACTCCGTAAAGTAAATTTTGTGGGAATTTCAAATCCGGCTAGCGATTACAGCATATCGTTATTCCCGGTTATTCCTGATTCATCAGTAAATCTGATTTCGTCACTCAAAGTCTGATGTAATGTTCCAGCATTCATCTCCTTTTCTATCTATAATCAATTCGATTGATTTGCCATCAGCGATCGTGACTAGTTCACTTCAATCTCCAAACAGAAAGAGATGGTGTAATAAATGTAATAAATTTGTTACACGTGCTTGTAAATTACGTTGCCTGTCTTCAGTGAGCTCCCACGACTATCTTCAGCAGGTTTAGAAAGACGCAACAGCGAATGTATACATATGTATGTATATAAAGAGAGTTGATTTCTAGGACTAGGACACGGATACGTAGCAGCCCCAGCCTACACCCTGGACCACGCCGTCGCCGCACCCGTAGCCGTATCCGCCGTATCTCACGGTCTTCCGAGCATCTCAAGTGGACCAATTTTACCAGCTCCTGCAGTCCGCGTTGGCTACGGACATGGATTGGGATATTCAGGACTTGGTCTGGGACATGGCCTATCCTATGGACATGGCTGGTAATTAATCGAGGCAAATATTTGCCGAACCATTCGATTGTCTTCATGTAAATCAATTTTTTACTAATCTAAAATAATTATAATTACAAATAGGTACCTATGTTTGACAATTCTTTTATTATCTTCTGTGCACCGGTTCAATAAAATCTATGATCAGTAACACAGATAAGTGTTTCATAATTTTCTTTAAAAATACATACAAAATTCCAGCTTCCACACCTACATCTATAGATTCATCAAGGAGTATCCCTAGCACTCATAGATTAGAAGCAGGCTTTCATTTCCTTGTGCGATTAACCCGATTCCAATTGATTGATATTCGACTTCCAATTATCTATTTCTCGAATCAAAAACAATTACGTCGTGATCGTGATTGTCAACGCGGTACGAGACTCATATTATACAAGTAAAAACCGAGCCAATCAATAGCTGATCGATATGCCTATGGTTATGGTAAAACGAAATCTTCGATTACTCTGTCGTTTAGGCACTTCCTCTTTCTTCAATAACAATAGATACGGTAGAATGTCGAATTGCTGACAAGAATATATAAAATCAATTTTTTTTATCAAGTACGTATATCCAGTGAGTAAACTTTACATCTCAACTCTTGAGGGTGCAGCATTACAGAATAAGCCTATGTAGGTGTAAAGTAAGGGTATACATAAGTCATAAGGTTTAGACGTACTACGGCTGTACAGGTTCATGAATATTTTAATCGGATTGTCAATCTAAGAAATAAAAAGTTCGAAATACATTCTGAGGATACAGGGCGATAATCGAAAAGCTGTGTTATGCAAAGCTCTATCTACCACGTCTACTTCTCTTCGTCCGTATATTTATATACATATATGTCTGTATACGACCTATTTCCCACGTTACTTTACTCGTATCCTTTACGCCCACGCAAGTGCACAAGCACGATTCAGCAGCAGTTGAGCTATATTTCCTTACCATCATTTTCTTCTCGTTCAAAAGCGCAGTTCCCAGATACACCGACGTCCGCAGAATTGTTCTCGCCTGCAAGTATACCTATGTATAGTCACTCGGGTAAGCAATCGATGTCGCAACTTCAATTAATTACCCTTTACGTTTCACACTCGGCAAAAGTCGGTTGAATAACGTTAGAAATTGGATCTTTCAAGCTGTATACTTATCACTATGGAGTCTGTATTGTCAATTTTTTACTGATATTATTAGTTCTCAACAATTTTTGATGAGCAAAAGCGACGAAAGACTTTCACTGCAGGTAACGTAGAGTAAGGTGTCGGCAGGGTAAGGATCGTCTTCGAAGTGATATTATACCGACGTGAATCGGATATGGCGAGAGTTCAGTTATCGACTGAAAAACGTTATGGTAGTTGTGAAATTCTTCGTACGAATCGCACAACTCTGCCGTGAGCAATCGGAGCAGAAGAAGTTTCTTGACGGTAGATTGCGGAAATTTTTATTTCTTCGACTTCGTAGAAGGAGAGTTGAATTCTTGACAAATATGAACTTTCTCACTAAAAGTATAACATCTTTCGCGAAGACATGCTGCAATAATACTATGCAAGGTAAGAAACAATATCCAATCGATCTAGCAAAATGATGAAACTCAAAACATAACCTCTAACTGATTAACAAAAGGCGGAATTTTCGAACACGTTATTACGACGACTGTTAATACCGCTAATATCACAACTTGTATTATTTTTTTTTTCTTTATTTACACGAGATTAATAGAATCTTTGGTGAAAATACGTATCTGATTATATTCATTAAACTATCGTCATAACTTTGTGAAAACTCCTCTAATCTCTTATATCGATGATTATTTTCAAATCGAATCTAAAATATTTTCGAAATTGGAACACCTTACGAGTATTATTAAAAAAAATTTCATACATTCACCAGAGTTTCGATAAGATTTGAAGAAAAAACGAAAAATATTCTGTTTATTTGATTTATCAAAGCTTATCCGTAAATGCTCTGAGATTATTAATAGTGAAAACCATCTTTACCGCCAGGGATTTGGCTACATCGTTTTTGTTTCTTTCGGGCGCCACTGTATAGTGGGGCAGCGAATTCGCACGCAAAAAGAGAGAGATAGCTCAGCGGCGTATCTCTGTCCCTTTCTGTACAGTCGGGACTCGGGTGATAATAGTACATTACGTAACTCGTGCGGGAGACACCTATGCGCACGTGTTGCGTATACTATTTTCCCTGACGAGCTGTGCAAAATTCGACAACACCGGCAATCTGACGGGGGGTGCAGGGGGCGAAGCCCCCGCCGGGGAGTTGGGGGGGGGCGGAGCCCCCCCACTATATACAGGGCTCATAGTGTGTCACTTTTCTCACTTTTAGTCACTTTTTTTCACGAACTCACTTTTTTGTCACTATTCCTGCAAAAGTCACTTTATTCAACTATTTTTCAACAATCCGGACATTTTTTTAGAAATTTTTTTCGCTTTCATATTTATGTGGGTAGATTGTAAATCTACATACCGATAATTTACTAACCAATCTTAGATTGCAATATTTTCTAGAGTCTTGTTTTGTTATTCGTTTTTCGACATGAAAATTTTTATCATGTGTCAAGTTGTGCGGGCTTATTAAATCAAAGCTTCAAATAGGCTCAAAAATATTTTGTTCAGCTGCTGAATAACACTTGATTTATACAGTTCAATAATAGTAGTTACTTTTTTTGGTAAATACATATTTTTGTCTTGTAATTAGGGTGTTGAAAAAAAAAAAAAAAAATTCTCTCGAACGCGCATCAAAATTTCCGAGGGGCTATTCACTCAAACTTTTAGTGTACAAGTGATTTCGTGATTTCATATCGATGGCCTAATTCTCAAATGTCGTAACCCACAAATGAAAAATTTTCTGAGAGAGAGTGAAAATGAGTCAAAAACGTCAAAAAAAAGTCCAAAGAGACGAAAAAATCAATTTCCGAAATTTTGTGGCTTACGACATTTGAGAATTAGGCCAACGATATATGATTTCGCATGATTTCATATGATTTCAACTGATTTTTTATATGATTTCGTTTGTAATTCTGGATGATTTCTGCTGATTTTCGATTATTTCCAAGTGAGTTCGAAGAATTTCAGCTGAATTCCAGTGATTTCCGAAGGATTTCGAAGAATTTCCGCTGATTTTAAGCGATTTCTCAGTGATTTTTTGGGATTTCAGAGCGATTTTTTTTCTGATTTCAACTGATTTCAAACCGGGGTGTACAGCTGATTTCAGGAGTGAATAGCCCCTCGAAAATTTCGGTGAAAAATCTCAAATAAAACATCTCAGTCAAATATGAGCTCTTAATATTGATACTTAGAGGTGCCTATTTTATTTTTTCCATTTTCCATTTGAAAAACATGTGAATAAAAATTGGAAAATTCAAAGATCATATTTGGCTGAGATATTCTGTTCCACCAACATTATGATGCGCGTTCGCAGAAAAAAAAAATTCTTTTTTTTTTTGAATACCCTAGTATGCATGTTCTGAACACAGAACATATACATACCTAAGTACTCCGTGTAGGATTAACTCATTCATATACCTACATATATTCATAAAGGACCCCGCACAAATCTTATGGAAATTGGATCCCGGTCAAATTTGTGACCATGATGACTTTTGATCAGGATGACCTGAAGCACAACATACTACAATTTTGGACAATTTGACCGGGATCCAATTTCCATAAGATTTGTGCGGGGTCCTTTACCAAAATTCATCAGTTTTAGTCACTATTTAGTCACTTTTTAAATATTGAAAGTCACTTTTCTCACTTTTATTTGCCCAATTGCCCGCTATGAGCCCTGTATATAAAATCGAATTAAGAATTCATAATTGAATAAAAAGACTTTCATTAAAAATAAGAGTTTAGATGTTTATTCAGGAGTGCAATAGCAAAAAGTGAGCTACTTAGAAATATATCGGATGAGAAGGTCAAAGATCGTAGACAAAAACGTGCTTTGGTGGTGGAGGTGCTTTGTTTACATTTTTGCGCCCCGGCCTACACGTTAAAATACAGTCACAATATAGAAAGAAAGAAAGCAGAAATAAGAAAAAATAAAAAAATAAATAAATAAATGAAAATATAAAAAAAAAAAAAATTGAAAAAAAAAAGAAATAATAAAATATTTTGTGTACGCAAATTGTATTTTGCGTACGGGAATCTATTTTGCGTACGGGAGTCTATTTTGCGTACGCGAACTTATTTTGCGTACGCAAATTCTATTTTGCGCACGCGAACCGCATTTTGCGCACGCTTACGAAATGGGTGAGGGAATGTGGCATTTTGTGTACGCAAATCAGTACACAAAATCGAATTTTGCACACGGCGTTAGGGAAAATTTTAAGCCTCATGACAGGTTGCAGCAACGCGAAAATTGTGGGTAGAATTCTTGTGTAAGTGACTGTACGCGATGCGAGCGAGACAAATATACTCCGCTGAGCTATCTCTCTCTGCGCGCGCCCCACCACGGCAATCGGCGTTCTAGTTCTACCTACACTGAAAAGTCTCTGGAGCAGCCACTACTCTCAGGGCGCAGCTATTACGCTTAGTCTTGGTATAGTGGCTAATGCGAGTTTGAGAGTAGTAGCTGCGCCTGGGAGAGTCGTAGCTGCGCTGGAAGTTGAGTGTAGCGACTAACCTTTTAATGGCTTATCTCCTCCAATAGGAAGTAGCCGAATGTAGCGACTAAACTCGATTCGAGTATAGTAGCTGTACGCGCGAGTGTAGTAGCTGCTCTGGCGAGCGCAGCAGCTGTGCTGGCTTTAGAGCGGCTACTACTCTCGACGATATTGCTGGCTGCTCGAGAGACTTTTCAGTGTACATTTCAGAGCTTCATACTTACATTTATATCTTATCAATCCGCAAGCCATACTTCTATTCGTATCTCAATCCTGGTAACTCTAAGCCCTGGGAATCATACCATGCTGCTCGTCACACATGGTACGGTAACGAGTTAGCTTATTAGCTATTCTGATCTCCCACAAATCCATCCACTTTCCTCATCCGCTTTTTCAACCTCTCCTCATTCACACTACTCACACTTCACTTCTAATTCAAACTTCCAACAAACCTCTTCTACAATAAGCCTCCCGACTCGGGATATCACACATTGAATAAAACTTTGATCTTGAATTATGTGAGATAATTTCTAATAAATTTCCGAAAAATTTTTATGGTTTTCGGAGGAATTATAAAAAATCTACAAGATTGATTATTATTCCTAAAATTTTATTAAGGCTTGTTTGAAAATGTATGAATATTTTTTACAAATTCAGTGATAATACTGATGAAGTATTGTAATTTCGAGAATCTTTTCAGAAAAGTTTAGGAGATAATCAGAGCCTATACGACTCGTTACAGAGTATTCCAGAATCGTTCAGACATTTTTTTTTAGAAAATAATGGATACATATGATGATTCTGAGAGTGTCGTTTGATTGACCTGTGAACAAAACGATCGAGCCAATAAATGAAAAACGATTGTAGAAAATCGGGGGTGATTCATTTTGAAATTTATGATTTCGCAATTCTTGAATGTTCAAATTGAACAGCCACTGATTTCACTATTTTTTAAGGGGGTGTAGGACTGCTGGAGCCTTAAAACAATTATGTTCTTCTGGGTGAAATTATAATGAGCGCATTCGAGGTACGCGAATTATATTTTGGTACATATGTTTATTAGACTCAAAATGAACCTTGAAAAAAATATAAATGAAAGAAATATTGATAAATGTAGAAATTGAATCAGCACAGGTTTTTTCCGGATTCGTAGCTGGCCCGCATGATAACTCAAGAACCAAAGCACTGAGAAAGCTGGAATTTTCACATCTTCATAATACCTTTGTGCACAATGTGAACCAGTCGCATCAGCGGCAAAATTCTGTGAAGGATTTTATGAACGAAAGAAAGGATTTTTTTTTTTTTTAAATAAATTCAAAAGTTTTCGGTTTTTTCAAATATTTTCGCCAATTATTCTTGTAAATCAATAAGACTGGTGCAGGCACAAAGGTATCATAAAAATCTCGTGAAAATTTCAGCTCTCCAAGTGCCTTGGCTCTTCTGTTATCATGCGGGCCGGCTACGAATCCGGAAAAAAAACCTGTGCTAATTCAATAGCTTCGGATTTCTATATTTACAAGGATTTTTTTCATCCATATTTTTTTTGGGGTTCACTTGGATCCACTAAACATGTAGAAAAATATAATTTGCCCATTTCAAGTACGCTCATTGTAATCGCACCCAGAAAAATATAATTGTTTTGAAGGCTCCGACAGTCATATATACCCCCTTCCTTTTAGCGGATTGATTCTCGCCATCACTTCTTCATCCAACTAAATTCTTATTAACGAAGCGAGTATCGTATATCGATTCTCATCAATTCCCGATTTCAAATCAATTAATCAAACCGAACCGATGAAAAAAAAAACAATGGTTTTGCAACTATTGAATTTCGTAACTTGCCCGATTCGTTCAAATCTTCTGACAGTTACTAAGAGAAAAAATTATAGTCTCATTTCAATTCCGTAAAGAAAATTATATGGAACTCAGCACAAATATAGGAATGGGAATAACTTGGAAACGAGGCTAAAAGGGCACTCGAGTTATAGGCAAGTATATAGGCAGGTAGAGAGCTATAAAAATTAGGGTAAACGAAATAGTGACCCAGTTATGGGAGTTTCAATTCACTGCTCTATCCTCTGGGACAGCTTTATCAACGTGTAGTGTTTTCGTTTCTTACAACTTCTACAAAACAAACTTTATAAAGAAATAAGAACATCTCGAATTTCTACTGTTATATGCATAGGTATGTATACCCACATAGAGATATGCATCTTTGAATGATCGGGAAAAGGGTATAGCAATTGAAAAAACTACTCGACCATTGGCCATTATAGTTGCTTTTCTTTCCCTCTCCGCTTCTCTTTTTGTCGGTCAATTGTCATGTCATTCTTAGCGAAAATGCGCGTGGCTTGGAAAAATGCACGCTCGGTTCTTTCTTTCGGTCAGCTTACCTCTTTGATCCCTACGGAAAAATTCTGAAAATGCGAAAAAAAAAGGTCCACTGCCGCAAAATAGAACAGACGCGGGCAAAATTCAGGCCCTAACAAAATCGGTGGGAATTGAAGGGGTGACATGTCCATTTGCGGTTGACCAGTTGTCAGTTGTCCGGCGGATACAGCCTTCGACAAAATTCAAATATTAGCAGATTTATTTCGCACGAAATATTCCCAGGGTGTTCCATTTCCCTGCGGCCCATTCATAATTACGTTTCAATCTCCCGGGGTTCATTCTGTTCAATCTCCTGACGTTCCAAGCCATCTTACTACTATAGAAAATAAAAATAACCTATCAACGATCTGCACCCTTCGAGATACAATATTGTATAAGTTTGGTAATTCTCGTCAATCAATGGGAAAAAATTCCCCTCGTAATTTGTTGAAGTAAGAAAATTCGAAAATACGTATTAGCTCTGTTGGCCCACTTGTCAACTCAGTTTTTTCTAAGTCCGAACTACTGATCGCACATCATAATACACAGCCCCGCAATATCTCTCGAAGATCTGTTTTTCAAATGGCAACAAAGGCGCAACCGCGATGCGAACAATTTTCGCAATGCAATCTTGCGCGTGGATCTATAGAGAAAGGGGTTGCCTTTTGTGTGCATATAGATTTTCGTGAGGGAGGTAAACGGGCTCGAAATGCACTGTTGTATATACGACTACTCTGGGCTGGACAGCACTGGACTAAACTGGACCGTTCCTCTGGTCTCTTGGCTTGGCTAAGCCTAAGTTAGGTTGGATTAGCCATACGGGGCTTTAGACATCTGTCGTATTGGTGGACTGTGGTCAGCAGATCTCAAAATGAACAACAGTTCCTACAGTCTGCGCAAAAAGTACTTTATAAATTGATTATATTTTATATAATCATACAGCGGGTATGAAGTCTGGGCAAATACAACTCACGGAATATAAATATTCATCCCCGAGGGATTCTTGATGGTCCAATCATTTTTTTTTTTTTTTTTTTTCGAGTCTACCGTCAGAAATTGAATCTCGATCTTGTAACAGTTATCAATAATGGATAAATACTATTGGGTAAAAATCGAGGAAAACGAAACATTCTACTGTGGTAAATTCTATCGAAGTATACAGGGAATTTTTCACCCATTGTTGAAATTGCGGTGATATTGATGATGGTTTGAAAGAACCATTAACCCGTCCGTAGAGCAAACCTTGTGGTCAGTCCGGTGCGTTTATGCAAAAACCCTTGAAACGAGATCAACAAAGAGTTGCCCATTTTCTAGACGAAGATTTTAGTCGCAGACTGAGTAAAAAGGACTTTACTTTCCTTTACTTTGGGCAACAATTTTACCTTAATAAGCTTATGCACGGTTGAACGGAAAGGCCAGCGCTATAGCTATAACCCTCCACGAATGTCAAATGCTCGTCATATTCCACATTTTTGGGTCCTAAGTTCTCTGCCGCCCGTTCTGTGACAACAAGATTATTTGCGAAAGCGTTTTCCTTGTGCGTCGTGGTCCCGTTATGCCATGCCATATATTTCCTCACTTTCAACTTTTGCACAACGAGGATGTTCAGTCATACACCGTGTACATAATCACCGAATATTTAGAAACCGACATTCTACTGGTCTAAAATTTTCTTTGACAGGTTCTTGTTCCCCGAGTTCTATTAGAGCCTGGGGCATAGTTTCTGAAATTCGAAAATACCAGACCAGAGGGAACGTAATACATATCAATTAACCGTTGTTGAGTAATATTTAGGTCATTGCGGTGACAAAGTGAAATGGCCTCGCTTCGTTATATGGAAAATCACTTTCTACCATGATATCAGGCGCGTTCTAATGATCATTTATAATTTTCTACACCTATACCATTGCCATTGACATTCTGAGAATAGCATAAGAGACGAAAAAATAAAAAATTTCAAGGAATCTAGCTATATACCAAACGACAAAGAACCCAACAAGCATCTAAACGAACCGCTAAGAACTCAATAGAATCTGTATTAATTCAATTCGAATTTTCTGTCAGGTTTCGACCTTGTGAGGAATATGGCTTCGTTGTATAAAATGCACTTGAAGGGGCCTCGCTACAAGATAAGACCCCCCAGGCAGCCATTGGATGGAAAGCCATTCGCCAAGGGCGTCGTTCTCAAAACGCTGATAAAAAAACCGAAAAAGCCTAATTCAGCAAACCGGAAATGCGTCTTGGTGCGACTGTCCACTGGGAAGGAAATGGTGGCGTACATCCCTGGTATGAGGACAACATACTCAATATTTTCATGACCAAACTCATAAATAACAATTGAATGTTGCATAGGAATCGGCCACAACCTTCAAGAGCACAACATTGTCCTGGTCAGAGTGGGAAAATGCCAAGACGTTCCTGGAGTCAGGATTAAATGTGTCCGAGGAAAATTTGACCTGGCTCACGTCATCAAGAAGTAGATAAACACACACGACTGCCGTAACGTGGGTCTATTCATAGTTCATGTGGTTTCCGATTCTCGTAAATAAATTCAATATGCATATAATGACTTTGTAGTTTGATTTTTATCCCATCCTAATCTCAGAGCTAGGCATTATTTAGGCACGACTTTCGAATGAGGTACTTTAAGAAAGCTATCGATCGATCGATCAATCGCTCTAGGTCCAAGTGTCTGGAATTCAGTCGAAAATTGCGGCCTTTTGACACACATTTCAAGCTTGACGCTCCCCTATTTACAGTTATATGCCCCTGCACCGTCAGACTGGACCATGCGTGCACCACAATGCATAATGCGTCTTCCAGGCCCACACAATGCCGACGACTAAGGGGCGTCAGCGTCATTAACGGTGTAGGAAGGGTTGGCGCTTTTCCAGTTGTGGATGCAGACTCTAAGGCAAAAGCATCTGCACTGAAGCGCCCACGCACCCATCACCCATTGACCATATGACATGCTGACCAATATACATATACGTATATATACCGATAGTTGGAAACCGCGAGGGTTCTCAAATAGATACAAACTGGAATGAAACGTTATATCTTTTTGTCATACGCATGATGATCTGATCGAGTCTTGAGGAAAATTAAGGTCCATAAGATTTATTTCACCTCATCGAACTTTATTTCACATAGGTATGGTCAACTGACGGTCACTGTTAATTTGATAATTGATTAGATTGATACGTTCGTTGATTAGATTTACATATCTTTGGTTATGACGTTTTAATTAATAATGATCAGCATTTGACTGGATATTTTCATTACTTCTTGGCAAGAATTTTTTTCAGATATTTCAAATCTTTTCAAAAATGAATGAGTACCCGTAAACCGACCATCTTGCGCTCAGTAAGATGATTTGGCAAATACCAAATGTCGCTGCAGCCCTCAGGCAAAAATTTTTTGCAACGTGCGTCACGTATTGAAAATAATATCTTGTTCTGCGAATTCGGACCATCGCACATCCTTTTCAATAGCAAAAACGGAAAGAATAATCTTCTTTTACGATTTTTTTTTTTCATGATATAAGACCAAATTATATAAATAGTTCATGTAAATTTTTCCACGTTTCCAACAAGGAGACAGTTATTCGAGGCGCTTAACGTCTTGGAAATTATAGTGTAAATAAAGATACCCTTATAGGATGAAAATAGACAAACCACAAACGTATAATCCAGATAAACGTCATGTCTCGTAGCTACCAAGTACGGACTACACATTACGAAGGATTCAAAGTGTATAGCGACCAAGTTAAACACAGATGACATAAGTCTGTCAATATTTGTGTACGAACTCGAATTAGGGGCTGTGAGCCTGTGACGTCACAGTATTTTGAAAATTGTCTAATCTGTACATAGCCCTATTTAAACATTATCTTCATACCTACGCACGTAGGTATGTACGATGTACCTAATACTGTGTCAGAAGTAAAATGTCGATGGGAAGGAAGAAAGGAAGAAAAAAATACCACGCATGTTTTCGAGGACTCGTTGTGGCGAACTTGAGCGCCAGACACAAAAACGAAAGAAAGGCAAAAAGAAGGGAAAATCCGAAAGGCAAATTGGAACGACAAGTAAAACTTGGACCTTGAGACGGGAGCGCACACTATAGGTCCTAGAAGATGTCCCCGCAAATCTCAACTCTTTACCCTACGGCTTAGTAAGCGGACACCAAGATTCGGAACTCGGAGGGTTTTGTACGATTTGAATAGCGGTTCTCCTCTTTTAAGTTCAGCGCTGCTGTTCACCGCCCACTAAGACATGTATATAACTATACTTATGTATGTATACGTATATAGGAATATCCGAACTGAAGTACCGTTTGCTCTGGTGCCCTTGGGAAATGATTTCGATATTGTTAGACGCGCACCCCTTATTGCCAGAGCATATTTGCAAATTCTCTCCAAGAGTAAATGCGTTTTGTGTTCCGTTGTTGGAAAAATGTAAAATAACATATAGAATATTTTCGGGTTGAGGTACCACTTCAGGAAAACGAAAGACAAAGAACTTGATAGAATGATGAATTGATAACGTTTACTTTTGGGCTAAATGTAATAAGGACTTAAGGAGCCGTCCAGAAATTACGTAAGGGTTGCAGGCGAAACTGGCCCTCGTGTGGGATGCGGGGTGGTAAGAAATGCTAAGTTCTAGTCTTACATCACTTACACGGAGAAAAAAAAACAGCGCTGGCTACTACTTTGTACACTAGTCAGTAGTGTGTCGTCGATAAAACAGGTTTACTGTGCTTCTACAGTAGTGAGTGCTGTGTAGCACACGACTGACTACTGTCAGAACAAGACTCAGTCGTATTCTGACAGTAGTCAGGCGTGTGCTACACAGCACTCCCTACTGTAAAAGCACAGTAAACCTGTTTTATCGACGACACACTACTGACTAGTGTGCAAAGTAGTAGCCAGTGCTGTTTTTTTCTCTCCGTGTACGAACGACTCCTAAGAAAAAGCATCTTGCGACGTATGGAGCGACTGATCGATTATATACTACACGGAGAGAAATTTCAAGTAAATATTCCTATGCAGCATGGTAATAGTTACATTACTCTATAGTTTGTTAATGGGAGCGGCGTGACACAAACTATAGAGTAATGTAACTATTACCATGCTGCATAGGAATATTTACTTGAAATTTCTCTCCGTGTATATTGATGCAACATTTACCGTTGAAATGACGTCTACGCCAAGCTGTTGAATTGTTATAGACGCAATTGAATGTTATAGACGCAATTGAATGTTATAGACGTACCGAGCCAAAGGGAGAGATATTTAGAAATTTAGCGCCTAATCCACATAATTGAAAACAAAGGTAAAACGAACTTCGTGCGAATCGTTAACTCATTTAAGCCGTTTTTAGAGTCAGGCAGGCAGAGTTAATCCAATCCCATAATTGAATTTTCTTTAAACCCGATTGTAAAGATGGTCAAAAGTTGTCTGCAGTAAAACCTGCAGTCTTTGCCTTGAAAAATTAAATTTCAAAATATTTCTGCATCGTTTTATTACATTACGACTGGTGTACCTGATCCGTGTTACATTTTACAATTGGGTCCTTCGTCATTATGTGTTTGGGGACTCGAGGGCTATGAGTGCCGTTCCTTTCTTATGGTTTTCCGTAATAATCATTCGCTTTTGTCAATTTCGTCACCATAAGGCCCGAAGCACAGCGGGTACCGATCCTTTGTTTTAACATCTTCACGTCCCTTCAGAGTTTAAACTCTGCTAAACCAATTCGAACCGATTCATTGACCCATAAACGATCACCATTACTCATGCACCCCTATGCCTTGCGCATAGTTTCGCCTAACGATTCAATAGCATAGAATAAAAGCCCTCATTACAGGTTTATACTCCAATTTCCGGCCAACACTGACGATGAGTTTTGTATTCTAAAGTAGTGAGGACAATCGTAAGCACTCTATTCATTCGCACTATTCAACTTATTGGCATGAAAATTACCATCGAATTATAAACATATATATTCAATAAAGAATACTTCAATTTCTGTAAACCCAAACCCAGAATAGTATGAGATGAGGCGAAACTCATCTGTGCCATATTTAGTAACGTTGTGGGATCAGTACTAGCTTCTTTAAAAAAAAGACCAAACCCAAAATAACGGTAGAAACATATATATCTATACCTATACCTCGAATTCGGATGCTTGGTTGGTTGGGATGAGGCCAAGCGCGGTTGAAGAAAATGAGAAACGTCGAGAAGGGGTTTCCGTGTGAAAACACAAAAACGTTAGAGCAAAAAAGGGCGTGCGTACGACCGGAAGTATGCAAATTTGAAAAGTCTGTTGGCAAAACTTGCTCGGTGGTCCCACACAAGATAAATTCGAAAATAATTACCCTTGACTGCCCATGAGGCGTCTTAATGTGTATCCAGCTCTAAATATGTCCGGGTTTTTTTTCTCTCCTTTACTCTTGGAAGAGACGTTTCCGAGTCCTCTATTTGAAGAAGGATTAGTTCGATCTCTCTGTCATCCGTTGCCACTTTTCGACCTCCCAAGAATACTTTCTGAGCAAGCATCGACACTTACCCTGTCATGATGAAATTTCTTGAAATCCACTTTCTGCAAACCCATTTCAAACTCATGAATAATATCATGCGTGATTCGACAGCACACCCAGGATATGGAGTTTGTCAATACCACCATATAGAATACGTATTAGCTAGAAATAGAGTACGAGCTTTTTATCGTATCCTCTTATGTGAGCCTTGTCGCGTAATTGAACCCCCTGAACTATTGCTTAAATCGATAATATTAAGCAATCATATATTAGAACTATCACCGCATTAAGTCTCCTGAAGTATATTCCATGCGGCGATATTTTGGGTCAATCACAGTGCTACTTCTTCTTCTAGTCCTTAGGCTTATATCCCGAAGGAAGGTAATTAGCAATCACAGTACCAAGAAATTCATAAAACCGATTGTAAATGTACGTTTATTTGATGATGTAGATAGTTCAATTGTTATTCATCAATGTTACTGGTAATTGCGTACGGTGAATATATTTTTTCAACATTTTCTCAAAGAACAAGACCTGCAGTCTCACCACGATACAATCGACGGTAGAATTTCTGCTTATAACTGATCTTTCTTTTTCGTATTTAAATTACTTCGATCTTCCACTCATTATTGTTAATTTTTGTCCTTTTATTATTTGTTTAAATTGAATTTTAATGAAGAAATTAAAACGGTATAGATATAATGTGATCCAATCGACTAATTTTCGGGCTGTTCTAATAGCTATGGCTGGCACGAGGTGAAAAGAAAACGCAATACCTGCTCAACGAGGTAAATATCTTATATAAAATTTTCTTGTGTCTACGTGAATTCCGCCACGCATGATATAGGGCCTCGGGGCCCAAAACGCAACAGCCACCTTATCTGTAATCTATTAGTTTAACGGTTACCACATCGTATATGCATTAGATAACAAGTGACTAATGTGAAATACTACCGTAAATTGTAATGACCGCTGACTCCTACTTAAATCCAAAAATATTTCTGAAAAATTAAACTTATAATCGCCACAACAATGACGTAATCCCTAATCTATTGCAGCTGTAGATCTTCCTGAACGCAAGATCAAGAAAACAAAACGTCTGCGAGTGGTCCTTCGCGCTAAAGCATATAGAAGGTTGCGCATCAGGGCTTCGAAAACAATAGACGTTACGGATTGTACATTTAGCGGTTCTTACTAAAGTCAGAACTGTCGAAATTATACGAGAATTGACAATATCCAAGCGGGTAAATCCCTAGAAGTACCAGGTAGTGTCTTCGACAAGGTGGGTATAATAGACGTATGGATGGTTAGTTTGACCTGCAAACTTTTGTTCTAAACGGTAACTATACAAGTAAATAAGCACATTGTATTGCATTATATACTCACTAAACAGATACATACAGGCGACCGTACAAGTTTAGCAACACACGGAGAGAAATGAATAATAAAAATTACGGATATGAATAGTAAAAATTACGGTTCCACACAGTAAACCTGTATTATGGAGAATTTTACGGTTCTGAACGTATTCAACGTGAAAAAATAACATTCAGAACCGTAAAATTCGCCAAGCGCCAGAATACAACAAGTTTACTGTGTGGAACCGTAATTTTCACTATTCTTTTCTCTCCGTGCAGGTTTCGTTCCTCAAAAGTTGCAACAATATTTGTCAAAATTTCTATAATTACTGCCTTGTTTATTACAATACGTCGACTTATACTGGCAGATCACATCGCGGAAAAGGCCGGCTTAGACACGTATACCCTAATGGATTCAATTTATAAAAATGTTGCTTTCGAGATACAAATATACATTGGAGTTCCAAATCTCATCCATATTATCAGAACATGGTTCTACTGACGTTAATCTATATTTAAAAAAAAAAGTATCTATAGCCATGACTAAACTGAGTTTGACGAGTAAAAATTTATCAAATAAATTTGGAACACGTTTATTCTGATCACCGCAGTGACTTATATCAGTCAGCAAAGTTCTGTTCTGGAAACATTAGTAATAAATTTAGGAAAATAGAACAAGAGTGGAAACCGAACGGAATTGAGACTTTCGGCGTAAAATTTGGCAGCTTCGAGATCTGGTAATCCAGCGTGGATACCGTTAGCTATAAGGGTGAAATCGGGTCTCGGCTCTGGCCCGCTTGCGAAGAGCAGATGTAAATGACGGTATTCACGGTGTATTCATCGAGTATTCATTCCGAAGGCACGGGAAAATGCTCATAACGGGTTGTGGTCACCCGCACCATAGAAATATGGGTTATGTGGCCAAAAGAGCAAAAATTTGTATACATGGGAAAAAGATGACGACCTGAATGGGGATAGGGAGGTTTCTATGCCTCTGTGGGACAGCTTTTCCCCAGGTCCAGTTAGAGAACTAAATTTGGCGTGATCATGGGAAAGCGACATAATAAGAAGACTGCGCACTCTCTTTCTAGTTTCAAACTTTACAAATTCATCGCCTTCTCCGGTTCACTGCGACGTCAACGCGTCCGCGTCGCCGTCGCATGAATACATATACTATATATATATACGATCTTACTTTTGAAAATAATTATTCAATAGAAATATTTTATTATAAAATAGTTGATCGGTGAAATTCTGTCGGCGAATTTGTTCTTCACCGTTCACATGTAAATCTGAAGGCTCAATTGCAGCTGAAATTCGGAAAATTTCTAGGTATTTAGGTATCTAACAACCAAGTATGGTTTCATCAAAAAATGTCACGAATGTAGAGCATATTTCTTCGGCGACAATTTTCGAGACGAAATCTGTATTCGGCCTAGCTCGACATTTGATGAGTACCTATATATTTATCTATAAACGAAACGCTTCATCCCTGCTTTTTCTCCGTGACATCTAATCGAAGCCTTAGCCGAGGTTGACCTTCAACACTGAGGTTGGACATCCCTGGCGAAAATGAGATGTACAGGAAATGTGAGAAAGTGTGTAGGAAATGTAAATTGAAACAAATTCACACTCCGGTCAGACTTCTCTGTTTCAATTTACATTTGCTTCGATATTTCGCACATCTCATTTTCGCCAGGAATGGCACCCGTATTTTCCCTTGTTTGTCTGCAGCATGGTTGGTTTTGATATCCTAACAGCAAAACTGAGATACGATTATTCTATGGGAAAAAAAAGAATGAGTTCCATCATAACAGTGCAATAAATAAAGATTGTCGCCATTAGTGGGGCTTCGCAGCTGATGCGAGTCGCATATGGGTACCAGAATGTGTCGAAGACCATCAATATTCTGTGTGACAGTGAGCAGGAATTCTAATTCCAGGAGGAAATTCCGGAAATTTCACTTACTCCAAGCTTTAACCCTTTGACTAAATTTATGACGGTTTACGCAAATTCAGTTAGTCGTGCGTCCGAGACCTCTGTAAGACCTCAAATAGTAAGACCATAAATCTGAGAAACAAAGGATTGAAATATAACAGAAGTAGCTAAAGGGTTAGAACTTTGAAAGAGATTTTCCACCACCGGGAACCCCGCGAGCTTTTGGTTACCGAATTTCAGAATCACCTAACTAAACCTAACCGTGGCTACGAGAACTTCAAACTCAATCCATACACCGAGGCCTCCAGATCTAAACTTTTGCATGTCACCGACGGAATTAACGTTCGGGTAACTAACTGGATTTTCAAAAATCCTGCATGGCTTTACACCGTAGGACGTCTCCGAGGATTACCAGCGTAGTTGCAAAACCGCTTTTGCAAATATAATCGCATTCGTTAGTCAACGAGAATTGTGCCTGCAGACGCGTTTCCTCGTCGATCCCGGTGCAAACACATGAAAGTTATCTTTGATTTGAAAAATCGCTTAGGTCAAACCAGAACCGCGTCCTCAGAGATAATTTAACAAAGAAAAAAAATTGTTCGGGAGTTTGAGAGACGCGCTTTTCCTTACTGACCTGACCTATATTAAGGGGTGAGCTGCCCTGGGCCGCTATGGACGTCCCACTTTGAAAATTGGCGAAAGCAGACGGATCTGCTACGGACGCGTGCCGAGGGTAATCCTCCCACCACCTCCACCTGAGACCCCGTTCCTACGGTCACTCAACGTATTCCCCACTCCAAGGCCCGTCGAACCTCCCCCCAAAGATCTTGCAAGGGTTGCGGAGTATATAAGCGAAAGTACACCCTTTCGAGTCATAACCGATTTTGTTGCTCGCTGAATGACCAGAGGATATCTTCACGGTTTAAACTGCGAAGTCGCCGTCATCCGCTACTCGAAAACGTTTTACGACTCTACTATTCGATCGTCAGTGTTGTGACAGATATATCAGTGAGAACAGTGTGACCTTGGATTCTCTTCTATTAGGTAAGAATATAAGTAGTGAATTGCTTATGTGTTTAATTATTTTGTGCATGCTTAGTAGTTGTCAGGATACGAAAGTGTAAAATCGCGTGTACCCCTGTTATTGGCCAATATTTGACAACGAACCGTTTAAATTCGAACTCTGTAGTGTAGAATAGAGATAATGAAATTACTAATTTTTGCCATATCTACTTCGTTGTCCGCAATATTAGTTGAGAAAGACTTTTTGATTCATAGTGGAAATAAGAAACGGGAGAACCCTTACGTATGTTGCAAATAATTATCATTTCGCCGTCAGGTTGTAGATCTAACTAGTTCCAAACGACTAAAGGTGTAACTGATGTGTTCTTAATTAATAACGGGAATATCGAGTGACGAAAGTATAAAAGAAACCAATTAAGGTATCCTGAATTCACAGTAGTACCTAATAGAAAATCGTATAGCAATGTATTTTGAATGCACGGCGGAAACAAACATAACGCGACTGATTCAAGTTTTTTTTGAATACGCGATTTTTAGTTATTATAACGATACGAAAATTTTCAAAAACTGCATTCTGATGAATACTGATGAATAAAAATAATGATGCATTTTCAGATAGCAGATGAAAATGATGGATTCGCGGGTAAACGCGAGTATGTTTTCCCTCGAGATGGAAAATCTTCAGCCGTTGGATTGTTCTGCCTCCCCAATAAACTCCGAGACACAAGAAGTCAAGCCCGAAACAGAAGCCGAAATAGAACCACCGGTCTTAGACCTTTCCTGCAAACGACACTCGTCTCAGAGTCCGGCGGCGCGTTCAGAAAGAAGCATACTGCACCCATCAACAGATGATAAAATCAACTCTGAGCATTACGTCGATGCTGAAAGAAAGAGCCCGTTTGAAGGCCGCTCTTACATGGTCACACCTCCGTCGGAAAGCGATTCACCAAGAAAAACTAAATACGAACCAATTTATAATCAAATTAATTCTACGACCAGCGATTTGTCGGTGCCTCTCTACCCGGTAGTTCCTTTACCAATGCCAGTATCTCTCTCTGGTTCGGCTAACACGCCTTCAACAGCCATGTCGAATCTGGTTTCTGGTCAAAATCACAAAAATTTGAACACTGTTCAAATGCAAACGCCAGACCACCACAGACTAGGAGTAGTCGCTACGCCTTCGCAGTCTCCAGATATGGGTAAAAAAATTCCAAGGCCATTCAAAGCCTATCCTAAGGACCCTTTGTCTCTCACTATGGGAACGACAGAACTAATCTGTGATCAAACTTCAAACGAAGCCTACTCAGAATTCAGAAAGAGGATGCTTGATTCGGTAAAAAAGACTAACGAAGGTACGAACATCAAGATGAGAAGGACCACGAAGAGCCCGAGTCTTCCAACCAGCACGATGGATGAAAAGGACGCAGCTTACTGGGAAAGAAGGAGGAAAAATAACGAGGCAGCGAAGAGATCTAGAGACGCCAGGCGAGCCAAAGAAGATGAAATTGCAATCAGAGCTGCCTTCCTAGAGCAAGAAAACATCAAACTTAAATACGAACTGGTCGCGCTTAGGAATGAAACGGCCAAGCTTAGGTGTATGGTTTACTCGAATTAGATGAAAGGGTAGCAATTACATTGAGGGCAATTTTATTCGGGAAATTTCCGCAAAAGTACTTTCATGCTTTTGATTGTAAATTTTATTTGATTAGATAAGAGGTCGAAACATACTTATGGAGCGCATAAAACCGGAGCTTTATTGCTTTGCTGCACCTTTCAAAGCGAAATTTGAAAGATCTGAGCCTGATAATGATAAATGTGAAAGATATGAGCGTAAAGAGCAAATTAATCAGCATCTGATAGTTTTTCGGAGATGGCATACCAACTCGTTGGTTGGCATAGTCAGTAGATCTAAGTTTAAGTTTAAGAAACTAGAGAATGTACATAATAATTGTAAAGGTGGCGTCAACATAGGGTGGACCTCATGTTGAGCGAAAGATAGTTCCTATGTAAATATAATAAAGACAGTTGCAATATTTAAGATATATTTATAATAAAGATGACAATTTTTAAACCAACTAGTGTACAATTCATTTAGATTTATCCTTCTGAATCCTTCACTTAATCCTCTGGTCACGTCGTAAAAACAAAATTACAAAAATAATATTTTCGATCTTAAAACAGTCAAATTGCTTCCGATACACGTCAGTGTGAAGAATAGATTAGATATCTTGAAATATTCATCATTTAGGCAATGATTCAGCCAAATCCATCATGCACTCATTCTTTAAAACGTCTCTTTCTGAATGTCCATTCTTAGTGAGTAATTTTGAGTAAGATGTTACTTGTCTAGGAACAAAAGAAAGAGAAGATGTTTTATACACTGGTATGGGATCTTCCAAACTACTCGGAACTACTGCAACGGTTAAATCTTCAGATCCACTCTTTTTATCAACGGGATAAAATGTTCTATTCTTTTGATTTTTGTTCAAGCGAGGTAGAGCTGATTTTTTAAACTTTTGTAACTGCCCGTCTTTGTCTACTTCCATCCGACTTCCTGGCTCGTCTTTATTCCTGCGACGAGTTCCTTCGTCGAAACGAAATTGTTTCGGATATTTATGCACTGTGATACAGTGCTCCCGTCTATCGATAGGAGTTTGAAATTTAGTTCCACATTCAGGGACGTAACACTGATACTGAAATATTAATCAGATTGTAGCTTTACTTATTATATATAATCTAGAAATTTAAATACTTTTGATTAGAATGATAAATAAGAGTGTACCATTGGTTGCCGTTCGGCTAAAACCTTGAAAAAACTATCATGCTTCTCTTGTATGTGAATATCTAGGAGTCTGGAACTAGGTCTTGATTTTTTGCATTCCAAACAAATGTATCTGTGCGATCCGTTGTAGTGAATTTCAAAATCAAGGAGCGTATGAAAAGTGGCCGTACAACCAGGAACATTGCATGGAAACTCTTTCATCCTGCAATTGAGAAGTAAGAATTAGCCTTTCACGTTTACTCATAATGCTTATACGTATCATACATAAGTTGTGGGTAGAATAAAATTGAATGAAACAAGAGTTGAAATCATTACTAATGTCATAAATAATAATAAACACTAACGCTTCGTGGCATAATTCTTCTTCGTCGACAATAGTGACGCCTTTACGTATGAAAATTTTACATGTTTTGTACGAATCGTCGAAAAATTGGTCGTGAGGTGATCGCTGGCCCACGCCGATTCTTTGTAAAAAGTCATCCATGTTTCGATGAATATCGATGTTATTTCGAGATAGAAAGACCTTCTGAAGCTTGGAGATTGATCAGCGTAAGACAACAACGAAAAATCTCTTTCGGATTCTACATTCAATTTGCAATTGTTAACCTCAATCGAGATTCGGAATCTGACAGCCCGCCATCTTCAAACTTTTAACAAAGATGGCAGCAGCACGCGATAAACTTGGATTTGAAAATTAGTCAGATCAAGCAACGCGCGCGCTTCAGCCCATGCCACGGTCAAACGCAAACGCAGTGATCTGCCGCTCCTAATTGGCTTAACTTTGGACAAATTTTTTTAACAGCCAATGAGGAGCCTCAAATCACTGCGTTTGCGTTTACGTTTGCGTTCCACGGTGGCGTCTTTTTTTTTCAAGATATATCGACACGATCAAGTGTGTTCTTTTTTTTGTCTTGGATTATGTAGTTTTACATACGAATATGTAGAAGAATACAGAGTGATTGAGTTTGACTGGGCCACTTTGATTCTTCCACTTCGGATTCTTCAATAAATTCTAAAACCAAAAGTCCTTTACAGGAAATCCATTGGACCTCTGGTTTTTGAACTACGGAAGATATTGAACCAATAGAGCTCATACGTGCAGACTAGGATAGGGCCGTCTCAATTTTCAATTGATATTTTGATTATATTATTTCGTCCGGAGTAACTCGGCATAGCTTTTTGCTGAAATATTTACGATTTTCTGGAATTGCTTTAATTTTGGCGTCGTCTTCGTCGTCTGCATCGTAGTTTTCGACGTCTACACGGTGTAAGATATATAGGTGGTTCGACTGGGCCTTTGACTATATAACCCTGGACTGCTAATGCCCCCCACTATTCCCATAAGCCCTTAGAGCATATAGACATGGAGGAAGCATAGCCGCTGAGAAACCGAGTCGAGCGGCGAGAGAGAGGGACGTCGGGACCGTACACGCTCTCTCTTTCTATTCGATCATAGGGCCAATCAGAGAATAGTGAGGGCCAATCAGAGTCTGCAAGACAAAGAAGGCATATACTGTCCCGTAGTTTGTCTCATGCCCGTTTCCCACTTACGCTGTAGGGTATCTCATGCTTCCTCCATGTGTATATGCTCTAAGCATAAGCCGTACGCGAAGCCGATGTTACCAACATCTACCCCACTCCTTGGACTTCTCGGCAGTCAATTCCGCGGCAAATTTGAATGAGTACTTCGTAGTTTGGATGAACACAGGACAAAATAAGAATAGTTTACTAAATAATATCATTGATTAATGCCGGAATAGTAAAAATTCTTAATAAATGAAGCATATGAGTTACGAAAATCTAGGAAATGTTTACAACTTTCAGCCACGTAACTACCTGATCTGAGCGAAACAATGGGGTCGGCCAGAAAAAAAAAATTTTGTTTCACTTTTTGGGGCGCATCAAGTAGAATATAACTCAAAATAGTGAGATAATTTTTTTTTTCCGATGAAAATTGCGAATGTTATAGGCAATTGAAGTTCACTAATTTTGATAGATATAGATATACCTTAACATGGGTGCCGTCATAAACTAGTAGTTTTCAATTCGTTATATATACTGCAATTTTTGTTTAAACAAAAAAGGAAAAAATACGTCCCGATTATTTTTCGCCCAGCTACTGGAATATGAAATAAAAAAAAATTCGTGGACGACCCAATATTACGTAAACAACTCTACTGAGTAGTTCTGAACTCGACCGTTGACTGCCTGTAGCGCCACATCCTGACAACACGCCTGAAATTAGCGTTAGCAGTCCAGGATTATATAGTCAAAGGACTGGGCACAATAGGTTTGTTCGAGCTAGCTACACTTTCTACACTTTTGCGAAAAGTGTACACTAAAGCGTTCGTGTTAACGGAAGTGACGACAGATCGCGCTGTTCGCGTTAGAAAGTGTGGGTACATTCTTTTACGCAGTAGATAGCGCATCCGCTGCGTGTATCTCCTGCAATCACGTGACGTCATGTAGTAGAACACTTAAAAAAACAGATGTCCTGCATTACCCTAGTAAAGCCCGCACATTTTAAATTTTTACTCAGGTTTCCTATATCAGGTTGATTATTGTTGCTTGCATCTTCGGTATTATATTGATCAAGATTTTTTAGAATGAAAGCTCACCAATAAACAACGTATTTTTACAAATAATTATCGGATTCAAACATGATTTCCATATTAGACAAATGCCTTCTTGATATTTTTGTTGCGTATTGAAAATCTCACCGACTGCCACCATCAATTCACCACTTAAAACATTCATTGTATTCAGTATAATTTCGTTGATATGTTGATGGCTGTGTAATGCCAAAAACAAATCATACTTACTCGTAGAACAATAAAAGATTGGCCTGTCTTAGCTATCTAGCACTTGCTGGCCATTCTCATCTAGACAGGCTTCGAAATCTTCCATTTTGTGTATACTTATTACACTATAGAGTACAGAACCTACAGACACACCTAACCTCACGCAACTAATTTGAAAAAGTTCGAGGTTCGCGCGCTTCCTATACGCAGAGCATCCGTAGCAGGCAGTCCGAACTGCCTGCACAGTGGATGCGCAGACACGAATAAAAGAACGCACAAAGCAGCGTAATCAGCTGCGCAGACGGAGTAAAAGAACGGATAACTGCGAAATCTGCCGCATCCACTGCGTAAAAGAATGTACCCTGTAGCTACACTTATGGCGTTTTCCACTGGCGCACCGAGTGCGCACCGGCTCCAGTTTTTCACACTAGAGCAACTGAGACACAGATGAACTGAGTGTACTTCTGTCTCACTTACTCGCGTGTAAAAATCTGCACCGAGTTCCCCAGTGGAAAACGCTATTAGTGCAGTTTGTGCTACACTTTCTACACCTGGTCTGGAGCAAGTGTAAGAAAAGTGTAGACTTCAGAATAGGGTTAGGGTTGGCTGCAACTGGGCCGCGCCATCTTTTTTGGCGTTTGCGTTCGCGTTAGAAGGTGTACACCCTCCTATTTTCACGCAAGAAGAGCTACACTGCTTACACCCGGGCTACACTCGAGTGTAAAAAGTGTAGCTAGCTCGAACAAACCTAATGTGCTGTGATCTTGCAACGTTTTTATTGGTCGGCATTGGTTGGCATTGTTCAATAAGAATGCTGCATTTCGGGTAAGGTTAGAATCTAAAGTGATCTGAATCACTTTGATTCCAACGGGAAAGCGCCTAAAAACTTCGATCACAACCTGGAAGACAAGTACTACGAAGCTCACGATCTGGACGACGAAAACTACAAAGCTAAGACCTGGAAGACGAAAACTATACGATGCGGACGACCTGGACGACGCCAAAATTAAAGCAATTTCAGAAAATCGTGAACATTTCAGTAACAAGTTATGCAGAAATACTCCGGAAAAAATAATCTTATCAAAATATCAATTGAAAATTGAGACGGCCCTGCCCTAGTCACGTATGAGCTCTGGGATTGGTTCAACGAGATCTTCAGTAGCTTAAAAAACTAAATTTGTAAATAATTATTCCAAATGTCAAAATTTACATGACATTAAGCCAATGTTGCTCGAAAAATGGATGAAAATAGTATTGTTGAAAATACGAGTTCTCCGGTATCATATGATCCAACTTTTAATATTCGGAGTAATTATTTACATTAAACCACCGTAGGAATGAATTTCTAAAATTGCAAAGAAATAGAAGAAGTTGAAGGTCCGTCTTCATCTCGGTCCTCAATTTTCGGGGTTTGACGCCCGAAGTTATATAATTTTTTCCAAAAAAATTGAAGGGGTCGAAGTTGACGAAATATGATTTCTTATATAGGATATATATTTTATATTTTATATGGGTCGGTTCACATGGAAAAGCCCATATAATAGTATAACTATATTAGGCTCTCTGCTGAGAGAAATAGCTTCAAAGTCCAATGCGACTATCTATCTCTTTCCATTAGTTACTGCGCATGCGCTGCACCGTCTCAGTGAAAATGTTATGACTGCTGATCTTTATTGCCGTGAGAACGTGATTTATGCCGGACCACATAAACTTGTTGAAAGACTGTCCATGGTGCGAAAGAGACAGGTGGTCAGACTCGACTATCTCTCTCGGCTGAACCCACTGCCACGGAGCGCTCGTTCCAGTTAGATTATATGTGAGTGATAGTAAATGTAAGTCATGGAAGATTTGGAAGTTAGGGATTAATATAATTGAATAGCTCATTCCAATTCACCAAAATTCAGTATATTTTAACAAAATGAATGGTATTGAAATACAAAAATAATAGCTGATAACAGCGCTATTGTCCCTTAAATTATGTTAATTTATTGAATTCGTGTTTTCTACTATCAGAGCGATCTATGGCGATTTTGCTAATATAGCCAATATGAAATGATCTGATATTTGTATATTTGCCAACAATCTTGCCCTCATGAGATGAACAACATGGTTTTACAAAACCACTTGGTCATGTTTATCTTACTGTAGATTAGCAAATATCACCTCTGTTTCAGTGAATTTAGAGAGCACACGCTTCCTAGGATTTTTCATTAAGAAATGTTCCTCCGCTTTCTCACAAAGCAAAGAAATCTTTTTCACACTCCTTACAAACTTCAATGACATCTTCAGAACAAGATTGTAGTTCACCGCGACTCTATATTTTCATACGTATGGTTATTACTATCTCATATTCTTCATACCTATAGTTTTCAGTATCTCATATTGCTTATCATCTTATTGCAATCAAATTCTTAGCTTTTACGTCGCTTAAAGTAGATTTCAGCTCAGCAATTTTTATCGCTTGTCGTCGATTTCGTTTTTTAAGCGCCTGTATTAACTTGCGAGATTGTTCCTTTTGATTTCGCATTGCTTTCCGCAAGAGCGTCTCCATCGGGGTCTCACATTTAGAATTTTGGGAAATAGCTGTTTTTCTGTCATCTGTTGGTTCTGGTGTCATTCCTACATCCAGATAACTGGGAGTCTCTGTGCAAACAAGAAAAATCAAACATGCCATTCCATTTCTGCATGCGCAAACATCTTCAGATGAGCTACTTACGTGTGGAAACATCTGATGTTAACGGTGTTGCCGGTACAGTTGATTCATTCAATATAGCGGTTCCACATTGCCGTTTTGAGACATTGATTTCACATTCTTCTTCAGATTTGACACGTTGTTTTGGAGTGCCGTTGTACGATAGTAACTGTGATCACAAATTGATTTGAAATAGACATTTCATCAATACCTCCTGCATGCAATATCATGGGGTCGTATTCGTCTTTATGGTACCAAAATAAAATTTTATTTTTGACACATGACCTCGTGATGTTACAAATGCAGTATTATTTCTGCAATATCATGCATTTCAAACCGAATCAAGTACTTACAATTCCATCGGAATTTGCAACAATTTTCTCAGGGAATACGTTCCTTTCTGTAGCCTTCTTATTTGTACGTGATGAGGAATAATCTTCGGTGGATTTTGTGACATATACCTTATTTATCTGCGATGTGAAATACTTAATCAAAACATGTGTTGAGTTTTGTATGCTAACGTCATTACAGATGACGATGTTTCATATAGAAGATGAGGATATTATTAATAGGAGAACAAAATTATTATACTTACACAAGGAATGGCATGAGTTTTGAGCCTTACACAAACCAGTGAGGTTCGATCGAAACTTTCTTCTGGAAAGTGCAATGAACAAACATAGGCATTTTTACATGGATTTGTTAACTTAAATCCCACAGCATTGGCCCATTGTAATCTTCGGTCTTCTGCTTTGGGGAACCTAAGTAATATTGAAAATGAAACGCAAGTATGTAATTGAAATATTTCAAGAATTTATAATTTACATTTTATCATCACACTTTTTAGTAAGTTCAAGGCGCTGAGTACGCTGGTTAAAAATGATTAGTAATTGCTTACCGGTGAAACGTGATGTTAGTATGTTCTTCTATTTCTTCTTGACGTTTACTTTTCACCGAAGAGCGATTGGTACAATTTGGTACCACACAATTCGGCATTGCGGCAAAAAAAAAACAGCCAATTCGAATAATTCTCTCAGAAATATATGCTAAACGTGCGACACATAACACAGCTATACCGAGAGCACTTCTTAAAACTATACAGTCGACTGCGCATGCGCGAGTTTCATCTTCTGCTGAAGCAAGTTCGCGATCCCGGATTTCAGCTGTCAAACTTTGTTGTTGGCGGTAATGTTCAATGTAACTAATAGATACGAATTTTTTAAGTTAAAATCTCAATTCATTGCGGTAGTGATTCGGCAGGGTTTGATAAGCTCTTATTGTTGAGATTAAAACTTGATGTTCTGAGAGATCTGTCGAAGTTTATTCCAAACAGCTTGATTGCTTGCCTTGATTCAATGCATCGGTTTATTTATAGGCCATGTATACACCGCTGGTAGGTTTGATAATTTATCCTACGGATATTCGATTGGCTATCAAACGTCAGAAGAGCGTCATCGGACATCTAGAAATGACCAATAAACGATTGCATGTACGAAAAATTGCATTGAATCGCAATTACAAATGGTAGATACGAATTGCGAATACTTGACGTCACTAGCCATCTGGGGGAAAACCCGGTCGAAGGAGAAATTTCCTAGAATTGAGGGTTATTGTGACGTCCTGGGTAATTCTAGTAATGGCTGGTTTATGCAGCGCCATTAGAGATGTGAAATTACCGGTATTAAGATTTTCGGTAAAATTACCAAAAAAATACCATAATTTTACCGTAAATTGACGTCATTTTCTTTCTGCTTTAGCCACGCGCCAGGTGAATCGAGCCTCCTGATTGGTCAATCTTTAAATCAAGTCAAGTCACGGTGCTGCGTAAACTAGGAATCAAAGCCGATTATGAATATATTGTGATTTGTGACCTTAGGCTACATTCTCTGATGAAAGATAAGCCAAAACGGCAATAGAAAAAAAAAAATTGTGATTTGTGACCAATGTGGTAATTTATTCGCCGTCACGTTACCAGTTTGTGACGGTAAAAATACGGTAATTTACCGGTCACGTTTACTAGAGTCCCTAGAATAAACAGAGTCCTTAGAGCATATCTTAAAGCATATACACATGGAGGAAGCATGAGATACCCCACAGCGTAAGTGGGAAACGGGCATGAGACAGACTACGGGACAGTATATGCCTTCTTTGTCTTGCACAACTCTGATTGGCCCTCACTATTACAGATGGGCGAATAGAAAGAGAGGGCATGTACGGTCCCGACGTCCCTCTCTCTCGTCGCTCGACGCGGTTTCGCAGCGGCTATGCTTCCTCCATGTCTATATGCTCTAAGACAGAGTCTAGCAAACGCGACGCCATGTCTGAGCGAATTGTACGCGCGATGTTTGAATTGTCGCGCGCATTGCGGGTGGGGTATTGTAGAAATAAATATTGAACACGAAACTACTTATTCCGAATTACTGTGCTTTATTGTGCTAATCAGCATGGTATATTGAATGTAAACTTACATTAATAGCAAGTCCATACTCCACGACATGAGGTTGAGGACTGTGGAAGTCGAGGGTAGAATGTATGGAGACTATAAGAAGGAGACCGAACTTGGTCTCCCCCACTCCTGCGAAAACGTGCTCGTTTTCTGCGCTCTAAATGTGGTATATGGGTCATTCTCAGTTAAGAGGTAAGTCGCTTATTGATGAATCGCAGCACGATGAAAAATTTGAAAATTTAACTAAATTTTATAATGTTTCGTTCAAAACAATCATTCTAAACGTGTCTGCAAGGCGGTCAGTCAATTTATTAATCTTATCTTGTTTTATAAGAAGCCAGGGAAGATACTCAATCCAGGGGAGAGACTTGATGTACAGAGTAGGATACTTTGTGAACAGGGAAAGGATTTTAATGTTATTTTATGAAAGAAAACAACTTTCATTTAAGTTTTTTTTTTTTCCATTCATTTTTTTTTTTTTCAAAAACGAGTGAAAACTAAATGCCACAAACGGTACGGTATATTATTCGCGTCCATCACTACATCGTAGTACAGTCAGCTCTCGCAATAGGGCCGGTCATGGGGGTGTAGGGGAAGATAATTTCAAGAATTTCCGTTCCCCCACCAATAGTTGGTGTGCCATCAGCGCGTTTGGCGTCGGGCGCTCACAATAAGGCCGCGCGAATGCGAGAGATAGAACATTTCGTGCAAACTGTTCATTTCTATTACCGGCCTTATTGCGCGCGTAGTCGAGAACAGCGTGGCTATATACCGGCAGGTGGGGTAGTGGGGGAAGCTGTTGAACGCTGTTTAGGGGAAGTGGCCCTATTGCGAGAGCCGACTGTATTTTTTTCATGATTCCCATAATTAGTGTCATTTGGAAACGTAAAATGATTGGTCTAAAGACAGGGGAGATACAGACAGGGTAGATACTTTTTAGTAACAAAAACAAAAATAATGACAAATGTATTTATTGTACGTGATTAACCAAGAAAACTTAGAATCTATACATAACAAGAAGTAAATATACAGATGAATTAAAATTTTTAGATGAATATTTTCAAAATGAAACTTACCAGGGGAGAGACTTTATTCACTCGTTCTCAACTATATCCATAGAGTGTCAGTAATGAAATAAATGACAAAATGACTGCGCACCTAGTTCGAGTGACGCTGATTACAAACTGGAAACTCAACGACGTTCGTTCATTGTCTTCAATTCCCGCGAGTCAGTAACTAAATGCCGATTTTACAGGAAAATACACATGCCAGGGGACGAGACGCAAAATGCAGGGGACAAACGTAAACGCAATTTTTTTAAAGAAAAAAAAATATCACGCAATTTTACTTGCTTGATTACGATAAGTTATTTAATTTATTTTGTTGAAATATATGATTTAAATAATATATTTGATTTCTAAGTACTTTAAATTACTAATACACAAACAGAATCGGCCCGGGGACAGGCCAGGGGAGAGATGTTTTCCGACTTTGAGATGAAATTGTGACTAGATTAAATAAAATTAAGAAATGAATTTGAGTGACCACTTACATGAGCATGAGTTTTAAGAGATAATTACATTCTTTTTGATGAATTTTTTTAAAAAAGGTAATTTTTGACCGTGGACGTCGAATTTACCTCTTAACTGAGAATGACCCATATATATTGTATATATAGCTAACATTTGCAATTAGCCGATCGACGCGCCTCTAGCAGAGTTTGACGAAAGCTCCGAATACAATACATTAGATCGCCATCTTTGACAGGTTGAAGCTGCCACGGCTGCCGGCAGAGGCGCCGCGATCGGCTAATTGCAAATAGATATATGTATATAGAGCGCGGAAAGTGGTTACGTTTCTTATACATGGAGTTCGGTCTCCTTCTTATAGTCTCCATAGTAGAATGCCAGGTTCAAGCTTGTTACTAGACAAAAGTCACTAGATCGGCAGCCATGTTTGAGCGAGTTCAAACTGACCAATCAAAAAGAGTCATGCGTTTGCTAGACTCTGTTTATTCTAGGGACTCTAAAGTCGTCTATTTGCGAGCCATTAAGTCATCGTACAGTCACTGTATGGACAACGAACGTCCATCTATATGTTAACTTTTTCTTGCCTGCGGGATGGTCTCAAGATGTCTTTTTTGACAAGACGGATAGTCGACGTTTACCCGACATCTTCTTGTATCAGAAAACGGTATCTTGGAGTCATCTAAATGTTTTTCACGCAGGTCAACTCGACGTTATCTTTAAATTGTCAGGTATTAGACAGGTATTAGATTAATATATATTATTAATATATGGGGTGGTCCACGTGAAGTGGACCGGTTTTTGGCCTGAGGTCATCGAATTTGACGCCAATGAAAATTTGGATTCCTTGTTACTACATGAGATGCCCCCCACAGTTACAGAGCATGAAACCAATTGGTTCAATTTATATCGCTGTCATAATTATACCAAAAATTTAATCACTACATTTTCAACTCCACTTATCTCAGCCATGCATGAACAAAATCATAACTTCCCATAGTGCATTCTACGCGCATAAATGAGCTCTTTCGAAATATGTAGCACTTCAATTATTTTTCGAATTCTTAAACATGTAAAACTTCGAGAATATGCGATTTCTTTGTTTTTCTACTTGAAGGGTCACACCAATTGACCCGAAATTTTCACCGAAATTACTTAGAAGTTGCACTAAGAAGTGATCAAAATTTCAGCCTCCCTTTTTTCTTCTTTTTTTTTCAAAAATTCGGCGAAGCATGTAAAACTTGGGAAAAATGTGTTTTCATTTTTTTTCTACTTGAAGGGTCACACGGATCGCCTTGAAATTTTCAACGAAATTACTTCGAAGTGCCACGAAGAAATGATAAAATTTCCAGCCTCCCGTTTTTTCCTTTTTTTTGCCAAAAACCGGTCCACTTCACGTGGACCACCCCATATGTACTAAAGATAAATATATATATATATATATATATATTTATTTATTTATCTTGAGGACATATAATAATTTCTATTCATTACATATATAGCAAGATGTATACGGGTGGATTTCAAGAAGTGGGCCAAAACGTGAAACCACTTCCTATTTTCAATATGTTCATCTAAATATGCCTGATCATATTTTTTTTCGGTGTAGACTGGTTTACTTCACTTAAAAAAAAATCGTGAAGCATTTCGAAGAAGATTAACATTCCTTTTTTAACTTTCAAACAGTCAAAATGTCATTTCGGCGACGTGACGTAAAGTCCGTTTCTCAACTTTACACCTTTGTAAAAATGGCATGCTATGCCCGAGCACTTTGCACTCATTCATTTCAAATCTCTAAGACCTAAGTTTAGATAAAAGACAAGTAGTTTTGGAAAGCATTTAACCAAACGTGAGAAAAGTGAGAGAAAACCCGTGAACCTACTTTATTAGTAATCTCGGCGACGGCTCAAGTTTACTATTACACACACTCGGCAGGAAGTGCTGGTGGTATGTTTTAGCTGTCGATGGTTTCTGGATGTGTATGTGATATCGGCTCCGTACCATAAGTTCTCCATTATTTTATCCTTTACAGACAGAACAGAGTTTATCAGGCAATAATTTGCTTGTCACACTTATTCGCTGTAATTTCGGCGACTGGACTAAAACGATTATCCATCATGGGAATTCCAATATTCTATTTTTCATGTGATACTTTGCTTGTTTGTGTAAGCTATCTTCAACGTTGATATTCTTACTGTACGTAGAAATTAGCGGGAAATATTTTAACGTCAAAATGTACATTCGGCGACGGTAATTCCGGCGACGTTACGAAATTACATTTTTCTTTTCTTGATGTCAGGTTTCTTTTTATGCATCTATTTCAATAAATATTTCCTTTTGTTCCATAAAAGCTTATTATTCTGCCACAACATGCCGTAAAAAGTAATTTCTGTGATGCGTATGCAATTTCGGCGGCGCATTTGTAATTTCGGCGACACTCCTTCTATTGAATTTTTAGTATTCTTGAAGTGCTCACACAGAAAAAAAAGACAACTTGAATCAAGCATTATTTACTTGAACCAAAAATATTCGAAGGAAGACAAACTTTTTTCTCAGTTCAAGACAATATTCCTCTTGGATTTAATGTTCTTGGCTTGACAGAATATTATTTCCATTCAATACTAGTAACTTATTGTTTCAAAAAAAATGAAATCTCAGTCCAAGAATATTATTCTCTTGGTTTTAGTGACTGAGCGGCAAGCCGTCAGATGTCGAGCCTCGATGTTTTTATAAAACATCTGATCTAGGCTTGTCACTCATCCAATAAAATAACCATAATTTTGTCACTTCATTACATGATTGTAGATAATTAATCAATAATAATAGTCCAGGTCGTTCGCTAAGTATTTCTCGTAGTCCAGGTCCTTGGCTTCGTAGTTCTCGTAGTCCAGGTCGTTCGCTAAGTACTTCTCGTAATCCAGGTCCTCGGCCTCGTAGTTCTTGCTGAGAAATACTTAGCGAACGACCTGGACTACGAGAACTATGTAGCCGATGACCTGGACAGCGAGAACTACGAAGCCGAGGACCTGGACTACCAGAAATACCTAGCGAACGACCTGGACTCCGAGTACTACGAAGCCGAGGACCTGGACTACGAGAAATACTTAGCGAACGACCTGGACTACGAGAACTACGAAGCCGAGGACCTGGACTACGAGAAATACTTAGCGAACGAACTGGACTACGAGAACTACGAAGCCGAGGACCTGGACTACGAGAAATACTTAGCGAACGACCTGGACTACGAGAACTACGAAGTCGAAGACCTGGACTACAAGAAATTCTTAGCTAACGACCTGGACTTCGAGAACTACGAAGCCGAGGACCTGGACTACGAGAAATACTTAGCGAACGACCTGGACTACGAGAAATACTTAGCGAACGACATGGACTACGAGAACTACGAAGCTGAGTACCTGGACTACGAGAAATACTTAGCGAACGACCTGGACTACGAGAACTACGAAGTCGAAGACCTGGACTACAAGAAATTCTTAGCGAACGACCTGGATTTCGAGAACTACGAAGCCGAGGACCTGGACTACGAGAAATACTTAGCGAACGACCTGGACTACGAGAACTACGAAGCTGAGTACCTGGACTACGAGAAATACATAGCGAACGACCTGGACTACGAGAACTACGAAGCCGAGGACCTGGACTACGAGAAATTCTTAGCGAACGACCTGGACTACGAGAACTACGAAGCCGAGGACCTGGACTACGAGAAATACTTAGCGAACGACCTGGACTATTATTATTGATTAATTATCTACAATCATGTAATGTACTGAATTTTTTTCTTGATTCAAATAATAGAATACTTGCTTTGAATAAGCTAATCATTCAATTTGATTTTATCCTCGCTTCATTCAAATAAATCTGTTTTTTAGTCTTAAAAAATGACGTCTTCAACCAAAGCGCTGGTATTTCAAACCAAGAGAAAAATATACTTGGGAGAAACATATGACGCTTCAGTACAAGAATGTATTTTGCTTGGAGTAAGAAGACGAAATGATTCAAAACAAGAACTGTTTTTTGAAGATACATTTTCTCTTGATTCAAGTTGTCTTTTTTTTCTGTGCATGAGAAGCTGAAAAGGTATTAATTTCAATCTCGTAGGTTTACTTGACATGAAAAATACAAACATCACACTCTATGAAGAATATTGCGTTCATGAATAAACTGCCGTTTTCTAATAAATATTGTCAAATATTACGAAATTTCATTCAAAAAGAGCGTTGCGTGTGTCAGATATTTGAAGTAGGGGCTCCACACGATTAGAAAATGTATACTACTCTAATGAAATGTCAATGTTGTTTTCTTCTGAATTGTCAGGCTATTTTGGCCCACTTCTTGAAATCCACCCATACAGTATAATACATATTTGGTACAATATTTGGATGCGATTATATAAATAATGACTGCATAGGTGATGACTGATGATATATTTCTTATACAGCTGAATTTGCATTAGTCTTATCTAATTATAAAATTCTTTAGTTTTTCACACTTAATCATAACCTATTAATAGCTTTTATATCTTTAAGCATATACGTCACTTTTTAGCAATATACCATTATAACTACTTTAAGGGGGAGGGATACCGGATGTGTTACCGACACCGCCTATATCTCCGAAACGGGGCTATCAATCGACTTGTCCTTGCGGCAGTCGATGTTTGACGAGTAATGGGTTCAAACTGGTACGTTTGATCGGATGAAATCGGATTTTTTTTTTTTTTTTTTATCGAAAAGCGTGGTCGTGCCATTTATTTCGACTTATATCAAAGCCTACGGATCGAAAATGCAAAATCGGCTTCCTGAGCCCGATTCTGTATGGCATTCCGAACACAACCATCCAAAAACATCTTTGGTTTCGACAACGATGAAGAAACCACATCTAATCTACGTTTTTGTGGTAATTTTCGCGATTGTCAAGGGCCGTGAGCGAAA
The DNA here is from genome assembly GCA_963992785.1 of Tenthredo livida. NCBI lineage: Eukaryota > Metazoa > Arthropoda > Insecta > Hymenoptera > Tenthredinidae > Tenthredo > Tenthredo livida. Next base: position 18,174,563 of record OZ023068.1, on the reverse strand, counting down.
ATGGCCGCTCACGGCTGTTGATATGATGTGGTGGTTCGCAGAACGCCCGTGAGATTTCGCCGCACGCCCATTTAAGCTTCTCCTTTTACCACCGCTGTTACGTTGGTACACCGTGTGAAAGGTAAAAGGAGAAGCTTAAATGGGCGTGCGGCGACATCTCACGGGCGTTCTGCGAACCACCACATCATATCAACAGCCGTGAGCGGCCATTTTCGCTCACGGCCCTTGACAATCGCGAAAATTACCACAAAAACGTAGATTAGATGTGGTTTCTTCATCGTTGTCGAAACCAAAGATGTTTTTGGATGGTTGTGTTCGGAATGCCATACAGAATCGGGCTCAGGAAGCCGAATTTGCATTTTCGATCCGTAGGCTTTGATATAAGTCGAAATAAATGGCACGACCACGCTTTTCGATAAAAAAAAAAAAAAAAAATCCGATTTCATCCGATCAAACGTACCAGTTTGAACCCATTACTCGTCAAACATCGACTGCCGCAAGGACAAGTCGATTGATAGCCCCGTTTCGGAGATATAGGCGGTGTCGGTAACACATCCAGTATCCCCCCCCCCTTAATATATTATATGAACACATTTGTAGTCTGTTTTATAAAAGCTGAATGTATAAATTACTTTCGGTCTATGCGTTCACTACAGCCTCCATCTTAAATGATCTTGATCTTGCATTCTGCAGCTATAGTTATAACTAGAAAAGATGGCTTAGAGATAACAATATTATCGATCTGACAGACATCTACCAGTAGATGACCAGGGCCGTTTTTTCGCCTAGGCAACGTAGGCAATTGCTGGGGGCCCGAAACTTTAGGGGGCCCATTCGCACGCTTTTATTATTTTGATATTTGAGGATAAAAAAAAACAAAAATAACGAATTGCTCTCTGGCGCCGAGTCCGAAACCTAACACACTATCATTTCAAAATTCCTATGCATGCCGCGCGTCTTCGGCGACAATGTCGCGCTCGCACAAATGTAACAAATGACTGTCGCGATTGCACAACGCAACTGCAGTCGCTATTGGCATTCATGCTTCTGCCATGCATCCACCCTACGTAATTATGGTCGTATAAGGGTTCGGGAGTCACTTGTAACACGCGTTGCAAAATGCAATGTTACAATCTAAAGCTGGTGTTAAATTTGTGCTTCTGTAGTGAATATATCGCACCTTGGCGACGAAAGTGACACAACTCAAAATATGGCGTTTTTAAGATAATGCCATATTCAAACTGGCAAGGTTCGATTCTACAACCCAGCAAAATGTCATTTCTGTAGTAGCCAAGTCGCTTGGGAAGAGAAAGAAAAAGCAAAAGTGACACAATCGAATGCACCCTTAGTTGCGGTCATCAAGGGCTCCTTAGTAAAGTCGAACAAATCCGAAGTTTCATCCGTGTAATCCTAAAGGGATTCAACTAATTGTTTGCCATGAATAGTTTCCTCCAGAAATCAATGGGATGATTTTCCAAACTCTTCAATTTTCTGTATTTGTCTGCATCGAAGAATGACATATTTTGAGTTGTGTCACTTTCGTCGCCAAGGTGCGATATAGGTATGATTACATTTCCGTATTATATTGAAAATGCTTTACTCATTTCCGCTCCTGGTTCCTTGACTTGACTCCTTCCAGACGATAAATGATACAATTTTTTTTAACCATTTTTTCACGTCTCCTTGTAATATATTTTAATAGGGGCTGGGGGGGGGGGGGGCATGAACTTACGCTTGCCTAGGGGCCTAGCATGCACCTAAGTCGGCGCTGTAGATGACGTTGCGTTTACTAGGATATGTTGACATTCGGTAAATGAAAAAAAGATGAATAGCAGTTGTCTTGATCAGTTGACTTCTTGACGACTTCTACAAGTTAACTCCTGGTGTACGTTTTCCAGATATCTTAGCTAAGTTATCTTGTGGTCGACTTTTACTCGTGTCGGTAAGTTATCTAAAAACAGACATCTTGAAGGCAACTTTCAGACACTCGTGTCTACTGGGTTTACATCTCTAAGCGCTGTAACGTCCGAGCGGACGACATACCCTATTCACGCTCTCCACCACCTAAAATCACCAAACATAGAAACCTACCGAACCAACACACGGTACGTACATATTGTCCACACAGTAACCAACTATGGATATACACCCTGCATCACCTTCACAACGTTCACATCCTTATACTCACTAAACCTACATTACCCAAATATTATTACATGCTTATAACCATTATTATAATTATAAGACTTACGTTTTAATCGGACCTAATATTTACTTTAACACTATTATATATTCACCTAATCATAAATTATGACATTTACCTTTTAAACCCCCTGATCTATTCACGTACATACTACCCATAATATAAAATAATCAGTGTACCATTATTAGCACAACGTTCAACTCATCACTCTATTTCATAGAGGACTATTAAACGCGAATACTATATAAACAAACATAATCAACTATATATTGCATTAGAACCATTCGTTCGAGATGGGCAAATATTACACTATACTTTAGACTTAGTTAAGCCTAGACGTAAGCACATTCCTCCAAACTACGATGCGCACTCAGACATCCCACACAAACCCACTCGCGCACACGGACAACCGAACGGCAATCCCAAATCCCTTACACATACGCAAACCGCCCAACAACCCCCTCAAGCCACCTACCCACCCAAGGGTCAAAAACCTATACGACACTAACCATACAATACCCAGCCTGGCTCAACGACCATATATCCCCAACAACATCATATCATCAACTATTCTATAAAAAATATCAATCCTTCACATGACCAGATCACTACAGATCCGTTATTTGAATATCATATTCATACTACACCCTAATCCCACATTCGCATGTTAACTATAAGTTATACTCGTAAACGAAACACCAAGTTATATCTTTACGTTGTTACTTTATATATAATCGAACTATTACGCATTTGTTCCATGTCTTATAATCTTAACAAATGCCATAACGATACATATATACTCATATATTATAACCATATACTCATTTAACCATAGTCACTAGATTATGCTATGTACGCATATTATTCTTTAGCAATTACTCTTTTATGTCATCTGCCTTATAATATTGTATTCGCATGCTAATCGTTAAGACAATGTTAACCCGATGTTCGGTTGACACTAAGTTAAGTTATCATACTATAATATTACCTAAATAACCGCACTATATTATATACCATTACCGACATATATACAGATGACCAAACCAGCAAATTGCCTATCACTCTGTGCTATTTAATAACACCAACCCATTAACTTGCTAAATCACCGACTATAATATCTTATATTATTCCAAAGTACCAAGTCACCAGTCTATACTACGGCAGTATTAGTATAATTCAAATTGTCATTTTACTAGTTGTCAAAGGATCATATAATCAACCAAGCAAATGATTTATTAACTAATTGCAGCTTAAATACTTATCCGCATATTGGAGACCATTCTTGGTTTACATTACAATATAGTTCACCTTCTATCCTTGGTTCTCAAACAGCATAACACTAAGAGCCCCAAGCTCGCTTTGACACCCCCTCAAACACCCTAACGTCTGGAACACTCTAGAAACCGAAGTCTCAAATGCCAACCACCATAACCGAGCGAGACAGGTTGCGAACCCAGACCGAAGGCAGAGAGGAAAATATCCACTCAACACCTAGCATAAGATAATATTTCATAATATTAAGTATTAAGAAATTCACATTAAAGAAGAAATTGTAAACTACAATTTATTGTATGTATCTTTAAATAAGCTTCACTGAAAACTCTTAAACTCATAAAATCTCGAAACAGTATGAACACGTGCGAAAACTTAAAAGAGCGAGTAAAAACAAAACCCTAGGTATTAGAAGATCATATAAAACCTAAAAAGACCCTTACGGTCACAGAGGAAGGAATCGCCCTAGCAACGAGAGAAAAAGCAACGCGACAAACACCGAAACTCAACATGCACCAGGCACGTGAAGAGGCATAAACAAAGGCAAAGATCAAGGAACTCTACGAGAGACAAAGAACTCTATGAGGAACAAGGACAAGGACTACGAGAGGTGAACACCAGCTGGGGGGCTAGTCGAGGGGAAGAAAAACCCCGCAAGAACACCCCCCAAAGGAAGATTTAAGTCCATATAAGGCAATGTCACCAATGTCTCTTGGCCCTAGACCAATCATAGGCAAACCAGACCCCCACGCGAAACTGCGGCCCAATCAGCTAAGGCCCTTCGCACCAGCCTAATCTTGGACCCCGCACCCCCGATTCTTCATATAAAACACCCCAGCAGACTCAGCAACAGTCTCTTCCAGCACATACCCCTCTTCTAGAACATACCTCTCTCGCTCCTTCTGCACCGGTCCGCACTTGACGTCTCTTCACACCAGCTTCGCGGCATCTCCAATTTCACATCTCCGACTTTGAAGCCACATCGAAACTCAGACGAAGATTCAGAACTCAACCTTTTACATATTACGCTCAGTTTTCAAAAACGTTCATTCATACACATCTTTCCGAATACGGAACTTAGCTTCAAGTAAAATCCATTTTCAAAGTAACCGATTCAGTGAAGGTTATATTAACCCTTCGTAGTCACACTGGGTGGATTCCACCCAGGCCTTACTTTGGGCCTGAATATCTTTGGGTCCTGGTATAAATTGGGCATTCTCCTTCCAGGGGGCGAGGGTTTGAAGTGTCCCCTACAGGTACAGATCGTTGGCAACTCGAAAGAACCCTCAGTGTTGAATTGGCAGCTGTCAAGACAACATCGTTCACCGCGGTGGGTGAATTTCACCCAAGTGTGACTATCACGGAATCTTGAGTGGAAAAAAAATGAATTTTTTTTTTTTTTCTTTCGAGAATAGGTGTACAAACCGTAAGTATGAGTGTGGCAGACGTTTTTTTTTTTTTTTTCGACAATGTATGTAATAATAACGCTGTTATTTGCTGTTAGATGACATACAATCTACGGAGCCGGGCGTTCCAAGCGGAACTATTGAATGAAGCTGATGTAGAAGATTATGGCGATGAGTTATCAGAAGATAAAGGGGATCATGTTTCCGAGATAGGTGTCCCTTTGAACACGATGTATTATGAATAAAGTACATATTTTTGTATAAATCCGCATTTATTTCCACTCCAAAATCGATCCTCTTCACATGTCGAAATAAATACCTTTTTTCAATCGCGCACTATGCCACTATTTTTTTCATACAAGTACTATATCCGACGAGTAGCCCCGTTGAAATTTTACTTAAAAATATTGAAAATTCAAAAAGTTATGATTTTCGGAGTGAAAAGGTGTATTTTTTGACAAATTGACCTATTTACGATTTTTTTTCAACACGTTGCCATTTCAATTTCGACATACCGACTTTTGATACATATTCTAGAATGTTCAAAGTATTTTCTAGTATTTTTTTGATCCCGATCGGACTGATAGTTTTCACACAGCAACCGTTTGAAACTCGACTGGGTGGATTCCACCCAGTGTGACTACCGTGTGATTCTACAGAAGTGTGACTACGAAGGGTTAAAACCAGGAATCACAGTATATTATCAATAAAGTCAAATAACAAGTTAAATTCGAGTAAGATCAATCTAAATCATTCATCCTTCGCCACCCCTTGATCCAGTTCAAACTTAAGCAACACCGAAGATCAAGGGACGAGCCCTCATCGAAGATTAAGAAGAAACCGACTCAAGGTAAGAGCAATCATAATAACACTTTAAAATAATCCATTCTCGCATTATTCAATTAAAAAGACTTCAAGTCCGAATCAAGAAGATAAGATTCAAATACTAAGATATTCAAACGAGTAGTTAGATGAGAGCATAAATAGTTAGATAGCACGACTCCTCTGAATTTGATACTAGATTAATCCAGTCCACTGTATTTCAATACTTTATCGATAATTGGTAGCCCAGAACTCTCGAGTGAACGTCTAGGGGTGCGTTCCGAAATCAGCTGCCAGCGCTAACAGTGCAGACGCTGCAGTTTCTCGCTGCCGGGCGTACCGAATTCACGACAGTGCTATGTCTAGTCACGAACCCCCACCCATACTCGGTTTCGCTGCCGTATAACGGAACGGCTTTGGTACTGTGATACCTTTATATTATAGTTAGTATTTGTGCCCGCATCGATTACACACATATTGAACGTTTCTAAATTCATTTTTTATGATCGAACAAAATGTTCGAATACCAGCTTACGTCGTATCGCCCCATTACTAGATTTGGCGGGAAAATGCCAAACGCTGTGGATGCACTACCGTCAGAGGTAGTGCAGCCGCAGCTTTTCAATCTAGGGACATTGAACGCAACCCTAGCCTCGCGACGGGCCTCTATGAAGCAGAGTCACAGCGCACTATGCACGCTGAAAGTCATTTCGGAACGCCGCTAGCAAAGCTGTCAGCGCTGCCAGCTCGATTCGGAACGCACCCTAGGTTGTCCGCCGCGATATTTCCAGTAGCTAGCCTCTAGAATTATCCGCGAACGCCGCTCCGACGTCACAGCGCCATACCTCAATTTAGGGATTGACCAATCAGAAGGCTCGTTTCACCTGGCGTGTGGCTCAAGCAGCCTCCTGATTGGTCGATTCTTAAATTAAGTCAAGTTACGTCGCTGCATAAACCAGCCATTAGGGTGCTATCCCATGCTTAGACCATATACCGGGAATATTCGGTGAAAGTTAACGATCCCCTTCCTACGGCCTAACCAACGCAGGCGCGCACCGCGTGCGTGAGGCTCGGCGGGCGGGGCTGAGCGACCAGTGGTGCTTCTACCAAATCTTCCGCGCTAGGCCGAGTCCGCATAGCCCACCTCGATACTTAACCTAAAAAGCAATCATCGCACTGAACACGGAAAAGAATGAACGCGAATAAAATGGATTTGCCTGATGTGAACATTTATTTTCGAAATTTATGAACGAATTTAAAATCAAATATCAATCAATTGGATTTAAGTATTGATTATCAGTGTTTAGGATCGATATTTGAGACGAAAAGGAACAGGTAAGTGAAGGGTAAATCATTGAAGACAACATGGTCAAAAATTGTTTTATTTATTGATTTATTTATTTATTAACAGAAAAATGAAATTTATCAACGATTATTGGTTAATCGAGGGATCCATTGCTGTTGAATTATGGCGTACGTCCAAACTTATCGGAGATTGAATGCTTGGGAATCGAAGAGAGGCTACCGATGAGCCACTGTCGAACGTAGTAGACTTTTACTCGAACCATTTTTATTTCTCAACGACTACCTCTATCGGAGACCGAGTGCTGACATGTACCTCAGCGAGGCTTCATAACGTGCAGAGGGGCTTTTGTCGCAGGAGTTTGTAGTGCGATGAGGTAGCGTACGAGGAGCTTCGTTGCAAGCGTTTGTAGCACGTCGACGATATGCAGTCCTTCTCTGGACTCTGGCGAAGCCTTGCCGCATAAAAATTTGATATAAAATGCTCACCGACGCACTGCGAACTCTGGCAACGAAGCTCCTCGTACGCTGCCTCGTCGCACTGGGAACATCTGCGACGAAGCTCCTCTGCCTGCGACAAGACATGAACGTTGAATGGTCGCCAGACGAGTAAGAAATGTTTGATGAATATCGTCGACGGGCTACGAACCCTGGCAACGAAGCTCCTCGTACGCTGCCTCGTCGCACTAGGAACATCTGCGACGAAGCTCCTCTGCCTGCGACAAGACATGAACGTTGAATGCTTGTCTGACAAGTAAGAAATGTTCGATGAATATCGTCGATGGGCTACGAACCCTGGCAACGAAGCTCCTCGTACGCTGCCTCGTCGCACTGGGAACATCTGCGACGAAGCTCCTCTGCCTGCGACAAGACATGAACGTTGAATGGTCGCCAGACGAGTAAGAAATGTTTGATGAATATCGTCGACGGGCTACGAACCCTTGCAACGAAGCTACTCCGTACGCTGCCAAGCCTCGCTGACGCTGTTGCTAGCTCTCGCTTCTTCGATCCCTGCTTGGTTCTCGATCACTCTTCGCAGTCTGTTGCCTGAGGTCAGCTTGGACAACGACGCCGGCGATATTTCTCCTCAAGAGTTAGCGGGCGATCAGTCATTGGGTACGTAGGATACAAAGTTAACGGACATCAAAAGACTTACAAGACTTATAAATTCTCATGATAGTCAGTTATACTCTCGCCTTGCTGTTTCAGAGGAAGTAACGATGTCCTGGGATGGCAACATCTTCTTCAACGAGTATGAGTTTATTCTTCTCAGACACGTGATTTACGACGAACTACAAACTCCTGCGACAAAGCCCCTCCGTACGCTATGAAGCCTCGCTGAGGTGCATGTCAGCACTCAGGTCTCCGATAGAAGTAGTCGTTGAGAGACGAAAATGGTTTCAGTGAAAGTATACTACGTTCGACAGTGGCTCATCAGTAGCCTTTCTTCGATTCCCAAGCAATCAATCTCTGATAAGTTTGTGCGTACACCATAATTCAACAGCAATGGATCCCTCGATTAACCAATAATCATTGATAAATTTCGTTTTTCTGTTTCAGACCTGAGGACGTGGCCTGTGGGTGGCAGCCTTATCCGCGATGACTTCATTCTCCGCATCGTACTCTGATCAAATGATTCATTATGTTATTATTAAACTAAAGTTAACACAAACACCGAAAACTTTCTCACGAATTCTTAATTTTCATTAGATCGAATACTAGTATTCCGAACAGATGTTTTGAATAAAATCTAGGTCTGAAAATAAATGAATCAATAAATAAATCAATAGATAAACCAATTTTTGACCATGTTGTCTTCAATGATTCACCCTCCACTTACCTGTTCCACTTTGTCTCAAATATCGCTCCTAAACACTGATAATCAATACTTAAATTCAATTAATTGATATTTAGTTGATTAATCTTAAAATAAATGTTCACGTCAGGCGAATCCATTTTATTCGCGCTCATTCTTTTCCGTGTTCAGTGTGATGATTGCTTTTTAAGTTAAGTATTTATCGAGTTAGCGTGGATGGGCTATAGTATTTATCGAGTTAGCGCGGATGGGCTATGCGGACTCGGCCGAACGCGGAAGATTCGGTAGAAGCACCACTGGCTGCCTAGCCCCGCCCGTCGAGTCTCACGTACGCGGTGCGCGCCTGTGTTGGTTAGGCCGTAGGAAGGGGATCGTTAACTTTCACCGAATATTCCCGGTAGAATGGACTGGGCATTGGAGTGGTGGGGGTGCTGCCGAGTAAGAAGACAAGGATAGCCATAGCGATATATATATGCGCACGAATAAGCCTTGTTCGTGCTAACTCTCGAAAGTGAGTAGGCACTGAAATTAAGCTGAAAACTTATTACACATAGGGTTTAGCATCGACTACATGTCCGAAAGGACGATAAGTCATAAAAGGATGAATTGAATTGAATAGGGTTTAGCATACTAACGTGGCAACGCTGCTGTTCAATGTGGCAACGGTTACTCTGTGAACAGAGCACTTCGTCTCTCTCTTAACAACGGCGTAGTGTCTTCCGTCTCTTTCGCTTTACTCGGCAGCAGACCGTACAATGCTTCAGCATAGGCAATGCCCAGTCCATTCTATATGGTCTAAGATCCCATGGCGCCCGGATCGATGGAACGGAGTAATTCAAGCTCCATATATTTAGCCCCTCATCTACCCCGATTGAATTAATTTTTTTTTTAATCGATTGCAGGTCGTTCGTAGGTGATTGATATTCTATCCGCGACGTTTGATAGTCAATAGTTTATCTATAAAATAGAAAACAAATTCGTCTAGGGAATTAATTTAAGTTGGCCCCTCACTAATCGTAAATGGTTATCAAATATAATTGTTATCACACGCGATCGTTTGTAGGTCGTTTGTAGGTGCTGAATATCGCATTCCCGACGTTAAATAACCAAAGGATCATTCGCAAATCAATTTAAAATGATAAATTATAGAGTAGTCCTAAGGAATTTCCCTAGGATAGTTTTCCCCAGATAACTACTGAACAGAAATCGTGACCTTATTTGTTGTTTCGAACTGAAATCTCATTCTCCTAACATGCAATCGTTTGTAGGTCTTTCGTGAGTGTTTGATAACGCATCCCCGCAGTTTGATAGTCAATAATATGTTGATACGGAATCAAATATCATCGGTTCCCGAGAACTTGTCCAGTTCTAGGGAATTTGATCAACCCTAGCTCCTCAATAACTGCATATACCATTCGAATTTGACTTTTCTCACCTGCAATCGATTGTAGGTCGCTCGTAGGTGTTTGATAAGGCATCCCCGCGGTTTGATAGTCAATAATATATTGATGCGGAATCAAAAATCATCGGTTCCCGGGAACTTGTCCAATCCTAGACCTATGTAAAGTTAGCCGGTAACTTGATTATTTTTCAATCTTTTATATACCAAACGATTGCTCCTTAATTGCTCTTGATTGCTCCGCTAATTTCGTTTATTGCTCCAGTCTAGTTTTTGAGAAAAAATGAAAAAACGAAATTCGGATCTTCTATGTTAAAATGCCGGCTAAATTCAAATATAGGTTTCGACTAAACGGATGGAGATACGACGTTCTACATGGAACTAAAAAATTGCTCCCCTGATTCTCTCAATTGCTCCACCCTTTCTTTTAACTGCTCTCTCTTAGTTTTTGAGAAAAATAGATAATGAGGTACGAGTTCGTCCAACATAACCTCTCTATCATATAATAGCGAATTTCGAGTTACACTGAGACATCGATTAAGTTGACTATAAATATTGAAAAAATCATGAATCAATTGCTCCTCGTCTGCTTTCAATGTTTAAGTAAATTAAATAATAAGGTACGAGTTCGGCCAACATAACCTCGCTATCATATGACAGGTGATTTCGAACTACACTGAAAACGGGTTATGCATCGTCTAGGTCGCGTTGATTATTTCAATTTTCGGAAACTAAGAGAGCAGTTGAAAGAAAGGGTGGAGCAATTAAGAGCAGACGAGGAGCGATTGATTCATATTCTTCTCGGCATTTATTGTCAACTCAATCGATGCTCCAGTGTAGTTCGAGATAACCTGTCATATGATAGCGAGGTTATGTTGGACGAACTCGTACCTTATTATCTATTTTTCTTAAAAACTGAGAGAGAGCAGTTAAAAGGAAGGGTGGAGCAATTGAGAGAATCAGGGGAGCAATTTTTTAGTTCCATGTAGAACGTCGTATCTCCATCCGTTTAGTCGAAACCTATATTTGAATTTAGCCGGCATTTTAACATAGAAGATCCGAATTTCGTTTTTTCATTTTTTCTCAAAAACTAGACTGGAGCAATAAACGAAATTAGCGGAGCAATCAAGAGCAATTAAGGAGCAATCGTTTGGTATATAAAAGATTGAAAAATAATCAAGTTACCGGCTAACTTTACATAGGTCTAGGAATGGACAAGTTCCTGGGAACCGATGATTTTTGATTCCGCATCAATATATTATTGACTATCAAACCGCGGGGATGCCTTATCAAACACCTACGAACGACCTACAATCGATTGCAGGTGAGAAAAGTCAAATTCGAACGGCATATGCAGTTATTGAGGAGCTAGGGTGGATCGAATTTCCTAAAACTGGACAAGTTCCCGGGAACCGATGATTTTTGAGTCCGCATCAATATATTATTGACTATCAAACGTCGAGGATGCGTTATCAAACACCTACGAACGACCTACAAACAATTGCACGTACGAAAAGTCAGATTCAAATGGTATATGCAGTTATTGAGGAGCTAGGGTGGATCAAATTCCCTAGAACTGGACAAGTTCCCGGGAACCGATGATTTTTGATCCCGCATCAACATATTATTGACTATCAAACTGCGGGGATGCGTTATCAAACACTCACGAAAGACCTACAAACGATTGCATGTTAGGAGAATGAGATTTCAGTTCGAAACAACAAATAAGGTCACGATTTCTGTTCAGTAGTTATCTGGGGAAAACTATCCTAGGGAAATTCCTTAGGACTACTCTATAATTTATCATTTTAAATTGATTTGCGAATGATCCTTTGGTTATTTAACGTCGGGAATGCGATATTCAGCACCTACAAACGACCTACAAACGATCGCGTGTGATAACAATTATATTTGATAACCATTTACGATTAGTGAGGGGCCAACTTAAATTAATTCCCTAGACGAATTTGTTTTCTATTTTATAGATAAACTATTGACTATCAAACGTCGCGGATAGAATATCAATCACCTACGAACGACCTGCAATCGATTAAAAAAAAAATTAATTCAATCGGGGTAGATGAGGGGCTAAATATATGGAGCTAGTAATTCACTAGATTATATCAATTGGCTGAGTCCTATTTTCACTGGCAGTACTGCAAGCCTGTGTCAGAAAGAGATAGCTGTATTCACGAACTCATTGGCGCGAGGGAGAAGCAAAGAAAACTCGCAGTACTGGCAGTGAAAAAAGGAACATAACCTTAATTTTGCTGCCGTGAAAATCCAGCCGTAGTTCCCAATTGAATCGTGAAAGGCGCCATCTTTGACGCTCGAAAGTGAGGGGAATTCAATTTCGCTGTCAGACATAAGAATTTCGGAGCAGTTTTTTAAGACCGATAATTGGGTCTACGCATGAATATAATATCGTGAGGGGGCAATGGGAGTATGTGTGATATGTTTAACTCGGACTGGTAAAATCTCTAAAAAGAGTTTTCACAAGTACGCTATGTATAATTTTCCATTTTTCTTCCATAAAGCATACAGTTACAGTAGGTTAGGTGACATTAATTATTTTGTGCAACAGATTTCCTTTTAAAAAAAATCCTGCTGTTGCTGAAAAATGGGTGCGGTGGGTGTGCGCAGTTAAGAAGTGCTCTTGGACTCCCTGCAAAACAAGTGTCATCTGTTCGGACCACTTTGCAGCAAGCGCTTTCGATAAGTCCGCATTCCGAGTGGAATTGAATACCAATAGCGTGCCAACAATCCTTCTTCCCAATAATACTGTAGCTGGTGAGGGTTATCCCACCACTTGCTAATACAATAATCATTCATCGGATAATTTTCAGAAGTCTGTTTCTAGTTCCAAAAATAAATACTCAGTTTCAGAAGTTCAGACGTCCAAACAGAAGTCTGATCACTCCGATGAAATCCGTACAGAGAGTCCTTTGAAGAAGCCCAGTGGCAAAAATGACACGATTTCTAAATCTTCTACTCCTAGCTCTATACTCGATTCAACAGCACTGCAGGAAACTTTCAGTACACCGGGTAATTACCTTAAAAAAAACTATCCAGTCTTAAGATCTACATTTTTTGGCTCACTCAGTGATGGATGTGCCACAAACAAAGTTTAGTGAGCCTATAAGAAATGTTGAATACATTAAGCCTATAAGTCTATGAGGAAGGTTTTATAAGTAGAAAAATGAACAGGTGTTTTAGATTCACAAAATCTCAACGACAAGAACACATGTATTGTTTGTTTTGCCTTTGACAGTAATGGGTTTGATTTCAGCCAAATCTCTACCAGCCCAAGCGATTACTAGATCTGATGTGACTCCGAAAACTTTTGCCCCTATTGCTGCAGGTGAATGCCGCACTCGTCGCCAGCTTGCCTTGTTTTCTCATGACCACAATTACGAAAATACTCCTGGAATCATGAAAAAAAAAAACATTCAATTAAAGGAGAATTTGAACAAGGTCCGAACCATAAATAAAGCACAAAGGCAGAAAATCAAGAGATTGAAGAAGCGAGTTGAATCGTTGAAAGAATTGGTAGGTACAATGCGAAAGCAACTTCGTGTTTGTGCAGAAGGATTGCAGTGCCTTGATAGTTTTCCGATGCTCCACACGCATGCTAAAAAATAATACTAAGCGAACACTAACACATGAAAAATACCCACAAGAATTAAGACGCTTTGCATTAACTTTTATTCATCTGCCTGAAGTTCCGAACGTTCATTTGAATGAAATTTCTGAAGAAACCTTATATCACACTTATTTGACCACCCGAAATTTCTAAATTTCTAAATTTCTATAACTGACCTTCGATTTTCAATCTACGTATCTCAAATGTGTAGATATTTTTAGTCGATCAACAATCGTGGTAAGCTTGCCATTTTTGAATTTTCGTTCAAATGAACGTTCGGAACTTCAGGCACATTATTATTCACCCAAAGCATACGATTACGTTCGAAAGTAATTTGATTTAGCTCTTCCTCACCCAAGTGTCCTTCGTACATGGTATTCATCTGTAGACGCTGAGCCAGGTTTTATAAATGAATGGTTCAAAACCCTAAAAAACAGAGTACAGCAGGAACAGATTAAAAACAAACACGTCATTTGCTCACTCATGCTCAACGAAATGGGAATTAAAAAGAGTGCTCAACGAGGTCGGGATGGCAGGCAGCGGGGGCATGTGGATATGGGTACGGGTGTAATTTCTGGTGATTATCTTTCTGAGGCTGAGGATGCCTTAGTTCTGATGGTAGTAGGTGCTGATGCATCATGGAAACTACCTATAGGGTACTTCCTTGTTAATGGAATTGACGCAGAAACCCAGGCTAATCTTGCACCGCAGAGTTTAATTCGGGGTGAAGAGATTGGTGTGCCAATTGAGAGAGTGTGTGATTGTGAGGGTCTCAGAGCTGGAAATAAATTACGGCATTCTCATGTGCAATTTAAAAAAAAATATCATGAAAGTGCGTCTTGCAGCTCAGACACTCAGTAGCAGAGTTGCGGACGCAATTAAATTCTGTGATAAGGAGCTTCACCTACCACAATTCGCAAATAGTGCAAATAGGTACTGTATGATTCTTGTGCTGCATCGATTGCGTCTTCGACTTCCGCAATGTGAGGAGCCTGTTTGGAAAAGGTTACAAGGCGCCGCTACGAGCCTCAAATGAACAAGTTTGGCACCTAAGAATGAAAAGCGAACTACAGTACATCGCACAGCTCAAAACTGAGGACTCGAAGCCGATCTACAAATCCAGACGAGCCACAGGGTTTATTGATGATTTTGTGAAATGCGAGGATTCCCAACTTGAATACCTTCTTACCTATAAGATGAGCCAAGATCATTTGGAGCTGTTTTTCTGTGCTGTGAGACAGCGAAGTGGTTGGTGTCCAAACTCAACTGTATCGCAGTTTACTTTTGCGTTTAAACGAAAGGAACACTGTTGATACGTCATGAGATTTCAACAATGGGTGGAAACGTTGAACCAATGAAAAGTACAGAAATACTGCACGTCTCATCGGGAAAGAATAAAGAAGCTAGATTAGATCGTTATGATATGAGCATTTACACGGAAATGGAAAACAGCAGATTATACCAAAGATATAACTTGGGACATGAAAGAGAAAATTCAGCTGATGATCTGTGAGAATTCATGAATTTGGGACTTCCACCAATTGAGAAGAATTTCCCTGCAGTATTATCTAATACAGTGTTCTACAAGGTTACACAAGACGCAGCTCTTTTCAGAGACTTAGAAGACCATATTATTGATAGCGCACCAGAAAAATTGTCAAACCATGTGCATATTCTTATTAAAGGAATCATAAAAGCTTACTCTGAACTCCGGATGTATGCGCAAAGAAAGAACCATTCGTTGGCAACAACAGGCACCAATATAAGACATTTTCTCACACAGCTCTGTGCACGTAATAAAAATAGAATATTATGGTATGTTTGGATGTAGATATTGCATGAGGTTTTGGATTGTTATGCTGTTATACTTTACATGATAGTAGATGTGTGTCCTGTAAACCCTAAAATTCGTCCAAGTATTTGTATCCCATTATTTCATATCAAGAATCTTCGTGAAAATGGCGAGAGATAACGTTTAGATAATTGCAACAAAAAAGTATAGTATCTCCCTTTGACCTTGCAATAATTTTTCATTTTCAGTTATCTTCACTTGGTAAGGATTCTAATGTAGGCTCGTGAAAAATATGATTCCAGTTAAAAACCTGCACTAACCGAAATTGTATGGATCTAATTAAGAAATGGTAATATACTGCTTATTGTGATATTTTCAAAAATTTGTGTCGTTAAACTATAATAAAATAATAAAAATCCACTTACCTCTGAATTTGATTATGTATTTAATTCAACCAAGGTTTGTACACCGTCTAACGACGTCATTCACAACACTGTTTCCTTTTTTTTCCACTCGCAATGAGTCGCAGTACTTTTTGAATAATGCGCCACTTTTGGGCTTCAAAAATGGCCACCGCACGCCTTCGACTGGATTTTCATGGCAGCAAATATTTTTGCTCAAAATTTTCAAATGCAAAGTGTAAAGGCCATGCCACGGTGGAACGCGAACGCAAACGTAGGAGCAGCGCAGCGGCGCTCCTGATTGGTGGTTGAAACGAGTTGTCCAACTTTAGACCAATGAAATTTTGTTGTCCAATAAAGTTTCACATGATCTTGGACAAATATCTAGGGATACAAGCGCAAGCCATTTTAGAACCAGTTCTAATTTCGCTTTTGCGTAGTATCCCTAGGTATTTGTCCAAGATCATGTGCAACTTTATTGGACAATGAAATTTCATTGGTCTAAAGTTGGACAATCATGTCGACCACCAATCGGGAGCGCCGCTGCGTTTCTCTGCGTCTGCGTTCACGTTTGCGTTCGCGTTCCACCGTGGCATGGCCTTAAAGGCCCTGCCACGATCAAACGCGAACGCGTGCGCAAACGCAAACGCAGTGATCTGACGCTCTTGATTGGCTTAGCTTTGGAAAAATTTTTTCAACAACCAATAAGGAGCCTTGAATCACTGCGTTTGCGTTTGCGCACGCGTTCGCGTTTGATCGTGGTGTGAGGTCGGAGCGGCGTTCGCGGATAATTCTAGAGGCTAGCTACTGGAAATATCGCGGCGGACAACCTAGACGTTCACTCGAGAGTTCTGGGTTACCAATTATCGATAAAGTATTGAAATACAGTCCCAGTAAACACGATGTCATCTGGTAGTTGACTGTAAGATGGCGTTCGCAGACAAAAGTCGTCTGTTTGCGAGCCATTAAGTCATCGTACAGTCACTGTATGGCATAGAACTTATATTACTGGAAGGGGAATAGGACCTGTCGGGTTGACGCCAACATGTTGAGACAGAGATATATCTCTTTCTCCTTTCCTAACGCGGCGTCTTTCCTTTCCACGCAGGCGCGCACCGCCCTAGTCGTAGTCGTTCCTAACCTGTAACGTTAACCACGAATAAAAATTGTCAGATTGTTTGCTTGGATGATAATTTTGAATAGCATATTAATTTATAACCGTTGTCAGTAAATGTATAACTAAACTATTTCTGTGATACGTAATGAATTACAACTTTACGCTAACCCTAACCTATCAATCTTCGCGCGGTACTATTTTGACGAGGGGTATGCGCGGAGAGGAGACTGCACGTTAGGAAAGGAGAAAGAGATATATCTCTGTCTCAACATGTTGGCGTCAGTCTGCCGCTTATTACGCAAATGGGCTATTCCCCTTCCAGGAATATAAGTTCTATGGTTTGAACTCGCTCAAACATGGCTGCCAATCTAGTGACTTTTGTCTACTGTCGGCGCGTAAAGGTTTGGCCCCTCTGTTTGAGTGATCATAACTTCTACAGAAAAATTGGTAGAGCATCGAGTCTGGTAAGATCGGAAAGCGCCAAGTTTTCTGCGTCTAATGGTTGTTTGCAAATTTCCGTGTAAAAATCGTGAAAGCTGTTATGACCTCCGAAAAGTTAAAAGACGTAGTTTTTCAGAGTCCATCGCCGTACGTCAACTTAAACTCGTCACCGTTTGTCTGAAATAAGTGTAAAAAATCTGGAAAAATTTAGAAATATTCCCTGAACCTTAACGAACATGATAGAGTTTGGAAATTCCAAAAATATTCACAAACCTGGACGCCAGGTGCAAAAAGGTCCAATGGTGCGATTTGGGGAACGGATCGGCACGGGCGAACCTGAGCCGGCTCAAAATTTTCGTCAGGATATACACTTTTTGATTCCGTAATCAGTTTTTGGTTCGCAATAGTGAACTTCCAGTAATCGACGTCAACAATTTTTTAAATTTGCACGGGGCCGCCTATATCCTAGCCGCGATATTCGTCGCTGCATTTCCCTCCCGCCGCGCCCGTCGCAAACGCAATTGTTACTCGCGGCCACTGTTACAACAATGTGAATGCAGCGAAGAATATCGCGGCTGGGACACACGCGGCCCCGCTCAAATTTGAAAAATTGTTGACGTCAATTACTGGAATTTCGCTATTGCGAACCAAAAACTGATCACGGAGCCAAAACGTGTATTTTTTTACGAAAATTTTGAGCTATCTCAGGTTCACCCGTACCAATCCGTTCCCCAAATCGCACCATTGGACCGTTTTGCACCTGGCGTCCAGGTTTGTGAATATTTTTGGAATTTCCAAACTCTATCAGGTTCGTTAATGTTCAGGGAATATTTGTAAATTTTTCCAGATTTTTTACACTTATTTCAGACAAACGGTGACGAGTTTAAGTTGACGTACGGCGATGGACTCCGAAAAACTACGTTTTTTAACTTTTCGGAGATCATAACGGCTTTCACGATTTTCACACGGAAATTTGCAAACAACCATTAGACGCAGAAAACTTGGCGCTTTCCGATCTTACCAGACTCGATGCTCTACCAATTTTCCTGTAGAAGTTATGATCACTCAAACAGAGGGGCCAAACCTTTACGCGCCGACAGTAGTAACAAGCTTGAACCTGGCATTCTACCCTCGACTTCCACAGTCCTCAACCTCATGTCGTGGAGTATGGCTTTGCTGTTAATGTAAGTTTACATTCAATATACCATGCTGATCAGCACAATGAAGCACAATAATTCGGAATAAGTAGTTTCGTGTTCAATATTTATTTCTACAATACCCCACCCGCAATGCGCGCGACAATTCAAACATCGCGCGTACAACTCGCTCAGACATGGCGTCGCGTTTGCTAGACTCTGTTTATTCTAGGGACTCTACTCACGCTCTGTGCCACTGCCATCTACCGCCAGTAATTTGAACGATATGGCAGAAAAATAAGTGCGCGAGTGTGCGAGGGCACGAGGGTACGAGGATGCACCCTTACCAATTGGAACACAGCCACTTAGTAGCCGTATCCCAATTGGTCAAAGGTGGTTAAGGGTACACTTGCCCTTATGCTAGACATAGAAGATATATCTATGTATATAGATATATATAGATATAGATCAGTGTTGAATGCCGTTACCTTTACCCTTACCTTTACCACCCTTGACCAATTGAGATACAGCTAGTATCTCATTCTTTATGCCATCATGATGTGGTATGAATAAGGGTATGTCGGATTTTTTGTAGATGTTCCTCATTGAGTTTTTCTGTTTTCCGTTATCATTTAACATCGAAAATTTGGCGACCTTGTACACAATGCCCGATATCTCTTTAATTTTTCTTTTTAATTTTTTTCCCACTATCCCGTGTAGAAATCATAGAACGGCAGCCGATTTAATAAATCGGGCCAGCGTTAGGCCAATGTTGGCAAGCTGATACAACGGTCTTGCATTGGCGGATTGGGACGGCCCTGCGCTGGTACAATATCGAAACTTGATAGAATGGTGAAGCAGCGGCGAGCTATGTCGGTCCACCATTCGTTTGAAAACGGCAACCATTGCAATGGTCCAGCATCGGTAAGCTATGCCTGTCCGATATTGGCTTCAGGATGGCAGCCATTGCGATGGTCAGACATCGGTGAACTATGTCTATCCAACATTCGTCTCAGAACGGCAACCATCCAATGGTCCAACATCGGTAAGCTATGCCTGCCCGATATTGGCTTCAGGATGGCAGCCATTGCAATGGCCAGATATCGGTGCGCAATATTCATCCACTACCGCTTTCACATCTGTCACCGATACACCGCTCGATTCTCGGCGCGCGTTACCTGTCCAATACTGGTTCTAGACCGAGCGCCAACGCAACGGTTAAACCTCGGTGCTCACTATCCATCCAATATAGGTTTCAGATCGGCGACCGATGGAACGGTCGAGCCCCGGTACGCAATATCCATCCAATATAGGTTTCGGATCGGCATCTGATAAAGCGCCGAAACAGCGGTTGAATATCGGCGGCCGATATCTTTACAATATCGGGTGCAGAATGACTTCCGATGCGATGGTCATACTAAGGTCCATAATCCCGGCCCAAGATCGAACTTGAGCCAGCAGCCGATTCATCGGTCAAACCGGAGCTCAGTATCCCGGCCCAAGATCAGGCCCGGACATCCATTTATACACAGTAAAAAATTTTTTGTAAAATTTAACACAAAAGCTTGTGTTAACCACTTTTTTAACACAAAATTTGTGTTATTTCAACACAATCAGTTTATGTCAAAAAAGTAACACAGCTTTATGTTAAAACTAACACAAAACTATGTTGAAATTTTGTGTTGATTTGAGAGTAACATTTAGAAAGTGTTACTTTTGTGTTAGTTTTAACATAAAGCTGTGTTACTTTTTTGACATAAACTGATTATGTTGAAATAACACAAATTTTGTGTTAAAAAAGTAGTTAACACAAGCTTCTGTGTTAAATTTTACAAAAAAATTTTTACTGTGTATGCACGCTAATTCTACAAGTAACAAAAAGTAGTATCGATAGTCATGCGACGAATTGGCGTAGTGGCTAGAGCGAGCGATTCGTAATATGGGAGACGAGCGTTCCGGGTTCAAATCCCCTCGTAGTTAGAAAAAAAAATATATGCGGTTAGTTGACAATCACGTAGGGGTACATAAGTTGCGATCATATAATCTAATGCGTGACGAATAGAGTCAGTTAACACAGCATTGGCACAATGTTGCCTTGCCGATGTTGGCTCACTAGTGCCCAGCGTTACATTACTATTTTGGTCCAGTATAAAATGCCAAGCAGGGGCCAACGGCACAGAATATTGGCCCAATATTGTGCCGTCCTATGATTTCTACACGGGGACATATTAGTTCAAGCTGGGCCCAAGTTCGTCGGCCAACGATGGGTCTAGCTTGTATCAGGTGCTGGCCCGATACAACTTGCCGCGCGGAGACCAATATCTTACCGCGTTACATGCCAAGACTGGCCCGATACCAATTCCCACGTATGGGCCGATCTTGTTGCGTGTCAGACAATATTGGCCCAACGGAGCGCCGTTCGCAAATTTCTGCTCGGGATGCGTGGGATTGTTCAGATATATATACAGGATTTTATAATGTGTAGGGTAAAGTGGTGCATGAGTGCGCACTTTCGCATACTTCATTTTATAGGAATAAATCAATAGATTTTGGGGATGATCTTATATTTTATTTATCATCCTTGGTTATCTAGGTAACGAAAAAAAAAAGTAATCAACTTAAAAATAACGCTGCATGCGAAAATTGAAAAATGATCAGCCACCGTAATGCGCACTCTTGCGCAAGCATATGAGGACAAGAGTGCGCAGTAAGGTAAGCTGATCTTTCCAATCTTTCTCACAATCCTGGTTACAAAAGTCATAAATATCATTAGATCACACGGGTCAAAAATCACTTTTTCTCGTCTAAATCCTTGAAAATTAGATGTAAACACGCAGGTTTTTTTGACAGTACACTTGAGACGTCAGTGAACTGTTATTAACAGTCTGTTAAAAACTAAAACTAGCCCCAAAGTACTGTTCTGTGATTAAATAATGCACTGCGACTCTTGTCGACTGCGCGCTCTTGCACCACCTTATCCTAATCCCGTGTAGAAATTTACTGTGGCATGCCCTAATATCAGTATGGGCCACATCGGGCGAATGTATGGCTTGCCAGACTTGCAACACTGCTTAGGCCCTGAAGTGGCCCCCATGTGGCGTGCCTTATTATCAAAATAGGCAATACCAGGCGGATTTGTGGCTTGCCAGATTTGCAACACTGCCCAGGCTCTAAAGTGGCGCCGGTATCACTGTGCGAAGAACCGAGTTCGATTAATCGATTTCAAGTCGTCAAACGGCTGCCTGCAGCTCAGCTGTTGCGTTCCATCGATGTGCATGATAATTCAAGGTTAGGGTTCCGGTATTCATGAGAACAGAACGTTATCGTTCTTCATAAAGTTCAAAGTTATAGATCAGTAGTGAAAATTTAGATTTAATACAAGCACCTCTAAAATCTTTATACGGCAGTCAGGATGCGCAGTTCGAAGTGCGCGACAGATCTCGCCATAACCTCACTCTTCGTCGTATCAAGTGCGAAGCTCAACTGGCGTCAAAATGACTTTTCATGCCTGTGCCGAAAAAAAATGGTAGAGGCGCGCCCGTAAACTGTTTTTGACTCGAATAACGATCTTAGAACTCGCTTTCGGCTCGCCTTGAGCTCGTACTGAAATTATTATCCCCGCGGAAAAACACTTGGTTTCCGGGCATGCCACATAATATACTACTATTAGAACTCGTATCATGAAATAATGATCTCGCCCGTAACATAAAATAATTCATCTCGCCTTGACATTGATCAATCATAATACTGATTGGTAAGATTGAAATGTCTTTTAACTCTTAATTCGACACCTTGAACATAAGTTTCAACAAATAGAAAGATATTATACCGATTACCATAGCGTAGTTTGGGGTAGTAGGTAGAGCGTGCGACTAGTAAACAGCGAATGCGAGCGGACTTGGGTTCAAATCCCGATAGGATCGAAAAAATCGGATGGTGTTTTATAATCACCATATTATAAATCTATCTTCCATCGATCGAAAATATGTCATAAAGTTCATTTTTTAAATTTTTATGTGATAATATCGACATCTCAAAGTAATAAATAAATCACACCCAATCGATTTGTACGAATATACGCAGTTTAGGCACGGCTGTGCAAGAAATCATGGCGCGAACGTGGTTCCTTAATGGCAGCCTTATCCGTTCCCAGTGTGGGGCGGTATCTAAAATGGTAACATTTGACCAGGCCCCTAACAGGCTGCCACAGCTCAGCCAGACCTGGGCCACATCTGTATTCTGGCAACCTTTTCGGGATCCGGCTTGAGCCACAGTACAATTTCTACACGGGAACTATCGTGGGTATCGAAGAAATAATTGAATCTTGCGTTCCTGAATTCGTCGAATACACATCGTCTTAGTGATAGCTATACCAAGTGTTTTCTGTCAGATAGGACAGCCCTTTCCGTACACCGCGGACACCCACCGCTATTTCAAGAAATACCGACGGTTAAACGCGTAAAATGACTGAATTTTATTTTTTCATTAAAAATATGGTTTTTCACAGGCATTACCGAGGCAAAATCAATACCGACAGGTCTCGGATCCTCAAAATCGATATTTCCATAAATATATTTCAGGTGTACAATCAGAAAAGTCAATTTTTTAAACATTTACTTGCGGATGGAACATTGATTTTGTAATCTTAAAAATATTTATAATAAATATTAGAGTAAATATTTCGACCATGCGGTTGTATTTTAATATTAATTCAATTTCTATTCCAACAAAAATACATTACATCTGTTGCATTGTATACGCAAGATTCAAATTTCTCCATCTGGAAAAATACTCAATGATTTTTTCATATTTTATATTAATTAACTAGGCTACAATTTTGGCACATTTTGAAACTATTTTAAACATTTATGAAATTATCATACACTCTGACAGGTGGCGAAAATATTCAAAGCAAAATGCGATGCGAAAAGACAGTCGCATTGGCGGTATCTGTGGCAGTCGAACGACGAATTGAGAAGCAATGTACGAAGATTACTCACTAAAAAACAAGACACAAATTTAAATGAAAAAGACACTCAGATCACTATTAATTACGAACCACAATCTTTAGGAACCAGTGAGCAAGCGACTGACCAGATTAAGCAGCGGCATGAAACTGATGAGATTTCAGATTTCACGAACATGTATAAAGTTGTTAAGATCGTTGGTGATGGGAATTGCTTATTCCGCTGTTTTTCCCATTGCATTTACGGATATCAAAAATTTCACGCAGACTTAAGGGAAGAAATTGTACAATACGTAGTCAACAATTGGTCCTCTGAAGTCGACATGCTTCACAGCACATGTCAGGAGAGCATGTATGCAGACGACCTTGAGTACGAGATGAGAATGGGCTCATACAATACGTACACGGAAAGACCCGCGGGATAACCGTTCTCCTTCGCGAAATTTTTTGTCGATAAGTTACACCAAATTCACGAAGAATCGATATCTTCGAATTTTGATCTAACAGCTGGTTCATTTCGGGAGAAAATGTCGACGTGAGTGATTGACAGAACTGTTATGCTGGCTCAGGGAGAAATTTTCTCCCTGAGCGTAGGACAGTTGAACTTTGTTGACAGAAAAAAGCGCCACCAGCGAGAAAAAGTGAAAAACAAATGGTCAAGTGCGATCTCTTCGCGCGAGGGCGAAAAATTCTCCCAAAATCGGAGACTCGCATGAAAATTTCTGAGGAAGAACGGTTATACAACGCTAAGTCAATGCGCCATCCCACGGGTCGTTCCGTGTACGGTACCGACTTCGAACTTGGTATATTTGTTAAGTTATACAAATTTCCTACGGTAATTTTTCGCAAAATGATAGGAGGAGAAATAATTCGCATAATGCAGTTCGAAAGTGAAGTTGAGAAACGAACTTTGAACCTTATGTTTTCCGGAGAACAACGCAATGCCCAGTAAACGAAAAGGAATTGGAAACGAATAAAAATTAATTCATAACGCCATCTTCGAATGCTGTTTTGCTCGAAACTCGAATTAGAAGTCATATATTTCTATTCTCTTTTCATTTGAATTCCATTCACTGATTTTATTATTAACCGTGATCTATTCGAAAGAATGCGTTTATTCGCTTCAATTCGTGATTCGGAATTGAACAAAAGACCTTGCCGATTCTCATAAACTCCCCACAGTTACGCTAGGTTATGAATTCCAATGAAGTCCGAACCGGGAATTCATCATAGAGGGTTAGCGAATCGAATGAATGAGACTACTGTCGGCGCGTAAAGGTTTGGCCCCTCTGTTTGAGTGATCATAACTTCTACAGAAAAATTGGTAGAGCATCGAGTCTGGTAAGATCGGAAAGCGCCAAGTTTTCTGCGTCTAATGGTTGTTTGCAAATTTCCGTGTAAAAATCGTGAAAGCTGTTATGACCTCCGAAAAGTTAAAAGACGTAGTTTTTCAGAGTCCATCGCCGTACGTCAACTTAAACTCGTCACCGTTTGTCTGAAATAAGTGTAAAAAATCTGGAAAAATTTAGAAATATTCCCTGAACCTTAACGAACATGATAGAGTTTGGAAATTCCAAAAATATTCACAAACCTGGACGCCAGGTGCAAAAAGGTCCAATGGTGCGATTTGGGGAACGGATCGGCACGGGCGAACCTGAGCCGGCTCAAAATTTTCGTCAGGATATACACTTTTTGATTCCGTAATCAGTTTTTGGTTCGCAATAGTGAACTTCCAGTAATCGACGTCAACAATTTTTTAAATTTGCACGGGGCCGCCTATATCCTAGCCGCGATATTCGTCGCTGCATTTCCCTCCCGCCGCGCCCGTCGCAAACGCAATTGTTACTCGCGGCCACTGTTACAACAATGTGAATGCAGCGAAGAATATCGCGGCTGGGACACACGCGGCCCCGCTCAAATTTGAAAAATTGTTGACGTCAATTACTGGAATTTCGCTATTGCGAACCAAAAACTGATCACGGAGCCAAAACGTGTATTTTTTTACGAAAATTTTGAGCTATCTCAGGTTCACCCGTACCAATCCGTTCCCCAAATCGCACCATTGGACCGTTTTGCACCTGGCGTCCAGGTTTGTGAATATTTTTGGAATTTCCAAACTCTATCAGGTTCGTTAATGTTCAGGGAATATTTGTAAATTTTTCCAGATTTTTTACACTTATTTCAGACAAACGGTGACGAGTTTAAGTTGACGTACGGCGATGGACTCCGAAAAACTACGTTTTTTAACTTTTCGGAGATCATAACGGCTTTCACGATTTTCACACGGAAATTTGCAAACAACCATTAGACGCAGAAAACTTGGCGCTTTCCGATCTTACCAGACTCGATGCTCTACCAATTTTCCTGTAGAAGTTATGATCACTCAAACAGAGGGGCCAAACCTTTACGCGCCGACAGTAGGGAGTAAGCACGATCTGATCCTTCTGAATTCTGTTCTGGGGATTTAACCGGAAACATTTTAATTTGCATGAATCAGTTCTTGATGTGAATTCGGAATAATTACAATCGAAAAATACACTTTCCGTAATTTCTATCCAGAGGAATTCCAGTACACAAGTACTATAGATTAATGTGTTTATATTCGTAACTAAGAATAACATACCTAGACATTGATTCGTATTCGTCTAATATTCGTCTAACTGTGCATAATTGCAAACGACATTTTCATTCAATATTGCAGCAATGTTGAAGCTGCAACGAACATGGCGGATGAAAATACTAAAATAGAATAATCCTCAATCTAGAAAGAAGAGTAACAATTTTCCGTAGACTTTTGTCGAAGATTGTGAATTTTTTTGAATGAGTGGGAATGTATATAGCATTGGGAAAATATTGTCTCATTCATTTCCGTGGGTATCCGAAAATTCCGACGTCGCAATAAATATCACAAGTTAAAGTTGATATAAATATGCGAAGCTCAGAATCATACGATAGCGTTATAATTTGGGAAAGTGTCTATCTCGTCTACAACAGATCATTGGAGATAGGCGAATACTGGATGACGCTGGGTCAAGGAAGTTAAGCAACGATACGCAGAGTCGATACTTGGATGGGTGACCGTTGGAGAATAGATGCATTTGAATAAATTGTGCGTTACCGTTATTGATCCGCATCTTTTTTTTTCAATATTTCCGCAACATCGCCAATATTGCGGTGCAACACGGCAGTAATGCTTCAGCAATATTGCGGTGCCGTCTGGAATGGTGAAAACGTAAATACGATACGTCATATTTGGAATTCAAACGAATAGACCTTGATCGTAACCTTATGCGTAATAATCACAATACTGGAATAGAAAAACGGAATTCATAGGAATTGAAAATGTTCAATTCTTTCCAATTCTGTTTAGTTTACTGGGAGGTGGCGCTGCTATAGCAAAAGGTCTTAATTTTCATTGGTGATCACCAAGGTCAGATCTTGCGATCGGTTACCCTTATTGCTTACGAGCGCCATTCGGGTACTTCTGGAACTATTATTTAATCCACTTTTACGGACACTTTTGCCGCTGATGCCCTTAGCGCATTTATACCTGGAGGGAGCATGTCGTATCTTTTCCCATAAGTGGCGAATGCAGCAGAGACAGACATATGACGCAGATAACCTCTCTTTGTCGCGCAGGATCTGATTGGTCGTCACATTTTAGTCACGTGACTAGCTACACCCGTAAGTAAAGAGTCGCGGTGCCCCGTGCATTTATTTCACTAGTTCCTTTCGATCTGTTAAGTATGATGTGTATGTTTGGTGGTTATACTAATTGATTATTTAATCAGATAGTGATTTCAAATCATTTTAGACATGACTTGTAACCTATGAATATTTCATGTCATGATTTCTCGTTCACTATAGCGCGGGTACCCGGCTTGTCATGTTACGCTCCTGGCATAGAAAGAGAGAGATTATCTGCGAACTGTTTCCCTCTCTGTCTGCACGCTTTTCGACCGAGCTGCTCCCTCCAGGTATAAATGCTCTAAGCTTATGGGGCATCACTGATGCCCCATAAGAGATAGTCCTCCTTACCTCTACCCTCCATAAGTGCGTCGTAGCAGACAGCCGCATAATTCAATGACAAATTTTCCGCTCTACACGATGGTTAAGTCACGTTCCACTTATCGATAGCCGTTTTCGAGAGTCGCAAAAAAGGCAAAATTTTGCTGTTTTCTCGAAACCCCGGCCTCGCAGCTCAAAAATGACTTCAGGTTTGAGTTCCTGAGAACCGAAAAGCCTTATAACCGAAAATGCAAGCACTTTCCAAAGTTTTTGAATTCAGACCTTATTATATTGGACGTTTCAAGATATTGAAATCGCTGTAACTTCAAAACCCATGCTCGGCCCATCGTGAACCAAGTATCAAAAGTTGACGTTTTCTATGCAGAATTTTGTGTAAAAATTTCAGGAAAAAAAAAGATGGACTTTTCTCGAAAATCAAAATATAAGCTTTATTATTGAAAAAATCGATAGTTCCAGGCTTCCGAAAAATCAATGATCATTACCGCTTTGAAGTACGACCGAATCCCGTCACATTATATGCCATTAGATTTTTCGTACGATTGTTCGTTATCGAACTAAAATTGACTGAAAAACACAAGATTGTCGAAATGAACAATTTCGTAAAATTCGCAATTACTAAACGGATGTTCGCAAAAATCTGAAACAATTCACAAACTTTCCAAAGATCTAGGGCTATGATCAGAAGAAATCATTTCGTAATCGGAGGGGGTGAGGGTTCAGGACCGTTCGAAAATTCCTGGAATACCCCATATAATATAGGCTTAGAAAGAGACATGCTTATTCGTTTCAAATCACGAAATCGTATATAATACTAATTTAACAGGAAAACGGAGTGAAAATAATATGCGAATTGAAGAAAATATATGAAAATACAATGTACAAGTTAGAATATTTATTATAAACCAAAGCTTACAGATCGTTACGATGTTCGATAATAATAATAATCATAATCATAATTATAATTATAATGATAATAATAATAATAATCTCTGTTCCTAAGAGTCACAGGGCACCATTACTTATATAATTCGTAGTTGTTTAGGTAGGCATCTTCTATTAATAATCTTAAATAACACCTAACTTTACTTATTACATACTAAGAATAAGTTATTCCCAACATATG
The DNA here is from genome assembly GCA_963992785.1 of Tenthredo livida. Taxonomy (NCBI): domain Eukaryota; kingdom Metazoa; phylum Arthropoda; class Insecta; order Hymenoptera; family Tenthredinidae; genus Tenthredo; species Tenthredo livida. The sequence continues at coordinate 18,145,695 of OZ023068.1, read as the reverse complement.
TATAAATCCGATTATACTATAGTTTTTTTAATTCATATATTACTTCATTTAATTCCTCTCAATGCGTTTATAAATCTTTCAACTAATTTTTGTAATACTTGTATGCGTATTGTTAAATTAAACACATCCGGACTGAATGACGTCACTTATCATCCTGCTACTCCGAAGTACAGAGATTAAGGACGCTTTTTTCAAGGAAAGGGTCAGGGGGGTTAAAGGAGATGGGAATACTGAGCACACGCTCTAAATCTAAATCACTACAGGGGGCAAACTGTATAAACCATCACATCGCTTCTGTTCTTCAGTTTAATAAAATATAAATTTCACGCGATTCAATTAGTCTTACATTGCAGGGAGTTATTACAAGTTAAACGGCATGCAATTGTAAATGTTTAACAATACCCCGCGCCATTAATTATATATTGTATTGTTCAGCTTTATACGTGATTAGATATTATTCTCTAAATAGTTGGTAATTTTTAATTTAATAAGTTGTTCGATCAGACATAAGCATAACGCAAAGCCTCATCGATCTAACTGCCTATAATAGCTTCGGTATGATTACTTCCACATTATGGAAACAAATCTAAAAAATAATGAACATCGTCAATGGTACGGACGAATTTCAGAAATTTTCCCATATCTCATAGAGTGATATATCCTAGACAATTATCTAATACAGTTAGCTGCCGAATAAATTAAGAATTACGATTAATAGTTAACAAATATACATAGCGCAAGGCCAGTCTCAAAGTCGTTATTTGTTTAGAGAAAAACAAAAGTAACAATCATGCAATATCATTACTAGAATGAAATTAACTAATTTGAAGAATTTTCATGGATCTTCTTATAGATCCGTAGAACACATTAGCGCGAGGGTCGCATGACCAATTTTGGAAAATTCAAAAGGTTGCCCAAAGCTTCTCAACAAATTAGCTTCACCTTGAAAATAAGAAGACAAGAATAAACCAGAATATGGAATTGATTCAATTGCAAAACATGTTACAGAAACAAAATGTTTTTAGTTCAAGTTAAGTTCTAAGATATATATGGTAAATTTGTGTATGCACAGATTAGCTAAAATAAAATAAATTCACCATTTTTGCATAGCAAAGATATAATTCGCCAGAGAGAGCAATACAAAAAACAAATGCTCGGACCAAAGAACTATTATTACTTTTTCTTTCATGTAATTGCACAAACAGTGAGATATTACTAGCTTTAAGGCCAAAGAACTGTTCTTTCTGTGAAGCACTCACTATTTCTCATTTTTTGCTAAATTGACAAATTATTTGCTAAAAAAGTAAAAAAAAAAAAAAAAATTAAAAAAAAAAACTAATTTTAATTATAATTTTTTTTTTTTCACCGCCATTCTGCGTGTACATAGATATATATTTATTTATAATTCAAGTAAACATATTTAATAAATTAGTGAGTAACTACATGGCAAAATGGTCGATCTGCATTTCTATCTTTGTACTAATTGATTTTTATAGTGTGGCTAGCAGTCTGAAATTTTGCGGATGAAATAATTAATGGCTCTATAATATTAATTCACCAACAAGAGACCGTTACTTGTGTAAAACTGACGCAGAAAAATGATCTCTGTTAAGTCAGAAATGGAGAATTAAATTCTGTAACTAGAATTCGTCTCTCAGATAATTAGCTCTGCTTAGTACAATGAAAAGAGGATGAGATACAACACTTTTGCCTTGCAACCACCGGAGTATAAACGATTAAGTATTGGATAAATCCGCCTATACAAGCCTGAAATCTTGTATCTTGTTAAAAGCAGCTGGAATGTGCCGTGAGACAAAATGATGCAGGTCTTGAGGACGTCAGGCAACGTTTCATCAAAAGATTGTTGAGTCCTTGGCCTTCATTTAATTGCTTCTTTCATATCCTGTGCGAACTAAGATCCTTGTTACTGGGCACGAACAGCGTGTTTGCGATCCTGAAACAAGAACAAATCGTACCATCTACCAGAATTTGTCTAAAACAAACAATCATCTCCAATCTTTGATACGAATTCACGAAGAACTTATCCGAATTAATTTATCCAAATGAATTCAATCACTGAAATAATGAAATGAAGGCTTTTCAATTACTAAATAGAATGACTAAAAAGAAAATTAACTGATTTTCAACAGTAGATCTGAATAAGGAATTGAAAGTTCACAAATTTCAAATACTCTTCAATCATTAGACAAAAGCACACTACTACATCTATGAAATAACTAGCATACAAGTGATTGTAAATAATATGTGCTGAGATTTATGGATGGGATCTGCACCTATAAGAAAAACTGTACATAATTATTATATTAGACAAGCCAAGCAAGGGGACACATGCCCCGTTGTGTAATTAGCCTTTGCCCACAAAATCTACAAATCTGTTATTCAATTTCGATATGATGATGCGTTTTCTTCATTTGCAATTGAAATGCGTTGCATTAATAACCGTGAGGCTTCATAAAACATTCAAATCTTACTACAGGGTATAAATTTCCTGATAATTCAACGGTACAAATCTAAAGAAAGAATTTTGAGGCAAATGGATGTATGCTTTGTGAAAAATGGATCGTTATTACATCAAATAGGGAAATGATAGATTTTAGGAGATGGGTTTTCAAATTAATTCTACATAATACACATGAACTCATAAATACTGATAATTTTTACGTGGTGGGTTTGGATTGGAGTTTCCTAGAGTCAATTGAGAATATTTTTCCCAGAGCACAAGATTGCGTAAACCCGCGACGTATAAAATGAAATTGCAAATTACTATGTGCTAACATTCAAAACATCAGATTTGGAAGAATAAACTACTATTACGCACCTGTTTATTTCAAGTACATTCCGTCTGGTTATTTCAGATTTCGATGTTCTGCTGGCATCCGTACCTAAGCCCCAGGCCCACGATATTCAAACCAAAGCGAAAAATAACAACACAGATATCCAAGAGAATCTGAATTGTGTGAAAAATGATCGAACGGAAAAACCTTACAAATCTTTGTGTATATCAGCCAATGCCAGATAGAATAATATCCAAAAATCGACTGGCCATCGACAAAATATAGGAAAACTAACGTTTTCGTTTCATAAATACGCCAGAGAAGTAACGATATTAAAGGAGACAAAAAAAAACCCAGCTCACATACACAGTATTCATCTTTCTTGTGGTATTCCAAGTGAATACTGGTTGGGTATTTTCGAATTTCTTGATTAATGAGTCTCCAATAACCAGAAACTGTTAGTAGGAAGCTGTGTGAGCATATAATCATGAATCAATTTATTAAGAGAAATAAGGGACGTGTATTCCCGTTTATTGTTTTAAATAAATTAGTGTGAACGATGAATATGATGAGTGCACCTTTTTTTTTTATTCATAAATAATGATTTTTCACTGTTGTAAAATAATTTATTTATTTGTTAAAGTATCAAGGCACTACCATTCGCTGTTCGTAGTTTTTCTACAATAACAGACTGTTCGTTATTAAACTTTTCGAACAATCAATTGAAAATCTTATATTTGAATCCTAACTATCGGTAAAGTTAAATAATTAATATTATTTCGTAAGAAACTTAATCATTATTCTATCTAATAATAAAAATTAAAAAAAATTGAAGAAAAAAAAAAATTAAAGAAACACAATACAGGGCCTCTCAAATCAAAGTTCAACTTTTCATAAATAATTTCATCATTATAGTATATATACTGACAAATATTCTGCGCTACCTGTATATGCGTTATTGATTCATTTTTATGCGTGTTATATGTATAATGAATAAAAAGCTTTTTATCAATAGATTAAATGCTAATCATTATTTATATTTATCTATTTTGGCGACACTAGGCGTCAAGTTTTGTGACAATGTGTATTCTGGACTTGATTCACAATAATTTTAGAACTTTTTCCTTTTTTTCATTCACAGATATAACGGTACTAAATGTATGTACCTGTGCTAAAAAAAAAATTTAACTGCGAATTATTCACTGCCCTCTTATCAATATAAAAACAGATTTTACGTATATAAAATAAAATGTATGTAAAATTTCTTTGAATAAAGATTATTTGAAAATAGTTAAAAACATTTGTTAAATTTTCAATACTCAAAATAGCAGGCAGTAATTTGTGTATCTGAGTACACAATAACTGTAAATATAACTGATTTCTTTTATCATCGAGTCTAAACCCCCCCCCCCCCCCCCCCGTAGTATTTAAAAATTATCTTTGCAAATCTATACAAAGTAATATAGTCAGGCAAAGCAAATATGATAATATACTATATTACCTATTGTAAATTATTATTCGTTTCAAATAATATTGAATTTGTTATTCGGATACCGAATCATCTGATTGTTTAAGAAAATAGAATAAAACATCATCCGTTACACGTTTAACACAAAGGAAGACTACCGTCATATTTGTTGTGACGTTATTGCACGTCATTTGGCTAACAACAATGTATCAAGGCTTGTATATTATATAGTTTTTCAAGCATAAACGTATGTATCTTATAACGTTAACACTTAGTTTGGTTCCCAAAAAGAATGCTCAAACCAATCATGAAACAACCCTGATAATGGTAACATCATTGTACCAACTGCTTCGATCCAGCACTGCTAGAACTTTTCAAGGTCAAATATTTTCCATAAGTATTTTAAATGCATTCATCCAATATGGCGACAGAACAACGGAGCCAAGAATGCTCATAATATTTATGATATTCTCTTGATAGAAGATATTTTTGTGGTATGAGTCAAGGGAGGAACCGGATAGATCACTTTTCGTAAAAGATGAATTGATGGAGCGGAAAAGCAAGTAGTTTGCTTGAAAATGATCATTTGTCGCCATAGTGAATTGGGCACGAATTTTTTCGAATATCATAAAGATGGATGAATTCTACAGCAGCGTAATCTGAAACGAGCCCTAATATAGGTAAGAGAGGAACAAACAACAGAACAATCAAACAATCAGAACAACGTCCTACGTGGAAGAATGAATTCCAAAAACATTGAACAGTTTGGTTTTGAGTCCTGGTTTGTTTGGGCTAGCGTCTTGATGGCCAGACTGTTCTTCGTGCAGCGCCCCTTGTACCAGCGGCAGCGAGGTCTGTGATTGTGTGACGAGTAGTTGTCGAATCGTGGATTCAGGCCGGACAACGAAAAAAAACAAAAAAGACAGAAGAAAAAGGATAGTAGACGACTAATGGTGTGCTACTGCATGCGGTGCGAATAATATTTAGAGAATATAATATCTAGCGCTGACTCACCTCGTCGTGTTGTTCATGTTCGCTGTTTGCTAGACTCGATCGTGATCCCCGTCTCGTTGATCCTTTCTCATCCCCCAATATCTGAGCTACTTTTGCCTGTTTCACCAAGTCTAGTGCCTGTGCAAGACAAGAAAAAAAAAGTTAAAACATCACGAGTTTGAAAGTAATAATAATAAAAAGAAAAAAAAAACCAATCGATATCGATACAGTAACTATTAACAATCGCTCTGATTAAAGTTATCGATTGAAATAATTTCAAAAGAGATCATTTCTTATTAAAAGATCATTGTAATGTGTGAAACACCGAATATTTATCAAGAGATACGGCGCAAGATCTATAATCCTATACTCCTGATTTGTTGATATACGTTTCGAATCACTACATGTTTAAAAATACAATTATTTCTCGTGAAACTTACCTGCTGTACATGCGGCTTGTAATATAAGTAAGAACTTAATATTATTAAGTATATAACTAGCTAGCGAATGTTCTAGGGGGTTTCATGGTGGGGCTTACCGGCATATACTTTATTATATTTTTATTTAGGTAATAAGCTAAAAATTTAGGGGGCGGTTGCAAAAAAAAAACCGACTTGGGAAATAACGGACACTCTAATACACATGTACACATTCCCTACAAGTAAATTTCACTTCCAAAATTCTCGAGAATCTGTTTAGCGTGAATATAATTCTTAAAATACAAATGTTGCACGTGAAATAGTTGTGATAAGGTGTTAATAAAATGTTGCGCGCCAACGCAATAAACATGGCCGCCACGTCGGACGCCTGGAATCACGTTTTACCGATATAATGATTTCTCGCACTCGCCAGGCACCGAGGACTATTTTATGCAAGACATTATTACGGCAGGAATAGTTCAATTGCAATATGAAATTGAAAAGCAATCTGGATTCTGAGAATTCGGCTGGCAAAAAATCGAGCAGATAACGCGAAAAATGTCCGAGGGCTTTGTCAATTTCACCCACACGGTCTCCATAGATTTATATCTAATACGAAACATTTCGGTATTTGGAAATATGACCTGAATAATTATTCATAAACAAGAAAGACTCTAGATTTAATGATCTAAACAGAAGCATATATTACTAACTCGCCCCAGCAGATGTAGTTCGAAAAATGAACACGTAGCCGCGCTAGTTTACCCCCTCGGACACCCTTTATAAATTTTCTTCATTTTCGGAGTATTTTGGAAGTTCTAGCATCTTCAAAGTGCCACAGAGACGTATAAGCCATAAAAGATCTAATCGTCATCATCAAAGTGGCTACAGTTTAATTTAGTCTTCTATAAAAAAACAAAAACATTCCCGTGAAATTCGTCTCCCTGTTTAAGTTCAATTTGTCGACAAAATTCCTCGTATTTGACGTTCCTGACGTGACAAAATACATATAAGATATGCCACTTCTGTGGCACCTCAATGCGAATGGGGAACATTAGTTTATAAAATTAAATGTTAACTACCTCTTTTCGCGACCTTAACGCACAGTCCTCAAGCGTTTCCGCAGCCTCGTACTTTCCCTGTCGTCGGTAAAGTGCGCCTAAATTTTTAAGTGTCGTTGTTACTGTAGGTGAATCAACTTTTGCTGCTTTATGCCAACCGCCGTATTCACCGTAAGGCGCGTTTTCCTTATTTCTATGCTTATTTTCTTCACGTTCTTCCGCCACCTGTAATAACGCGAACGTAATGAACGTTAATAGGGAAAAAAAAAAAACCCTCAGACTACGCAATTCATTAACAGATTCTAAATTCATCCGGAATTTTCAAATAATCAAAGAATTTCTTTCCGAGTTCACACACCTGCCAAATGGGTTTGTTGTCACCGTCAATGGCCCCGAATTCTCGCTCGTGAGCTCTCGTCAGAACCTGTTTGTAAAGGACTTCAGCCTCCTTGTATTTTCCTTGTTTAAGATAACAAGAAGCGAGATTATTCTTTGTTTTTGCAACGTTTGGATCATCAGGTCCCAATTTTGACTCGTAGATCACTAAAGCACGTTGATAGTAGCGCTCGACCTGTAATCAAAAACCAATTTTCATAAATTGTTAATCTCCGGATTTGAAACTTTGTCGTGATGTATATAATGAAAGACGAACGTGTCACACAAACCTCCTCATATTTTCCCTGATTTTGACACAACAATGCCAAATTGTTCAATTGTTTAGCGACGTCGGGATGTTCACGGCCAAGAACCTTTTCCCGAATTTCCAAAGCCCTCTTGCACAAGGGTTCCGCTTCCTTGTACTTTCCGCGTTTACCGTATAATACGGCGAGATTGTTTAGCGTAGCAGCAACGGCCGGGTGATTTTCACCAAGTGTTTTTTCTCTTATTGCTAAAGCGTCATTTAGCAGATTTGCTGCCTCTTTGTATTTATTTTGATCTCTGTAAACCAGAGCTAAAATATTCAGCATTGTTGCAACGTCGGGGTGATCGTGACCGGATGTTTTTTCAAGGTCTTCTAACGCCTGTTTGCACAATGGTACTGCAACTTCGTAACGCCCTTGACTTGCGTATTGGATAACAAGATTATGAAGAGTACGTAAACGTGCCGGTATTTCATATCCAGCGTTAACTTGTTGAGCGAATTGAGACGGTGGAGTTGGTGTCATGGCTGGAAAGGAATATTATTCATCAAGATTGTAAACAAACCAATTTGGGTTAACGTGGTTACCATCACTGATTATCATTTTCAAATTTGGAAATAAATTATTCAGGTTGTGCAACGTGTTTTGAAAGAAAAAAAAAAAGTCCTCCGATTCTCATATCCAAAACTAATTCCATCTGTTTAGGAGTTTTGAAACCGTTTAGGCTCGTTTCGAACGTTTTTAAAACTTGGTGAACCTACTTCGATCGTCGTTGTCATCATCTGGAAATAGATCAACAACTGGATCATCTTTGGGTCTATCCTTTGTGTTTTCATCATCAGCTGGTGGGTCGGGATCGTATTGTCTCATACTAGCCATGAAGTTCAGTTGCCTTTTGTCTACTTCCAGCTGTGCTACCTGGTGATGATGAAGAATGGAATAGCATCAATCACGAGTATTATTTAAATTTCTACAACTAGTAGGATTCCAAGATCTGTGTCTGTAGAGAGTAATTTTTCAGTAAAAGAAGAAATGAATGTCGAAATCAAAAGAGAAATGCAAAATGACTCTGTGTCCGTCAGTTTCTAAAAAATGATGAAAGTTTGAAACAATTTGTAAAGCAGGGTTCGATGTCTGATACTGTATTTTGTTTATTTCTCCCTAGTTTCATACCGCTTGTTCGCTTCCTTGTAATTTTTGTTGGGTTCCAGCCAACTCGTCTCTGAGCCATGCATTTTCTTGACACAATCGTCTGACTTGAGTTCTGAGCTTTTGTTTTTCTGCTTCGACCATTTGCAGATGACTAGCCAATGCCATCATCACCTGTGCTTCGCCAAGACCCAATTCAATCATTTCAATATTTCTTGATATCAGGCTGGCCTTGTCCCTTGCTGCAGGTGCATCTTGCGATTGTAAACCCTGCAGAAGACCTCCGTGTTCACAATGAAGCGCCTCCAAACCCTGCGCTACCGTACGCGCACCAGCCACTATCTCCTCCTGCGTCATGGCTGTCATTCTGCCAATGTTCTCGATTTTTTTACTGAAAAATAAAAGGAAGGAAGTTGCGTTTTGGATTATATTTCATTTATTTCTCTCTTTCATTTATATAATTTAATAATCGCGAGAAAAAATAAAGAAAATTATGAAAAATTGTTAGATGTTAAACGATATAATACTGTAATGATATATTTCGGAACCTTTATGCAGTAAGGTAGGTCATAAAACAGGTTTCATACCAGTTTAATAACGAGATATACCTTGAGAAACACGTTTAACATTTGCCGCTGATGTGAGTAAGAATAATGGTCAACACTTTTTGAAGGTCCTGAACCGTAATATCAATAGAACGATAATAAAGGGATAAAAGACAGAATAGAATGACCACATTCAAAAGATATTCTTTATATCTTTATACGTGATAGCGAGAGTACGGGTTATAGTCAGTGTTTGAATCAATATAATAAGAAGAAGACAGTAGCGCGGTGTTCAATGTTTATAAGAAGAAGAGATTAAATCGCGGTATGGGTAAAGGGGATGAATTTTCTGGCCGTGGTTTCATATCGAATGAAAAACAAGAAAAAATAAATAAATAAATAAGGAACAACAACACACGCTGATTGGCGAAAAAAATCAATTAAAACAAAAATTAATCCGGATACGAACTTACCCCATGTCAGGGCCGCGCGTTAAAACGAAGTTTAAGCAAAGGCTCAATACTTTCGCGCACGCGTATTACCGAACATGAATTTAATGCGACATCGGGGATTGTAGACGTATATGTATATGTATGTGTATATGTATACGTATACGTATACGTGTAGTGTAAGAAAATTTCTTATAAAGTTTGAAATTGACAAACGCCGTTTAAAAATTTGTGATTTACTTATAGTATCTGTATTAGAAAATGAGGAGAGTTTTTAGTCTAATATTTCATGGCCGGTGAAAAAATTATTGAGCAAATCGTGCAAACCGATTGATAACAAATTTTTGTTAAATACGTTCACCACTTACAGAACCTTACTGAATCCAAGTGGAAAACAATAAAATAAAATAAACGATAAAATTTGAGTATCTTCAAGACGAAATAATTATACCTTAGGTACGATGAAAAAGAAAAAGAAAAAGAAAAAGAAAAAGAAAAAAAAAAATGGAAAGAAAATAAAAAATCTCAAATATGGTAGAGTGATTCGTTTAGCGGGAGATGAAAATTACTTGATTATATAAACATCTCTACGGCACCACACATGCGTGATAAAGTAGTTTAACAGACACCGAATATGTATAAGCTAGTTATAGTGTTCTAGCACAAGGCCATGCGGCGAGATCACCATTGCGGCAAAAATGAAAAAAAGAAAAATAAAAAATCTCTATATCTTTCGTTCCTTTTATTATGGGCTAAAACTTTTCGATTAGATAACAAAGAAAACAAGATTTTACGATGACTTTTTATTTGTTCGAGAATCTAAGTATCAACATATTATTATCGTTAGAAGAATTTTTGGAGAAGCTTGATTCGTAAATTTCGTCAACTAACATTTAGATGCATAACAAGTATCAAGGAAATGCGTAAATTAGGTATTTACGATGAAAAAGATGAATAAAAAGACTGAACAATTCCGATAATATTCAATACTATGAAGAAAATACGCGAGTTTTCGGATATACCAATATTAGAAGACGTGGAAATTAACGTATAACATATAACATAATACAGTATAAGTATGGTGGCAGAAAAACGAAATAAAATATATTTTTCTATGGAAAAATATTACTCACATTCTATAAGCGTTCAGTGTTTTTGACATATCTGTTCTACCCATCAGAGTATGTAATCAAAGAATTGTGTTTTTTTTTTCTTCTTCTTCTTCTTCTTCTTCTATATCGTGTCTATGCAAATTCTTTAAATCTACCTAATCCGTAAGCAAACTTACTATACATAAATACTATTCAAAATTTGATTAATAATTTTCGGCCATTCGCGATGTACGTGTGATATATTGTCAGATTAGTTTAATTCTCACTCTCGATGGTAACAATAGCAATAGCAATAATAATAATGATGATAATTAAATATTAAATAGGTTAATGAAAATCTCGATCAATAAAAAAATCAGTTCTTATTATTCTCAACCATCCTCGCTTTACTCCAACAAAGTACAAAAATATAATATTTATTTTTGTTACACTAATATATAGGAGCCAGCGCGCCCCCGTTACTCTTCAACTTTTGTCTATCACTGAGGAGGCTTCCCCGTGGGTTATACCCCCTAAGGGTAGCTCCGCAACGGCTGGCTACGTTATACGAATCGGGGGTGTTTCGACGCCTGCGCTTACGAAATTATACGAAACACCACGGTCAAGGTATCTCTGCGTTCTATGGTATAAAAAATAAAGAGAACTAGCTCTAACCATTTTTTTGTTTACATGAAACATTTTTTTTTCTTTTTTTTTTTCTAATCTGAAGTATCTTTCAATTCATCTCACGCTAGTGATGAGGTGAAAGAAAAGAGGAGGAGAAACAGTCTTGCAGCGATTACGATGCGGCATTGTGCTTATACAGAGCGAATCTGAGAAAAGTGGCTTTTCCTGATGGGTAGGCAATTGAATTCGTTTTTCTTTTCGAACTGACGACCTATCTACTGATATTTTATATGTCTATGACTGACATCTACAGACGTGACAGTAGGGTGGACGTTAAATTCCATCTTGAGGAGTGAAGCCCCACAGTTTGAAGGAAAAAAAATAAGAAAAATTTTGGTCCCAAAAGGAAGTTTCTGAGATGAAGTTAACACGTGCCGGTAAGGCCTCAAAGTTTCCCATTTAAAACACATGCACTTTTACGGATCTCAATTCAAAAATTCACTGTGAGGCTAATGTTATTCTGAAAAATCCTAAACTACGTCATGGTATCGGGTATGTGTACTAGTCCATGAGGAAGAATAAAGGATATCGTACCATTCAACCTGATCATGATTTCACTCCAAACCGACTCCAAATTGAAATTCTCTTTATCGATTTTACGGCCTAAAATTCTAATTTTCAGTAAATATCCTGCGAATGGAAATTCGATAATGATTTGAATATCATTCCTAATGTAAAATTTCTCTAGGAATTCAGGGGAACCGATAGAAAAACTCTACTCTCTTTATCGAATAAAGTCACTGTTTTTTTACAACAAATATTCATGAGTGAGAAATACGTCGAAAAATTCAATTTTCCCCCTTTTGTTTTCAATAAAAATCGATATATTTCAGAAAATATTGAGAGTAGAGTTTTTTTCATTGGTTCCCCTGAATTCCTCGAGAAATTTTACGTTAGAAATGATATTCAAATCATCAAATTTTCATCGGCAGGATATTTACTGAAAATTAGTATTTTAGGCCGTAAAATCGATAAAGAGAATTTAAGTTTGGAGTCGGTTTGGAGTGAAATCACAATCAGGTTGAATGGTACGATATCCTCTATTCTTCCTCATGTAGTAGTACACATACCCGATACCTTGACGTAGTTGAGGATTTTTCGAAATAAAATTAGCCTCACAGTGAATTTTTGGATTGAGATCCGCAAAAATGAATGTGTTTTAAATGGGACACTTTGAGGCCTTACCGGCACGTGTTAACTTCATCTCAGAAACTTCGTTTTGGGACCAAAATTTTTCTCATTTTTTTTTCTTCAATCTGTGGGGCTTCACTCCTCAAGATGGAATTTAACGTCCACCCTACGTGACAGCTACCACAACGTCATTGGCCACATACTACCCTTTATAGAGTATAAGCAAAAGGAATAGAAGAAGAAGAAGAAGAAGAACCTTCTTCTTTTTTAGCGAGAAAAATTCAAACACAACGCGGCAAAATTTATGAATGTTACGTAATCGCGCTATAGAAGTTTAAAAAAATCTGAAATGTTACTGTATGTACACAAATACAATGAAGGGAATAATCATATATGTATAGGAATGCAAAGAAAAATAAAAACTACTCCGTAAAGATGAAAGATAATTTTTCAAAAACCGGTATAAAAAAAGAATGATTCGACCAATCCAAGTTCTTATAATAATTTTACGTATTATATGTCTGAACGAGAGACAATTTCATTTGCGAAGAAGTCTCATTTCATGCTCCTTTGATACAAAGTATACATACTGAGCGACTAGACTTGAGCTCACTCTTGCGCTGAGTGATGATTCATACCATGACGACACGATATCTTGGCTAACTTGCCCAGCTTCCTTTACTGAATAAAATTCGCTCAATATTTCATTACGTTTTTTGTATAAATACTTCGCTATATTATCGATAGATGAACATTTTACATAGTATAAACCTAGACAATGTAAGTATAACACCGCCATAATAGGCAGATAAGAATGAAAATATACGTATAGAGTGAAGAATAAATTTTTACGGGCGAAGATTACAGCAGCGGCGCAGTGTTAGATAAGGAAAAGTAGTTCCAATATAAATAATAAACAAACCATGTGCTAGAATTGCTTCTTTATCGACTTCTTTTTTCAAATCATCATCTATAATCCAATCACTACACACTCGGATAAGGCGGTTAAGTAACTTTATTTACATGCTAAAGATGAATGAACCTTGCGTCGAACTGTTAGAGAAAATTTAATGACGAGCTAAGCAGGTACCAAAGAACGTTGTACACCTAAAAAGGCGTGCCAATGTAAAACAATGGGAACGCCTTATATGATTGTGCATACAGTTATTGAGTTGTAAAATGAAATGTTATTAGTTTATATGATATAATAAATAATAACGGTACCGTGTAAACGAGAGAATATTATCAGCTCGTTAGTTTCGCGAATTACTTCGAACGTAGTTGATTTGGTCCTTGATGAATTGTTTTTGATTTTTTTTGTTTTAAATTGTTGTATACTACGACTATTTTATCATTATTTTCTTTATATTTTTATAAGGTTGGAGGATAACGTTAGTCTGTTTTTGGGATTAATGAGATATTGTTAATTGGCTGAAATATCACACTCTATAAATAAATGAAAAGTGGTAACGAATAAAGTAATTGGTGCACAAATGGTCATGGTCACTGATTTTTCGTCACGGTACCAGAAACCGGAGGAAATGGATTAAAACTATTGACTTCCGGCTGCACCTGTTCTTCGCCTTAGAAGGCGTGGTCCGTTAAAAATAGTTAATTATTTATCATTTCTTTCTAAAATAAGGTAAATCATTCAGGCGTAAGTACTTACTCTTGTGAACGGTCCATGCAGGAATCCCTAACGTGGGTTTTCAATGTATCATCCCACTGCTGAAAAAATATGACATATCTCCGTGATTGTTGGGCAATTAGGGGCAGGACTTAATACTTAGCATAGAGCAAAGGATCCGGATTATATTGCATTTGTTAAAAAAAAAAAAAAAAAAACAAGCGCGCGGCTATTGTGGGGCGGCAAATAAACTGGTGATAATTTTTGTCTCAATGATTATCGGAGGCTGATGACAGGCCAAAATGGCGAAGAGACTGAGAGTATTACACGAAACACGAGTTTTTCTTTATTATACACAAATATCGATCACCCGTAGATAATTACCTTTTGCACAACACCGTATTTAGTTTTTATATTGACACGGAAAAGGCTTCACAACCTTTGTTTAACAAGAACTTCCACAAAACTCGCCAACTCCGTGCGAGCGAAAGCTGTCAGTCAATCCACAATTACGACTGTGGCGCCTTCGCACTTTCCGCGCTATAATATCGAACTGATGGAATTTCGTTTCCGGTACTGTAGCCAGGGAAAGTTTGAAATACTACAAGATTTCCGCGATTCCGGACAAAACCAAGAGAAAGGCGTTTACGTTGACTGAAATACAATGGGAGCTTTCCATCTACAGACAAAAATCGACACAGTCAACACACACACAGTTTTATGATTGGCTGGATCTAACGGAAGGGACCAATCGTATTGCTGTGCGTCTGACTGTGTCGATTTTTGTCTGTAGATGAAAAGCTCCCAATATTCAGTCAACGGCGTTGCCAAAAGAAAGCCAAAATAATGATTTACGTTTGAAAGTAAAGTGAATACTTATGCAATTGTATACTGCTTCCATGTATACCTAAGTCGAGATGAATTTCATTATTAGAAGTTTCCTGAGCAGAAACTTTTACCGGAAGATGATAGGATTTTATGAAAGGGGAACAAATTTCTTTGCTAATCATTAAGGAATTTGATAGAATATTGCTTATTCTGTAACTCATGACTGCGGAAATAACGGCAAAATACCACTGAAATCATGAACAACAATAGGCGGCTGCCAATGAGCTGCTCCTATTTCATGGATTAACATTTAGATTTGTTCGTTTTACAGCAGCCGGGCTGCACTGCAGTGCATTGGACCAATCACCTTGAAGCTTAGACTAGTATTTACTAATCAAAAACCTTCAGTGCAGCCCGATTCGTGTTAAACGAACGAATCTAATGTTTTGTGCAGTTATGGGTGGTTCTCCAATTACTTCAATTCTCAGGCACAGTGCGACACAGAGCTATGTTATTGGTGCGATCCAAAAGAAGTGACCAATAACACACCTTTGTGTCGCACTGTGTCTGAGAATTGAAGTAATTGGAAAGCTCTCATGATAACACCAGAATTACAGAATAAGCCCCTGCAGGACCCCTATCCTGTAATTTATTATCCGATTGACACGATGACGTTCCGCACGGTTGGAACATCAGCGACCAATGAGGGTTCAGGAAAGACAAATCTACCCATAATAAAAAACGAGACCCTGGGCCCCTATTCGGTAACTTTTAGTTGAAAATATATCGGATAGATGGATGATATTCTGGATTCCGTAAGAAATTCAACTCCTACACTTCCGGTTCGGAATTGGGGAAAAAAAAAAAGAAGAAATTGCTAATCTATAACGTTCCAAGTTCGTTGATAAAAGATGTCGACGAAAGAACTTTTTCCTAATTTCGCGAAAGGTTTTGAAACTTTTCATGAAATTCAAAATGGCGGTTATGTTATGGTTAAGTTTTCAAACAAGATTTGGATATTTTCAAAAACTTCCACCATGTAACGTTTCACCTTTCACGTGTCATGAAATGATATTATTTCGATACACATAAATGAAATAATTGGGTGTAAAATAAAAGTAACGGTGTATAATAACGTCAATTATAACGGATAGAATTGCGATTAACATTTATTTGAATAGATAATTATTATCAGGATAGTGAATAGATAGAATACAGAAAGTACCAGGCAAACGTCATATTCAACGGCTGTAACTATTGATATATTACGGGATACGAATATTAATTCCTGTGTGATAAACACTACAATATGATTCGAATTGATAATTCCAATATTAACATAAAAACAAAAATATTGTATAATCATAAACTAGAAGTACTTGAAAATTTCCTTGCTTATTTATTAGGGGAAGGTAGGGCAAAACGGACCGGGAGGGCAAAACGGACCGGGAGGGCAAAACGGACCGAGAGGGCAAAACGGACCGCCTGAAAAATTTATTTTGAATTATTGTAAAAAATTCAATGATGCATCGTAAAGTTAACCCTCGAACTTAGAAATATTTTGAGGTAGGTCTTAGTCAATCACGTCGAGTCAGACTCAGTCAAGTCATCGCAAACGACTAGAAAGGATAATTGACTCGACTAGATTGACTTAGACCTACCTCAAAATGTTGGTAAGGTCGAGGGTTACCTTCACGATGCATCATTGAATTTTTTATAATAATTCCCAAGAAATTTTTCAGGTCCGTTTTGCCCTCTCGGTCCGTTTTGCCCTACGGTCCGTTTTGCCCTCCCGGTCCGTTTTGCCCTCCCGGTCCGTTTTGCCCTACCTTCCCCTATTACTATTATTATTTTTTTTCTTTTTTTTTTCTTTTTTTTTTTCTCTTTTCATTTAGAGTAGCAATAGCGATGCGCAGCAATTTTATCTTGTAGCTGGAGAGTGCATAGGTTGTAGACGAGTTTAGATGTTCTCAATGTTGCTTCATCTCTCTAATATTTCTCAATTGGTTTTATTCATATATTTTTCGTTTGTTTTTACTTTTTTTTTTCTTCAACATACATATATTATTCCATTATTATTGATATTCATAATTTTACGAAAATGGAAGAAAAAAAATAAATAAAAATAATCTTCTCAGGCAGAAATTGATTATCTGCCAATATTTTAGGCCTATGAATGAAATATAAAAAAATGAAGAGGAATAAAAACAGAACAAAAAAAAAAAACAAAAAATAAAAGTGACAGGCAATTATTTAAGCAAACATACGCGTGTAAACGGTGGTGTAAATATTTGGGCATAAAGTAAGAAAATCTAATTCTAACTGACATTGCGCTGAGAAAAATTCCCGCTACAGCCACCGATTTTTTTATTTTTTAATTCAATTTCTTTTTGTCTTATCCAATCAAGGCATTTCAGTTTTAAATGGCATCAATGTCAAAATCATCTTCTTCAGAATCATTTGCAACAGGTTTCTTTGTTGGCTGCTGCTGCTGCTGTTGCTTTAATGGTTGCTTAGCTCTGTCGTCGTATTCGATCTATGACAGAAAAAAAGGAGAAAAAAATTCACATTCAATATTAATTTCAATTATTACTCGCCTATCAAGACCGTTTGAACTTTTCGAAACTCGACAAATTGGATATCGTTGAAAAGTTAATCAGCCAATTGCTCAAACCTAATTTAGTATCATGGCAAAGAGTTAGAAAACTTTAGTCTTTAATATTTGCCCTTCAAATTGGCACATTTCGATCATTTTTACAAAGCAAAGATAAAAGTTGTTGGGAAATTGAATTGCGACAAATCCTGACCTCCAAGTCGTCATCTTCTTCTTGAGAATCAGAATCTTCCTCTTCGGCTTCCTTAAGCCATGTGAGGAACGGAGCTGCTTTGTCATGGATTTCCTGGGCCAACTCCTTGGAAACATATTTCTTACTGACTTTGCTGGCCCATTCGAGCAAAGCCTTTTCTTCCAGTATATCAGCGTCGTAGAAAAGCTGGCAAAATTAATGATATACAGTTATAGTTGAGAAGTGATTCATGTCGACGGAAATATTGACTATAACGAATCGTATTGAAATTCTAAACCGGCTGATTGATAAAGACAGAAAATGAAATGAAATGAAAATAATAGAAGTGCGAGCGCTCATTATCACCTTCAGAATTCCGGGAACCTTTGGCATCAGAAAATCTTTGTGAAGAGCAATGACCTGCTCAATACCTCCCAGCAAATACTTCTGTGCTTTAGCGTCGTCGTGGGTGAAACGAAGCAAGAGCACACGATGTTTTTTCACTTGACTTGGTAGCGCGTGGTCGAACAAAAGCTCAGCAAGAACCAACGGAGCTTTAGATTTAATCTCAAGACGTTCAGCCTCGGTTAAAAGTTCCTTATGGTTATCGAGCTGGAGAGCGTCTCGCCGGTGTTTGACCAATTCATAAAAAATGTCCATTCTTTCTTTCTCAGTTTTCTCAAGATCATCGCTGATGGTCATCCCTTTCGCTCCGTCCGTCAAATCCTGAAGACGAGCTCTAACTGCCTCTTCAGATACGTCGACTGCCCATTGATCATGATCATCTTCGGCAGATATTTTCTTAGGAGCTTCGACAATTATATCCCCTGTGCTGTTGTCGTTTTCAGGAGAACCTGAACGGTCCCCGTTGGTATCGCCGTTAGCTTTTTTAGAACGTTTTCCGCGCTTTCCTTCCGTCAGAGAACTTCCTGTAGCTGCTGGATTCAGACTCGGAGGATTTTTCAAAATGAAGGTATTCAGCTTGTGGTTGAATTCCAGCAGAGCATGATGACCGCAGGCTTTACAGCCCTGAGATATTGTCCCCTTTTTACCGCTGACCAATAACTCTGTCTCTGGGTTGTCGCAAGCCGGACATAAAACATATTTCCTTATGAATCCATCGAGAAGATCTTGCAGCTTGGCCGCATCGTGAGAACCGTTGACGATGAATCTTTCGTTTTTGAAATCGAATTGAGTCTGAGCCCCAAGTTCGCACCCAAAGTATTTAGTCGGGTAGGTAGCGGGCCGGCCGATGGCTTTGGCCACTTCTATCATGTTGACAATTACGGTTTTTATACCATTTCCTTTACCCTCCACCTTGGCTTGGATCCGAGGCATTTTATAGCGATAAAAGGCATCGCTGACAGCACGGTTTACGTTTAAGCTCCCCATAGTGACAGGTATTTTCTTCGCCTTCTACTTCTCGCAAGTTTATGAGTTCGTACAAACAATAGCAACTTTTGACGAGACGTTTTTGCGAAATGTAGAAGCAACTTGTGTGATTAACAACGTTTAAGATTGCGCTCTCTCTATCACTCGTTCTATCCGTGCCTCTGGAGCTCAGGTCGGTAACTTCCTCAAACTTCTATATTTTACCTTGACGTTTTTGAGCAACAGTTTGATTGCTGAGCGGCGACCTTGCCTGGCAGTCGCTACCTAGTGGTAGCAAAGAACGTGTCAAGTCAGGGCTGTTTTTGGTTGTTGCGGTTCGGTATGCCGCGCTACCTTGTGACGACAGTCACGTTTCCCTGAATGGTTGAAGCTTCCGATGCCTATTACTGAAAATTAGTACCAATAATTATTTTCAACTGACATTGAGTCAATGAGTTACTTTTGTATTCTACTCCCAGCTACTCAAGTCCATTCCTTCCTCTATAAGACTATATCTCTTAAAAGCTGGACCTAGAAACTGGACTTTGCTACAAATTTTTAGAACTTGAATAATTTTTTTATCCTCAATCAGTTTTAGCATAATCAAGATACATGGATTATCTAAATTGGGCCTTGAGCATGAGATGGAAAAAAGCTGTTGACTGAAAAAGAAAAGAAAAAAAAAAAACAAAAAGGAAAACATGAATTGGCTCTTTTAGGAAACTACCTGGAAAATTTTGAGGTCCTGTGTTTGGGCAGGACCAGATGGTTTAGAAAACGTTGGGTGGTATCTTGGTGCGGGTTTTGCCTCGGTCTGGTGGGCAGAGGGGGGTGGTCTTCAATGATCATACACGCTGCCTGTATGCTGCTCTTGCCCTCAATAAAGCTTGAACGCCACGCCGATATTGTTGATCGACCGGTTGTCGGTAGCCGAAAATAAATCTGTGTGGAAGAGATGGTTCTGCCGATCGTGGGACGGTTGGACAATGTCCCGCCTCCGCCGCCTTTCCTGTACACCGATCCTTTCCCTCTGGATGATATCCTGGATGTTTCTATTAGGTTCAAAGGAAAGAAGCCTTTTTTTAAATTCAATTCACTGTCCCCACGAAATTAATGACAATGTTTCTTAGAATCATTATCAACGGGAATATGAATAGTTCACACATGTATGAAATACACATTTTGGTAAAAAAAAACAAGAGGCAGTTCTGTAAATGTTATCGGAAGATAAGCATCTTTTGAATAAAGATATCATTAAAGTTAATAAATTGCTCGAAGCTTTTCGATATTAATTCGTTGGATAATTATTCAATTGATTCATTACTTGTACTCAAATTATATACTTGTTTCAATCGTTTCCAATGTTTGAAACACATTTTTTGAGAGCGTCAAAGCCTGTATTTGTATAACTGTGACGTTTCTTTCATGTGTATTATCCTGATGAGAAAAAAAAAATACAAAAATTGTATAAAATTGGTCCCTAAGTATTGTTAACGGAACTCCTCTTCGAGTTATCGTGTTTTACGAAGGCAGGGGTTCGCGAGAAATTCAATTTTGTAAACTTCACGCGACCCCTTATGTTCATCATCAGTTTCGTGTACGTGTTATCCGGAAATTTGAAGAAAAAATATATTTTCCTACGAAAGTGAAATCATTTCAAAGACTGATGTTAGAAAAGCTCAATATTTAGAAACGCAGATTCCCAATTCGTACCGTTATCCAGGCATTTCGATTCCTCTTTTTGATTCGTTTCCTGCAGTGTGGTAATCTCTTATTTTTGTTGCATGATAAAACCAAATCGAATTATATTTTGTTGTATTTTACTTTCTCGAGCATTTTATACGCGTGCGACTTTAATCGAAGGGCGTTTTTTGCGAGCACTGCATAGAAGATTTTTCACAAGCTGCAAGAGTTTCGTTCTTCGGGAGTTGGCAGTTCACATTCGTGAACCTTTGTTATAATTTTATTTTTTCCGGTTTTTTTTTTGTCGTTTGTCAACTTTAGTTTTCTGAATTAATGTGTCGCATTGATCGCGCGGGTCACCTTTTATCGATCATCTAGACGGTTTTCGCGAGGACTGAATACCAGAGTCATGATAACGAATATTATCTTCTCGCCCCGCCGCGGCT
The DNA here is from genome assembly GCA_963992785.1 of Tenthredo livida. Lineage (NCBI taxonomy): Eukaryota > Metazoa > Arthropoda > Insecta > Hymenoptera > Tenthredinidae > Tenthredo > Tenthredo livida. The sequence continues at coordinate 18,124,525 of OZ023068.1, read as the reverse complement.
TGAAGAGTCTCGAAGAGAAGTTGACAAAACAAATGATAGAGACGATAAATGAAATGACAACGCCGGATGTGTCGAGACGCCGCAAATCGCGCCTACATTCATTGTGCGGCATGAATCATGTCTCAGAATTTAATCAAATTTGAAAATAGAAGAAAAAAATATACCTGTCGCGCATCGACAGTTACTAAACTGTAAGCGGTATAGGTGTATATAAGAATGTTATACGTGCGCCCACCTACGTCCTGTCAAGAATTTCAAGCTCAACGGATAAAACGTTGCACTTTACTACCTATTCGCCAATCGCTGCAGCGAACGCGCGTCCTATGCGAAGTAGACTTCCGGCTCTGCGTATACCTAACATATTCAACGCAAACGTTGTGATAAGTTGCGATTAATGATGGTTTCGAATGTGCTATGCTTTTTCGGTCCCATCTGTGCCAACGAGTCGCGCCATGACGAGATAAGCGACAACCGAATCATTCTATATTTGAATAGCTGCCGATATAATAATACTGTAGAAGATTCGTATGAAATAGTATTTGCGCAAAATTTCCTCCGATGTTAAAGTGTGTATAGGAATTAGGTGAAAGATATGAGGCAGGCAATAACCTCATTGTTAACGCTACGAAACTCGTAAAACCCTCTTCGGGTATATGTATAAACGAAAAGAAAAAAACGCACGTAGCAGCTAGAGAAGAAGCGTATCACGTGCTAAGAGAATCCTCGCGGATTCTGCTTTGGTGATTAACTTTTTAATCGTCAATTAGGTTCATCGTCGTAGTAAGGAGAAGGACAAATATATAATACCGTCGTCGGCGGTTTCGGGTTTAATTTACATATCCACCATTGATAGTTGAACTACAATTCAAGCTTTCGTCATTAGTTCAGCGTATTTGATTTTGTCTGGTATGAAGTTGGCACCACAGTCTTCTGTCTCCTTCCATCCTCCATGATTACATAGAGAAAAAAAGAGACAGAAGACTGTGGGGCCAACAGAATCAAATCAAATACGACAGAATTTTCTTACAGACATGGATACGCACTGACTTACCGCATTACGATCTCCAGTCGTAAAACAGATAGGTATCACCGAGAATCATTGACATATGGTAACCGCGTGGGTATAAACACGCTTAAAGAAAGAAGAAGACGAAAAAATCCTACGCACTCGATAACGCAATAAATAAATTCGGGGAAATAAGAACATAACATTTTTTTTGTTCCAAAGGTGTAATACTTTTTGTTTTACCGCAGTTATCCATAACTCCATAAGTTTACCGCACTATGTATACCAAATGCGTATAATTATTTTTTTCTCTCTCTCTCTCTCCTCTCTCCGTGGTTCAAAGCATGAAAGATTTCCGGTACTTTGTAAATAGGAATTATATAAGAAAGAAAAAATGAGGAAGACACAAATGCAGCATGGAAGTTTCGCATAAGTAGGGGGAGGGGGGGAGGGAGGGACTGATTCGTATGCAATGATTTATCGAAGCTTTTATGATAGAGTGTCGAAACTTCACACGAATTATACCTTCTCGCTGATGACGCATAAGTCGAGTTTTGCGTATGGTGGTGGTTCCGGTCTGTCGCTCTCTACGGTACACGTCGATTATAACAATACGTCGGAGATTTGGCTCTCTACTGAATAGAGTTCGCCGTTCGTGTCCCGGACGAACTTGGGTAGGCGATTTCTATATACCCCCGCTCGTTTGCGCAAGCGTCAAAGCTTTAAGGCAGACGTCGAGGTGGTGCCTGCCTATTGATCGTTCAACATTGCGATTCCAGTGACGGCGGCAACGGTCGCGGGGTGAGGATATATACACGTCCTCCGCGGATGGACAAGGTCGAATTTTCGCGAGTGCAATGCGGAAAACTTAACGAGGGGGATGATGGAGAGGAAGGAATAGGTCAGTCGTATCGATCGCCGCGTTAGGGATTAATTTTTTTTTTTTTTTATTTTTATTTTTTTAATAAACTAAAAATTATTATTTTTTCTTTCCTTTCACATTTTTTTTCAATATCTTATCATCAGGCTAAATAATTGCAGTCTATGCTACATTACTACAGTAATCCGCGTATCGTTTGGCTTCGCATCGGTGTATACGTACAACAGAGAAGCCCCTTCTGACATTTTTCTTCACCTTAATTCTCCCGTTCAATCCCGTAGATTCCAACGCCTGTTTTGTTCTCTATTTTGTTTCTTCTTTTTTTTTTTTTTTTTGGGTTATTGTCAGTTGAAAATTAAATTTTATTTTCTCTCGGACCTGACACCCTATTTATTTGTTTATTATTATTTTTTTCGGTATATTAGCGACCCCTAATGGGTGTATAGCACATATAATTTACACGCAGAAGTCAGCTGCGCCGACGTAGGTGAAAGGTCACTGCCGCGCCCGCAGGATAATACTTACTTCTACATAATATTATAATTATAATTATAATTATAACAAGAACCGTGGCACCTATCGGTATTTATAACTTTTTTTTTGTTGTTCATGTACCAACATCAAGAAATAAAAGTATTCTGAAAAATGAATTCTGAATGACGGAATCCACTAAGCGGGAGACGTCTTAATGCACGCTCTGTACACGCCGTATAAAAAAATTGGAAAAAAAGGTACAAATAAAGGTACAAACAAAAAAAAAAACGAAAAAGAAACTCAACTGCGCTATAATTGATACGAGAAAAACGGGCAAAAGTTCTACAGAAACGTATACATAATGTGTGAACAGATATTATGTACGTCGATGAAGGCTGATCGGGGTCATTTTTTTTACAGACATTTTTCAAAGCTAAACTAAAACTGCAGATACTTTAATTGTGACGAATTTGGAATTTTTGCGTAAATCGAAAATGTAATACATTGGGCCGGAATATCGAAATGAATGGAAACTAATGGAGTATAAATCCGCATACGTAATGTACCTATACTAATCGTAGTTTCATATAGATATAGTGGTATGCGTGCTTTATGATGTTGTTATGTCAACAGAACTCGAAATATATATGTACGATTAACAGAACTATGTAATTTAGTAACCTAACCCGTTCGGTATTGAGTAAAAAAAAGCCAGGAAATTATATTTATACGGTGAATTCATGAATATTAAATGATCTCATAGTCTAGGAGCCCACGACACTAAACGTAGCGTGATAAAAATTCATGACCAGATATATATCATTGTGTTCGTGATCAATTGGAGAACACGGAATGGCGCTGCCGCCGCTCGTAGGAGGAAGCATGCGCGATTAAAAATTTTTTGAATTTTTTATTTTTTTTGACTCGACACGCCACAAAAATTCAGGATTTGGTTTGTTCCTCGCGATAGGGGGGGGGTAGGGCTACATGAAAAATAGGTGCCGCCAGCTTCCCAGGGAAGCCTTATCAGTGGCGGCAGCGAGATAAGCGATTTTTGAAATCCGACTCACTAGCGCCATCGAAATTCATAAAAAATCGAAGGTCATCTGAAAGGTCGTAAAATTCTGAGTAAGAAAATCCACTGCCGCCTTTTCCAAGAGGTCGGGAAAATGGCGGCGGCAGCGGTTGAAAGTCGCGCGCCGCGCTACCGAATATCGCATTTCAATCTTGCTTTATCGGCATAAACCGGATCTTTTTTATATCTGATCATGAAATACGCCTGCCACCATAATTTTCAATGAATTTTACGTGCCCTTGATTGTTTAAACAAATGAAAATTCCATATTTTACGTGGCTTTTTGCAATTTTTTCTTTTTTTTTTCCTTTTTTTCGATATTTCCCACGTATTTCGTTACAATTGAGAATAAATTTACATTGTCCTCGTGGAACAAACACTCGGAATTATTGTTAAAACGAATGATATTATACAAATCATATCAATTCCGGGGATTTTCTTTCCTTTTCTTCGGTTATCACGCATTTCTTGCATATAATCTATAATCTTATTCTTGAATCTACGAGTGTTTACGTATACTGTCAATATTTACTTCTTCACTGGGTACTGATTATTTTTTCACTTTATATGAAAATAGTATTACAAAAATATTATTTGAAAGGTGATACCATCAAATAAAATAAATATTTATGTACTTACATCTGCAGGCATGACTGAAGCATGTATTTTTTTTTTTTTTTTTTTTTAACAATATAGATACAGCTATGCCATGTTCCTAACTGACAGTGATGACGACAGTTTGTAGGATTTTGATATTAAAATAAGTCTGTAAAAAAAAAAAAAATCATAAAAGAGCAAAAAAAAAATTTGTTTGACCCAAGTAAATGTGTACTAGGATCAAAGGAGGTATCATTGAATCGATTGAAATTTTCTTGGGTCAACCAATTTTTTTTTTACTTTTGGATATTTTTTCAGGTGTATACTGTACTCTTATCCTAAAGTAGACTATAATTTTACTGTATAGTTTTTGATATTTTTTCCAGTGTAGACTGTACTTTTATTCGAAAGTAGACTCTAATTTTATTGTAAACTAGGCTACACTTTCACACATTTTATACGTAATATAATAAAAATTTGTGATACGAAAATAATGTCAATATTTTAATATGATCCATTCCAAAATCCTAAGGATGAAAAAGGAGAAGGAAAAAACGTATTTATTCTCAATTGTAACGAAATACGTGGGAAATATCGAAAAAAAGGAAAAAAAAAAGAAAAAATTGCAAAAAGCCACGTAAAATATGGAATTTTCATTTGTTTAAACAATCAAGGGCACGTAAAATTCATTGAAAATTATGGTGGCAGGCGTATTTCATGATCAGATATAAAAAAGATCCGGTTTATGCCGATAAAGCAAGATTGAAATGCGATATTCGGTAGCGCGGCGCGCGACTTTCAACCGCTGCCGCCGCCATTTTCCCGACCTCTTGGAAAAGGCGGCAGTGGATTTTCTTACTCAGAATTTTACGACCTTTCAGATGACCTTCGATTTTTTATGAATTTCGATGGCGCTAGTGAGTCGGATTTCAAAAATCGCTTATCTCGCTGCCGCCACTGATAAGGCTTCCCTGGGAAGCTGGCGGCACCTATTTTTCATGTAGCCCTACCCCCCCCCTATCGCGAGGAACAAACCAAATCCTGAATTTTTGTGGCGTGTCGAGTCAAAAAAAATAAAAAATTCAAAAAATTTTTAATCGCGCATGCTTCCTCCTACGAGCGGCGGCAGCGCCATTCCGTGTTCTCCAATTGATCACGAACACAATGATATATATCTGGTCATGAATTTTTATCACGCTACGTTTAGTGTCGTGGGCTCCTAGACTATCATACCACGTGATGTGTCGTTTAATATCGACTGAATAGTTCCGCGATCAGCGCTATATGTATACATAGGTGCGCAAGCAGCTCTCTCGCAAGAGAAATTAACCCTCACGTCAAGGCCCATCCCTAGTCACCCACCTCCTTTTGGTCGAAATGTGTCACATTTTAATTATTATTCGAGCTCGAATCATATGCTCTATTTTCGTACGAAACAGACATATTTTTTAAACACAGCGTTGGCCTTTTTTGACGCCTGGGCTCGAACAATAATCAAAATGTGACACATTTCGACCAGAAGGAGGTGGGCGACTAGGGATGGGCCTTAATAGAATAAGATTCGCCCGTGCGACTTAACAGTCGTTATCCATTTACCTACGAACGACCAGTTACCGAGCTAATTCAGATAGTCGTGTGTAAGATTCGCAGAGGTTTTGTTTAACCATTGGAATCAATACTAGCTGTATGCATATGTTTAAACCCTGAACGAATATAACTTATAGCACGTGGTTTGCGTTTCAATAAAAGGAAGGAGGAATGAAAAGTAAATGTGACTTCTTGACTATAGTACGTTTTTTCAACCTGACCCATTATTGTGTTTCCTCGACGATACGATTATACTATAATATGTATTTAATTCGTATAACAAATTTTTATTGAATAGATACTGTAATGTTCCTGACATCTATTAATGACCTGGATCAATTACAAAGGCATGTACATATTGCAGGTACCCACATCACCGGAGATTGACAGCAGGGGGTATTATACCATAGGTGCAGTATAGTATTGCGATTGAATAAAGAAATAGTATTTTTTCTCACGGCGTGCGGAAAAGTACGATTTTGCGCACGCTTCGCGTGCATAAAATTCAACTTAACGCGCGCTGTGTTGAAAAATGAAGTTCAATACACGTGCGAAAGATGATTCTCGACTCGTGTGATTGTCGAAAAACTTCACACTCTTCCGAGAATCAACACTTTCGCACTAGTATCGAAAAGTACTATTTTGCAACACCCACATCGAGAGTTCTGTTTTATTTAACTATATAGTTGAACGGGAACTCGCCGGGCTGTTCCAGTGTTACCAGATTAGGGTTTTTCTCCCTAGATTTAGGTTTTTTTTTTGTCGCTTTAGGGGGCAAATAGGGGGAAAAATTATTTAGGGTATTTTTTAGGGGTTTTCGTGAGTCCATTCGGGAACTATTTTTTTTCGGGTTTATCGACTTTTTAACCAATGCACAATAGAAACACGACGATAAATACTGCGTAGCACGTATTGAGGTAGGCTAATAACTGTACGGACCCTAATATATCAACAAATTTTTCGTGGGAAATAAATATTATGTATTTAACAGCCTCCATTGTCATATAAGACTGATAAAATATGTTATAATATGGTAATCTGTAGCCACATACAGACTATACTAGTTCATAGACTAGATCATCACGATACAAAAAAGCGGGAGTGGGGGAGTTGGGGTTTTTCTAGGGGGAAATGAATTCAGTCTAGGGGTACGACGCATGGACCATCTGGCAACACTGGGCTGTTCTATACTGCCGTGCTAAGCACAAAGGTGGTAACTGCATTTTTGGCCATCTTGAGATATTGACAGTTTTCAATTTTCAATTTTCACAGTAATTTAGAATTATATTCCAGGTCCAACGATTTTAAAATTTGATTTGGGTCGAAAAGATAAAAGCTTATATTATTCGTAACACCGAGAAAAAAAATCGTTTGAATTAACCAAATATAGTTAGTCAGTGTGGAAATAATTGTATCAATCATTCGACACTTGAGTCAAGTAAATATTGGTTAGAACAAAAATTCCGGTTCTTTTCACTGAAGCAATCCATTTTGTTGGAAGACTTAGTAAATTCAACTACATTAGATGTTATATGAAGTAATATCTGGTAACATGTACAAAATATAAAGTTCAATGTACAATCTCATTTTTTCGGGTAAATATATTGCATTGAAAAAATATTCTGTTGCTTGAAACGTGTGAAACAGCTATATATTAACATAATTGTGACGTTGACTTTACATCTGAGCGAATTCATTTTATCAACATGATATGTTGTTCATCCAACAATATCATTGAATTCATCGAATTGTTTTGCCTATGATTATGGGAACTATTTCTTTGTTACTTATGTCCACGGTTGAACTAATTAAATGTTAGGGTTGTTTCGAATAATTTCATTATTTCAAATTGTGTACACGAAAACGTAGCTAAGTCTGAGTTGAATTTTATTCTTGAGAACTTTCGAAACTCTAGAAAAGAAATTGATTTGAGAAAATATTTGGAATTTGGATGTTCAGTTAATCTTAGCAGCATTAAAATGATATGATATCATCGAGACAGATGCCAAATTCAACACAAATACGAAAAAGTGACAAATTATTCCAATAAATAGTTTAGCGTAGTCAGTAGAGCGTGCGACTAGTAATGCGAGCGAATGCGTGCGTCCCGGATCGAATCCCGGCCAAAACAATGCGATGTTTTTCTAATATAAAAATCTTTAATATGTAATTTCACGCTCATAATATCGCGTCACTAAGGCCATGAGGTCGTAAGCGCCAGAAAAAAAAAATAGTTTTTTGGTGGCAAAATCTTTTTCATGCCATATAACATCATTTGGGCACAGGCGAAAAAAAAAAAAATTCGGAGTCAATTAATGATTGTATTGAGGTAATGATTTATGCCATAAAATCAACAAAGTGATACATTTGAATCAACTGAATGTGGCCGTTCCGACAATTAAAAATTCATGTTTAGCAACATTTTGATATTTGAGTCAAATACTGCATGTAGTCGTCACAACCATTTTTTCAGTTTTGAATTGACTGCATAATTTTGTTCATTCAATCAACATTTCACTTCGCCGCCCGCGATCGCCGTTTTCGTTTCACCGAATTGAAATTCATTTGATCCAAACGATTTTTTTTCTCGGTGTACTGTTGTATTAATATTACTGATAAATACAGCTAATTGTTCTAGTAATTGACATTTTTAAAGAAGATACAGCAACTTTGATGGAGTAATTTTATTATGAAAAAATGAATTAGAATGCTTAATAATATGATGAAAATATTCATCAATTGTTATTACACGGAGAGACCATTTTGGTGATGATTGTTAAAAAATTGGTACTCATTCCTAAAAAAGTTGGTAACTTGGTGACAATGCATGATTTTTAGTAGCGCTTTGTTCTGCACAATAGTAACGGCTCCTAGCAACTCAGAACGTTGTTGGTATCCACTGCTACAAAGCTTGGGAACCATTGCTATACTAGCGATGGTTGTGAGTGATCATTAACAATGAAATAAAATTTTAGAATCAATCGAAATATTTTCAGTGATATTTATTATAATCGTAGTAATAATTATTTCACCGTGGGAAAAAGTGGGTGCTGAAATGGTTGGGCAAATTGAATATTCCAAATTTGTTCTTCAATACAATGTAAAAAAGGCGGTGTTAAATCCGGATAAAAAAAACACCGTTTTTGTTTATATATTGGGGGAAATTTTCAGCTAGCCCCAAAAAAAATATATTTTTCAACAGGGTTTTAACGTCATACATTCGCCAACTTATAATTATCCGCGCGTAGATGAAAACGCATCACCAATTCGCTGAGAAAAAACCGCCGCTGATATTTTGTCCTAACCGGGATTTGAACTCAAGTCCGCTCGCATTCGCTCCATCGCTCGTAATACTAGTCGCACGCTCTATCCGCTACGCCAAACTACGCTATGTTAATTTGTACAAGGTTTTCATATCTGTTTGGAGATTGTAACGCAGTATTTGAAAACGTAGATATGAAACTCAATGTGGTATGGTAGTCAACGCTTTGACCAATATCACATTCAGTACTTTGCAGTGTTAGGAACTACTACCATACAACTATTGAGGAGTACTGTATTCGTATGGGATTGATCACAATTTTTTTATTTTACGAACTGTTACTATGTAGTTTAGGAATCATTCATATATTTATTTGAACTAGTTTCATAAAAATATAAATTTCCAAGAATTCCAGTGCATTTCTTGGAAATTCTCAAAATTACTCAACTAGCATAGTAATCATTACTAAAACGGTCTCTCCGTGTATACCATCTTAGAGTCATAACTCGTTTTTGACGAAAAAGTCAGTTACCACCTTTGTGCTTAGCACGGCAGTATAGTTGACAGAGGCTTTACGAAATGCTCAATCGGATGTACAGACCCATTTTGGATTATTGTTATTGTTATTAGTATCATTATTATTACTATGAGAATGTGCTTAAGGGGGGGGTATACCCGATTTGTTACCGGCCGGTCGAATATCTCCGAAACGGGGCTATCAATCGACTTGTCCTTTCGGCAGCCGATGTTTGACGAGTAATTAGTTCGAACTGGTACATTTGATCGAATGAAATCGGCATTTTTCTTTTTTTTTTGATCGAAAAGTGTCATTTATGTCGACTTATATCAAAGCCTACGCATAAAAAATGCAAAATCGACCGAGAGAGCCCGATTCTATCGAGAATTCCGAACACAACCATCCCAAAACATCTTTGTTTTCGACAACGATGAAGGGGCCAGTTGTATTCTACGTTTTTGTGGTAATTTTTGCGATTGTCAACGGCTGAGAGCAGCTGAGAGCGGCCATTGCCGCTAATATCATTATATTAGTTCCCACACCGCCCGTGAGATGTCGCCACGCTGTTACGTTGATACACCTGTAACCACGTGACTCGACCTGCAGTCCAATCGCCTCTCATTAATAAGCTAAAAAGTTGCGCGTGGCTACATCTCACGGGCGGTCTGGGAACTAATATATTAACATTAGCGGCAATGGCCGCTCTCAGCTGCTCTCAGCCGTTGACAATCGCGAAAGTTACCACAAAAACGTAGAATACAACTGGCCCCTCCATCGTTGTCGAAAACTAAGATGTTTTGGGATGGTTGTGTTCAGAATTCCATATAGAATCGGGCTCTCTCGGTCGATTTTGCATTTTTTATGCGTAGGCTTCGATATAAGTCGACATAAATGGCACGCCAACACTTTTCGATCAAAAAAAAAAAAAAAAAAAATCCCGACTTCATTCGATCAAATGTACCAGTTCGAACTCATTACTTGTCAAACATCGGCTGCCGAAAGGACAAGTCGATTGATAGCCCCGTTTCGGAGATATAGGCGGTGTCGGCAACAAATCGCGTATACCCCCCCCCCCCCCCCCCCCCCTTAATGCGTTTAAAGTTCAACGAAACTGTCCACTCGCTTGGACCGGATGAGTTTAACAGAGAAAAAAATATAAACTCTATAAAAAATGATTAATTAATAAAAATTTGGCTGTAGCAACAATGTTCTTCAGTCTTTTCTTCATCATCGGGAAATACAGAGTCAATACGTTGCCTAAATGTGGTTGGATTGAATCTGATCTAAATTAAAAGTATTCCAGAATATTCGAACTAGAGATAAGTATACAAGCGTATTATGTTTTAATTCTTATATATATATAGTATGTCTTATGACGATGAGCCAATGAGTAAGAATTATGATAATGCGCGGGAGTAAGACGTCGCGAGTTATTTACGAAGTATAAATTTATTTTTAATTGTGGAAAAAAAATGTAGTGTTTATTTAACGACGATAGCTAGGCAGCCATCGAGTCAAGTTCACAATATATATATAGTATATCGTTATATATACATGATATAAGTGCAATTCGGCAGAACGCCTGTGCGCGCATGTGTAACATTAAACCATTCTACGTTGTTGTATAGGTATATGTATTAGAGATTACATGCGTCGAGGCACTTCGAATGTTATGTAATATAAGATTGCACGTTCAACAGCGGTTCGCAATCCACGCCAATTTACCAAGTAAAAGGTACGAAATTTATGTCCTCCGTGAAAGAGGCGCGTGCTGCTAAAGAAAAAGAGAGCAACCGTTAAGAGTAAGTGAAAAAAAAAAGAGTCGAAGAGAAGAAAAGAAAAATATTCCATGGAATATTAGAATTGACTCTACAAGTTAACCGGCAGATAAATGCGATTTCCGAAATTCACCGACAGGTCTTTGTGTTAAAAATGTTTTAACCGTTCTATGACGTCATAAGATATTGGTATTTTAAACTGAGAGCAATTCGGTATGGAAAATTTCATCAAGTATAGGACGATTGAGATCGCTTGATTTTTACTCCATGAAATTACAGCTATGTAATCATAATCCAGTAATTCATTCATCATCTATAAATCATTTATTTGACTACAGTTGAAATATGCGGAGATAACCAGAGCAGAATATTCTCTTACACTCATCATATCTCAGAAGGCCGACACTCTGGCTAAGGGTCAAGAATGAAGAAATACCGGGAGAAGAAAAGAAAATAAAAATAAAATGAAACAACAACAACATGTCGTTTGATAACATAATTTCGGTGAATGATATTCAATTCAGGTTCATTTCCTAATTGCTAATTTTCAAACCGAATTCCGTATTGCGTTATTGAGAGCTGAAATAGGTGAAATAGGTGAAATTGAACGATAATACTATACACGCGTTTACGGTATGACGCAATGACGTAACGAGGCTGTTTTTGTACTTTAGATACGTAAAATCAGGACGTTGCGGACAAGATGAAAATAAACCATGCTAATTATAATGTGAGAGAAAAAAAAAAAAGAACTACGAGTCAATGGAGGGCGGGTTTAGTTTCAAAACGACATACGGATTTCGGTTGAATATCTGCTGGCCTATGACAAATATAACATCATAAAGTGACTAAATTGAATCATTTTTAAGAACACGCGAGCGAAGCGAGGACCCAGGTACTTCCTGTTATCGTAAGATTGAGATACACATGTTTCGAACGGAGAAAGAAGTAGGCCATTTTGAATATTGAAACACAATGTGGTAACATACACACACATAAATCGTAAAACGCTGTAACCATTCTCGAAAGGAAGATGAAGCGAGTAAAAAACGTATATATATATATATAAGTTGTGCCGAAACGGGTCAGCGAATCGAATGGTTTCGTATCCAAAATGGCTGTTGCTAAAATTAGCTTGCCTAAAACTTCAGGCGTTAATTAAATTAAAGGTGATTTGTAATTATTTCTTACCTTGACGACGATGAAAAGTCATATAAAATGGTAACGCCCTGCTGGACGGCCGCCTTCTAGCGTGAAAATTAAAAGAAAATCCACAAAAAATCCAAGACAGATGGTTCGCCCTTTTGAGAGCACCCAAAGTCGTTGTGCGGTTTTGATTGCCTGTAAAGAAAGAGAGAATAAAATATACCATGTAGTAGGTTCTAGAATCTAGATCAAAGCGTAATGATTGACACGCGCGATTATTATATATATAATAGAAAATATTCGGCAAGTAGGATGAACAAAAATATTTTACGCACGCGTTAGGTATAGAGAAAAACAATGAACTTTTTAACGAACCCGAAATAACATACTTTTTTGCGAAGAAATACTGCGAAACGATCCGGCACAGAGCACGGCTACTGCCTCAATAATGAATGTAAAATAGTCGACAAACTGACTTCCGTCGTAAAATATGTCAAGTCAAACGAGAAACTAATAAGCGAATTTTTCACTCATTTTTTGTCTTCCACATTGAAATATACTCACCCAATATCCACGTAAAATCTATCAATTATTTCTCTGATTGTTTTATATCGTGGAAATCGTAATTTCACTCTGTCATCGTGAGATGAGCCAATGACGTTCATAACCTCTAAAGTCTAAACTAGTTGAACCAGTTCGCATGTGACATTCTAGTCGCGCGCACACACGAGTTTCTTCTTTACTATTCATGATCATTTGAGTTCCTGTTCTAGACGGATAATCAACATTCAGGTAATGATAATGACCTTTTTGATTCTTACCAACGTTAAATGACTCTATTCTATGAAACTAATTAAATATAACCTATTAACCTAGTGCGCACTATTTTTTTATATAAATAATATTCATTTTATAACTCACTTTTATAGCACGTAACGTTTTAACAATGACGCATTATTATTGAAAAGATTCGATATTCTATTGTGAATATTTCTCCCTATTGCGTCACTTGGTTACCAATACTTGTTGAAAATGAAATTCCATACGAAATCAACTCTTCTCGTTCCTAACAATTGGCCCTCGTAAAAAACTTGAATCCATTTTTTTTTGTTCATCTTCATCCTCTACTCGTTATTCTGCGAATAATTCAAAACGATAAATACTATTGCATATCATATGTCGTATGTTATTCGAGACCTTTTCGTTGATGTATGATAAGATAGAGCGATGGCAAATGAGACCTTGGATACAGTTGGCTAAAAACTTGTTATCTTAAAGTGATGTTTATTTCGTGTGAAATTTACCTTTTCAATATAGATGAATTGTAGAATTCTGTAATCGGTGTAGAATCTGATTGATTGATTTAATTCCTTCTCTATTAGGGAGCACAGCTCATGAAATATAAAGAAAATGACTTCGCCTTACACGTGTATTACATGCCATGTAGCGTTCAGAGATCTTGAGATCCAAAGACAGCATTACAAGTCTGACTGGCACAGATATAACTTGAAAAGAAAAGTGGCAGATCTGCCGCCGGTAATGTCTGAAGAATTTCAAAAACGTGTAATAGCGCAACGCGGAAAAGATGAAGAACCTAAACAGGTAGAAAACCAGAATTGCAAACAATGCAGAAAGAATTTCAACACTAAAAATCAGTACGAAAATCACATACTTTCCAAAAAGCACAAAGAAAACACGTCCATTCTGAACGATCGTCAAAACGAGGAAAACAGTATGGAAATAATCCAACAAACTACTCCTCAGAATAACAGTCAGATTTATTCTCGCCTGAATAATACTGGCGGCAATAGCGAGATGGAAATTGACTCTGACGTTGAATCGGTAGACTCTGAAGAATGGTTAGAAGACGCTGAAAATCCTGTAAAAAATAACGACTGTCTATTTTGTAGTCACCACAGTAGGTCCTTTGTACGTAATCTTAAGCATATGACGGAGGCTCATTCATTTTTCTTACCGGATCCAGAGTATTGCATAGACCCAAGAGGGCTGCTTATATATTTAGGTGAGAAAATTTACGCCGGTTACATGTGCCTCTGGTGCAACGATACTGGTAAAGCATTTCAAACTGCAGAAGCAGCCAGAGCTCATATGCTGGACAAAGGTCACTGCAAAATGCTGCACGAGGGTGAGGCCCTGGTCGAGTACACAGACTTCTATGATTACTCTCCAAGTTATCCTGATGGTGAGATTGAAAATCCAGACGACGAGTTTGATATCCCAGAAATAGACGACACAGACTATCAACTGGTACTTCCATCCGGGGCAACAATCGGGCACAGATCTTTGATGAGATATTATAAACAAAGTCTGAACCCGAACAGAGCTGTTGCCCTACCAAAGAGGGAAAAGTTACGCAGAGTTTTGCTGCAGTATAGGGCTCTTGGGTGGACTGACACGCAGAAGGAAGCTGCCGTCAAAAAAGCTAGGGATATTAAATACATGCAAAGAGTTCATGCTAAATATTCTACGCAACTGCAGTTCAAGGCTAATAAATTTCAAAAACATTACAGACCACAAGTCTTGTTCTAGACATTAATTTGCTGCTTCATTTCATGATACTATCGCGGGATTGGGCAGAAATCAAAGCTTTTCGATTTTAGAGAGTGAAAAGTTTCTGTTCTTCAAGTTCATGGATCTCTTTTCTCAAGGATTCACTCGTGGTTCTCAAAATTCTTCAATACGTTATTGCGACTTATAGTCTTTGTTATATTTGAATTTAAAGTACAAAGCCTACCCCTGTTCGGCGAAATTTGGAAACAGGGCATAAATTTATTGAGGCACAACAAGATTTCCATGTACATTTCTTTTTCATTGAATTTCTCGCGAACGAAACAATTTATGAATGAAATTTTTTTTGCACCATCTTGTACTTGATTTGCCTATTATTCATGGGTAGACAAGTATTGACAGTATATTGGAGTTAAATTATTGTGCATTATTAATTTGTAGAACTCTCTGAAGTTCTTACTACATTGTTATAGTATATGAGGTAGTCCACCCCAACTCGGCGGCATTTTACCCTGACCCTCTACGACCTGTTTCATTATTTTTTATCTCATTCAATCTACAGAAAAACGTACTTTCAATTTCTTTCAGACTTTTCGGACCAGCCGGTCTCTCTAAAAAAAAGGGGTCAGTTAGGGTGGACTATCTCATACACGTATAAGGTCGTGAATAAATGAAAAATTTATTATAACAAAATCGAGTATTTATTGAGTATGGACACCCTTAGAAAATAACATGTAATAAGTTTTATTAAATATTTTATAACGACGAAAATATTAAATCATTCAATATATTTCGTATAATATCATCCCGCAGGCATGTGGACCCGTTTTTCAATAATAACTCCTACTTTTATGAGGTATACATCTGTGCTATTAAATCACTTGAAGTATACAATGGTAGGGCACTGATCTTTGCAGATTTTATACGAATCGTTATTCATTCAATCGTAAAATTCACCACATTATTCCTACCTAAATTCTAATAATCGAAACTCAATTTCGACTAATGCTTATGCGATGATATTGTATATTATAGATAAGATTTTAGAAGAAATTATTTTAATTTAATTTTAATTTTTCCCGTTCAATCGGTGGTAAATATTCAACTTTCATATAATTATTCGTTCGTTTTAACAGAAGATACATACTAGTACAATTCGCAAATAATAACAAATGGTGGCTTGCGAAATTTCTGTATCTCATACCTCGTATGCAGCGCTCTGGTCCCTTCAATGATATACTTTCAAGTGTCAACGCTAATACTTTTTTTTTTTAAATTTAACATTTTTTTTTTTCCTTCTGATCCTAATTCGAGATGTTTGCAATACAACAAATTTATAGTTTATTTCTAATCACTTCCGTGTAACAATATAATAGACTAGATAATATACATATAATTATATACTTTCGAAACATTCATGGTATATCGGTAACAAAAGCTCTTTCAGAACACAGATAGATTAACTATGTAAAAACTGGTATTTTCGTATTCAATAATGTATAATAATGGTGGAAAATTTATCTCGTTATTTTATTTCAATTCAATTACGATATAATATATTTGAGAGCTTATTTATTGTCACGTTCAAGAAGACGGAACATATATATATTAGGGTGGTTCATTTTAAAGTTGTGTTTTTTTTTCTTATCTCCCACCTGAAAACTCGGTGCCAAATTCGGAAAAAAAATATTTACAGGTCGCTACCGAGGAATGAAAAAAACAACAATCATTTTCGATCTAACGTTCATGATTGACTTATGAGCGAAAAAAAATTTTAAAAAAAAAAAAACAAAAAAAATTTAACAAAAATGAAAAAATACCATGCTAATTTGAAAAAACTGGCTGCCGGTAGCGACGTCTAAATATTTTTTTTTATGCTCTGCGATTTAGGGAGAATTTTTTTTCCGAATTTGGCACCGAATTATCAGGTGGGAGACAAAAAAAAAAATACAAGTTCAAAATGAACCACCCTAATATATATACTATATATCTATACCTATAGACGATACATAAACATACATATTTCATGTATTGTGCGTTCGTTTAGTTACCTGCATGTTTTCATTCCAGGATTTTTACCATCAATTTTAAAGCTTTGTGGGGAGGCGTTGGTCTGATACTTTCGTCTATTTCACAATATTCAATTTCCGCCTCCATTACAAATCCAAAATTAGTGCAGACTTTTTGCGAGTATACACCAGTTGCATCGGCTTTGAAGACCTAAACAGAATTTTAGTAATATCTAGGAAAATATTATACTAAAAATTTTGGTAATTATTCAACACGGATAAGAGAACAGCGATAACATATAATATAATATGGTAAACAAATTTTACGACACTTCCGAAAATAATTTTCGTTTATTAGCAAAGGTGAAAATAAAATTCGGGAAACTGGAAACAAATGATTTCTTTATGAGCTTATAATTATACGTATACAAGTCATGATATAGTAAAGGAATATATCGCGTTACTATCTCAAATCATACGCCCTTTTGGTTCTGCAGAGCCAGAAGGGTGTATAAAAAAAAATTTCTCTAATCAACGTAGAAATGTTAGAAATAAAGAAATATATTGAAAAAATGAAATTTTTTTTTTTTTGAGATACGCCCTTTTGGCTCTGCAGAACCAAAAGGGCGTATGATTTGAGATACGCCCTTTTGGTTTTAGTAACGCGATATATACCTATATATAGGTGAACGAAAAATAATTAAATTTGATATTTACGCGTCGATGTGGACAGAAAAGAAAACCATCCATGCAAACGAACAGAAGATCATGCTGAAAGACATAGAATATAAATTAACACACTATAACTATGTATATAGGTATGTGGATAGGTATATGATCATATTTTTTATTTAAATATCAATTTTATATTTAAATTAAAAAAACAAAAAAAAAATCACACCATGTAATGAGAGGGTGAAACGAGTTAGGAGTTATAACTTTAGTTTTTCCATAAGCTACCTTAAATCCAGCCTTCTTTGCTGTTTCCATACTATCAGTCATTAGAGTAGAGGCTAAGCCCCTCCCTCTGAATTTCTCGCCAACACTTAAGATTCGACATTCGAAAAGCTCTTCGACGTCGTATTTAGAAAATAAGTCAATCTTCTCATTTACACCATAAAGCAAGCTAAAAATCGCTTTGAACTTTTCGTCTGACATTTCTATAAGACGCGATTCTGCCTCTTCTCTCTCGCCTTTCCTTACAGTACCATTTAGCGCAACACCTGCGATCTAAAATCATTACACCTATATCAAGTGAATCGAAAACCGGCATCTTAGATCTCAATATTATTCATTCAAATAAAACTGTACGCGGAAAGGATAGCACAATTGAGGGGGTGGGCGGAATAACAGTATAACTCGGAAAACATAGTTTTGAGATAAATGAGAAAAACGTAGGAGGCTAACATAGACTGATATAACGTTTTTGCAAAAAAGCTGTTCGGTTTAACCCTCCAAATTTCAACCGATTTTTATCAAATAAATATCTAATGTAGCTCTGTGGTCATTGATCATTTTTATGCAATCTCCGGAAAAACGGTATAACCCGACTTATACCGTTATTCCGCCCATCCCCTCAATTATAATATAATTTCAAGTGTATCTTACGTTAATCTCTGAATATCTCCCGTATATTTTAAATAAGGAAACAGAGCAACAATATAATGTTCACCGATAGAATAGAAATAATTTCGAAATATTACGCATCGCGTTTTGGCATTAAATTATTTTCAAATTAGGGAATAATTATTTGAATATATTTTCCCACAGTTTTCGTATACTTATTATCCAAATATAAAAATCATTCAAGTAAATTTCATGTAAATGCAAATAATTTACCACCCCATCTTCGGCGATAGCCATCCGCGAGAACCCTTGTTCGAGGGTGGCCAAACTGTGTCTCTCGAGGGCGAGGTGAGGCTCACCACGTTTACAAAGGTTGACTGCCTTGTTGAGTGGCTCGTCAGCGAAGAAATTTTCTCTCAGATGAATGATCACGTCGTTAAATCTATCTTCTGGGATCGACACAACTTTCAGGTCGGAGGCCATGTTCTGTAATGGGCAGGGAAACTCAGACGCACGCGTCTCCGACGAGACGCGAGGCTACAGATAATCAGAGTAAAGGCTGGGTCTCTGTCTATATTGATTGACCCAGTTCAACCGATTTCACAGTACGATCATTATTGCATTATTCTGTATCAGAGGCTGTCAAAAGCTTGGAAACCGCTTTTAAACTTTATTCGAACACTCACGCGAATTGCCTCTCAGGAGCATAAACCACTTCAGAAAACGATAATGCCTATCCCAGTAAACGAAAAGGAATTGAGTATGTGGAAAACGGTATTAATACGAATTAGATGGAATTAAAAAGACGTGTGTCAATTCTTAGCAATTTTTTTAAATTCTATTTAATTCGTGCTAATTCCGTTTTGCACATACTCAATTCGTTTCAATTCGTGTTCGTTTACTGGGATAGGTATACAGCTAACCGCCATTATACGTATTACCTACCGTATTCAGATTATTTCAGATAGAAATGATAGAAAAAAAAAGAAAATTTCAACGTTAACTGATAATAATTAGACATTGAAAAATCGATAATAATATTTTAGAGACAGTCATTGAAGCAAGGCATTAAAATGTTGGGGAATGCGAATCATGTAGCTGATCTTGTGCGTATGAAATAATGTGGCGAAAATAAATGACGAAAAATCAGTGAAATAACGAAACAGACTAACTATAAATCACTTTATATTACATAGGTACAGAGAATAAGCCGGAAACCACCTACAGATTAAAACTAGATTAGATATTTTTATTATGTTCAAATAATGACTATGATATTCTTATCAACTATAATGCAATATAATTTTCCAAGCAATAAAATGATCGTATATACTATAATACTAAAAACAATTTACAATAGACGCCTCCATGATGTATCCATGGATGAGTAAACGGCAACAGTTGAAATACTTTTCATTATACTATTAGTACACGTCTGACTATGCTTTTAGCTTGATCACAAACTACTGAACCATCAATCTTAGTAGATTTATTGGCACTGAAATGTAAAGGCAAGTTAGAACAGTATTGTGCCAACGTTGGTTCTAATGAGTAGCATAGAATGCATTGTAAGCTAAAAACATTAGCAGCGTAACTAGTACTTCAAGTTTTTAAGATGAATCAATTATTATATCCCGAACTGGCTGACTGGCTCACCGACAGGCTGGTATAATTGTGGAAGAGTCTGTGATAAAGGAAGCTAGGGAGCTTTTCGCTTTCTTGATTAGAGACTCCGGGGTGGTGAAGGGGAAGTTATTCTTGCACGCATTTACAGAATGCTGATGGCTAAGAGCAGATAAAAAAGAAGAAAAAAAGAAAAAGTGTTGTGGAATTGGAATGGAACTTTCTTGGTTAGCAAGTATTTGTAGTTTATTGATATCACGATGTGACAGATCAATTAGCAGCTAAAAATACATGTATTATGTTTTGCAGTAGTATACTGAATTGTTAATTGAAAACATGCTACGAATTTACCAGCCCAAAGGTATTGAGTGCTGTATTCGTGTTCGTTTAACTTTGTGACTGATACACAACTTTATCTCTTTCTCTTTCTTGTTATCAACTTTTAGGTATTGTCCAATTGTCAGGAAATCTATTTAACGTTTTTCCGCATCAATTTTTTACTTTCCTCAAAACATTGGACAGAGTATACAATGTAAAGATCATATCCGTCTCATCATCTACTCTGTGTAATGTTTTACTCAACATTTTAGTATTTTACATACAATTTTCAGAAAAGTATATCCTCGTCACCCTCGTCGAGCATGTTTGCTGCATCTATATGTGATCCAGCTGCAATATTTGCTAACCGCAAAGCCTCAGTCTGGAAAATGAGATTTGAAATATTAATATTACACTAATTTTAAATCATTGTTAAGAATTCGAGAAATTGGAAAAGACACGATAGGATTTTTTTCAAATTCGAGTCTCATCAATTTCAAATATAACAAACATTTTTATCCAAAATACATGATAATCGTACAAAAAATGAAAGGTTTACAGTGAAATTTTGTTGAAATTTTTTCCATTTTTTTATACCAAAATAATCATTGAAAATTTGTAACTCCTCGAAAATAGTGTTGGTACACTAAACGTAATGGATTCTGAGCCGGATGTGTAATCTAGATAGATGAAATAGCCAATCAGCGCTCTGGACTACAAAAATCCAGAGCGCCGATTGGCTGTTTCTTCGATTGTCGAACACATCCGGCTCAGAATCCATTACGTTTAGTGTACATATACATTAGGGTGGACGTTAAATTCCGTCTTGAGGAGTGAAGCCCCACAGTTTGAAGGAAAAAAAAGAAGAAAAATTTTGGTCGCAAAACGAACTTTCTGAGATGAAGTTAACACGTGCCGGTAAGGCCTCAAAGTTTCCCATTTAAAACACATGCATTTTTACGGATCTCAATTCAAAAATTCACTGTGAGGCTAATTTTATTTCGAAAAATCCTAAACTACGTCAAGGTATCGGGTATGTGTACTACTACATGAGGAAGAATAGAGGATATCGTACCATTCAATCTGATCGTGATTTCACTCCAAACCGACTCCAAATTAAAATTCTCTTTATCGATTTTAAGGCCTAAAATTCTAATTTTCAGTAAATAACCTGCGGATGAAAATTCGATGATGATTTGAATATCTTTTTTAACGTAAAATTTCTCTAGGGATTCAGGGGAACCAATAAAAAAACTCGACTCTCTCTATTGAATAAAGTCACTGTTTTTTTACAATAAATGTTCATGAGTGAGAAATACATCGGAAAATTCAATCTTCCCCATTTTGTTTTCAATAAAAATCGATATATTTCAGAAAATATTGAGAGTAGAGTTTTTTTCATTGGTTCTCCTGAATTCCTCGAGAAATTTTACGTTAGAAATGATATTCAAATCATCAAATTTTCATCGGCAGGATGTTTACTGAAAATTAGAATTTTAGGCCGTAAAATCGATAAAGAGAATTTTAGTTTGGAGTCAGTTTGGAGTGAAATCACGATCAGATTGAATGGTACGATATCCTCTATTCTTCCTCATGTAGTAGTACACATACCCGATACCTTGACGTAGTTTAGGATTTTTCAAAATAAAATTAGCCTCACAGTGAATTTGTGAATTGAGATCCGTAAAAGTGCATGTGTTTTAAACGGGAAACTTTGAGGCCTTACCGGCACGTGTTAACTTTATCTCAGAAACTTCGTTTTGGGACCAAAATTTTTCTTCTTTTTTTTCCTTCAAACTGTGGGGCTTCACTCCTCAAGATGGAATTTAACGTCCATCCTAATATACATATAGGGAATTCCACGTGAACTTGGTAAATGTTTGACCCTGACACCTTCCGATTCGGGCCATGATTTTTTATGTTATTATACTTGACCGAAGAGACGCATCGAATTTTTTTCAGATTTTTTCGAAACGCCGCCATTTTTGTAAAAATGCACAAAACTCCAACATAAGAGCCCCAATTTAAAAATCCGAAAAAATTCTCAAAAATCCTCTGTCAGATATCAAAATTTGCCAGCCTTGAGTCAGAGTGGGCAAACGTTTGCTTCCATTCTATTCCGTGATTTTTTCGAAAAAAATTATGAAAAAGAATAGCAGCAGATGCCAGTCCACTGTGAAGTATTGCTTGAACGTTTTTATACGTCACGCACGATTTTTGGGAATTTTTGCTGATTTTTCCGAAGCGATTATATTTCTTCTCATATTTTTGGATTCAGATCGGATGAAAAAAAATCGCATGGGAAAAATCTGATAAAATTTCCAAAAATCGTGCGTGACGTATAAAAACGTTCAAGCAACAGTTCACAGTGGACTGGCAACTGCTGCTGTTCTTTTTCATAATTTTTTTTCGAAAAACGTACGAAAAAGAATGGAAGCAAACGTTTGCCCACTTTGGCTCAAGGCTGAAAAATTTTGATATCTGGCAAAGGATTTTTGAGAATTTTTTCAGATTCTCAAATTGGGGCTCTCATGTTGGCGTTTTGTGAATTTTAAAAAAAATGGCGGCTCTTCGAAAAAATCTGAAAAAAATTCGGAGCGTCTCTTCGATCAGGTACGATAACATAAAAAATCATGGCCCCAATCGGAAGGTGTCAGGGTCAAACATTTACCGAGTTCACGTGGAATTCCCCATATATTGTTTGATCGGGCGACTAAATTGTTGAAAAAATTTGATTCTAAATAAGAAACGTATATTTTGAAAGTTTTTAAAAAGAATGAATTTGATGGAATTTCACCTTAGCCTTGGCGATTTTCTTCTTGTCTTGGATTTTCTTCAGCCTATAAAATTCTTCTCTTTCCAGCTCGTCCAATTCGGAAATAATGTAAGCCAAAGTGCGTTCGATTCTTGGTATGATAACATGTTCGATAGCATTAACACGGCGATTAGTGATCTTGATGACCTCGTCCAAAGTAACAAAGCTAGTTTGCAGAGAAGCGAGTTCTACTAGAAGCTTTACAGCTTTTTGAAAGTTCTTTTTCAATTTAGCCAACTGTTGACCTCCCCTAGCTAATCCGGCCAACTCATACGTGTCAGTACCGTCCTGATAGGATTCAAAAACTGGAAGATTAACACCAGCCACGTTATCCTTCTTTGAACGAATCTTTATCTGCGCCTTCGTAACATTCTGAAGTACCACTTGATTGAAATCACCAGTAGCAAACTTTGCTTCGGCTAATGAAAACGCAGCTTCTTTCATCACTTCTCCCATCAATGTTTTTGTCTATAAATTCATGGAGATAAACATCCAGATTAATTGTTTAACTAATATATACATATATATATATTAGGCCTGGCCAAAACAAAAAATTGTTTTTTGATTTCGTCTCTGGCAACTCTAAACATTAGTCTTGGGTCCAATGATGACTCTGTTAAAATTTGGGCTTCGTCGGATAATTCTAAGAGGTTGCGCATCGAGTCTCAATATTTGCATTTGATTAACACGTGAAAAATAACTTTTCACCGCTCAAAGCTGTTCTAGAAAAATCTAGGCGATCGAGGGGGGTGTACATTGGTGTGCGGCTTCCTTTATTTTTTTTTAATTTTTTGGCTTTTTTTCTTCAAATTATTTGTTGAATAAAAAATTTAAAAAAACAATACTAAATAATTTAAAAAAGAAAAAAAAATGCCAAAAAATTTAAAAACAATGAAGGAAGCCGCACACCAATGTACACCCCCCGCGATCGCCTAGATTTTTCTAGAACAGCTTTGAACGGTGAAAAGTTATTTTTCACGTGTTAATCAAATGCAAATATTGGGACTCGATGCGCAACCTCTTAGAATTATCCGATGAAGCCCAAATTTTGACAGAGTCATTATTGGACACAAGACTAATGTTTAAAGTTGCCAGAGACGAAATCAAGAAACAATTTTTTGTTTTGGCCAGGCCTAATATATATATGGGGAATTCCACCCCAACCCGACCTACGTCTGACCCTCACCCCTTCCGATTAAAGTCATAATTTTTTATGTTGTTTCACCTTTTCGAATAAACAATCTGAATTTTTTTCAGATTTTTTGGAAACCGTCCGATTCACCTATGATTTTTGAAAATGAACACATCGATAGCCCGGATGGAAAAATCTGAAAAAATTCTCAAAAATCCTGCTTTATTTATCAACATTTTCAGGCCTATAGCCAAAGTGGGCAGACGTTTGCTTCTCATGTTATTCAACGTTGTTCTAAGAAAAAACTGTAAACATCATGGAAGCGAACGTCTGCTCACTCTGGGTCAAGGCTTGAAAATTTTTATAATCAAAGCAGGATTTTTCAGAATTTTTTCAGATTTTTCGATTGAGGTCAAAATTTTTAATTTTGGAAAATTTGGAAAATTTTGGAAATCTTGACCATAATCGAAAAATCTGAAAAAATTCTGAAAAATCCTGCTTCGTTTATCAAAATTTTCAAGCCTTGACCCAGAGTGACCAGACGTTCGCTTCTATGATGTTTACAGTTTTTTCCGAGAACAACGTTGAATAATACGAGAAGCAAACGTCTGCCCACTTTGGCTATAGGCCTGAAAATTTTGATCGCTAAAGCTGGATTTTTGAGAATTTTTTCAGATTTTTCAATTCGGACTATCGATGTGTTCATTTTCAAAAATCATACGTAAATCGGACGGTTTCCAAAAAATCTGAAAAAAATTCAGTGTTTTTTCGAAAAGGTGGAACAACATAAAAAATTATGAATCTAATCGGAAGGGGTGAGGGTCAGACGTGGGTCGGGTTGGTGTGGAATTCCCCATATATATTAGGATGGTCGTTAAAAAACAAAAATTCCACGCCACCCCCTCAAACTGTAGTGAATGACGAAAAAAAAGGTATACCACAAAATCTGAAGTCTCTCAATTGAAGGCGACCCGCGCCTCTTCGCGTTCGAAGTTTCAAAATTCGCTTTATTTTACTTTTCTTTATTAATTAGCTGTATCGGCAGTTTTTTTCACATTTATTTTATTCACAAACATATTTGATGACGTCACAATATTCTATGGTGTTATTAGTACCTATTGCTATGAACAAGGATTTCAAATTACACGCCACCTTCTCCAAAAAAACAAGTTTTAATGGAAATGATATTTTATAATTATGTTATAAAAAATAAGTCATTTTTTAAATGTCAAGTTCTTAAAGAACGGGTGATAATTTATAAATACTGATTATTTGATTAAAATAGTTAGGATAATAGTTGTTTGTGTATCGTTCAATGAAAAATATCCTGAAAAAATATCATTTCCATTAAAAATTCGTTTCTTTTGGGGAACTTGGTGTGTAATTTGAAATCCTTGTTCATACCAATCGTTACAAATAACACCATGGAATATTGTGACGCCATCAAATATGTTTGTAAATAAAACAAATATGAAAAAAACCGCCGATGCAGCTAATTAATAAAGAAAAGTAAAATAAAGCGAATTTTGAAACTTCGAACGCAAAGACGTGCGGGTTCCCTTCAATTGAGAGACGTCAGATTTTGCAGTACCTTTTTTTTCGTCATTCACTACAGCTTGACAGGGCGGCGTGGAATTTTTGTTTTTTCAACGACCACCCTAAAGCTGGGTACACACTCGAGCATATTTGACCATATTTGCGCACACGAACCATCTTTTTCCTTCTCGCTCCCAGAAGGAAGAAAGGAGATAAAAGATGTGCGTGCGCGCTAATATGCTCAGGTGTGTACCCAGCTTAACATATATAATAAATGATGAAAATTCACCTCGATAATTTTTCCCAAAATCATTCTGAATCTCATCTGCAAAGCGTCAGCTTTTTTCTTGAGCAATCCATGGCCCTTTTGTGCCCCAGCCAGACGAGACTTCATCAACATCTGAGCGCTGCAATTAAATATATATTCAGGTATGATTAGCCTGAGGAAAATTATCTGCGCAGAGTGGGCATAGTTTTTGATTGATGATGTATTCGCTGTTATTCTGCATTCGCACAAAAATATGGGTGAATATTGATTTACTGAAATTCGAATATCAGGAGTGGATAGAGCAGAGTATAAGGATTCAAAAATAACACATGATAGAGCTTTCGGAATCTGTAAATTATCGATGATCCTAATAGTTGTGTTATTAGCAGGGGGGTTACACCCACTTTTTAGATCATGCCGAAATACGCGGCAGGTAATAACCGGCGTTGACATGTATTCCGTTGGTGAACTTGGTGGGAATATTCGGGGTTGTGTGGTGCCGATTATGAGTCTAGTTAATCAGAAAACTTACCCCCTAGAAGGGAAAATCGGTAGCCTGTCCTTTCCAGACATATTTTTATCGGTCAGCAAGCAGACAGGAATGAGTTAAATCAGCTGACATGTGGAAACGGACCGTTCCTTCCAGTTCCTTCGTTCCACACGAAACCGGAAGACGGAAAAGAAACGCCTGTTGAAAAGATGCGCGCGGGAATTTAGAAATATTTGAAATACCTTTCAGACACTTTCAGTAAAGGCGTTGACTGAATATTATATCATTCATTCACTGATATCGTACCGTATACCAGGCGATTCCTCGCTTACATCTCAGTCATTTGGGTTGCGGACCGTCATATCCCTACAATGTATATCTATCTTAGAGCATTCATACAGTGCGACCTCTCAATAAGCACGCCCGCAATAAGAACGCTTCCCCAACTTCTCGCTCGACCACTACCCCCACTCCGAGCTCGAATTGCACTTGGGTGCGAATGAGAGAGAGAGACAGAGAGAGTGAGTCACTAGCTGTGTTCGTCTTAGCTACACTTTCTACACTTTTACTAGATTTTACACTTTTCACTAGGAATCCACACCTCCTATTGGGCGAGCGTAAAAAGTGTGAGAAAAGTGTAGAAAGTGTAGCTAAAACGAACACAGCTACTGAAGAGCGCACGCATGGTGGGGGTACTTGAATTCTTGTAAAACCTCTTCCCCTTGGGGGCTTTTGCGTTCTTATTGGGAGGTCGGACTGTACCTGGAGGGAGCATGTCGTATCTTTTCCCATAAGTGGCGAATGCAGCAGAGACAGACATATGACGCAGATAACCTCTCTTTGTCGCGCAGGATCTGATTGGTCGTCACATTTTAGTCACGTGACTAGCTACACCCGTAAGTAAAGAGTGGCGGTGCCCCATGCATTTATTTCACTAGCTCCTTTCGATCTGTTAAGCATGATGTGTATGTTGGTGGTTATACTAATTGATTATTTAATCAGATAGTGATTTCAAATCATTTTAGACACGACTTGTAACCTGTGAATATTTCATGTCATGATTTCTCGTTCACTATAGCGCGGGTACCCGGCTTGTCATGTTACGCTCC
The DNA here is from genome assembly GCA_963992785.1 of Tenthredo livida. Taxonomy (NCBI): domain Eukaryota; kingdom Metazoa; phylum Arthropoda; class Insecta; order Hymenoptera; family Tenthredinidae; genus Tenthredo; species Tenthredo livida. The sequence goes on along the minus strand of OZ023068.1, from coordinate 18,096,808 downwards.
TGGCATAGAAAGAGAGAGATTATCTGCGAACTGTTTCCCTCTCTGTCTGCACGCTTTTCGACCGAGCTGCTCCCTCCAGGTATAAATGCTCTAAGATATCTATATAGCGAGACTTTACGTGGGTGCGGAACACTAGGGATACCACCCTAAAATTCGCGCGGCTAGTGACATTGCTCAGCCATGCCCTGTTCAAGCTAACTTTATTCTGTTCGAACTAGAGAACAGCGCGCGTAATATTTGTAGGTTAGGCGCTTAATTCAAAATAAATCAGTAAATCGTGCGATTAAGTGGAGTTGCGGGAAAATTGGACCGGGTAAGGAAGATGATTTAAATCAATCGATAAACAAAATAATTATTAATTATTGCAAGGTTTTACTTGCAATCAATTTATTATTAATCAAGCCATTTTTAAGATGTTATCGTTGAATCGTTGGAACAATAAAATGGTTACTCATTATCTTATAACACAATAATTATTCATTAATGTAAAGTTTGATTTGCAATCAATTTATTATGAATCTTCTTTGGACAATTCTCTGCGCCTTAGGATACCTTCGATTACCCACGATGAGTCTCAGCGAAGAGCAATCCTTGCTTCGTCGCCTGCTTTGTGGCTGCATAATATCTTGACGGAGGCACTCTTTCGAAAGCAACAGCGCAGAAGGTCCCTGAATAATATCGTCTCCGTAACGCTAGAACATTAAGGCATAAGAGTGATGGATGGATCGTCGTTACACAGTACGCCCTGTACAGCGTGCACAGTAATCAGAAATTACCTGAGTTGATTGACTTTGGGAAGTATAGGCAGAAATTTTCGTCGGAATTGGTCAGTTTAGACAGTTGCTTTATTTTTGGAGAGTATCTAAGGATGATCGATTGTAGTTAGATGCCGCTTGAGTCAACCTCGAGGTGTATCGTTGCGGATCATCAAGGGACTCATCGTTGACTTTCATCGAGGGACTTAGTTGACTTTCATCGAGGTATCCAACTCCGGACAGCTGCTTCGCTGCGACTCGAATGTATTGTCAAAGCTTATCGAGGGACTCTCGCCAGTACTCTTTGTACTCCCTACCGACCTACGGTCATCGTAGCGTTAGAGAGACTCAGCTGCAGTCACTGTTCGTCGACTGCAATTACTGTTCGGCTTGAGGATTTTTATCTCTAACGCAGAAGCTCCGCAGAAGGGCATGTTTAATTCATTTCATCGGTGTTGTAGTGGAACGAACCAATATCGAGATGCGCTCAACGTGTTCGACGCCCAAGAAGGTGCTCAAAATGTAGTTTCGATATTGGTTCGTTCCACGACACCACCGATGAGATGTATTAAACGTGCCCTTCTGCGGGCTTCTGCGTGAGAGATAGAATCCTCAAGCCGAACAGTAATTGCAGTCGACAAACAGTGACTGCAGCTGAGTCTCCCTAACGCTGCGATGACCGTAGGTCGGTAGGGAGTACAAAGAGTACTGGCGAGAGTCCCTCGATAAGCTTTAACAATACATTCGAGTCGCAGCGAAGCAGCTGTCCGGAGTTGGATACCTCCATGAAAGTCAACGATGAGTCCCTTGATGAACCGCAACGATACACCTCGAGGTTGACTCAAGCGGCATCTAACTACAATCGATCATCCTTAAATACTCTCCAAAAATAAAGCAACTGTCTAAACTGACCAATTCCGACAAAAATTTCTCCCTATACTTCCCAAAGTCAATCGACTCAGGTAATTTCTGATTACTGTGCACGCTGTACAGGGCGTACTGTGTAACGACGATCCATCCATCACCCTTATGCCTTGATGTTCTAGCGTTACGGAGACAATATCATTCGAGGACGTTCTGCGCTGTTGCTTTCGAAAGAGTGCCTCCGTCAAGATATTATGGAGCCACAAAGCAGGCGACGAAGCAAGGATTGCTCTTCGCTGAGACTCATCGTGGGTCATCGAAGGTGTCCTAAGGCGCAGAGAATTGTCCAAAGAAGATTCATAATAAATTGATTGCAAATCAGACTTTACATTAATGAATAATTATTGTGTTATAAGATAATGAGTAACCATTTTATTGTTCCAACGATTCAACGATAACATCTTAAAAATGGCTTGATTAATAATAAATTGATTGCAAGTAAAACCTTGCGTTAATTAATAATTATTTTGTTGATCGATTGATTTAAATCATCTTCCTTACCCGGTCCAATTTTCCCGCAACTCCACTTAATCGCACGATTTACTGATTTATTTTGAACTAAGCGCCTAACGGTAGTAAGGAATTTCGTCGTATAAGCACATGTATTGACTTTGAGTTAGTGAGTGAGCACACGGGCTCACTAACACTTGTAAGGTAAGACTTACGTCTTTTATACCTATATTTTGTTGGTTATATTTAATTAAATATAACCAATAGCTGTGTTCGTTTTAGCTACACTTTCTACACTTTTCTTACACTTTTTACACTCGCCCAATAGGAGGTGTGGATTCCTAGTGAAAAGTGTAAAATCTAGTAAAAGTGTAGAAAGTGTAGCTAAGACGAACACAGCTAATGCCACCGAAAGTGGTGTAATTCGTCGAAGAATGATTTTTAAGATGGAAGACTTAACATTTTTTGACGAGAAAAATTTATCCGGTGTCTCGGGACTCGAACCCGAGCCTACTGGCTGCCAATCCGGGGGCTTACACCCACTAGACCACCTGGCCAGCTTTAAATTTAACTCGTCATTTTTTCTCGTCAAAAAATTTTAAGTCTTCCATCTTAAGCGCCTAACCTACAAATTCTAAGCGCGCTGTTCTCGAATTCAAACAGAATAAAGCTAGCTTAACTTATTCGCACGATTTACTGATTTATTTTAAATTAGGCGCCTAACCTTCAAATATTACGCGCGCTGTTCTCGAGTTCGAACAGAATAAAGTTAGCTTGAACAGGGCATGGCTGAGCAATGTCACTAGCCGCGCGAATTTTAGGGTGATATCCCCTTCTTCTTCTTCTTCTTCCTAGGGCTTTTCAGGGTGGTATCCCTAGTGTTCCGCATCCACGTAAAGTCTCGGTATATGATGTATATAGATATACAACTCTGTGTTCGGACGGTCTGCTATCCACATCACTGTGATGTAAGCGAGGAATCACCCGGTATGTTAGGTGCCTTCGGAATTTAGCTTGCGACCGAGAGTCGACCCAGTAAACACGATGTCATCTGGTAGTTGACTGTAAGATGGCGTTCGCAGACAAAAGTCGTCTATTTGCGAGCCATTAAGTCATCGTACAGTCACTGTATGGACAACGAACGTCCATCTATATGTTAACTTTTTTTTGCCTGCGGGATGGTCTCAAGATGTCTTTTTTGACAAGACGGATAGTCGACGTTTACCCGACATCTCCTTGTATCAGAAAACGGTATCTTGGAGTCATCTAAATGTTTTTCACGCAGGTCAACTCGACGTTATCTTTAAATTGTCAGGTATTAGACAGGTATTAGATTAATATATATTATTAATATATGGGGTGGTCCACGTGAAGTGGACCGGTTTTTGGCCTGAGGTTATCGAATTTGACGCCAATGCAAATTTGGATTCCTTGTTACTATATGAGATGCCCCCCCACAGTTACAGAGCATGAAACCAATTGGTTCAATTTATATCGCTGTCATAATTATACCAAAAATGTAATCACTACATTTTCAACTCCACTTATCTCAGCCATGCATGAACAAAATCATAACTTCCCATAGTGCATTCTACGCGCATAAATGAGCTCGTTCGAAATATGTAGCACTTCAATTATTTTTCGAATTCTTAAACATGTAAAACTTCGAAAATATGCGATTTCTTTGTTTTTCTACTTGAAGGGTCACACGGATCGCCTTGAAATTTTCACCGAAATTACTTCGAAGTGCCACGAAGAAGTGATAAAATTTCCAGCCTCCCGTTTTTTTCCTTTTTTTTTGCCAAAAACCGGTCCACTTCACGTGGACCACCCCATATGTTGTAACATATCAGCCGCTGCCGAGTCAGGTCGGCGCGCGCATCGGCAGCACGACCGAACGAAAGACCAGGATGACGTCATCGCAGGTATAAATTCGGCAGTGTCAGGCGACTAGCGAGCATTTGCCGCCTGTCGGGGTATTATAGCTCAGATTCCTGTTAAATTCATTTTTGTACAATCGTATCGGTGGTCTTCACCGAGCGATTATTTAGAGTCATTTTTAGTAGAGTCAATAAATGTAAACGCCTGTCGGGTTTCATTTCACAAAATATTACATCTTAGCAATAACCAAAAGCGGCATATAAAATCGAGCATTACTTAGAGTCAATAACCGTATCGCCTGTCGGGATACTAGAGAACAGAAAAACAAACATAGCATAGCCAAACAACTTTGTAAATAGAGAAAACCGTTAGCTTTAAAGAATAGCATTTAAGATTAATCTTATAACTATCTTTTGTATTCTTATAATTCTTATAACTTCTTTTCCTTAGAAACTTCCTGATCTAGGCGCACTGCATCGATGTTGGTTCTACTCGTTATAATCCGCATTCGCTGTTAGTTCGCTCTATTTTAGGAATTCCCTACACTCCAGGTTCAGGTATATCGCATCAGTGCCAGTCATATTCACTGTGATTTGCATCTGCTGTTGATCTATTCTCAATTCTGGTGTCTTAGCTTATCTTACGAAGATTTTATTGAGGTCAACGCTCGAACTAATAAATTTAATGCAACCCCCACGACCTTCAGTCAATTTTCTTAATTAAATAATTAATAAAAAGACCCTAAACGTTGCAATGTACTAAAGATAATATATATATATATATATATATATATTTATTTATTTATCTTGAGGACATATAATAATTTCTATTCATTACATACAGTACAACCTCTCAATAGTGCCACTCTCAATAGTGCCACTTCCCCTAATCCGTGCTCGGGCGCTTCCCCCACTACCATACTACTCTCCCGGCGTACAATAAGGTCCGAAGGTTACACTTTTCTTTCACAAGCGTTTGTAGTCAGAGTGGGGGAACCGAGATTCTGAGAAATGTATTCCCCTCACAGCCCATGAGCGGCACTATTGAGAGGTTGCACTGTATATAGCAAGATGTATACAGTATAATACATATTTGGTACAATATTTGGATGCGATTATCAGTGGTGGATCCAGGTTTCTGATTTGGGGGGGGGGGGGGGGCGATCGACGTTACCAGTATAATGAGGGGTGCAGGTGGTAAAAATGAAACTTAGAGTATTGTGGTGGATTAAGACTTCGTGAGTCTTTTTTTTTCAATAACAAAATATTTTGTTGATATTAATATTTTATTTAATATCTAACATTATACTTTATTTGGCATATTAATATATTTGGTTTTTTATTACAACAACTTAACCAACAAATAATATTCGTCATGTTGATTTATGATTTTTCTCGTCACCGTTTTAGTCATTCGCGCCTTGATGCGCGAGCGACCACCCTCAAGCTTGAGGTTTTGGGGGGGGGGGCAAAAATGATGCTAGACTCAATTTTTTTTTTCAGCTTACGCGGAAAGATTCATAGAATGTGAAAAAAAATATGTACTTCGCAAAAAGTTTGTTTATCCATTGTTTATTTAACAATTAAGTTTTCAAAGATTTTTAAAACAGTGAGCAACACGACCAAAAAATGTTTTTTTAATTCTGACATGTTCCTTGAACTATACTACAACCTGTGCATTAATTCCAGAGATGTGTTTTTCTTCGATTACGATTGTTATTATTATTAATTATGAACATTAAATAATAATAATCATAATAATAATAATAATAATAATAATATTAATAATAATAATAATACCTAAATAAATATTTAATTATTATTATTATTATTACCATTATTATTATTATTATTATTATTATCATTATTATTATTATTATTTTTTTTTTATATACCGCAGTCATATGGTTCACCCGATTTTGAATGCCTGTATTTGAAAAAATTCATTTTAATACTCATTATACAATATCCGGGGGGGGGGGGGGGGATAAGAATATTAATCATGAAATTCACTCATGTCAGTGCAGTAATCGCTAGCTCCATCTATTCGTTTCATTTCATAGCGCAAGAGACAAGAAACACGCGAAATCAGTGTTCTGACTTTCGAGATTTTGGCCCTTCTACGTTACTACGAGTCGAGATTATGACCTTTCGAGTTTTTGGTCTTTCGTCTTAATAGGTTCGGATTAGTAAACTTTCTTTGTATGCACTATTCTGACATTTGAACAGCCCATCTCAAAGTGTTCGATATTATGACCAATTCGGAATTCCGACCCCAGCAATCTTGCCCATTCTGTATGTTGTCTTCGATATAAATTAATTTCGTAATTTTTCCTTGACTACTTTATGAGTTCTCGTGATATAGCCATTCTATATTTTGAACATTCGTTATATCGAAATTCGACATTTCAGCCAGTCTACTTATTGGTCGTTTGGAATTTTGACCCCCACCCAATGATACGTCTTCCTCGTTTGGGTATAGTATAGGCGCATGCAATACCTACAAAAATCCTATATTTCATAAGTTGACCACCGAATTGTTTTCTCATTACATTATTTATTTGAACACTGCACCCGCGGAAAAATATTTTAGTCAATGAAACAAATTTACAGGAAAACGATTTATTTTCCAACACTCGATTATACCGAAATCATGATGAAAATTTTTATGACACCGTAGAATCGTAAAATATAGGTGGCAAAAATGTCCCAAAATAAAGATTTGAAAATTGAGCGAGAAAGAGCGAAATGCCCTTCTGTAAAATGAATTCCTCCGGCACATGGTAGTAAAGCAACTAGTGCAAATTTTTTCCACTCACGTGAAAATACCGTGCATTCACATAACATTATTGACATTGAGAAAGTATTTCATGATAACAAAAAAGATTCATTTGATGCAGTAGAATGAAATATAATGCTTCAGCTCCGTATGTATATGTATGGGGCATTCCAGCTCAACTCAACTACCCTTCGGACCAAGGAAGAAAGTGATTAAAAAGTTTCACTCAAATCCGAGGTCGTCCGGTCTGAAGGGTGGTCGAGTTGAGCTGGAATGCCCCATATGTATTCACTATTGGGCGCATTCTTAATACTCATTACTTAAAGTATGATTGATCCATTGTTTCACTTCTCAATTTTACAATGGAAACCACGAGTTCAGATTTAACATGAATCTCGAGCAAAGCTATGTGAGTAAAGATTGAGTGCAGTGAATGATATTACGTATATTGCGTTACTAGGGACGAAAGTTTGCATAGTAACTGTTGGCTATAGTAACGCACGATATTTTTTATAATAAGTTCATGAAGATTTCTCCCAAGGCGTGAAACACACGAAAAAAACTCTACGTTCATAAAAAAGATGAGAAGAATAAAAATAGCACCCTACCTTTCATAGAATGATGGTCATAGGATTCTTCTTACATGTGTGTTGGTTCACGATTATCTGATAGATATTTATAATTCACTTCTTCTCGATTATCACTATCGGTTTCGTCAACTTACTCGGCCAGGAACAGAAGAGTAATGAACGTGTGAGGCAAAGCGCAGAAGGAGAAAATAAGGGAGAGTGGAATAAACAAAGAAGCCGGCATTTGCTTGAATTGTTTATATAATTCGTGATAAGCCCCATCCCCCGAACGAATGAAATATTTCCAAGATGATGAACAGAAAATCGTTGTGTCCAAATTCACGTTCAGAAAAAAGTCCGATTACAGTCAGAAAGTGCATATGTCTATAGGTATATGTCTATAGGTGTAAAGCATATACCTTAAAAAGTAACATCTAAAAAAGTAACATCTTGTTACGGGGTAATAGTCGTCGAAACCGTCGTTCCTGGTCGCTTAGAAAATTCGTAAAAAATTCAAAAATACCATCCCCCGAAAAAACTCGATAATTTTGGCTTCGGGAAGCCTTGACCGTAATTGGAAAAAATCACGGTCGTATAAATCGCGTGCGGAAGAAAGTTACAACGTGTCACGGGGTATTAATCGTCGAAACTGTCGTTACTGGTCGCTTTAAAAATTCGTAAAAAATTCAAAAATACCATCCCCCGAAAAAACTCGATAATTTTGGCTTCGGGAAGCCTTGACCGTAATTGGAAAAAATCACGGTCGTATACGTCGCGTGCGGAAAAAAGTTACAACGTGTCACGGGGTATTAGTCGTCGAAACCGTCGTTCCTGGTCGCTTAGAAAATTCGTAAAAAATTCAAAAATACCATCCGCCGAAAAAACTCGACAATTTTGGCTTCGGGAAGCCTTGACCGTAATTGGAAAAAATCACGGTCGTATAAATCGCGTGCGGAAAAAAGTTACAACGTGTCACGGGGTATTAGTCGTCGAAACCGTCGTTCCTGGTCGCTTAGAAAATTCGTAAAAAGTTGAAAAATACCATCCCCCGAAAAAACTCGATAATTTTGGATTCGGGAAGCCTTGACCGTAATTGGATAAAATCACGGTCGTATATATCGCGTGCGGAAAAAAGTTACAACGTGTCACGGGGTATTAATCGTCGAAACCGTCGTTACTGGTCGCTTTAAATAGTAGATTTCGATACGAGAGCGAAATGAGAGGCGTTTATAGGTTTGTCCGATGTTTTCAGCACGAAACGTAGTCGAGGCGGCAGCCGAGACGAAGTGAGTGCTGAAGACATCGGACAACCCTAAACGCCTCATTTCGCGGGAGTATCGAACGCTATTTTTTATAACAAATGCATGAAAAAGTTGCTTGTGGGGCTCTGTTGTCAATGTAAACAACCATAACAAAAACATTGAGTCGATTCACGGAGATAGCGCGTCGACTGGGATGAATGATTATTAAATGCTCTTGTTCGCACGCCGTGCGTAACAAAAATCATGTTGTGCACGCTCGATGTGCGCAAAACGCAGTGCGCACGTTTGGCATGCAATTAGTTTCATGTTGGCATCGCCTACTCAAACGTCAGAAAAGTGCCACAATATAACCGCTTCAGAGCCCCAAACAAGCGACTTTTTCATGCATGCGTTATAAAAAATTCGTCAAAAATTCAAAAATACCATCCCCCGAAAAAACTCGATAGTTTTGGATTCGGGAAGTCTCTCATGTAATTCTAAAAAATCACGGTCGTATAAATCGCGTGCTGAAAAAAGTTACAACGTGTCACGGGGTAAAAGTCGTCGAAACCGTCGTTCCTGGTCGCTTAGAAAATTCGTAAAAAATTCAAAAATACCATCCCCCGAAAAAACTCGATAATTTTGGCTTCGGGAAGCCTTGACCGTAATTGGAAAAAATCACGGTCGTATAAATCGCGTGCGGAAAAAAGTTACAACGTGTCACGGGGTAAAAGTCGTCGAAACCGTCGTTCCTGGTCGCTTAGAAAATTCGTAAAAAATTCAAAAATACCATCCCCCGAAAAAACTCGATAATTTTGGATTCGGAAAGCCTCGAGTGTTAATATTAAAAAATCACGGTCATCAAAATGGCATCTACATACTTTCGCGCGTCTCCGATTAGTTATTAACAATTTTTAATCATATTAGGAAGGCCATCCCCTGGGATCGTCGAATATTTTCAAGTCCGGGTATCATCACTGAGTACGTTTGCCAAATTTAAACTCGAAATTCGTTTGCAACAACTTTCCCGGGCGGTCTACGTACCTCCGCGCGTCTTCGATTAGTTATTAACAATTTTTAATCATATTAGGAAGGCCATCCCCTGGGATTGTCGAATATTTTCAAGTCCGGGTATCATTACTGAGTACGTTTGCTAAATTTCAATTCGAAATCAGCCTGCAGCAATTTCTTTTCTAATATTTAGTCGCCAAGCAATCGGCCGCCAGTTTTCTGCGCTCAGTCGTACGGCGCCAGCGGTTCTCACTCACGCGCTTCGCGTGGCCGCCAGCTCTGGCCGCTAGTTTCAGCCTCATTTAGCTCTGGACTCTTAGGTGGTACTTGAAACTATCGTGAGAAAAACTCCGTCCCCAGAGTTCCCATGAGCAACATGATCTCCGTCCTGGTTCATAATATACAGAAAGAACAGAAGAGTTAGCTAAAGAAAGAGAGAGCAAAGAAAAAAAAACGGAAATGCGCATAATCCCTAATCTATATATAGTAACTTAAATAATAATTGGTTACGGACAATCGGGCCGTAACACGCTCTATCGCTCATATTACTAGTCGCACGCTCTATCCGCTACGCCAAACTTCGCTATGTTGAGTTGTACAATGTTTCACAAATCCATGTCATCCGAGTCAAATAAGGAATGCTGAATTAAAACAGATTTTCCGCAACAAAATATGTTCGGTTGGTTTAACAAATCTTTCTAAATGTCACGATTATTATAAAGTTCTTACTATGTCGAAACTGTTAATTCCACAAATTGAATTTCTCTCAGTATAACCACATCAGAGGTGCGGTTTCTACTCTTTTTCGTGTTAATTTTAACACGATAAAAATATACCCTTCGGAATGTGAACCTGGAATAGTGTGAACTCGGTGTGACATGAACTTATGACATCACAATTAACACCATAGCTCTCGTATCACCACCGATGGGTGTCAACCTTAGAGCATTTATACCTGGAGGGAGCATGTCCTATCTTTTCCCATAAGTGGCGAATGCAGCAGAGACAGACATATGACGCAGATAACCTCTCTCTGTCGCGCAGGATCTGATTGGTCGTCACATTTTAGTCACGTGACTAGCTACACCCGTAAATAAAGAGTCGCGGTGCCCCGTGCATTTATTTTCACTAGTTCCGTTCGATCTGTTAAGTATGATGTGTGTGTTTGGGGGTTATACCAATTGATTATGTAATCAGATAGTGATTTCAAATCATTTTAGAGACGACTTGTAACCTGTGAATATTTCATGTCATGATTTCTCGTTCACTATAGTGCGGGTACCCGGCTTGTCATGTTACGCTCCTGGCGTAGAAAGAGAGAGGTTATCTGCGAATTGTTTTCTTCTCTGTCTGCACGCTTTCCACCGACATGCTCCCTCCAGGTATAAATGCTCTAAGGTGTCAACTCGCTGTTTGAACACAATACGGTGTGCAAGATAAACAATTAACACCGCTTTTGTTATTACCACATCGAAAGTGTGGTTTTTACTTTTTCTCGGTGTTGATTTCGACACCAAAGAATTTAACTACTTACTCCGTCGCAGTTTACACCGCCGATTTTTCTACAGTGTACTAACATTATTGTCATATTCGCAGTATTGAATATGAGTATTTAAAATACAAGACAGCAATAATTGCTATCATGGATAGAAAAAAAATATTGTAACTTTTATCATCATTGATGATAATTATTACCAACAATGATGATAATTATTACCAACAATGATGATAATTATTACCAACAATCATGATAATTATCACCAACATTGATGATATTTATTACCAACATTGATGATAATTATTACCAGTAACTATTACTGTCATGATAGTAACTATTACTATCATGATGGTAACTATTACTATCATGATGGTAACTATTACTATCATGATGGTAACTATTACTATCATGATGGTAACTATTACTATCATGATGGTAACTATTACTATCATGATGGTAACTATTACTATCATGATGGTAACTATTACTATCATGATGGTAACTATTACTATCATGATGGTAACTATTACTATCGTGGTGGTGATCATTATCTATCGTGATGGTGATTATTACTGTCTTGATGGTAATAATTATCATCGCAAAATTTGAACCAATAACATAAAGGTCAATATTATGGAAATTATCAGCGAAGATGGTGAATATTAAAAATGAATGATGGTAATCATTACCATAAATTTCTTAGCGTGTAGATCCAAAAGTAATCGAGGTACACAGTTGCGTTTGCAGGTGAACTTGAGGGAATTCTCATAGGGAAAATTGAAACAAAAAACGAACAAAGATATGACCCTAAAGATTTCTGCATCTGCAAAAATGGACCTATTGTAAGCCGTATTTCAGAAACCATAGCTTCGAGACAAAAGTATCTTTGGATTTTCTTCTGCCCCCCGTGTGGAAATTTGCTCGGGAACGCCCGATTTCTAGCCAGCCCCCGGTTGGGCAATCCCCAGTTCAGTTTAACTGGCCAGCCCCCGGACGGGGCATGTTTAGTTGAACTGAAATTGGTATTTACAGCAGCAAAATTGTCTAGCGCCCCGCTAGAAGAACTGGCTTGATCCCGTATAGCCTTTCTGCAGTAGTTCTAACCGGAAAAGGATCGGGAAGTCCCCGAAATATCCGTTACAATGAGTTTTTGATTTTACCATATATCTATGGTCTTCCATTATTGAAGCAATTAATGTAATTTACTGATTCAAGGGTGAACTGATCCCCCGGATCATAAAAGGGATCGCGCGCAGTGCTTTCGTTATAAAAAATTAAAAACTGGAATTTTGCAAATGCTGAAAAATCGACTTTTTCCGTGTTTTTTAAAACTGCAATCGCTGGTACGCGAGAATTTACTGACGAAACAGAATGGAATTATTTTTCACAATTAATTATACTCTAGCGATGCTGAAAAATCGAAAAATGGCCCGATATAATTATATATTATTATATATATTTGTATATATTCATATATAATTATATTCAGGTGCTTTTATGGAAAAAAAAAAAAAAACCTCACCGGGATTTGAACCCAAGTTCGCTCGAATGCTTATTCTTGTCGGACGCTCTACCGACTACGCCAATTTGCTCTTGTCTAATGTGTGTCATATTTTCCTATTTGTCGAAACCTATGATCAAGCTGTCGAAATCAAAGTTAATGGACATTCAATTAAATGAATTTTTTGTTTAACAATAATATAATAATATTGACTCAGTACAATAACGATTTATTATAATCATTGTTATAAATTAATAAGGATAATAAAACTCCACGAAACAAATCCAAAATTCTAATCCCGACTCATCATCAAAAATAAATCCTCATCACCTACATAAGATTAAACATTCTTGACTTCTTGCGAACCAAAATCCTCAAGCAATTAAAAAGTCCTTCGAGGCCTTGGATAATTTCATTTAATTATATTATATAATTTCATACAATTTTATACAAGTCTGTACATAATTCTATATAATTCTATATAAATATATATAAATATATATAATTATATACAATTATATATTGTTAGAATACAGGAGTCATACATTTAAATTCCCGCGTCGCCATCTGCACGCACACCATTCTGTTTCTTATTGTCTACTCAAAATTCAATACATATTCTCTTTCACTCTATTCTGTATTGTGAGTGTCACCTTGTATTTGAACGTTCAGTTGTTAAGTATCTCTTGCTCGGTTAACATATAACTGTATAGGGGAGACCGGGGCAAATTGAACCATGAAAAGTTTAAAGTGATAAAACAATTTATTTTCACAATCAATGCTTTTGTAAATAAGTTTGAGATGAGCTTTGATCTTTAATAAACATTAATCGATTATAAGAATTAGTCATTTCAAGAAAATATTATCATTATAAACAATTATAATGAATAAGTGAAAAAGGTTCAATTTGCCCCAGGACTGGGGTAAATTGAACTTGAGTCGGGGCAAATCGAATTTATACAGAAAAATATTAGAAAATGGTTATTTACTAAATTTAAATTATTTTGTTTAAAATAGTACAATATTCTATTGCAGTTAAATATTAAAATCAGTTCCAAATGTAAAAGAAATTACATCTAATAAATTAATGAAAACTTCTAACCTTTCTTGTGTCAGACAAGCAGGAATTTGAACGATGCGCATCTTTTACGCGCAAGCTCCTTCTAACCATATGCACGGAGAGAAAAGACGTGCAGTCACTGTACGAACGGTAGTGGCGCTGCTGTACCACGAATTCGAGGAGTAGCAACACGCTTTCGGGGCAGCAGCTCTCCCGAAAGTTCGAGGGCTGCTGCAGACGTTACACGAAAAAGTGGGACTCACGCCGTCGGTACAGTGAAAACCCGCCTGCGAGGCAGTCAGTACTCTTTGAGGAGTAGTGGCTCCCCCGAAAGAACGGATAGCGGCGCTACTACAAAAATGACAATGTCTCTCCGTCGCGGGGGACTCACTGCACGTCTTTTCTCTCCGTGTGGGTGTGTTCCTATGTTCACTGCCAGTACCTACTGCAAGCTTATGTCAGAAAGAGAGCTGTATTCACGAACTCACAGGTGCGAGAAAGAAGCGAGAAAAACTCGCAGTGCTGGCAGTGAAAAAAAGAACATAGCCCCTATGTCTCACACACAGTCATTTTGCCCCGACCAATTTGCCCCAAACTATATATTTTCAAAATAATATTTATTTCAACCGATGTAACTAATACTTGCAATATTGCTATAACTGTTGATGAATTATTCAATGATTGCAGAAGTCGATGAAATAAATCTTAATGTAAAAACTTCATCAGAAGTATATGTAAACTAACAATTAAAATCACGAAAATTATGGTTAGAGAGCACCAAAATATTAATTTCGCTTTTTTTCCTCAGGAATACAAAATTTTTAAAACCTATCGACTTCTTTACTATCGCGATGATATGAGACTTCTTCATTTTTATTTTCATGTGTTTACATGTACCCATATCAGAATAATTACAGAAATTCAATTTACCCCAGAGTTCAATTTGCCCCGGTCTCCCCTACACGCTGTACTCAGAACCTATTCATATTCAAATTGTATCACACCTGATTTCGGATGTTCTTATTAAATAAATATATCTTTATTAAAAACGTGTTTATCCTGCGTATTCTCTCAGGTTATGGGCCCAGGTAGTGAAAACGCACAATAAGTTTATCGCGTAAAAACGTGCAGTCGTTTGAATTCGGGTTCGTGTTCGGAACGGTTTTTCTTTTCGTTTGAGATGGCTACGAGTGCTCTGCGCTTAGAGTTGTTATCCAAAGACAACTATGATACTTGGAGCATGCAAGTGGAGGCTCTTCTCACGAAAAATGACTTATGGGACTATGTAACCGGTGTAAATGCGATGCCGTCTGAGGGTTCGGACTCTGGAGTGACGGGTACAAGATGGAGGGATTTTGACAAGAAGGCGAAAGCTGATCTGATTCTGTCGATCCAACCTTCTGAACTCAAACAAATTCGCGGTTGTAACACATCCCGCGATGTATGGTTGAAGCTCGAGTCTGTTTACGCCTCAAAGGGACCGGCACGAAAAGCCGCGTTGTTAAAACAATTGATACTTCAACGATTACAAGATGGCAGCGACGTTAAGGACCATCTTGCGAAGTTCTTCGATGCTGTCGACAAGCTAGAGGCAATGGATGTGCAAATACACGGCGATTTGCTGACGATTATGCTTTTGTATAGTCTTCCATCATCTTATGATAACTTTTGTTGTGCGATAGAGTCTCGCGATGAGTTACCTTCCGCCGAAGTGCTAAAAGTAAAAATCATCGAGGAAAGTGAGGCTCGAAAACAATCGTCGGGCGATGTCGTCGCAGCCATAGCTAGTGGTACCGGTAAGCGTAAGCAACGACCGAGAAGAAACAAGAGAAGCGGGAAGGATGTAAACAATGAAAGTGACATCGTGTGCTACAAGTGCCGTACACCTGGACACAAATCTAACGTTTGCCCTGAAAAGATTTCAAATTCACGGGAAAAGCCGAAGTTATTCGCGAGCATTGCCGAGGCCGTCGTGGATGAGTCGTATCTCATAAGCGACGAAAGTGTACCCGTGTGTTACGCGACTGACAATCGTGACACTGTGAATCGGGCATGGATTTTAGATAGTGGTTGTACAACGCACTTGTGTGGTGATCCCGAACGGTTTCTATGTATTAGTGAGTCTCCGCGCATAAAATTGAATCTCGCGAGCCAAGCGTGTGCGGAAGTCAAAGGCAAGGGTACTGTGCGTGACAATCAAGCGTTGATCGAGTTTAAAGACACCCTGTACGTGCCGGACTTAAGAGCGAATTTAATTTCCGTTGCAAAGATCGCCAACAAAGGGCATGTTGTGACTTTTCGCGGAAGCTGTGCTATTGTGACTGATCAGTGCGGGAAAGTTCTCCTAACGGCCGATCGTAGAGGTGACTTATACTATTTGCGCGAAAGTGTAGAGTGTGCGAACGCCGCTGTTTCTCGCGTTCCCTCCGATCTTCGAAAGTGGCATGAACGGTTCGGCCATTTGAACTTAAGGCCCATCCCTAGTCGCCCACCTCCTTTTGGTCGAAATGTGTTACATTTCGATTATTATCCGAGCCCAGGCGTCGAAACTGCGAAAATAGAGTCTACAGATCGATTTTACATTGTTACGAAATTATCCGAATTTGAATAATTTCGTAACAATGTAAAATCGATCTGTATCCGAATTTGAATAATTTCGTAACAATGTAAAATCGATCTGTAGACTCTATTTTCGCACGAAACGAACATTTTTTTGGACGTATGTGTTCGGAATTGAAATAGAAGTTGCGCTAAGCATCTCTTTTTTGCAGTTTCGACGCCTGGGCTCGGATAATAATCGAAATGTAACACATTTCGACCAAAAGGAGGTGGGCGACTAGGGATGGGCCTTAACGGACTTGATGCGCGTCGTTCGTGACAAAGTTGTGCCCGCGGTTAGTTTTCAAAACGCTGATCAGATACGCGAGTGTGACGTGTGCTTGGAAAGTAAAATGACCAGGCTGCCTTTTCCAAAGAAGCGAGAGCCCTGTAAAGAAAAACTAAAGATTGT
Source organism: Tenthredo livida (assembly GCA_963992785.1). Lineage (NCBI taxonomy): Eukaryota > Metazoa > Arthropoda > Insecta > Hymenoptera > Tenthredinidae > Tenthredo > Tenthredo livida. The sequence continues at coordinate 18,080,130 of OZ023068.1, read as the reverse complement.
GCACTCTGATGTAGTTGGTCCTTTTCGCACGCAGAATGCGAACGGTGCGCGGTGGTTTGTGACATTTATAGACGATTGTACGCGCTGGTGCGAGGTGTATTTCCTAAAGCAGAAAAGTGGCGTTTTTGAGGCCTTCAAACTGTACAAAAACTTTGTAGAAAAGCAGACTGGAAAGCAAATCAAGAGTTTACAATCGGATAACGGAAGAGAATACTGTAAAAATGCAGTGTTTGACGATTATCTGAAAGAATAGGGGATTGAGCGTAGATTGTCTGTTCCTCGCACTCCACAACAAAACGGAGTTGCAGAGCGCAAAAATCGAACTCTTCTGGACATGGCTAGATGTCTGATGGTGCAATCCTCTCTACCCCCGAGTTTTTGGTCCGAAGCCATTGCCACTGCTTGCCATATTCGCAACAGATGCCCAACGAGTAGCTTAAATGGCGGAATTCCATACGAAGTATGGACTGGTGAGTTGCTGAATGTAGATCACCTCAGAACGTTCGGTTCGAAGGTGATGGTTCTTGACAAGGACGTCACGAAGGACAAGATGCAAGAGAGAGCTTTTGAAGGTACTTTCGTTGGATATCCCCGAGACGTTAAAGGTTACCGGGTGTGGGTGCCTGAAACGCACAAGACCATCGTCGCTCGAGATGTTCGTTTCTTGGAAGAAGCCCTCCCTTCGTCACAGAATGCGAATATGTACGCGGAATGGTTCGACCCGATACAAGAAGACATGGACGAAAAATCGCAAGAAGAAGGAAGTCCTCGTCTCGTGGAGTTTTCCCCTCGCCCGCTGAATACGAAGAAACAATCGCAGGGTACACCCAAGACGCCGAAGGCCACTGTACCGGAGCCTGCAGTGAGGAGAGCTCCTGGAAGGCCGAGGCTCATCCGTACTGGAAGCAGAGGGCGACCAAAGAAGTTATATCGATCCTGGCCCACGTCATTACCAAATGAAGAGACTCCCCTCGCGGTTGAGATACCTGATGTGGATACTGACGGAGACGACGATGTATTCGTCGGAGTGGCTGAAGTCGCAATCAGCGACGCCCTAGAAAGTGAGGACTATGAGGAGTGGACGGACGCTATTGAATCTGAAGTTTTAAGCCTCGTGAGAAACGATACCTGGGATGTTGTCCGGAAAGAAGAGGACCAGAGAATCATAGGATGTCGTTTGGTGCTTACAAACAAGCACGGTCCTGATGCACTGAAAAAAAAGTTTGGCTGTGACAGCGAGAATTCTGGCTCCCTGAGCAGGAATCCATTTTCTTTCGACACGTGAACGATTAGTCAGCTATATTCGCGAGACAACTTTGCCTGACGTTGTTCAGTTATTCGAAGAATACCATTTCGCTCTATGAGCTGAACGACGAATATCTTCTGGAGCGATGCAGTGTATAGCGTAGAAACAGTAAAAAAAGAAAAAGTCCCGCTCAGTCAGCGCTAAATGTCCCGCTCGTAGCGAAACGGTATAGCTACCACAGCTATACCAAGCATCGTTACTGCAGCGCTCAAAATATTATCTCTAACAACTGAAAGTATCCTGCTCGGAACCTGATGTATTCCTATAGTAGCAGACATATGAATTCTTGAATGATTTCGCTAATCGAGCGGTACGTATTGCTCATGTGACGATGTGTATTGTTCCAGTGGCGAACTGCTCTCAGCGTAACTTTGCTTCGCTCGATACGCTATACTTTTTTTTCAGTGTGGGATTATCGAGAAAAGAAAGGCTAGACTTGTTGCAAAAGGGTATAGCCAACGCTTTGGTGTGGATTATCACCAAACCTTTGGTCCAGTCGCTGGATTGGAATCCTTACGTATTCTTCTAGCCCTCGCAGTGCACTTCGGATGGAAAATCTGGCAGTTCGATGTGGTCACGGCATACCTGAACGGCTACCTTGAAGAAGAGTTGTACATGAAGGTTCCTGATCTACTAGAGGAAATGCTGAAGCGGATTATTCCCAAACTAAGTGACGAACCGGATGTTAAAGCTCGTGCTATGACTATGCTAAAAGGTGTGAGTGATGGTGGTGATACGTGTCGATTGAAAAGGGCCTTGTACGGTCTGCGCCAGGCCGGTCGCCAGTGGTACGCTAGACTCAGTGAAAAACTAACGAGTTTAGGCCTCACCCCTATAGCGAACGAGCCGTGCTTGTTCTGTTCGGACGAAGACAGTGAAGGTGATATCGTGATGTTGCTCATTTATGTAGACGATATCTTGATTGCTTCACGCGATATAGGACAGATAACTCGAGTCAAGCAAAGCTTGATGGAGGATTTCAAAGTGAAAGATCTCGGACTCGCGAAGTACTGTCTCGGTCTGGAGATAAACCAAGGTGAGTCACAAATTGAACTTTCGCAAACCGGGTTCATATTGGGACTCTTGAAACAATATAACATGGATAAGTGTAACCCGGTAGCTACGCCTTCAGAACTAAATTCGAAACTTGATGATCAAGGTGACGGTGTAGCTCGTGATGAAAAGTGGCCGTATCGCGAGTTAATCGGTGCGCTCATGTATCTATCGGTAGCGACGCGACCGGATATCGCGAATACAGTATCAAGACTTGCTCAATTCGCCAATGAGCCAAAACAGTGTCATTGGCTCGCAGCAAAACGCGTGTTACGCTACCTTGCGGGCTCATATCGGTACGGACTTGTATATACAAAGACTGATGAGGCAATCATCGGTTATTCGGATGCAGATTGGGGTGGTTGCACTATAGATCGGCGTTCATATTCCGGGTACGCGTTTCTTCTAAGCGGTGCGGCGATTACCTGGAAGTCACAAAAACAGCGTACTGTCGCGTTGTCTACAACGGAGGCTGAATATGTTAGCCCATCCGAGGCTGCAAAAGAGGCCATATATTTACGAGCGTTGATGCACGAACTGAGGCTACCTGAGTTTGGAGAGATCGTCATCAACGTTGACAATCGAGGTGCCATATGCCTCGCTAGTGACCTTGTGTTTCATGCTCGCACGAAACACATTGACCTCAAGCATCATTTCGTTCGGGGAGCGGTCAATGACAAGAAGATTGAGCTTGCACATGTACCTACGGAAGACATGGTGGCTGATATCCTAACCAAGGGGCTACCACGTGTCAATCATGTTCGATGCCTCGAAGGATTAGGATTCGATGCTCTGGATTGAGGAATCATCACAGTGTCACGTGCAGCTTGAGAGGGCGTGTTAGAATACAGGAGTCATACATTTAAATTCCCGCGTCGCCATCTGCACGCACACCATTCTGTTTCTTATTGTCTACTCAAAATTCAATACATATTCTCTTTCACTCTATTTTGTATTGTGAGTGTCACCTTGTATTTGAACGTTCAGTTGTTAAGTATCTCTTGCTCGGTTAACATATAACTGTATACACGCTGTACTCAGAACCTATTCATATTCAAATTGTATCACACCTGATTTCGGATGTTCTTATTAAATAAATATATCTTTATTAAAAACGTGTTTATCCTGCGTATTCTCTCATATATAGTTATATATATTCATATATAATTATATATATTCATATATAATTATATATATTCATATATAATTATATATAATTATGTATAGGGGAGCGTGGGGCGAAATGGACCGGCGGGGCAAAATGAACCGCGGGGCAAAATGGACCGCTGAAAAAAGAAAAAATAACCGATTGACGATGAAAAAACTGGAGTATGAATATGAACTTTTTTTCCCCAAGGGGTCCATTTTGCCCCGCGGTTCATTTTGCCCCGCTTGTCCATTTTGCCCCTTCCTCCCTTATTTATATATGATTATATATGATTATATATAATTATACATAATTATATATAATTATATATGAACCTTTTCGCAATGATATATATAATTATATATAATTATGTATATTTATATATGATTATATATGATTATATATAATTATATATAATTATATATAATTATATATAATTATGTATATAATTATATATGATTATATATAGATTATATATAGAATATATATAATTATATATAATTATATATAATCTTTTTTGTAACACATGCATGGGAAGTTCGACTTCGCGCGCCGTAAGCAGTGCGCGAGGCGGCCGATTCCCCAACAAATCCAAAACTGTTGAGTAATGTCGTAAAACTGTTAGGTAATGTTTATTACCTAACGCTAATCCGAGCGAAACGAGCGTAACTATGCGCCATAGAACGAAACTAGTGGTGACTACAATCACGCCCTCAGCTGTCTGAAACATTCAGGTTGGGGTATCGTCACCGCGTGTTGTGTACACGAAGTGCGAACTTCCATACAGTGTTACAAAAAATAGTATACGACACACGTGCGCGTATGTGATCCTCACACTCGTGTTTTTGTCACCCTCGCTTCGCTCGGGCGACAATCTACACTCGTGCGAGAATCACATACTTCGCGCACTTGTATCGTAATCTACTATTTTGATCGGGTGGGCACCGAAATCAATGAAACAAAATGCCCCGCGCAAATTCAGGCGCGATTACGAACACGTACGGCCCAAAACAAGTCCGTTTTGAGTTGAAATAGACAAGTAATGTATGAAAAACGTTTATTTTTTACACTCAGCGATTTTCTATAGGGTTTTTGTGGTGTCCGTGACGCTTCCGAGATGGCGTGGCGCACGAATCTACGACTCGGATCAGTGTTCGATAAATTGGACAGAATCACTGATCTCTATACTATACTGGATGGGGTATCCCGTGTTAAACTTTTGTGCCGAGTTGAAGCCAGGTATCGCGGAGTCAAATGTGTCACGAAAGATGAAAACGGCCGCGTCGCGGCGCTAGTAGTCACTTTGGCCACTTTAGCCTTCTTGGCTCCGATCGCTCCGATCGTTTCGGTGTTTACAATTATCCGTGCAATTATTATCACAATAATTATGGTGAAATGTATCGCTCCTGGGTGTAAATCGGGTTATAAAAATACTTCTGAAAGCGAGAATGAGAAAATACACTTTTTCTCTGTCCTTAAAAACGAAAATTTGATAAAATTATGGCTAAAAGCCATAATGCGGAAAAATTTCACTGTCAAAGCGGCTCAATCTGTGTGTGAAAAACATTTTGACAAAGAAGATATTCTTTTTGAGAGAGCTTTGAAAGGACCAGATGGCACTGTTTTAGGAAAGGTAAGTAATTATTTTTATTCTCTTAAGGGGGTTTCCCAGTCTAGAGCTCTAGAAAGCGTTCATGTTTTTCTAACCGTTGTGCCGTTGGGGGTTGTAGAAGGAAAAAAATGAACAACTAGGTTCTGGAAGTGCGCACCTTAAGCTTTAATTAAAAAAAAAAAGGTTCACAATAATATCAAAATTACGACCTCTATGGCCGTTGACGTCATGGTCTGCAAAAAGCAGCGTCGAAGACGGTAAACACGACTGTAACCGAACGGAGTATCTGAAACCCAAAAACCAGGAGTCATTTTAAAGGTCAAGGTACCATCTAAGCTTCTATGGAACCGATTTTTGATAAACCCAAATTTGGCCAAGTTGCGAATTTTTTAATAAAAAACTCAGATTTCCTCGATTTTTACACGTGTTTGTGCAAGTCAATAATAAACCAAAAGACGGATCGCAAATCCGTTCCATAGAAGCTTAGTTAACATTGGAATGAAAGTGGTGTATAAATTTCAAGTCGATCGGATAAACGGTTCCGTTGGAATCATGTTTACCGTTTAGAAAAAGGTAGTTTCGAGAAAACGAGCTTCAAAGTTTCAGCAGTTCTGTGCAACAGTCTCAGCCCGATTCGCGTGGGCATGCCAACTTACCATGGTTGATCTATTCCCGGACCATATAGGGCACCTTCTTCTGAGATTGCAGCCTCTTCTGCTTCTTTCCGCTGACGTCTGAGAGCTTTTCGTGCTTCTTTCGTAGAATTGGCGACTTGCTGTTCAGCTCTACGAGAACGACGGCGGTCTTCGTCCTCAGCCATCGTATGGGTGTTTCGACCGACGGTTATTCCCAAGACATCCATTATTCGCAGGATACTCGTTGTTCCATCGTTGAACGTACAGACAGCAATATAGGTTGCGATTTCGATGGTTTCCAATCCACTGAAGCTCGTTTTCGGGGCTAATTTCCAAATTTTTGCATTTAAACTTTCATTGGAGTTTTGCGTGAACCCTCCGACACATCTTTCCAAAAGTTCTTTACCACTCAAAGCTTCGTATACAGGTTTTATGGCCTTCGCCACATCAGGATGAAGAGGTGGTTTGTGGTGAAACTCTTCCATTGCTTGTTGGGCTCTCTTCCATTCACACCAAGTGTCTGGACCATTCGGGCAGAAATGGTGCTGTGGCTTGGTGTCGGTCGAAATTTTGTGATAAAAAGTCGCCCATATGGCTTTCCTCATGTCCTCAGCCGAGTCCTTGTGAGCCCGAATGGCTGTTCCATAATAAACAGATAAGTGATATATTCCATAATTCCATAGTTCCATAATAAACAGATAAACAGACAAATAAGAATAAGACGAGCTGTCAGTTTTCCACGTCCCCCGAGACCTTTCTTCTCTTTCTTCAAGTTTCTCAATCGGGTGCCCATCCTCTTCTGTACGTGTCCTACGCACTCTTTTTTCTTCACCTCAATATTTTCATACGGCTTACTCTCGATAATTTTTTTGTATGTCTTGGAATCTCCATCTCCGATGTAAGCTAAGTACCTCACTCCACGGGAAGACTCCGATCTTTGAAACATTTCGAGGACTGCTTCAGGCTCCGTCTTAGCGGCACTTCCTTCGTGATTGGCCTGACATTCGTGTACGTGTTCGTCCAGCCATGTCAGATACGCTTCTGTCCCAACAAACTTGTCCCAATACTGACAGGCACGGCAATAGGCGTTTTTTACAATAACATCCACTACCTTACCAGTCATGTTGCCGATTAAGGATACAACTCCCTGTAAAGAAGAGAACCCCCTTTTTTCTCCAAGTGCCATCCCCTGAAACTACGATTCCCGGCTTCTCCTTGTCACCATAATTTTTTAATTCAACTTCCTGTTGAACAGCCCGGGCCATTGAAGTCTCAGCAACATCTTTAGCCACTTTACAAATATCTGTCACTATGGCATTGTAAGTTTTGTCGCAGACAGGCTTCGGCAAGTCCATAATGCCGCAGAACTTCACGAGACCCAAATGACCGGCCCCCAACATTCTCATGGCTAGTACACTCCGCGTATTTACTTCGTACCGCCATCCTATCGATGGGCCGGATGGTATTACTTTTCGGTCACACTTTGCACATATAAGGTTAAGTTTGAAACCCAATCCTTGGATTTCACTTTCCTCGAAATGTACTGCTGAATGACACCTCTTGCATCTTACATGTGAACTGATTTCACTGAATACATTAGAGAAATGTATGAAACGATATCCGGTATGCGTGTTTTGAGGTACCTCGAATTCTTCACTGAGACGAAGTTTTATATCCGTTCTAGATGCGTTTTGCTGGGGTTCCTGCTGCTCCTTTGATTTCGGCTGACTTCCATTTTTTTTATAGCTCCGGCCCTTGAACTTAGATTTTTTTATCCGTGAAGCACAGAGTGGTGCTTTGCGAGAACCTTTTCTGGCCCCAGGCTTGGGTTTTTCTAGAGCCGGAGGATGAGATTCACTATCAGAAACCATTTTCCGTGTAAAACACCCGTAATCAAACACTTTCTGTACTAATGTAACTGATACTCTCAATAACAGTAGAACAAACGCGCCAAGCTGAGTCAATCCAGTTGCAACTTGTATCGCACCGCGCCGGCTGAATAACATGTCTCGTCCAGTCACAGCATATGCCATGCGAACGAGCCCATTTGCAGCGCTTTACATTTTAGCCCATACCTTTCTCAATTTTTGGAATTTCGAAGTCAGGTACCGATCAAAATGTAGCTAAAAGATCACCCTACAATAATATACCAAAAACAGAAAATCGATTAAAAAAAAATTTCGAGACTGGGAAACCCCCTTAACTCGTACCATTATTATGTATATATGGCTCAAAATCACCAAGGTGGTAAATTCGTGTCTGAGACATTTAAATCATCAAATTTATTTGTTTTCATTAAAATAATGTAGCACAAATTATTCACATTAACTCATTTAAGCAATGCATCAGAAAAATTTGTTGGAATTTATTCATAGAATATACTTTTTTTCATGAACTACCCCCGAAAAGTCATTCCGGGAACGCGTCCCTAAGTAGTAATCCACGGACAACAACAGCTAGAATACATGGTAAAAATTTTTTTTAATGCTTTAAAGGTACTTGTTAACTTAGTTAAATTTATTATAAAATGATATTTATAAGTTCCCGAATCGACACAATATTATTTCGTCCGAAAATTGAATACAAAGTTTGTCTGACAATTTGTGCATCATTTCCGGGAACGCAGACATTTTGTATATATTAATTTTCAGCAAAACGCAACTGATAGCTCTATAGTGGGTTATCATATCAAACACTCAAGTACGGTTGACCAGCGTGGTTTTTTGTGAAAATGTGAAAAATATAAAAGGTCAGCATAGTTTTTCTTGAACTTTTGGCACCGTACATCAATTCAGTGTCATTCCGGGAACGCCAATAATTGTAGGAAAAAAACAAGCAAATGCTTTTTGATACGATATTTCTTGAAGATTAATGTGATATGCTTTATATTAACCTTAAATAATCCCGTTTAAGTGGCCAATACTCATTTTACGCGTATCTTTATGTATAAACGTCATTCCGGGAACGGTCATTCCGGGAACGGTCCCGGATGACATGAGTTCTCGGAATAATCATTGGGTTCCCGGAATGATCATTGTATTGTTAATGATGGTTTCAAGTAGTGCGGTCGTCGAAATTGACTAGTTTTTCATAAATTTATTATGGCATAGTCGCCACATTGAGTATTCATCGAATTATTATATTCATAAACTGATGATTTCCCTGACATGTCCAAAAACAAAATACTACCCAAATTATGAACAAATGGCCAGATATCGATTTTTCAGTTTTAATTGCTTCAAATTCTAGAAAAATCTAGTGGATTGGTTCGATTGCAGTGTGCGATGGCTCATTTTATGCAGAAAACTATTTCCCACAAATTCACCGCGGCAGATTATTTTCTCTGTTAATCGGCAATTCAATATGGTTATTTGTTCATTGAAATCTATATACGTGCAGTCTTGTAAAATTGAATATTCACCGCACCAACATGATGAAAAAAAAGTATCATGGTCGGATTATAGAGAATAGTTTCCTGAAGAAAATAAGCCGTCGTAGACTGTAATCGAACCAATCTACTAGATTTTTTTTTGGGTATTATTTTATTTTAGGACATGTCAGGGAAATCATCAGTTTATGAATATAATAATTCGATGAATACTCAATGTGGCGACTATGCCGTAATAAATTCATGAAAAACTAGTGATTTTTGACGACCATACTACCTTAACGTCTGTAAAGGCGTTATTATAGAATATTTATTTTGCTTTTGGTGTTTTTTTATGAAAATAATATATTATAATATCGTCATTTCGGGAACGATTCGTCATTTCCGGGAACGCTACTAAAAGTCAATTATTAAGCAAAAATCATTTGTTTTTTCATCAAATCACTGATCAATTGAAAATCTACATTTATTTCTTTGCTTTTATACTAAATTGAATGTCCAAAATTATATAAATATTACTTTTTTAAGCGTTCCCGAAATGCCGGTGGCTCATGACTTGTTTTACATAATTACTTTTTTATTCACGTAATTTTTAATTTCCAGCTTGCCCCGTTTGAATATCAATTAAAGATAAGTTGGTCAATGATTAGAACTGGTTTGCAGAACAAAAATATAATAAATTTTTTCAAGAAATTCCAAACTTGAAATTTACCACCTTGGTGATTTTGAGCCGTATATATCTACAGAAGGTTTTGAATTGGAAACTGACATCACTGATATTTTGAATTCGAATATCTGCATACTATCACTCACCGTTTTATTGTTTACAGTTGCAATGTTCGAAATTGGGTTGTTTATAAGCTTTTCATGGAGATAGTTATATTTTTTTCTGCCCATCTTAAAATTAATTGTAACTTCCCCTATGTTCGTTTTTAATGAATACTGAATAGAAGATAAACAGATTTAGGAATTGCTTCATTTCAGAGTCCTTATAAATGTGCTCGATTGAGAAAAGGGGCTTTACCCCAACTGTTTCCTGAATGTCCGTCTTATTTATCAAAGCCTGCTCCGAAGCCAAGAAAATCGCCAGCCAAACGAAAATTAGAAAATAATTTGAAAGAAAAGACAACAATTTTCAAGAAACTAAAAATACAACATAAACCTGAAAGCACAAATACTAGCTTTGACACTGAAGAAAGCACATGTAGTTTTTCAAATAATCCTGCTCCGTATAACCCAGAATCTGTGTTCGCATCAATTTTTCGTTTCGAAGCTGAAATCTCTGCTCCGACCTCGTGGTCTCGACAAAATATTTGTTCCGAATCAATTCGCGCAATTCAGTTCACACAATGGAAAATTAAAAAGAAAGACAATGACATTGAAACAATCTGTACAAAGCAAGTTCTTGTCGATGAAAAGATGAGCTATCGCATTATTGTAATGGGTAGAAAAATTAAAACAGAGGACTTTGGTTTCGAAAGCGATACAGCTCTCACAGCTCAGGATCTTGAAAATATACTAAAAAAGATGGATAATTATCGAATTTGCTCAGGATGCGCAGAAATAGATTCAGATGAAAATATCATAACATCCTTCAGTCATCGAAACAAAGAAGGCTACTTGCGTCACAATCTCTGTCCACTTCTTTTGATAAAAGAGAATAGAGATGAGTCGAAAACCAAAATTACAGACAAATGTAAATTTTGTATGCGTGCAAAGCACACTTTAAACCAAAAACTTATACGTATTCAAAAAAGAAAAGAATACGCAATAAAGTATCTCAAGCTCCATAATCTCAGCCCTAATAGGAGAAAGAAAATCCAAAGTCTGCAAAATCAGTTGAAAGCAGAGACAAGAGCGAGATTAAGAGCTCGGCAGAGAATTTGTATATTAAAGGCAACGATACGGTCTTGTCAAGAGAAAATCGCGAGTACCAACACTGATTCTTTAAATCAAATGTTAGATGGTCAGGAAAATCTCAGTAAGAATGAGCGAACAGCTATTGTAGAAATGTTTGCCGCTGCCAGTAATAGTATACAATTTTTTATCACCCCGGGATCGAAAGTTCGATTGAAATTCAAATACATAATAAAATGTAATATTTCGATGATCGTACGCCGCGCATGCTCCAAATGTTTAGCGCACGCAAACTTGTTTCATTCAACCACGTAACTTAGCAACGAATTATAAATAATATTAACAGAAGTTATTCATCGTGAGTAAATGATCAAATAATTTCGTGTAAGTGAGGATGAATTAAAAATAAATCAAGTAACAATCCTTCATACTATCATCGTGAAAAAAAAAAATAATAAATTCTTTCATTGTCAGTACAACTAAAAATAAAATAAAACAAAATTTGGAGAAGTTGTTAATTTTAACCTGAAAAAAATTCAAAATTAAATAAAAAAATTTAAAATGAGTTCAGATGAATTATCCGAAAACGATGAATTGAGTGAAGAAGAAATAATTCGAAACTTGAACGAAGAAGCCAAAATAATTACGCATGATTTACTTCCTAAAAAATCGAAGGAACGATATGAATTATGTTATAAAGAATTTTTAAATTGGAAAATTAAAAATAAAACTGATTCATTTGACGAGAATGTTTTTTTAGTTCATTTCAACGAGTTGTCAAAAACTCTCTCGCCATCAAATTTGTGGAGTCGATGGTCGATGCTTCGAAGTACAGTCCACCTTAGACATAACATCAATATTAATAATTATTATAATTTAAAAACATTCTTGAAAATTCAAGCAAAAGGTTATAAACCAAAAAAAGCACAAGTTCTTACGCTAACTCAAATTAAAACATTTTTAAACTCATCCGATGATCAGATTTACTTGGCAACAAAAGTAAGTAGTGAAATTTACTTATCATTCGAATAGCTACAATTATAGAATATACAATTATTGGTAAATCAATAATGAAATTTACTAATCCATTTAATATTTACATTCCAGGTTATTCTCATTTTTGGAGTCTGTGGTGCTTTAAGATCTTGCGAATTTTGCGATCTCTCTGTAAAAGATGTTGAGGACACGGAAACACAGTTTATTGTCACGATTAAAGATACAAAAAACTATTATCCCCGTAATTTTGTAATTGGCCAAGAGTTTTACAGCACAGTGAAGAAGTACATTTCACTCAGACCAACCGACATAGAGACACAAAGATTTTTTATTAATTACCAAAAAGGAAAGTGCTTGCGCCAAGTCATTGGAAAAAATAAAATCAGTGAAATACCTAAAATGATTGCCAACTATTTGCGTTTAGAGAATCCTGAACGTTTCACCGGTCATTGTTTTCGTCGTACTGCTGCGACATTACTTGCCAATTCTGGGGCAAATTTGACTGCGATCAAACAGCTTGGAGGATGGAGGTCAAGCACGATAGCGGAAGGATACGTAGAAAATTCATTAGCGAACAGAAGGAAAATTTATAATCAAATTTTAATGTCAGAAGAACCAGTACCATCCACTAGCTACCAAGCTCCATCTGAAGTTCATCCTCATATTGAACTTCTCAGTCCCGAAGCTGAACAAAGCATCTCAGCAGCTGACTCGAAAGAAGAATCGACAACGAATAAAAATTCAACGACATACCAAGAAAAAGAAATTACTGGATCGTCTATAGAAAAGAATCAACTGAGAAAACCTCTTCATAATATCGGAAATTTTGTGTCGAAGAACTGCCAAAAAAGATCAACAGCTAAAAAACATAAACATGAAAGCAAAATAGAAAATGAAATTATTGACTCCTTAACTATGAACTCCCCTTGCGCCACATTTAAAAAGTGTAAGATAAATCAATTAATTATTAACAATAATAAATAAAAAATATATATACGTATACTAAATACTAAAAAACAAACAGACAATAATTATGATGAAGAAATCAAATTCGAAAACTTACAAAAAAAGTTTATTCAACTATGTATAATTATTAATTCTTACTATCAACTATAATTATTTATTAAAAATAATTCTTATTAATTGTGAGTTAAATAAATGTTTATTATGAAAAATTGAATTTCAAATAACGTTATTTTTAGTTAACTCATAATGAATGAATTCGTAAAATTGTATACTCACCACGAGAAAGAAATATAACATATAGGTAGATTAAACAGTGCGATTCTGTGGAATATCACGCGCCTAATACATCGACGATTGGGTTTCATTCATTTCGCGGGAAATAAAAACCAATCGTCGATGTTTAATCTGCTCAATTTAGGCGTTTCCCGGTAGCCTATTCTTAGGCGCGTGATTTTCCACAGAATCGCACTGTATATGTATATATATTAAAAATGAAACAAGTTCGCATGCGTCAAACATTTGGAGCATGCGTACTAATTTATTAAAACATTTGACTGGGAGCGAATGTGCCACTTTCGCCCCTGAAAATAGGGTCCGAAAGCGAACTTTCGATCCCTGGGTGATGAAAAAAGAATTCTAAAAACCGCAGATATTCAGACGATTGGGTTATTCTTTGCTTATTGTTACATATGCGTTCACCTGTTGCGTATCGAATGTTGAGAAATATCAAAATGTTACCCCTGCCTTGTACCAGAACTATTAGAAGGTAATTACGTTTAATTTATATCATATGATAGGTATAATTTTCTTTGATATAGTTCCTTTCTTTCATCTTGAAATCAATTATATCATTGCATGGAGAAAAACACAATTTTAATGACTGGAATGAAAAATAAACTACTCTGTACAAGCATATAATTTTTCAGGTACTTGGCTCCCATTGATACTCCATGTGACTTCGACCATCGATTTTTCAAAGTTCTGCAGAAGCATTTGAATAGTAAACCAGAAATTCGACGTGACGGTCTGATACTGATGGACGAAATGAAGACTCGGAAGAGTTTACTGCTAGACTATACAACCATGAGCTACAAAGGACTTACTGATTTCGGCAACACAAAATCAACAGAAGACGTTACCCAAAATGTGGCTGATTTCGGATTGGTCATTGCCTTCCAACCCCTTGATGATGACTATACCCAACCAATTGCCGTTTTTGCTTTCAAAGGTCCAGTCCATGGCGATGTTCTAGCAAAATTAATTATCGAAGCCATATGTGTCTTGGAGAGAGCTGAAGCAAAGGTGCACGGTGTTATTGCTGATGGGGCAGCAACAAATAGGAGAGCTTGGACCGAAATGGGCTGTAGTGGAATAATGTCATCATTAAAAAATTCGTTCGAACATCCCATTGATGAAAATCGCAAGGTTTTCTTTTTTTCAGATTCGCCTCACCTAATAAAGAATCTTCGAAATCGCTTGGCCAATAATTTTAAATTACAAGTATGTTTGAGCCGTGCTTTGTTATTATTACTGTTGATGCTAACGTTTTAACAAATGTGTTTCATCATTTTGAGGTCCATCCAGATGAAAGTCCGATACAATGGGAATATTTTAAAACTCTCCATGACATTGATAAGCTTCAACCGGGGGGTAACAGGCGGTGTCCAAGAATTACAGATGCCCATATTGACATCGCGAAGAATAGTTTGACTAAAAGGAGAGTCTTTTTTGCAGTTCAAATACATTTCCCCTTTGTATTTCTACAATATTTATCAGCATCAATTATGTATAATTAATCGATAATGTTGATTCATATTTTCGAATTTTTCAGATCCTGAGTAAATCTGTTGCAAGTGGCTTACGTTTTTATAGGAGATATGAAAAGCAATTGGAAAATTGTGAATCAACTGCGAAATTTTGTGAAAAGTTCAATGATTTGTTTGATGCTCTGATTCGGACATCAGCTCAGACAGGATTGCGACTTGGCTGTAACGATTTCAAAGTATTTTGAGACCTGTAAAATAATCGCATGCTTGTTAGGCTACTCCAGGATATCATTTTAGTTTTGTTAATCTTTCCTTAGGTTCTTGAAGACACTCTCAAGTGGTTGGATGAGTGGGAGAAAAGAGTCAATGATAATCTAATTCCTGCGAAATATTTTCTAACAAGTACCACTGCTGAAGGTCTCAGAATGACTATACATTCCACAATAGATTTGGCAACTTATTTGCTCAAAGAGAAAAAATACGATGTAGTACTAACAGGAAAAATCAATCAAGATCCTCTAGAAGTAAGTATGAGTTGTGTCACTCGGTGACAATGTCAAATATACTAGATTAAGGATTAAAATAATTTCTGACCAGGAGATTCCATTTTTCAGAATTTGAACGATCTGCATTTTGAAATGTTATCCTATTCGTTACATTGCTGCTTTTTAAATGTTGTTTACGCGATTGTATATAAAGTTATGGCAGTTGGAAGTGTTATTATTTCATGCCAGATATGCTTGAATGGAGAAAATCAATGATATGAATAAAAACTGCTATTTTTACAGTGACTTATTGGATTCTATCTAATTTATTACATAGATTAGTGACTCCTAATCCCTGTTATTTAATTGTGTTTGTTTAGAGATTCTTTGGTACAGTTCGTCTTGCTGGCGAAACCAATGATCATCCAGCCACTCCCACATTCCTACAGATTTACAAAATCCTCGCATTCTATAGCATCCTCAAACCACCGAAAACTGGAAACTGTAAGATCGATGATGACAGACCTATCGAACCCTTGATTTCCATTTCCGAATTAAAACAAATTTACAAAACTAAGAAGACAGAATCCATCGTTGAAAAAATTAAGGAAAAGTTGAATATCGTCATTAAGAACGAAGATGGTGATTTCTCTGATTTTATACATGCTATAGATCATGATTATGGGCAACCGCATGTTGTGGATTGCTTAATGTATTATGTCACCGGTCAAATCTGTGAGAAGTTGAAAAAAAGAAGCTGTACCGATTGTCGCTCTGCACTATTTTACTCCGAAAACGATACAATAATGGCAAATCATCCAGTTTGTCTGTTAAATACCTTGGATGAAAATAACAATTTCAGTCATCCAAATTTCAAATTATTTCAATTCATCAAAACTATTGAAAAATATTTTATCGTTTATAGCAAGCACAGCGATGTTTTCGACCTAGTCGTGTACGAATTGACAAAGGAGGAATTTTATTTTACCTGTGCCCAACATGGCAAAGACGTTTTAGCCTATGTTATTCATTCTTATTTACAGTATAGAATGCGACAATTCGCTAAAATTTCTTTGGCAGATTCTAAGAAAGCTAATTTACAAAAAAAGAAAGAAGCTAAATTGGCTGTATTTTAATCGGAAAACCTATTACCTATTATTATTTACATTATTTATTACCTATTGTTATATTTTTTCATATACATAGTGATATTTCATAATATAGACATTCTATGTGTGAATACGTGTTTGAATATTTTATGTTCCCTATTCAACTGGTGAAACTTCTTTTAAATTGGAAATATACCAATAATTTCTGTACATCTTTTCATAATTACAAGTGAGTGGATTTATTCTTATTTGTCACCCATCCATATACTGAGGAGGAAAAATAATTTCGAACTGACAATTTCTGTTATTTTGGCAATTTTGGTATTTTTTCTTTATTCTATTCTTGTACTCTTCTCCTGTTTTTCCCATTCTTCTAATGCACTACATGCTTTTGTAGGACAAAGTTACTACTAGCGCCGCCTCGCGGCCGTCGTCAACTTTCGTGACACATTTAATACATTAGAGAGATAGGCCGTTGCACGCATAGACATTGGCGTAACTAGGACTTTTCTCTAGGGGGGGCCTGGCCCCATCATTCAACCCGCTTTACCCGAATATATATTATATGTATTACCAAAACTTGCAATTTTTTTTTTATCTTTCTGGGGTGGGCTTTCAACATTCTGGGGTGGGCCGTGCCCCCCCCCCGGGCCCCCCCGTAGTTACGCCAATGCGCATAGAGATATATAATAGAGTAAGTATCCCGTGAGCGGTTTTGAAGCAGTTCTCTGAAGGACAGAAGATGTTAATTCTCCCGTCCTCTCTGTCGCTCTTCCCATGGAATGGGGGTCACGGGAGAGCTAGCTGCGCGCGCCTGCTCATATATCTCTATGGAGCAGGCGCGCGCAGCTAGCTCTCCCGTGACCCCCACTCCATGGGAAGAGCGACAATAAGGACGGGAGAATTAACATCTTCTGTCCTTCAGAGAACTGCTTCAAAACCGCTCACGGGACGCTTACTCTATTATATATCTCTATGGTTGCACGGGGCTGGTTGAAGCGGTGCGGCGGCCATTTTGCTTGTAGTAGATTTGTCAAATTTACCGGGAAATTCGAATGATACCGCAAACAGATGTGCAGAACACGGTGCAAATTTATTGAAAATTAGATATTATTATAAAAATGTTTCCATCTTGAGATTGAAATGAAGTTGAAATTACATTTTTATCAAAGATTTATTCAGAATATATGAAATACATAAAGTGGATACTATAGCAATTCATGACCAAAAATTATTTATATTGAGAATTCGTTGAAGCAACGAAAATAGCTTCACTAAAGAACAAAAGTTTTTTCCAAATGTATAAAATATATTTCTGACAAATGCAGAAATATTGCAAATATCATATGGGATAGGTAAATTCGGATTACAGTCACTAGGAATGACTTAATAAAGTATTCATAGGCTAGAAAAAAGTGGGTCCTAAATTAATCTCCTCCAACCACACTTGGACGGTCTTCGGATCTTTCAGAGGAAACTTATAAAATAATGAATACGGCGTGCAAGTATTCATTCATTCAAAATTAGGTCTAAACAAGTCAACATAACCTCGCGATTGTATAGATGACTTATTTGTGTAATGTTCTTTCTTCCACCCCACCCTTTTCGCCACAATATTTGCACACCAGCACCGGCAGATTTTTATTTTACTTGTCTGCAATAGCACCACTGACACTTTTTTTTATTCTTGATCCAGCATGTAAACATACTACAGTCTACATAACCTAACAATCACTCGCGAACAATTCGATTATGGGCGCCGCCATATTCTTCTTTCTTTTTTCTTATTCGCTATCTACATAGAACTTATATTCCTGGAAGGGGAATAGCTCATTTGCGCAATGAGCGGCAGACTGACGCCAACATGTTGAGACAGAGATATATCTCTCTCTCCTTTCCTAACGTGCAGTCCCCTCTCCACGCATACCCCTCGCCAGAATAGTATCGCACGAAGATTGATAGGTTAGGGTTAGCGTAAAGTTGTAATTCATTATGTATCATAGAAATAGTTAAGTTATACATTTACTGACAACGGTTATAAATTAATATGCTATTCAAAATTATCATCCAAGCAAACAATCTGACAATGGTTATTCGTGGTTAACGTTATAGGTTAGGAATGACTACGACTAGGGCGGTGCGCGCCTGCGTGGAAAGAAAAGCCGCCGCGTTAAGAAAGGAGAAAGAGATATATCTCTGTCTCAACATGTTGGCGTCAGCCCGACGGGTCCTATTCCCCTTCCAGTAATATAAGTTCTATGGCGCCTACGGTAGATGGCCTTTCAATATGGTTGACCGCGCTAACGACAGATGGCGCGCGCTATACGCCTTGTTGTATTACTATTTATATAGGCCGTGTCTCAATTGGTAAGAGCAGTACACTTACCCTTACCCTCGTACACTAAACGTAATGGATTCTGAGCCGGATGTGTTCGACAATCGAAGAAACAGCCAATCGGCGCTCTGGATTTTTGTAGTCCAGAGCGCTGATTGGCTGTTTCTTCTATCTAGATTACACATCCGGCTCAGAATCCATTACGTTGAGTGTACACTTGTGACATCACAAGTGTAGTTCCGATTTGTAAGGATAGAGTGCATGGGGCATAGGGTGCAAGTCATGGAGTAGAAGGAGACATAACTCCCTATACGCGCTGTACTGAAAAAGTGGCACGAATTTTTCACGTAATAGATGGCGCTGTTAGCAAGGAACCAAAGCGGACTTCCTGTGAGTGGGAAGTAGAGATCACTGGAGTGGGAAAATTTACCATACAGTCAGTGACGTCATATGATGCCTTGGAGTGCGCGCGCAAGCGTTTTGCAGGAAGTTCGGCACAGTGTGTGGCGTCATAACACCTTCGCTCCATGCCCACTACGCGGCGCATTAGAAGAAGTTCTATCTCACTAACGCTATACTGGACTATGCTTCCATATATATTGTAACTTTCTGCATATGTTTCACCAGCTGAAAGCTGGTGAAATTATGCTAGTTCGCGTGAGTTCTTTGTCACGGGTTATGATATTTGGAGCTCCTCTGGGAAAAGTTGAAAAAACCCTTAATTTACCCTAATGCAGACTCGGATAGATTTTTCACTACCAGAGCTGCTTCCCTACGGATCTGGGATATGTCAAATTCCCCAGACAGCGATAGGTGCTATAGAGCTACCGTGCTGTTGAATTTGACTCACCGATACCGTTTTAATCAGATCTGGGATATGTCTCACTCACCAGACGAAGGTAGGTGCTATAGAGCTACCGTTGCTGGTGAGATCAACGCACCGATACTGATATCTAGCTAATGATTTTAAGTTGACTGAAAAAATTAAAGAAATTATTAAAAGAAAACAATTTATAAGAAAATAGAAACAAAGATCAGATTCCTGATAAATTGATGGTCATTAGACCGTTCTCTATTTATTTAACAAAAAGAAATATTGTTCTATAGAACCTTGTTTTAACAAAAATCGTAATACAAAAGAAAAATAATAGAAATGAAAATGTTAACATAAAATAAAATGTGAGTTTTTCGAATCTTTGAAACCTAACCTAACTTATTTCTATCGCGCGCTGCACTATGTGCCGGACTATGTGATTGTTTTCTGTTTGCTGAATTTATTGTTTTAATAGTGCCGCTTTGGCTAAACTATTCAATTTGATTGATTCTACTCGATGGTATAATTCCCGCTTTGGAAATTATCCAAAAAAAAAAAATAATTATTAAATTTTTACTTGTGGCCGCTTTGGCTCTTGCTATGCTCAAATAAGAGGTTATAATTGTGAAGCTAAATGGATATGTGAGACGGTACGCCGCTATGGCATGAGTCCGCTCATGAGCCGTGTGACGGTCGCCTTTTATATTCGTAATGACGTCACATCTGATGTTCTTGCTATGCGTGAGCTAGCTTGCGCGCTACTGCGCTGCTCTATACAGTGACATGTTGGCGTGTGCGTGTATTGCCTATGGCTTATACTAAGGATACGTTACATTGCCCTCTTTTTATCAACGGGTGTGCGGTTGTGAGCTTCTTCTGTGATGCACCGGCAAGTAAGTTGATAAAACCTTAAGATCTTGTGCAGGTTGCGCCTTATTTTCTTTTTATAGTTGTTACATCCAAGTATTAAATTGTCATGTCCGAGAAAAGTTTTTTGTTATGTCCGAGGTTTTTTGGTTATGTCATGTCCGAGTTTTCTTTTTTGTTTTAGTCCCTATCCATTGCCAGAGGATCATCGATGTCGAATTCCCCCATGAAATCCGGTAGCTCGTCCTCCAAAGATAATAAAATAGGCACAGGGATATCGAGAGAAAGATCTGAAGTTAAATCATCTGGACCCAGGATCGGTAAGTCGAAGTCACTGGCAAAGGACAGCGGTGATGGAATGTGCAGTCGGGCCCCGAGATCTTCATCTGCTGCATCGGTCTCGACCTTTGGTACCCCGAAATTGATTGGAGGTTGATGTTTTATCTCGGCGTCCAGATCAATAGCAGCCAATGCTATTGGTCCAAACGTCCTGAACATCTCGACTTTATGTTTGTGTGCAGCCTTTTCCTCCTCCGTCCTCTCCTTCATATCGATCCTTGCCAATTTCCATGTAATGTTGTTTGGGTTTTCCTCGTGTAACTTTTCCTTCTTCTTCTTTACCTCTTCCTCCTTTCCTTCTTCTCGTGCTGTTTTTATAGCTGGGGTACTCCCCTTAGCTACCTTCTTCGATTTTTCTTTTTTTGTTTGCGTACCCCTTCCGGTTCTATGTATCCCGTTTCCATTAATAAAACGTCCGGATGGACTTAGCGTTTTATATAAATTATTGTTAGCGTCGTGACAATCTATGTCTCCTTCCACTACTTGTATACTCTTTTCTGGCATCGTTGAATAACCGTATTTCGAGAAATCCATTGCGAGTACTGTACTCGAATTCTAATTTCGTCATGATTTATATATTCCTGGTAATCCTCTTTAGCGGATTATCTCAATACTTTTATTCTTATTTCTAGTCTAAATTCCGGCTAATCACAAGGTATTTTCAATCGTTGATTCAAACTGATTCTAAATATAGTTTCATCATATTTACATGGAAACGTCCCCTTTCTAATCCTGTCTTTATATTCTCTAGGATGTATGTAGCCTCTCCTATTTGTTGGCTTATAATATAGGGTCCTTCATATAATGGAAAGAATTTAGCCATCTTTTTATTACCACTGTCCGACACATTTAGTGCTCTTATTAAAACCTTATCACCTACCTTAAATCTAGATAATTTGTGGCTAGAATTAAACCTATCGGCTCTTCTTTTACCGTTTTTCTTTATATTCTTTTCCACTAAGTGGAGTTTGACATCATATGGAATATCTTTAATTTTTGGATTAATCCAATCTGCCCAAAATCTGGTTGGTCTACTTTTTAATTGGACCTCGCAAGGAGCGAATCCAGTACCATCATGGCACACTTCATTTATACAAGTTTCAATAACTCTAATCCAGTTAATCCACTGTGTATGATTGTCTGTCAGGAAGGTACGAAAAAATCTACCAATTTCCCTATTTACTCGTTCGACAATATTTCCTTGAGGATGCCTGATTGACGAGAAAATTAATATAATGTTTTCATCTTTTAGTTTATTTATCCATTGGGATGAAGTGAATTGTGTGCCATGATCGCACTGGATTCGCTTCGGCTTCCCTAATTCTGGAATATAATCCCTGAAAATGCAAGTAATTGTGGACTGCGCGTTCGCCGACCTCAAAGGATACAGCTTGACGTATTTGCTAAATGCATCGATCGTTACCAGGAGCCATTTATAGTTACCTTTACTGGCTGGTAGTGGTCCTAAAAAATCTATGGACACCAGATCCCCTACTCCTTTCGGAACTATGTTTTGCATTGTTGCATATGAATAACGGTTTGGCACCTTACATCGTTGACACTTGTCGCATTTCGCAATTATTTGTCGCACTCTTTTTGCTAATTTTGGATAATAAAAACCCTCTCTAAGTAGTTTATGACATTTCGATGCACCTACGTGGCCGTATGCCTCGTGACACTCGTCTATAAGATCTTTGAGCAAACCCTCGGGTATGTAAGCTTTATAATCGCCCTCTGGATTTTTATGATATAAAATGTTATTCTCTACGATGAGGTTTTTATTTCTATTTAAACTTTCTGGTTGCATTAACTCGCAAACCTTTTTATCCTGCTTTTGAAATTTCCAAAAGACTTTTAAATTTTCTTTTAAATCATTTTTTATTTCTTTTGCTAATGCTGCTACGTTAAATTCTACAATTTCAGATGCTACTTCTTTTATTTCAGGTGGATTTCTGCTAAGGATGTCAGCAACTATATTTTCCGTTCCTTTGATATGCTCAATTTCAAAATTGTATGCTTGGATAAACAGAGCCCATCGAGCTAGCCTGGAGCTTATAAGTTTACATGAAAACAAAAAGGTTAAAGCGTGATGATCTGTGCGTACTGTTAGTTTTGCACCTATGATATATGATCTGAATTTTCCTAAAGCAAAAACTATAGCCATTAACTCTTTCTCGCTTGTAAAATAATTAAGCTCTGCCCCTTTCATGGTTCTGCTTGCCAATCCCACAATTTGCTTCTCGTTCTCGTCAGACACCTGATATAAAACTGCGCCTACTGCAAAATTGCTAGCATCGCACTCTAAATAGTAACGTTTGCTTGGATCGGGGTGATGCAATATCATTTTTTCACAAAAAATGTCCTTAACTAGATTAAACTGTCTGTTCATTTCCTCGGTCCAATCCCACTTGGCACCTTTTCTTATCAAAGCTAATAAGGGAAACGTTGCGTCTGAGTAGTCTTTTGTAAATTTATTATAATAATTTGTAAGGCCTAAAAATCCTTTTAACTGTTTTACGTTTTTCGGCGTTGGAAAATGTTTAATCGCCTCGATTTTCTCTGGTTGAGGTCTAATACCTGTCTTTGTTATTTTATGACCTAAAAAGTCTACTTCTTCTCGAAAGAATTTCGATTTTTTAAAGTTTATCGTCATGTTATATTTCCTAAAAGTCTCGAATAAAACTTTAAGGTGGGCCAAGTGAGATTGGACAGAGTCAGAACAGCACAGGATGTCGTCTACGAAATTTATCGTAAACTGCTCTGTATTTTTTAAAACTAGATCTAATGCTCTGACTAGGCTCGCCAAACTCGTATTTAACCCATATGGTGTGACAGTAAAATGGTACGTTTTGCCCTCATGCATAAATGCAGTATATTTTCGTGAATCGCGATGGAGTGGAATTTGCCAGAAACTAGCAGTCAGGTCGAGACTTGACATGTAGGTATTGTTATTACACCTCTGAAATAAGACCTCAGTTGATTGAGCACAATCATGGTCAGGTATTATTAGCTTATTTATGAAACGTGCATCGAGCACCAATCGGATTTCTCCAGATTTTTTTTCCACGACCACTAAAGGATTAACGTATTCGCTATAAGATCTTTCAATTACGCCAATTTTTAGCATTTTTTCTATTTCGAGATTTACCTTTTCCCTATGGATCATTGGGATCGGGTAGGATCGTCTGACAAAAGGCCTATCTTCATAGATCTTTATCTTATGCTCATAAATTGCTACTCGACCGGGTATTTTACTAAAAATGTCGTTATACTCGTTTAATAGGTCGGAAAAAATCTCTATTTCAGCTTTGTTTAATACCTGACATTCAGTGAGTTTCTCTTCAACCTCATCACTGGTCAAATTATATTGTGTCATGTCGTCTTCCTGGTTTGCTATTTCGTCTTCTACAAAATCAATATTAGCTATCTGATCAGTTTGCAATATATCGGTTTTATATAACTCCACCGAGCAGTACCCTGGTGACAATTCTAATCTTAGCCTTTCTGTTCTTAAGTCAAGATCGGCTTTCCATTTATGGAGTGTGTCTATCCCAATAATAACTTCCCTCCTTAGACCGCTAATAATGAGGAAATTAATTTTATCAAACAATTCATTTACTTTAACTTTGGCAAATATTTGTTCCTTTATTCTCGTTGGCTTGCCCCCTATTACTCCAAAAATCTGAGTATTTACGACAGGTAGCCGCTCACATTTTGAAAGAGAAATTTTATTTCGATCATAAAAATCTTGTGAAATACAACTTATTTGGCTGCCTGTATCTATAAGAGCTTGCACTGTAATATTTTCAATAATTAAACGAATCTCTGGACATTGTTTGTTAACCTTTTCTACCTCCTCATCCTCAGCTAATAAGTAATTGGCTGGGTCTTCGAATAAATTATCATCTTGAATTGACTTTTTTAAATTTGCCGCGGAGATAATTAGATCACGCTGTGTCGGAACTGTAATATCCAGTTTCGGCACAGCGCCATCTAGTTTTCCGGACTTGATTCTAATATCGTATCGATTTCTGTTTCATCGATCTTACTTTCCGTGATACATTGGACTTTAGCATTTGTCCAATTTTCTGACTTGTTGTGGACATAATCGCTTTGTCCAGGTCGACGTTGCGTATCAGGTTTGTCTGATGAGTCGCGATTCTGGAATGGCTTTGATCCCTGGTTATTATTTGTTCGCCATGAAAGAGGTTTGTTTTTCTCTTCGTAAACTCGGCTAGTCGATGGACCCTGTTTATTAAACATTAATTGATTTGCTGATCTACGTGAGGCGTTAGATCGGCCCCCTGTCTGCATTTCATCTAAAAATGTAAGAAGTGCATCTATTTCCGAGATATTCCGGCATCTAGCAGCCTCAACCACGTGCTCATCAAAATGTCTAATAAGTGATCGTACTATTTCTTCCTCAGGCACTCGAGGATTTAATCCTGCGGCAGCAGCGAATTTACGGTTGGCATATTCCGACCAAGTGATTTTAGAGTCTACGATGTAAAAGCCAAACTCTAAATCTTTTCTAATCTCTCTTTGGATTTCGACACCCCAGAACCTAGCAGTGAATTTTGACTTAAATGCATCCCAGTCATTTATGACGTCGCGACGCGCAGTCCACCAGTCCTTGGCATCTCCGGTGAGACTTTGACCTAGCAATTGAAGTCTTAAATCCTCATCGGCTCCTAAAAATGTGAAATATTCTTCGATTTCTCTAATGTACACCATGGGTTTTTCCCAGGCTTTTCCCGAATATGTGGGTAATTTTAATTGCTTTGTAATAAATCTAAGTGGGTCTTGACTACTACTACCAATGGGACCTGTCGCCCTAGTTTTTAATCTTTTTAAGTCTGCGTCTAACCCTATTTTTAGACTTTCGTGTTTATGATTTATATCCTTTATCTTTTCATTTATGATTCGATCTCTCTCTTTAATTTTACTATTCAAGACTTCGAGATCACTATCATGTTCTGTTCTTATAGTTGATTCTACTCTACTTATTTTATCGTTGCAATTACTAAAATCAGTGTCCCATTTATCTAACACTATATTGACTTTGGTTTCCATGTCGTCAATTCTTTTTTTGCTTTTAGCAGTTGTCTCGTCTAACTTCTTACTGATTTTATTCTCAAATACTACTTGCGCTTCTATATTAGTCATATGGAAATTGTTAATTGTTCTTTCCATTTGAGCAAATCTATTTTCCATTTTCTTTTCCATCCGCTCATTGGTCTTTTCTAGAGAAAGCAAGGTAGCTGCTATTGCTGCTAAAGACTCATTGTGATCACGGCTTGGACTCTCAACGTGACTTAATATGCTGTTATTTGCCGTAGAAGTATCTGACTCATGGAAACCAGTGTCTCTATTCGTTGGTCCGGGCTGACCTACAATTTTATCGCCCTGTTTATCAGGAACCTGATCCTTTCTTTCCATTTTCCTATATTTTTGATGCTTTGTATGAAATAAATGAAGCTAAGAAATGATTTTAAGTGAATTTGACTTTGTAGTCCTGAAATTGCCCCAAAACAAGTGAATTTAAGTTTAACAATGAATCTACTATGAATTTATGAAATTAAATGAATTTAATTTTATTTGAGGAGCCCCACGTTGGGCGCCAAATGTAACTTTCTGCATATGTTTCACCAGCTGAAAGCTGGTGAAATTATGCTAGTTCGCGTGAGTTCTTTGTCACGGGTTATGATATTTGGAGCTCCTCTGGGAAAAGTTGAAAAAACCCTTAATTTACCCTAATGCAGACTCGGATAGATTTTTCACTACCAGAGCTGCTTCCCTACGGATCTGGGATATGTCAAATTCCCCAGACAGCGATAGGTGCTATAGAGCTACCGTGCTGTTGAATTTGACTCACCGATACCGTTTTAATCAGATCTGGGATATGTCTCACTCACCAGACGAAGGTAGGTGCTATAGAGCTACCGTTGCTGGTGAGATCAACGCACCGATACTGATATCTAGCTAATGATTTTAAGTTGACTGAAAAAATTAAAGAAATTATTAAAAGAAAACAATTTATAAGAAAATAGAAACAAAGATCAGATTCCTGATAAATTGATGGTCATTAGACCGTTCTCTATTTATTTAACAAAAAGAAATATTGTTCTATAGAACCTTGTTTTAACAAAAATCGTAATACAAAAGAAAAATAATAGAAATGAAAATGTTAACATAAAATAAAATGTGAGTTTTTCGAATCTTTGAAACCTAACCTAACTTATTTCTATCGCGCGCTGCACTATGTGCCGGACTATGTGATTGTTTTCTGTTTGCTGAATTTATTGTTTTAATAGTGCCGCTTTGGCTAAACTATTCAATTTGATTGATTCTACTCGATGGTATAATTCCCGCTTTGGAAATTATCCAAAAAAAAAAAATAATTATTAAATTTTTACTTGTGGCCGCTTTGGCTCTTGCTATGCTCAAATAAGAGGTTATAATTGTGAAGCTAAATGGATATGTGAGACGGTACGCCGCTATGGCATGAGTCCGCTCATGAGCCGTGTGACGGTCGCCTTTTATATTCGTAATGACGTCACATCTGATGTTCTTGCTATGCGTGAGCTAGCTTGCGCGCTACTGCGCTGCTCTATACAGTGACATGTTGGCGTGTGCGTGTATTGCCTATGGCTTATACTAAGGATACGTTACAATATACTAGCTGCTAGTTCCTTCTCATGTCCATTGGACAACATGCGCGTCTAGGGCACGGTGTGTTCGGCTCAGCCCTACTGACGAGTCCTGCCGAGCACACCCGGACGAAACGCAAACTCATAAAGAAGGTTCGATTCCTTCGACACGTGGTTCGATCCCACGTGATCACAGAAGTTGATTCCTTCAATTGGTGACCCCGACGTGATGCTTCACAACACGGTCTCGGCTAAACAAACGTTCATGTACTCATAACATAAACGTATATGCCTCGAGTCTTGCTCTCACGTTTAAATTCTGAGTTTCTGACCTTCCACCTCTCACATCTCACAGATGTCAAAAAGACAATAATATTCTCTCTGGGACACCCTATGAAGAATGTTATTCGACTTTCGACTATCTCGTTCGATACTCCTAGACATCATATCGTTGTCACTAGGAGGAGAGTGATGTGGCGTCATAACACCTTCGCTCCATGCCCACTACGCGGCGCATTAGAAGAAGTTCTATCTCACTAACGCTATACTGGACTATGCTTCCATATATATACTAGCTGCTAGTTCCTTCTCATGTCCATTGGACAACATGCGCGTCTAGGGCACGGTGTGTTCGGCTCAGCCCTACTGACGAGTCCTGCCGAGCACACCCGGACGAAACGCAAACTCATAAAGAAGGTTCGATTCCTTCGACACGTGGTTCGATCCCACGTGATCACAGAAGTTGATTCCTTCAAGTGTATCCGCCCCAGTGCCATCTATAGCGTAAACCACATTTTACTTTGAAGATAGGTCTCCTTCGACTCCATGGTGCAAGTGTACGACGCAACAGTGCTGCCAATGTGCGGGTGATTACCCGAAATGCGGGTAATGTTAGGATTGGCAACACTGCTATTAACTGCTATTTTGTTTTCGTTTCGATTTGTAAACACATCTACACGTGGGTTTCGTTGTGAATTATCTGCTTCGAGAGAATATAAGAAATGGCGAATTTACCAGTTTTTAATTGTAAGTTTATTTGACCCAATATTTATGTATATGTAACATTATTATTCTAATATGGAAATAGTTCGTAAAATTTTTGCTAATACAATGTAACCTGAATAAACCATATTAATCATATCATGAAGAGGATCCTGAAGGTGGTTACTATCATTAACTTCTTTTTTAGGGAAACCTGATGGAATTGTACACTTAATTGAGAAAAGGTCATCGCTCGATTATTTATTCTCTGGTAATCGGGGCTCAAGCACAAATGCGTGGAAAGCCGTTGCCGAAAACTTGGCATGTGGCCCAACAGCATACCAATGTAAAAAGAAGTGGGAGAACCTCCAAGCAAAATATAAAACAATTGTGGATCCTCCAACGGGTGTTGGGCTCGAAGAGCAAACGCATGGAGCCCATGGGTGGCCTTATTTCGACTCAATGAATAGGTTCATGTCCAATCGTCATACGATAAAACCACCCTTCATCATACAATCTTCTGCGCAGAGTCGATCATCCTCAGTTGTCAGTCAACGTGGGCAGATCACCAGTACTGCCCTATCAATGGACTCTTCAAGTGTATCGACGGACTATTTTGATCCATCAATAGATGAAACGTCCTCCTCGCTCTCTCCATCCTCTGCTACAAAACTCACCCTAACTTCGCCTCCCTACAGTTCGACGCTATCCAGACAGCCGCCATCCTACAATCAACCTTATTCTGCTCAACATTGTCCCTCCGACCTTCAGGATTCTTTGTCGAACTCTAACGAATCTTCTTGCTATACATCTACGCCTTCCTGCTCATCATTTGAACCTTTCCAATCATACGTAAATCATTATGAGCAAAGCAGTTCGTCATCCAGCTGTTCCACTTACAACAGTGCGCAAAGTCCGAATCGTCAAGAACACTGTGAGGTAGTAAAACCGCCAATTAAAAAAAGGCGTGTGGCATCTAAAAATAAGGACTCACTAGCAGAACTTGTTACTATCATAAAGGAAGATACACTCGATCAACAACGCCAACGGGAAGAGGCAAGGAGGATAGAACTAGATCTTCTGGAGATGCTTCGAGAATTTCTCGCTAAGAAATAAATATATATGTACGTACTTTTAAAAATAAGTTCTCAGTTACCTGAAGTAGCGACTCATATCATTATTTAAGTTAGATTTATTATAAAAGTCTATTACAATAAGATAGTAACAAGGAAAATAAGTACTCAAAGTTACCTGAAGTTAGTTAGCTATTCGTATTATTATTTGAGTTTGATTTATTATAAAAGTCTGTTACAATAAGATAGTAACATGGAAAATAAGTACTCAAAGTTACCTGGGCAGCGATTCTCGATCTTTTCGCGTTACCCAGGTAGCAAAATTCAATAAGTCATCCAAAAGCTATCTAAAGGATGCCTAATGTCCATCTGGAAGTTAACTATAAGTTAACAAGTGTCTGAAAGATAACTTATAGTTAACAAGTGTTTGAAAGGTAACTTATAGTTAACTCCCAGACGGACATTAGGCATCCTTTAGATAGCTTTTGGATGACTTATTGAATTTTGCTACCTGGGTAGTTAACGCCGGTCGTTAACGTGTAGTTAACGACCTTTCGTTTGTTTTGAAAACATTTGATTTTGTTTGTTAAAAGGTCGTTACTACACGTTAACGACCGGCGTTAACTAACGCCAAAAGAACGAGAATCGCTGCCCTGAAGTAGCTATGCGTATTATTATTTAAGTTCGATTTATTAAAAAAGATGCAATTCAAAAAATCCTCCGTTAAGTTGTAAATGATAGTAGTCTCTATATACAGAAAAAAAATTCAATCTTATACTATGAAAATGTAGACGCGAGGAACCTTTTGCAGAAACTTTCCTTCGCTGCGCTGCAAGGTTCTGCAAAAGGTTCCCTGCGCCTACACTTTCATGGCAGGAGATTGAATTTTTTCCTATACATAGATAGAGAGGATAAAAAATATATCGGGTATAGACGGTCGTGTAGACAAATTAAAGAATTTTATTTGACGTTTCGGTCAGAGCATGGCCGACCATCATCAGACTGTGAACAATTACAATTGAAAATCACAAACTGCAATTTATGAAACAGTAATATAGAAATAAATCTAGAAATAGCTATCACTCCAAGAGCAATAATCAGAAATCTCTGTTACGATGTAGATGACTAGGAATATTCCACAATTATTATAAAAACATGTGATCAACACAGAAATATCTCTATAATCTATAATCTCTATAATCTCTAAATATAAATATAATCGAAATACAATAGAGTCATTAATATAACCTAAAAATATTGACTAATATTGGTGTTAAAACCAAGGATTGATTTGTAATCATTGGATAACGTAAAGGTGGGGGTAGCTTACCGAAACAGACTTCTAATTGCGCTTAAGATGTTTATAGTTTGACGCTCAGTGGAGAAGTGAAGTAGTACGGAAGTTACAAGGTGATCTACGATTGACATATCGACCATACGATCAATATGTCAAATCGTGAGGCAAAAATCGATACCTAAAAGGCGGCAAAATTTGAAAAACGGAAAAAACCCCGTCACCTTTACGTCATCCAACAGTCACACAAACAACGGCCCATATAAGTTGCTAAAATTATCAATATCCGATCTTTTATTTACGGTGTCATTCCTGAGAATGTGTATCATTTCCTTTAAAGTGCGATGGTAAAGATTGGATTCGCTAGTGAGAATTTTAGTGAGGCTTTCGGAACAAATCCAGAAGATTCTTAGTAAGCACAACATCAAAGTGGTACATAAAAATAGTAATTCAACTGGAAACCTTTTCTCTCGACTCAAAGATCAAGTTCCGTTATTTGATAAATCATGTGTTGTCTATCAGATTCCATGCCTAGGTTGCAACAAATGCTATATAGGGCAAACATCGCAACACCTTCAAAAACGTCTGTACGGACATAAGTACAATATAAAATGCAAAGATATAGAGAAATCGGCCTTGGCTTACCATAGCTTGTCACTAGGACACAAGTTTGATTTTGACCAGTCTAAAATTCTCACTAGCGAATCCAATCTTTACCATCGCACTTTAAAGGAAATGATACACATTCTCAGGAATGACACCGTAAATAAAAGATCGGATATTGATAATTTTAGCAACTTATATGGGCCGTTGTTTGTGTGACTGTTGGATGACGTAAAGGTGACGGGGTTTTTTCCGTTTTTCAAATTTTGCCGCCTTTTAGGTATCGATTTTTGCCTCACGATTTGACATATTGATCGTATGGTCGATATGTCAATCGTAGATCACCTTGAGTAGATGGGTAAGGCGGGTTCTGGACCAAATCTAGGTCAAATATTTGGTCCAGAAACCCCCCGTGTTCTGATTGGTCGAAGCCCCCCCTCCCACTCGCTGCGAGGACGTCCCCCTAACGGTAATCTATAATTTCACAATTTTAAGGACGTCCTCCTAACGGTAATCGATGATTTCGCAATTATAACGGAATATTTCGCAATTTTAATGGGATAAGGGCCGCCTCCTGTACGTATATGTCAATTTTGTAAAACGCAAGTACCGCCCCCTATAGTAACGGTAATTTCGCAAGGGGGGGTCGTGTCTGAATTTATGCGACCTGATTTCTGAATTTCTGAATTTCTGAATTTCTGAATTATGCGACCTGATCTCTGAAATGATGCGATCTGATATCTGAAATGCTGCAAACCCCCCTCGATCGACGCGAGCTCGATCGATGCTGGCTTCGTGTTGTCTGAATCGTTGTCAAGACCTACTTTACCCGTGAGCGCGCGCGCGCTCTTACCGACCGTCGAGTGAGAACATAACCTCCCTGAAAAAACCATACCGACGATTTTTTTCGTTATAGTTTCGAACGTTCTGTTTGCTATGTATTGGTGGCCCTGAAAAGGGCCGATTTGATGGCCCTGAAAAAGGATCGATTTGTATGCCTCTACTCGACCGCCTTGACGAAATCCTCTCTGAAACACACATATTCTAATATCAAAAAAACTGAAGGATTGTAATATTAACAACTGAACAACATTCCTATAATATCAATAACTTTACGACATATGTATTCGAAATTATATATATATATATTACCTTACGCGGA
Source organism: Tenthredo livida (assembly GCA_963992785.1). Classification (NCBI taxonomy): domain Eukaryota; kingdom Metazoa; phylum Arthropoda; class Insecta; order Hymenoptera; family Tenthredinidae; genus Tenthredo; species Tenthredo livida. The sequence goes on along the minus strand of OZ023068.1, from coordinate 18,047,692 downwards.
TTCGTAACCTTCATCGTCTCCAGAATACAAGAAATTGAACCACATAGCCCCCAACTCTGGACCGTCCTCATCTTCTGAATCCGAGTCCAACTCTGGACCGTCCTCATCTTCTGAATCCGAGTCCAACTCTGGACCGTCCTCATCTTCTGAATCCGAGTCGGTGAATATCTCTACCTCCGGAACAAAATCATCATCATCGAAATTCTGGTATCCGATGTCGTATTCTTCTGCTACAACGTGGAGGAGGTAGCGATACGCCACCGACTCGTACAGCCATAGATCTCTACAATCCACGTGGATCAGTGTATCAATTGGCCAGCATTCATTGTCTCTGTTCTCCATACCTGTACAAAGAATATTATTTTCAAACTATGGTAAATGGAAGGAACTTGAATAGGAAGAGTTGACGTTCGATATCGCATGGTTATCGAAAAAATAAATAAATACAAAATAAAAAACAAAGATGAATGATAAACAATGATATAAAATAGCAATCTGTAGTAATTCGAAATACTTACTTTTTTATTATTGTAAGATTTTCTCTCTAAGAAGGATTCGTCAGCACTAAAATCAGAAATTCAATAAAATTAAAAATCACTGTATTCCACCGAACCACTTAGAAACATGCAAATTCATAATTCTTTTTCAATCTGAATGAACTAACTGTATTCTCTTTCAACTTGCCTTTATACCGTTTACGGTGCGAATGAGATCACCATGCACCCTTCGGGGTAGTGTGCACGCTCCCAAAAGTCATACACCAATACATTTGAATATATATGTATATATACTTACTTTCGAAGTATTCATCACATATATAATTTTCGAATTATCCATCACATATGCACTCGAGTAGAACGTTCCCCCTATAGCTTATAGTTAGATAATCTAGGAAGAAAATAAGCGTATGCCAAGCTATATATATATATAACACTTGAGTATTCTAAACAATACGAGTTCGCGTTATCTTGAGCGAGTCACAACAATTTTTACGAGTGGCTTAACGTTTGAATTCTATAGAGACATGCGAATATTAACGATACAATACCTACATATTTTATGTATTACTAACGGTATTAAAATCCACATGAACTGAATCCCCTTTAATTACCACGTAAAGAAAGAATGTAGAGCGGACGAAACTTTTACGAAATAAGTTCATCGAATGGTAAGTTTTTCCAGGAATAGAGGAACACGTACGCACACACATTTGATTTCACCTCCTATAAAACGGCGTTTTTCGTAACGTTTTTCAGTTATTCGAATTTTAGTCGTGCAAGAAGGTGAACACTCTTGAGAAGCTTCGTCTATCTTATCTGCAAAAATGGCTTCTGAAAATATAAACAAAGTTTGCCGCATGGATGACTTCTTACCTACGAAGAAAATATCAGAGCTGGAGGTTGGGAAAGATTATAAAGTTTCATCGTTCAAATCTGTTACCACCAAATACGGGCCAAAAACCATGGTGGAGATCGAGGATAGTTTTATGATGTTTCTGCCAAGCAGAATATCAAAGGCATTCGACGATAACAAGGATCAGTTACAAGTACATGAAACTGCTGCTGCGGAAAATCGTCTACGCTTACGGTACCTCGGTGGACAATACAACCAGTGTGAATTTCTTTACTTGTAAAAATTATTATTACATATTTTTTACTATACTGATTTCTTGAAAGTCGAGGTGTTCAAACAATGGGTTTAATATTATATTTAAAATAAAATTTTATTGTGCATATCAAAAAGTTATTCTCCCTCAACTTTTCATTTATTTACACCGAAGTGAGATATAAACGCAGAAATGGATGCTCAATCGTGTTTGAAGTTAATTAACATTGTAGAAAGTGCTTATAAATTGTTGCACGGTGCGCCACCTCATCAAATCGAGCGATGGAAAAATTTGTGTAATCGTAATATCAGACTCTTGAATAAAATATTGCGAACAGTTACTCTTTCCGTTGGAGAAAGACACAGAATCGTCACAACAGTTTCCATACTTCAATCGTTGGGTGAGAAATTCAAGAACAAACAACGAAGTGGTCAAGGTATCGGAACATCGAGGAGAAGGATAAAAGACAGAGTTCAGTGGAAGGACTTGGAATCAGTATTTAAAGGTCGAATACGTACCGGTGTTATAATCAATCTACGCCACAAAGATCTGAGATCTTTTTTGCAGGATTCGAAAACCTTGGCTGTTGTACGATTGAAGAATTCTCTACAGCAAGGAGGTAATCTGAAAGTGAACGGTATACTGGCTTGCAAGTTTTCCATCCTGAAAAATTCTGAAACTGTCGAGGAAATGAAATTTTTCAACACAAAAAATGAAGTTATCCTTCCGGCCACGGATATTAAGAGATGGTTCGATGAGAATTTGATCGATCGTCTCCTGGTGAAAGTCGAGGATTTTCAAGAGCAGGACTCGGGTTGGACATTAATCGAAATTGTTAATCTAATGATTAATATTAATCGGTACGAGCCGCTACGTGGAGGTTTATCTACCTACGTGGATCTACCTCTGGATATACAGAAGAAGAAGGCTGTGGTGAACGTCAAGAACAGCGATGAATTCTGCTTTCTGTGGGCCATCGTTGCAGCTCTTCATCCCACAGATCATCATGTTGATCGAACAAGTTCTTACCCTGATCACAGCACGATATTCAACTGTGAGGGTATCAAGTTTCCTATAACTTTGAAAGATATTTCTAAATTTGAACGAATCAATTGTCTAGCAATCAACGTTTACGGTATGGAAACCGAATCGAGAAGACCTAGTGAAATAGTACCCCTCTATTTGAGTAAAAATAAGACAGATAAACCTACAATCCACCTTATTGCTATAGATAGTTGCATAGAAATCAATGGTCAGCAGGTTTTTCACTTTGCTTGGATCAAAAATTTATCTAGATTGTTGAGTTCACAACTGTCGAAGCATAAAAGCACGATATTTCTGTGTGATAGATGCCTGTGTCATTTCCAAGTTCAAGCCTCGTACGAAAGACATAAACAAGACTGTGAAAATATAAACAAGTGTAAGATGATATTACCGAAAGAAGAAGATAAGATTTTAAGTTTTAGAAACTATAGATACAAGGAGTTTGTACCGTTCGTCGTATACGCTGATATAGAGTGTATCCTCGAGCCGACGGAGAATGAAACCTTGTATGAAAAGCATATTCCACATAGTACAGCGTACTATCTACACTGTGCCTTCGACGATTCTCTATCAAAATTTGAAATTAAACGTAATCCCGATTGTATTCAATGGTTCGTTAGCGAATTACAAAAATTAGCAGAATTAACAAATTTTTACCTGAAAAGAAACGTACCGATGCAACTCACTAGTGAGGAAATACAAGATATTGATAATACTAAAACATGTCATATTTGTGAAAAACCATTCACTCCAACGGATGAAAAACATCGTGATCATTGTCATTTCACAGGCAAGTACCGCGGTGTGGCGCATCCGGGCTGTAATTTAAATTATAAATCTTCGCATATTATTCCAGTAGTTTTTCACAATCTGTCCGGCTATGATTCACACTTCTTAATCAAAGCTTTAGCTACACAGTTCGACGGTCAATTGAGTCTTCTTCCCGTCAATAAAGAACGGTACATTTCCTTTACGAAAAAGATTCAAGATACAAATGTAAGCCTACGATTCATTGATTCGTGTCGGTTTATGGCAAGTAGTTTAGACAAACTGGCATCATATCTGAATAATAATGATAAAACAATTGTTCGAAGGTTGTGTAATAGTGCAGAGGAATTCGAGCTGCTTACGAGAAAGGGGGTATTTCCCTACGAATATATAGATAGTTGGGTAAAGCTTGATGAGAAAAAATTACCAGCGATTGAAAAATTCTATTCAAAATTGAACGATACCAACGTCTCGGAAGTGAATTATCAACATGCAATGAAAGTCTGGGGTACGTTTAATATTGATACGCTGGGCGAATACTCTGATTTATATTTGAAAACGGATGTTCTACTCCTAGCGGATATTTTTGAAAATTTTCGTCGTAACTGTCATTCTACGTATAGTCTGGATCCTCTGCACTATTACACCGCTCCTGGACTCGCCTTCGACGCAATGCTCAAGTCCACGTGTGTTGAGCTAGAACTCCTCACCGATGTGGAGATGCTCTTGTTTATCCAAAAGGGGATTCGGGGTGGTGTAGCTCAGTGCTCGAACCGGCACGCTGAGAGTAACAATAGATATATGGGTAAGGACTTTGATGCCAGTAAAGAGGAATCCTACCTCATGTACTTCGATGTAAACAATCTGTACGGTGGAGCGATGAGTCAGTGTTTACCTCGTGGATCTTTCCAGTGGGAATACGAGTCGATTAATGTTTGTAATATTCCCGATGATTCACATGTAGGATACATTCTTGAGGTGGACTTGGAGCATCCTTTGGAGCTTCACGAAACACACAAGGACCTACCTCTTTGCCCCGAACACTATACACCCTCGCACAGTAAAAATTCTAAATTAATGACTACTCTTTTCCCGAAAAAGAAATACGTTGTTCACTACCAGAATTTGAAACAATATGTAAGTCTGGGAATGAAATTAGCGAAAATTCATAGAATCTTGAAATTTGAACAATCTCCATGGTTGAAACCGTACATAGATCTGAATACTGATTTGAGAAAAAAGTCCAATAACGAGTTTGAGAAGAATTTCTTTAAATTGATGAATAACGCGGTATTCGGTAAGACTATGGAGAACGTAAGAAAGCAAAAAGATGTTAAATTAGTGACACAGTGGGAGGGGAGGTACGGAGCGAAAGCACTCATCGCAAAACCGAATTTTCATAGCTGTACCATATTTGATAATGACATAGTAATTGTCGAGCTCAGTAGGGTTAAAATACACTTTAATAAACCTATTTACGCTGGATTTTCCATCCTCGATCTGTCCAAGATTTTTATCTACGACTTTCACTACAACTACGTTAAACATACCTTTGCTGATCGATCAAAGTTATTGTACACGGATACAGATAGTCTCCTGTATCACTTCACTGTTCCCGACATATACGAATACATCAAACGTGATTCTCATAAATTTGATACATCCGATTACCCGCTCGATAATATCTATGGAATCCCATTAGCGAATAAGAAAGTGGTAGGTTTAATGAAGGATGAATGTAATGGAAAGATTATGAAAGAATTTGTAGGATTACGAGCGAAATTGTACACTTTTAAAATTTTTGAGGAGGATAAAGAGCAAAAGCGAGCAAAAGGTATTAAGGCAGCGACGTTGAGAACAATCATGTTCGATGATTACAAAAAGTGTCTCATGCAACATCAGAATTTAGTTAAACCTCAGTACCTCATTAGGAGTAAGAAACATGAGGTTCATACCGTATTACAAAAGAAAATAGCACTCAGTTGGTGCGATGATAAAAGGGTTATTCTTCCCAACACTACCGATACCGTACCATGGGGTTATTGTAAATGAATAAAAACATGTATTACATATTTATGTATATCTTTATTGAATAAAAATTACATATCCGCTTTATTTATCCAGCTGTTGTGTGAATTATCAAAACCTAACCATTTTACAAACAGTTTACTTCCACGCTCTCGCAGCACTTTCTCCACCAGGTAAACATCAGGGTGTTTGACTTCGGAGAGTTCCTCTTCGTAGAAGCCACCTTCGATCGGTTGATTCTGATAGTCGACGAGTTTGTATGTGACAGGATCAGTATTCTTTATCTTACTTATGGTAAATATTTCGGTTGTCCAGTTGGGTGTGTAACCTTTGTCAAACGTATGTTTATTCCTACTAACTCGAACTTTATCACCGAGCTTGAACTTCTTCTTCCGTGTTTGATTAACTTGAAATTTCCCGTATACGTTGCGCAGGAGAATCTTTTCGTTTTGAGCTGTAACCTCACTCGGTTTCATTCCAATTGTACGATGCTTGGTGTTGTTGTAAGTTAGCATCAGATCCGGTACAATATCTAGCCACTTATAATTTCCTCGGAGAGAAAAACGCTTCCACATGTTACTTTTCAGCGTACGATTGAAACGCTCGCAGATCGAGGCTTTCAGGTTGCTGAAGGTTGAATATAGCGTAATGCCGTGTCGTTGTAGCAGAGCCTTGAACTCGGTGTTGTAAAATTCTTTGCCGCGATCAACGTGCAATTTTTTCGGTACGCGACCCTCCTTGAAAACAGAGTTCATAGCATTTGTCACATCCTTTCCACTCTTGGTCTTGATCGGTACTGCCCAGGCGAATTTCGAAAAAATATCTATGATCGTCAGTAGGTATTTGTAGCCATTGTTGTATTTCGCGTAAGCAATCATATCCACGAGATCAGCCTGCCAGGTCTCGTCTATTCCTCGCATGATAACGCGGCGACGCGGATAATTCCTTCGTGCAGGCTTATGAAGTTCCTCCACCAACGTTAGCTTTTTGTCTTCCATCCTCCAGTCTGGTCAAACGCTCATCCAATTGCACTATTATTCCAGAATTATGAACTGCCAAGTCTTGTCCGTTTTTGTTTTCTGCTTCGAGACGTTTCAGAGTTGCGTTCACGCTCGATTCCAGGCTTCTTATCATAAAATTGGTTTCACTATCGTTGATTTTCTCCGATGTTGTCAGCTTCTCTTCCAGTTGCGTAATGAGTTGAGAATGGTGAGTGGCAAGGTTTTCGAGAGATTCGATCCTCCTACCGATATTTGCCACGTCGTTTCGCAAAGATGATGTGACTTGGTGTAAGAGTTGAGCTTCTTGCCGTACAGCGCTTTGCACCACTCTCATGGAGGCTGCATCATTTTCTTCCACAGGATCCGCAAGGTTACTTAATCTCTTGTTATCCATATCGTATTGCCCGTCGAGAGTCTTTTTGAAACCGTAACCGGGAGGACCGCGGTTTCCCGACAGCCTACCACCCTTCGCCCTCGTCAATTGCCTACCAAACACGTCCACGCTCATTTTAAAACTGAGCCCTGCCAATTCTTGGAGAAGTCTAATATACAATTCCAGCCTCACGCAACTCCTCAATGATGGAAATAATCTCATTGGAGTGACTCGTGTTACCGGCCGCCTGGGACGCGTAGAGCAATCGAAGTCGTTCGACTAGCTCATTGGGATCGTCCCAGTACACGTAATCCATTCGACTCTTCTTACCTGCGACGATTTTGAGACGCGGTAAGGCTTCACCCTTCTTCTTCTTCTTCTGTCCCACAGAGGTGGGAATTTGAGAAATAATTTTTCTGAATTTATCGCTATTCTCAGAACGAATAGCCGTATCACTGCGGTAAAACTTTCGATGCGCGTTTGTGTTGACCACGATTTTATTGTAATTCTCCAAATCTGTCCGGCTCACTATGGTGTCACTGGGTGATTTTTTGAACAGTAGTTCGAGTAAGCCTGGTGTTGATTGATAACTCATGCTTCCAATATGAATGATATCCTTGTCAAAAGTCACTTTAGAATCTCCAACCCAGAGAACGTTATTCTTCAATCTACGAACACCGTACGAAGTATCCAAGTCTCTCGCTGCGTTTGTTTCGAACATTTGGAGATACGTTTGGCACAAATCGTTGCCAACGGTAGAAGATTCATGCTTCGAGGGGGTAACCGGTTCATTCTCGTCGGAGGATTCTTCGTCAGCCGTTACAAAAGAGTCCTCCTCAGACTCCCTCTTAGTCTTTTTTCGCGGGAATTCCAGTTTCGTAGGTGTCTCTTCAATTTCGCTCTTGATGGTCTCCTGTTTCAGCGACTGATTCACCAGCTGCTGAAGAGGTTTTGTTATAGGTTTAAAAACTTCAATCATAGCCTTTTCGTTGGTATCCCGGCCCATCTTCAACATTTTATGCTTGCGTCGTATAGCATCGCTCGCCTCCGCAATTTGATGCAGCACATCTTTCTGTTGATGCAAATCAGCACTCTGCATGTTGATGCTTCTAAGTTCGATTTATAACTGCTGTCGTCACAACGCTTGCCTCATATTTATGGTTACGAAGCAGTCAAAACCCTTGCGATACCTACCCCCGTTGAGATCGCTATCTTTATCGATCATAACGAAACCATGTTTATTATCGCTCCAACAGGCTGAGCACAGGTCCCTGAACTGCGCAAAGGACATATCCGTGTTGACGTGATCATCGTATATATGTTTCAAATTCATTTCATCTTGTCGGAAGAGTATCAGCATATTAGCATTGTCACGTACGAGGTGTTTGGGAATACGAGCATAAGTCTGACAAAGATAGAAACAGTCGACCGCGTTGTGTCTCCCCATACAAAAGAAGGCTCTGATGTTATCCTGTTTTTCGCAGGCTACGTCATCGAAAATCATGAGAGAGTTCGGTCGCGCGTCTTCCGGTCTGATCACTTGCTCGTGTTCGCTGAACGGAAAATATCCAACACCCTTGATCGAATCGAGGAGCCTTTTGAGAAACTGGTACTTGGGCTGATTGAGCGATTTTGAATAAGCGTAGATATTTGCAAATTTTAGACCATTGGGATGTGTGATCAGAGATAAGAGGGTATTGGTCTTGCCGCAATTGGATGGTCCGCAAATCACTGCGCGCACGCTATTCGGTAGTAGCGGACCGTGACGTTTACCCCGTTCCTTCACATTCGTTTGTGTCAGTTTGTCGAAATTGATCACCGGTAACTTGGTACTTTGCTCCTTGAACTTCATGATGCTTAACCCAAGACGAGGGGTGCAACCAAAAGACCACTTTCCGCTGATGTATCTTGACTGTCTCCAAAAACTATAAATACTCGCTATTTATAGGATTTTGAGTCAGTTGTGTCGGAACCATGATCGTACACAAACGTAAAGGAGAACGCAAGCGACCGAGGGGAAAAGGTCTCGTCAACAGAATCATCAACAAGCTTCCCATTGAATTGCATATACCGAGCTACCAGTACTGCGGACCTGGCACCAAATTAGCGAAGAGACTCGCGCGCGGTGATCCGGGCATCAATCCTCTAGACGCTGCGTGCAAGGAACACGACATCGCTTACTCGAAAGAACGAGATAATCTTGCTGCTCGACACGAGGCGGACAAAGTACTCGCGGAGAAGGCCTGGCACCGCGTGCTCGCCAAAGACGCGAGCGTTACGGAAAAGGCAGCCGCCTGGGGTGTAACCAACGCAATGAAAGTGAAAAGGAAATTAGGTATGGGGATACGGGAGAAAAGCTCCACGAGGAAAAAATCTTGCGACAAGAAAAAAATCTCATTGAAACAAATAGTAAAGGCGGCAAGAGCTTCCATGGGATCGAACAGTACCAACCCCGTCAAGTCGGCTCTCACAGGGGCACGCGAAGCTGTCAAAAACGCGGGTGGTAGGAACAAGGTGAAAACTCCACGCATTCTCCCTGTACCAAAAAAAATTGGAGGTTTCCTACCCTTTCTCATACCTCTATTAGCCGGTTTGAGTGCTACCGGAGCTCTAGCAGGTGGGGCAGCTGGTATTGCAAAAGCTGTGAATGAGGCAAGCGCAGCAAAACGTGAATTAAATGAGCGGCAACGTCACAACGAGACAATGGAGGCGATCGCTTTGGGAAAGGGGTTGTACCTGAAACCCTACAAAAAAGGTTTAGGTCTTCAGTTGAATCCAAAAAACACGTAAGGCTACCACACCGAGCACTCACCGATTTCGATCTGCTGAAGTACGCTGAGATTATGAAAATTCCGGGGTTTCGCGGAGTGTACATGAGAAACGGAATGCCGAAAGGTGGACCGAGAAAGTACGAAGCTGCCATAGTGAATCTTGACAATAAAGAAGGTCCTGGCACACACTGGGTTGCGTACAGAAAGAAGAACAACAAAGTCATTTACTTTGACAGCTTTGGTGATTTACAACCACCCAAAGATCTCATGACATACCTCGGTGGTGGTAGCATTGTAATGTATAATCATAAAAAATATCAAGACTATGATACGGTGGTGTGCGGACATCTGTGCCTCAAATTCCTCAGCGGACTGCTATAAAACGCTTTCCTCCGTCACGCAAAACATCAGTTGAGCGCGGATCATCATGGGTGATTCTTTTACGTTAACACTATCGGGCACGTCATCCGTACTAGAAGCCTACTATTTCCCACCCATCGAGCTATCACCGTTCAAAAATTACACGTTAGGACTCGTCGAGTTGCTAACCTTCAACTCGATTCCCAACATCGATGAGGATAACAACAAGCTTCACATCGATGGGATTGAAGTTATAACCATACCCACCGGAAGCTACGAAATTGAAGACATAAAGAGTTATGTGCAAAAAGTATTAGCCGATCGTGACGTCTCCATCGACCTACGAGCAAACAACAATACGCTGTGTAGCGAAATCAAGTGCAATCGTAAGATAAATTTTGAACCCTCCGACTCTATCGGTCGACTATTGGGTTTCACTCCACGCACCCTTGAAGCAGATGTCACACATACATCTGACTTGCCTGTAGCCATTCTCAAGGTTAACTCCCTACGAGTCGAGTGCAACGTCACTACGGGTGCGTACCTCAACGGACAACAAGTGCACACCATTCACGAGTTTTTCCCCGTCGTCCCACCTGGATATAAGATCATCGAAGTACCATCGAACGTCATTTACCTTCCGATCACCGTTCAAGCAATAGATCATCTTCAGCTCAGACTAGTCGATCAAGACGGAAGATTGGTTAATTTCCAAGGTGAAGTGGTAACGATAAGACTGCACGTGAAATCGTAATGGGTATCGTTTTTGAAACTAAAGTCGGCCGGAGTTATAAAATAGAACCGGCATGTCGGGGGACGAGCAGTCGTCGCACACCTTCCGGAGAGCTCAGACGTCAAAACATCAAGTTCCTGAAGAGTCTGGGGCTCAGAGTTATTCGAAAAAGATAAACCGGAAAGTAAGAGTACAATTCTGCTGTCTTACAATCGTCTGCTTTGCACCATGGAGGAGATCCTAACGATACAAAAACCAATTGTGTTTGACGAGTCCGTCGCACACTACGAGACTCATGCGCATCAACCCTTCGCATCAACGAGCTTCGAAAACAACGATGAAATTCGGATCGCCGTTCAACATCAAGATTTATGTCTGTTACCGAGTAGGAGCTCGCTGCACGTATACGGTAGATTGACCAAGGCCGATGGGCGAACTCCGGTCACTGCCACAAAGTTAGTCAACAATACCATCTGTCATCTGTTTGAGGATATACGCTACGAGCTGAATGCTGTTGAGATCGACCGAAATAAGAACGTCGGTATCACAACCCTCATGAAGAATTACATATCGCAAAGTCCTAGCCAAAGGTCTCTGCGAGAGAATGCCGGTTGGATCGACAACGACAATGAAATAGTTGATGAGAACGGTTACTTCGATATCTCCATACCGCTGAGTTGGTTGCTGGGTTTCGCTGAGGACTATCGCCGAATAATCGTCAATGCCAAGCACGAGTTGATTCTTACAAGGACAAACACCGACACGAATGCCATTATACAGACAACCGCCGATGGTACTGTGGAACAGTTTAAAATTTCACTACTCAAACTCGAGTGGATGATTCCGTACATCAGGGTCTCCGATCAACGAAAAATCCAGTCGCTGAACTATATTGCCAAAGACGCCCCCATCCCTATCAGTTACCGCTCGTGGGAATTATACGAGTATCCACTACTGCCCGCTACCTCGAAGCATGTCTGGGTCGTGAAAACCTCCACCCAGCTGGAAAAACCTCGATACGTTGTGGTAGGCTTTCAGACGGATCGAAAAAATAATGCCGCTAAGAACGCAAGTCATTTCGATCACTGCAGCATCCGAGATGTGAAGCTCTTTCTCAACTCGCAGAGTTATCCCTACGGAAACCTAAATCTCGATGTTGCTCGCAACCAGTACGCTCTGCTCTACGATATGTATGCAAACTTCCAGACATCGTACTACGCCAAGGATCCCGAACCATTATTGAGCAGGAACGAATTTTTAAAATACGCACCGCTCATCGTCATCGATTGTTCGAAGCAAAACGATTCCCTGAAATCCGGACCCGTGGACATTCGCCTCGAATTCGAGTCAACGTATCCCTTTCCGCCGCAAACCTCAGTCTATTGTATGATTTTACACGATCGTATTATTGAGTACAACCCAATCAGTGGTGGTGTAAAGAAATTAACTTGAGGAAAACTATGTCATCCTACGTTTTTTATGATTCTATAATCTATAATTCACAAAATAACTGTACATTACCCTATTTTATGAAAAACTGTACTTTACTATGATTAAAAAAAATTTATAAAAAAGATGTTTATTTTATTGCACAATATCCGTTTCGCAGTTTCAGCTATGTGTACGGTAGCCGTTAAGAGGGGATATACGATATAAAAGTGAGGTTGAAAACTTTTTGAAATTAGTTAACGCTCGATTTTTCTGAAATCCACATCGTACCAGTCTAGCGAAAATAAGTTGTTACAATGGAGATGATACTGGATGTACAAGGTTTCCGACATCCTATCAACGAATTCGTACTGAAAGAACTCGCTGCAATCACCATTCAAGCGTATGAGACAGGCGAGCAAGGCCTGACGCGCATTCTTTTCAAACCGCCGTGTGCTTGGAAAATCTTATCTACCAAATGTAGAGCTGTCAACGCTTGGTTGACGCGGAATCATCATGGAATACCATGGAATGCCGGCATTATGTCTTACGACAAGGTGCAGGAAGTTGTACGAAGAGTTGTCGAGCATGTAAGTTATATCTACGTCAAGGGAAAGGAGAAGAAAGAGTGGATTAAGAAAATCATCAACGACGAGTCCAAGCCTGTCATCGATTTAGAAGAATTGGACTGTCCAAGTTTTCGATGGATGAGAGACTACGAGGTGCTTCATTGGCACGAGGACTGGCACGGAAACCTTCCCAAATATCATTGCGCCTTTGAAAACGTACAGCGATTGAAAACTTGGTATTTGAAGGAGTGTAAACCATCACTTCATAAATCATTGATCATGTCCATTGAAGTAGGGGGTTTGAAACGAATGAAGGCTGAAGACATCGCCTATTTGACCAAAGATTTCATTCTTATTTACGGCTCGAGTATCATGGATGAGGTGTGGGACAAACTATCGGAGGCTATGAAGAAGGATGTAGATATCGCAAACTGTCGGAGATGTCAAATACATTACGGATCGCAAAGCGGAGAATTCGATGAGCCTCCTCCCATGATCGGAGACTGCTCTCAATGTCAAATGATTCAATAAATTTATGCTCTTTGTAATTTGTGTGTTATCTGATTTAAAGAATAAAAGAATTCACTGTAAAATTTTACAGTCTTCATAAATTATTTTTAATTCCTCCCCGTAGCTTATTTGACTCCTTAGCCGTTGTATTGCGCTAGCTTAGTTGAACGCTAGTTTTTGATATTCAATATGTTTACAAAACACTGAGGTTTAGATAACAATTTCGTTTCAGCATCGGAGACTAAGCCGATGATTACTTCGAGGTATTGAATTTTATAGCTGCACATTAGTTTTAGGAAGTCGCATACTCATGAAGGGTTACGTACCGAGTTCATTCGCGTCTTAGAGTTTGTGGGTGCAGGATCGCTACAGTTGCTAGTTAAAAAAAGTTTTTTGAAAAAATCTTGTGAATATTCGCGGAGAAAAATGTGTAAGTATCATTGTGAATTTTGTGATTTAGTGAAAATAGTTCTTTGGTGTTATTCAGGTGTTTGATTTTTTCTGGTTTATTACAGCACTTCCGAATATCTTTATAACACCGTATACAAAGCAGGTGTTAGCGTTGATAGACGGGTGGGCGATACCCCTCGAGAAAACGTGGACCCTGCGAGAGGCCGCGTTGCGCGCGGTTTTCACCACCCATGCACGGTGCTTCAGGACCCTCAAGTTTAAGGCAAACACCTTGGATTCGGGGCTCTACTGTGAGGGTTGTGTGGTGAAGCTGCCTGGACCGTGGACAGTTGACAGGGAGCATAATATTCTCCCAATTAATCAGCCACCACCGCTATTTTTCTGCGAACAATGCGGTGCAGCATTGATAAAGATTAATTGGGAGAAATGTCTTTGCTGTCACGCAGCGTTCGATATGATCCAGGCAGCCGAGAAGAGTTACCATTACGATGGAGAGGGGCACCTGAAGCCGCGAGTTCCAGTTGCCGAGACAATTCTGCAAAACCCCGTCGATTTGGCGGGAGTTATTGCTATGGTCCTGGATGACCAAGGTAAGGACTCTCAACTAATTAGCATACACTAAACATTTACCTACTCCGTGTGATTTAAAAGTATTTTTTGTTCATTTTATCAATTAAATATCATTGATTCATGTTTCTAGAAGAAAGAACTAACGAACTCTCGGCCGGGTTAGCTGGAATCATCGAGACGGCATTAAACGACGATCAAGGTAAGAGCTCTCAACTAATTAGCAATCACTAAATTTTATGCACTAAATTTATCTACTCTGTGCAATTTAACAGTATTTTTTGTTCATTCTATCAATTAAAAATATCATTAATTTATTTCTCTAGAAGCTGCTGCTGCCGCTGCCGCTGAGAATTTGTCTACCTTAGTGACAGAAGCTGATGCTGCTGCTGCCACAACTGCGTTGAAGCCAAAAAAGACACCACTCAAGAAGAGGAAGCGGCAAGCTCCTAAATAATCGAAAAACCAATCGGTCCTTTCAGAACCATCAAATCGGCCCTTTTCAGGGCCACCAATACATAGCAAACAGAACGTTCGAAACTATAACGAAAAAAATCGTCGGTATGGTTTTTTCAGGGAGGTTATGTTCTCACTCGACGGTCGGTAAGAGCGCGCGCGCGCTCACGGGTAAAGTAGGTCTTGACAACGATTCAGACAACACGAAGCCAGCATCGATCGAGCTCGCGTCGATCGAGGGGGGCTTGCAGCATTTCAGATATCAGATCGCATCATTTCAGAGATCAGGTCGCATAATTCAGAAATTCAGAAATTCAGAAATTCAGAAATCAGGTCGCATAAATTCAGACACGACCCCCCCTTGCGAAATTACCGTTACTATAGGGGGCGGTACTTGCGTTTTACAAAATTGACATATACGTACAGGAGGCGGCCCTTATCCCATTAAAATTGCGAAATATTCCGTTATAATTGCGAAATCATCGATTACCGTTAGGAGGACGTCCTTAAAATTGTGAAATTATAGATTACCGTTAGGGGGACGTCCTCGCAGCGAGTGGGAGGGGGGGCTTCGACCAATCAGAACACGGGGGGTTTCTGGACCAAATATTTGACCTAGATTTGGTCCAGAACCCGCCTTACCCATCTACTACCTTGTAACTTCCGTACTACCTCACTTCTCCACTGAGCGTCAAACTATAAACATCTTAAGCGCAATTAGAAGTCTGTTTCGGTAAGCTACCCCCACCTTTACGTTATCCAATGATTACAAATCAATCCTTGGTTTTAACACCAATATTAGTCAATATTTTTAGGTTATATTAATGACTCTATTGTATTTCGATTATATTTATATTTAGAGATTATAGAGATTATAGATTATAGAGATATTTCTGTGTTGATCACATGTTTTTATAATAATTGTGGAATATTCCTAGTCATCTACATCGTAACAGAGATTTCTGATTATTGCTCTTGGAGTGATAGCTATTTCTAGATTTATTTCTATATTACTGTTTCATAAATTGCAGTTTGTGATTTTCAATTGTAATTGTTCACAGTCTGATGATGGTCGGCCATGCTCTGACCGAAACGTCAAATAAAATTCTTTAATTTGTCTACACGACCGTCTATACCCGATATATTTTTTATCCTCTCTACTATTCATCACGGTCAAGAATCTTTCTACATATACATAGATACTATGATCATTTACAAAGTAACGTAGCTTTTATTAGGGGGCGTCCATTAATTACGTGAGGCGATTTTGGCAATTTTTTGACCCCCCCTTCCCCCCTGGTGAGATGTCGTGAGATTTAGCTCGACCCCCCCCCCCCCCGGCCCCTAATCTCACGTGAGATTTTTCAACATGCGTATTTTTAGAGTAAATACGTTAATCTGTCCTTGATTGCGTTGAATTTATTTAACCCTCCGTCGTCACACTGGGTGGATTCAACCCATCGACTTTTAAGCAAAATTGTTCTATCTTCACAAATTGACAAAATTACGATTTTTCTCTAACCTATTGTCTTTCAATTTCCAACAAAACGACTTCTATTGCATAATCTACAATATTCAGAGAATGTTCCGTAATTTTTTGATCCAAATCGGACAGATAGTTTTCTCACGATCGTCATTTGAAAATGGACTGGGTGGAATCCACCCAGTGTGACGGTCCGGTTATTTTTTGGTAGTGTGACAACGGAGGGTTAAAAAAACATAATTTGCTCAAATATTTTTATTTAAACTTCTCGCAATTTCACACGGTTTTTGCGAAAAAAAATTACGTGATATTGGCTGCGTCCCCCCCTTTCTCCCACGTGAGATTGAGTGAGATTCGGCTCGATCCCCTCCCCCCCCTAAACGCCTCACGTAATTAATAGACGCCCCCTTATTTCGACCTTTTTTGCACCTTTAAAAATTGAAAACTATTTTTTTTTAAATAAATACACAAATATCTATAATTAATTATATACCGTCAATAAAAACAAATGTGTGATAATTTTCTTGAATTCAAGTTCCAGTTTGAACTAATACAATTCAGTTTCTAATGGCCGGTTTCACCAACGTCG
Organism: Tenthredo livida; assembly: GCA_963992785.1. NCBI lineage: Eukaryota > Metazoa > Arthropoda > Insecta > Hymenoptera > Tenthredinidae > Tenthredo > Tenthredo livida. The sequence continues at coordinate 18,030,995 of OZ023068.1, read as the reverse complement.
AATAACTTTATTCATAGATTAATCTCTTATTCATTGAAAACAAAAGACTATTTTACATTGTATTTGCGACTTTTATCCGATGAGTAGCGTTGATCTATAAAGAGGAAGTTATTCGACGTTGGTGAAACCGGCCATAAGATAAGCATTTCATAATGCAAAGTATGCTGATTAGCGATTCACTTGTTCAGCGTTGAAGAGTATCAGAAATAGGTTTCGCAAATCATTTGCACCTTGTTCGTTCCGTGCAACACGACGTGGTGAAAGTGGCTGTAGATTTTCTTCATCTAATTCAATCACGTCGCCTTGCGCTATACAAATATTGTGTAATACTGTACAGGCAGCAATAACTTTTATCGCTGTTTCAATTTTTACTTCCAAGGCTTTTGTAAATATGGCACGCCAACGGACTTTCATCACACCGAAGGCTTTTTCAACAACTATTCGTGCTTTACTGAGTGCGTGATTAAAAGCACGTTTCTCTGGTGTTAGAGCTTGTTTGAAATGTGTTATGATGGAGACTGGATGTCGCCTGCATGGATACGCACTGTCCCCTATTATGAAGTAGCCTTCTGGAGGGTAGAGACCGTTTTGGAATAACACACTTCTGCGAAATACTCTACTGTCATGAACAGAGCCCGGAAAGCCACTCACGATATCTATGAAGTAACCTGAATCGTCGACCAGGCCTTGTAAATTTATTGAATAAAATTGCTTACGGTTATAGTACTGGTCGTGCAATTGATTAGGGCAAAGGATACGAACATGGCACCCATCAATAGCGCCTACGCATTGCGAAAATATATCACTACAGTACTACCTCTCTAAGAGAGAGGTCTAGGGCGGTTAGGGAAATAGGATTCCAAGAAATTTGTCGCTGAAGCATTCCCCCACTACTGGTAAAACGCCCATGTGTCAGTGTGTCAGTGAGCATCACCACTGGGAGAACCTTGCGCGTACGGGTAGAGTGGGGGAAGCTATGAAACTCGCTCAACCGGAACGGCGGGGAAATTCTCTCTTATCGAAGGCTCCCTTAGAGAGGTAGTACTGTATTTGCTTTTCTGGCAAAAGCTGCTCCGATTTGTGGCAGTTTGTCTTCGGACGGTAGTCGCACTATAGTTGGCAAAATGACAAGGACAATGTCGTTTTCTACTTCGTCGACATAACTGTACTAGGCGTCGTACACTTTCTGGAATTACGCGTGGGTGTTCCTTCGTTGGTTGCTGCTTGTTCCTCAGCAAAGACCCTAATAATCTCTCGTTATAGCCAACGATAGCGCGGCAATACTGTATTCTCTAGCACATGGTGCAAGAGCATATCTCGGTTAGTAAAATTGCATAATAGACCAAAGCATTAGTTACCTAGATAAACAACATTAACCCTACAAATTATACGTATCTAAACTTACCTCGCGATTCCGTTGTTGTATTAATCGTAACATTACCATACAATACAAATGCATTTTGGCCGCGTGGCTCTCCCTCATTACGCGATTTCTTTGGAAAATGCGGTTGGTAATCATCCATACACTTATGCGCAATTCATCGGTAATCATTGCAACTCTTTTCAATAATTTTTCTTTTTCCTTGAATGATTAATAAGGTAAGCAATTTAATCCTGTCGCAGGATACGCACAGGCTCACGGATCTATTCGAGGAATAAATTTCATTATAATTTCACTATTTACACCGGGAAACTGATTTAATCGAATGTGTTATGAGCCCACCACATTCACCTATACCAAGTAATATTATTCTCAGACTAGTTTGCATATCTATGGCTCCTTCAATTGATTGCCAGGAACTACCTGGTTATAGTTTCACGATTTCATCAGAGGTGTTCAAGTAATAACAATTAGGTAATTGTCGTTTTCCTGAATCGTAACACGTTGGATTTGTATATCAATTCATATCTGTATGTGACAATCCATAGAAAAGACTCAAATAAAATATTACACAATGAGTTTCATGCTATTTTTTGGAGCGAGAGAGAATATTTGAAGGGTGGTACGGCATTACGGTGTAAGTGCCGAAAAATCGAAAATACGTTTTTTTTTATGAAAAAATTTATTTATTTATTTATTTACGGGTTGCCCCTATACATCGAAAAATACAGAAATTTGCAGACGAAGCATGAGCACACCATGCAATTATTAACAAGCATAATAGATAAATAAAGAGAGAAAAGAACTACAGCACAGAACAAGCATAACAAAGCTAGCAAACATTAGAGCGTTGGCCAACTACCAGAGATCGTAAAAGGACTAGGCGTAGACTAATAGTCGACCCCTACAGGCCGCTTTGAATCTGGAGATTGAACATCCATATTAGCCCAGTCAATGGGTATTTTTGCCCTACATCAAATCCGGGAGTTTTGATTTTTGGCAGGGTCGTTGGGTTCAAGGTCATGAATGATTCCCTGAGTCTTTGACCTTGGCTAGTTCGCGCTCGCGTCGCCATCTTTGAAAAATGGCGGCCAAAACCGTTGTTTTCGCAATATCTCCTTTCCAGTTGGTCCTACCACGAAAATGTCCGCATAAATATTATAGATAAGACAATTTCCTATAACTTTTGTATCAAACATTTTTCTCTAGATTGAACAGTCTACGAACTGCAACAGCCTAAAGCGAAGACGATTTCCGTAATTTTTCAAAACGCCCGTTTTCAACGTAATACTTTAAAACTACGTATCTTATAATTACATACCGACTATTTTCCACTCTTTACCGCACTACTAGAGGCAGACTGGATAGAATTTGGGTCAGGTAGACGGCCTCATTTCAGGTACTCCGGCCGAGATGTATATGTCGACGCTGCTTACGAAGACTAGCACGTTTCAGATTTCTTACGAAAACTAGCACGTTTCGGCTTCTCACGAAGACTAGCATGTTTCGGCTATCGCCGCGAAAACTAGCACGTTTCAGATTTCACCGCGAAGACTAGCACGTTTCGATAATGACCACGAAGACTAGCACGTTTCGATATTCACCACGAAAACTAGCACGTTTCAGTTATCTCCGCAAAAACCACCATGCTTTGATTATTGTAACAAGGATTTTCTGAAGATTTGTACGGTGTGCGATGGTCGAAATGAAAGTCAATTTGCGGATGTAGAAGTGCGTTTTTTTTGCATCAAAATAAACTTATAAATATTCTCGAAATTGTGTTGTCGTGGAGGGATTAGGAAAATTGATGCTGTTTTCACAGGTTCTTTATAGATGTTTTAAATTTCTGATTGATTCATTATGGAGCACCCGAAAAAATTATTCGAACATTTGTGAAATAACTTCAATAGGTCGTTTGTATATTTAACAGTACACAGTTAGAGAATGATAAAATGTTGCAAAATAGAAATAATATTCGTTTCAGTTCGACAAACATACTAATCTTGTGAGACGTGCTAGTCTTCGTGGTAAATATCGAAACGTGCTAGTCTTCGTGGTTAATATCGAAACGTGCTAGTCTTCGTGGTAAATATCGAAACGTGCTAGTTTTCGTGGTTAATATCGAAACGTGTTAGTCTTCGTGGTTAATATCAAAACGTGCTAGTTTTCGTAAGAAATCTGAAACGTGCTAGTCTTCGTAAGCAGCGTCGATATGTGGTATTCCATACCAACTTGACCAATGATTCTCCCTCACCATTTTTGATTTGGTTCATATTTTTTTCTAGGGTTACTCTAACTCCAACACACACTCATGAATTTTTTCAGATTTTTTTCATGAACCGTTATTTATTCATGAATTTTCGAAACTTCAAACATTGAGACACCTTCGATTTTTTTGAAAAGAATCTCAAAAATTCTGTTTTCAAAGACAATTATTTTGACCCCCTTTCGAAAGTGGAAACTCTTTTCCTTATATTTGTTTTGCTCATTTGAAAAAAAATTATTTCGTAAACCTGGTGGATAATGGCTCCCGGACTTTGTTTTGTGTAAATTAATTGTATCTTCCTTTTGTCTCGCAATAAATTATTGAAACACTATAAAAAAGAAAATTGTATATCGTGTTTGAAAAATAATTACGGGCCTCTTACTTCTTCGTCACCTCAGGGCATTCACACCTTCAAATTCGGCCCTGGCCGCCCGGTCGCGTTGGAGCGCGCTTGACGTTGTAGCCCAGTCACCTTAGGAAAAATGGCGGGAATCGGACCCAAAGTTTTGGAAATTGGTGTACGTGTTCCATTTGGCATTACATTTAACCAAAAAAAAGTCACCACCCGTACCTGTAGAGCTAGCGCCGCCATCTTGAAAAATAGGTGCAATTTTTCAGTTTTCCACGTATATCTCGGTAACCGTCGACTTCATCGCGATCAAGGTTATTAGGTAAAAGAAAGCTGACAAAATTTAAAACAAAAAAGTGTTCTACATAAATACTCGTTTGGTGCATCGTTTTTCTGTAAATCGTAAAAAAATATGCGGTATTTCAGAAACTTGCTTATAATTTTTACGATAGTTCATCTACAAGTAACTGTTATAGAGAGTCGGTGCCACATGTTTGAGGACCCTTTCAACAGCCACTCGGCCAGTTCAGGAATAGCATACACACAAAGAAGGGTACGTATAAAGGGTCTTGGCGGCCCCTTGGACAAGGGCGGGGTACGGTCGGCAGTAGATGGGTAAGGCGGGTTCTGGACCAAATCTAGGTCAAATATTTGGTCCAGAAACCCCCCGTGTTCTGATTGGTCGAAGCCCCCTCCCACTCGCTGCGAGGACGTCCCCCTAACGGTAATCGATGATTTCACAATTTTAAGGACGTCCCCCTAACGGTAATCGATAATTTCACAATTTTAAGGACGTCCCCCTAACGGTAATCGATGATTTCGCAATTATAACGGGATCTTTCGCAATTTAGATAACCCCCTGTGTTCTGATTGGTTGAAGCCCCCTCCCACTTGCTGCAAAGACGTCCCCCTAACGGTAATCGATGATTTCGTAATTTTAATGGGTTCATTCGCAATTTTAATGGGATCTATCCGCAAGGACCGCCCTCCTAACGGTAATTTCGCAATTTTAATGGGTTCTTTCGCAATTTTGACGTAATCTAGCCGCAAGGACCGGCCCCTGTACGTATTCAAGGACCGCCCCCCTTAGGGTAATCGTTGATTTCGCAAGAACCGTCGCTCACGTGCGAGTTTGCGCCCCTTCGACGGGGGATCTACCGCGCATGGGTGCCGATCACGTGCACACCTCGTGTCTGAATTTATGCGACCTGATTTCTGAATTTCTGATATCTGAATTTCTGATATCTGATTTCTGAATTATGCGACCTGATTTCTGAAATGTTGCAAGCCCCCGATTGATGCTAGCTTCGTGTCTGAATTGAGGAGTCTCTATAAAAGAGCGAAAAATACGGGATGAAAATTAGTCTCTAACCGATCTTCGAGCAATGCAGAATAACCTGCAAGAGCAGCGAAGAGAATTGAAAATACGATTACATATACTGCTGAGAAATATTGAAGAAGTAAAAAGTCTAATCGAAGCCAAGTCTAATCTGAATCAAATCACAGGCAGACTAAGGAATATCAAAATTTGAAAAGAACATGGACCTCACGAAGATTAACAAAATCGGTCGTCTGGAGACGTTCTGCACATCTGCAACATCCGCAAAGTTCAGACCAGATTCGGTGCCAGATTCATAGTCGATGTGGATGACAGCTTCTCCGTATTTCTACCAGCTCGGATGACGAAAGTTCTGACCGACGATGCGGATCTTTTCCAGAAGATGACGGTAGCGTGTGAAGAGGATAAACTTCTGATGCGATACCTCGGCGGACAATTTAATCAAATTGAATTCAACTATGAGTAATTTACTTTGTGTACTCAATTTGATTGACCACCATCTATATGTAAATCACACTTGATTTGAAAAAATAAGATTAATAAACGTATCATCTGAATAATATCCTCACAAAACCTGTCTAATATCATTTCAATACAAACCTTCACTTACATATATATATATAACCCCAAAAAGCACCTTTGGTGCAAAAACCTTCCGCCAAGTCCATTAATGTGTAGATCACTCCACCAAAAAATAATCAAAGGTTGTGCTCGCTCACTCGATTGGTTGATGATTATCAACATACAAAAGCATTGAAATCAGATACAACTGCCAAGTACCTGTAGAATGATAAAAGTTTGGAATTGAAAAATTTGTTCAAACTAAATAACGTTGTACTCGTTCGCTCGCTGCGCTCGCTCACTCTATTGGCTTATGATTATGGGTTGAAAAAACAATTCGGATGAAGAGATTGAAGATGTCAACATTTATCTAAAAATATTCATAACGAAAAAATAATTTAAAGAAAATTAAAAAAAAAAATTTGGAGTCCGTGGTACGTTGGCGGGCCAATGTTTGAATATCTATCAGATGACATTGACATGGTTCGTGATCGATATTTTACATTTCTTTTTCTACAAAAGGCCCCCCAAGTACCACTACCTCCAAATTTTTTTTTTTAATTTTCTTTAAATTATTTTTTCGTTATGAATATTTTTAGATAAATGTTGACATCTTCAATCTCTTCATCCGAATTGTTTTTTCAACCCATAATCATAAGCCAATAGAGTGAGCGAGCGCAGCGAGCGAACGAGTACAACGTTATTTAGTTTGAACAAATTTTTCAATTCCAAACTTTTATCATTCTACAGGTACTTGGCAGTTGTATCTGATTTCAATGCTTTTGTATGTTGATAATCATCAACCAATCGAGTGAGCGAGCACAACCTTTGATTATTTTTTGGTGGAGTGATCTACACATTAATGGACTTGGCGGAAGGTTTTTGCACCAAAGGTGCTTTTTGGGGTTGATTTCACTACTTTTTGTAAAATTTTGTTTGACCACCTAATAATTGTGCTCGCTCGCTACGCTCGCTCGGTTGTTTTGTGCTATTTCATACCGCCCGAAGTCCCTCGATAAGCAGGAACGTCAACAGCAACGAGCACGCGTGTGCTCATAATTTTCCCCAAGTCTCAAATTTGTAGAGTGACGCGTAATGTACTTTCATAGCGTTTACAAATTGTTCCACTACAACAATTTTTTATACCTACAACATCCAACCCTGCGTGCAGCCCTCCTCCTGTCTCATCTGGGCCTGGGACCGGCAATGACGGAGTTACTTGCACGCAGGGTTATAGTTGGTGCTCATGACTAAATATATATGGATATCAGATATATGTATTGCAATTCGTAGGTAGTTTTTTTTTTAATGCAACTAGGTCCTCTGCAAAAAGAACATGTATGCGTCCCATACTCATAACATCAACTTCCAATTCGGGTCTGAACAGTAGGTATCAAAATATTTAGAATTGAGCCTATTCATGCAAGACTAGCGTAGAGCATAAAATGGAAATTTATGAAGTCAAACACCCGCATTCTGCTCTCTTCGTCTGACTTTTGCCGTTTCTCGTATCAAATAACACTATCCTGATACTTTGCAACCCAAGCGTTTTCTCTCATCATCCTCTCGTCTTATATGGCGACTCGCTACAAAATTAAATAATCCATAAATAAGTAATTTCATTCCATTTGTCGTGATAGCACTAATCTTAATTTGGAGAAAGCTTAATAGAGTCGAACATATAGACACAGGTTGCATACCAAAATGTAACAAATTTATTGAAATTTGACATTAAATTATGAATATACATTATGGATTAAAAAATTATCTTCACCGAAGGTCAAGGCACTACGTTGACGTGGAGTGTAGAATAAAGCCTATCGGAGTCCAACAAACAACGTTGACTGAAAATCTCATTTTGACTAGATGATACGGAGTTAGATTATAGGACTCGTCGGAATCCTACGTATAACGTTGACTCACAATTTGAGTCTCAGCAGACGAGCCTTCGGAGATGAGCTCAACATGGAGCTTGAAGTAAAATTCGTTGCAATCCAACGCTTGAACTCGGCTTTATTGGTCTGGCTCCTTGCCGTTCCCTATATCGAATAATGCTATCCTCATATTTTTCTACTTCAACATTTTCTCTTGATTTTCTCTTGTCAGACTTCCTCAGGCGATAACTTGCTAAACAATTGAACCGAAAAAACCGTTTCTTCTGATAATTGCATTCATAAATCAGTTAATATTCATCTGACAGTCTTGTCCGTTTATAATTGTTATTTTATTTATCACCATGAATTTTACACGTCAGCCGATTCGCATAACCTCAAAAGCTCGAGATCGTAGGATTCAAGATTAACCTATCGAAACATTTTTATTGGTGACTATCACATTAATGTACTTGGCGTAAGGTTTTGGCACCCGAGGGGCTTGCGGTGGGTATTCACTAGTTTTTGTACATTCAAATTTTGTATTAAGCATTGCTCGTATTTCTCTTATTTCCTTTATTATTGGGATTTAAAAACATGAAATGACAATACGCGTCTGCTAGTGTAGGAGACCATAGCCATAGAGCATGGACTGCGCATTCGGGCCGAAAATCGCTCGGTCGGTAGAAAGAGACAGCATATACACGCGGCCAAATCTGTTTCTTTCTAACCAACAACGTCAAATGCATAGAAAGAGACAGATTTGGCCGCGTGTGTTACCCTTCTCTCTCACTTTCGGCGTTACCATAGGCTGTATAGGGAATGCGCAGTCCATGCTCTATGTCTATGTAGGAGACGGTTTCTGTCTGCGATACTGGCGCTATCTACGTCGGAACTATCTCGTACTGACGTCACTCTACAACTTTTGTGTGGATTTTCCCGTCTAGTGATTGCATGGGAATGGTTTGACGTGAATCTTGGTCTGACGACGACGAAAACGAAAAATTTTACAATGAAACGGGGTATCAGAATTTGTAGTTAATCATATCTCAGCACTCCGGACACCGATTTAATCGATCTAAGGCTCAAATGAAAGCTTTTCATGCCCACATCCTAGATTAAATTAGTTTCAATCTGTGTATATTGTGAGGTGAAAGAAAACGACGATACTAGTTCGCGGTATAGGTTAGGGTAGCTGCCTCTCGGGTATATAGACTCGTTGAGTCTCGCGCTTGAAAAAATTTTTTTTTTAATGTACTTGGCGCGAGACTCTACCGAGTCTCTTGATTCCTTATAGTATTGCTGTATAGTACAGTATTATAGTAAAACTGTTCATGGGATGCAAATAAATTAAAAATCAAAGAAACATGTAAATTCATCATTCTTTTTCAAATCTAAATGAACTAACTGTATTCTCTTTCAACCTGCCTCTATACCGTTTACGGTGCGAATGAGATCAGCATGCACCCTTCGGGGTAGTGTGCACGCTCCCAAAAGTCGTACACACCATTTCACTCAAATATATATATATATATATATATATAATATATATGTGTATAATATATATACATGTGTATAATATATGTACTTACTTTCGAAGTATTCATCACATATATACTTTTCGAACTATCCATCACATATGCACTCGAGTAGAACGTTCCCTATAGCTTATAGTTAGATAATCTAGGAAGAAAATAAGCGTATGCCAAGCTGTATATATAACACTTGAGTATTCTAAACAATACGAGTTCGCGTTATCTTGAGCGAGTCACAACAATTTTTACGAGTGGCTTAACGTTGAATTCTATAGATACATGCGAATATTAACGATACAGTACCTACATATTTTATGTATTACTAACAGTATTGAAATCCACATGAACTGAATCCCCTTTAATTACCACGTAAAGAAAGAATGTAGAGCGGAAGAAACTTTTTCAAAATAAGTTCATGGAATGGTAAGTTTTTCCAGGAATAGAGGAACACGTACGCACACACATTTGATTTCACCTCCTATAAAACGGCGTTTTCGTGAACGTTTTTCAGTTATTCGAATTTTAGTCGTGCAAGAAGATGTACACTCTTGAGAAGCTTCGTCTATCTTATCTGCAAAAATGGCTTCTGAAAATATAAACAAAGTTTGCCGCATGGATGACTTCTTACCTATGAAGAAAATATCAGAGCTGGAGGTTGGGAAAGATTATAAAGTTTCATCGTTCAAATCTGTTAGCACCAAATACGGGCCTAAAACCATGGTGGAGATCGAGGATAGTTTTATGATGTTTCTGCCAAGCAGAATATCAAAGGCATTCGACGATAACAAGGATCAGCTACAAGTACATGAAACTGCTGCTGCGGAAAATCGTCTACGCTTACGGTACCTCGGTGGACAATACAACCAGTGTGAATTTCTTTACTTGTAAAAATTATTATTACATCAAGAGACTCGGTAGAGTCTCGCGCCAAGTACATTAAAAAAAAAATTTTTTCAAGCGCGAGACTCAACGAGTCTATATACCCGAGAGGCAGCTACCCTAACCTATACCGCGAACTAGTATCGTCGTTTTCTTTCACCTCACAATATACACAGATTGAAACTAATTTAATCTAGGATGTGGGCATGAAAAGCTTTCATTTGAGCCTTAGATCGATTAAATCGGTGTCCGGAGTGCTGAGATATGATTAACTACAAATTCTGATACCCCGTTTCATTGTAAAATTTTTCGTTTTCGTCGTCGTCAGACCAAGATTCACGTCAAACCATTCCCATGCAATCACTAGACGGGAAAATCCACACAAAAGTTGTAGAGTGACGTCAGTACGAGATAGTTCCGACGTAGATAGCGCCAGTATCGCAGACAGAAACCGTCTCCTACATAGACATAGAGCATGGACTGCGCATTCCCTATACAGCCTATGGTAACGCCGAAAGTGAGAGAGAAGGGTAACACACGCGGCCAAATCTGTCTCTTTCTATGCATTTGACGTTGTTGGTTAGAAAGAAACAGATTTGGCCGCGTGTATATGCTGTCTCTTTCTACCGACCGAGCGATTTTCGGCCCGAATGCGCAGTCCATGCTCTATGGCTATGGTCTCCTACACTAGCAGACGCGTATTGTCATTTCATGTTTTTAAATCCCAATAATAAAGGAAATAAGAGAAATACGAGCAATGCTTAATACAAAATTTGAATGTACAAAAACTAGTGAATACCCACCGCAAGCCCCTCGGGTGCCAAAACCTTACGCCAAGTACATTAATGTGATAGTCACCAATAAAAATGTTTCGATAGGTTAATCTTGAATCCTACGATCTCGAGCTTTTGAGGTTATGCGAATCGGCTGACGTGTAAAATTCATGGTGATAAATAAAATAACAATTATAAACGGACAAGACTGTCAGATGAATATTAACTGATTTATGAATGCAATTATCAGAAGAAACGGTTTTTTCGGTTCAATTGTTTAGCAAGTTATCGCCTGAGGAAGTCTGACAAGAGAAAATCAAGAGAAAATGTTGAAGTAGAAAAATATGAGGATAGCATTATTCGATATAGGGAACGGCAAGGAGCCAGACCAATAAAGCCGAGTTCAAGCGTTGGATTGCAACGAATTTTACTTCAAGCTCCATGTTGAGCTCATCTCCGAAGGCTCGTCTGCTGAGACTCAAATTGTGAGTCAACGTTATACGTAGGATTCCGACGAGTCCTATAATCTAACTCCGTATCATCTAGTCAAAATGAGATTTTCAGTCAACGTTGTTTGTTGGACTCCGATAGGCTTTATTCTACACTCCACGTCAACGTAGTGCCTTGACCTTCGGTGAAGATAATTTTTTAATCCATAATGTATATTCATAATTTAATGTCAAATTTCAATAAATTTGTTACATTTTGGTATGCAACCTGTGTCTATATGTTCGACTCTATTAAGCTTTCTCCAAATTAAGATTAGTGCTATCACGACAAATGGAATGAAATTACTTATTTATGGATTATTTAATTTTGTAGCGAGTCGCCATATAAGACGAGAGGATGATGAGAGAAAACGCTTGGGTTGCAAAGTATCAGGATAGTGTTATTTGATACGAGAAACGGCAAAAGTCAGACGAAGAGAGCAGAATGCGGGTGTTTGACTTCATAAATTTCCATTTTATGCTCTACGCTAGTCTTGCATGAATAGGCTCAATTCTAAATATTTTGATACCTACTGTTCAGACCCGAATTGGAAGTTGATGTTATGAGTATGGGACGCATACATGTTCTTTTTGCAGAGGACCTAGTTGCATTAAAAAAAAAACTACCTACGAATTGCAATACATATATCTGATATCCATATATATTTAGTCATGAGCACCAACTATAACCCTGCGTGCAAGTAACTCCGTCATTGCCGGTCCCAGGCCCAGATGAGACAGGAGGAGGGCTGCACGCAGGGTTGGATGTTGTAGGTATAAAAAATTGTTGTAGTGGAACAATTTGTAAACGCTATGAAAGTACATTACGCGTCACTCTACAAATTTGAGACTTGGGGAAAATTATGAGCACACGCGTGCTCGTTGCTGTTGACGTTCCTGCTTATCGAGGGACTTCGGGCGGTATGAAATAGCACAAAACAACCGAGCGAGCGTAGCGAGCGAGCACAATTATTAGGTGGTCAAACAAAATTTTACAAAAAGTAGTGAAATCAACCCCAAAAAGCACCTTTGGTGCAAAAACCTTCCGCCAAGTCCATTAATGTGTAGATCACTCCACCAAAAAATAATCAAAGGTTGTGCTCGCTCACTCGATTGGTTGATGATTATCAACATACAAAAGCATTGAAATCAGATACAACTGCCAAGTACCTGTAGAATGATAAAAGTTTGGAATTGAAAAATTTGTTCAAACTAAATAACGTTGTACTCGTTCGCTCGCTGCGCTCGCTCACTCTATTGGCTTATGATTATGGGTTGAAAAAACAATTCGGATGAAGAGATTGAAGATGTCAACATTTATCTAAAAATATTCATAACGAAAAAATAATTTAAAGAAAATTAAAAAAAAAAATTTGGAGGTAGTGGTACTTGGGGGGCCTTTTGTAGAAAAAGAAATGTAAAATATCGATCACGAACCATGTCAATGTCATCTGATAGATATTCAAACATTGGCCCGCCAACGTACCACGGACTCCAAATTTTTTTTTTTAATTTTCTTTAAATTATTTTTTCGTTATGAATATTTTTAGATAAATGTTGACATCTTCAATCTCTTCATCCGAATTGTTTTTTCAACCCATAATCATAAGCCAATAGAGTGAGCGAGCGCAGCGAGCGAACGAGTACAACGTTATTTAGTTTGAACAAATTTTTCAATTCCAAACTTTTATCATTCTACAGGTACTTGGCAGTTGTATCTGATTTCAATGCTTTTGTATGTTGATAATCATCAACCAATCGAGTGAGCGAGCACAACCTTTGATTATTTTTTGGTGGAGTGATCTACACATTAATGGACTTGGCGGAAGGTTTTTGCACCAAAGGTGCTTTTTGGGGTTTATTCTTTACTATACCGATTTCCTGAAAGTCGAGGTGTTCAAACAATGGGTTTAATATTATATTTAAAATAAAATTTTATTGTGCATATCAAAAAGTTATTCTCCCTCAACTTTTCATTTATTTACACCGAAGTGAGATATAAACGTAGAAATGGATGCTCAATTGTGTTTGAAGTTAATTAACATTGTAGAAAGTGCTTATAAATTGTTGGACGGTGCGTCACCTCATCAAATCGAGCGATGGAAAAATTTGTGTAATCGTAATATCAGACTCTTGAATAAAATATTGCGAACAGTTACTCTTTCCGTTGGAGAAAGACACAGAATCGTCACAACAGTTTCCATACTTCAATCGTTGGGTGAGAAATTCAAGAACAAACAACGAAGTGGTCAAGGTATCGGAACATCGAGGAGAAGGATAAAAGACAGAGTTCAGTGGAAGGACTTGGAATCAGTATTTAAAGGTCGAATAGGTACTGGTGTTATAATCAATCTACGCCACAAAGATCTGAGATCTTTTTTGCAGGATTCGAAAACGTTGGCTGTCGTACGATTGAAGAATTCTCTACAGCAAGGAGGTAATCTGAAAGTGAACGGTATAATGGCTTGCAAGTTTTCCATCCTGAAAAATTCTGAAACCGTCGAAGAGTTGAAATTTTTCAACACAAAAAATGAAGTTATCCTTCCGGCCACATATATTAAGAGATGGTTCGATGAGAATTTGATTGATCGTCTCCTGGTGAAAGTCGAGGATTTTCAAGAGCAGGACTCGGGTTGGACATTAATCGAAATTGTTAATCTAATGATTAATATTAATCGGTACGAGCCGCTGGGTGGAGGGTTATCTACCTACGTGGATCTACCTCTGGATATACAGAAGAAAAAGGCTGTGGTGAACGTCAAGAACAGCGATGAATTCTGCTTTCTGTGGGCCATCGTTGCAGCTCTTCATCCCACAGATCATCATGTTGATCGAACAAGTTCTTACCCCGATCACAGCACGATATTCAACTGTGAGGGTATCAAGTTTCCTATAACTTTGAAAGATATTTCTAAATTTGAACGAATCAATTGTCTAGCAATCAACGTTTACGGTGTGGAAACCGAATCGAGAAGACCTAGTGAAATAGTACCCCTCTATTTGAGTAAAAATAAGACAGATAAACCTACGATTCACCTTATTGCTATAGATAGTTGTATAGAAATCAATGGTCAGCAGGTTTTTCACTTTGCTTCGATCAAAAATTTATCTAGATTGTTAAGTTCACAACTGTCGAAGCATAAAAGCACGATATTTCTGTGTGATAGATGCCTGTGTCATTTCCAAGTTCAAGCCTCGTACGAAAGACATAAACAAGACTGTGAAAATATAAACAAGTGTAAGATGATATTACCGAAAGAAGAAGATAAGATTTTAAGTTTTAGAAACTATAGATATAAGGAGTTTGTACCGTTCGTCGTATACGCTGATATAGAGTGTATACTCGAGCCGACGGAGAATGAAACCTTGTACGAAAAGCATATTCCACATAGTACAGCGTACTATTTGCACTGTGCCTTCGACGATTCTCTATCAAAATTTGAAATTAAACGTAATCCTGATTGTATCCAATGGTTCGTTAGCGAATTACAAAAATTAGCAGAATTAACAAATTTTTACCTGAAAAGAAACGTACCGATGCAACTCATTAGTGAAGAAATACAAGATATTGATAATACTAAAACATGTCATATTTGTGAAAAACCATTCACTCCAACGGATGAAAAACATCGTGATCATTGTCATTTCACAGGCAAGTACCGCGGTGTGGCGCATCCGGGTTGTAATTTGAATTATAAATCTCCGCATATTATTCCAGTAGTTTTTCACAATGTGTCCGGCTATGATTCACACTTCTTAATCAAAGCTTTAGCTACACAGTTCGACGGTCAATTGAGTCTTCTTCCCGTCAATAAAGAACGGTACATTTCCTTTACGAAAAAGATTCAAGATACAAATGTAAGCCTACGATTCATCGATTCGTGTCGGTTTATGGCAAGTAGTTTAGACAAACTGGCATCATATCTGAATAATAATGATGAAACAATTGTTCGAAGGTTGTGTAATAGTGCAGAGGAATTCGAGCTGCTGACGAGAAAGGGGGTATTTCCCTACGAATATATAGATAGTTGGGTAAAGCTTGATGAGAAAAAATTACCACCGATTGAAAAATTCTATTCAAAATTGAACGATACCAACGTCTCGGAAGTGAATTATCAACATGCAATAAAAGTCTGGAGTACGTTTAATATTGATACGCAGGGCGAATACTCTGATTTATATTTGAAAACGGATGTTCTACTCCTAGCGGATATTTTTGAAAATTTTCGTCGTAACTGTCATTCTACCTATAGCCTGGATCCTCTGCACTATTACACCGCTCCTGGACTTGCCTTCGACGCGATGCTCAAGTCCACGTGTGTCGAGCTAGAACTCCTCACCGATGTGGAGATGCTTTTGTTTATCCAAAAGGGGATTCGGGGTGGTGTAGCTCAGTGCTCAAACCGGCACGCTGAGAGTAACAATAGATATATGGGTAAGGACTTTGACGCCAGTAAAGAGGAATCCTACCTCATGTACTTCGATGTAAACAATCTGTACGGTGGAGCGATGAGTCAGTGTTTACCTCGTGGATCTTTCCAGTGGGAATACGAGTCGATTAATGTTTGTAATATTCCCGATGATTCACATGTAGGATACATTCTTGAGGTGGACTTGGAGTATCCTTTGGAGCTTCACGAAACACACAAGGACCTACCTCTTTGCCCCGAACACTATACACCCTCGCACAGTAAAAATTCCAAATTAATGACTACTCTTTTCCCGAAAAAGAAATACGTTGTTCACTACCAGAATTTGAAACAATATTTAAGTCTGGGAATGAAATTAGCGAAAATTCATAGAATCTTGAAATTTGAACAATCTCCATGGTTGAAACCGTACATAGATCTGAATACTGATTTGAGAAAAAAGTACAATAACGAGTTTGAGAAGAATTTCTTTAAATTGATGAATAACGCGGTATTCGGTAAGACTATGGAGAACGTAAGAAAGCAAAAAGATGTTAAATTAGTGACACAGTGGGAGGGGAGGTACGGAGCGAAAGCACTCATCGCAAAACCGAATTTTCATAGCTGTACCATATTTGATAATGACATAGTAATTGTCGAGCTCAGTAGGGTTAAAATACACTTTAATAAACCTATTTACGCTGGATTTTCCATACTTGATCTGTCCAAGATTTTTATCTACGACTTTCACTACAACTACGTTAAACGTACCTTTGCTGATCGATCAAAGGTATTGTACACGCATACAGATAGTCTTCTGTATTACTTCACTATTCCCGACATATACGAATACATCAAACGTGATTCTCATAAATTTGATACATCCGATTACCCGCTCGATAATATCTATGGAATCCCATTAGCGAATAAGAAAGTGGTAGGTTCAATGAAGGATGAATGTAATGGAAAGATTATGAAAGAATTTGTAGGATTACGAGCGAAATTGTACACTTTTAAAATTTTTGAGGAGGATAAAGAGCAAAAGCGAGCAAAAGGTATTAAGGCAGCGACGTTGAGAACAATCATGTTCGATGATTACAAAAAGTATCTCATGCAACATCAGAATTTAGTTAAACCTCAGTACCTCATTAGGAGTAAGAAACATGAGGTTCATACCGTATTACAAAAGAAAATAGCACTCAGTTGGTGCGATGATAAAAGGGTTATTCTTCCCAACACTACCGATACCGTACCATGGGGTTATTGTAAATGAATAAAAACATGTATTACATATTTATGTATATCTTTATTGAATAAAAATTACATATCCGCTTTATTTATCCAGCTGTTGTGTGAATTATCAAAACCTAACCATTTTACAAACAGTTTACTTCCACGCTTTCGCAGCACTTTCTCTACCAGGTAAACATCAGGGTGTTTGACTTCGGAGAGTTCCTCTTCGTAGAAGCCACCTTCGATCGGTTGATCCTGATAGTCGACGAGTTTGTATGTGACAGGATCAGTATTCTCTATCTTACTTATGGTAAATATTTCGGTTGTCCAGTTGGGTGTGTAACCTTTGTCAAACGTATGTTTATTCCTACTAACTCGAACTTTACCACCGAGCTTGAACTTCTTCTTCTGTGTTTGATTAACTTGAAATTTCCCGTATACGTTGCGCAGGAGAGTCTTTTCGTTTTGAGCTGTAACCTCACTCGGTTTCATTCCAATTGTACGATGCTTGGTGTTGTTGTAAGTTAGCATCAGATCCGGTACAATATCTAGCCACTTATAATTTCCTCGGAGAGAAAAACGCTTCCACATGTTACTTTTCAGCGTACGATTGAAACGCTCGCAGATCGAGGTTTTCAGGTTGCTGAAGGTTGAATATAGCGTAATGCCGTGTCGTTGTAGCAGAGCCTTGAACTCGGTGTTGTAAAATTCTTTACCGCGATCAACGTGCAATTTTTTCGGTACGCGACCCTCCTTGAAAACAGAGTTCATAGCATTTGTTACATCCTTTCCACTCTTGGTCTTGATCGGCACTGCCCAGGCGAATTTCGAAAAAATATCTATGATCGTCAGTAGGTATTTGTAGCCATTGTTGTATTTCGCGTAAGCAATCATATCCACGAGATCAGCCTGCCAGGTCTCGTCTATTCCTCGCATGATAACGCGGCGACGCGGATAATTCCTTCGTGCAGGCTGATGAAGTTCCTCCACCAACGTTAACTTTTTGTCTTCCATCCTCCAGTCTGGTCAAACGCTCATCCAATTGCACTATTATTTCAGAATTATGAACTGCCAAGTCTTGTCCGTTTTTGTTCTCTGCTTCGAGACGTTTCAGAGTTGCGTTCACGCTCGATTCCAGGCTTCTTATCATAAAATTGGTTTCACTATCGTTGATTTTCTCCGATGTTGTCAGCTTCTCTTCCAGTTGCGTAATGAGTTGAGAATGGTGAGTGGCAAGGTTTTCGAGCGATTCGATCCTCCTACCGATATTTTGCCACGTCGTTTCGCAAAGATGATGTGACTCGCTGTAAGAGTTGAGCTTCTTGCCGTACAGCGCTTTGCACCACTCTCATGGAGGCTGCATCATTTTCTTCCACAGGATCCGCAAGGTTACTTAATCTCTTGTTATCCATATCGTATTGCTCGTCGAGAGTCTTTTTGAAGCCGTAACCGGGAGGACCGCGGTTTCCCGACAGCCTACCCTTCGCCCTCGTCAATTGCCTACCAAACACGTCCACGCTCATTTTAAAACTGAGCCCTGCCAATTCTTGGAGAAGTCTAATATATAATTCCAGCCTCACGCAACTCCTCAATGATGGAAATAATCTCATTGGAGTGACTCGTGTTACCGGCCGCCTGGGACGCGTAGAGCAATCGAAGTCGTTCGACTAGCTCATTGGGATCGTCCCAGTACACGTAATCCATTCGACCTGCGACGATTTTGAGACGCGGTAAGGCTTCACCCTTCTTCTTCTTCTGTCCCACAGAGGTGGGAATTTGAGAAATAATTTTTCTGAATTTATCGCTATTCTCAGAACGAATAGCCGTATCACTGCGGTAAAGCTTTCGATGCGCGTTTGTGTTGACCACGATTTTATTGTAATTCTCCAAATCTGTCCGGCTCACTATGGTGTCACTGGGTGATTTTTTGAACAGTAGTTCGAGTAAGCCTGGTGTTGATTGATAACTCATGCTTCCAATATGAATGATATCCTTGTCAAAAGTCACTTTAGAATCTCCAACCCAGAGAACGTTATTCTTCAATCTACGAACACCGTACGAAGTATCCAAGTCTCTCGCTGCGTTTGTTTCGAACATTTGGAGATACGTTTGAGACAAATCGTTGCCAACGGTAGAAGATTCATGCTTCGAGGGGGTAACAGTTTCATTCTCGTCGGAGGATTCTTCGTCAGCCGTTAGAAAAGAGTCCCCCTCCCCCCAGACTCCCTCGCAGTCTTTTTTCGATATCTCCATACCGCTGAGTTTGTTGCTGGGTTTCGCTGAGGACTATCGCCGAATAATCCTCAATGCCAAGCACGAGTTGATTCTTACAAGGACAAACACCGACACGAATGCAATTATACAGACAACCGCCGATGGTACTGTGGAACAGTTTAAAATTTCACTACTCAAACTCGAGTGGATGATTCCGTACATCAAGGTCTCCGATCAACGAAAAATCCAGTTGCTGAACTATATTGCCAAAGACGCCCCCATCCCTATCAGTTACCGCTCGTGGGAATTATACGAGTATCCACTACTGCCCGCTACCTCGAAGCATGTCTGGGTCGTGAAAACCTCCACTCAGCTGGAAAAACCTCGATACGTTGTGGTAGGCTTTCAGACGGATCGAAAAAATAATGCCGCTAAGAACGCAAGTCATTTCGATCACTGCAGCATCCGAGATGTGAAGCTCTTTCTCAACTCGCAGAGTTATCCCTACGGAAACCTAAATCTCGATGTTGCTCGCAACCAGTACGCTCTGCTCTACGATATGTATGCAAACTTCCAGACATCGTACTACGCCAAGGATCCCGAACCATTATTGAGCAGGAACGAATTTTTAAAATACGCACCGCTCATCGTCATCGATTGTTCGAAGCAAAACGATTCCCTGAAATCCGGACCCGTGGACATTCGCCTCGAATTCGAGTCAACGTATCCCTTTCCGCCGCAAACCTCGGTCTATTGTATGATTTTACACGATCGTATTATTGAGTACAACCCAATCAGCGGTGGTGTAAAGAAATTAACTTGAGGAAAACTATGTCATCCTACGTTTTTTATGATTCTATAATCTATAATTCACAATAACTGTACTTTACCCTATTTTATGAAAACTGTACTCTACTACGATTAAAAAAATATAATAATAAAAAAAGATGATTATTTTATCGCACAATATCATTTTTTCACAGTTTCAGCTTTATGTACGGTAGCCGTTAAGAGGGGATATACGATATAAAAAGTGAGGCTGAACACTTTTGAAATTAGTTAACGCTCGATTTTTCTGAAATCCACATCGTACCAGTCTAGAGAAAATAAGTTGTTACAATGGAGATGATATTGGATGTACAAGGTTTCCGACATCCTGTCAACGAATTCGTACTGAAAGAACTCGCTGCAATTACCATTCAAGCGTATGAGACAGGCGAGCAAGGCCTGACGCGCATCCTTTTCAAACCGCCGTGTGCTTGGAAAATCTTATCTGCCAAATGTAGAGCTGTCAATGCTTGGTTGACGCGGAATCATCATGGAATACCATGGAATGCTGGCATTATGTCTTACGATAAGGTGCAGGAAGTTGTACGAAGAGTTGTCGAGCATGTAAGTTATATCTACGTCAAGGGAAAGGAGAAGAAAGAGTGGATTAAAAAAATTATCAACGACGAGTCCAAGCCTGTCATTGATTTAGAAGAATTGGACTGCCCAAGTTTTCGATGGATGAGAGACTACGAGGTGCTTCATTGGCACGAGGACTGGCACGGAAACCTTCCCAATTATCATTGCGCCTTCGAAAACGTACAGCGATTGAAAACTTGCTATTTGAAGGAGTGCAAACCATCACTTCATAAATCATTGATCATGTCCATTGAAGTAGGTGGTTTGAAACGAATGAAGGCTGAAGACATTGCCTATTTGACCAAAGATTTCATTCTTATTTACGGCTCGAGTATCATCGATGAGGTGTGGGACAAACTATCGGAGGCTATGAAGAAGGATGCAGATATCGCAGGCTGTCGGAGATGCCGAATACATTATGGATCGCAGAGCGGAGAATTCGATGAGTCTACTCCCATGATTAGGGACTGCTCACAATGTCAAATGATTCAATAAATTTTAAGCTTTCTGTAATTTGTGTGTTCTTTAATTTGAAGAATAAACAGAATTCACTGTAAATTTTACAGTCTTCATGCATATGCATTGTATACACACAATCATTTTTAATTCCTTTCCGTAGCTTATCTAACTCGTTAGCCTTCGTCGTGCGCTAGCTTAGTTGGGGTGGTATTTTTTGATATTCTATAAATGTTTATAACAATGCCGAGGCTTGGACAACAATTGACTCATCAATTCAGACACGAAGCTAGCATCAATCGGGGGCTTGCATCATTTCAGAAATCAGGTCGCATAATTCAGAAATCAGATATCAGAAATTCAGAAATCAGGTCGCATAAATTCAGACACGAGGTGTGCACGTGATCGGCACCCTTGCGCGGTAGATCCCCCGTCGAAGGGGCGCAAACTCGCACGTGAGCGACGGTTCTTGCGAAATCAACGATTACCCTAAGGGGGGCGGTCCTTGAATACGTACAGGGGCCGGTCCTTGCGGCTAGATTACGTCAAAATTGCGAAAGAACCCATTAAAATTGCGAAATTACCGTTAGGAGGGCGGTCCTTGCGGATAGATCCCATTAAAATTGCGAATGAACCCATTAAAATTACGAAATCATCGATTACCGTTAGGGGGACGTCTTTGCAGCAAGTGGGAGGGGGCTTCAACCAATCAGAACACAGGGGGTTATCTAAATTGCGAAAGATCCCGTTATAATTGCGAAATCATCGATTACCGTTAGGGGGACGTCCTCGCAGCGAGTGGGAGGGGGCTTCGACCAATCAGAACACGGGGGGTTTCTGGACCAAATATTTGACCTAGATTTGGTCCAGAACCCGCCTTACCCATCTACTGTCGGCTGCTGCAGGCGTCAGAGACTAGTATGCGTAGGCCAGCCACGCTCTGCGGATGTTTTTCGAGTAAATTCGGCACGATACGAACAATGTATTAATTCAATTTTGTAGCTCATAATATAAGCGATGAAAAATACGTAAGCTTGTTTTATTTGTGGTGGTCAGCTGAGTATTGGCAAAACAGTGACTGTTAAAGAGAAAGGACTCAATACGCTAAGAACTTACAGTGCGCGAAGGAAAGACGATAAGCTCGAACAATTAACAGGATTGCATTCTGTTACCGTGCATGTATCGTGTAGGAAAACGTATACTAGCCCGCAGAGTGTAGAAGCTGATTTGAAAAGAAGGCAGCTGGAAGCAGAATCTGCTCCTTCAGCATCTTCACTTGTAGCTTCAAGATCAAAGGTAGCACAATTCGAATTCTCCAAAAGATGATTTTTCTGCTCTCAAAATATTCCCGCAGATTACCTCAAAAGGGAGAATAAGAAACCGATTGACAAGCGGATACCGGTGTATAACGTGCGGAGTATTACGCTCAAAGATAACATACTAAATGCAGCTGAAAAAAGGTTGGATGCGTGCGGTCAGGAAATAAAAGATCGGGTCAGTCATGCGATAGATTTAGTAGCTGCTGATGCTCAATACCATCAGCCTTGCTTCGTATCATTTTTCAAACCCCCAAAAGGAGGAAAGAGCGCGAACCTTCCTTCGGATGAAGTTACAGAGGCCATAAATGAAATATCTACGTTTATTGAAAGTAGCGACGAATGCCAATTCGCAATGACCGATTTGATAAAAACAGTTACGGGTTACGTTCCTACTGAAAAGACGATTAAAAAGCGACTCACGGAAAAGTATGGAGACGGTATTATCATATCAACAAACAAGAAGAAAGTAACAACTTTGTGCTTCCGCGATACGGGATACCAAATCCTAACAAATGCGTGGTATGACCGACCTGGACTACGAGAACTACGAAGCCGAGGACCTGGACTACGAAAAATACTTAGCGAACAACCTGGACTACCAGAAATACTTAGCGAACCACCTTAATTGATCCGACGCGGGCACTGCTCGCCTTACACTCTTGAACCGGCCCTGTCTTGGTCCATCATAAGCCCTCTGATTGGTCGACTAAGATCTCCTGTAGCTCCTGAATTATTAGACCCTAGGAGTTTTGGTAAAGGAACTTTAGTCTTAGATTTTCGGGAGGAGTACACCCACCAAATATGGTGCGCTCAACCTGGGTCGCCCTGTATGATACTGCGTCATATCCCCCGAGCAACGATTGCTTACAAAACTTGACGGAGGATGTGCCAGAAACTCTGGACGTGTTTTTAAAAGGCGTTATTGCAAAAAACCGCAAGGGCGAAGCTGCTACCCAAGAAAAGAAATGCGTACCGATTGCTCATGCCATCATATCGGCGACCAGACCGCGGTCTTTTCTGTTACCCCTTCAATTAGCTCTTGCTTCGTTTTTGTATCGAAGGTTTGGCTCAAAAAACTTGGTGTCGTTGGTTTCCAATTTGGGCTTTTGCGCATCTTACAAACAAGCTCAAGAGTTGGAAATATCAGCAATATTGCAGTCACGGCCAACAATTCCATAGGGATTGTTTTGCCAATTCGTATTTGACAATGCCGATTGTAATGTAAATACCATTGATGGATCAAACACATTTCACAGTATAGGTGGGATTGCCTGCATAACTCCTTCTAGTGCCGTTACTTTAAATCAGCCAATCACGAAAGTAACAAGGATTCCATCTGCTGCGGAGATTGGAAAGATCGGAATGATTTCGCTGAAGTCATTTGAAAAAACCGAAGGTAGCGGACTACGTACCATCATTATTGAGGATTTACAACGTTCTAATCCATTGACGGAAGAAGGAGAACTGTTTTCGTCACATGACCTACTTTGGATGTTTGGAAAATTGTAAGGAATACCGAATATTCCAGGGTGGAGGGGATTCATGGAAACCATAACCAGACATACGACATCGCACTTGACTCGCGTAACATGTCTACCTTTCATCAATTCACAGCCGAACAAATATGATACGATTTATACCACATTACTCTTGGCAGTTGATGAAAGTAGAAAAGCAAGTCAAATAACGACTCTCGTTACTTTCGATCAACCTTTGTATACAAAAGCACGGGATATAGTCGCTGCATGCAAAGATGATCCAACTTTTGATAGGGTCACAATCAGGCTAGGAGGATTTCATCTTCTCATGTCCTATCTTGGAGCTATTGGCTACATTATGGCGGGCAGCGGTCTAAAAGAACTGTTGAGTGTGATATATGCTCCTCTGTCTGTTGATAAAATGTTAACGGGTCATGCTTATGCACGTGCTGTCAGAGGACACCTATTGGCTGAATTAGCTCTCGCTAAGTTTGTTTTTGAAGGGATACAGTTATCTGATGAATACCACACGTTTGTGCAAGATATTCTTAGCAACTTCAAACATGATCCACCTACAGTGACCTCGATTTCCGAGAATCCTGCGCTGCAAGACGTTGGTGAAACGTTGAAGGACCGATTGCAAAACCTGGAGCTGAATGGACCCATCGCGAGACTATGGATTCAATATTTCCGCATGATCAACGTGATGAAGAATTTTATACAGGCAGAGAGGTCAGGCGATTGGCACGGTCATTTACGTGCTGTACAAGAAATGCTCCCATACTTCCATGCAAGTGGCCATTTGCCGTATGCAAAATCAGGACAGATGCACTTGCAAGATATGCTGAATTTGCAATCCACAATGGATCCCGATGAATTCAAACAGTTTGCCGAAGGAGTCTATTTTACAATAAAAAGAACGAGTCAATTTTGGAGTGGAACTTGGTCGGATATGACAATAGAGCAGTCATTAATGAGAACTTTTAGTGTACATGGTGGGCTCACTCATGGTCGCGGGTATACCGATAGTGTGCAGTGTAGATGGGTTTTGGGAATGCCTGCTACGCACAACATATGTGAAGTCATAGAAGAATATGGTGGAATATCTTTCGTTAGTTCGGAACAACACGTTGACTGCCGAGATTCGCGCATAAGCAAAGATGAGAAAGACATGACAGAGCTTGAAAAATTCTTCAGATCACATCCACCTTTTCCGATACATGGTGCGATAGTGTCAATAAGTACTGGCGTTGTCGGCAACGACAGTATCAATTGTTACAAGGCTGGAGAAGTGGGTAAGATCGGAATGGAGCAAATGATCGGAAATAATTTTAAAGACGTGAAGATGAAGCGCACAAATCGAGTACTTCCGTTAGCTACTATCAATTCGGCGATCAAAGTCCATGACAAAATAACACCAATTGATCCTCTGCTACTGTTTCAGAGAATGGTACTGAAGAAGGAAACCTACGACTCATTGATTAACTATCTGCAATACGAGCTTGCTCCGTTTCCGCTTTCGCTTCTTAACGAGTCCGGTTTGCTAAAAACGAAGAAATCGATCTTGTACGATATTTTTGCAGAATGTGAGGATGAAAATATCGAATGCACTCACGTGATTGACGGTGGTTTTCTTTTACATCGCGTGGTTTGGCAGCAGAATCAAACGTTTTCGTCCATCTGTGCCAGTTACATCGCCTACGTGAGGAAACACTACGGCTCTAATTCGGTAATTGTTTTCGACGGATACTCTAATAACGCTGGCAGTACTAAAAGGGCCGAGCAGCAACGACGTGTTCATAAAAATACGTGTGCGGACATACATTTTGATGAAAACATGACCGTCACTGTCGCACAAGAGAAATTATTAGTGAACACAAAGAACAAGGAGCGACTGATTGCCATATTATCAGAAAAAATGAGAAACGAAGGCTACATCACCAAGCAGGCAGTGGATGATGCGGATTCGTTAATAATACAGACAGCCATACAAATGTCTTCCGCTCATCAAGTCACCGTTGTTGGAGAAGATGTAGATTTACTTATTCTACTTATAGCTTTGGCTCCAGCAGAATGCAAAATTTATTTTGTCAAACCAAGAAGAGGCAGCGTAGACGCAAAAATGTATTGTTCCCGCGAACTACAAATCAGTACCAAATTACAGAGCACTGTCCTTTTCTTACATGCATTCGGGGGTTGTGATACCACATCATGTTTCTTCAAAAAAGGAAAATTAAAATGCTTCAAGCTCATGAGAGACCAGCCATCATTGCGAGATGTTGCGGAGACTTTTAACAACGCGGAAGCTACAAGTGAAGAAATCGCGGTAGCAGGTGAACGATTCGTTTTAGGTCTGTATGGCGCTCCAATAACGGAAACATCATTGAACAAGCACCGGTACAATCTGTTTGCTAAATCTGCTGGCCACAAAAAAGTAGATCTGGCTTCTCTACCACCAACGGAAGCAGCTTTGAGATAACACTCCTTCAGAGTATATTACCAGGTACAAAAGTGGTTGGGCAATGAAAATTGTCCTGAGCTTTGAGGGTGGAAAAGGAGTGCCGGTGATCTGGTACCCGTGCCAACTACCCTACCTGCTGCCCCAGATTCTCTACTTCAGGTGATTTCTTGCAATTGCAAGAAAGGGTGTACGGCAGCCTGCGGATGCAGAAAGGCGGGACTCAAATGCTCGGTTATTTGCGGATATTGCCTTGGAGTGTCCTGTCTGAACGCACAATTCTGTATGGAGAAAGCCGAAACGCTGGGATCTGAGGTGAACGATGACTCCCCCATTTTATCCCCCATTTCATCCCTTCCAAGTGATGAATATGATGATCCGGACGATCCCGACCCGATGTCTGTATTCTCAGGTGACGGGGATGCCACATCAAATATCCCATGCGAAGACTGACAGGCGGATACGTAAGTAATTATAATTTTTTCTTATCTAAACTTGAATTGGATGATTACAACCATATATACTATTTTGCAGATCAACAGGAACGATTACAACCAAAATATAGTTCATCCAGACGGATTGCAATCGATTTTTATACTCTAACGAATCGTTGTGGTGATATATGTCCAAAATGGTTTACCCTATGAAATAAAGTATGAAGAGCTTTTTTATGTGAAATTTTGTCAGCTTTCTTTTACCTAACCACCTTGATCGCGATAAAGTCGACGGTTACTGAGATATACGTAAAAAACTAAAAAATA
Source organism: Tenthredo livida (assembly GCA_963992785.1). NCBI lineage: Eukaryota > Metazoa > Arthropoda > Insecta > Hymenoptera > Tenthredinidae > Tenthredo > Tenthredo livida. The sequence continues at coordinate 18,003,818 of OZ023068.1, read as the reverse complement.
GCACCTATTTTCCAAGATGGCGACGCTAGCTCTATAGGTACGGGTGGTGACTTTTTTTTGGTTAAAGGTAATGCCAAAAGGAACATGTCCACCAATTTTCAAAACTTTGGGTTCGATTCCCGCTATTCGTCAAATTTGATGCTAAGGTGACTGGGCTATTGTTTATGTTTGAAGTTAGGTATAAGCCACGGCCCGAAATGCAGCCAGTACAAGCCACATGTCAAACGTAATTATCAATAACTCGAGATGTTCCCGAATATTTAAGGTGTTTGACACTATTTTTCACGTAACGTGATTTTGTTTTCTGCCATATACGACCGTGGGCCTCTGTGTTGAAATATTGAAAAGTGTGTTTATCGAGCACGTGCATTTTTGAGTAATAATTATGTCGCCAAGAAAGTGGACTGATCGCTGCAGTAATCCATTCAAACTTAAGAAGCATCTAAAGTTTAAGGGATTTCGACCATTATCGTCTAATTTATGCAAAAAATGGAGTAATACGGATGGCTTGACGTGCCCAACTTGTAGACTCAGGTTGACAAATATAGAACGACTACAAATGAATGAAAAACTTGATGCTATAAATGATGCGGAAAACATCAATGACATAGATATCGTCGAATCTATTGACCGTGCGAATATTGCTGAAGGATTTTCTGAAGAATTCGGCAACGCCGAGAATGCTCAGGCTGATGCTGTTGAGGAAATCGGTATTAGGAATAATAATTGCAATACCAAACTCTGATTGCATTCTGTGTTAGGTGCATTTCTATTATTGTTCGGTGCAAAATTCTCTCTTCTATTTATAGATATCAAATCAGATCTTGGTTAACCTCTTTCGCAGCAGATAAGCCAGCTGTCTCAATTAAGTATTGAAACAAGACTACCCGTCGTAAATAAGGCTTTACAATTGTTGAACGAATCCCCAGTACAGAAAAAAAAATGAAATCTGAAGCATGGGTTGTTCACAAAGTAGAGAAATTATCCTGCAATTTGAAGAGATCATTCGCAGTTGATAGTGTTTCGTCAAGTGATACTAGTGATTTTAATGATATTATCAGCAGGTTGAAAAAAAAGTTTCATAATGAGGAAACGAAGAGAGCTGAGAAAATACAGATACTGTCTCCCTGTTGAAAAAAAGAACAGAAATCCGTTAGAAACCTATAGAAAACAACGCCCGAACCTATGGGATTTTAACGGAATCCTATACGTTCTATCTGCAAGAGATAGAATCCTGAACAGGTCTCCATCCGTTTCGAAAAGTAAGCTATCCGCACAATGATGAGTTTTATGGGAATCTATCTGACGTCTGACCGTCTAACTGCACGTACCTGCCAGAACGTATACGAGTGTACAACATTTCTGTCCGCATTTTGTATGCACATCAAAGTATCTGTTTCTGTCTACAATTTCGGATCCGACAACCATCCGTTTCAATACACATCTTCCAACTTTATCAGTTTTTATCCGCGATTGCGTGTGACCCTCTGACTGTTTCTATCCGCAGTTCGAACGCATCTGTAGAGTGTATGAAACACCTGTCCGTTTCAATACGCATCTTCTGGTCTTATCAGTTTCTATCTGCGATTGCGTGTGACCCTCTGACTGTTTCTATCCGCAGTTCGAATGCATCCGTAGAGTGTATAAAAGGCCTATCCGTTTCAATACGCATCTCCCGAGCTCATCGGTTTCTATCCGCGATTGCGTGTGACTCTTTGACTGTTTCTATCCGCAGTTCGAACGCATCTGTAGAGTGTATGAAACGCCTGTCCGTTCCAATACGCATCTTCCGACCTCATCAGTTTCTATCCGCGATGCGTGCGACTCTCTGACTGTTTCTATCCGCAGTTCGTACGCGTCTGTAGAGAGTATGAAACGCCTGTCCGTTCCAATACGCATCTTCCGACCTCATCAGTTTCTATCCGCGATTGCGTGTGACTCTCTGACTGTTTCTATCCGCAGGCCAAACGCATCCGTAGAGTGTATGAAAGGCCTGTCCGTTTCAATACGCATCTTCCGACCTCATCAGTTTCTATCGGCGATTGCGTGTGACTCTCTGACTGTTTCTATCCGCAGTTCGAACGCATCTGTAGAGTGTACGAAAGGCCTATCCGTTTCAACACTCATCTTCCGACCTTATCAGTTTCTCTCTGCGATCGCGTGTGACTCTCTGACTGTTTCTATCCGCAGTTCGAACGCATCTGTGGAGTGTACGAAAGGCCTATCCGTTTCAACACTCATCTTCCGACCTTATCAGTTTCTTTCTGCGATTGCGTGTGACTCTCTGACTGTTTCTATCCGCAGTTCGAACGCATCTGTAGAGTGTACGAAAGGCCTATCCGTTTCAACACTCATCTTCTGACCTTATCAGTTTCTCTCTGCGATTGCGTGTGACTCTTTGACTGTTTCTATCCGCAGCCCAAACGCATCTGTAAAGTGTATGAAACGCCCGTCCGTTTTAATACGCCCCAGATAACAATCGTCTCACGCACGTAACCCTCACGAGCGTGAGAGTCATGCCATAAGGGTCGAAACGCATGATTTCTGCTAGCACTCGCCTGCGAGAAAGTGAGTGCGGGCGCGATGAGTCTCCATACACGTTCAAACGTGTTATCACGCTCTGCCGGAAAAATGCGACTCGCAGAGTTCGAATACTATGGGGGCAGTGTGTAATTAGTACTGTACTCACAACGCAATTATACAATATCACAATATAATAATTTATTTATTCGAACAAACAAACAAATTCATTTGTCCAATCATTTATTTAGACAAATAAATTAATTCATTCATCATTCATAAACAAATTCATGTGTTTATAATTATTTATTCAAACGAATAAATTTATTTATCCATCCATTCATATATAAACAAACAATCGAATGCATTTGCTTAACAATTTCTTCGAACAAATGAATAAATAAATTCATTCATTATGAATTTCTTCGAACAAATAAGTGAAAAAAATAATAATCAATGAATAGATACATAGGGTAAGTGTGGGTATTACCGCGGCTTGATGTGTACGTCTAACTTTAAAGGCGTATTTTAAAGATTCACTATAAAATATCGACTCAATTTTTTTTTCTTATCGATAATCAACTTATCTTAAACTTTGAAAAGAATGAACAGTATGATTTCATGTCGATTTCATGAAATAATTAGCTTTTAAAAAAAATTGCAAGTGCTCGTATTACCGCGGACCTTAAAATGACTTGTGACAATTACCGCGCTACAATTACCGCGGATGATACAATTACCGTGTGACAATTACCGCGGAATCTGGTGGAACAAAAATTAATGAAATAAATTATAAGGACAAACGTTTAATAGAAACAACAAATAGTTTTTTTTTATAAAAAATGAACTTTTAACTTTAATAAGGCACAGCATGTTTCAATTTTGGTATAGTTGACCAATACATTTAAAATTATTAGTGATATGAAAATATTTGATTTAGTCAATATCATTATTTTTCATTTCTGCTTCTTTTTTTTGGGGTTCAGCGATTTGTCTTTTCAATTCAGCTGCTTCTTTTTTTTTAAATAACGATTGTTCTTTTATTTTATTTTTAATTTCAATTTCCTTTATTTTTTGTTCTTGTTTAATGATTTTTTGTTTCTCCATCTCAAGTTTTATTTGCTCCTTTCTAAGTATTTCTTCTTCTTTTCGAACACGCTTTTTTTCTTTTTCTTTTATTATAATCTCTTGTTTTTCAATTTTTATTTTTTTTCTTAAAACTGCTTCTTCTTTCTTTGACTGTTTCTCATTTTCTTTGGCTTTTTGAATCGATTGCCATTGAGTACTGGTCAGTACAGATGGAATTTTCATCGGATTAATTGCACGTTTTTTATTTTTTTTTGAAAGATCACACCTAGGCCAATGTAATAGTTTTTTTAATGGTTCAGAGAATTTTTCAACTGTTAGGTCACAATTATTAGATATATCTTCAAGTGGAAGAATTTTTTCACTGTCGGAATTTTCACAAGTTGCTGGAGCTTCATCAAGGCTAGGAGTTTCTATTTCTAGAATGTTTGGTTTAATGACTAGTGATTTTTCAGGAATAACGTCTCCTGATTCAGGTACTTCTATCTCCATAGCTTTTAAAGCGATATTTGGAGTTTTTTCAATCACAAAGAGTCCTGGTTCCAGTGGTAAAAATGAAATGATTGAAGTTTCTTGATTGGAAAGGACAGAAGCTTCTGGGACCGGTGATAGGAAAAGAATATCTTTAGGTTGGTCAGAGTCAATCATAACTGGTAATTCTGGAATCAGGGAATTCGCAGTAAATTGTTCCGTTACATTCAAATCTTGAATCAGATTTCCATGAATATCAAACGTCAATCCCAATAACTAATCAACGTTATCATTTTCAATGGTCTCATCATCTTTTGGCACATCCTGAAATTTTCCACTAAAAATGTTATATATCGATGGACTAACGCCAAACGGGCGTAAGCGGCAAAAAAAAAAAATTCGTTTTTATAGTGGCAAAATCTTTTTCATGCAATGGAGAATCTTATGGGCATATCCGCAAAAAAATTTTTTTTTTGTTCCTTACGCCCCTATGGAATTAGTCCATCGATATGAATCATAAAACAGTCTGTATAGCTAATTCGTAATTATTCTTCTTTTATTTGAAATATGATTTATAAATTTCTTAAATTCTATCAGTTGATATTAAAATATATCAATGAACGGTCTAGATTATCATTGCGGCAGATATAAATTGATTAATATTTACAAAAACATGGTGCTAAATTAATTTTTTGTATAGGTATCAAATAACGCAGCAGTGAATCATTATTCAACTATTGTATAAATCGACCGTATAATTAATAATATTCAATAATCATCGTACTATTGGATCCAAGTTATGTTCTAGTGGTATTAATATGTTGTTAGCATCTTCTAGGTGGTTTCCTTGGAGGGACTTTGTGGTTCCTTCAAGTGAAATGTTCTCCTGGATACAAAGAAGTAAATGTTTTTTAATATTAAGGCCCATCCTTAGTCGCCCCCTCCTTTTTGCCCACATTTTTTTGGACGTATGTGTTCGAAATTGAAATAGAAGTTGCGCTAAGCATCTCTTTTTTGCAGTTTTGACGCCTGGGCTATATCGGATAATAATCGATATGTGACACATTTCGACCAAAAGGAGGTGGGCGACTAGGGATGGGCCTTAATGAAATAAATTTAAATATAAACCAAATATTCAATAATTTATGCATCTCACAACTTACTTACCTCAGTGAAATTATCAATTTGATTAATTGTTTTGTTATTCGTTGCTAAATACCATGTTTCAAAGAGACTTTTATCTTCTTCTGGTCCAGTCCAATTAGAGCTGCCATGATTTTTAAAAGATTCGAGTTTATTTTTATCAATTAAACTTTCAAAAAATTTAAATCCTTCAATATTCGTTGTATTTTCTTCTGTAATTTCTGAATTAGTTATTGTTTCGCTAGATGAAGTTTTTAATCTATTGAAAACCTTTTTAAAATCAATAGCAGCTACATTCAAGGGACACAGTCCACATGCCTTGAATCCATTTTCCAAGATTTGTTTAAGATCCAATTTTTTAAACGTTTCTTCTAGTACAAGTGCGAATTGACACTTTTTAATACTTACAGTGCCGCACTTCTGACAAGAAGCTTGAAAAGATCTTTGCCAAGCCATTTTAAAAGTACGGAACAAAGCCACGTCCAAAGGTTGAAGGATATGCGTAGAATTAGGATACAATGCAACAAGGATAATTTTTCTCTCACTACAAAATTCACTTAATGGTAAGGTGATGTGTGAAGAATGCCCATCAATATAAAAAATAATTGGTAGTTTTATCTTCTTTTCTATCAACCACGGATAAAAAACATTTGCTATGTACTCATAGAAATTTTTAGATGTCATCCAACCATTCTCCGAGTGGCCAAAACTATAATTAGCTGGTGCTACCTTGATAACATCTTTAGGTAAACTTTCATCAGCAAACAGCACCAAAGTCGGAGCAAGAGTACCTGCTGCATTGGCTGTTACTACACTGTAAAAGATGTATGCATTGAAATCAATGAAAAGTGCATGAAGCAAAAGTTATGAACGCACATGAAATCAAATTAATGTTCATCTTCAAAATTTTGTAAAATGTATATTAATTTCAATGTCTGATCGTTAAATTTCATGCATTCTTTTTTTTCGAGATTTCAGATATTATACATTAAAATCAATACATACTGATGAAATTATGATGCACGTTAGTTGATTTTAATGCGTGCATGTGAGTGCGTAGTTTCATGTGTTGTATCACTGTTCAGGTTTTCTCGTTCAATAAATACTGATTGCATCTAAAAAGATTTCTTAGAAAAACTATCAAATTGGAATCATTTAGTGAATCCACCAAATTTTGGTAAAAGAACGTTTACTATAGGGAGGCCGAGCCCTCCCCGATAGCTGCTCACTTAGAACTCTCAGCAGAGATATGTCTGCTTTTACTGTGGCGCTTGGCGTGGACCTAAAGACGTAACCGTTTTACTTTACTTGCGAGAAAGGTTTTTAGGCAAGCCCGTGCGCCGCCGCTGCGCACACAGATGGCGCAGATAACGACATTGAAAATTGTGCATGAATTTCAATAACATTATGACGGAAGTAATGTAAGAGTAAATTGTATTCAATGTGCATATACATCAAGTACCATTGCAAGCACTGTACTGAATTTTAGTTACCATATGTATTATTTTTCATGCACAAGATCATGAAAATAAATGAATACCTACGATTTTTAATGTAAATGCACATTAATTGATAATTTCTGAACGTGTTCTTTAAAATTAATGTGCAATGTGCATTAAAACTGCATTAAAATCAATAAAATTTTTTACAGTGTAGTACAGTGACATTTTCTTTCTCATTGTTATTCACAATATTATATACATTCTTTAAACCTTTTGGAGCGAGTACAGTGGGTGGCTTTGGATTCACTGAAACAGCAGCTTCATCAGCATTAAAAATCCTGGTAGAATCAATCGAAAGTAGATTTTCTTCAGTAAAATAAGTTTTAATTTCTGTAAACCATGAGCGTATGTGTTCCTCGGATACTTTAGCTCGATTCAGTGATACATTTTCAGCTATTCTTTCAGATACAGTTGGGTGACGCTTTAAAAAACTATCATACCAACCTCTTCCTGGTCGATTAGTATTGAAAGGAGTTTTGCGCTTATCGTGATCACATATTAGTTTTACGCTTTCAATTACAGTGGACTCTCGCTAAGTGGCACTCGCGCGGGGCTTTAGGGGAGAGAAAATGCCACTTATCGCGAGCTCCCACCACTGTCCAACGACACGCCTACTGAGCGTGGTGGGGCAACGTGGCACAGCGCCGGGAAGGTGACAGTTGTAGAGGTGGGGGGGTATCAGTACAGTAGAACGCGCGCGTAGCGGGAGCACGGTGGGGGAACGCAAGTGAATGTGTGAGTGAATCCGTGTGCGGGAAAGGCGTCCATGGTGCCACTTAGCGAGAGTCCACTGTAATTGATGTTTTGTAACAGGAAATCCTCGGCTAGTACAAAAAAAAAATCCAAGTAACAAGTTCACGTTCTTCTTCAGCACTAAGTACTGTTGATGGTCCTGGTCGTTTGTCTAGTACATATTTACCAATTTTTCTATCTCTTATCGTTGATTCAGGTATTTGATATTTCCTTGATAGTTCTGCGATACTTTTTCCCCCTTGCGCTTCTTTCGCCGCCAATATTAAATTTTCGTACTTATAATTACACTTTTTTTTTTTACTGATTACATTTTTAACTTGTTTTTTCGTTTTCTTTTTAGTTTTTGCCATTGTAAGTGTTTACTACGAGATCAACAACGAGATATAATAATTTGAAGGTTATAAATAATTATATGTCAACCGCGGCATTTGTCACATCCGCCTGATATTACAGATGTTGCTATTTCCGTGGTATAGTAATAAAACCGCGGTAATAGTGACATGCTTCAACAGTTGGTGACAATTACCGCGACGGTAAATTAAAGGTGATAATTAATTGAAATTCAATATTTGTTAGATTTTTTGAGTATAAAAAAGTATAATCTTACTCTGAGACGCAATAAATATAGCTATCAAAGCATTAGTTCATAAAAAAATACATTTTATTCGAACCTACAGTTGCATACTAACTGCAAGAAAACGATGATATTTTTTCTTAAAACCATCGATCAGTTTTTGATAATTTATAACAAACTAAATAATTATATTTCATACCGGGTCGTTTGTTAATTACATTTTTGAAATATTAAATTAATTGCTTAATTTTTTTGAAATTACAAACAATTATGTATCATTAGTTTATAATGTAATGAAAAAAATCCGCGGTAATACTCGCACCCGCGGTAATACCCACACTTACCCTATATCGTCGGCGATGGTGCAGTACCGCGTAACTAACATCTGCAATACCGCGTAAGTACAAAAAAAAAAAAAAAATGAGATTTGGTGTGCATTCGATGTATTTTTTATTTTTACATCGAATGCACACCAAATCTCATGTTTTTTTTTGTACCTACGCGGTATTGCAGATGTTAGTTACGCGGTATTGCACTATCGCCGACGATATGCCATATGATGAGTGAGCCTGAATTTTTTTTTCCCATTTTAGTTGAGCGAAAATAAGCCATAATGATTTCAAGTTACTCAATCAAATGTTATACTTGTGAACATTTGGAAATGAAACCTGCAATAATTGTTCGTGTAACTACGTATACAATTGCTCATAGATTCTGTTGAGTAAGGTGCGCATTTGAAGTTGCGCATAGACACAGCTCAGCCGTTCACCGACGCCATGTTCTGTGGGCGATGTTATTGTTTCTTTTTTCGTGAATGATATATAGGTATGTATATTTTGAATATTGCCACTTAACTTTATTATACTGAACGTCCATCACGTCTTGTGAGGTAAGTGACACGTAATTGATATTATTATAAAAATAACCACATGAAACGTAGATATAACATGTGGGAATCCATGTAACCTCACTTTTGAGTAGTTTCGTCCAATTTCGTCTCATTTGTCTGCGTTTCCGACTATGTGAATACTATGTGTTTCAAAGCTTTATCATTATCAATAGTTCGAAATTATGAGATATATTATTCTAGGCTATAGTTAACACTTTGAATAAAGCTTGTTAATAGTACATGAAAATGAGGATTTTACCCACGCAAAGCGTGGGTAGAACGTCCATTATCACACTACGTGAAGTAAATGAATATTAAGTGAAGTAAAGTTTGTAAACAGTATTTTATGTTCAATGTTGTGATAATATTTATAAATATATTCTGGTTAAGAAGGATATTTGATATAGTATTAGTGCTTATTTACGGGACCCAATAATTTGATATAATTGCCATTAGAGGAAGCTCCATTATATCATCACGATGTGCTAGCAATATGCATAGCACGCATGGGGAACTCACGACGTGCGTGCACATGGGGTCGCAATTGATGACAAAATTGCGTGTGTATTTGCACTCACGCTATGAGGATTAATACGCACGCCGTGAGTGCATATACGCACGCACCATGTGGACATTCTGTTATCTGGGGCATCTTCCGACCTTATCAGTCTCTATCCGCGATTGCGTGTGACCCTCTGACTATATTGCCATGACGAAGCGATTATACTAAATAAATGAAAATTTACTTTATCGACCTAACATTCTTCTACACATCACGCTGAAATCTTGAAAATAGCAGTTTTCGTACCATGGGCGTGAAGTGCAATTTGACGCCGCCGTGTGATCAACGCGCCAGAACAGGGTATCCCTGGTTAAAATTCCATCAGAAACAGACAGAAGACGAATCCTGTCCGTATCGTATGTGTTTTTGTCACTGCAATTCCGGATAGCAGCAGTTGGAAATACTCGTTCCTATACGCATCTTCGTGCAACAGCGCACAGAAATTCTATCCGCGCGTGTTTGATTCTATACGAATTTTGATATCAAATGGACATAATTTCTATCCGCATCTATCTGCAGTTCTGTACGCACGCGTTGTCCATCCGCAATAATGAGCAAATCCAGATAAGAATGCGATCCATATCTGTGTAACGCAGTTCAATAGTTCATCCCACCCGTTTCTAATGTATCTCTACACAGTAAAAGTATTTGCGTAATTTTTAACACAAAGTCTTGTGTTAAAATTTTTGTGTTAAATATTGCAACCTGCCGTATTATTGGAGTCCCTTGAACGAGGGTGAGACCCCAATAACCGGGTGCACCAAGGCCTTGCGCTTTATTTTAGACGCCACCTAATTTAATAAATTAGCAAATCTCTCTTTCTGATACCTAAGGTTTAGATATTCGTTTGCCAGGGAAGCTGGTTTGAGACCCTCAGGGTGAGGTTCGGGCACGTAGGCCCTCGTACCTATTTTGTTCTGACGCTGAGGCGTTCTTAGCTCTGTTATAACATAAATCTTTGACAATCTGTTCTAATAATCTACGTCACCGGACGATGTTCTCGATGGTCTCTGGTCGAAGGGAAGAATTGGGAGATCCAAGGATTGAGTAATTCTGACTCGGTGATTTAGGATTAATAACTGATTTATATTTAACTCGTCTTTCTTTTCACATGTGATTTCCGTTCACTCACTCTATATGACGCTTAGTGACATATCTCACATTTTCACACACTCACGTAAATTGGGGGTGCAATTATGCTTCTCAATTCCTAAAGAATTGATTAAATGATAGTTATTTAATAAACTAACTGATTCTGAGATCGCGATGACCACTTATCTTTCTCTTAGGGACAATACCATACTTTGCGTAACGGTTATATTCAATTCTGAGCAGGACGATTATTAGCCGTGGTGTAAACACCCATCTATCTCGTAGCAGAGGTGATGCCATACTCCATTGCTTTTATATTTCTGAGCAGGACGATTGTGAGTCGCGGTAAACACCCATCCGTCTCGTAGCAGAGATGATGCCATACTAATGAATTCTACGGAATTCATTAGGAATGTAGAGATTAGTGAAAATCTATAATATCGATTGTGATCTGAGTGATGGCGTTACTAGTATGATTTGAGAAGGCATGTAGTGGATGTGGGCTAAGGAGCCTGAACTCGTATAGCCGCACGGCGGTAATTTGAATAAAGTAGAAATGTGCAGACACATTGTCACAGATCCCCCCACTAGACGTAGGCTATGGTTGAGGGTACGTTTTCTCATTCAACAATGCATTCTGTCATACATGGTTCAGGAACATAATTAGTAATCCAGAATAGAGTAATATATGGTAATATAAGTTTATTAGTGATGGCGAGCAGAGAGCGAGTATTTCCTTATCATAATTGACTTAGTGTCGGAGGTGTAGCGAAATAACTAAAGGAATAATGTGTAGAAACATGAACGTCCTTAATAACTTATGCTAATAAGAGTACGTAGTGCGTTACTCAAAATACTGTTTAACGAAACCTTATAACCTAATTTTAGGATCATGTATTTATGGTACGGAGAAATATCACAGCTCTTATAATGAAATATAAGGCTCTGCTTTGGTTTAACTTCTAAAGTATGTTGACTACGTGTCTAACTTAAATAACTAGAACAGTTAAATGCTGTTTAGGTTTTCTTCAGTAACTTAAGCCTGGGGTAAAGAACAAAGTTAAATGTATTGACTTATAACTAGTCAAGCATATGTAATCATATGCTTTGGAGAAAAGACATTATAGATTTAATTTTCGTCATGATCGGGTCGTCTTATGGATTTTGATCAGTTAAGGTACTTGGGTGGAAGTATGGAAGGTGGTTCCATGACTAGTGGTTGTCGCGCTTTGGGAATTTGCCTCTTGGACGACGGCAAGGTTCACGGCGGTATGTTTGAGTGGATGTGGATGGTCTGAGGTTTGATTCATCGTCGCTATCTGGGTATAAGTTCTGCAGTGGGGTTCCAGTCATTTTGAAGGAATGTTCTGTTGTTGTTTGAGTCGGAATGGATGTTTGGGAGGTAGGAATGGGGCCTTTATAATGGTTTTTCCACGCTTCGTGCTCGGGAAAACGATTTTGGCATTCCACACAGTTGGAATTAAGAAGGTTCAAGTCCGTTCCGCACTTGTGGCATCTTCCTCTGAGGATTTCCACTTCTTTGTCGTGTGCAAAGGGGCAGTTACTTTTGTTATGATGCGGGGCGCCGCACCCATGGCAAAATCCGCTTCGATATGGATGTGGACACTGTTTGAATTTATGAGTGATGGATCGGCAATTTAAACATCCTTTTTCTAATGTTTTTGGCCTATGCGTCAAGAAGGTATTGGTATTACCATTCCTAAGATTGGTTCTTGCTGTTGGAAGGTTTTGGTCTAGAACATACTCGTTAATGATTTTCGACCAGTCACTTCCAGAAATTCGTTTGGTAGCAGAGTCCTTAGCTTGTATTCGGATTACGTTTGCTTCGTTCCTTGGTGCGTTCGGTGTGTTCAGGAGTCGTTCTAGTAAAGATGGGTTGGAGCGTTTGACCGGTGGTAAGAGAGCGGCTGCGTACGCAGGGAAAGAACAAGGCAATGAGATTTTCCTGGGTTCTTGGCTCTTGATCTCGTGGGGTTTGGCATCCCATTCTTGGATCATCGTACTTCGGTCAATTCGTACTGGTCCGGGGTTAGGTGGAGTCCGGCCGGTGTGTTCCGCTAATGGCGGAAAAAATGGTTTCTGTAGTTCCTCCTCAGTGGAGTCGGACTCGGATTCTTGTTTCACATCGGTTACCTTTTCGTCTGGTGGTTCAGACTGGTCGGAATCTGAACTTTCAGTCGATGGGGTGTATGGCCGCTTGAGTGAGGTCCCTTCTTCGGTAGTAGCGTCTGTTACAGGTGTGAATTCTGGTTGAGCTTTTGTCAAATCTAGTGGTTGTTCTTGTAGAAGGCATAGCGTTGTGTCAACAGTGGGTAGTTCGTTACTGCGTGATAAGTCCAGAGGATGGGTTGGTGTTGCATCGCGTATGGAAGTTCGAGGCCTTAAGCTTGAAATGCGAGCTAGTATGCGCGCGCTGGCGATGTCTGTGTCGTGGAGCCGGGTGAGTTGGACTATTGGCGAGCTCTCCCTGGAGCCGGGTAGTCGTGAGACTCCTCGTCGGGCGACTTGCCGTGTCCTTCTCATCTTCTTAGGCGGGTGGATTAGGTTCTTCGTTGGTATGATATCTGGTAGTAATTGACACAGGGAAGTTACTTAGGAAGAATAGGACTTGGATGTTAGTTTATACGTCGAGGATTGCGACGGGGGAATTTTAAATCCTTAATGTCATATTTTCCTATTATCTTTCTATTCTTATCTACTATTTCTACGGTGGTAGGTGAGAAATACCTTGATACGTAAGCTGGTCCGTCATATTTTGGTATGGTATCGAGAGTGATCATTCTGCGGGCCCATGGGTCTTGTGAATCTAATTTAGTTAAGTCCAGATCCTTATCAGGTGAGCTGTGGCAGCGTGTCTCTCGACCAAAGTTTAAGAAATGAGGAGAATACTGAGTAGTAGCACTCTTAGTTGAGTTGCAAGCAAATTGCAGATCGGAGATGAACACAGGCCAGTCTGTTTGCCTAGGTGAGGTAAATGCAGCTAGCATTGGTTTTATTGTTCGGTTAAGGCGTTCTACGGGGTTTGCGCAGGGATGTGCTAATGCAGTGGTCTTGTGTTCTACTCTGAATTCGGAATTTAAATAGTTTACCTGTTTATTAATGAATTCGGTTCCATTGTCAGTGATTAGAGTGATAGGATTTCCCCAACGATTATAAATACGATGCAATTCTCGGGCTACTAGTTTTCCGGATTGTTCGCGTAGAGGAATTAGTTCGATATATTTTGAATATAAGTCTTGTACGACGAGGATGTATTGCATTCCATCCGTGGATCGCGTGAGTGGTCCAACGGTATCAGCTGATACGACGGCCCAAGGAGCGATTGGTGGTCTGATATCACTGATCTCTATATACTGACTGGATAGCGTATCGGGTGAAATTGCTGTGACTATTAGAAGGTATTTCTATGTGGGGATTTGACACTTTCAACATGGCGGCGCTTGCCATATCGGCTGCATAGCGTGTTTTTGTTTTGATCGTGGGTTTACCCACATAATCAATAAATATGGTGATGGAGTGCTGTTTTTGTGTAAAAAAAGTAGGAGACGATGATGGCCGAACATTTCATCAGTAAGTATATTCATAGTAATCGAATAAATACAGTAACTAAGTTATCCCCGGCGTTTGAGTTTGGTTAGGTTAGAAAAAACCTATGCGGCTGAAATTTGGTGTAGGATTTCCAGTTATGTATAAGTGTGTAGTATAGAATAATATTAATAGTAAATTTATAGCATTGAGTATTCTCTTTCGCTATGGTGTCTTGCATGTTGATCCTATTACAGATTTCCATTTAAGCAACCAGAAGTAATGGAATCCTGGTTAAAGAATATGGGTCTCGGATCAGACTTCAAACCTCTGCGAACTATGAGATTGTGTTCAGACCATTTTACAGAAACATGCTTTCGGAGAGAGGCGGTTAAAGTACAATTAGCCAACGGAAGTATTCCAACCCTGTTTGGAACATTCAAATCAGCATGCGCCTATTGTGGTGCCGTAAAAACACATGAAGACGGTCGTTCATTTTATAAGTAATTTTCTTTTTCATTAAACCTTATTGTTGATGCAAATTGGCATGTATTATTTTTCATTTTCATCGCTTTTAGATTTCCTCTGCGTAATCCCACCCTCTTACAAAAATGGATTGAGGCTACGAAGAAGGCAAATTATATTCCCAACGAGTCAAGCCGACTTTGTTCAGACCATTTTGAAAATACTTGTTTTCGTTCTTCTGGATACAAAAATTCCTTGCGTTTGAGGAACACTGCGATTCCAACTATTTTCAATCCGTTACTACCTCAAGGTTAGAATATCTTGCGTTTATACTGCTTCAATATCAGCGAACACTACCCTGGGCAATAGTGATTAGTTTGGTCTCAAAATTTTTATACGTGCTCCTCCTCATTGTTTTTCTTCGATGAAGAGCATTGCAATTGATGGAATTGATGAAATTTTTGTTTCGTATCAAATCCTGAATTACTAATCTGTTATGGCCATTTCAGAAAGGGCTGTCGTGGCGCAAAAGAGGCCGTGTGATTCGCCCCAGGAATCATCAGCTGCTAAGTATTACCGAGCAGATACCGGTTGTAAAATGCCAGTGCATTTGCAAGACCCCTCTCCGGAGCAGGGGATACCAGAGTTGCAAGAATGTGTTGCTGCAAGTCATGATATTCATGATCATATATATAGGAGTCCGACAAACCACGTTGACCAGGTACTTTCTGAACATGTTTCAAATGAAAGTTCACAACAGATGTCTACTCCAAAGCGTACCATACGGAGAACGGTGTCAAATATTGCGAAGCAGACCCGTATAGCCAAACACGATCACCACTATGAAAATAGTCCTCGAACTACCAGAAGACAACTCATCGCGGCTAAGCAGAAAATCAAGAACATGCAGCAACAATTGCGGGCTCATAAACAGCACATCACTCGATTGAAGCGGAAGATCTCGTCATTAAAAGATATTGTGAGTGAATTACGTAAGAGAAATGCACTTCGGGAACCAGGTCTTGCATGTTTAGATTGTATCGCCGACGATGATGTTTCTCAATTCTTGAAGCGTTACAGCACCAATCAAAGAAACACTGCTAACAAAAAACCAGCTGATAAAAAACGAAAATTCAAATGTCAACGTAAGAATGTTGGTATCGGTATATCTCGGGAAAAATATCCAGCAGCGCTCAGGTCCTTTGCCATTACTCTTCATTTTTACTCACCCAAGGCATATGGTTTTGTCCGTAGAAAGTTTTGTAATGCTTTACCGGATCCTGCAACCTTAAGAGCATGGTATTCGACAATCAATGGCCAACCAGGTTTCACGTCTGAAAGTTTAGATGCTTTGAAAATGAAAGTATCCCAAGCAAAGGATGCCGGTAAAGAAGTATTAGTAGCTTTTATGTTGGACGAAATGGGGATTAAGAAAGGTATGCAGTATAGTCCAAATGGAACTGTAAGTGGACACGTTGACTTGGGTACCAACATACCAACAACAGGCTTAGTACCTCTAGCAAAAGATGCACTTGTGATGATGGCTGTTTCTCTGGATGGTGGGTGGAAAATCCCTGTAGGATATTTCTTCGTCAACGGTATTGACTCGAACACTAATTCTGGACTTGTGAAGGAAGGCCTCACTCGTCTTCACAATGTAGGTGTAAAAGTTGTTTCAATAACATTAGATGGACCATCCGAACATTTCGCGACAATGAAGCAACTTGGAGAAAATTTCGACATGCCAAACCCACGACCCTACTTTCCACATCCTTGTACTCGCGTTAAGGTTTTTGTTCTATTCGATGCTTGCCATATGCTTAAACTCATAAGGAACTGCTTGGGTGATCCAAAAGTTATTATGAAAGATAGCGAAGGTAATCTCATTGAATGGAAGTTCATAAGTGCTTTAGCATCGTTACAGCAAGACGAAGGGCTTCGTGCTGGGAATAAGCTTCGCATGGCTCATATCCGTTATCAAAAAATGAAGATGAAAGTGGCCTTGGCTGCGCAAACTCTTAGTAGTAGTGTCGCAGATTCTATCTCATTTTGCGATAAGGTTTTAGGCTTGCCAAAATTCCGAGGAAGTGAAGCTACTGTGCGATTTATTCGTTGCATTGATCGATTATTTGATTTTTTGAATTCGCGGAACCCTTTTGGTAAAGGTTACAAGGCTCCTCTGCGTAGAAGCAATGAAATGTTTTGGCGTTCGCAAATTTGTTCCGAACTAGAATATTTAAAAGGAATAACTGATGGTATGGGTAAGCCAATGTGGAAGACGTTACGATATACTGGTTTTGTGGGGCTCATCACGGGAGTCATGTCCGCTATAGATATTTTTGATATTTACGTCAAGCCGGAGAGTTCACAATTGCAGTATCTCCTGACCTACAAATTAAGTCAGGATCATTTAGAACTGTTCTTTTGCGCAGTCAGGAGCTGCGGGGGTTGGTGTCCTAATCCTACTTGTAGACAATTCGTGTCGGCATACAAGAGACTACTCGTACATCATGAGGTGACTGCTACTAATGGTAACGCTGAAGCGATGGACAGTACTAAAGTTCTTTCTATATCTTCAGGCGTTCAGAGGCAGAAAAGAGTTGATCAGTATGATCCGACTACTTATGATACTATGATTAATTCGAGGGTATCAAAGAAGTATGGCCTGGACGATGAACACCATCTTGGTGCCCATTCTGACGAATTCTTGAAGGAATTCCTTCACTTCCACAACACACTCCCTGACACTTTATCTAACTTTTCAAAGAGTTGTGTAGCTAAT
This sequence comes from Tenthredo livida, assembly GCA_963992785.1. NCBI lineage: Eukaryota > Metazoa > Arthropoda > Insecta > Hymenoptera > Tenthredinidae > Tenthredo > Tenthredo livida. Next base: position 17,986,433 of record OZ023068.1, on the reverse strand, counting down.
ATAGGCGGCTGGGTCGTGAAAAAGTTAGTCGATCCTAAAAGACCTGTAGTGAAATGCGAAGAATGTCGGGATGCGCTGTTCCAAAATTCACAGATTAGGGCAGAATTTGACGATAATGCTCTCGTAGAAGCAAAAACTAGGGGTGGATTGATTTACCCAAGCGCGTCTGTAGTTCTTATTTGTCAACGTTCTGAACAGCTGTTGAGGCATGCTTTGAATAGAAATAAGTGCATGACGCCCACTGAGTCAAACTTTCCAGCCTTGGTTTGTTCAAAGGTTATAGAGGACTTACTATAAACAAGTGGCACGTTATTCCCCTCTTTGAATGACCATGTTTTTGATGACGCAGTTACAGAACTCTCAAATCATGTCTATTTATTAACGAAGGAGGTCTGCAAAACGTATATAAAATTACGACTTTTCGCTGCTACTAATTTGGCTTCAGAGGCTGTAGTTGGTACAAAAATGCGCCACCATATGACGAGACAAATCATTTGGAACAGTCAGTAATAAAACCCTGTGATTCGATATAAAAAATGTGATACGTACTCAAACAAGACTGTGACTCGTGCCAAATCTGTATAACGCTAGTCTACTAGTTATATTCTATTGATAATGCTATGAATGTTATATATATATAAATATATTTTAATAAACATTGTTCATGCTTATTTGATAGTAATCGTTGTGTGTTTTGTTATTTATCTCTAGATCATAAAACCTGAAATTACTGTCCATCTAGCAGCAATATACGGTGGCGGGGAAGACGACTACTAAGTAACTATATCCCCCTTTGGACCAAGTAACAACGTGGCCGAGCGATGAAGAATGCAAGTTCGGTAACATCATCTAATGTTAAGCTAATTCCATCCAGCCCTAAAAATTGTACACTCAATTTTTTAATTAATTTTTTTTTAAATGTTACAGCGTCTCGGAGTGCTTAGTCCATGCGAACAGCACAATTAATTTAATCTCTTCAATCAATTTGTATATTATTATTCTGTTATCAATTAATTTAATCTTTACAATCAATTTGTATATAATTATTTTTTCATTTAATCAATTAATCAAATTTGATACTATTAATCCAATTATACAAGTAGTTTATACAATCGATGACCCATACAATTAAAAATAATTAGTACCATGCAACCAAATTATACGAATTTTGGGTGCGATCGAATCATGCGGTGAATTATAAAGTTTTGTACAGTTAATCTTGCTATGAATTTGTCTATTATATTGTGTACCTAAATATATATGCTGCATTTGCAATTGTAATGCGTCATTAAACCCTACAACATTTTTCCGTATGCTATGCTGAACTCCTCTCGTTCAATGATCATGTCTCCAGTATATTGACTACTGTGTTTCGCGAACTGGCCACAAGACGTATTCAAACTTGCCGCCATAAAGTGTCAAATTCCCACAATTAAAATGGCTGCCAGTGATCACAGCGAATCGCGGCAAAAGGGTAGCGTATACGCTATCCAGTCAGTATATAGAGATCAGTGTCTGATATACATCTGGTGTTGTACCTTGTGTTGATTAAATTTGACTAATCTACACGTTTCGCAATTGGAAATGAATTGTCGAATTTCTTCATGCATACCGGGCCAATAGTGTTTTTGACGAATACGGTCGCATGTTTTATCGGTACCGAGATGACCGGCTTGTGGAGTGCAATGGTAATTTTTTAAGATATCAAGGATTTGATCGCGAGTAGGAACAAGTTTCCAAGCGTCGGAATCACCTATATCGATTTTTCCGGGGTCTGGTCGGTAGTGATACAATTGATCGTTTTCTATTTTCCAATCGGTTAAGACATCGGCGTGTTTCTTAGTCATAGAGATTTTCTTTTTATACCATAAGGTATGTGAATCAGGAGGTGTAGTTGGGATTTCGATATTCAGGACTTGACTTGGTTCATCTACGGATTCGTATTGGCGTGACAAGGCGTCGGGAGCCTCGTTTTCCGTACCTTTGCTAATGGTAATGTATCCTTTGTCGAAAAGTCGTTCTACTTCTTCTTTCATTAATTTATTTACAGTTGGACTTCGTCGAGAAGGCTTGAGTCTAACGGGTGTCTCATCGATGAGGTCGATTTTATGGTTGATAAGTTGAGTACATCCTTGAGGATGTTCAGATCCTTTTGCAAATTCATTATCTAAAAATTCGGTTAGTCGTTGCTGATCAGTCGGAGTTGCCTCGTGGAGTGATAGCAAGGCTGAGACTGTATCGCGAGGTTCACATCGTTTATATCGGATGGGGTAGGTCATGTCGCTACCACTCATTTTCCATACTCGGTTTCCCATGTCGACGCTAACCATGAAATTTATCCAGAAATCCATGCCTAATAGAGCATCGGTAGCTAATCCGTCTAGGACAGTAAACCACTGTTCGCCATATTTGTCTCCAACATCGATTAAGAAAGGAGCACCGTATTTAGTTTTTAGAACCGTACCGTTTGCAAGTCGAACGCCGGTAGTCGAGGTGTTGTCAGGTCTGGCAGATCCGAGACTTAGCTCGCGAACGCGTTCAAAAGCAGCGGGGCTAAGGTATGAACGTTCGCTTCCACTGTCAATAATTCCCGTTAACTCTTCTCCGTAAATCCAAACTTTGATAGGCAGTTTCGCTGTGACTTCCGGAGGGGAATCGCCAGTTCCTCGCGTATAGACGCGTCGGTTTTCGATTCGGTCGATTATGTCCGGGTTATCTAAACGAGTTTTTAATTTGGACGGTAAGTGATATTTACGTTGTAAGGCTCTAGGCACTTCGGAGTTTTCCGTGGAATTATTGGAGACGGTATTGTTGGATGTAAGGACGTATAGGTTGGCTAGGTCATCTTCAGGATCAGGCTCGTCAGACAAGTCTGAGTGGTGGTCCACCACAGGATTAGACTTGGGGATGTTCATTGAACCTTCAGTTTGGTCGACTTCCGTGACATGGTATGAATCACAGACAAAATCGGCGATATTGTCGTAGTCATCGTCAGAATCATCATGTAGGTCAATGTCGATGTCAGGTTGGGAAGTGAATTCGGATTCAGGAATCTGACCAGATAGTTCGTTAAGTTTGGAAGCATTTTCGCTTCTGGTTTTATTAGGATCGCGAGCGAGCGTTTGGATTTTTACAGGTTGTGTTGTAGGGGTTGTTTTGCTAGAGAGGTTTGGATCGGTATCCTTAACTTTCGAATTGTTACGAGGACACTCGGCGTTTCTATGACCGAGGCCGCGGCATATATAGCAGACAACTCGATTAGGTTTCGTACAGGTACGTGAAAGATGTCCGTATCTTCCGCAGTTAGCGCAGAAGGTGGATCTCAAATCTCTATTCGCATTCGGAGTAAAGTTAGAGTTAGACCGAATATTATCAAATGAAACTTTCTTCGAGGTATTATTGCTAGGGCGTCTCGGAGAATCAGTATGACTGTTAACGGCATTGACTTTAGTGTTCTTATTTAGTCGTTCGAGTACGCGTTCTACAAGAATATCGATAGGATCTTTCTTATCGTTAGTACTTAGGTTCCGACAATCGGTAGGGTTGGAAGCAAGAAGGTCTTCCGTATCTGAATCTTCGGTATCGTCGTTTTCAGCAATAGCTGAGCTTGCAGCGTTTAGACGTGATGAACGTTGTGGCAAGTGACGCTTGTCTTGGTTACTAGTACTACTTCTCGCCTGTCGACGATACATAATAAGTTCATCATATTCACGCGTGGCTTTCAAAAGACTAAGGAAAGTTTTGAACGTTCCTCTATGAGATAGGAATTCTTTATAACGAGTATTGAATTGTTTTTGAATTGTACGAATTTGTTCTTCCTCAGAAGGAGGATTATTCATTGTTGAGAATAACTCGGATATCTTTGCTATGTAATCAAATCCGGTTTCAGAAGGTCCTTGATCGCAGAGGGCGATTTGTCGGAGAATTTCAGAATCAGTTCCTTCGATACCAAATGCAGCGGAGAACTCTTCAATGAATTGGCTCCAAGTATGCCACTTATGGAGTCTGGATTCTAACCAGATCAGAGCGGTACCAGTAAAGCATTCGGTTAGAACTAGTAGTTTATCGTTGCCGACAATACCTTCCTGTTGGCATCTTTGTTCAAGGGCTTTTAGAAAAGCGCGGGGTTTCTTATCAGTAGGGAATTTTGATTTCCAAAGTTGAACACGTTTAGTTAATCCGTACAAAGAAGGAGATCTTTGCGTGGAAGTTAGACGAAGAAGATCGTCAGGGGTTGTGAATGGATTGAATGATCTGTTAGGTATGTCTTGTTCGAATGATTGTCGTTGAGGGATTTCACGTTGTTCATTTTGCGAGGTATTAAATTCTAATGAAGTTAGAGGGTTACTCGCAAATTGTGGGAATGAATTCGCTTGAGGTATATGATTTGATGTATCGCTTATATTAGCGTTTGGTCTATTGTTACTAGACGGCATGGCAGTGCTAGCAGTAGAGAGAGACCTAAGAGGTCCTCGCTGGGTTGTAGTCTGATGCACTGGTGCAGGGACGGAGACTGATTCGAAAGTATAGCCTTTCGCTTGAGCTTCTAGTATAATTTTAGTAAGGTATTCGTTCATGTTAGCGGAATGCTCACTGACGTTTATAAGATCAGTCAGTTGGTTCGACCAAGATGGTATTTGTGAACTAGTGGTCGATTGACTCGAGTGTCGGGAAAGCATGGTACGCGGTATCGTTCCAGTAGGCGGACGATAAGAGTTAGTCGTTCGTGACGGCGGAGAGGGGTTTTCAGCCATAGCTCGGGCAGTGCTTAAGGCGGCTTGTCTAGCTATGCGATTACTTTGCCTCCGGTCAGCGGTAAGAAGTGGTGTATCCTGAGGAAATCCTAAGAGTTCTAACAGACGAGCTCTATCGGTTTGATATGCTGGCGGAATGTCGTTAGTGACTTGTTCGATACCATTGGTATTTAGATTCATTGGATGACTCGCAGAATGATCTACCTCGCTTTCCTCGATAAGAGTTTGTAAAGGCGGAGAGGCTAGATGTCTCTCTGGATTTTTCCTCGTCCTCGAGTGGAATAATTCTCTAGCGAATTCAGGATTCATTGGCAGTGAGAATTGGTAGTTATTCGCTGTGTCACGGTGGGGTTGAGGTGTACTTCCCTGAGAGCTTAGTTGGTCTTCCATTTGAGGATTTTCCAAATGATAGTTAGATCAGCTCGTACCAAGGTATTCCTCAAGACACCTGATAATATTTTTGTGTATCAGTGATTTGTAATAATAATTTCCTGTCACTTGTCTAGACTGATAGTATTTGTTATGTGAATTGATAATGATTATTGATTTAATTAATTCGTATTAAGCTCAAGAAAAGATAAAAGCTAATATTTATACCTGATTAAGTTGAAATTTGGAATCAGCTGTTAGATAGGATATATAGGTCACAGCTGTGCTATATAGTTTCGGCAGAATTGGTATACTCTATATAGCCATGAGTAAGCTTGCTGGACTTTGTACTTCTACCATGTATAGCTATAACGAATGTGTGTGTCGTGTGTAAGCGTGTAGCGTGGCACGACCAATATAATGACACTATAGTATCTATGTGTTTCTTTGTTCGAGATGATAAATTTTCATTCGTTATAGGGATACTTGATGTGAGCAGTACTTTTGTGAATATTATCGGTTAATAATTAATTTCGGGTTTATAAAACAAATATTTACTGATTATAGCAAAATAGTATCGGCAATTTAGCCGGTTGGATAAAGCCTTATATATTGTGGACCACGTGTTGACTTTCAAGCACGAGTACACGCAGCTAAACCTTTCAATTTAGTTGCGGTCAATTTAGAAGACTTTATACAGAATTAAAGTAATAGTATTAGTGAAACGATTATTTATGCAATTATTTATATGTTATTGTAATTATTCAGCAGATACGAGAAGTAATAATACCTTTGTTAGCGCGTTGTACGGCGTGTAGTCAGGTGAATCCCGAGATGGATGGTAGTTTCGAGTGATCGATTCGCGGATCGATAGTTGGATCGAAAGTGACGATGGCGCGCCTCGTGGCAGCGTCCGTTACTAGTATCGAGTTCTCGCGGTAGGTTTGAATCAGTGGTTTAGCTGTAAATTTAAACTCAACTGTCTCGTATTTGCTGTCTCGCTCTCGCTCTCTGTTTATCGCGCTATAGTTATGGCTAGGTGTTATGAATATAGCTTAGAGTATAACATATCTATAGTGCGTCAGAACGAAGAAAGCCTCAGTGACTAGAGCTGTTGTTGTTATGTCGTATAGAGAGGTTGTCCTTTATTATTCGTTCTATTATATCCGGATGGCGTGATATCAGAAAACTGAGCTAGAGGAGCGGATTAGGCTAATACCTAAGAACAATGATTATAACGGGCAGAAAATGTCCGTTATAACGGGAAAATTTTTGAATTTTATAATTCGCGATATGTACAATTTTAGTATGAGAAGACTCAGGAACAAATTAAATGTAGAATATATAATTTAAACGAAACAATATAAATTAACATGCATTAATCCTAGTGTGAGTATGGCTACTCCCTATCCTACTTCTTATCTTAGTTTTCGTTCGTGTGGGTTTTCTCGTGTGAAAATTTTTCTCTTCTCTTTTTCGCGCCGGCCCCACGTTGGGCGCCAAGAATGCAACCTGCCGTATTATTGGAGTCCCTTGAACGAGGGTGAGACCCCAATAACCGGGTGCACCAAGGCCTTGCGCTTTATTTTAGACGCCACCTAATTTAATAAATTAGCAAATCTCTCTTTCTGATACCTAAGGTTTAGATATTCGTTTGCCAGGGAAGCTGGTTTGAGACCCTCAGGGTGAGGTTCGGGCACGTAGGCCCTCGTACCTATTTTGTTCTGACGCTGAGGCGTTCTTAGCTCTGTTATAACATAAATCTTTGACAATCTGTTCTAATAATCTACGTCACCGGACGATGTTCTCGATGGTCTCTGGTCGAAGGGAAGAATTGGGAGATCCAAGGATTGAGTAATTCTGACTCGGTGATTTAGGATTAATAACTGATTTATATTTAACTCGTCTTTCTTTTCACATGTGATTTCCGTTCACTCACTCTATATGACGCTTAGTGACATATCTCACATTTTCACACACTCACGTAAATTGGGGGTGCAATTATGCTTCTCAATTCCTAAAGAATTGATTAAATGATAGTTATTTAATAAACTAACTGATTCTGAGATCGCGATGACCACTTATCTTTCTCTTAGGGACAATACCATACTTTGCGTAACGGTTATATTCAATTCTGAGCAGGACGATTATTAGCCGTGGTGTAAACACCCATCTATCTCGTAGCAGAGGTGATGCCATACTCCATTGCTTTTATATTTCTGAGCAGGACGATTGTGAGTCGCGGTAAACACCCATCCGTCTCGTAGCAGAGATGATGCCATACTAATGAATTCTACGGAATTCATTAGGAATGTAGAGATTAGTGAAAATCTATAATATCGATTGTGATCTGAGTGATGGCGTTACTAGTATGATTTGAGAAGGCATGTAGTGGATGTGGGCTAAGGAGCCTGAACTCGTATAGCCGCACGGCGGTAATTTGAATAAAGTAGAAATGTGCAGACACATTGTCACAATATCTAACACTTTGTAGTGTCAATTTAACACAATACAGTTGAATTGACACTACAAAGTGTTAGATATTTAACACAAAAATTTTGACACAAGACCTTGTGTTAAAAATTACGTAAAAATTTTTACTGTGTATCCGCACCTGTTTCAATACCATCCAGATATGAATTCTGTCCGTATCTATGCGCAGTTGAATTGATCGATCCGATCTGTTTCCAATAATGTACCCTTGTCCGCACCATCCAGGTATGAATTCTATCCGTATCTATACCTATACGCAGCTAATCAACCAGTTCATTCCGTCATTTTCTATTAATGCACCTATGTCCGGATGTTTTTACATGCTATCGGCCTCGTAGTTTACGTTGTCCAGGTGGTCAAACGGATGACTTACGTTACTCAGCTCGTCCACTTCGTAGTTTTCACTATCGTTGTCATCGGGTTGTTGATTTCCGTGAACGTCAACTACGTAGCGAAAGTTCTGGAGCACGAAAATCAATAACTCGAAGACAACGAGAGTGAACACTACAAAGAAAAAGACCTGGGGAATGTGAGTCACCAGTTTGACCACCTGGACAACGTCAACTACGGGGCGAACAACGTAGGGCACGAGAATGACCGACCGGACGACGTAAAGACTAAAAATTACGAAATATAAAACCGAAATTGCAGGTAAAGTTCATACGACGCGGGCACCTTCACTTTTATAGCGGACGCGGATATTAGAGACCGATAGAATTTGTGTACGCAGTCCCAGACAGAAGCGGATATCTCGTTGTGGATATCGGACGCGTATAGAGGCCGATAAAATTTGTACATGCAATTGCAGATGGATCGAGATGGGTTCGAATAGCGCTAAGTGATGCGTACAGATGCGGATAGACCGGGTTTCTGTAATTGCAGTCAGAAGCGGGTAGCTTGTTGTGAAGAGCGGATGCGGATCGGAGCTGATAGAATTTGTATACGCTATTGCGGATAGATGCCGCAAAGCAGTTAGAATTCCAATAGATACCGTTTGAAATTCATAGTGATGCGTACATAAAGCTGATAGGAGCAGATAGAAACTCAATGTTGGGTCACTTGTGCAGATACAGCGGACAGAATTCCGTTAAGCTCCGATACATTTCGGTTCAATATTCTGTGGGTTTCTGATGGAATTTCAACCAGGGATAGCCAGCCCGAGGGTCGCGTGATCACCCGCGGGTGTAAAGTTACGCACTTGACGCCCGCGGTGCAAACAGTATTTTTGGTAATTTCTGGCGTAAAGTACATTCTTTTTTTTTGTCCCAATTAGCGGGCGTAAAGTGTGGCTACACGTCCGCAAAGTAGGACCAAAAAAAGCGTACTTTACGCTTACTATGACGGAAATCCCATTTTTATAATACATGCATGGAAAGTTAGATTTCCCACACTATAGATGGTGCGCGAAGTGGCTGATTGCCAAACAGTCCAAACACGGAGCGGTAATGTAGTAGGAGCGTGGGGGAATGTACATCCCAATAAACCATAGCGTGTATAAAATAGGACTAATATCCGGCCGCAAAACGTATATTTCACGTATACGCGTTTTGCAACGTTTAATATACGTTTCTCAGCTGGGCATTAGTCCTATTTTATATACGCTACGGTTCATTGGGTTTGATCACAAATTGAAAAAAAAAAAAAAAATTGGTTACTCGTTCGGATTGGCAATTCATGACTCGTGTGAAATGCCAACACTCGCCTTCAGCTCTGCCTGAAGTTTGTGACGTATTTACTATGAGTTTTTAACACTGCTTTTACGGACAGAAACGTGTGAAAACCGCTACTCACGCATTTCCGTACAGAAGCGTATAGGAACTACCGCAGTTGACATCAGGTGAAAATGTTTATAGAAACGGATAGAAAGTAGATCCTATCCGTTTGTGACGTATCTACTATGCGTTATTAACACTGCTTTTACGGACAGAAACGTGTGAAAACCGCTACTCACGCATCTGCGTGTAGGAGCGTATGAGAACGACATCCAGTTATCTGAAGTGGTTCTTATACGCTTCTGTACGGAAATGTATGAGTAGCGGGTTTCACACGTTTCCGTTCGTAAAAACAGTGTTAATAACGCATAGTAGATACGTCACAAACGGATAGGATCTACTTTTTATCCGTTTCTATAAACATTTTCAACAGGGCTGTGTTACCGTCGAGTTGGAGTACGGAAAAAGTATCTGAAATAATGAATACAACCAAATACATGGTGAGAACTGCAAAAAAACTTTCCAAGACTAAAGGAATATTATCTACGCCGGATTCAAAAACAGGCAAGACAAAAGACAGTTTTTAATTTCTGATTCGAATACGAAGACACCATTACATTATTCAATTCACATCAACTTCATTGCTATTGTGAGTGGAATTTTACCAAATTGATTGTATTCAAAATCTCTTCATATCTTTTAACCAGTTCGATTTTGTATAGGTCGGAATATTTCCAAAGAAACAATGGCAAGGGTTCTTCAGTTTTACAATGATGATCGTGTCAGCACTAATATGCCAGGCATGAAAGATTACGTTTCGGTTCGTAACGACGATAATCAACGAGTTCATGTTCAAAAGAGACTAATCCTCTCGAATTTGAAAGAATTGTTCGAGTTTTTTCGATCAGAATATCCTGGCACTGTAATAGGTTTTTCGATGTTTGCATCACTCCGACCTAGACATTGTGTCCTGGCAGGTGCTAGTGGCACGCATACTGTATGCGTTTGCCCAATCCATCAGAATGTAAAACTCGTGATAATCGGTAAATAGTATTATAATTATATGGGGGGTTCCATCTCATTTCACCTAATCGGCGAAGGTCACCGACGCCGATCTTTTTGTCGATTTTTTCCGCGATTGTACTTTCAAAAAAAGTGATGACGTGTTTGGCCGTTTTTCGAATAGGCGACCTCTATTGTTTTTACGGATTATTCAATTTATCCACATTTTCGGCAACTGACATTTTTGAACTGGCTCTAACATCAAGAGCAGTGATATTTTTCAAACAATGGCCGGAACAAAAAATGCGTCGTAGGGTTCAAGTTGACAAAAAAACAAAGATTCAAATTTTTCCAACAAAAGGTTCTCGAGATTTTTACATTCCAAGAAATAAATCGTTTTTTTTCGAATTGTGACACCTTCGATTTTTTCGAAATTTTTTTCCAGCATTTCTCTAGTTATAAAGAAGATTTTCCCCAAAGGAAATTATGGGCCTCGATCTAGTTCAGAAGTTACACTGGTATAAGTGCTGAAAAGTCGTGAAGAATTTCACGCAAATCAATTAAAACTTCAAATAGAAGAGTTTTCTCGTTCAAAATAGTGCTTTTCGGTCCTAGGCCCTAAAGTCGGACTTTACGGACCGAGTGGGGATTGTGCGATACGATAATCAGAGTTAGAAGAAATGTCGAACATTGACCATAACCTTGATGATTCAAGGGTTGTATCTAAATTGAAACGAATAACCCAACTTTTTCTTTCAGGTGGCAATTTAATATCATTAACAAGTGAATCAGAGCATCCTCTATCCCACTACAACGACTGCCTCGATTTAATTATATGTCCAAATCCTTCACCTGAGTGCTACCTCGGAGGTTGCACCAATTGCCCTGGGACAGCTATTCTCCATGACCTTTTAAATAAGACGCTAGAGGAAAATGAAGTGGATAATGTTGAATATAAGCATTGGGAATCGAATCCTCGTACAACTCTTGAGACAGCTGTAAAAAGTGCAGCTGAATTCGTTGATTTGTTCTGTCAAAAAATCAAAAGCCTTTTGCCACATTCATTTATTGCTAAGGAACAAGCGAATTTTATGAAAACGGTAAACGAATCGCTGCAGGACAATGAATTTCTTGTCGTTTGTGATTTTGCCGAAAATTATTCGTTCGTGGTCCAAAATGCCGTTCCAGGGTTTCATTGGAATAACAACCAGGCGACAGTGTACCCTATTGTTATTTATTTTAAAACTGACGGTGTCATCAGTCACAAGAGCTTGGTCATTATATCGGATTGTTTATCTCATGACTCGATAGCTGTCAACGTTTTTCAAAATATCCTAATTGATTTCATAAGATTATTCAATCCAGAAGCTTCGAAAGTGTATTACTTTTCAGACGGGGCACCACAACAATTTAAAAATTATAAGAATTTCACGGATTTGTATTACCATACGGAAGATTATGGAATCGTCGCGGAATGGCATTTTCATCCCACTGCGCACGGTAAGGGTCCTTGCGATGGCCTAGGTGGCACTCTCAAAATACTACTCGCTCGCGCTAGTTTACAACTTCCGGTCGATCGCCAAATAACAACTGTTCAAGAGGCCTATGAGTGGGCTTCACAACCATGCAATTTGCCCAATATTGCCGTAAGATTTTCACCACGTGAAGACTACGAAAAAGCTAAAAAACTTTTGGAGAAGCGTTTCCAGAATACTAAACGCATACCGGCAACCCAAAAACTTCACTGTCTAATACCGAAGACCAATGGTATGGGGGCGTGCATTAATTACGTGAGGCGATTTTGGCAATTTTTTGACCCCCCCCTCCCCCCCTGGTGAGATGTCGTGAGATTTAGCTCGACCCCCTCCCCCCTCGCCCTAATCTGACGTGAGATTTTTCAAAATGCGTATTTTTAGAGTAAATACGTTAATCTGTCCTGGATTGCGTTGAATTTATTTAAAAAACATAATTTGCTCAAATATTTTTATGTAAACTTCTCGCAATTTCACACGGTTTTTGCGAAAAAAAATTACGTGATATTGGCTGCGTCCCCCCCTCTCCCCCACGTGAGATTGAGTGAGATTCGGCTCGATCCCCCCCCCCTCAACGCCTCACGTAATTAATGGACGCCCCCTATCGTACACGCGAAGATTTATTCCGGAGCAGAGGGTTATAAAACTCATAATCTTCTGAGGAAATAACTGTATGACATAATAAAATTTTCGGTACTAAAATCAATTGTATTTCTGATGATTACGACCACCTTTTCTGAAAATACAATTAATTCGCACTGAAAAATTCTGGGAGCCATTATCCATCACGTTTTCGAAATAATTTTTTTTCAAATGAGCATAATAAATGTGAGGAAAAGAGTTTCCACTTTCGAATGGGGGTCAAAATGATCGTCTTCGAAAACAGAATTTTTTAAAATTTTTTTCAAAAAAATCAAAGGTGTCTCATTGTTTGAAGTTTCGAAAATTCACGAATAAATAACGGCTTATGAAAAAAATCTGAAAAAATTCACGAGTGTGTGTTAGAGTTAGAGTAATCCTAGAAAAAATTATGAACCAAATCAAAAATGGTGAGGGAAAATCATTGGTCGAGTTGGTATGGAATACCTCATATATATATATGTAGCACGTACACCCGTCGCGCTCCTGCTGTATATTTCCACAGAATTCCCAACGGTCGGAGGGATATGAAGGGAAAAGTTCCGGAAAAACTGTACTCGGCTTCAAGTTTACAGTATGGCGAAGCAGTAGCACAGAACATACTGTTTATCCATGCATTCAGCGGCTGCGACACAACATCGACTATATTCAATAACGGAAAAACCAAGTTTTTAAATACCGTCGAAAAAAACCCGCACTTAATAGATATCGTGCGAATATTCAAAAATACTGACGTAGACCCTGAGATCATTGCTACTGCTGGAGAGCGATTTTTGATCTCATTATATAACGGCGATAAAACAAATGATCCTTGGACTCACTTCGATACCATCGTTTCGCAAAATCTGTGACAAAAAGTAAGTTCAATCTTGCTGCGTTGCCCCCTACACGAGAAGCTGCACGACTTCATTCATTCAGGACGTACTACCAAGTCCAGGCCTGCCCGTGTACAAATTACGAACGGGAACTGGCCAATAGTTGTCCAGTTCTCCCGTTTTCAATATGGGCACTAGACAGTTGAGCTAGATAGCCACTGTCCGGAAATGTAACGCTGCACTAAGCAGTTTCACTAGGCCAGTTTAACTGTCCAGGTTTTGTTCAGTCTGCCCGGCTTATATTGTATTTCCCGAATTTTGTTTCTATATTATTTAAATGACAAAACGTAATAAAAAAATGATTGACCAACGTTGTATCATCGAATTTGATAATTTATAATTGACCGCATGTAAATGAAAACGCGTATTCGTTGAAAAAACCGCCACCGATATATTTCTTCTAACCGGGATTTAAACCCACGCCCGCTCGCTCGTATATATTACTAGTCGCACGCCCTACCCACTACACTAAACTACCGATTGGTATAACCTCAATGTTTTCCTAGATGTATATTAGACTGGCGGTTAAAAAAAAAAGTTTGCGCTCCAACTTGAATAATATTAAGTTCACTTCGAAAGAAGAAAATCCTCGAAGTTCCAAAGCTCTATCTCATTATTAAGGGGTGCCGGCCATTTTTTGTTTTATTTCAATTTAAAAAAAAAATAAAAATTTCAATAATTTAAAAAATTTTATTTCTCTTTCTCTAATATAAGATTTCATTTGTTTTCAGACCTTGATCTTTTTGAATTTTATAACGATTCGAAAAAATCAAACGGTAGACAAATAAATCTGGGATTGAAAATACTTTTTAATCAAACATTTTCAATTTTCAATTTATTTTCTCACTTTTTTAATTTTTAATTCATTTATTGTTTCCATTCTTGATTTATCTTTTGTCATTAGTTTGATTTGTTAATTTTTTATTCCAGGCTTCCCTGACATTTTTTTAGACTAATTCCTAGGCTATATTTTTTTTGGACGTCATGTTGAATATTCCATCATGAAAACTTGAAAATGTTTGAGTAAAAAGTATTTTCAATTCCAGATTTATCTGTCTACCGTTTGATTTTTTCGAATCGTTGTAAAATTCAGAAAGATCAAGGTCTGAAAACAAACAAAATATCATTTTATGGGGAAATAAGAAAATTCAATCTTTAAAAAAGTAAAAACAAAAAATTAAAATTAAAATCAAACACAAATTGCCGGCACCCCTTAATAATGAGATAGAGCATTGAAACTTTGAGGATCTTATTTTTTCAAGCTGAACTTAATATTTTTCAGGTTAGGACGCAAACTTTTTGTTTAACCCTTTGAGTCACAGTGGGACCATTACGGTGCCACCCTACAAAAAATCACCTCAGAGCTACAATATCGAACCGATTCTTATGAAAATTGGTATTCGAAGGTTTTTGGGGCCGCTGATCACGAATCCGGCATTGGATTTTCAGAATTCAAAATGGCGGATCCAATATGGCGGACGTCGAATTCTAAAAACCAATAAATTTTCATGAAACTCCGTAGCCAGGGGTTTTTGGGGCCGCTGATCACGAATCCGGCATTGGATTTTCAGAATTCACAATGGCGGATCCAATATGGCGGACATCGAATTCTAAAAACCAATAAATTTTCATGAAACTCTGAAATTTTTTGGGCCGCTGATCACGAATCTGAAGTCGAAATTTCATAATTCCCAGATCACCCTTACGGAAAAAAACACTCATTCTACACCCAACTTTACCCCCAAATACACACTCAACTGTAAGGTGTAATTTCGTACTCCCAACTTGAAGGTTTACCTTCAACGTGAGGGTTAACCCTGAATTTGAGGGTAAACTCTCAACGCATCGTTGAACCCTCAACTTGATGGTTAACCCTCAAACCCCACGGTTGGGAGTACGAAAATACCCCCAACTTGAGGGTTAACCCTGAATTTGAGGGTAAGCTCCCAACGCATCGGTGAACCCTCAACTTGATGGTTAACCCTCAAACCCCACGGTTGGGAGTACGAAAATACCCCCAACTTGAGGGTTAACCCTGAATTTGAGGGTAAACTCTCAACGCATCGGTGAACCCTGACTTGATGGTTTCAAATATGGCGCTTTCAAGTGTATCACACCGACTCAACACGTACGTACTCAATACAATGAAACAGTATGTCCGTGTTAGTCCGGCAGCCATGACAGCGCCGACGCGTACTGGCGCCATCTACACCGAACTTGCAAGGCAAACTTCCTCATAATAACTCATGAAAATGTAATATCTGACCCATATCATACCACAGTAATCTGAAACAAAATTGTACAAATTTTAACCTGAACATGGTCGGCCAGCGGATCATACAATACATCGAACCGGAACAAAAAAATTACTACCACATGGGACAGTGGTGATACATAATGAAATATTATATCCTAGGGGCCTTATTGCAATCCCTCATGGAAATGAATAAATATGTATTGATTTATATACAATGAAGGTTTTATACGAATATTAAATGCATACTGTTTATTTAGATTAATTTTATTTAATGTTTTTCATCCATCTTGATTTAAAATTTGCGTGGTCATTGATGTATGGGTCATCGATACCCCTTTCAGTTATATGAAATTTAAAAACATTAGATTGAAGATTAATATAATTTATAATTTATATATTAATATAAATATATATATATCATATATAGATATATTTATTTTATATTATATCTTTATTATATTAGATTATATACGTCCATCATCCAAAGCTTTTCGGTTGCTTGACATTTAGAGACGTTAAAGTAAAGATTAAAGTTATTAAACGTACAAGTAACGGCAGTAATAATAATTATACTTATATACATTTTTTAACATAATGTACATAAGTAATTCGTATAGATCTTTCAAATCAAACTTTTTTTTTGCCTTTAAATGATCTGGAAGTCTTCTTACATTTGTTCGAAACCGTTGTTTTGAATGCGTCTTCGTTTTCGACGCTAACGCCATGGGTTTTCATTGCGTAATCTGAAAAATTGTCATAGATCAGAAGAATGTCTGTAGCCATAATATGTTCTAATATATCAACCGATGAATATGAATTGAAATCTTGTCAATCAAGAATTTCACGAAATTAAATTAGTCGAATGCCCTTTTACTGGATATCATTCATTATTATATAGGTATACTTTTAAATTGCATAAACTAACACGTGGTGTAGATGCTACTGAAATCGTGTTTCACGTTAGAGAATATAAAGCCTCGCGTTTAGTTGAAATCGTATACAAATAATGTATTAATTGCATAAATCTAAAAAAATCGTCAAAAATTATTAACGATTGTCTATTTGATAAATTGAAAACCAGATTATTATGAAAATGAGGACTAGTAATTGATTTTCGAAAAAAAATGTGAAATAATTGTTTTCATGAGAATTCAAATATGTATTCAGGAACAAAAATGTGAAAAGCACTTCTGAACCCAATTACCTGATATGGATTGTCTTTGTCAAATGTTCGTCACGAATAAGGAAGCATTCTGCATGAATATTAGGCTTTCTTATAGTTCATAACATTCGCGAGTATACGTTTTTTTCACGTATGGAGATTCGAAAAATACTCCTGAAATTTGTTAATTTTCTCAAAATTTTCCCATTATTTTTTGTGCTCAATGATGAAGCCCTCTCTTGCGCCAAAGCGCTGTACAAAACCTTATATGATTTCTTGAAATCATCTTTTCAAATTTTACCCTTTATCGCCTGCAGTCTGATTGGATCTAGTGGATTTTTGTTATCTTCGCCTATGGTAGGCCCGTCAGATTTTACTTTTTTCCCAGTTCGCGAACAATTCGCTAATTCGGCATCCGTGAACAGGATTGACAACATGTTGTTCACCAATTTTGTGAACGCGTCGTGGCGACATGCTTTCAAAGCCTTTTTTTTTACAAAGACGCCATTGCCAACGTCTATCAGGTTTTCTTTTTCATCATCCTGCTGCAGAGTGGAAATAATATATATATTATGTACAACATTAATCGCGGTGATATGAAAAGACTAGCAATGCAAGACGGTGGCGTAGTAATTTTGTCTTTTGGCGTGTTTGCGAATATGGTTTCTGAGCTCTGAAAAAGAAAAACATAATATATATTCTTTGAACAATCAAAAAAAAAAAAGAAATCCAATCTAGCATACCGTAGACTGTGCAGGTTCGCTCGTCAGGCTAACATTTTTTTCCATATTCTGTGAGCCGTCTGATACCAACAATTGAAGGCCTCGATGCTAAAAGGTCCTGAGCGCTCGGCTCGACTTTTTTCAGTAGAAAATTCCCGTCAATGTGACCAACTTTCAAAAGTCACCGAAATGATTTTTCAAAAATACCATCGTGTAGAGGATAAAAAAAGTCAACTTTTTTATATGTACAGTTTTTTTCGAGGTTCGTTATTTTTTGAGGAAAATAATAAAAACTGAAAAATCGCGAAGCTTGTTTGGACCACGTTTTTTAATCTTAACTCGCTCTAACTTCGACAAATATCAACGGATCTTCTTGATTTTTGTCATGACATCGTGAAATACCCTACCGCTGCCGATAGAGTCATGAAAAGTGATTGATTACATAGTTTTCATTAATGATTTAGTTGTAAACAAGCGACCAACTTTTTATACGGTTATGTATGTTCGACGAGAAAAAGTATGTTACAAAGTTTAAGCGTGGAAAAACTTTCAGTGAGACATTTGTTCATCAACATTAAAGGAAGTTTTTCAGAAAATTTCAGATTGATTGAATAAAAATTGGCTAAGATACAGCGATTTTCCTAAAAGCAATCGATCCGCGTGGTTGAGCGCGTGGTTTCAACGCTTGAAAATCTGCACGATAGTTGCATTTAAGACCACGCGGATCAACTGCTTTTGGGGAAATTGCTGTATCTTAGCCAATTTTTATTCAATCAATCTGAAATTTTCTGAAAAACTTCCTTTAATGTTAATGAACAAATGTCCCACTCAAAGTTTTTCCACGCTTGAACTTTGTAACACACTTCTTCTCGTCGAACATACATAACCGTATAAAAAGTTGGTCGCTTGTTTACAACTAAATTAATAATGAAAACTATATAATTATTAACTTTTCATGACTCTATCGGCAGCGGTAGGGTATTTCACGATGTCATGACAAAAATCAAGAAGATCCGTTGATATTTGTCGAAGTTAGAGCGAGTTAAGATTAAAAAACGTGGTCCAAACAAGCTTCGCGATTTTTCAGTTTTTGTTATTTTCCTCAAAAAATAACGAACCTCGAAAAAAAACTGTACATACAAAAAAGTTGACTTTTTTATCCTCTACACGATGGTATTTTTGAAAAATCATTTCCGTGACTTTTGAAAATTGGTCACATTGACGGGAATTTTCTACTGAAAAAAGTCGAGCCGAGCGTTCAGGACCTTTTAGCATCGAGGCCTTCAATTGTGGTAACGGTTGTGAAGGATTGTATTTTAATGGTTGTTTAGTGATTGAAATCACATTGGGTGTGCTTGCGAAGTTGTTTCCTGAGTTCTGGAAAAGAAAAACATAATATATATATTCTTTGAATGATCAAATAAGAAAACATGCAATCTGGCATACCGTAGACTGCGCAGGTTCGCTTTTCAGGCTAACATTTTTTCCCAGCTTCTGTGTCTCATCTAATACCAGCAATTGTGGTAACGGTCGTAAAGCATTGCGTTTTGACGGTTGCGTAGTGATTTTATCTTTCGGTGTGCTTGCGGATATGTTTTTTGAGCTCTGGATCGAAAAGAAAAACGTAACATATATTCTTTGGATACACAAAAAAAAACCTGCAATCTGGCATATCGTAGACTGCGCAGGTGCGCTCTTCAGGCTAACATTCTTCCCAGATTCGGTCAGCCATTTGACATCAGTATCGGTTTCGAAAGTGAAAGAAAATCACTATTATTTACAGAACGGAATTTAATTCAAATTTGTTGGTGTAAAAAGAACTGAAGCAGTATAAATCGCAAGAAATATAATTGGGAATACAGCTTCTTTTCACGAAAGTCAGAAAAATTTAAAGGAGCAGATGGTTTAGGAAGGAAAATTACAATTTTTGGTCTGATATCCTTTAAGGGCAATGCTATTGTACAAGTAATTTTGACTATAAGTAGGGCAATACTGCTGTTGGTAATAGCTACTATCAAAGAATAGTTTTTCATCTATACGTGTGATTGGGGCCTACGTATGCGAAGAAAAATATACCTTAGCCTTCCAGCCAGAAGCTGCATGGACTTCATCAGCTCGATCTGCAATGTCACTGGAACTCTGCTGTTCATACAGCGATGTATTCCCATCTTCTTCGAAATCACCCAGAACGCTTGCATATAAGTCATCAAGTTTAGACGACGGAGAGCAATTATTCTGGAACAGATATTATTGTGTTATCAGTATACATTTCTTATGCAATACGTTACATAAATTATTTGAAACGAACATAAAACAAAAGAATTTGTGAAACCATGTGTTATAACCACGTGAAATTCTACTAATACTTTCAATTTCATGAATCGTTTCCATGAATAATCTGAGTACGAATATATTCATATAATGTACGAAAAAATTATAGAGGTCCATAGTTGATTATACTCACTTTTGATGTTTCGCATTGCAAGTTGATTGCTGCATCTACATCGAATACATCCAATATTCCACGATCATTGACGTTTTCACCTGTGTCACATTTCTCTACAGCGTCAGCATTCTCAATATTAGCATTGTTATCCTCGAGCTCTTCGTGTTTTAATCTTTTCGATGGACTACTTTCTGAAGATTCAACCTGTACAATACAAACCATACAAATTGTTCATGAACGCTCAAACTACATAAAAATCTTGCGGAGTGTGATACATTGACTCCGATTATAGAGCGATTGACATATTATTTGAGCAGTACTTTGAGTAGATGGACGGAATTCAGCTTACCCTCGAGCTTAGCAAATTTGGCGCACGCGATACTTTTTTGGAATGGTCGGCTGAGACAATAGCTTCAACGTCGGTTAGCTTCAAGATTATTTTTGTCAGGCAATCGTTCATTTCTGGCAAGGCTAAAATATTGAATGTCATTGGAACTGCAGATGTGATTACAAATAATTGGTCTTAATTGTAAAAAACCATGTTCAACTCGTTACAAATGCAGAATTGTAAAACTTTTTTCGTATCTCTACATCAGGATCATTGGAGCCATGTGATAGAATATCAACTTTGTATGAATATTTTGCTGCAGTTACAACAGTTTTATGAGTTACAAGAATGTTGACTTTGTTTCGATTTCTGTCTTTTCTACAAAATATCTCAATGGATTTCCAACAAATCAGGTAGTACGTGCAAGTAAATCGGTTGCACTTCAGTGGAAATTAACTCACTCTTTGAGCAGCGGAGAACACTCTGTAAGCTTGCAACTTCGGATGTAAATTTTCCTGTTTTTTCTTTCAATTGTTTGTTCTCCAGCTTTAAGACAGCAACTTCATCGGCCAGCTGCATTTTGGTTTTTTTATTTAACGGTTCGGTGTCTGATGATGATTCCTCGTCGGATTCATTAGAAGGTACAGTCCACTGCAATTTCATAATTATTGTTATTTTATATTTAATACTATACAAAATTACTAACGATATTCATAAGATCATGTCAGTAGAGTGGTTGACAAAAATCGCTTAGTAAGTCATCTTTAAGCACATCTTTTTCTGACTTTTTGATTGCTTGCAAAATCTCTTTGGACCTTTTCTGTGAATTGACCTTTTTTTGGTCTTTTGCCTGATGAAACAAAATATGATATTAAAATAGCGGTGATATCGAGAAACCGCGATAAATATTTCTATGAACGGGCCTTACATTGACCTTCGCAGTATTCAATTTCGTATTTCGATCGTGACAAACGATAGACGTTCGTTTCATTATTTTTTTTCGTTCTTCTTTGGATGTGCTCGTTTGATCAAATTTTTCCACCGAATGTAACTGTTCATGCATTGTTGTCCAATCTATTAAAACAAAAACAAAATCACACGTTGATTCAGAATTGCACGTTATTCAAAATGTTCGAACAAAAATAGTTCATAAAAAAAGGCCGGTATATGGTTCGATTTGATGGAACAAAAAAATATGTCAATAACCTCCAAGTATATGGGGCATTCCATGTCAACTCGACCAATGATTTTCCCGCACCATTTTCGATTCGGATCACGATTTTGTATACGATTCCATGGTCTCAAAAAAGCACTGCTGAATTTTTTTCACATTTTTCCTTCCAACCGTTGATTTTTCTATGATTCGAACCCATCTGAAAATCGGCATTTTTTAAAAATCTCCAAAAATTCTCAAAAATCCCATTTTTTATTTCGATCATTTTGATACCCCTAGCATGATGGAACGATTTTTCCTTTTATTTTTTTTCAGTATTTTCAACATTCTGAACAAACAAAACATCGTGTTCCAACGTTTCGATGATTCTGAAAAAATTACTACAAAAAACCAGACACACGTGAAAATATTCAGAATTGAACACAGAATTTTTGGTTATTCTTTGAGAATTTTCGAAACGTCGGAACATGATGTTTTGTTTGTTCAGAATGTTGAAAATGCTTAACAAAAAGAAAAAAATAGAAGGAAAAATCGTTCCGTCATGGTAGGGGTATCAAAATGATCGAAATAAAATATAAGATTTTTGAGAATTTTTGGAGTTTTTTTAAAAATACCAATTTTTAGATGGGTTCGAATCATCATAGAAAATTAACGGTTGGAGGGATAAATCTGAACAAATTCAGTAGTGCTTTTTTGAGACCAGGGTAAGGCTATAAGATTTGAACTAGGGAAATGCGGGACACCACTATTACCCCCCCCCCCCCCCTCCACGGAAACAATGTATGCATTCAATCATTTAGTTTTTCAATTTTTTTATCAATATTTTTCTTATAATACTTGAAATGATTGTAGTGAATTTTGTATTTTATGATTATGACATTTCACATAAGAATTGAACTTTTAATATATTTTTTTATATTTTATAATCTTAGTATCGCAGACTAGCATTCTTTAGTCTCAGACTCGTAATACTATTTTTTTTATATTTTATAATCTTAGTATCGTAGACTAGCATTCTTTGGATTTATTAAAAAATTGAAACGAACTCGCACATAATTCGGGACATGCGGGACAATTTTTATAACTGCGGTACGAATTCGGGGTGAAAAAAGAATCCGGGACACTTGGCTGAAATTCGGGACTGTCCCGCCTGATCCGGGACGTCTGGTAACCTGTCTACTGAAAATCGCGGCATGAGATCTGATGCGAGACCAAATTCAGGAGACCAGATCAGGTGAGATCCCACCTAGGCCTCACATCAGATCTCGGTAACAAATTTCGATTTTCAGTAGGGCTTAGACCAGGGAATCGTATAAAAAATCGTAAAGCGAATCGAAAATGATAAGGGAAAATCATTGGTCGAGTTTACATGGAATGCCCCATATGCACTGCAAATCGGAACTACATTGTAGTAAGTGTGTATACACAATGACGTCCAGCTTAATTAACACGCGTGCATTTTGACACGTTTGACGATTTCACCACGATTATAAGCTGGCTACGAAAAAACATTCCCAAAATGTATTCAAAAATATTTCCAATTTTTCAGGCATGCCGAGTTATCGTAGTATGAAGTATCGGTATACCGACAAAAGTAGTAAATAAAACAGAAAGCATGCGTGGCTGAGAAATTAATACAGCCACGTTTTTCATGGCGGAATGTTTCTTCTATATTAAACATTTTCAGAATACTTACCACCAAATGCAATAACTCGTGCGGCGATCGTTTGCCAGTCTTCCTCTTTTAGAGATTTTATTTTTTTCTGCAGGCTTCGGGCACTTGTAATTGCACAGTTCGGCCACACAATTTCAACTTCTGTCTTTTCATGTTTGTGTTTATCCAATTCTTCGTCGGTCAGGTTCAGCTTTATCCACGATCGAAAACCGACTGCTAATGAGCAGCTCTCGTTAACAAACTCGAGGAGTAGGGGAAGAGTGGCATGAAAGAGCCATGTTTTGAAGGAGCCACTTCCATTTATTCTATAGTTTTCGCACGAATCTCATAAAAGTATAGTTTTATATGTAACAAAACTCGACGCCAGGCGGCCACAAACATCTGACAGTGTAACGCCAACAAATGTCGAGAGTGCACCGTAATAAAGAATTCGTCGTTGAAAAGTAAGTTTTTGACACCAAATTATTTGTTTTTTAACATTTTTAGGTAACAAAGTAACGCCAAAAAGATTATACCATGGTTTGATGCATGTATTTAGCCTTCTAATTATGTACATATTTCGCTGTCACTGCTTTCAATTTGTAGCGATTATTGAGCTTTTAATTTCCGAGAGCAAATGTCTTGAAAGAGCCGGTCCACAATGTGATGAAAGAGCCGGCTCTTTCATCACCGGCTCTTTCATAAATGTCTCGTTTAAGACCATACCTAATAGATTATAATTTGATGCTTCTAAGTTTATATTGTTATTTTCTATTTTAGAAAACAAAATGTCGTCAGAAGCTCAACTCTGCAATCCAAATAAGCGTAAAAGGCCATCGGCTTCTACAATAGAACAAGCTGTTGATGATGTGGTACAAAAAGGCCATTCAATAAATAAAACAGCTCTATTTTTCAATATCTCACGGGCTTATTTAGCTAAAATTGTCAAGAAAGTGAAGGCGTCTAACGAATCGACCTATACACATCATCCTAACATAGGAAATAAACGTATTTTCACAGTAGAACAAGAAAATATGTTGGTCAGCTATTTAAAAACTTGTTCCAAAATGTGTCATGGCCTTACCAGACAACAAACCAGAAAGCTGGCATTCGAATATGCAGAAAAGAGTGCTGTTTGTCCCGATAAATGGCAGGACTCTAAAATTGCGAGCGAGGATTGGTTAAAAGGGTTTATGAGCAGACACAAAGACTTGGCAGTAAGAAAACCTGAAAGTACTTCTCTGTCCAGAGCAACAAGTTTCAATAAGACAAATGTCAGCACATTCTTTGAGAAATGTATGAGTGTTTTGGATAAATACAAATTTCCACCACATATGATATTCAATACTGATGAAACAGGTTGCAGCACCGTAACCAACCCTCCTAAAGTGATTGCTGAACGAGGAGCGAAGCAAGTAGGACAAGTGACATCCGCTGAGCGAGGGACTTTGGTGACAGCTCTGTTTTTTATCAATGCTGCTGGTGGTTTTTTACCTCCTGTTTTCGTGTTTCCCAGAGTAAATTACAAAGATATTATGTTAACTAACGGCCCACCGGGAGCTCTTGGATTAGCAAATATTTCAGGATGGATGAACGAGGAATGTTTTATGAAAGCTCTGAGACACTTTGTGCTGCATGTAAAGCCCTCAAAAGACAATCCGGCATTGATTTTCATGGACAATCACAGTTCTCATGTCAACCTTAGTGTGATTCGATTTGCTAGAGAAAACTCTATTATAATTGTCACTTTTCCACCGCACTGCAGCCATAAATTACAACCACTTGATGTTGCAGTGTACGGTCCATTTAAAACCAGGTATCGAATTGCCATGAATGAGTGGATGTTGTCAAATCCGGGTAAAACAGTGACTATCTATCAAGTTGGACAATTTGTTAAGGATGCTTATCTAGCAGCTTTCACTCCAAAAAATATTACACAGGGCTTTCTTAAAACGGGAATTTATCCGTTGAATTCAAACGTATTTTCCGAAAAAGAATTTCTGTCATCATTCGTGACTGATAGACCTGATCCATCGGCAGAAGTCGATGCTAATAAGGAAGCTGACAGTGAAGCTATTATCGAGATTGTAACCGAAGAGAATTTGAGATCTCTTTCATCTGCTACACCTACACTTTCACTTCCAACCAGTTCCGGGAAACAACTGATATCACCCGAAGAGATAAGGCCGTTTTCGAAGGCAGGTCCGAGACAAAACACGATACGCAAAAGTCGCAAAATGTCGTCTGCTGTTATTACGGATTCACCAGAGAAAAAAAGGATAGAAGAGGAGTCGAAACCAAAGAAAAAGAACGTTAAGAAAATAAATACCAAAAAAGGTATAAAAATTGTTAATAAAAAATCTAAAACACATGATGATTCATCTTCTTCTGATTCTGAAAATGAAGTGTTATCGCAAATAAAAAAAACAGGCTCGCGAAATGCTGGCCGTGAAGAAGAAAGAGATAAGGACAATTGTATAGTGTGCAATGCAAGCTATAGAAAGAGTAAGCAAGAGTGGTTCCAGTGTAAACTTTGTTCTGGTTGGGCACATGAATTATGTGGTAAAAAAGGGGCACTCAACTATTTTTGCCAAAATTGCTTTTAGAATATCCAAAGAAGATCATTTTCTGGTCAATTCAAAGTTCAAAGTTCCTAACAAAATAGTTTTATTAATTACGATATAAGTAAAAGTTATTTAGATTTAAGAAAGAATTTAATGCAAGTTGATATTCTGAATTATTAAGGTATAAGTAAAAATCATTTAGATTTAAGAAGAAATTATATGCAAGTAATGTTGATATTCTTAGTTATTTTTATAACAAATGTTTAATAAAAGTCGATATTTTGATTGTTGATAAAAAACAAAGTTAATCTTTTCGTAATTATTTTTATAATAATTGTTTAATAAAATGCGTTCGTCATTTTCGATTCTTAAGGCACAGTCTGTGTTATATAAGAACTCGGCTCTTTCATAACATTTGGTGGCTCTTTCAATGCCACCGAGTTATGAAAGAGCCGAATGTCCTTTTCTTTCTTAACGCAAATATGCCTCCTTATCTTGTTGATTTTCGTACTAATGCTCATGACATTACATAAATAGATAAGGAAACTACAAATTAGCGTTATGAACACAGCATTTTATTGTTTTTTCAATGGTTTTTTCGCCCTCTTTGAAAAACTGGCTCTTTCATGCCACTCTTCCCCTAAACACTTTTTATTGTCCATAATGCAGGAGTTATAAACAATGAAAATTCGACAACGTGACTATCGCCGGCTAACCACGTGGCGCTATGGAACAGCGTTTGTTGATCAAAGTTCTCATTGGGATAATTATTCACTGATTCACTGATCTTTAATAAACTCAATGATGTTCAACTAGGTTGATAAACGACCTTCAGATAACAATCCAACCAGCTAGCCTGTACGTTTGCGTAAAGGATCACGTGCGTACTCAACCGCCAAACGCCACCGTATGCACCACTACAAGCGTGAAGACTAAGGAGTATATTAGCATCGTACACACTAACTCCGCGTGCGTTCTCAGAGTGCTCTGCGAGTCACCCGCGCGCTCCTTAACCAATGGTGTTACAGAATTCAAAACAATCAACCAATTGCGATTGCGAACGCAGATACCTCGTTAACCAGACTATGGATAGATAAAATTACAAGATTCAAAGTTGCTTTGCATACCTCACTTAAACGACGAAACAAGTCGACATAATGAGACGAGGTCCTTATTTTAAGTATCTCAAAGATGATTCCAAACCGATTCCACTCACTACGAAACGTTCCCGCGAACAATTACAACAGAATCGGGATTACATAGAAAATGCCGCGGAAAATGCTGAAGAAGAGCAACAGCAATTAAACCCTGCTCTGGAACAACAGTTGAACAATGATGTGGTTGAGCAACAAGAGAACATGGAAATAGAAGGTCAAACTGATAATGAGGTGAGTTAAAAAAAAAAAACAGTATTTATTAGCGATATCATGCAGAAGCATGATTGACATTTGTGATAAATATTATTTTTTAAGGTTATTTGAATGATTTATTTATTCATATTTTCTCAATTCACCTACCCGATTAAAAAAGATTATATATGATTATATATATGATTATATATATCATCTATATATAATCTATATATAATCCATATATAAATATATATAATTATATATATAATTATATATATTTGTATATATTTATATATAATTATGTATATAATTGTATAAAATTTTATAAAATCGTATAAAATTATATAATATAATTACATGAAATTATCCACGGCCTTGAAGGACTTTTTAATTGCTTGAGGATTTCGGTTCGCAAAAAGTCAAGAATGTCTAATCTTATGTAGGTGATGAGGATTTATTTTTGATGATAAGTTGGGAGTAGAATTTTGAATTTGTTTCGTGGAGTTTTATTATTCTCATTAATTTAGAAAAATGATTATAATAAATCATTATTGTACTGAGTCAACATTATTATATTATTGTTGAACAAAAAATTCATTCAATTAAATGTCTATTAGCTCTGAATTCGACAGCTTGATCATAGGTTTCCACAAATAGGAAAATATGATGCACACTACATAACAGCAAATTGGCGTAGTCGGTAGAGCGTGCGACCAGTTATAAGTATTCGAGCGAACTTGGGATCAAATTCCTGTGAGGGATTTTTTTTTTTTATAAAAGCACATGGATATAATTATATATGAATATATACAAATATGTTGTAACGGATCAAAGCGCGTCGATAGGATCGAACGCGCAGCACTAACAGCGCAATGAGAAACAAAATGATGACGTCACGACAAGTATAGGGGAGAGTCGGCTATATTGTACCGTTTTGGACTTTGGAATTTTTTAAATTTTATTTTCAATTCGAATATCATGGACATATTTTTTTTTGTACTCTACATTCATTTATGAATCACCAGAAAAATCGTTGTTCTTTCAATTTGATAGTAAAGGTATGAAAACAATTTTTTTCTAAACCTCTGCAAATGGTACGATTTAGCCGACCAGTAGGGTAAATTGTACCACCGGTCAGGTAAATCGTACCACCCTAAGAGAATAGAATAGAGGCATATTACTGGTATTAATTAATTAATTATTAATTATTATTTCAGAAAATGTACTGAAATCAAAGTCATATAAACTTTTTATATTACACGACTTTTAACAAAAACAATTTTGCGTGAAATCTCAATGTTAGGTTAGTCGGGTAAATCGTACCTCAGGTACACACATGATATGAAGTTGAAGTATGAAGTTGGCCCCAGAGTCTTCTTTTTGTTTTTTTCTCTATGTAACCATGAAGGATAGAAGGAGACAAAAGACTTTGGTGCCAACTTCATACGGATAGATACCGATATCATGTGTGTGGGAAACGGTACGATTTACCCGATCAGCATCGGTACGATTTAGCCGACTACGTGGTGTTTTACGAAAATATTTAACGATTAAACGAACTTACCTGTAAGTGAAGTTCTATCGTAATTGTATGAAGCGCCTCTTCCGAAGAGATCACCAGGTAGTACCCCTTCTTCCATGCGATGGAGCCACAGGTTTAAAGGAAAAAACTCTGCCTGGCAGCGCCACCGTCTACCTGGTGGCACGCCAGGACAATCTCATTTTTTCAAAGATTGCCGTAACTGTTAAAGGGTTAACGGCTGTAAAAGCCGTGGGATTCTTGGGAGGGTCTGATCTCTTTGGAAGAGGCGCTTCATACAATTACGATAGAACTTCACTTACAGGTAAGTTCGTTTAATCGTTAAATTATATTGCGCGCCTCTTCCTCGAGATCACCAGGTAGATGTTCAAAGAAGAAGTTACGGCGTATATATGTGTTTTATGACAGTACAGTATTTAATACGTTATCAATATAAAGTGTTTTAGGAACAAAAGCAAAAAGAATAGTTTATGATTCTAGAACCGCCTCAGCGAAAGACTGCTTGTTTGGGCACAGTTTTCTATCATAGAATGTAGCGAAGGTATTGGACCCTTCCGACCATCAAGCCGTTTTTCTAATTAGGTCGATAGAAACACCCTTCCTTTTAGCGGCTGATGTGGACGCGTGACGCGTACTGTATGCCGTAAAAGTGTCGGTGTCTATTCCGCTCTTACTCAATATGATTTTTATCCAGCGACTTAGCGACTGGGTGGTTACAGATTTGTGTGGTTTCTTAAAGGATATGAAAAGAGTTTTAGAATTATTGCGTATTAAGCGCGTTCGATCGATGTATGTTTCCAGAGTGGATGCGGGACATATTTTATTATCTCTAAGGTAAAAGGGTAGAATTAGAACCGGTTGAGATCTCCCTGGCTTGGAGGTTTTTATCCTTGCCGGAATTTTTATCTCTACACCATCTCTTGACCCCTTGATGTTATCCACATTGATCAATGCCAGGGTCTGCATCCTATGACCCGTTGTCAAAGCAAGAAGTGTCGCTAGTTTCATAGTGAGCTGTTCAAGCGAAATGGAGTCATTAGGGTACCATTTCGAGAGAAAATCTAAAACAATGCCCGGATCCCAAGTTGCATCATATTTAGGTCGAGAAGGACGGATGTTCGCGATGCCCTTGGGAACTCTTTTTATTTCTGGATCTTGACCTATGTGAGGTCCAAGGATCAGCGATAATGCCAATCTGTAACTATTGATGGTACCGTATGATGCATTCTTTTGAAACTCACTTCCTAAGAAACTCAAAACCTCCGTAGTTGATGCTGATAAGAAATGAATGTCTTCCTTATGACAGAAGTTCCACCACTTTTTCCACGCAGTTTCGTATTGCCTTCGAGAGCCCTCACTTATTGATGCGATTGCAAGTTCAATGGTCTCTGGGGGTATTCCTCGGAATGCAAAGGCCTGTGACATAACACTCCTGCCACCAGGGTAAGACGGCGCCACAGGGGGTGCGGCTCTCTGTTTGAGGAATGCAACAAGTTAATGTTGGGCTTGAAGAAAATTGGAGTACTTTCAAACATTTCCATGCAAGTTGGATACCACGGCTGCGTTGGCCAGTGAGGAACTACGATAATTCCTCGTGAGCGTTCAAATTTCACCTTTTTCAGGATCTTCAGAATTAACGAAAACGGCGGAAAGGCATAGAAAAAATATGACCGCCAGCTAATAGTGAATGCATCCACCGCTACCGAACCCGGGTCCTTTTTCCAAGAAACATACTTTTTGCATTTCTTGTTTGATCTTGTCGCAAATAAATCAATTTCCGGTATACCATACGATTGGCATATTTCTTCGAACGCTTCGTTTGACAACTCGAATTCTGTTTCAGGTTCTAACCGTCTAGACTCAGAGTCTGCTACAACGTTTTCTTCCGACCGAATATATGAGGCAAAAACCCATATATTCCGAACTTCACACCACATCCACAGTTCCTTAGCCAGCCTACTTATGCCCTCGTATCGAGTACCCCCCATGTGGTTGATATAAGAAATTGCGGTGGTGTTATCGATTCGAAGGAGCACGTTGCAATTTGAAAGGTGATCCGCGAAACATTTTAGCCCGAAAAATGCAGACAATAATTCTAAGTAGTTGATATGTTTTTCACGGTCGATCGAATTCCAGAATCCATGTGACTTGTCTTTACTGCAACGAACACCCCAGCCTGATCGTGAGGCGTCAGAAAAAATTTCGACACTGAAGAGAAAATCGTTGATGGAATTGTTTGCAGACAGTATGTTATATTTCCACCATAGTAAATCCGGTTACATATCGATTGATAATCTAACCCGCGCCTCATAGTTGCCGTGATTATTTTGTAAGACCCGGCATTTCTCGCGTTCCATTATTTTTAGATAAACCCAGCCATACTTTACTCCATAACAGTATGTTCCAAGTGTTCCAATGAAAGAGGCGAATTCTCTAATCCTGCAAGACTTGTCCTTCAAGAACCGCTCCACCAATGATAAGACTTTGCGTCTCTTATCATCAGGTAACTCTATTAACATATTTTGAGAGTCTAAGATAAGCCCCAGAAATTTGCACCTTTGAGCGGGTATCACACAACTCTTGTCAATATTTACAATGAATCCCAGACTTTCGAGTAACGAATGAGACTGTTCTACATTATTTTTGCAATCTGCAGAAGATTTTCCTATCAGAAGTAAATCATCCAAATAGATTACTGACACATTTCCGCATTTTCTTAGATGTGATACTATTGGTCTCATGATTTTTGAGAAGACGTATGGTGCGGTATTCAACCCAAACGGTAGGCAAGTGAATTCAAAGAGATGATTGTTAAACGAGAACCTGAGATACTTTCTGTATGACTCTGCGATCGGGATCAGATGATAGGCATCTTTCAAATCTAGCGTTGCCATAAAACAACCCCTGTATATTAAGTCTCTCGCTGTTCTGATATCTTCGAACTTGAAATGCACTGTCTTAATGAAAGTATTTAATGACTTAAGGCTTAAGATCAATCGAGATGTTCCATCCGGTTTTGGAACAGTAAAAATGCTAGATAGAAATTGCCCCTCCGTGGCCTGGCAGCGGTGGATGACTCCTTTTTTCAAAAGCTGTTCTATTTGATGCATAATTTGAGATTTTTCTCTGACTGACCAATGGGGCTCTTTGGGAGGTGAAATTTGGAATACTTTAGAGTTAAAGGGTATCTCATAACCTGAGATCCAATTTAGAACTACTGTATCTGATGTTATCAGGAGCCATTGGCTCCTAAACCGACTTAACCTGCCTGCCAATATATTTACTTGGTCTAGCGTGTCGAAGAGTAACCCCGAGTTTTCTTGGGTGTTGACCTGGGCTGCTCCCTCGAGCGGCTGTACTGTGAACTGCGTTGGTTGTATGGCTTTTGTTGCCCGCCTGACATTCTGCTCCGAGATTTCCACTGGTTCTGTCGAGGCGGGCCCATTGGGTTTTTTGACTGACGATTAACTGTAGGCTTGACGGTAGGTTTCAGTACTTTACTAGTACGTTCCATGGCTTGTGCCGTCTTTATGTGACCTTCAAGTTCTGTTCCAAACAGAAGATCACCGATCTGCGTAGCCTCAAGTGCAGCCTTTGCCGAGGCATTGACATTCGCCAGTACAAGTGACTTTCTTGTGAGAGAGGTATCTCTTTGAAGATCAATAAAGAGTCTGCCAGCATCGCTTATCCATTCTAGCAATGCTAGTTTTTCAAGTTTATCATCTTTCAACAACATAGTTATTGCTGAGCCCAAGGCAGAAAGGCCCGCAGCAGTTTTTGCCTGCTTTGTTAGCAACCTATTACCTCTGATAACCACTGACTCTGGGAGCGATGCCTTCACCTCCGGATTGAGTCTTGATGGTCCGATGTTAGTACAATTTTCTGGCACAGCGTATTTTCTGACAAGCGAGGAGCGTTCCTCGTCTGGCAATCCTTTTTTGATGATTTCTTGCCATCTTATAGCCAGATCACTGTGGACTGGGGGGGCCAAAGGATCTTCAGGTTCGAGTCGTTTCCCAATTGCATCTAATATATCCTTATCGAGAGGTGTGCTGAGGTTCTGATCTGTGTCTTCGTTCTCTGCTTGGTTTGATTCGTCGATCAACGGGTGCATTACCTGTTCTACATGTACTGCGGAGATCGATGGGTTAGGTGAAGACCTTTCCTTATTAGACTCGTTTGACGCGTTTGACGCGTCTGACAACTCGGAACCAGATGTATCATAACCTATGAACCAGAAAAGAGAATGGTTCCCAACTATTCTCCATAAAGCGTTTTGGTTTACATTAGACTCACGTGTAATTTGTAAATTATTCTGTACATATTAACAAATCACATCTGTCACACAGAAGTAAATGCTCGAGGACTCACGTCCTCTAACTGTCTCGCACCGTCAAGGGATATCTTGATCCTTGAGTAGGGTTTAATTCGGACTGTTCTGAGTGACCATACAATATTTGCACGTGCATCATATTTACTGGGACTTAAGTCCCACTTCAGCTCATAGCTGATAACCATATCACTCGAAACTCTTCGAGGGCCTCAGAAATATACTCAGTCCAGTGCGTGTCCGCCATTTGCATTACCTGTCTGAAACGAAATCATACTTACGGCGACATTTGTGGCGGCTTTTTGACGTTTTACTTTTGGAAATTAG
This sequence comes from Tenthredo livida, assembly GCA_963992785.1. Lineage (NCBI taxonomy): Eukaryota > Metazoa > Arthropoda > Insecta > Hymenoptera > Tenthredinidae > Tenthredo > Tenthredo livida. The sequence continues at coordinate 17,953,201 of OZ023068.1, read as the reverse complement.
CTTTTCCAGTCGTTTCAGTCGACGTTCTAAGCTGTTCTCCTTGTCTTCCTCCGAATGTGACCGTTTACGATGTTTTCTGCCCATTTTCTTGATTTACTGTCAAAACACGTGTGGCTTTGTACGCACAAAGAAAAGGAATGAGATTGTCCTGGCGTGCCACCGGGTAGACGGTGGCGCTGCCAGGCAGAGTTTTTTCCTTTAAACCTGTGGCTCCATCGCATGGAAGAAGGGGTACTACCTGGTGATCTCGAGGAAGAGGCGCGCAATACAATCTGGCATTTTGCTCATAGTGACCATAACTTAAATGTCAACGCGGCAAAATAACCAGAAAGAATCACACTTTTAATGCATTATTACTGAAAAGCATTACGTGGGTCCTTACAAGCACAATAGCCTTAGGGCTGACTGTCGAAAACTTCATCGAATACTAGTCAAATCAACAATTGTACGTATCTTCTTGATAATGACCTCTAGCATCTGCTAAATTCGTCGGCGAGCTTTTCGGCAGTAAGACTTCGATATTCTGTCACCAGAATGCGGCAATATTCGATAGTATTTGAGATATCGAAGTGGTACAATTTACCCTGCGGTACAATATAGCCGACTCTCCCTTATATATCGGACAATTTCGACGCTCGTGGAACGACTCGTAGCAAAGCGCGCGGCGTATCCATTAGAAATTAATAGCCAGAGAAATTGTTAAAATAAAATTATCTCAATAGAGTCAGATCAATGAATCGACAGTATCTAAAATTGTCTTTAAAAAATATAACGTTCAAAAATAAATCTCTCAAATCTCTCAAATAAAAGAAAAGCGGGAAATCAAATAAGAAATCGGCTAGAAAGCATTTTGTTAATTTTGTTATTTCATTTATTTTGTCAAATTGAATCAAGGAAACACGCACTTAATTTCGTATTATTATTATTATTATTTTTTTTTTTATAAGTTAGGTTAATCTTATTTTCATTAGTATTGTAAACCAGAATATTGATATCAACGTTCATAAAAATCTACTCTATTAAACAATCATATCCAGAGGTAATCTGTTCCATATCTGCTTAAACCTTTTTTTTTACCCACTATTTCCTCAGTTCGAACAACAAAATTAGAATATGATTAGAGACAGCTTCGGATTGGGAATATCACAACAACACTTATAGAGCGATTATAGCTATACGTGTTTGAGTGATAGATCCGATCCCAAGTCTGCTAGGCAGACACGGTCGTGAAAACAATCCTGTTCTGTAGGACACGGTTCTGTTGGAGGTATAATTCCCATCCGAATCCGTAATTAACTAAGCGATTTCGTGGGAGATATTCCTACTATCAAAGTTCCGGGAGAACAAAGAAAATAGGTAGTTTTATTTACAAATTTGCGGGGTTCTAACATTATTCTATTAAACCTTTTTTTTTTATCACAACCGCTAGAATTATCTGCCCCTCAGGTAGATAATCCACGACAAAAGGTAACAATGTATAATTATTAGCGTGTGCCAAAAAAAACCTCAGCCAAATATGAGCTCCTAATATTGATATTCAGAACTGCCCAACTCAGTTTTCACATTTTCGATTTGAATAACACATGAAAATCAATCGGAAAATTTTTAAATTGTTTTTTCTCTCAAGCGACTAGATTTAGAAACAATCTGAAAACAGATTCTTATAGGAAATTTTACGCTCTATAAAAAAGTACTGAGATAGAATTCTCCTCACTCTCACCGACTAAGAGATATTCGCCTATAAACATTGAGTCATAGCGTCATGGAGTCATATGACTCTGGGCCAAACACTTTTTTCTTCAACCGCGCATCGAAATTTTAGTAGAGCATCTCAAATAGAATATCTCAGCCAAATATGAGCTCTTAATATTGATATTAAGACCTGCCTATTTTAGTAATTAAAATTAGTAACTAAAATTAGTAAGTTAATTAGGCAGTTCTAAATATCAATATTAAGAGCTCATATTTGGCTGAGATATTCTATTTGAGATGCTCTACCGGAATGTTGATGCGCATTTGAATTTTTTTTTTTTTTGGCACACCCTAATAATTATGTATGATTACCTATATATAAATATATATAATTATATACAATTATATCGGGCCATTTTTCATATATAATTATATACATAAATATTTCATATATAATCATATATAATCTTGTTTAATCGGGTAGTCTCTAGACCTTACCGTCTCCGATTCAACATGTTATTTTGCGTGTTCTTATCTTAGCTGTAAACAAATTTTCTTAATATTTGCACATTTTTTCCCCTTAGGAGTTATGATTTCTTGAAACTAATAAACTAGGACCATATCGTGAAATCTTGAAAAGAATTCCCGAAAATTCTATCGATGACACAGGACAGCCCAATTCTTCAAAAAATCAGCGGGAAGCCCCCTCTGAATCGGCGTGGACAGCTGTAACTTTTCACAAAATTTTGTGTCTTTCCTCCGGCCGGAAAGCGCCAACTTTCGGGCCGTAGCTGCGCTAAACGAAGTTGCCGCTTTCCGGCTCCGTCGAACAGAATAGTACATTACGCAACTAGTGCGCAAAATAGGTGAATCCCGCACGAGTCGGGTTTGTCGCCTGAGCGCAGCGAGGGCGACAAACCCGACTCGTGCGGGATTCACCTATGCGCCCTAGTTGCGTATACGATTTTTCCTAACAAGCTGCGCAAAATTCGGCAACATCGGTAACTCGTATGTAATATTAAACGATTAAAGATAGATTAAAAATTTGTGCGATGTTTGATCACAAGAGCAATGAAAAACAACCAAATACAAGGTCGCTAAGCAACTTAAACAATGCGGGACTGAGGCACTTTGCGCACGCAAACCCGTGCGCAAAATCGAATTTTGCGCACGCTGTTAGGAAAAAATAGTATACACACCTTGGCCAGTAAATAAGAAAGCCTCAGATCACAGGTTTGTCGACCTCAGCTTCGCTTCGGCCGACAATTACATGTGATCAGAGACATTTCCTACTTTACTGGCCTAGGTAGTACGTAATATACTATTTCTGGATGAGGAACTTTGGAAGAAATCGGCGCCACAAAATTCGGTGGGGGCAGATTCACCATTCTTAACCAGCTAGACCCTTTGTAGAAAGGGGAAAATTCTTGGAGATTTTAGGTTAAATATAACGTCCTATCGTATGTTGACATTTCAGTCCCGATGAGGACCCTCCTCAGAATGAAATTTATTTAAATTATTTTTATTTATTATTATTTCTTTTCTTAATTATTATTTTTTTTTTTTTTTTTAAATCTGTTTGAAACATATTTTCGCATAAATTCTCTTAAACTACTGTTTGAAATGTCTGACGGTTTGTTAGACATTTCAAACAGTAATCTAACCTAAATAAGTTGGAAATTTCTGCAATCTTAATTTTTGACAGAAAATCATGAAAATCTTTGTCACAGATCGTGAGACATCTTTGCAATAGCCACTAACATATATAATAATGTTGCCATCCTAACATAACACTTATAAGCGTGTCTCATTGGTACGTAACATAACTTCCAGGAGTCAAATGACGAAAACAACGATCAAATTGGTATCGATCAAGACGCTGCAGATCAGGAGTATATTGAACAACCCCGTCAGTTCGATGAACATCTACACGATGATGGTGAAGTAGAGGTTTTTCAAATGAAATAAACATTTATATTGCATTGACGAATTGCGGAAGGTACAGATAATTCCAGCGATTCATGCAGACTTAATTTTTTCCTGCATATGAATTTCTTGAGTGGTGTGATTCAACATTTTGTAAACTTCGGGCTTGTTATAAAGATTTCGATATCGATAACAATATCGAAATTTATCAGATTGTGCGTTTATACATATCGCATTGATACCATATAGTTGAACTCCAAAACTTACATTTATTAATTCAGTTATCTTTCTCTTATACCGTGACAATCAGGTGAAACCGAATGGTCCGATTCCCCGGCCGGCGGATATTACGTATTTTTATGGGGTTAGCCACTCGTTGCGCTGAAAAATTTCTAAGGTGATTTGGCCGCGAGGTCGATGCAACAAAACACCCTGAGGATTTTCAGTGCAACGAGTGGCTATCCCCATAAAAATACGAATCATCCGCCGGGTGGAGGATCGGTCCATTCGGTTTCACCTGATTATCACGGTATAACGATTCACTTCATTCGAATTCGATTGATCAGAACTTTTTTTGCACCACATCTGCACGGAAAGTACGACTTTTCGAGATCGCGTGTACAATATCGAAACGTTATAGGTGGTGGCGGAAAAAAAAATACGCCACACGGGATATTACTATTAAAATTTTGTTTGACAAACCGATCCGCATAAGGTGCTCTTGAACTTTCTTCACTAGACGAAAATGAATGTATTTACTTTTCAATCTTATAATCTGTTTTAGGAGAGGCAAACAATTTATCCAGGTTGTTCGTTGACAAGAGACGAGAGTGATCTTCTGATAATGAGCTATCTCATTCGTCACGGAATAACAGATGTTGGACTAGAAGACCTTTTGAAACTGATAAATTGCCATCTCCCGATGCCATACATAAGTGGATCTCAATATCTCTTCTTAAAAAGATTCCCGAGTATCGCTAACGTTAAAACATTCTACTACTGTCCAAAACGCTCAGTTTTTTTGAACTTCGCCCGAGCGCCTAGTACCGTATGCATATCCTGCGATGTTCGTTATTATGAAATAGATTTGAAGCGATTTGGGAATTTTTTCGTACATATCCCTCTGAAGGAACAATTGCGTCAATTACTCTCAGGACCACTTTTTCATAATCTGAAACGGGACTGTGACGAACCTGATGGTGTGATTACGGACGTGAATAGTGGAAGACTTTACAGAACCCTGAAAAGCAAAGAACTCATTGCTAACCTAGATATAACAATCCAGTGGAATACTGATGGTGTCGACACATTCAAATCATCTAAGGCATCAATGTGGCCAATTCAAGTTGCTATAAATGAACTGCCATATCGTGTACGAAATCAAAACATCATTCTTACTGGCTTATGGTGCGCAATGGAGAAGCCAATTCTGGACCTTTATCTCCGACCATTCGTTGACGAATTAAAAGAACTGCATGAAACAGGTCTGGATTGTTTGCCACCAGGTTTTGAAGAACCTATCAACATTAAAGTGCACACGATTCTTGCACCTGTCGATTCAGTTGCTAGATGTGCACTCCAGAACATCCATCAATTCAATGGGGAGTTTGGTTGTTCGATGTGCTTAAATCCGGGGGAACATGTTAGAGTGGGAAAAGGCTTTGCTCGTGTGTATTGCGGTGATGAAAATCCGTCCAGAACCATAGGGCAGCATAAGAGAGATGCTGAGCAAGCGGTTGAGCAAAACAAGGTGGTGAACGGTGTTAAAGGTATCTCTTTATTAATGCTTTTGCCAGCTCTTTTCAATATTATACTATCATTTCCGCCGGAGTATATGCATTCCGTGTTACTTGGAGTAGTAAGAATGTTCATCTAGGCGTGGTTCAATTCTAGCAACTGTGACAGTGCTTGGTATCTTAAGGGGGGGGGGGGATACCGGATGTGTTACCGACACCGCCTATATCTCCGAAACGGGGCTATCAATCGACTTGTCCTTGCGGCAGTCGATGTTTGACGAGTAATGGGTTCGAACTGGTACGTTTGATCGGATGAAATCGGATTTTTTTTTTTTTTTTTTATCGAAAAGCGTGGTCGTGCCATTTATTTCGACTTATATCAAAGCCTACGGATCGAAAATGCAAAATCGGCTTCCTGAGCCCGATTCTGTATGGCATTCCGAACACAACCATCCAAAAACATCTTTGGTTTCGACAACGATGAAGAAACCACATCTAATCTACGTTTTTGTGGTAATTTTCGCGATTGTCAAGGGCCGTGAGCGAAAATGGCCGTTCACGGCTGTTGATATGATGTGGTGGTTCGCAGAACGCCCGTGAGATGTCGCCGCACGCCCATTCAAGCTTCTCCTCTTACCACCGCTGTTACGTTGGTACACCTGGTACCACGTGACTCGACCCGCAGTCAGAGGTGATTTGAAGACTAACAATACGTATATTTACAATATAATACTTTTCAACGATTTCTCCAACATCTCGGTAAGTGAAAATATATAATCAATCCGAAATTGAGCATTTTGTTCATTTATTTCCGTTATTCCATCATTTTCCATGGTTTTTCAATACCTATATATATATAAAATATCATGTGAGTAGTTGTACTGCATATCATATATAATTGTATATTATACGTTCCTCGCATTATACAGCTAGCCATTATATACAATTATATAAAAATACATAAAATATATGGTTTATACATATTATACGACGATGGTTAGTAGAATATTAGTATCTATAGATTCGTTTGAAATAAGTGTAAAAAAGAATCTGTTACAAAAGTCTGCTCTCCTTTTCAACCATGAATTACCCATACCCGATTCGCCAATAAAATTGTTTTTTTTTTTTCTTTTATACAAATACTTGTCATTTGTTTGCAAGTTTGCTGAACACTTGAAAAATCTGAAATACAGCATAACCAATCAGGGTGTACATGAAATTTTCATTTCCAGATACCAGGCATTTTTCATCAGTTGCCGTAGACCAGTGTTGCGAGTTTCTAACTACATTTTCAATGGAATTACTCATTTCATTACACATTACTTTGGTAATGAGTAATTAAACTTCATTTATCTATAGATACTAATATTCTACTAACCATCGTCGTATAATATGTATAAACCATATATTTTATGTATTTTTATATAATTGTATATAATGGCTAGCTGTATAATGCGAGGAACGTATAATATACAATTATATATGATACACTGTAAAAAATGAGCGGTGTTGCTTTGGTCCGGTGTGAGTGGTTAAGGGATCTGGTGTTATCATCGACACAGTTTGCATGTGAAAGTTCACCCTGTACACCATAACTCCATGTTCAATGCTATTTCATCAAAATTAAATACTATTTAACACCAATACCTAGTTCTTAGGCGTACGTCACACAATTCTGGGTTGACAACATAAAAATCGTGTAGTACTTTTGGTGTAAGATCAGTTTGGTGTTGTACTGAATTATAATTGCTGTATTAGGTCAGAGAAACATCGTTTCAGTGCTATTTATATTGTCAATCGAATAGAGTGTTTCGACTTTGCACCTTTCTTGTCAAGTTTTATTCATGCACAGTGTCGAAAGATCAGCTTTAAGCTTGGCCGGTGTAAACGATAAGAGTTGATAAAATGCTATAACGAATTTTATATGAAAACACAGACATGTTGAGGTTCATTCAATCAATCGCGAAGGAAAATTACATTTTGAAAATAAAACTGATTTTACTCGAGATTAACGAATTTTTTTTTTTTCATTTATTATGAATGCTACTCAACATCGTGAACAATGAAATACATAAAATGGTGTATTGGTGGCGATTCAATGATAAATCATTCGACTAAGTTCCCTGCTGGGCACATACAAATTAGTTTGAACGAAGTTGACGCCACTCTCCTTTCAGGTTTTCGACTTTTGAGAATAAAGCCTGAATTTTTCATGGTTAACAATAATATTGCGTGTTAGTAATTTTTCATGAAAAATGGTGAAAGATTCAAGAACTCTCTTTCAACACCACTCGGACTTGAGATCGCATTGCATTGAGTGTCGTAAACAATTAGTACTCAGTGCAGTGTCACTAGTCCACGCTCGGCGGTGTATAACCGACCCCCACCTTAATAAACCGGTTGCTCCGAACTGTGCGTAGCGTCTTTGGGCTAACACCGCCCTGACGTGCAGAAACCGCCGAATTTGAATTTGATTCCGTACGGTGTCGTTACTGTAAGGGTATCTTTGTATGGTGTCAATGGAGTGCAGGCTCAAGCGTGCTCGAGAAACACAGGGGCTGGCACGTATCGTCAGTTCAGTCTTCGCGTTGGACCGGGTGCGTTACTTCATACTTGTGAGTTGTTTGTGGTGGAATAAATTCGCGGTTGTTCGATTAATTTCAAAGGTAAGTTTACAAGCATGGATCCGATCGTAGACGTATGTTCAGGTTACGACGAAAACTGTTTATTGTTGGACGCTGCAAGAGATTTATTTCAATTGGACGTCACGCCCGCGCCGCAAGGCCCCGAACCGAGACGTTTCGAACTTAGAAAGATCAAGCACGCGGGGATCGTAAAATGGATTAAAGTATACATCGAAAAAAAACAAATCGAGTATTCAGATTTTATACAAGCAGGTAAGTTTCAATAAATCAATAATCATTTTATATTAAGAATAGCGATATTGTTTAATTCAGATTTGAGAACTATCCTTTGTTCGAACCGACACGGAAGTGTGTTGGAATAACTTCTGAATCAATTCCTGCGTGTAATCTATACGATTCAGTTATATATACAGAATTAGTTATGGTGTTCTTCATTAGATCGAACCAGGCCAGTGTGGTATCCAGCAGTCTTTTTCCCTCTTGCTTCGCGAGATTACTTACCTCAAAGATAAGAAAGAAAGAGAGAGTAATCAAGAGATCTACACTATATTAATATCGTCGTGGTTCATGTGCCAATGGACAACACCATTTTCGTAATACAAGAGAATTCAAACAAACACCCTTTAGCATATACGGAGAAATAATTATAGTGTCACCCTCTAGATTTTTAATAGTGAAATTCTTTAATGAATATTCACTCACATTGACAACAAATTCATACTGGTCATTTATATTTCGATAATTTCCGTTTGATTATCAACAAATTGCACTATCAACTCATAAGGCTATACTATATATAGGTATAATTGGCGATATATACTGAATTCAGTGGTCGACCAGACATGCAACCCCCTAGAACTTTGTAATACATTGTCATATCATACATTACATCGGTGCTCATGCCATATACGTTCGTTTCAGTAAAATCAAATTGCAACTTCGAAAACTCCGAAGAGATTATCATTAAAGATGACGATGGGGCTATTATAGAACCTGAGCTATTTGATTGCTTTCCTAATAATATCATTTTCCATGTATCTGTGAAATTCGAAGCAGCACCCTCAGGTATTATATTTGTTGTTAAATGTCGATTAATTTTATACCGCTAATCGCTGTATAGCCAAATACGAATCACGTGCGTTTTTTTGAACAGATGTAGGAGAGACGGTATCAGTATCGAACATCAGCTCACTGACTGACATAACGAACGAATCAGATTTTTCGTCATCCTCCAGAAAACGAAAGTTCACTGATCTGGTAATTTGTTTAATATTTACGAATTTGGAAAAATGTTATAAACTATTCAGTGAAAAGTTGAAAATTATTAGAATTGGACAGGGAAATCAGGTTAATATTGGCCACGAAATCGGACAGCAATGGCATATATTTATTTTCGAGGAAAAAAAAAAATACAAAAATTTGATAGAAATTTTCTTTTTTTTTTTTTACTTCACTGATTGATCTAAGAATTTAGTTTGAGGCACATAATAACTCGGAAAAAAAAACTACTGTATAATATCTTTATAATATAGCTTTTAATTCTATTTATATGTAATAATATCATAAAAATTTATAAATACTAGAGCTTTATAATTGACAGTTATTTTAAAAAATATTTATTCATGTTGATATATAATTGGTTATTTGTTTTCAACTGTATTTATTTTTCAATTTGACGAAATTTTTTTTACTGCTTCCATTCCAAAGTATCATTCTCAATAGTTACAACCTATCAGAATACGTGTTAAATTTGATGAATTGAAGCTAGAAACATCAGGATAAACTACGTAATTATTAAAGCTAAAAATAATCTTAATTTTTTTCTACTATGGCGTACCCTATTGAAAGATCTGAAAAAAGTATATGTTATACGGTGGTATAAGCCTTGAAAAGAACATAGTTAGTTTCATAATTGTGCCAGAACTATGTCATAGTTGAATAGCAGAATTTTTTAAAAAACTATTTTTTTTTAAATATCTTATAAAGCTGCAAATCTGTTTTTTTTTTTCTTTTGTTTTCCAAGAGCTTCTATGAGCCTCAAATACATACTAAATTTTTAGATTAATCGGTGAAGTCAATCCAGAGAAATAAATAAATTTCTACTATTTAATTCTTATTTTTATCTCGAAAACCAATTGGGATAGAGATCTGCAAGCTCCAGGATCTTAGTATTTTATCAGTACCTACACAACCTCAAAGTATAATGGTTAAAATATCATTCTTATCCCTCTATGGCCTTTCAACGTTTAGTCGCACCAATGTCACAGAGAAAATATGAAATTATCTGACATTGTGTGGTCAGCTTTGGACTTGAATGTAAGATTTCATTTTAGAATATCCTGAACGGAATACAGTCATCCCCTGGAGGGATAGACATTACAGCAGAATACCAAAATAGCCAAAGCCTAAGTTCCAATACTAGACGAAAATTAGTTAATATCGTCGTAAACCTAATGGTCGACAAATTTGGGTATCATCCTTCCACAGAACAGAAAACTGCCTATGCAAAGGCCATCATTGATTTATTTCCAAAATTAAAAGATCCGGGATCTGCCGGAGGCTATGTAAGAGATCCATTTTTCAGTCGCTTTGCTGCTGTGATTCATGAATTACAATTTCCTTCATATCTGGCTATATTGAAAAATATTTGTTCAATTCAACAGGAAGCATTTTTCGATCCACACACCAGAACAGGGTATATTGCATGGAGGCTCCGGACCTTAAATCGACGACTAGTTGATAGAACAGCTGTGAAAAAAAAAGTGGCCAAGGTTACTCACACCGAAAATGCGCCTCCTACCAATACAGTATCTTCCGTAGATGAGACAGAAGCAACCGAACAGTTGCAATTTTTACATAATGCGTGTCCAAAAACACAGAGGACACAAATCGAGTCAGCGATGAAGAGTACATTTCACATGAGGAGAGCAGATCCTGAGAAAATAATATTATTGTGGCCTAGATTTTTGGATACACCATATTTGGTCGGTATATCAACATACATTGGACTGGCTGTTAAAAGAAAAGTTTGCGCTCCAACCTGAAAAATATTAAGTTCACCTTGGAAAAAGAAGATCCTCAAAGTTTCAATGCTCTATCTCATTATTAAGGGGTGCCGGCAATTTTTTTTTTTATTTTAATTGTAATTTTAATTTTTTTTTGTAAGTTTTCTAAAAATTGAATTTTTTTTTTTTATGCTCGTTAAAATAAGATTTTATTCGTTTTCAGACCTTGATCTTTCTGAATTTTATAACGATTCAGAAAAATCAAACGGTAGTCAGATAAATCTGGGATTGAAAATACTTTTCACTCAAACATTTTTAATTTTTCATCATGGAATATTCAACATGATGTCCAAAAAAAATATAGCCTGGGAAGTAGTCTAAAAAAATTTCAAGGAAGCCTAAAATAAAAAATTAACAAATCAAATTATTAACAAAAGATGAATCAACAATAAAACAAAACAAATCAATTAAAAATTACAAAAATGAGAAAATCAATCAAAAATTGAAAAAATTGGAGTAAGAAGTACTTTCAATCCCAGACTTATTTGTCTACCGTTTGATTTTTTTGAATCGTCATAAAATTCTAAAAGATCAAGTTCTGAGAACAAATAATATTATATTTTGAAGAAAAAAAAAAAAAAATTTCGAATGAATTAAAAAAAAATTATTAAAATAAAACAAAAAACTGCCGGCACCCCTTAATAATGAGATAGAGCATTGAAACTTTGAGGATCTCATTTTTTCAAGTTGAACTTGATATTTTCCCAGTTGGAGCGCAAACTTTTTTTTTAACGGCCAGTCTAATATACATATATATAATATATGTATACTATATTCTAATTCTATGTTATAATATATAATATATAGCTATTATTAGTTTTATAATAACGATCATGAATAGTAGATTAATAAACAAAATTTCCGTTTTTCAGATAAATATTGACTTTGCGTTGATGTACCCCAACGTGAAGCTCATTAATTTTGATACGGCTGCTATTTCAAAGACCGCTGAAACACATTTGAGTGCAAACTCTAATGGACGTGTCCCTACAGCCGAAGCAGGTTGGTTTCATAAATAATGATTCCGAACTATCAATTCAAACATTATATCCTTTACTGAAGGATTAGCTTTTAGCATGTCTTGCGAAGTTTCAACTTTCGGTTTTTATTGTGATTTTCTGTAATATCGCAAGTATATTGGTTAGGCCATGTGGCGTATAGTATTCACTGTGAAACCCGTACAGAATTAGACTAGCTGTTATATTTTCTGGAATAAAATTGATGTCTCAATAGTATGGACAGTGGCTGAACTAGGGCTGCAAATTATATACAAAATTTCTATTCTTGTAGATCTATCCACTCAGCATTTCAATTCTGATTAGTCAATATAAATCGTCACCTGTTATATGAATAATTTACAGATTGGGATGAAGTAACCCGAGCACATATGAGCCTTTTGAAACTCCTACCCCCTACCGCAAGGGGCCGTAAAAAGGCAGCACGTGAAGGGATACTGTCAGCTTTAGACAGGCTCGTTATATTTCATCACGTATGTATATTTACTTCATCTATCTTATCGAAATTTTTCTCGAATACTTCTGAATGATACTGGCAGTGGTTGTGTTCAATAAAAAATGGATCATTCCCATATGTCCAGGAAACATTGAAAAAGTGATGCTTTTTTTTTAGCAGAGTTGCATCATGATTGTTGTGTTTTAAGTATTGATATTAATTCAAGAACAATCTTTTTCAGAGTGGAATCCCGTTGACAGACGTGGCTCCGAAAACAAAACAGCCCTGCCTTATTGCTGTAGGCCCTGATAAGAGAACGATCGTCAATTACTACATTGCTGTCGATGGAAAACTGCTTCCAACTGACGCATTAGCCTCAGATGCAGCATTCGACTTATTATTCAAGTCGCATTTTGTGCTGAACACCAATTTTGACAACAACCTGAATTCGTATTACGAATTTATACAGGTTTTCTTCTATGATATGGCACCGGAGACTGTACAATTCACCCCTAGGATGCGAGAAGTACGCACATGGCTCACAAACGCTACTCAATCGTGTGAGTGATGTATTCTCATAATCTAAGATAAAGTTTCTAGTTCCCATACTGTTCTCCTACCAGCTATAGTTCCTATTACATTAATGTGCCAAAGAAACACCTGTTATGTGATATGTAGTGTACAGGTATATCCAGCTTGTAGGACTGTAGTATATAGTCATTGTTGACAAAACATTAATAAAAGTTAGATATAGATCTATATCTAGTCAAGTATATTTAAGTTATTTTGTTAAAACTAGTGACGTTCGTAAGCAAGTTGATAGAATCAATCTGATCAAAATTACAAATTTTTGAGGAAAAATATTACAATCCATTATGCAGTTTGTTTGCTATATATGCCATACCGATTTACCAACAATCAACTTAGTAACTAGGCATCTCCGTAGTGACCATGCCCTGTTCCCTAGCTCAAATTTGACCCTTAAATGTTGTGTTCCCATGTGTTTGCTGGCATTTAAGACATATAGCGGTCTTCGAAAACATTTAGTGAAACACGTGCAAATCGGGGACAAAATTCAGAGCCCGCCATTGAAACGGATGAAAGTCAGCGAAAATAGTAATGAATTAGAACAAACTCCAGCTGAACTGCTATCGGATCCCGAAATTCTATTATCCGAAACAAACTGTGAACTTGAATTTGATACTTCTAGTCGCAGTTCGCAATGCAACGATGAAAATAGCTGTGTAGGATCAGATGATTCAGATGAACCGACCTCAAATATAGAGGGGGACAGTCATAATACGTTAGACGCTGCTCCGTTCGTAACACCAGCTCAATATATTATTCTGAAATTGGAATCAACTGGAATGGCGAAATCGTTAGTACAAACTGTAGTAGAATCTACTACTGAAGTAGTCAATGGTGTTGTTGACAAAGTATTAGCATTCCTCGATGAAGATAATATTGGAGATGATGCAGAATTGAGAGTTTATCTGAACGAACAAAGACAACAGTTTGATAAATTTAGTTCTAGATATAAAAGAGAGAAATTTTATTCAGGTTTGAGCGATTACGTTAAACCCGTCGAGTTGAGTATCGGTACACGCTATGACCAAATATTTGATAAGTCTGCGAATATCCATAAAACCGTACCAGTTCCATGCACGTTCATGTACATCCCTGTTTTACAAACACTCAAGTTTATATTGCAAAATGATGATGTGATGAAGATGCTGTTATCTGATCGTCAAGAACTCGACGGTATTCTGAAAGATATTCACGATGGCTCGTATTATAAATCACATCCTTTTTTCAATCAAATTATGCACACTCTAGAATTACAGATATTCTACGACGAATTTGAGGTTACTAATCCACTTGGTAGTAAAACTAATGCGCATAAGTTAGGCGCCATATACTTTATCATACGTAATCTTTCTCCTGAATGCAATTCGAAATTACAAAATATCCATTTGTTGGCATTATTTTACGTACCTGACTTGAAAACTTGCGGCTTTGATGAAGTTTTGAAACCTATTATTAGGGATATAAGATTATTAGAAACTGAAGGCATCAAAATCGAGAACGTCATTATACGAGGCACACTTATTGCATTGAGCTTCGACAATTTAGGGGGCAACATCATCCTTGGTATGGTGGAATCATTTTCAGCCAGTCATTTTTGTCGAATCTGTACAGCAAGCAAAGAGGATACACGAACCATGAGCAAAGAGAAAATAAACTTATTACGAACCAAAGTTTCATACGAACAAAATTGTAAGAATCTGGGTGGGAAATCATTACATGTACTCGGTTTAAAAACAAGGAGTATTTTGAATAATTTGCAACATTTCAATACAATTGATAGCATGTCCGTCGATGTAATGCATGACATCTTGGAGGGTGTAGCACAGTTTGAAATTAAACTATTTTTGATATATATTATTGATGTTTTGAAACTCCTAAAATTACACGAGTTGAACGAAAGGATACGAGCTTTCAATTACGGTAACATTGACGTGAAAGATAAGCCTAGTCCAATAGTTTTGGAAAAACCTGGTGTGCTAATCGGGCAACGCGCTGCACAGACGTGGTGTCTTGCAAGGTATCTTCCGCTGATAATTGGAGACCTAGTTCAACCGACGTCTTCTAAATACGATCTTTTAAAGCAAAAATGGCGTGTGATTACGCTACTTTTAGAGTGTATGGACATTATATTTTCCCCCGTAGTGACCATTGCGATGATAGCAGAACTCAGATTATTAATAGAAGAACATCATAATTTATTCCAAATAGAATTTGAAAGACATTTAATACCAAAACATCATTTCATGCTGCACTATCCTACTGTTATCGAGCGTATGGGACCTCTGATTTTCTTATGGTCCATGCGATTCGAAGGGAAGCATAATTACTTTAAAGATTTAGCCCGCACGTATTGTAACTTTAAAAACGTTGCCAAGACTCTTGCTAATCAGCATCAACGATATATGTATTTTCACTGGAAAGTTTGCACCAAAGAATTGAACACTGTGCTACATCCCGGGCCGGGAAAATTTAATATGTATCAAAATCTAATGACCGAATTTTCCTTACAGAACAGTGGTACAAAACTACCACTATCTGCTAAGGTGTTTGTGACAAATCAAGTGAAATTCCATCATATTTATAGAACAGGGTCTTTTGTTGTCTCTTGCTTAGATGAACTCTCTGGCTTGCCTAGTTTTAATATGATTGAGAAAATATTCATTCATGAGAATGTAGCATTTGCTGTGTGTACAACGTGGAAAACAACAGATTTCAATGAGCATTGCCACGCATTTGCCATTAGTGCCGGAACTGAAAACCGTTTTTCTCTCATTAATTTGAGTTTATTAGAACACCAAACTGCTTACGAACGTCACCAAAGTTTTAATGCCATTGATTACTATATTGTGCCGAGATATCGTATTATGTAAGTTGAACATGCACGCAACTTCATCATTTGTATGTATTTTATATCGTGTACCTGTACGTGCAATATTCTTAGTCATATACTTCATATCCATATTAGTAAAGATGCTATTTTACATATAACTTGGATAAAACACGTCACATTTTATTTTTTCATATTCGTACGTATACAAATAGTATTTCCTTCAGATATTCTTAATAAAACAACGTAATTCTTATGTGGTAACTCAGATAATATTATGTCAGTGCAATGTTTAGGTTAGCTTTATTTTAGACGATTTTTTTAATTTCTCGAATAGAATAAGTATTTATAGATTCGTTCGTTTTACAAAAATCGGGCTGCACCGGGCTGCCCTGAACCAATCACCTTGAAGCTTAGACTAGTATAGTCTAGTATACTAGTCTAAGCTTCAAGGTGAGTATACTAGTCTAAGCTTCAGTGCAGCCCGGTGCAGCCCAATTTTTTGTAAAACGAAAGAACCTTATGTAATCTATGTATTTTCACTACTGTTTTTAATTGTTTGCGCCGACAAAACAAAACCATTGTATATGAAAATAAATGTCATGTTTTTAATGGATATAATTTTGTTTTCCTTGAAGTAGATTATATAGAGCACCTATTTTCAGAAAAAAAAAACACAGTGTGAACGTGATAACACCAAAAAGTGCTATCTCGGTCGTCAAAGTGACTTACTTCAGTGTAATGTGCCACACCAAAAGTATTTACGCGGCATCGTAATGTGTGTTATATCTAACACCAATCTGAGCCAAGCATGATCCATGTAGGGTGTTAATCCGAAATAATTCCACCCCAAATAGAGTAAAAAAGTACCACATTTCTGCGTTATCGAATACACCGGTAGGAGTTTTCTAATTACATTATTCTCCTATTGAATATGAAACCAAACAGTGTGAAACTGATCACATCAGAAAGTGTTATCTCTGTCGTCAGAGTGATTAACTTCAGTGTAATGTGTTACACCAAAAGGATTCACGCGGAATCGTAATGTGTGTTACATCTAACAGCAAGCTGAGGCAAGCATGATCCATCTTTGGTGTCAATCCATAATAATTAAACTACAAATCGGGTGAGAAAGCATCACACTTTGGTGTCTGTAGAACAAAAATGATGTGTTGAGAACGAATCTTTTGACACCGACTTACTAACACCAAATTGGACTGGTGGACTACTATAGAATGCTTACCGGTGTTGAGTGAAAGTAACGATATTTTGGTGTTATTTATCAATGCACTAAACGGAGTACTTTCTGTGTTCTTATTTTCACACAGTTTTAACACCAGACAATTGACACTGCTAAGTCACACAAAACGGGGTGGACCACTATAGAATCCGTGAGGCGTGTTGAATCGGTGTTAAATTCAACACCACATTTTTTACAGTGTATGCAGTACAACTACTCACATGATATTTTATATATATATAGGTATTGAAAAACCATGGAAAATGATGGAATAACGGAAATAAATGAACAAAATGCTCAATTTCGGATTGATTATATATTTTCACTTACCGAGATGTTGGAGAAATCGTTGAAAAGTATTATATTGTAAATATACGTATTGTTAGTCTTCAAATCACCTCTGACTGCGGGTCGAGTCACGTGGTACCAGGTGTACCAACGTAACAGCGGTGGTAAGAGGAGAAGCTTGAATGGGCGTGCGGCGACATCTCACGGGCGTTCTGCGAACCACCACATCATATCAACAGCCGTGAACGGCCATTTTCGCTCACGGCCCTTGACAATCGCGAAAATTACCACAAAAACGTAGATTAGATGTGGTTTCTTCATCGTTGTCGAAACCAAAGATGTTTTTGGATGGTTGTGTTCGGAATGCCATACAGAATCGGGCTCAGGAAGCCGATTTTGCATTTTCGATCCGTAGGCTTTGATATAAGTCGAAATAAATGGCACGACCACGCTTTTCGATAAAAAAAAAAAAAAAAAATCCGATTTCATCCGATCAAACGTACCAGTTCGAACCCATTACTCGTCAAACATCGACTGCCGCAAGGACAAGTCGATTGATAGCCCCGTTTCGGAGATATAGGCGGTGTCGGTAACACATCCGGTATCCCCCCCCCCTTAACGCGGAGAAAAAGGCACAATTGGATGAACGGTTGACCCAAATTCTTCCTCCATCGGAAATCACACGAACTCCCAGATCGATAACCGATATTAAACTGTGGAAGGCATCGGAATTAAAAAAAATTTTGTTATATTATTCCATGCCCTGTCTGAAAGATTTGCTCCCTGTGCCGTATTACAAACATTGGTCACTACTTGTTTTTGCGATGCATAAATTGCTCGCTGAAAAAATAAACGATGGAGACCTTGCAATAGCTGAAGAAGCCATACGAAGTTTCGTCCAGGGTACAGAAACACTGTACGGTAAGGAATTTATGAAATTTAACGTACATTTGTTGCTGCATCTTCCAAAATCTGTCAGATACTTCGGTGCACTGTGGGCTTGGTCAGCCTTTGGTTTCGAAAGTTACAATTACGTATTAAGAAGCATGCTCCATAGTTCCCAGTCCGTTCTGCAGCAAGTATGTAAGTCATACTTGAGACTGCAAAGTATAAAGTTTAATACTACTTTTTTAAAGAAAAATTGTAGTGCTGTAGGGAAGAGTTTGTTTCTGACACTGATGGGGCAAAATGCAGCGAAATGTGGTCAGATCAAGAGACTCGGTAGAGTCTCGCGCCAAGTACATTAAAAAAAAAATTTTTTTCAAGCGCGAGACTCAACGAGTCTATATACCCGAGAGGCAACTACCCTAACCTATAACGCGAACTAGTATCTTCGTTTTCTTTCACCTCACAACATACACGAATTAAAACTGATTTAATCTAGGATGTGGGCATGGAAAGCTTTCATTTGAGCCCTAGATCGATTAAATCGGTGTCCGGAGTACTGAGATATGATTAACTTCAGATTCTGATACCCCGTTTCCTCGTACAATGTTTGGTTTTCTCTTTAGTCTTCTTCAGACCAAGATTCACATCAAACCATTCCCATGCAATCACTAGACGGGAAAATCCACACAAAAGTTGTAGAGTGACGTCAGTACGAGATAGTTCCGACGTAGATAGCGCCAGTATCGCAGACAGAAACCGTCTCCTACATAGACATAGAGCATGGACTGCGCATTCCCTATACAGCCTATGGTAACGCCGACAGTGAGAGAGAAGGGTAACACACGCGGCCAAATCTGTCTCTTTCTATGCATTTGACGTTGTTGGTTAGAAAGAAACAGATTTGGCCGCGTGTATATGCTGTCTCTTTCCACTGACCGAGCGATTTTCGGCCCGAATGCGCAGTCCATGCTCTATGTCTATGGTCTCCTACACTAGCAGACGCGTATTGTCATTTCATGTTTTTAAATCCCACTAATAAAGGAAATAAGAGAAATACGAGCAATGCTTAATACAAAATTTGAACGTACAAAAACTAGTGAATACCCACCGCAAGCCCCTCGGGTGCCAAAACCTTACGCCAAGTACATTAATGTGATAGTCACCAATAAAAATGTTTCGATGGGTTAATCTTAAATCCTACGATCTCGAGCTTTTGAGGTTATGCGAATCGGCTGACGTGTAAAATTCATGGTGATAAATAAAATAACAATTATAAACGGACAAGACTGTCAGATGAATATTAACTGATTTATGAATGCAATTATCAGAAGAAACGGTTTTTTCGGTTCAATTGTTTAGCAAGTTATCGCCTGAGGAAGTCTGACAAGAGAAAATCAAGAGAAAATGTTGAAGTAGAAAAATATGAGGATAGCATTATTCGATATAGGGAACGGCAAGGAGCCAGACCAATAAAGCCGAGTTCAAGCGTTGGATTGCAACGAATTTTACTTCAAGCTCCATGTTAAGCTTATCTCCGAAGGCTCGTCTGCTGAGACTCAAATTGTGAGTCAACGTTATACGTAGGATTCCGACGAGTCCTATAATCTAACTCCGTATCATCTAGTCAAAATGAGATTTTCAGTCAATGTTGTTTGTTGGAC
The DNA here is from genome assembly GCA_963992785.1 of Tenthredo livida. Taxonomy (NCBI): domain Eukaryota; kingdom Metazoa; phylum Arthropoda; class Insecta; order Hymenoptera; family Tenthredinidae; genus Tenthredo; species Tenthredo livida. The sequence continues at coordinate 17,933,193 of OZ023068.1, read as the reverse complement.
TCCGATAGGCTTTATTCTACACTCCACGTCAACGTAGTGCCTTGACCTTCGGTGGAGATAATTTTTTAATCCATAATGTATATTAATAATTTAATGTCAAATTTCAATAAATTTGTTACATTTTGGTATGCAACCTGTGTCTATATGTTCGACTCTATTAAGCTTTCTCCAAATTGAGATTAGTGCTATCACGACAAATGGAATGAAATTACTTATTTATGGATTATTTAATTTTGTAGCGGGTCGCCATATAAGACGAGAGGATGATGAGATAAAACGCTTGGGTTGCAAAGTATCAGGATAGTGTTATTTGATACGAGAAACGGCAAAAGTCAGACGAAGAGAGCAGAATGCGGGTGTTTGACTTCATAAATTTCCATTTTATGCTCTACGCTAGTCTTGCATGAATAGGCTCAATTCTAAATATTTTGATACCTTCTGTTCAGACCCGAATTGGAAGTTGACGTTATAAGTACGGGACGCGTACATGTTCTTTTTGCAGAGGACCTAGTTGCATTAAAAAAAAAAACTACCTACGAATTGCAATACATATATCTGATATCCATACATATTTAGTCATGAGCAGCAACTATAACCCTGCGTGCAAGTAACTCCGTCATTGCCGGTCCCAGGCCCAGATGAGACAGGAGGAGGGCTGCACGCAGGGTTAGATGTTGTAGGTATAAAAAATTATTGTAGTGGAACAATTTGTAAACGCTATGAAAGTACATTACGCGTCACTCTACAAATTTGAGACTTGGGGAAAATTATGAGCACACGCGTGCTCGTTGCTGTTGACGTTCCTGCTTATCGAGGGACTTCGGGCGGTATGAAATAGCACAAAACAACCGAGCGAGCGTAGCGAGCGAGCACAATTATTAGGTGGTCAAGCAAAATTTTACAAAAAATAGTGAAATCAACCCCAAAAAGCACCTTTGGTGCAAAAACCTTCCGCCAAGTCCATTAATGTGTAGATCACTCCACCAAAAAATAATCAAAGGTTGTGCTCGCTCACTCGATTGGTTGATGATTATCAACATACAAAAGCATTGAAATCAGATACAACTGCCAAGTACCTGTAGAATGATAAAAGTTTGGAATTGAAAAATTTGTTCAAACTAAATAACGTTGTACTCGTTCGCTCGCTGCGCTCGCTCACTCTATTGGCTTATGATTATGGGTTGAAAAAACAATTCGGATGAAGAGATTGAAGATGTCAACATTTATCTAAAAATATTCATAACGAAAAAATAATTAAAAAAAAATTAAAAAAAAAAATTTGGAGGTAGTGGTACTTGGGGGGCCTTTTGCAGAAAAAGAAATATAAAATATCGATCACGAACCATGTCAATGTCATCTGATAGATATTCAAACATTGGCCCGCCAACGTACCACGGACTCCAAATTTTTTTTTTTAAATTTTTTTTCAATTATTTTTTCGTTATGAATATTTTTAGATAAATGTTGACATCTTCAATCTCTTCATCCGAATTGTTTTTTCAACCCATAATCATAAGCCAATAGAGTGAGCGAGCGCAGCGAGCGAACGAGTACAACGTTATTTAGTTTGAACAAATTTTTCAATTCCAAACTTTTATCATTCTACAGGTACTTGGCAGTTGTATCTGATTTCAATGCTTTTGTATGTTGATAATCATCAACCAATCGAGTGAGCGAGCACAACCTTTGATTATTTTTTGGTGGAGTGATCTACACATTAATGGACTTGGCGGAAGGTTTTTGCACCAAAGGTGCTTTTTGGGGTTTTATCTATGACGCTAACGATAACCGTTTAAAGATATTCGGCACAGGAAAAGTAAAAATTTTAAATTTCGTCGACAAATTGGCGATACAAGCGGTTATCAACGAAAACATCGAAAATAATGCACAGTTTTATCAGCGGTTTATGTACAAAATAATAATGTACCACTCTTCATCGTACGAAAGAATGTACAAGAGAGACAATAGCGTAATAAAGACCAATTCAGGAACGTTCATGACAATCACGGCTATTGTTTCTGTTACCACAGTGACCGGTTCGAAAAAATTTGTAATAGTCGGAAAGTCAATAGAATTGTTCGATGAGACTTTATGTACAAACAAGAATATTTCGTCATCAACTTATTCTTACGTTGTACGCATGACGGATAATACCACTACTTGTTTCCCGGGAAATATTTTTAATAAATGTGTTCTACTTCCCGGTGATGAATGGAAGAAATACATTATACCGTTAGTTAATACGATCGAAACCGATTAATTATCGAATGGGATTTTGCATCGATTGTTTATATTTTATGCGTATATGCGTATATAATAAAAGTAAAGATGGTAACTTCGAAAGTTATGTGCAATTCAATTTCAGCATTTTTGCTATATTTATATACAATAGTTGCGTATATATATGTATAGCAGCGCATTATTGGAGACGTATCGTGCGACGCAGTAATTTTCAATCTGTTTGGCCTTCAAGTTTGCTTGAATTGGAAATAGAAAAATACATCTTAATTATTTTTTCATATACTACCAGGATATGGAAAAGAACAGTGCAAAATCCCAATTCAAACGACGACGATTGTATTTAGTATTATACCATACTCAATATTTGTTCCACATTGATCATAAGGGATTTTTTTTACTATTTCTTCACACATGAACGGAAAGGCCTATTTCGCTCCCGACAGAGAGGGAGCAAAAAGAAGCTTTGCCTCTCTTGGGAGGAGAGACCGTGTGGAAAGTCTTTCTTCCCTAGGGAAGAAAGACTTTCCACACGGCCGTTCCTATCAAAGGACGCAAAACATTTTCCTGCTCCCTCTCTACCGCGAGCGAACTAGGCCTTCCATCCATGTGCAAAGAAAAATATCGTGTGCATTACGGGAGGAAGTTTTTGCTTCCTCGGCGAAGCTCGCTGCCCTCGCCGACTTGCGCTCCCTCAGTGTGTCTTGCTGCCCTCGCGGAAGGGGAGAGAGAAGGGGAGAGAGCCGAAGGCTCCCCTCCCCTCGTCCCCCTTCCAGCTCAGGCAGCAATTTGACACACCTCGGGAGCGCAAACTGGCTCGGGCAGCAAGCTCCGAGCTCGTGAGCAAAAACCTGCTTTCCTCCCTAGATGCACAATATACTATAGTTAGAACTATTCAAGTAATAAATATAGCTGTATAATATACACATACTTTATATATATGGGTGGTTCTACTCAGGAAGGACGAAAATCACATCATTTTCGGCACAACATTTTTCTTTGCATCTGAGGTTACACAAGTAGCCTAAGTTCTAGCTGAGGTCTTTCTTGTGCTTATCTAAAACGGGCCAGTTAAAAAAATAAGATACAAGAATTTTATAGTCGTTAATAGTTTTGTAAATGTTATAACTTGGAAAATATTGATGGTAAAAGAAAAAGTTACAAATAAAAAAGATCGGAAATTTGATAATTTATCAAAAAGGTCTTAATACATTTTGTCGTAAGGTGGACGGTTCGCGAGATATAGATTAAAACGCGTTGTTCAAGATGGAGCGTTGTTCAAGATGGTGTCGACCCTGATAACGATATAAGAGGTCGACATTTTGGATTTAGTATCAGGAGTCACCCCCCTACCAGCCCTGAAAATTTCCCATATTCCTTATTTTTTTTCACCAAACACCACTTGCGAATCACCTATTTACTGGGCCAGGAGACTGAGGCCAGGATACTGAGATTTTCTTACTTTTCAGCTAATAAATCGTCAATACAACGCTTAACGATGAAATTATGCAATTATACATTTGAATTCCAAGTATTTATAAACTATAAATGTAATAATATACACCTACAAAATATATTTTTTACGAAAACGCGTACCAGGATACTGAGAATCTGACTGGCCGCGACAGAATCTCACCCACATAATTCACCGTGTCGACTAAACCATCGACAAGCCGAGATGAATACCAGCGATCGTAAGCCAACTTGACTTCGGTAATTCACCTAAATAGAGCAGCAACGCGCTAGATCCGCTAATTCATCCTAATTTTAAGGTGTTTCGATGTGGCAGGAGACTGAGGTAAAAGTCGAGAGACAAAGTTCAATTAAGTATTTTTAATAAAATTTAATAATAATCGTCAAATTAGACAGATGCATTGAAACACTTATGATTATATTTCTGTATCTGAGTTCAGATTTCACGTATTACACTTAAAATTCAGTTTTTATTTAACATTGAAACTTTCATTTGAGCAAAATCACGTCAAGTGGACCCCCCATTTTCCACTTGATCATCGAATTCAGGTATTAGTATTTTTTCATGAAGTAGTTACTATAAACAATTAATCCCCGGAACAGTTTTCAAAAAATTTTATTTTAACAACAATTTTTTATTTATCGAAAATTTTTATCACTTTTAGTTAAAAAATCGATAATTATAAAACTATTAGAGATATTCTAATGAAACTTTCAGGATTTATAGTTCAATACTTGTACTTTGATGAAATATGTCAGAGTTTAAATTATTTATTTATCTTCATATTGTTAATTAACTTTTAAGTTAACAAATAAAAATTTCAATGACTTCTCCCTCAAAAAACGAAATTTTTTTTTCTCGGTATTATGCATCGAACATTTAAGTAACAGAATCCGCAAAAAAATTTGACTGCTCGCGATTAGATTGAACAAAAAAAAATTTATTGATGACGGCGCCGAGCGCTGTCGGTACAGCGCGCTGCCGCGCGTCATTGACTTACCTTTAGATCTACTCAGTAATTATAAATAAGAAACAATACTTTATTGTTTTAATAAGAATAATGTTATTTAAGAAATGATTTTATTGAAACAAATTACACAAAATTAAGGACTAAAATATTTTTTTATTGATAAAAAAACAAAGATATCAAGAATTTAGCAGTATTCGGTTATTTTATTTTTCTTATTGTTTTTTAAGAATTCCACTAATTATAATTATTTTAGGTCTTAAAAAATACTGTCAATTTTTTAAAATAATTTTAAACTTTACGAGTTATCCAACTTTACTCCATTTTTAGATTAAAAAAAAAATTGCGTTCGGTTATTTTCTTCATTTGTTTTATTTATATATACGTGAATAACAAAAGAATATCACAAGCCGTTTGAGTTCATTTGTTAAATTCGTTTATAGACACATCAGTGAATAAATTTTAAGAACAAGAATTTTTATTTAATAAATTTGTGTTTAACAGTTTTCATTGATCTAACTCTTATTTGGTTGTTTTAAATTTGTTTTAAATTTTCTTGATGTTTTGAAGTTTATTGGTGTTCAATTTTGTTTATGATCTATCATGGGCCGTGTGAATAAATGCTGTAATCCGTTCAATAAAAAAAATCATAAAAAAATTATTAAGAATCTAGTTTTAATTAAAAGAAACCGCGCTCATGACTTTAAAAATTTTATTGGGGATTATATGTGTAATTCATGTGAACGGGCTATTTATTTGGGTCGAAAACCTGAAATTCCTGGTGAGTTATCTATTAATAAATGTTTTGATTTCAACGAGCCTGAATCGTCAAATAAAGTCATTGAAGATAATGAAAAAAAAGACCCTTCTTTTGCATGCGACCAGGTAGACAACAAATTAAAAATAGATCAGGTTAATAAATTGTTGTTGGAAATTGGTGAACCTCCAATCAAAGTCAAGCGAGTATCAAGTGCCACAGAATGTCAAAAAGTTTTAGAAAGTGTTGTATGTAAAATAACAAATAACAATAACAATATAAATGATCTTAATGATCTTTTACTTAATAATTTTAAATCTGCTTTTAATGATAAGGCAAGTAGAGCTGATAAAATTCAAGTTTTGACCACGCTTCCTCCAGATTGGTCGATAAAAATGATAAGGAGAGAGTTCAAAGTTTCCAAACGAATGGTGAAAACCGCAAAAAAAATCAGGGAAGAAAGAGGATTTGCATCACAGCCTAAAATTAAGAAAGGAAAAACTCTGAAAAATGAAACACTCGAGCGCATTCAAGCTTTCTATTTATCCGATGATGTCAGCCGCGTGATGCCCGGGATAAAAGATTATGTCTCGGTGATGGAAAATGGAAAAAAAGTCCAAAAACAAAAACGATTATTACTATTTAATATTCATGAGTTATACAAAAAATACACTGAAGCTTTTCCTGACGAGAAGATTGGACTTACAAAATTTCAAAATCTCCGTCCTCGTGAATGCATATCGGCTGGCAAAAGTGGGACTCATAATGTATGTGTGTGTAAAATTCACCAAAATTTTAAACTACAGTTGAATGGATTAAAAAATGAATTGAAAAAAAAGGGACAATTTTTTCGGAAAGTTCGAATGATTTAATTAAAAGCTCTGTTTGCCAAGAATCTTCATTATTGTGCTATTTTTCAAAGTGTACTAAGTGCCCAGGAACTGATAATGTTGTAAATGAATTGGAACTATTGCTCGATAATAATGAAATCAATGAAATTACATACAGCCAGTGGAAAAGTACTGACAGGTAGGAAAAAATTCACCCAAATCACTATTATCATTTGAAATTTTTATAACTACTCACATAAAATAACTTTGTTTACTTGACTGTGCAATAAATACTAATTATATCTTGTTTCGTATATATAAAGATTTCTTTTATCGACATATTAATAGTGAAATTATTAGATTTGTCCATTTAAATTGTACATTTTTTCGTTATCCGTTTTTTTATAAATATTTTACTTCAATTAATTTTTTTTAAATTTACAGGACTGAAATCGTTGAAGAAAAGAAGAAGAAAGAAGATTTTTTTAATGATTCGAGAGTAAAATGGCCTGAATTACTGAGACATGATTTTCTTGCAAAAGTTCAAGCATCGTATTTTACCGAAAAAAAGGAATCTGTTGAGAATGGTGAATTTATTGTCTGTCTTGATTTTTCTGAAAATTATACTTTCTTCGTACAAGACGCTATTCAATCTCATCATTGGAATAACAACCAGGCTACAATTCACCCTTATGTAGTGTATTATAGAGAGAATGAAGAAATGAAACATGAAAACTATGTTATAATTTCAGAAAAAGTTAGTCACGACGCGAGTTCAGTTCACCTCTTTAATGCTAAATTAATTGAATTTAAAAAAAATAAATTTGGAGAAGATAAGATTAAAAAAATTTCCTATTTTTCGGACGGAGCTGCTTCTCAGTATAAAAATAAGTATAATTTTGGAAATTTAATAAACCACAAAAATGATTTTAACGTTGACGCGGAATGGAACTTCTTTGCTACATCTCACGGGAAAGGAGCATGTGATGGTTTGGCTGGAAGTGTGAAAAGGCAAGCTTATCGCGCGAGTCTTCAACGGGATAATGATAAGCACATTATTAATGCGCTTTCATTGTTCGAATGGGCGAAAAATTCGTTTAAAAAAATTAATTTTGGTTTCTGCGCTCAAGAAGATCATGACACTCATGAAAAAAAATATAAATCACGCCATGACCAATCTGTGACAATTAAAAATACACGCCAGTATCATTATTACAATGCTTTAAACAATACATCACTCGAGTGCAAGCTTTTTTCCAAAGATGTTAAAATTATTACAAATAAAGTTTTTAAAAAAAAATAATGCAATAAGGATAGATTTGTAATTAAATTATAGTTTGTTTAATTTCGTATCAATAAAAAAATATTTTGTTTTTTATATTAAAACAATAAAGTATTGTTTCTTATTTATAATTACTGAGTAGATCTAAAGGTAAGTCAATGACGCGCGGCAGCGCGCTGTACCGACAGCGCTCGGCGCCGTCATCAATAAATTTTTTTTTGTTCAATCTAATCGCGAGCAGTCAAATTTTTTTGCGGATTCTGTTACTTAAATGTTCGATGCATAATACCGAAAAAAAAAAATTTCGTTTTTTGAGGGAGAAGTCATTGAAATTTTTATTTGTTAACTTAAAAGTTAATTAACAATATGAAGATAAATAAATAATTTAAACTTTGACATATTTCATCAAAGTACAAGTATTGAACTATAAATCCTGAAAGTTTCATTAGAATATCTCTAATAGTTTTATAATTATCGATTTTTTAACTAAAAGTGATAAAAATTTTCGATGAATAAAAAATTGTTGTTAAAATAAAAATTTTTGAAAACTGTTCCGGGGATTAATTGTTTATAGTGACTACTTCATGAAAAAATACTAATACCTGAATTCGATGATCAAGTGGAAAATGGGGGGTCCACTTGACGTGATTTTGCTCATTTCGGAGAAGAGACATGCCAGGAGACTGAGAATTTGGCACTTTGAAGTACAATTTTTGTGAATAATATCTTTGGGATCGAGCTAATTTTCAGTGTCCAACTAGAAATACTATGGATCTGGAGTTTTGATCCTAAATCGATGCAATATAAGTACAAAAAATATACAAAAGCAGGTGAGCCGCAGAATATTCCCTCGTGAGTAGAACCACCCATATTTAGAAGAAATCAGCATGATTCGATTATTACATAATTACCATAGAAATACTGTCAGTTACGCATATGTATATAATATGCTTATTATACTTTACACAATAGACTTCCGTTTCCGGTGTGATAAGTGACAGGTGTGTTTTGAAAAGAGTGGATGAGAGAGTTGAGAGTTGTAAGAAATCTGTGTGGGTAGAAGAGAACAATTGGGAAACTGGTGAGTAGGGCGAGGGTGAAGGGTGTAAAGAACATAGCTAGCAGGACAGAGGGAGGAAAAGGGCAGGGACAGGCGAAGAAAGTGAGAGGGGGATTGAGGTTAGGTGAGGTAGGAGAGAAAAGAAGCGGGAAAAGACGCATTGAGTGGGAAGAGAGTGGGAAAGGGGAGACACCTGGCAGGCGTAGAGGAAGACAAGGTCGGTAAGGTAGACAAGGGAACAGTTAGACGCTGCATCTAACTAACTAGATAGATAGAGCGGAGGGTAAAGAAGATAGCGCGAGGGAGGCGTCGCGACAAGTGAGCCGTAAAAGGTGTAAGGGGGCGCTGAGATGCAAGGCGGAGAAGCAGCGGGGGAGACAGTGGGGGGTAAAGTGGGGAGACCGACGAACGCGGCGCGTTTGGGAGGGACGGGATATGGGTCACTAGATGACCTCTTTAAAAGAAAAAGGGAGGGGACCGGGGGGAGCGGGGAAGAATGGGACTGGAAAGGGGATGAGGGTGAGGCGTTCGCGAAAAGCCGAAAAATAGGGCGATCGCCGGAAAAGGGCACTGATAAGGATGGGGGTAAAGAAAAAGAAGGGAATGGTGGGAAAGAGGGAGGAACGCGTGAGCTAGAGGTAGGGAAGGGGAATGGGGAGGGGGGGATTATGCAGATGTTAATGCAAATGAGAGGAGAAATGAAAGCGGGGCTAGAAGAGGTGAAGGGACAGGGGAAGGGAATAAACGAAGAAATGGAAAGAATGACCGGGGAACTAAGGGGGGAAATGGAGAAGCAGAGGGAGGAGAGTAGAAAGAGGGAGGTAAAGTGGGAAAGGGAAAGAGAAGAGATCATGAGGAAAATGCAGGAGATGGAGAGAAGAGTGAAGGAATTAGAGAGAGGCGCAGGGGGCACAGTAGGCGAGGTAAGGGTCTTGGAGGCCAAGATACAGGGAATGCAGATGGATAAGGAGAGAGGGGGGGGCGACAGAAAGAATAGGGGGGGGTTTAGAAGAAAGAATAAAGGAAATGGAAATGAAAGCGGAAATGAAAGATAGGGAAGTGAGAAAAAAGAACGTAGTAATTAAGGGAATGAACATAGGGGAGGAGGGGGTAAAATCCAGCGTGGAAGAGGTGTTAGGAGCGACAGGGGCGCGGGTGGCGATAGAGAACGTGAGAAAAGTGGGCGCGGAGGATAGGGGGAGGGGAAGCATGGTGGTAGTAGAGTTAGGGGACGTGGCACAAAAGCTGGAGGTCATGAGGAAGAAGAGTCAGCTGAAGGGCAGGAGGGAGAGGATAGAAGACGACCTAACCTGGAGAGAGAGAAAGATGCAATGGAACCTGGAGAGGATAGCAGGGGAGGAAGGGCGCAGAGGAAGGGAGGTAAGGGTGGGATATGGGAAGATAGTGATAGGAGGGGAACTATGGAGATGGGACGAAAGGCAGGAAGTGCTGAGAGGGGTGGGAGGCAAAGTTAGGCAAGAGGGAGGCGGAGTTCAGGGGGAAGCAACAGAAGCGGGGCAAGGGTACGAAAGTGACGAACAGGGGGAAGATGCGGCAGGGGGATGGGAAGGGGGCACGGTGGGAAGAGGGAGGGGAAGAGGCAGGGGGACCGGGCGGGGGAGAGAGTAGATAGAAAGAAAAGGACGGGGTGGAAGGCAGTCTTCTGGAATGTGGCGGGGTTAGGGAGGAAGGATGAAGACTTTTGTAAGAGGTTAGAAGAGTGGGATGTAATAGTATTGATGGAGACGTGGGTGGAAGAGAAGAGCTGGGGAAAGATAAAAAACAAACTACCCGAAAGTTACGAGTGGGAAGCGCAATTCGCGAAAAAAAGGAATAGGAAAGGTAGGGCAATGGGGGGTATGATAACGGGAGTGAGAAGGGAGTTAGTGGCGGAGCGCGGGGGGGGGGGGGGGTGTAGAGGAAAGAGAAGGGGTGAGTGAAAGGAGGGTAAGGATAGGAGGGGAAAGATGGATGATTTTGGGGGTATACGTCAACGGGGACATCAAAAAAAAGATAGAGGAGATAAGGGAACGTGCAGAAAAAGTGGGTAACGAGACAAGAGTGCTGGTAGGTGGGAACTTCAATGCGAGAACGGGGCGTGAAGGGGGAGGCTACTGGGGGGAGGGCGATGATAACGAAAGGGGGAAAAAGTCAAAGGATGGAAAAATAACGGCGGAGGGCAGGGAACTAATAAAGTTCTTGGGGGAAATGGGATGGTCGATAATGAATGGGGACACAGAAGGGGACGAGGATGGGGAATGCACGTATGTGGGGGCGGTAGGGCATTCAGTGATAGACTACGCGATTGGGGGAAGAGAGGAGAGGGAAAAGGTAGAAAGATTAGAGATAGGGGAGAGGGTAGAATCAGACCATCACCCGGTAGTGGTGTGGATAAAAGGGGAAGTTGAATGGACAAAGCAAAAAGAAAGGCAGAAAAGGGTGGAAAGAGGGAACTGGTCAATGCAGGGGAGACAGAGATTTAGGAGGGAGGTGAGATGGGGGGGGGGGGGGAGGGAAGGATAGAGGTGGGGAAAGAAATAGAAGAGAGGATGGGGGAATTTAGAAGGGCGATTGAAGCGGGGGGAGGGGAGGGAGAGGAGAGGAAGAGGAAGGGGTGGTGGGACGAGGAGTGTAGGGCAATGAAAAGGGAGGCAAGAAGGAGTCTGAGAAGGTGGAGGAGAGGGAATGGGGAAGTAGAAGACTATAGGGAGAGTAGGAGGGCGTATAATAAGCTATGCGAAGAAAAGAAAAAAGAACAGAACGAGAAATTCATCAGGGAAGTGGAAGAAGCCAGAACGGAAAGTAAGGTATGGGGGATAGTCAACGGGGGAAGGAAGGGGTGGAAGAGGGCCAACGAGGGGATAGGGAAAGGGGAATGGAAAGAGTACTTCATGGGGTTGCTGGGCGGGGTGGAAAGGAAGATAGTGGGGGGGGGGGAAGAGTAGCGAGCAGGGAAGGGGATGGGGAGGGAGATATAAGGAGGGAGGAAATTAAGAAGGCGATCGGAAAGTTAAAAGACGGCAAGGCGCCGGGAGGGGACGGGGTAGTTCATGAGGTATGGCGATATGGGGGGGATGAGATAGAAGAATGGGCATGGAGGGTATGCAACAGGGTGTGGAGGGGGGAGGGGTGGCCAGAGGGATGGAAGGAGGGCCTAATAGCGCCGATAATAAAGAAAGGGCAGGGCGACAGGGTGGAAGAGTACAGGGGGGTAACATTGATGCCGACCCTGTACAAGGTATACGCCACCGTTCTGGCGAGCAGACTGGAGGAGGAGGTAGAGAGGAAGGGGCTGGTACCACACAACCAAACGGGGTTTAGGAGGGGGATGGGGACAATAGATAATGTGTATGTGCTAAATTATCTGATAAATAGGCAGGTAGGGGAGGAGAGGGGGAAGATGGTGGCACTATTTGTCGATCTGAAGGCGGCCTTCGACTCGGTGGAGAGGGGAGTGTTATGGGAGGCGATAGAAAGAAAAGGGGTAAGAAAGGGGTTGAGGGTGAGGATAGAGGAGATATATAAGGAAACAAAGAGCAGGGTGAGAAGCGGAGGGACAGTAGGGGAGAGTTTCTGGACAGCGCGGGGGGTGAGGCAGGGATGCCCGCTTAGCTCGGGGTTATTCAATCTGCTGTTGGCAGACTTAGAAGAGGAGATGGCGAAGGGGGGAGGAACAGGAGGGGTATGGCTGGGAGGGGGGAAGGTGAGAACATTAGCGTACGCGGATGATATTGTGTTGCTAGCAGAAGGAGAGGAGGAGATGGAGGCGATGATTAGAAGGTTAGAGAGATATATGGATAGGAAGAGGCTAGTGGTAAATGTCGGAAAAACGAAGGTGATGAGGTTTCGGAAGGGTGGGGGAGGAAGAAGATAATCAATTGGAGGTGGAAAGGGAAAAGAATTGAGGAGGTGACGGAGTTTACGTATCTAGGGTACACGGTAAAGAGCAACGGGGGACAGGAGGCGCATGTAAGAGAAAGGATAAGGAAAGCAGGGGTGGTAATGAAACAGGTATAGATAGATAGATTGGTTTATTTGTCCATGACAATATTGGACAAGAATACCTCGCATTTACGAAAGGGGATGCGAGGTAGACAATACAAAGATTACATGCACCAGATAGGTGAGAGCAAACAGCATAGCCTAAGCGTAAAACTAATTAATTCTAACTAAATCTAAGCAAAGGAGACAGACAGAAAAGAGAGAAGGGAGACATACCAGCTAAGCGAGCAAGAGAGCCAGCAGTGAGGAAAAAGCAGATAAGAAAAGAGACGAAGCGGATGTAAAAAGAGCAAGAAATAAAGAGAGAAAGAAAGAAAGGCAGGCTCCACTCAAGCAGTGTCCGCAGAAAGAAGGTGAGTGTGTAGCCCACGCTTGAAGGCCGCCAACGTGCGGGCCTCCCTGAGTTCCGGTGGCAGCGCGTTCCACAGATACACCGCGGCCACTGCGAACGACTTCTTGAAGGTCTCCGTACGAACGCGCGGCAGGAGAAAATCACCACGAAAGAGACGCGATGATCCCCGTAACGCCGGCCCGCGCTCGACAAAAAGCTCGCGAAGATAGGACGGGCGGCCAGTGCGGGTGACTGTGTAGAAAAGCACAAGCATGAAGTAAGCCCTGCGATCGCGAACAGAAAGCCAGCCAAGGCCCCGACGGTACGGCGTGATATGCTCAACACGAGGAACCCCGCAAACGAATCGCACACAGGAGTTCAGCAGCCGTTGGAGTATGGTATTCAACTCCTTAGATAGATCGTTTAAAAGGTATGGGGGATAGGGAAGAGAAGGTTTGGGAGGGACTGGGGGAGAAGGTTGTGGCTTTTTGACAGACTGGTATGGACGGTAATGGAGTACGGGGCGGAGATATGGGGAGGAAGGGAGTGGGAGGGAATGGAGGCAATGCAGGAAAAGTATCTGAGATGGACCTTAGGGGTAGATTGGCGAACGCCGGGGTACGCTGTAAGGGAGGAGCTGTGGAGAGACAAGCTGAGGATAAGGGCGGGGAAAAGGGCATGGAATTTTGAAAGGAAGTTAGAAGAGGGAGGAGGAAGCGAACTAGCTAGAAAAGCCTGGGGGGAGGTAAGGGGGAGGCTAAGCGACGGAAGGGCAAGGTCGAGGTGGGAAAGGGAAAGGGAAAGCTTCTATGTAGAAAGGGGGGTGGATGGGTGGGACGTATTAGAGGGGAGGGAGAGAGGAGAGATAGAGTGGGGGGAAATAGAGAGGAGGGACAGAGAAATGCAGGAGAGGGAAAGGTGGGAGAGAGTAACGGAGTCAAGGTATACCAAGTGGTATAGGGTGGTGAAAAGTGAGGGAATACCGGGGTATCTGAAGAAAGGGTGGGGTGAGAGCAGATGGAGAAGGGTGGCAAGATTTAGGCTAGGGAATGAGATGAGGGAAGGGAAATACTGGGAGGAGGAGGAGAGGAGGGAATGTAAGGTATGTGGGGTGGAGGAAGAGTCATGGGAGCACGTATGGGAAAGGTGCGAAGGGGGGGTTGGTGGGGGGGAAAGTTGGCAAGAGGTTGTGGGGAAAATAATAGGAGGGGAGGGGGAGGGGGAGGAATGGTTAAGGGAAATAGAAAAAAGAAGGGCGGCGGGAGGGAGAGGGGGGGAAGTAGGGGAGTGAGAGAGAGAGGAGTGATTGAAAGAGAAGGAGTGAATGGGAAACGGAGGTACGATAGGGGTATGTAAGGTGTGCAAGATAGGAAGGTAGTAGAGAAGTAAGGTAGAATTAAGATAGAATAAGAGTGGTCAAAGGGAGAGAGAGAGAGACAAGTAGGCAGGGCAGGCATAGGTAGGATAAGGACGGACTAGAGTGAGATAATGTAAGTTATGATGTAAGAGCGTACTGAGAGGGGAAAGGGGGAAAAGAATTGTAAGATGTTTGTAAAATATATGTAAGTAGATTGTAAGATGATTGTAAAGAGGAAGAACAGATTGATGTAAGAGTTTTGTAAAAGAGGTGGAACGGAAGTTCTTGTAACCCTAAGGGGAACAATAAAGAGCAATACTTTACACAATATTATATCTCTTCAATAAATAAAACTATTATACGAGTAAACTATTATCCGATATACTTCTTATGAGATTCCATAATTTGCAATTTTTCACTGATATGCGGTTTCTGAACGATAATCTTGGATCAATTATTGATACTAAAGATTGTCTACTCTTACTGGTTTCAGAATAAAACTGTTGAGACCGTATATAACCGTCGACTTTCAGAAATACTTTCAATGTGTTGTGTTTTATTTGGCGGAAGTTGGTTTCGCTGGTTGGAATTCACGTAGGAGCATTTGGGTATGCGGAATAACGACACGTGTGTTATCTATAAAGGTTTATTGCCAACTAACTAGCTGAGGCTCTAGCGGTGAAGCCGCTGTGACGTGTAAGAATAGGATTACATATTTGAATATGGTCAATACAGGCGATAGCCTAAACATACTCCCCGGCATTGAAATGCACAATTTCAATAAGATAATATAAATTAATTAAAAAACATGTTATAAAATTTTGTGCGCAAATGAATAATAAGTGTCTAGTTTAAATGAACAATGCACCCTTTGAAGTGCTCTATCAGTCCGAATATGACCTGGTCTACTCTAGTTATCATTTCGTTAGATATAGTACTTTGATGATAATAATCATTTCGTCAACAGGATAAAATTATTATTTTTTCTTTAGTCAGTCTTCTCTCCTCTTTCGATCGGCAAGGGACAGAGCTTAGTCAGAGCTCTGCGAATCGTGCCTGTGGATGTTCGCACCGATGCTACTCTGGTGACTTCGTCATTCCCAGGATGCTTAGCAGTTATTCTGCCTAGTTTCCACCTAGCAGGCGGGAGGTTGTCCTCTTTGATGAGCACCAAAGCTCCTTCCTCTATGCTTGGGTATGGTTTGTTCCATTTGGTTCGCTGTTGTAGCTCGGCGATATACTCTTTCTGCCATCTCGCCCATAAATGTTGTTGAAGAGATTGCACACGCTGCCAGCTCGATAAGCGTCCTTCGTTGAGGTGCAGTACACTTGGATCTGGTGCCGCAGTGTATGGTCTTCCTATAAGAAAGTGAGCGGGAGTGATTGGGTTCAGATCATTGGGGTCGTTTGAAAGTGGACAGAGTGGACGCGAATTCAATACCGCCTCAATCTGCGCCAGCAGGGTATATAGTTCTTCGAATAATAGACGCGCATTGCCGGCTATGCGCTTGAGATGCGTTTTAACCGATTTTACTCCTGCCTCCCATATTCCTCCCTGATGGGGGGAGTATGGGGGAATGAAGTGCCAATTTACACCCAAATTTTCGATAGACTCGCCAAGATTTTCCATTTCGTTTTTTAGAAATCGACCCAGCTCCTGCAATTCGTTGTGTGCGCCGATAAAGGTAGAGCCGTTATCGGAATATATATTTTGAGGCTTACCTCTCCGCACTATAAACCTACGCAATGCCGCAATGAACGCTTGTGACGTAAGGTCAGACACGAGCTCGATGTGCAGTGCCTTGGTGGCGAAACATCCGAATAATGCAATGTAACATTTAGTCAGCTTACTTCCGCGGCCTTTCTTGTCCTTGATTAGGAACGGACCGGCATAATCAATGCCCGTGTTGGTGAACGGCGAAGCTGGAGATACTCTAGAATCTGGTAAGTTTCCCATGATAAAGTTGTATGGCTTAGGATTTGTCTTGGAACACGTTATACAATTTTTTACGATCTTTCGAACCAGGTTTCTTCCGCGTATGGGCCAATATTTTTCTCGTACAGATGCTAATAGATGTTGGGGTCCGGCATGCAATAGCTCTTTGTGCTCATCGAGCACAATTCCCACCGTTACTTTGTGACTTGAGTCGAGTATAATTGGATGCTTTTTGTCGATTGAAAATTGCGAATTAGCTAGCCTCCCCCCCACGCGAACTATTCCGCGGTCGTCCAAAAACGGAGATAGAAGAGCCATTCTTCCTTTTGTGACAGCCTTACCCTCCTGCAAGATCTTTAGTTCGTCGGAAAATGTTTCTTTTTGAGTCATTTTGATTAGCGTGATTAGGGCTTCGTTAATTTCAGCGGCCCTAAGATATGATTGGGCAACTTGCTTCCCTTTTAGCCTCTGTATAAAACGATTGACATAGGCTAATACTCGGACCATTTTGTTTGCTTCTGATGTTCGATTGCTAAGGTCCTTTACAAGGTTATTTTCAGTTACAACTATATTTAATGCTATGGTGGGAGGATCCAGTTTTTCTTCACTCTCTGTTTGCAAGGTTGCTAAGTTTGGCCATTGACTCGGCTCGTCACTTAGAAAGGCTGGACCATTCCACCATAAGTCATGATTTATGAGTTCCTTTGGATTTAACCCACGCGATAGGCAATCAGCTGGGTTTAATTTGGTCGGAACATGCCGCCACTCGTCAATACTTGATTCCTCTTGAATTTGCGAAACTCTATTGGAAATAAAAATGGGCAATGCGCTGGGAGAAAGTCGTAACCACGCTAAAACAATAGTCGAGTCAGTCCAATAGTTGATACCATCCACCCGACGTTTTAATGCCTTTCTTGTTTTTGTCATCAATTTCGCTAGCAGGAGGGCACCGCAAAGCTCTAATCTCGGAATAGTCTGCGTTTTGAGGGGAGCAACTCGCGATTTTGAGCACAAAAGCTTAGTTCGCACATTTCCTGCCTGATCCTGGGTTCTAATATAAATGCATGCGCCGTATGCGGCCTTTGAGGCATCCACAAAGCCATGCAACTGAAGGAACACCACACCCCTGCAGCTTATGAATCGTGGTATTTTTAATTGATTAAAATATTTCAACGCGCTTCTGTATTTTGTCCACTCTTGGTGAAGTTGAAGTGTTACTGATTCATCCCATGCTATTTTTTCGCGCCATAGCATTTGCAGAATTATTTTTGCAACGATTATGCTAGGCCCTACCAATCCCAAAGGATCGAATATTTGTGCCACTTCAGTTAATATTTGCCGCTTAGTTACGCGATTACCGCTCGTACCATTATTTTTAACTGCAAAATTTAAGATGTCAGCCTTAGTGTCCCACTTTAGACCCAGCGTTTTCTGCGTTACATCGGAGTCAAGGCTAATCACGGCGCAATGAGGATCATTGTTTACTAGGTCAGCGATTACTTCGGGCTCATTCGACGCCCATTTTCTTAAGTGAAAGCAACCACCTTCCAACACCTTAGTTATATTTTTGGAAATCAATTTAGCCTCTTCGATAGATTCCGCGCCTGTTAATAAATCATCGACGTAAAAATCATTTAGAATGACATCCGCTATTTTTGGTAACTCATCCTTACATTCAACAGCCAATTGAACCACAGCCCTAATGGACAGGAAAGAAGCGGAAGCTGTACCATAGGTTACTGTGTTAAGATTGTAGGTTTTGATAGGCTCCTTTGGATCAGATCGCCAAAGAATGCGCTGCAAAGACCGTTGTTGAGGATCAATTAATACCTGTCTGTACATTTTTTCTATGTCAGCGGAAACTATACATGGGTGTTTTCTGAAACGAATGAGTATGTCGAATAAGTCACTTTGAAGGACGGGACCAACCATCTGGATGTCGTTTAGAGATTTGCCATTGGATGTTGCGGCGGAGCCGTCGAAAACAACTCTTATCTTAGTTGAAGTGCTATCTGGTTTGATCACACAATGATGAGGTAGGTAGAACGCGATTTCATCGGCGACCTCATCCTTAACTAAACTCATATGTCCTAGGCGCTCATATTCATCTAAAAAACTTGCGTACTGCCGCCTTAAATCGGGCTGTCGCTTGAATTTTCTTTCAAGGTTTAATAGACGCCGTTCGGCTGTATGCTTCGAGCGACCTAACTGCTTCGGGTCCTCTTTCAAGGGTATTGTCACGACAAATCTACCCTCTGCATCCCTCTTGAACGTATTTGCAAAGATTCTCTCACATTCATTCCACGGATCGGACAAAGATTTATTGGTGCCAACTTCCTCTAATTCCCAAAATTTTTGTAGATTTTCATCAATATTGATATGACGGGTTAAGAGACATTGACCTGACTGTTGATTTGGATATTGGAGAGGGCCTCCGGCGACCCACCCAAGCTTTGTTTTTTGTAATACCAAACCCAAACTGTTTATAGGAACTTGGCCGACGCACATCAATCCCCAAAACCATTGTCCGCCCAACAATAAATCGATCGGACCAGGAGAATGAAATGTTGGATCCGCTAATCTTAGATGAGAAGGGATATCGATTTTGTCGCGATCAATTGGCAAACTAGGTAGATCACCCGTTATACTAGGGACTATTAGGCAGTCCATTGAAATCTTGAATTCACTATGATTAGCAGCTAATTCAACTCGACATTTTTGCTTGATATTACTATACAAGGCAACTGTAGAGCCATTGGAGGCCGGAGCTGGTGTTCTGTCGAAGTGCAGGAGTGTGTTGTGCCTCCCGTTGCACTTCTTGCACGACCGAAGCCTACAATCAGAGATGAAATGGCCTGGCCGAAGGCAATTTAAACAGAGTTTGAACTCCTTAGATTTATCAGATCGAACCCGCGGATCTAGTTTGGTAAATTCCGAACAATGTTGTATAAAATGGTCGCCTTTACAAAATACACAGCCTTTTCGACTTTCAGACGTAATGAATGCCTTTGTTTTGGTTGCATTTTTAGTGCCATTGGCGGATTGGGGTATTTGCTGATTTTTTATTTCTAAAGTGTGTAGGAATTGTGCTCGAGAGCCCAAAAAACCGGTGAATTCCTCGAGTTTCGGGGATTCTACAATACCAGACCTCTCCGTTTCCCAAGCTCTTAGCGTAGCTTGATCTAATTTTCCGGCTATGATATAAATTATTATTGCATCCCAGCTATCTACCGGCTGGTTAAGAGTTTTAAGAGCTTGCAAGTGTTTAGAAAGAGTGTCGGCTATTGATTGAATCTCACCTGCAGATTCCTTTTTTACTTTTTCTATTTCGAATATTGCCTTTATGTGGTTGTGTATTAGTAATTTGTTACAATTGAATCGCCCACATAACGCATTCCAAGCAATCGGATAATTTGCAGAAGAAAACTCGAGTGATTTGACAATTTGCCCCGCCGTCCCAAACAAAGACGCCTTGAGATAGTGAAATTTTTGAATATCTGTTATAGACTCATTATTATGTATCAAAGACTCAAAGGTATCGCGAAAGTATAGCCAGTCAGCTAGATTACCGTCCAACTTGGGAATTTCTATAGTCGGTAACTTCACACTTGGACGTGTGCATACATTTGAATGCATGGATGTCTGACCCTCGTCAGCACCGCCTATCGATGCATTATTTTCGTGCGCGCTTGAAGCTCCCCCCACGTAAAAATTATATATACTGAGATATATACAAAAATATATCTGAGCATATATACATAGATATATACCAAAATATATTCCAGATATATGTATTATATATGCAGCATATGCTCTATTTTGCCCACCTAGATATATTCCATGTATATATACTTGTAATATATACTGTATATATTCCAATTAAATATCCTGGAAAATATATCCTTCGAATATATCTAGCATATCCAAAATGTATGCTATGGATATATACATCGTTTATATTCTGTATATATTTCTAGTATTCATTCAAATAATATTGGTGAAACATATAATGATAATAAGCTTTTATTGCAAGCATATATGAGAACTACACTAATCACACACACACACACATATATATATATATACCCATATTATAATTTATGTAAACACATAACAATAAGAATAACCATGAGAAAGAAGGAATGATTAATTTGTCAAAAATTTTCGTTTAAATGAATATGAAATTGGGTAATTCCGGGTGAGATGGCCATAGGAGAGAGATAACCTTCGATGATATTTCTCATGCTATTCGATTTATGACACTTCCTAGTAGTAGCACTATGGAGTCTAGAGTTAGGAGACCGAGCTTAGTCATCCCCACCTCTGAAAAACGTCCCCGTCTTCTGCGCCGTATATACTTATAGCTACGCGAGCCTAACGTTCGCTGCGCCTCTAGTGGCACTACTTACAAGCTCAGGTTGTCATAGGAACCGCGAATTTCAACTGTTATTTAAAAATCAGCTGTTTTAGAAAACCGGTACTTGCCATACATTATGCACGTTAAGACTATTACTCCTGGCTGCCGATAGAGGCGCGTCGAACGTTAGGCTCGCGTATATATATGTACACAAAGCGACAGAACTGGAACCACTTCCGTAATACAGAGCTCGTTCTCCTAACATCTAGACTCCATAAGTAGCACTCTGTACGAAGCGATCTACTCTATATAGGAAGTGTAATATATCGAGAAGCATGGGAAATATCATCGAAGGCCATCTCTTCCCTATGGCCATATCTCCCGGAATTACCCTTATATTTATTTGTTCGAAAAAATGTGACAACTAAAAATCCCAAATTTTTAACTATTATAAAATTAAAAATAAGGAAAATAATTCAAAACCAATCAAATTCAAAGATGTGCTGATAATTTAT
Source organism: Tenthredo livida (assembly GCA_963992785.1). Lineage (NCBI taxonomy): Eukaryota > Metazoa > Arthropoda > Insecta > Hymenoptera > Tenthredinidae > Tenthredo > Tenthredo livida. Next base: position 17,912,087 of record OZ023068.1, on the reverse strand, counting down.
AAACTTTGGCACTTGATAAGGAATTCACTGCTTGTCAGGGTCTTCATCTGCCGTATGATCAGATTCGTTGTCATTGATTTTCTCATTTTCAGATTTCTATAAACAAATATTAATGTATTTGGTTATTTCAAATGAACAAGGACAAGGTAAGTAAATATTTTCATAATTATTTTGATTTATCTACCTTAGGATTGCGCTGGTCATATCTGACTCTATTACATTTTACATTTATCGCCCTCCCAAAATCACCTTCTTTGAAGCTATTTTTAAATCGCCGCCTTACCGATTCTGAAAAGAAAATACACAGTAATTATTTCACGAATTAGATCTGTCTCACGGTAATGGATGATAAAAAAAATTGTAATCAAATTCGATGACAATATTACGTCTTATTGCATTAATTTTATGTTCATCTAAACGACTGTGTCGAAGCCCTGTATTATTTTTTGTGTTTTTCGGTGCACCACCCTTAAAATTACTCTTCGACAATATATTCAATCCGAAAGCTGATACTAATAAGCTGGTTGTCATCGCTGTCGGTGTCGGGGTACACTCAGCAGCGGAATGTTGTGATTCGGTAATAAATACATTGCTCCCCGGATCACCTACTTCTTTCTGAATTGTTTGTAAAAAAAATAATTGTTAAATGTCATCTTGTGCTTCTAAAAGGGAAATCCTACCATTTTTGGGTTAGCTGGTGTACCATTATCACTTTTTTTATTTTTAACGTGACAGGTTCGAGCTGTTGAGGTTTGTTCAAAGATATCTTTCAATTCACTTATAGCTGAAAATAATTTGCACACAATTTATTTTCGGTTTTTAAGTGAATGAATTTTTGTTCTCATGTAATATTTCATTTAAATAATACCCTTCGATAAATCGTCCTTTGTTATATACTGCTGCTGCTGTGTATTCACCTGCAAAGGAGTGACTGGCACTTTCCGAATGTCCTTATCAGTATTATCTAATACGACTATTTCTTCCTTGTTCGACTCTTCTGGATTATCATTCTGTACATATATAATTATAAATTGTTAATACATCGATTTTAATTTCAAACTGTTTAGCACTAAGGACTAATATTCGTAATAAAATTCTAAAAATAGTAAATAATTATTTCATACTCATTCCTTCGAATTTTATGATAAATTCAGGTATTATTAATGCTCGAACAGAAGAATTTATTAAAAAAAAAAATTTACCTCTAATAAGCCAGTATCTTCGTTATTTATCATTTGAATGCAGTCATTCAAATTTGGGTCACTCTCGTCGAATCTCATTCGTTTTCGCACATTCGAGTTGTCTTTATGCAAACTATCATCATCCTGCTCCAACTGATAATAAAATCATTATTAATTTCATGGTACATTAGCAACTTATAAACTATAAAATTATAAATAAATTAATGTCATATAAAGATAACATTTCGTCATCAAAAGTTTACAATATTAGTTTACCTGTTCAAACGACGAGTCAGTGGAATGATTTGATATTTCTTCTGTATGACTACTATGGGCTTTAGCAAGGTGAGTGTTCGATGGTAAAGTTCCTCGTGTGCAAACAGCTTTTGGTGATTGCATACCATCTAATGCTTTCAATTTTTTAGCCAAGACAACACGAGACTCTTAAAAAATTCAACAGTACTCGATATAAATCTCTTATCTGTATTATTAATATTTGTGGACTTATGTCTGCATAAACTCACCTGAAACTGCGATAATTCTCGCTTGATAACATACCCAACCACCAAGTGGCTCCTTTGGTGTATCACGCCATTCAATCACATATACTTTTTCGGGATCTTCTTCATCATTTATGAATTTTTTATAATTGAAATTCTTGATGTGTCGAATATCTATTCCAACTGTATAGGTCTTATCATCAGAACCCCCAACCCATTTCACTAGAGCCAGATATTTTTTAGTGAAGCTGCCCATAATTATTTAAATTAAAAAGAAAATATTATTATTAATATTCTATACCCGTGTGTAAACACAATATTGTTAATTGTGTTACTATGGGGACGAAAGTTAACGATTGCGACTAGTGTGAAGTTTGACACCCACGCTTGATTCTAGCTATCGTTTCGACCCCCTTTAATTAATTTGTGATATTCTTTCACTAAGTTATAGCGATTCGAAAACCAACCGCTTTTCAGGCAAATCTAGGTGGTCCGTTGATTTTCTGGCTGAGTGTATTTTCCCGTATATTTGAAAATATTCAAAATGGCATACATTCAGCTTGTACAGTACTGTTCATTAATGGGTTCGCGATGGCTAACTTTTTTCTGACTTTTTCTGAATATATATTCTTCGATAGGGATTATATGTGATATCTTATGACGTCCATAGGACGTCCTGAATATCCGTGCGGAGATTTGAGATATTGTGGGACATGTCGAGAAAGTCCGATGCAGTGCGAAGTCTTATGCGATATCCCATGGATATCCAGCCAATATTGGAGATATCTGTGGGATATGTGGGACATGATTGGGATATCCCGGGGATATCTTGTGCTGTGTGGGTTCCCACTTAATTCTGATTGTTTCAATTATTTCTCAGTCAATTCTCATTAATTCAGTTAATTCTCATTAATTCCGTTATTTCAGTTAATTTTCATTAGTTCAGGTAATTCAGTTATTTCCCAGTTAATTCTCATTAATTCAGTTATTTTCCACTTAATTTCTCATTATTTCTAGCTATCGTTTCCACTCACTCACAGCCAACTAGGCCCACTCCAGGTTTTTCGTCTGTTTATTGTAGGCTGGACATCTGCATTTTTCATATGGTTTGAATTGATTTGCTTTCGGAAGACATCGATTCGAAAAAAAGAAGAGTAGCTAGATAACCGTAATGTAGTAAACAGACGAACAGAATCTTGAACAGTAAAATTTCGTTATGGAGAAACGTAAAAAACGTGGTCATTATAATAAATATCTAGAGTGTGGCAGTGTAGACGAAGTTCCTAAAAGAACTAGAAATTATCGGAAAGCTAAAATTAGATCTCTGGAGCTTGATGAACGGAATCAGCATCTTGACAATGAGGTTAGTACTATAATAATTATGTTTTTGCCTTCAAAAATTGATTCGTTTAGGCTAATGCCGTAATTCCATTTGCTAGTTAGCGTTATCACAGAGTCGAGTTTTGCTTGAGTTCAATTATTGTTGATACGAATTTTTCGCACTATTTCAAAAAATAGTATGAGCAACTCGTGCGCATTGGTGATTCTTGACTCGTGTTATAAATTGAAATAAAATAATTTCGACAGGATGTTGGCCAAATTGAACATGGTAATTCTGAGACAGAGTGTGAAAATAACCAAGAACCAATGTTACCTTCAGCCAACTGTAATAATATTGATTTAGAACCAAATGACCCACCCTCACCTTTAACTAGCAATCAGCCAGTTGGTTTGAGAAGAAATCTCGAAGAAAATTATTATAGTTATTGTTACAATAGTGATACACAATCAGAGGATTTTGATGAAAGTGATGATGACAATCTTGAAGACAATACAAATATTCATCATGATGACTTTCATGAGCAAGACAATGATGTTGATCCTATATGTGTATCTGAGTCACATGAAAACAATATTCACTATCCAAAATCAGTATTAGTGAGATCTTTATTAATTTTGGCTCTTAAATTGAGGAGAAACATTGATAATGAGATGGTTACATTTATTACTAAATTGATTGATGCTATTGCCGATGTACCATTGGGTTATGATTCTATATATCACTTTAATAATATCATTAATCAACACACAGTACCAATAGAAATTCATCACTTTTGTCCAAATTGTGATAAACATATCGGAGCAGAATTAAATTTAGCAGATTCTACTTCTTTGGAGTTGGATATTGACAATCAAGAACAAACATTATATTGTGATGAATGCAATATTGATATTGATATAAAACAAAATAGGCAATCGGGTAATATTTTTTTACACCTATCTTTGACACAGCAACTGCAAGAATTTTGTGGACGTCATCATGAAGATTTCTTGTATGTAAAAAACCGGGCTAAGCAATGCTCATATGCAATCGAAGATATTTTTGATGGATATCTATACAAAAAGAACGATTTAGACAACTTATCGGAGGATATGATTAGTATAAATTTTAGTGTTGACGGAACTCCATTATTTAAAGCTTCTCAGACTTCAATAACACCTATATTATGTACAGTTAATGAGATTAATCCAAAACGACGTAAAAACCATATTTTTTTAGTAAGTTTATATTTAGGTTCAGCAAAACCCGATATGAACGAATATATGTAACCTTTCGTTGAAGAAACAAAGTCATTATTCAATTGTGGATTTGATTACAAATATAAAAACATTTTGTGTCACAAAAGGTGTAGAATTTTACTTGGGATATGTGATTCTGTAGAGCGACCAAAATTAAGAGGATCAAAATCATTTCGCGGTGCTTATGGTTGTGGATTATGTATGCATCCGGGAGAAGAAATCGCTAAAGGTGACGGTCACGTACGCATATATCCAATAGATGATGATGGTAATGCATACGGAGAAGGGTTACGATCTCATATAGAGACGTTAACGCATGCAACTAATGTAGAAAAAGGCATAAAACATCGTTCAATACTATGCGACATACCTAATTTTGACATAGTTAAGAATTTAGTAGCTGACTGGATGCATTGCGTTGCACTTGGAGTCTGCAGACAATTTTTGAAACTGTGGTTTGACTCCAGTTACCACGGAGAAGAGTTTTACCTTGGCAATCATCTTTCCGCGATTGATAAACTACTACTTTCGTTTAAACCATCAATGGATGTTTCGAGAACTCCGCGAACAATGTCAAAAGACCGATTGCATCTAAAAGCACATGAACTAGTTATATGGCTATTATTTTATAGTTTACCTGTTTTAAAATTATTTCTGCAAAATAAGTTTATTACACATTGGGGTTTATTGGTTGAAGGTATTTCGATTTTATTAGGAACATCAATTTTAGAAGTTGATGTTTACCACGCTCAGAGATGTTTATTTGAATTTGTAAAAGAAACCGAAGAATTGTATGGAAAAAAACATATATCATTTAATGTTCATTTACTAACACACTTACCTGAGAGCGTTCTTAACTGGGGACCATTATGGACGCATAGTGCTTTCTGTTATGAGAACTTTCATCAGTTTTTAAAAAAACTTGTAAAAAGTTCAAACCAAGCTGACCAACAAATATTAAAATCGTTTAGATCTCAAATGGTTTTGTATAAATTGTTAGATTTATATGATGCGTATTTGACTTGTCGCCAACGTAAAGTACTTCGTGAATTGACTCATAAAAAAATTGCACCTAAAGTATCATTTTATGTAGAAGATGTGGGTATTGTAGGAAAATCAACATCTGTCCAAGAATTGTCTGCAGAAAACTTCTTAGCGCTACACAGAATTAATGTAAATGTTGATAGAGACAGTAATATACAATATTATCAACGTGTTCAAATAGATACAAGAATAATACATACTAAAGAGTATAAAAAAGTGACGAAACGTAATAACTATACTGTTCTTCTCAGAAATAATGAAATCTTTGAAGTTCAAACTTTTTTAGTAGTGAAAGTTCAGAATGAACAAAGATGTTTTGCGATAGGTAAATATTTCATCAAAGAAAAAAAAAATTTGTCTTCTAGTGTTAAGTTAGAACATTTATATTTTGTAAGAATTTGCCATCATCTAGCAGCTATTAATTCTACGATGATTAAAGAAACAGTTACTATCATAACATTACCAAATGACAATATATCAATTGCTTGTAAGCACCCTAATAAATACGAGCTGTTGACTTGAAAAAGCACTAATTTATATATTTTATACATTTATAGATTTTAAATACATTTGACGAACAGTAATGTTCTTATTTTTATAAGGGGTCATAATTATTATTATTATAATTCCGGCCATCGGCACATGAAATACGACTAGAATGGAGTCTCTTTTCAGAAAAAGTCAGAAAAAAGTTAGCCATCGCGAACCCATTAATGAACAGTACTGTACAAGCTGAATGTATGCCATTTTGAATATTTTCAAATATACGGGAAAATACACTCAGCCAGAAAATCAACGGACCACTTAGATTTGCCTGAAAAGCGGTTGGTTTTCGAATCGCTATAACTTAGTGAAAGAATATCACAAATTAATTAAAGGGGGTCGAAACGATAGCTAGAATCAAGCGTGGGTGTCAAACTTCACACTAGTCGCAATCGTTAACTTTCGTCCCCATAGTAACACAATTAACAATATTGTGTTTACACACGGGTATAGAATATTAATAATAATATTTTCTTTTTAATTTAAATAATTATGGGCAGCTTCACTAAAAAATATCTGGCTCTAGTGAAATGGGTTGGGGGTTCTGATGATAAGACCTATACAGTTGGAATAGATATTCGACACATCAAGAATTTCAATTATAAAAAATTCATAAATGATGAAGAAGATCCCGAAAAAGTATATGTGATTGAATGGCGTGATACACCAAAGGAGCCACTTGGTGGTTGGGTATGTTATCAAGCGAGAATTATCGCAGTTTCAGGTGAGTTTATGCAGACATAAGTCCACAAATATTAATAATACAGATAAGAGATTTATATCGAGTACTGTTGAATTTTTTAAGAGTCTCGTGTTGTCTTGGCTAAAAAATTGAAAGCATTAGATGGTATGCAATCACCAAAAGCTGTTTGCACACGAGAAACTTTACCATCGAACACTCACCTTGCTAAAGCCCATAGTAGTCATACAGAAGAAATATCAAATCATTCCACTGACTCGTCGTTTGAACAGGTAAACTAATATTGTAAACTTTTGATGACGAAATGTTATCTTTATATGACATTAATTTATTTATAATTTTATAGTTTATAAGTTGCTAATGTACCATGAAATTAATAATGATTTTATTATCAGTTGGAGCAGGATGATGATAGTTTGCATAAAGACAACTCGAATGTGCGAAAACGAATGAGATTCGACGAGAGTGACCCAAATTTGAATGACTGCATTCAAATGATAAATAACGAAGATACTGGCTTATTAGAGGTAAATTTTTTTTTTTAATAAATTCTTCTGTTCGAGCATTAATAATACCTGAATTTATCATAAAATTCGAAGGAATGAGTATGAAATAATTATTTACTATTTTTAGAATTTTATTACGAATATTAGTCCTTAGTGCTAAACAGTTTGAAATTAAAATCGATGTATTAACAATTTATAATTATATATGTACAGAATGATAATCCAGAAGAGTCGAACAAGGAAGAAATAGTCGTATTAGATAATACTGATAAGGACATTCGGAAAGTGCCAGTCACTCCTTTGCAGGTGAATACACAGCAGCAGCAGTATATAACAAAGGACGACTTATCGAAGGGTATTATTTAAATGAAATATTACATGAGAACAAAAATTCATTCACTTAAAAACCGAAAATAAATTGTGTGCAAATTATTTTCAGCTATAAGTGAATTGAAAGATATCTTTGAACAAACCTCAACAGCTCGAACCTGTCACGTTAAAAATAAAAAAAGTGATAATGGTACACCAGCTAACCCAAAAATGGTAGGATTTCCCTTTTAGAAGCACAAGATGACATTTAACAATTATTTTTTTTACAAACAATTCAGAAAGAAGTAGGTGATCCGGGGAGCAATGTATTTATTACCGAATCACAACATTCCGCTGCTGAGTGTACCCCGACACCGACAGCGATGACAACCAGCTTATTAGTATCAGCTTTCGGATTGAATATATTGTCGAAGAGTAATTTTAAGGGTGGTGCACCGAAAAACACAAAAAATAATACAGGGCTTCGACACAGTCGTTTAGATGAACATAAAATTAATGCAATAAGACGTAATATTGTCATCGAATTTGATTACAATTTTTTTTATCATCCATTACCGTGAGACAGATCTAATTCGTGAAATAATTACTGTGTATTTTCTTTTCAGAATCGGTAAGGCGGCGATTTAAAAATAGCTTCAAAGAAGGTGATTTTGGGAGGGCGATAAATGTAAAATGTAATAGAGTCAGATATGACCAGCGCAATCCTAAGGTAGATAAATCAAAATAATTATGAAAATATTTACTTACCTTGTCCTTGTTCATTTGAAATAACCAAATACATTAATATTTGTTTATAGAAATCTGAAAATGAGAAAATCAATGACAACGAATCTGATCATACGGCAGATGAAGACCCTGACAAGCAGTGAATTCCTTATCAAGTGCCAAAGTTTATAAATTATCAGCACATCTTTGAATTTGATTGGTTTTGAATTATTTTCCTTATTTTTAATTTTATAATAGTTAAAAATTTGGGATTTTTAGTTGTCACATTTTTTCGAACAAATAAATATAAGGGTAATTCCGGGAGATATGGCCATAGGGAAGAGATGGCCTTCGATGATATTTCCCATGCTTCTCGATATATTACACTTCCTATATAGAGTAGATCGCTTCGTACAGAGTGCTACTACTAGGAAGTGTCATAAATCGAATAGCATGAGAAATATCATCGAAGGTTATCTCTCTCCTATGGCCATCTCACCCGGAATTACCCAATTTCATATTCATTTAAACGAAAATTTTTGACAAATTAATCATTCCTTCTTTCTCATGGTTATTCTTATTGTTATGTGTTTACATAAATTATAATATGGGTATATATATATATATATGTGTGTGTGTGTGTGTGATTTAGTGTAGTTCTCATACAGAGCGATTCTGAGGAAACAGGTCACGCTAATAGAGGCTCCCTTATTCATTTTCGTCAATGACAACGCTGTCAAATACCACGAACAAGCGATCTACCGATATTTCATATGCCTATGACTGATATCTCCAGACGACGTAGCGGTAGCTGTCACGTTGTATAGGTTAAAATGAACTGTCATATTACAATATTGTCTAATTAATTCTAATATTGTTCATAATACAACGGTATACGATATTATTTCATAAATAAGTAGTGATGAAGTTATTAAGTCAATAGCATACGATATTGATTCTTTATGAATTAATTCCAGGTGTGAATTTCTGTTTATTTCCTACATTAGTTACAACCGAGGATTTCTTCGGTGACTGACTAACCCGTTGCATCTCTCTGATAAGTAGGGTTACGAACAAAACGATGTGAATATCATTCATCAAGCAATATCTCATCGATCCAGTTGAAGTTTTTCATCCTACGAGGTATTTGACTAATATCTTCCGCGCGGTTTCGTACGATAGACGCGGACGTCCTGGTATCTTGCTTCTCTGGATCCGGTGCATCATGCTTATGTACCTTTCTGGACTTGTACGGTGGACAAGGCACCTCCTCAACAATGCGTTGTACCGGGGCCTTAGATACTCCGACCCGTCGTGCCACTCTCGACGCTGGCTTTTTCCCCGTCTTCTTCGAGTACTTGTAGAACTTCGACGCGGATAAGTCACTCCAGTTTGCTTGTACTTCACTAGGATATTCCGCACGGTATCCATCGCCGAACGCGGACGTCCTGGATTCTTGGCTGCGAAATCATCTGCGATGGTCCGAAAGCTATGACCGGCCGCGTTTTCCAAAACCATGCTATTGAGTTATTGTTAAATTGTAAATTTTTTTTTTTCTTCAGAAGGACAGCGTCCTTGCACATGTATCATTAATTATTTGATATGATTATGCAATATCAACTGAATAAACAAAGAATTTTATTGAATTTGTACAATTTGTTGTGATCGAGTATTTTATACAAAAATGCAACGCTTTGTTCTACGCAGTAATCAAATACTCAATTAAATAGATTCACAATAGGAACGATAATTTTAATTCATTTATCACTCGATGAAACTTGAACACGCATTGATAGACCAACCCATCATTTATGCAGGACTGTCTTCGTACTCATTAGGCTAAGAAGACATGTAGAGTTTTATTCAGCGGAGATGCCTCGTAGGATGAAAAGCTTGTACTGGATCGATGAGATATTGCTCGATGAATAATATTCACATCGTTTTGTTCGTAACCCTACTTGTCGAAGAGATGCAACGGGTCAGTCAGTCACCGAAGAAATCCTCGGTTGTAACTAATGTAGGAAATGAACAGAAATTCACACCTGGAATTAATTCATAAAGAATCAATATCGTATGCTATTGACTTAATAACTTCATCACTACCAGATCTGTGAATTTCACCAAGACAATTATTTATAACCTAATAATGTTGGAATAAACAGAAATCGACGTCTGCAATCAATATAACCTCATCACTACTTATTTATGAAATAATATCGTATACCGTTGTATTATGAACAATATTAGAATTAATTAGACAATATTGTAATATGACAGTTCATTTTAACCTATACAACGTGACAGCTACCGCTACGTCGTCTGAAGATATCAGTCATAGGCATATGAAATATCGGTAGATCGCTTGTTCGTGGTATTTGACAGCGTTGTCATTGACGAAAATAAATAAGGAAGCCTCTATTAGCGTGACCTGTTTCCTCAGAATCGCTCTGTATATGCTTGCAATAAAAGCTTATTATCATTATATGTTTCACCAATATTATTTGAATGAATACTAGAAATATATACAGAATATAAACGATGTATATATCCATAGCATACATTTTGGATATGCTAGATATATTCGAAGGATATATTTTCCAGGATATTTAATTGGAATATATACAGTATATATTACAAGTATATATACATGGAATATATCTAGGTGGGCAAAATAGAGCATATGCTGCATATATAATACATATATCTGGAATATATTTTGGTATATATCTATGTATATATGCTCAGATATATTTTTGTATATATCTCAGTATATATAATTTTTACGTGGGGGTCGTCGTCTTGTATTTTCTTGCGGAATAGCTAAGCCACGAAGTAATAGTAAGGAGACCGAACTCCGTTATACAATTTTGACTATGTTCGCTGTATGACAAAGCAGCAGTCCGCTGAAAAGAATAACGGCAGTCTTCGCGCCTGCGCGTTACACATTCTAGCGGTGTCTCTTTCTCTCTCACAGAAAGTGCGAGAGAGATAGCTCGGCCGTCACGACGAAGTAATAAACAGTGATTTAGTGAGGTTATGGTGATCTGGTGGATAAGCTGAATCTGGTGAATCGTGAAGGAAATACACGGCGGATCTTTTATTATTTCTGAAAAATACATGACTAGTTAAAAATACGGTGAAGAATCATAGGTAAGTTTCCTCCGAAACAAAACACCATAACCTCACTAAATTACTGTTTATTACTTCGTGGTGACGGCCGAGCTATCTCTCTCGCACTTTCTGTGAAAGAGAAAGAGACACCGCTAGAATGTGTAACGCACAGGCGCGAAGACTGCGGCTATTCTTTTCAGCGGACTGCTGCTTTGTTATACAGAAACCATTGCCCCATTTTGAAACGAAGCCGCGGCTGAGTTCCGTCTCCTTACTATTACTTCATGAGCTAAGCCTCGCTTTAGAAGTTGCTTTGCTGCAACCACAACGGAAAAATAATCACTTTCAAATCCTTCTCTATATGTTATTGTTTGATCTGGATCGTCAGTAAGTGAGTCTATCGAACACTGGGTACCATCATATTGCTGCAACGTTTCGCCAGCTTTTGTTATACGCAATTCAATCTCCATTCGGATCGCCTCGTCCAATTTTTTGCTATCATCGGGGTTTGCCGCGACAATATTGTTCAAATAATTTCTAAATGTCGTAATTTTAGCTTTTTGTGCCCCTCTCTTTTTAACATTGAAAATGTTTATAGGGACGATTTTGCAAGCGTTACGAAATTTCCGGAAGTATTCGGGTGAATTCGGGTTCAAGCCGAAGAATATTGAAAATGATTGTGTGGGCGATATAGCACGAGTCACGTAATACCCGAAAGTATTCGGGTGTATTCGGTTATTTGCCGAATTTCGCGGTACTTATGGGAATATTCTGAGATGTGTTTTTATTTTTAGTGTACTATGTGATTCTTGCTAATAAGTCCTACAAGCCTATTAGAATTCCAATCCCTATTCGAAATAAACTAAGTGAGGAAAAGCGTCCATCATTTTCAATGTACTTGACTCTTGCAGGATGCGAAGACTGTAAATTTTTATTAACGAATCCATGATAGATATGAGTGGCTATGCTTAATACAACTGAATATAGGAATATATATGAAATGCGAAGATAAACAGAGAAAGAAAGAAGAAAGAGTCTGCTGGCACAGAATTTGACGATATTTAATTCAAAAGGGAATGGATAATAATAGGAACGCTCACTTAACTTATTTGTTGTTCTGCGATGTGACCTTCTAATCGGCTTATCCTTGTTCTTGGCTGGTATGATGGGTGCGGCTGGCTCTTCGTGATACAAATAGCGACCACTTTCCGTTAAATTTGAAATTTGTCTTCAACAATTCTCCCAATCACTATCTTTTTATGAATTTGTCCATTTGTTTGTAATTGTAGATAAAAAATAAAATAACTGATTGATGGCTGTGTCATACGCTTTGATTAAAAAGTTGGCAATATATTTGTATTTTGCATTGATTTTTTTCATTTTTTGTTTTAAATGAATGTATAAAAGATGCACACGTGTGTATTAGTTATTTGTTGCTTAGTATTTGTAATTTGAATTCCACAGTTTGAGAAAACTCTTCTGAGTATCGGATCTATAGATGCCTTTGGTGGCTTTGAATTTCAACGACGTCACTGTTTTGTAGTTTTTTGAGATCTTAGGCGTCTCCACAATCACAATTATGCGATGCATTTGTCATGCATCGCATCCTGCTCGAAGGACCATTATGTTATGTGTTTTATTTGGCAGAAGTTGGTTTCGCTGGTTGAAATTCACGTAGGAGCATTTGGGTATGCGGAATAACGACACGTGTGTTATCTATAAAGGTTTATTGCCAACTAACTAGCCGAGGCTCTAGCGGTGAAACCGCTGTGACGTGTAAGAATAGGATTACATATTTGAATATGGTCAATACAGGCGATAGCCTAAACACAATGTTGGGGGTGAACCCTCAGATACCATTGGGTGTAACCATCTACTTTGAGAGGTACCCTCAAAATTGAGGGTAAACCCTGAAATGTTCGGAGTAAACCCCGAAACGTTGAGGGTAAACCCTCGAAGCCTATTGGGTGTAACCGTCACTTTGAGGGTTATCCTCAAAATTGAGGGTAAACCCTGAAACGTTCGGGGTAAACCCCGAAACGTTGAGGGTAAACCCCAAAACGTTGAGGATTAACCCCGAAATTCTGGGAGTTTACCCTCAAACTTGAGTGTTTACCCTCAAACTTGGGTGTTTACCCTCAAACTTGGATGTTTACCCTCAAATTTGAGTGTTTTTTTCCGTAAGGGCAGAGAGGGTTATTCCACGATGGTAAATGAGAAATTGTAAAAAAAAATCGAAACTTGTTCCTCGAACAATCTATTTTTCATCATAAAGGTCAAATTATATTGTCGATATATTTGTAACTCTCTTTTAGCGCTACCCGGAACTGATGAAACATTCGTGGATGTTCCGTTGTATTATCGGGATTAGTGGAGGTAGATGGAATTGAGTCTTGCATTAAATAGAATCGTAGAGAAAATTTATTCTATATATTACGTTACAGAGTCTTTCGTTATGACTATCTTATACTGCTCTCGTAGGCGAACTGCGCACCTGTTGCCGGGCGGCCAGCTCAATCGTCACTTTCCGACTAATTACGGCAATACACGAGTATAGACGAACTGATTGATAAGGGCGTGTCAAACCTTAATTTCAACACTACCATCGTTTGCATGCTTTATTCACACTCATACATGTTCAGACTCTCTCTTAACATTTTAAATCTATCTTTTGGCAAGGCCTTGGTGAAAATATCTGCGCGTTGCATTTCTGATGCTACATATTCTACATATATCTCTTTGTTCTCAAATTCTCTTTGTTCTCTTATGTAATGGTATCTTATATCTATATGCTTAGTACCCTTGTGGAATTCTGCATTTTTCACAAGTCGTATTGAGCTCATGTTGTCTATATACAGTGTTGTTGGTTTTTTGCTTGTAAAACCTAAACTTCCTACTAACTTCCGAAGCCAAATAGCCTCTTTTGTTGCTGCACTTGCTGCGACGTATTCGGATTCGGTTGTACTTAGAGTTACGAGCCTTTGTCTTGCTGAAGACCAGGTAATTGGACCGTTTGCTAAAAAGAATACAAAACCTGTAGTTGACCTGCTTGTTTCTACATCGCTTGCAAAGTCTGCATCTGAGTAACCTGTTAGACTTGACTCGCTACCATCGCTTTGGTACTTTATTCCATATTCTAACGTTCCATTCAGATATGCTAGTATTCTTTTTATTGCTTGCCAGTGAGATTTATCATGATTGTTTGTGAACTTGCTTACAGAGTTTACAGCGAAAGCTATATCTGGCCTCGACACTACAGCCAGAAACATTAAAGACCCCACAGCCTCTCTGTACGGTACATTCATTTGTGTTTCGCTGCCTGATTCAACTGGAAGCAACGTCACATGCGGATCAGCAGGTATGCCGATCGCCTTCGACTCACTCATGTTAAATCTGTCTACTACTTTTTTGGTATAAGCTGATTGGTGTATCAGTAGTGACTTGTTTATCCTGTCACGCTTAATCTGTAATCCTACAAACATAGATGCATCTCCTATGGTTATATTAAATGCCTTACTTAGTTCGCTTAATATTGTCTCTAGGGTATGCTGTGATCGTGCTGCGATCAAACTGTCATCGACGAATATTGCTAGATATACTTTTTCACTTTGTACTCTGCCAATGAATACACACTGATCAGCTTCACTAGCTTCGAGCTTGTGCGCACTTAGAAATTCATGAAATTTTTCACTCCAGCACCTCGGAGCCTGTTTCAGTCCATACAATGATTTGTCTAGCTTACACGCTATGTCACTCGTTGCACTTCCCACTGTGTTCTTCTCGTAGTTGAATCCTTCCGGAATCTCCATATAGATTCCTTCTTTCAACTGCCCGTAGAGGAACGCCGTCTGTACGTCGAATTGTGTTAGCTCCAAATCTTGCTCAGCCACCATTGCCAATACAGTTCGAAGTGAGTCGTATCGCACGACTGGTGCAAATGTTTCATGGAAGTCAGAGCCGTATCGTTGCATAAAACCTCTGGCGCATAGTCTCGCTTTATACTTCCTCGAACTCGGTCCTGGGTCTTGTTTCACGCGAAAAACCCATCTGGAGTCGATGATCTGCCGATCTGAGGTTCTTGGTACAAGAGACCATGTTCCATTTCGTTCGTGTGCTTGAAGCTCTTCTTGAATAGCACGTGCCCACTGCGTGGCGTCGGTGCTGTTCATCGCTTCTGTATATGAACCAGGTGCAACATATTCTGCTACGTCAACCTCGTACCTTATAGGCGATCGGATTACTGCTCGATCCCTTAAAACTCTCTGTTGCGCCTGTATTACTGGTCGTGATTGCCGCTGATTGTTCGCTGGTGCCACTGGTTGAGCTTCCTCAACTTCATCGTCGTCAAGAATTTCTATTATCTGCTGGTTCGGTATATCCTTTGGCAAACGTACTTCTGTGTCCTCCTCTTCGTGTCTCACCATCGGTTTTCCTTGGCCGATTACTTCGTGAAACGTCACGTTCCTGGACACAGTTATCTTTCTTTTGTTTGGGTCAAATATACGATAGTTAGCTGAGTCATCTTGGTATCCGACGAACACTCCTTCCTTCGCCCGTGCGTCAAACTTTTGTGTGAACTGTTTTGGAACATGAACAAAAGCTCGAGATCCGAATATGCGTAGGTGCTCAATGTTGGCCTTCTTTCCGTTCCATATCTCATATGACGTCTTAGCGTTCCTTGCCGTTACTGTTCGATTTAACACGTACAGGGCAGTATTGACTGCTTTTGCCCAGAGAAAGGTAGGCAGACCTTTTGACTTTAACATTGATCTTGCACTTTCCACTATTGTCCTGTTATCTCGTTCCGCTCGGCCGTTCTGCTCCGGCGTGTACGGAGCGGTGTTCTCCTTTTTGATACCTCGTGCTATCAGATAACTATTCAACTTTTCGTTACAAAATTCACGACCATTGTCTGATCTGAGAATATTGATTTCTCTATTGAACTTATTTTTAATGTGCTGCGCGTACTCACGGAATTTTTCGTACACATTCGACTTATGTTTTATGAAGTATACATGACGGTAACCGCTGGCGTCATCTTTGAATGTGAGAAAAAAACGCGCACCGTTTATTGATTCAACAGACATCGGTCCACACACATCTGTATGAATTTTTTCCTAACATTTGCTCTGAAACTGCAAGTTTCGTTGCCTGTTTTGTCAGTTGAAAGAGGCTGATTTCAGGTTGATGCCGTGAAAAGTTGTCAAATCGCGAATTCAATGAACCAGCGGTGTGAATTGGTGTTTTTCACTCCCTTGGGATTGCAAAATGGGTGAAATGGGTCTATTACAATCCCTTGGGATTGCAAAGAGAAATAACTGCCCTGTTGCAGATTTCGGACTATTGAAATTGACAGTTGAAGTTCCAGAGCAAATGTCATGAAAAACATAGTGTGTGACACGGGATGAAACATGAATGCAGGCACGGGTGATGTCTGCCCTCGCCTTCGGCTCCGGGCAGACAACTTCACCCTGACCTGCATTCACCTTGTTTCATCCCTTGTTACACAATATACTATTTCTCCCGGTTTTGTTTTCACTGTTTCAGCACACCTTTTGAACGGTTGCCGATGCGATTTGCCCAGCTGGCATTCCTCGCAGAAGAAATCAGCATTGTCTGTCACTTTCACACCGTTGACTAGTCCCTTTTCCATCAACTCGCGTATTGCACGTTTTCCAATGTGTCCAAGGCGCTCATGCCACATGCGTAAATTTGTTTCAGACACGTTTGCTTCAACGCTTTCTTCCGGTGGCACTACTGTGAACAGCATTCGATAAATTCTGTTGCTTTGCCTTGTTCCCAATGCAACAAGTTTATCTTTTCGCATCACTTTCACTTGTTCTTGTTCAAAAATAGTTGTGAGTCCATTTTCCGCGGACACTCCTACAGAGAATAAGTTCTTTTTCAATTCAGGAACATATAATACGTTCTTAAGAGTCGACTTGACCCATACTCCATTTAAGGAGGTTCGGTGATGACCATGCTAGTAAACTTGAAGTCTATTTTGCGCCGCGATGCCGCGACGGTTTAAATACATGTATATGGCCTAATTTTCGAGAAATGTTTTTTAGGTATTGAATTTTGAGCTTCTTATTATTGTGGCATTGGTTATATTTAATTAAATATAACCAATAAAATTATAGGTAAAAAGACGTAAGTCTTACCTTACAAGTGTTAGTGAGCCCGTGTCCGCTCACTCACTCATTCAAAGTCAATATGTGCTCATTCGACAAAATTCATAACGTACAAAACCGAGCACACGAACTAGACTTGAAAATTGACGAGTGAAATTTGAAGGTGGCCAGGTGATCTAGTGGGTGTAAGCCCCCGGATTGGCAGCCAGTAGGCTCGGGTTCGATTCCCGAGACACCGGATAAATTTTTCTCGTCAAAAATTTTAAGTCTTCTAGCTTCTTATTATTCTTATAATATCGAAAAAACATAATGACCTATTACTCGACTTCAGTAGTACGGCATATCGTCGACGTTTGGCATCGTCAATTATTGTTTTCATAGCAACTGGTCTGAACTGCAACTTTTGTTGCCTGTTTTGTTAGTCGAAAGAGGCTGATTTCAGGCTAATGCATCAGCGGGATGCAATGATGTTTTGCAATCCCTTGGGATGTAATGAGTAGCCTATGAGATCCCTTAGGATTGCAATGAGAAAATACTGCCTTGTTGATTTTCCCCAAGCTCTGTCTCTGTCCCTCTATATTTTCAATCACAGGAACACGGCCTATGAAAAACATAGTGTATGACACGGGATGAAACAAGGTGAATGCAGGTCAGGGTGAAGTTGTCTGCCCGAAGCCGAAGGCCTTTCGTTCCTGCATTCACCTTGTTTCATCCCTTGTTACACAATATCGGTAAACATGGAGGACGCGAGTGCAATAGAAGTTTGTCAAACGAGTGATGGAATCGTACCTGAAGTCCAGTGTAGAGATAAAGGTAGATTTTGTCGCAAAACCATTAAGAAGTGGAAAGACAATATTGCGAATGCAAATAAAAAGCGTCGCGTTGAGGTGAACCTCAATGCGATTCCACCGGCGTTTCCAATCGACGGACGACGTATTGTGGAAATAGGCAGATTGGCTGAGGATATGTGGTGCAATAATTGTGACCTGCCAGTCTCCTTTCGTGATCTCATTAAAGAGTCTCAGCACGGTCTAGCGAGTATCTTTCATGTGAGATGCGTGAAATGCGATACAATAATTCGCGTACGATCGTCCAAACAAGACGAAAGTACACTATTGGACGGCAATTTCCACGTCAACAGTAAAGCAGCAATCGGTAATTATTCTCCACAATGCATATAATTAATGTGATTACCTAGTGTGTAGACCTTGACATTCAAAAATATTAATTAACGCATCCGAAATTGCACAGTCGTATAAGGTTCTTGTCGCTACAATACTGTTTACTGTTCACTGAAGGCCCTCTCTGCGGGATTTAATTTATCAACGCAGGCATTTGATTCTGTCCGCAGAATCTCAGGACACAAAAGTTCTAAAGCATGTTAGTATAACATACATTACATAATTACAGCAATTGATGATGGCGGCATTGGGGAAAATCAATTGAATACAATTTTATCGGCATTGAACATTCCATCAATCCACTCGCAAGTTTTAAAACGATATGAAAGACAAATCGGGATTGCAATCGAGAAGGTGGCAAACGATAGTTGTCTCGATGCACTAAGGATTGAGAAGGCTTTAACTATTGCACACAAAAAGTAACTCTTTTATCTACTGTAGGATAATAGTGTAAAATCGTATTCACAATGAACAGTATGCTTCATTTGTGATTGTGTGATAGCGATTTTTGATTTTTGCACTGCTACTAGTTTGACTTATTATTTCTCCATAAAATGATCGATAGTCACACACATTCATTTTTGCCCGTTAACTTTTTATTTTGTTGTCTTGCCGTTTAGTCCTGATTCCTCAAACTCAGCCGAAATCATCGATTTCTACGAGCGTTTGCAGCCTCAACTCTTGAGCTCTACTTATACGCCTCTGTGAGCATCAAAGAATGGTTATTCAAGGCATATCTTTGTAGTATCCTTATTTTTTAGTCCCCAAGAAGTTCCTTTTGGGGAGCCGGTTGGATTAACTTGTTCCTACGACGCTGACTGGCAAAAAAAAAGGCTCCGGCCGTTCGTACAACAGCACAACAGGTACTTCGTTCGGTTGGCGATTTATTAGGTATATTCTTGCGAATGTAAGTATTTGTATCATTGACTGAAGTTTGATTGAATATGAAATATACAGCTCAGGGAACAGCTATCGGCCACTGGTCTAGGCTGTGCGTTGCATATACGTCGAGAAACAAGCTCTGCCGACTTTGTCGTCATGGAAATTCGAAGGAGAGCCACGATTGTAGATTGAATTTTTTCGGGAGCTCGAAGGCGATGGAGCCTGACATGGCGGTGGAGATATTCTTAAAAAACAAGAATTTCGTTGCAGAAAATGTGCGTTTGGAGACGTTAATCGGTGATGAAGATTCGTCAACGATCGAGAATTTACGGAGAGAATCTGTGCATCCTATCGAAAAATGGACTGACATCAACCATGCTACATGCAAGTTGTCAAAATATTTGTATAGCTTGAAAAAAGTTTCAACTCCAGTCGTTGATTACTTCAAGAACTGTTTTAATGCTGCGCTCCGACAAAATAAGGGAAACGTAGAGGCTACGAGAGAAGCACTCTTGAACATCGTGCCCCATTCATTCGGCGAACATGAAAACTGTGGCAATTGGTGCAAATACCAAGAAGATCCAGCAAATTATCGCC
Source organism: Tenthredo livida (assembly GCA_963992785.1). Classification (NCBI taxonomy): domain Eukaryota; kingdom Metazoa; phylum Arthropoda; class Insecta; order Hymenoptera; family Tenthredinidae; genus Tenthredo; species Tenthredo livida. Next base: position 17,892,093 of record OZ023068.1, on the reverse strand, counting down.
ATCGACGATTACCTGGTGGTAGAGCTCTTTCTGGAGCAGAGCTTAGAGCATCTCTCACGACCATCTTCACTCAGTTCGCTAATAACGCGGAAAAATTGGCGCCATATGGCAGTAGTCAGGCCAACGAATCGCTAAATATGGCGTGCTGCAGTAAGACTACCAAAGTGAAGCATTACGGAAGCTCGAACTCCAACGATTTCCGAATTGCAGCCGCAATTTGCCAGAAGAACCTCGGTACAAGTTACATCGGAGAAGTTTACAAAACCTTGTCATTGTCTCCGCTCGCCAAGAAACCAAACTTGTATCGCCAACAAAAAGATCGCGTGAGAAAATTGCGAGCTATAAATGCGAGAACCATAAGATATAAACGACGAAGGCGAGAACTTTTCAAAGATCGTTCGAAGACTACTGCACGAACCGAAAATAAAGAAGGAATTACCTACGAATCCAACTGTGCATTCGACCTTGGCGTAAACTTTCTTGATGAGCCGGCGGAACCTTCCACAAACTGTGTGTTCGAAGATGGAACGAAGATTGTATATTTTGATATCGAGACGACTGGTCTCCGAAGAACAGACGAAATTATACAAATTTCTGCTAAAGTGGAAGAGAACCGATATAATGCCTTCATCATACCTACTCACGGGATTCCAATGGTCGTTTCGGCGCTGACAGGACTCGAAGTACGAAGCGGTGAAATGTACATGAATTCTTCTCGTGTCCTGACAACACCGCCCAGATGTGCCGTCGCCGAACTCATCGAGTTTTTGAAGTCCATCGGGCCAAGTATTATATTGGTAGCTCATAATGGTTGTAAATTCGATGCTCCGATGTTTTTACAATTGGTTCAAGAGCTCAAAATGATGGATGAACTGAACTCCGTAGTTCGAGGCTTCACCGACACGCTATCCTTATTCAGAAGTAAGATGACTGAGAGGAAAGCGGAAAAAAAAAGTTTTTCGCAAGCCGTGCTCGCCAACGATCTGCTGGGATCGCAGGCAGTAATCGGGGCTCATGATGCTAGAGTCGATGTTACGATTCTCGAGCAACTAGTCAATCATGACATGACTAGAGTATCGTATCAAGATTTGATCGACAACGCTGTGACCGTGAGCTACATTCTGAAACAAGAACAGAAGGCGCTTCAAACGAAGTTAATTCGGAAGTCTTTGGACGTACTTCAAGTCCGAAAGGATGCGAACGGCAATAAATCGTCGGGATTGTCTACGGGTATGATAACGAGAATTGCACAAGCTGGTATCACACTAGATCACCTACAAGAATCGTTTCTCAACGCAGGCATCGCTGGTATTCGATTATTATTGGGACAAAATGTAGGGATCGATAAGGGTGTGCGTGTGACTACGAATAAGAAAATTATCGAAGCCTTGGGAGCAAAGCTTGAAGAGTTGAAAGAGAAGCGAACTACTTCCGGCGCATAGTTTTACTATTAGTACATTAGTACAGTACATACCTACTACCGCACTTTACCAGTGATTTATTAAATACGATGAACATATAGTTAGTTCGCAGTGTGTTATATTATTTTGCCCTTTACTAATTTTCACAATATTTGCAGATATTAAAAAATAAAACGTTTATTTTATATGACAATTCTTTCATTATGAATTCTATATAGATGCGTTGTATACATGTCGGCAGAAAAATTGAGGTGCTTTGGCTATACATAAAAGAACTTTAAGTAAATATTGACAAAAAGCCCTTTAGAATCCATTAAAAAATGTACGGTTTCGCACAATCATATTTTTAATTCGCGTTAAAAATATCCGATAGACGATTCAAATTTGCGCGGGTATCCGGCGTTGCCGCACCTCGATCAAGATGGTTGCTGTTACGTCACGAGAAGTCTCGCTCTCCGAATATTTCGCATTTTTTCGACTTCATTTCCGAATTTATGGCTTATTATCGCGGTAAGGTTTCCAATTCAAGCTATCTTATTGATCACAAAGATTCAACGACCGCAACCGACAGTTATTTTCATGCGTGTCTTGGCTCTAAGTAGCATAATAAAATCGATATATGAGAAAACAGGCAGATTTTGTCGTCCACGTGATGATTAATTCACCAACTTTGATAATTATTATCTCGGGAACTACACGGTAAATCTCGTGGAAACTTCGCATACGCACGTACGAAAGTCTCGACAATGCTTAAAAAAAAATTTGGACTTCTATCTTGGAGTCGCTTCAATCACCGAACCTCCTTAAGAACTTCTTTATGTTTACTGTTCCACTGCCAACAACGGCGCACTCGTCGTTGTCACCGAGCACTACGGTGCCACCTTGCAAACTTTCACGATACTCCGCGAACCACTTTCGTCTAAAAGTCATGTGCGCGCTTGCTCCGCTGTCGGTAAGCCAGATATCCCGCTGATGAGCGTGCTGCAACTGTTTTACCGACTCGCACGGTAATGCAGAGTTTACCATTCCCTCCGACTTATCTTCACAGATAAATGCACAGTCGCACTCGTCTTTATCGTCTGGTTCACTTTTTCGTGATTTTCCTTTCTTGCACTCACGCGCGAAATGCCCTAGTTCATGACACTTATAACACTCAATTTTTTTCTTTGAGCGTTTCTTTTTCTTTTTGTCCAGAACCTGCTTTGCCGCCGTAAGCGCACTTGCACTCTCATTTTCTTCACTTTTGAGACGTGCCTCTTCTCGAATTAGTCTTGCTTGAGGATTTTCTAGCGTTTGTCTTTCGGGTTCAACGCTCTCCCATGCGGTTTGTAGCGTACTGTACTTGGATGTCACGCTTGCCAACAATTTGGCCGTAACCGCCGCGCCAGACACCGTCTCACCGAGATCGACCAAATGAGCTGCCATATTTTTCACTTTAGCTATATGCTGCTCCATCGAGTCTCCGGCCGCCATCTTGTAGCCATGAAATTCCGTTAGAAGAGCTCCTTTATTCGCTTGGGATTTTTGTTCATGAATTAACTGTAGTTTCTCCCACATCATTTTTGCAGTTGTGCACACCAGTAATGGATCCATCCGATCTGATTCCATTGACGAAGAGATGAGATACATCCAGTGTTGCCAGATTAGGGTTTTTCTCCCTAGATTTAGGGTTTTTTTGTCGCTTTAGGGGGCAAATAGGGGGAAGAATTATTTAGGGTATTTTTTAGGGGTTTTCGTGAGTCCATTCGGGAACTGTTTTTTTTCGGGTTTATCGACTTTTTAACCAATGCACAATAGAAACACGACGATAAATACTGCGTAGCACGTATTGAGGTAGGCTAATAACTGTACGGACCCTAATATATGAACAAATTTTTTTGTGGGAAATGAATATTATGTATTTAACAGCCTTCATTGTCATATAAGACTGATAAAATATGTTATATTATGGTAATCTGTAGCCACATACAGACTATACTAGTTCATAGACTAGATCATCACGATACAAAAAAGCGGGAGTGGGGGAGTTGGGGTTTTTCTAGGGGGAAATGAATTCAGTCTAGGGGTACGACGCATGGACCATCTGGCAACACTGGATACATCGCTCTAGCGTTATCTTTCACCCAGGTTTTTGCGGCCGCTGATGTACGATCAGCCGGCATTGTCCTCGTGCCGCGAACGACATCCTCAATGCCATATGCAAAAAATAATTGCGTTAGCTGGAATTTCCAATGCTGAAAATTCGTCCCATCGAATTTCTTGAGATGCCTTTCAGAGATGTCTTCTGACATGATCGATGTAAATCACTCACACCGACACTCGCGAAAAACTTTCCACGTGATCCGCTCCTAATGGCCGACTCACGCCGTAATTTATCCTATCTTTTTTAGACCTCACTAGCTACCTCACCACTGATAACTTGAACGCGAACAGGTATCTTGGCCCATAACCTGATAAAACATTCGTGGATGTTCCGTTGTATTATCGGGATTAGTGGAGGTAGATGGAATTGAGTCTTGCATTAAATAGAATCGTAGAGAAAATTTATTCTATATATTACGTTACAGAGTCTTTCGTTATGACTATCTTATACTGCTCTCGTAGGCGAACTGCGCACCTGTTGCCGGGCGGCTAGCTCAATCGTCAGTTTCCGACTAATTACGGCAATACACGAGTATAGACGAACTGATTGATAAGGGCGTGTCAAACCTTAATTTCAACAGGAACTAACGACGAGGACGTGGAGAGCATCTAGTTCCACTTTTTTTTTTTTTCACTGTTATTTTTCGGGTTGTTATGCTTTTCTTTGAATATGCTCATTCATGATAGTCAGCAGAACAATTTTTTGAATTATTGAGGCATCAGGGTACTTTACATTCTGTACACGTCCAATGCGATCTTTGCTCCGCTTTCTTAGTGCTACAATGAGCACAACGTCTTTGGTTGGAATCATATTGTGGCATATGTCTCGATTCTGCCTGTCTCTTATCTATCGATACTTGCGGACACTGCTATTGTAAACGCGTATATAATCTATAAAGAACGGGGAAATAGAGATAATCTTACTCTGAAAACTTTCAGGTTAAGACTAGTAGATGCATTGGTTGGGACATCCATTGAATGTAAGAAAGGTAGACGTTCAGAACCCAAGGCGTGCGGCAAATACAAACCGCAAGTATCGATAAATAAGAGACAGGCAGAATCGAGACATATGCCACAATATGATTCCAACCGAAGACGTTGTGCTCATTGTAGCACTAAGAAAGCGGAGCAAAGATCGCATTGGACGTGTACAGAATGTAAAGTACCCTTATGCCTCAATATTTCGGAAAATTGTTTTGCTGACTAACATAAATGAGCATATTCAAAAAAAAGCATAACAACCCGAAAAAAAAACAGAAAAAAAAAAGTGGAACTAGATGCTCTCCACGTCCTCGTCGTTAGTTCCGGGTAGCGCTAAGAGAGAGTTACAAATATATCGTCAATATAATTTGACCTTTATGATGAAAAATAGATTGTTCGAGGAACAAGTTTCGATTTTTTTTTACAATTTCTCATTCACCATCGTGGAATAACCCTTTCTGATTTGGGAATTATGAAATTTCGATTCCAGATTCGTGATCAGCGGCCCCAACAATTCCTAGCTACGGAGTTTCATGAAAATTTATTGGTTTTTAGAATTCGACGTCCACCATATTGGATCCGCCATTTTGAATTCTGAAAATCCAATGCCAGATTCGTGATCAGCGGCCCCAAAAACCCCCAGCTACGGAGTTTCATAAAAATTTATTAGTTTTTAGAATTCGATGTCCGCCATATTGGATCCACCATTTTGAATTCTGAAAATCCAATGCCGGATTCGTGATCAGTGGCCCCAAAAACCTTCGGATATCAATTTTCATCAAAATCGGTTTGGACCAAAAATGCATGACTCAAAGGGTTAATGTATTATATCACAACTTTAGAGTCATTAGGGGTAACTGTGCGCACTTTGCTCTTTGGAGGGTTGTAAATCTCAAACAATAAGGGTCAGAAAAAACAACCCATACTCGTTAGATAAAGCATTTATTCGGCTATCCAATAAAAAACGCAGTTTTACAAAAAAAACGTCACACTTAAGAAAAAAATGATATCAATTGAGAACACTCAGAATGCGCACATTTGACTCGCATTGCGGGTAACTGTGCGCACCCCTGTGGGGTAAGTATACGGACCCTGGAAATACGAGTGCATTGTTCACAATTATGAATGTGAATGTTCTGAACAATAAAATTTGAGTAAAATGAGCAAATTATCTGACCAAAACTTGTAAATCTCCATAAATGTCCTTCTACAAGAAGGTCACTGACGCAGGCGTTTTCGGGAGCCCGTATTTGACTGTTGCGAACACCATTTACCCCAAACCCCACCATTGGCTGGTCGAAATTGTTATTAGAAGATCCATTTCTTGTAGTGAGAACGTTTTGTTCATCTTGAGGCATAATCTGCTCTACGACCAATGATAAAGCCTGCGCACACTTACCCGCGCACACTTACCCCAGCGAGACAAATTCTATAAGGATGCTCAAAATTTCACCAGCACCGAATATAACTTCAAAATTTTAGCTGAGCCTTAAGCTTAAATGAATTCCTGATATGAAAAAAATTAATTTATTTCAAATTTAGTCCGGGTTTAGGCGTCACACTATTTGCCGTGAGCGAAAAAACTATTCTGGGATCGCCTGTTCTCGTTTTTTTAACAAAAAATATAAATGCAGCGCATCACTTTTATTTGTCCAAACTAATTCTCCATTCAGGCCCGTCTGATTTGCTGTAGCATACCGTTAACCTCTTTCATTCCGTTCGGAGATAAGCCAGGTGCGCACACTTACCCACTGCGCACAGTTACCCCTAATGACTCTAAATGAAAAATTCCATGTGAACTCGGATGGATCAAAAACCTTGATTAGCGATCCGATTTGATTAGCGATTCCATACAATTATGATGATTCTAAATCTAACACGCTGCTTTGATGGAAAAAAAAATCTATTAAGTCGTTTTTGATTATGAATTTTTGACAACTAAAAATAGCACCGTTTTTGATTCTTTTATTCACTTTCCAAAATACGACGAACATTTTCCGATTATAAAAAAGGTGATGGTATCTTTTTGACCTCCAATTTTTATTTCTTTCAAAATGACAATTATTGATTTTCGACTTCGTGATTCTGGTTTCGACCGATAACCGATTGACAATCAAATTCTCAGTCCAAAATTTAAGTGATCATTGAATTACAGAGACTTTTTCCGCAAAAAATGAAAATCGACTTTTTAGTCATTTTTGCCGAAAATTGATATGAATATATGAGGGTGGTCGTTGTATGGAAAATTATGTTGGATGGCCGTAGGTCGGCTCGAAGTGTGGGAAAAATAATTCTCTAATTTTGTCAGATTTTTATTTTGAGCCCTGGTCCGCCCTATTTTCACATGGATTCTCTAATTTCATTCGTAAAAATACTAATTCAAGTAATTTCTAGATTGAAAATTGGATCAACAAACCTTGAATCGAATAATGCACGATAATATTTCATATTTCTGTAAAACATAGTTTAAAATCGAAGACGGGTTATTTCAAACGAGTCGTGGGGGTTTTAATTCAAATAAATATTTTTTTTCTACTTTTTTCACTACATGATATAACGTCGTATTTTTTATTTTCTGGCTGGAGGCTTTTAAGCTTGGCGCTAAGAAGCCTACGTTCGAATTGAACAATATCAATTCAAGTACAACATAATACACGTTGTTTGAATCTCTGGTGATGGTTCTAATTTTTTTCGGAAGAATTTCAAACTATTTACAACAAAAAATGAATGAAAGAATCAGCTGCAGAACTGTGGCATATTTGAAATATTAAGCACTCGTGTGAAATACCTGAAACGGAGGCCCCATGTAACATCAAGTTCACCAATACAAGAAAATGAGCTGTATTGAAAAATAATAAAATGAAACATTATATCTCTAACGAAAGAAAAATCAATCGAAAATAATGAATTATTCGATATAATAATCACTTTGTAAAACAATAATTTTAATTTGCCGGTAATCAGGTCACCCCAAGAAAATTTCTACACGGGTGGTGTGGCGTCGTAAAAGATCCACAGCAATGGGGTTGGCGGAGTAGCAAGATTGGGCTAATTCCGATCCAAAATACAAAAGATCCTGCTCCTCAGGCTTTGCTGAAATTCATTTCATGTAAATGCAAGACCAAATGCGGCGCGGCTTGTGGTTGTAGGAAAGCAGGCCTAAAATGCTCTATTATCTGCGGTTATTGTAACGGACAGAGCTGCGAAAACGTGCCACAGATTTTGTACGACTTCGAAGACGACGTAAGTGAAGAAATCATCGAAGACATCGAGTGTAATGAAAATTATGCATCAAAAAACATTGACGTAGAACAACCTGGACCTTCCAAACGAACCAGATTAGAATAACTACCGAACGAAACAAGTGGATTAGGCGTACCGGGGACACCACGTAAAAAAAAACGCGCTGGTGACTCTACCTCAAGGCGACTATATCCTAAGGTAGTGTGGAAATGAGTCGGGTAACAGCGGGTTCCGGATATGATGAATCCTTATGCAATTATTGATTAATAATTTCAAAGCATTACGTTGAAAACGGGCATTTTGAAAAATTACGGAAATCATCTTCGCTTTAGGCTGTTGCAGTTCGTAAACTGTTCAATCTATAGAAAAATGTTTGATACAAAAGTTATAGGAAATTGTCTTAGCTATAATATTTATTCAGACATTTTCGTGGTAGGACCAACTGGAACGGAGATATTGCGAAAACAACGGTTTTGGCCGCCATTTTTCAAAGATGGCGACGCGAGCGCGAACTCGCCAAGGTAAAAAACTCAAGGAATCATTCATGAGCTTGAACCCAACGACCCTGCCAAAAATCAAAACTCCCGGATTTGATGTAGGGCAACCGCCTTTTTTTGTCCCCATTGACTGGGCTATATAGGTCAATCCACTGCGCATTGTTATTACAGAGCTCGCAAAGTCTCCCAGAAACTGATCTGTATCGCAGCTCAGCAGGACAAACTGGTATCCAAAATTGTTGGTAGTTATCCCTGAGCACACGTTCCGGAACGTGAATAGAGAAACTACCAACAATTTCGGAGCAGTCAATGAGGTTATTGAAAACCTGAAAAAGGTATATAGCGTCTGTATAATCCCGATATGAACTGAGTGAGCACACCCCAGCTGCTGTAGCAATGTCGTTGTAATCATGGTTCAAAAATCAATATAGTATTGTCACGTCTACATATTCCTACAGAATATACATTATTATTCATTGCCCAAAGCAGGTACATATCCGCTTCCTTGCGATACGTCATTACGTCTATAATATCAACCTTTATTTTAACTCCTTACGAAATCATCAATCCTTACGAAACGAGACAGCAGAAGTTACGCGGTCAACGATGATCAATGATTAATTATAATCTAATCATAAACTGTTTGTGGCAAACCGTGTAAACTTTTTCATTTCTTAGCGTTTTCTGTTGGGACAATTTTTCGTGCACCGTGCTGAACTGGTGCAGAATTTGCCCGTAAATATGCTGTCTAAAGCGCACTCTACAAGCAAATTCTGAACCAGTTCAGCACCAGTTCAGCTCTCTCTCTCTCTATCCTTTTTTCGACTTATCACCCTTTCGGATATGTAGTCTCACACCAGTTCAGCACGGTGCAAGAAAAATTGTCCCAACCATAGAGATATAAGAATAGAGTGCGTGAGCCATAGGAGCGTATACAAGTGGAAACTAGCACGGGATAGAGAGAGAGCAAGTAGTACGTCGGTTTCTTTGTCTAATCACGCATGCGCCAGCCACAGACTCTATGTAGTAAGCGCGGAGCGCAGACTGAGCTTACTAACTGCGCATGCGTCATTAGACAGAAAATACCGACGTTCTACTTCCTCTCTCTCTCTTTCTCTCTTTCTACCGACAGTAGTAGCGTAGTGCTAGCACTCGAGACTATGGAGCGGGAGGACCTGAGTTCAAATCCCCACACGAGTCAAGGAAGGCCTGAGCGGCAGCCTGCGAAAAATGTAAGACGGGTCACGCCGTTCAGGCGCAGACTTGACTCACGGTGGTTTGAGCTTGGATCCGGCTACACCTGGACAAGGTTTTTCGGCGGTTTTCCTTGTCTCTCGTGCGAATGCGGGTGTTTCTATATATGTAGGTAAATTTATATACCTATGTATACAACCTGTCTGCTTACTCTGTACCGATGTACCCTCTCTCTCTCTCAATCTAGTTGTAAGCTAGGTTAAGATTCCTTCTCCGCCTGCCTTGCATACTGCATTGTAAATGCAAGGTAGGATTGTCCAATATTGCTATGGATAAAATAAAGTTCTATCTATCTATCTATTCTATTCTATTTCTATTCCGTGCTGGCTGTATCGGCCGACTCACGCACTCTATTCTTATATCTCTATGGTCCTAACCGAAAACGCTATCTTTGAGCGCGTATAAGCTAGGGAAATCGCAAGTCTAGTAAACTTTACGGCCGCTAGGGTATTAGTAGGCCTGTCCGATTGGTGAGTGCGTAGGGTAAGGTTAAGTGTAAGTGTACGAGGGTAAGGGCAACTGTACGAGGGTACACCCCTACCAATTGAGACACGGCCATAGATCGTGGCTTGGCCGCGTCACAGGTTATATATAGTTTCGTGGATTTTCAGATAAGGGGGGGGTATACCCGATTTGGTGCCAACACCGCCTATATCTCCGAAACGGGGATATTAATCGACTTGTCCTTTCGGCAGCCGATGTTTGACGAGTAATGAGTTCGAACTGGTACATTTGATCGAATGAAATCGGGATTTTTTTTTTTTTTTTGATCGAAAAGTGTTGGCGTGCCATTTATGTCGACTTATATCAAAGCCTACGCATAAAGAATGCAAATTCGACCGAGAGAGCCTGATTCTATATGGAATTCCGAACACAACAATCCCAAAACATCTTTGTTTTCGACAACGATGAAGGGGCCAGTTGTATTTTACGTTTTTGTGGTAATTTTCGCGATTGTCAACGGCTGAGAGCAGCTGAGAGCGGCCATTGCCGCTAATGTCAGTATATTATTTCCCAAACCGCCCGTGAGATGTAGCCACGCGCAAATTTTTAGCTTATTAGTGAGAGGCGATTGGACTGCAGGTCGAGTCACGTGGTTACAGGTGTATCAACGTAACAGCGTGGCGACATCTCACGGGCGGTGTGGGAACTAATATCATGACATTAGCGGCAATGGCTGCTCTCAGCTGCTCTCAGCCGTTGACAATCGCGAAAATTACTACAAAAACGTAGAATACAACTGGCCCCTTTATCGTTGTCGAAAACAAAGATGTTTTGGGATGGTTGGGTTCGGAATTCCATATAGAATCGGGCTCTCTCGGTCGATTTTGCATTTTTTATGCGTAGGCTTTGATATAAGTCGACATAAATGGCACGCCAACACCTTTCGATAAAAAAAAAATCCCGATTTCATTCGATTAAATGTACCAGTTCGATCTCATTACTCGTCAAACATCGGCTGCCAAAAGGACAAGTCGATTGATAGCCCCGTTTCGGAGAAAATAGACGGGTCGGTAACAAATCGGGTATACCCCCCCCCCCCCCCTTGATAGCATACGATATTGATTCTTTATGAATTCATTCCAAGTGTGAATTTCTGTTTATCTCCTACATTAGTTACAACCGAGGATTTATTCGGTGACTGACTGACCCGTTGCATCTCTTCGACGAGTAGAGTTACGAATAAAACGATGTGAATATCATTAATCGAGCAATATCTCATCGATCCAGTAAAATCTTTTCATCCTACGAGGCATCTCCGCTGAATAAGACTCTACATGTCTTTTAAGCCTAATGAGTACGAATACAGTCCTGCATAAATGATGTGTTGGTCTATCAATGCGTGTTCAAGTTTCATCGAGTGATAGATGAATGTAAATTATCGTTCCTATTGTGAATCTATTTAATTGAGTATTGTATTGCTGCGTAGAACAAAGCGTTGCATTTTTGTATAAAATACTCAATCACAACAAATTGTACAAATTCCATAAAATTCTTTGTTTATTCAGTTGATATTGCATAATCATATCAAATAATTAATGATACATGGTACACAATAGGAACAATAATTTTCATTGATTTGTCACTCGATGAAACCTAAACACGCGTTGATAGACCAACACATCATTCATGCAAGACTGTCTTCGTACTTATTAGGCTTAGAAGACATGTAGAGTATTGTTTTATTCAGCGGAGATGCCAGTAGATGGGTAAGGCGGGTTCTGGATCAAATCTAAGTCAAATATTTGATCCAGAACCCGCCTGTGTTCTGATTGGCCGAAGCCCCCCTCCCACTCGCTGCAAGGACGTCCCCCTAACGGTAATCGATAATTTCACAATTTTAAGGACGTTCCCCTAACGGTAATCGATCATTACGCAATTATAACGGGATCTTTCGCAATTTTAATGGGATCTATCGGCAAGGACCGCCTCCTGTACGTATTTGTCAATTTTTAACGGGAGTACCGCCCTCTATAGTAACGGTAATTTCGCAAGGGGGGTTGTGTCTGAATTTATGCGACCTGATTTTTAAATTTCTGAATTTCTGATTTCTGAATTATGCGACCTGATCTCTGAAATGATGCGGTCTGATATCCGAAATGCTGCAAGCCCCCGATCGATGCGAGCTCGATCGATGCTGGCTTCATGTTGTCTGCACCGTCGTCGTCAAGACCTACTTTACCCACCCGTGAGCGCGCGCGCGCTCTTACCGACCGTCGAGTGAGAACATAACCCCTCTGAAAATCGATACCGACGAAGTTTTCTTATAATTTCGAACGTTCTGTTTGCGTTTCAGATATGTATTGGTGGCCCTGAAAAGGGCCGATTTGATGGCCCTGAAAAGGACCGATTTGTGTGGGATGGCCCTTAAAAGGCCGATTTGTATCTCTTCACTGCTTCCTTCTTCTCTTCTTTAGTGTTGTTTCGGTCACAGCGGAACCAGAAGCAGCTTCTAAACATAAATCAATGTCATTTAATTAAAAAAATGAACAAAAAAATACTTCCAAATCACACAGAGTAGGTAAAATTTAGTGTATGTTGATTAGTTCAGAGCTCTTACCTCGATCATCTTCTTCTTCTACAGTCACCGCCTTTGCGATGACGGCCCCCAAGTCAGCAGACATTTCTGCAGTTTTTTCTTCTAGAAAACATAAATCAATGATATTTTAGTTAATAGAAAACTAAAAAATGTAATGTATGCTAATTAGTTGAGAGCTATTACCTTCGCCAGCTTCTGCATCTAGAGCCATCGCGATGACTCCTGCTAAGTCGAAGGGTACTTCGACCGCAGATTTGCGTAAAAGCGATCCGCCAGCCGATACATTTGCCGCCGGTGCATTTACCTTCAATACATCATTTTCATCGTAATGATGTTTTCGGTACGCTGTTAGGTACATCTTGAATGCCGCGTGGCATCGACAGCATTTCTGCCAATCAACCCTTAATAGAGCGAGACCGCACTTCTCGCAAAAGTATATTGTCGGCGTCCGGTTACTCGGCAATATACGGTGCTCGCTCTCGACACCCCACGGTCCGGGCAGACTCGTCACACAACCCTCGCAATATAAACCCGAATTCGGGGTGTTATCTCTAAGGAGTAGGGTTACGCAACAACGCGCGTTGTTACGAAAGGCCGCGAGCATCGCAGCCTCTGGCCTGGCTCACGTTTCCTCGAGTGAAGGTTTCGCCCACCCCTCGACCAGCGCTACGATTTGTTTGATACACGGTGTCATAAACAGATTTGGAAGTGCTGCGATAAACCAGAAAAATTAACAAATTAAAACCTTATGAACGCAGAGAACTATTTTTTCACTGAATCACAAATTCACAATGATACTTACACATTGTTATTCGGAAGTTTTTTTTTTTTTTCTTTTGATTTTTTAAAAAAGTTTTGTTTCACTAGAAATTATTTATTCATGCAAGAGCCGATGTTTCACTCACAAACTCTAAGACGCGAATGAACTCGCTACGGAACCCTTCATGGGTATGCGACCTCCTAAAACTAATATACAGCGATAAATTCAATACCTCGAAGTAATCATCAGCTTAGTCTCTGATGCTAGAACGAAATTGTTATCCAAACCTCAGTGTTTTGTTAACATATTGAATATCAAAAACTAGCGTCCAACCAAGCTAGCGCAAGACAACGGCTAAGGAGTCAAATAAGCTACGGAAGGAATTAAAAATAATTTATGTGTGTACAAAATGCATATGTATGAAGACTGTAAAAATTGTTACAGTGAATTCTGTTTATTCTTTAAATCAGATAACACATAAATTACAGAGATCATAAATTTATTGAATCATTTGACATTGGGAGCAGTCTCCGATCATGGGACGAGGTTCATCGAATTCTCCGCTCTGCGATCCATAATGTATTTGGCATCTTCGACAGTTTGCGATATCTACATCCTTCTTCATAGCCTCCGATAGTTTGTCCCACACCTCATCGATGATACTCGAGCCGTAAATAAGAATGAAATCTTTGGTCAAATAGGCGATGTCTTTAGCCTTTATTCGTTTCAAACCCCCTACTTCAATGGACATGATCAATGATTTATGAAGTGATTGTTTGCACTCCTTCAAATACCAAGTTTTCAATCGCTGTACGTTTTCAAAGGCGCAATGATATTTGGGAAGGTTTCCGTGCCAGTCCTCGTGCCAATGAAGCACCTCGTAGTCTCTCATCTTTCGAAAACTTGGGCAGCCCAATTCTTCTAAATCGATGACAGGCTTGGACTCGTCGTTGATAATTTTTTTAATCCACTCTTTCTTCTCCTTTCCCTTGACGTAGATATAACTTACATGCTCGACAACTCTTCGTACAACTTCCTGCACCTTGTCGTAAGACATAATGCCAGCATTCCATGGTATTCCATGATGATTCCGCGTCAACCAAGCATTGACAGCTCTACATTTGGTAGATAAGATTTTCCAAGCACACGGCGGTTTGAAAAGGATGCGCGTCAGGCCTTGCTCGCCTGTCTCATACGCCTGAATGGTAATTGCAGCGAGCTCTTTCAGTACGAATTCGTTGATAGGATGTTGGAAACCTTGTACATCCAATATCATCTCCATTTTAACAACTTATTTTCTCTAGACTGGTACGATGTGGATATCAGAAAAATCGAGCGTTAACGAATTTCAAAAAGTTTTCAACCTCACTTTTATATCGTATATCCCCTCTTAACGGCTACCGTACACATAGCTGGAACTGCGAAAAGGATATTGTGGTGCTACCACCACCGAGGTATGTTATGAGATCTTTGGGTGGTTGTAAATCACCAAAGCTGTCAAAGTAAATGACTTTGTTGTTCTTCTTTCTGTACGCAACCCAGTGTGTGCCAGGACCTTCTTTATTGTCAAGATTTACTATGGCAGCTTCGTACTTTCTCGGTCCACCTTTCGGCATTCCGTTTCTCATGTACACTCCGCGAAAGCCCGGAATTTTCATAATCTCAGCGTACTTCAGCAGATCGAAATCGGTGAGTGCTCGGTGTGGTAGCCTTACGTGTTTTTTGGATTCAACTGAAGACCTAAACCTTTTTTGTGGGGTTTCAGGTACAACCCCTTTCCCAAAGCGATCGCCTCCATTGTCTCGTTGTGACGTTGCCGCTCATGTAATTCGCGTTTTGCTGCGCTTGCCTCATTCACAGCTTTTGCAATACCAGCAGCCCCACCTGCTAGAGCTCCGGTGGCACTCAAACCGGCTAATAGGGGTATGAGAAAGGGTAGGAAACCTCCAATTTTTTTTGGTACAGGGAGAATGCGTGGAGTTTGCACCTTGCTCTTACCACCCGCATTTTTGACAGCTTCGCGTGCTCCTTTGAGAGCCGCCTTGACGGGGTTGGCACTATTCGACCGCATAGAAGCTCTTGCCGCCTTTGCTATTTGTTTCAATGAGATTTTTTTCTCGTCACAAGATTTTTTCCTCGTGGAGCTTTTCTCCCGCATCCCCATAACTAACTTTCGTTTCACTTTCATTGCGTTGGTTACACCCCAGGCGGCTGCCTTCTCCGTAACGCTCGCATCTTTGGCGAGCACGCGGTGCCAGGCCTTCTCCGCGAGTACTTTGTCCGCCTCGTGTCGAGCAGCAAGATTATCCCGTTCTTTCGAGTAAGCGATGTCGTGTTCCTTGCACGCAGCGTCGAGAGGATTGATGCCCGGATCACCGCGCGCGAGTCTCTTCGCTAATTTGGTGCCAGGTCCGCAGAACTGGTAGCCCGGTATATGCAATTCAATGGGAAGCTTGTTGATGATTCTGTTGACGAGACCTTTACCCCTCGGTCGCTTGCGTTCTCCGTTACGTTTGTGTACGATCATGGTTCCGGCACAACGGACTCAAAATCCTATAAATAGCGAGTATTTATAGTTTTTGGAGGCAGTCAAGATACATCAGCGGAAAGCGGTCTTTGGTTGCACCCTCGTCTTGGGTTAAGCATCATGAAGTTCAAAGAGCAAAGTACCAAGTTACCGGTGATCAATTTCGATAAACTGACACAAACGAATGTGAAGTAACGGGGTAAACGTCACGGTCCGCTACTACCGAATAGCGTGCGCGCAGTTATTTGCGGACCATCCAATTGCGGAAAGACCAATACCCTCTTATCCCTCATCACACATCCGAATGGTCTAAAATTTGCGAATATCTACGCTTATTCAAAATCGCTCAATTAGCCCAAGTACCAGTTTCTCAAAAGGCTCCTCGATTCGATCAAGGGTGTTGGATATTTTCCGTTCAGCAAACACGAGCAAGTGATCAGACCGGAAGACGCGCGACCGAACTCTCTCATGATTTTCGATGACGTAGCCTGCGAAAAACAGGATAACATCAGAGCCTTCTTTTGTATGGGGAGACACAACGCGGTCGACTGTTTCTATCTTTGTCAGACTTATGCTCGTATTCCCAAACACCTCGTACGTGACAATGCTAATATGCTGATACTCTTCCGACAAGATGAAATGAATTTGAAACATATATACGATGATCACGTCAACACGGATATGTCCTTTGCGCAGTTCAGGGAACTGTGCTCAGCCTGTTGGAGCGATAGTAAACATGGTTTCGTTATGATCGATAAAGATAGCGATCTCAACGGGGGTAGGTATCGCAAGGGTTTTGACTGCTTCGTAACCATAAATATGAGGCAAGCGTTGTGACGACAGCAGTTATAAATCGAACTTAGAAGCATCAACATGCAGAGTGCTGATTTGCATCAACAGAAAGATGTGCCGCATCAAATTGCGGAGGCGAGCGATGCTATTCGACGCAAGCATAAAATGTTGAAGATGCGTCGGGATACCAACGAAAAGGCTATGATTGAAGTTTTTAAACCTATCACAAAACCTCTTCAGCAGCTGGTGAATCAGTCGCTGAAACAGGAGACCATCAAGAGCGAAATTGAAGAGACACCTACGAAACTGGAATTCCCGCAAAAAAAGACTGCGAGGGAGTCTGGGGAGGACTCTTTTGTAACGGCTGACGAAGAATCCTCCGACGAGAATGGAACTGTTACCCCCTCGAAGCATGAATCTTCTACCGTTGGCAACGATTTGTCTCAAACGTATCTCCAAATGTTCGAAACAAACGCAGCGAGAGACTTGGATACTTCGTACGGTGTTCGTAGATTGAAGAATAACGTTCTCATGGTTGGAGACTCTAAGGTGACTTTTGATAAGGATATCATTCATATTAGAAGCATGAGTTATCAATCAACACCAGGCTTACTCGAACTACTATTCAAAAAGTCGCCCAGTGACACCATAGTGAGCCAGACAGATTTGGAGAATTACAATAAAATCGTGGTCAACACAAACGCGCATCGAAAGTTTTACCGCAGTCATACGGCTATTCGTTCTGAGAATAGCGATAAATTCAGAAAAATTATTTCTCAGATTCCCAGCTCTGTGGGACGGAAGAAGAAGAAGAAGGGTGAAGCCTTACCGCCTCTCAAAATCGTCGGAGGTAAGAAGAGTCGAATGGATTACGTGTATTGGGACGATCCCAATGAGCTAGTCGAATGACTTCGATTGCGCTACGCATCCCAGGCGGCCGGTAACACGAGTCACTCCAATGAGATTATCGACCGCTCCTAAGAGCAAAACCCTAACTCGCGAGGCTCGCTAGTATCGCCGTAGTTTAGGAACCCTGCTAGTAACAACGCAGCTCGCGCTACGGCTCATATTGCCGTAACTCGGCGCTCCGCTCATAAGAACGTAGCTCGCGGAGTCGCTTGTAGAAACGCAACTCACCGGTCCGCTTATATGAAATATAAAATGTTTGATACACAGAACAAATCTTCGTACCAGACTTTGAGAGCGTTTCATGTAGAAATATACAGGACCCGCAAATTCATAATTTTGATAAATAATAACGTTCATATAAGCGGACCGGTGAGTTGCATTTCTACAAGCGACTCCGCGAGCTACGTTCTTATGAGCGGAGCACCGAGTTACGGCGATATGAGCCGTAGCGCGAGCTGCGTTGTTACTAGCAGGGTTCCTAAACTACGGCGATACTAGCGAACCTCACGAGTTAGGGTTTTGCTCTTAGGAGCGGTCGTTATTTCCATCATTGAGGAGTTGCGTGAGGCTGGAATTGTATATTAGACTTCTTCAAGAATTGGCAGGGCTCAGTTTTAAAATGAGCGTGGACGTGTTTGGTAGGCAATTGACGAGGGCGAAGGGTGGTAGGCTGTCGGGAAACCGCGGTCCTCCCGGTTATGGATTCAAAAAGACTCTCGACGGGCAATACAATATGGATAACAAGAGATTAAGTAACCTTGCGGATCCTGTGGAAGAAAATGATGCAGCCTCCATGAGAGTGGTGCAAAGCGCTGTACGGCAAGAAGCTCAACTCTTACAGCAAGTCACATCATCTTTGCGAAACGACGTGGCAAATATCGGTAGGAGGATTTAATCTCTCGAAAACCTTGCCACTCACCATTCTCAACTCATTACGCAACTGGGAGAGAAGCTGACAACATCGGAGAAAATCAACGATAGTGAAACCAATTTTATGATAAGAAGCCTGGAATCGAGCGTGAACGCAACTCTGAAACGTCTCGAAGCAGAAAACAAAAACGGACAAGACTTGGCAGTTCATAATTCTGGAATAATAGTGCAATTGAATGAGCGTTTGACCAGACTGGAGGATGGAAGACAAAAAGCTAGCGTTGGTGGAGGAACTTCATAAGCCTGCACGAAGGAATTATCCGCGTCGCCGCGTTATCATGCGAGGAATAGACGAGACCTGGCAGGCTGATCTCGTGGATATGATTGCTTACGCGAAATACAACAATGGCTACAAATACCTACTGACTATCATAGATATTTTTTAGAAATTCGCCTGGGCAGTGCCGATTAAGACCAAAAGTGGAAAGGATGTGACAAATGCTATGGATTCTGTTTTCAAGAAGGGTCGCGTGCCAAAAAAATTGCACGTTGATCGCGGTAAAGAATTTTACAACACCGAGTTCAAGGCTCTGCTACAACGACACGGCATTACGCTATATTCAACCTTCAGCAACCTGAAAGCCTCGATCCGCGAGCGTTTCAATCGTACGCTAAAAAGTAACATGTGGAAGCGTTTCTCTCTCCGAGGAAATTATAAGTGGCTAGATATTGTACCGGATCTGATGCTAACTTACAACAACACCAAGCATCGTACAATTGGAATGAAACCGAGTGAGGTTACAGCTCAAAACGAAAAGACTCTCCTGCGCAGCGTGTACGGGAAATTTCAAGTTAATCAAACACGGAAGAAGAAGTTCAAGCTCGGTGATAAAGTTCGAGTTAGTAGGAATAAACATACGTTTGACAAAGGTTACACACCCAACTGGACAACTGAAATATTTACCATAAGTAAGATAGAGAATACTGATCCTGTCACATACAAACTCGTCGACTATCAGGATCAACCGATCGAAGGTGGCTTCTACGAAGAGGAACTCTCCAAAGTTAAACACCCTGATGTTTACCTGGTGGAGAAAGTGCTGCGAAAGCGTGGAAGTAAACTGTTTGTAAAATGGTTAGGTTTTGATAATTCACACAACAGCTGGATAAATGAAGCGGATATGTAATTTTCATTCAATAAAGATATACATCAATATGTAATACATGTTATTATTCATTTACAGTAACCCCATGGTACGGTATCGGTAGTGTTGGGAAGAATAACCCTTTTATCATCGCACCAACTGAGTGCTATTTTCTTTTGTAATACGGTATGAACCTCATGTTTCTTACTCCTAATGAGGTACTGAGGTTTAACTAAATTCTGATGTCGCATGAGACACTTTTTGTAATCATCGAACATGATTGTCCTCAACGTCGCTGCCTTAATACCTTTTGCTCGTTTTTGCCCTTTATCTTCCTCAAAAATTTTAAAAGTGTACAATTTCGCTCGTAATCCTACAAATTCTTTCATAATCTTCCCGTTACATTCATCCTTCATTAAACCTACCACTTTCTTATTCGCTAATGGGATTCCATAGATATTATCGAGCGGGTAATCGGATGTATCAAATTTATGAGAATCACGTTTGATGTATTCGTATATGTCGGGAACAGTGAAGTAATACAGAAGACTATCTGTATCCGTGTACAATAACTTTGATCGATCAGCAAAGGTACGTTTAACGTAGTTCTAGTGAAAATCGTAGGTGAAAATCGTAGATGAAAATCTGAGATAGATCGAGGATGGAAAATCCAGCGTAAATAGGTTTATGAAGGGTATTTTAACCCTACTGAGCTCGATAATTACTATGTCATTATCAAATACGGTACAGCTATGAAAATTCGGTTTTGCGATGAGTGCTTTCGCTCCGTACCTCCCCTCCCACTGTGTCACTAATTTAACATCTTTTTGTTTTCTTACGTTCTCCATAGTCTTACCGAATACCGCGTTATTCATCAATTTGAAGAAATTCTTCTCAAACTCGTTATTGGACTTTTTTCTCAATTCAGTGTTCAGATCTATGTACGGTTTCAACCATGGAGATTGTTCAAATTTTAAGGTTCTATGAATTTACGTTAATTTCATTCCCAGACTTAAATATTGTTTCAAATTCTGGTAGTGAACAACGTATTTCTTTTTCGGGAAAAGAGTAGTCATTAATTTGGAATTTTTACTGTGCGAGGGTGTATAGTGTTCAGGGCAAAGAGGTAGATCCTTGTGTGTTTCGTGAAGCTCCAAAGGATACTCCAAGTCTACCTCAAGAATGTATCCTACATGTGAATCATCGGGAATATTACAAACATTAATCGACTCGTATTCCCACTGGAAAGATCCACGAGGTAAGCACTGACTCATCGCTCCACCGTACAGATTGTTTACATCGAAATACATGAGGTAGGATTCCTCTTTACTGGCATCAAAGTCCTTACCCCTATATCTATTGTTACTCTCAGCGTGCCGGTTCGAGCACTGAGCTACACCACCTCGAATCCCCTTTTGGATAAACAAGAGCATCTCCACATCGGTGAGGAGTTCTAGCTCAACACGCGTGGACTTGAGCATCGCGTCGAAGGCAAGTCCAGGAGCGGTGTAATAGTGCAGAGGATCCAGACTATACGTAGAATGACAGTTACGACGAAAATTTTCAAAAATATGCGCTAGGAGTAGAACATCCGTTTTCGAATACAAATCAGAGTATTCGCCCAGCGTATCAATATTAAACGTATCCCAGACTTTTATTGCGTGTCGATAATTTACTTCCGAGACGTTGGTATCGTTCAATTTTGAATAGAATTTTTCAATCAGTGGTAATTTTTTCTCATCAAGCTTTACCCAACTATCTACATATTCGTAGGGAAATACCCCCTTTCTCGTGAGCAACTCGAATTCCTCTGCGCTGTTACACAACCTTCGAACAATTGTTTTATCATTATTATTCAGATATGATGCCAGTTCGTCTAAACTACTTGCCATAAACCGGCACGAATCGATGAATCGTAGGCTTACATTTGTATCTTGAATCTTTTTTGTGAAGGAAATATACCGTTCTTTATTGATGGGAAGAAGACCCAATTGGCCGTCGAATTGTGTAGCTAAAGCTTTGATTAAGAAGTGTGAATCATAGCCGGACAGATTGTGAAAAACTACTGGAATAATATGCGAAGATTTATAATTCAAATTACAACCCGGATGCGCCATACCGCGGTACTTGCCTGTGAAATGACAATGATCACGATGTTTTTCATCCGTTGGAGTGAATGGTTTTTCACAAATATGACATGTTTTAGTATTATCAATATCTTGTATTTCTTCACTAGTGAGCCGCATCGGTGCGTTTCTTTTCAGGTAAAAATTTGTTAATTCTGCTCATTTTTGTAATTCGCTAACGAACCATTGGATACAATCAGGATTACGTTTAATTTCAAATTTTGATAGAGAATCGTCGAAGGCACAGTGCAAATAGTACGCTGTACTGTGTGGAATATGCTTTTCGTACAAGGTTTCATTCTCCGTCGGCTCGAGTATACACTGTATATCAGCGTATACGACGAACGGTACAAACTCCTTATATCTATAGTTTCTAAAACTTAAAATCTTATCTTCTTCCTTCGGTAATATCATCTTACACTTGTTTATATTTTCACAGTCTTGTTTATGTCTTTCGTATGAGGCTTGAACTTGGAAATGACATAGGCATCTGTCACGCAGAAATATCGTGCTTTGATGCTTCGACAGTTGTGAACTTAACAATCTAAATAGATTTTTGATCCAAGCAAAGTGCAAAACCTGCTGACCATTGATTTCTATACAACTATCTATAGCAATAAGGTGGATCGTAGGTTTATCTGTCTCATTTTTACTCAAATAGAGGGGTACTATTTCACTAGGTCTTCTCGATTCGGTTTCCATACCGTAAACGTTAATTGCTAGACAATTGATTCGTTCAAATTAAGAAATATCTTTCAAAGCTATGGGAAACTTGATACCCTCACAGTTGAATATCGTGCTGTGATCGGGGTAAGAACTTGTTCGATCAACATTAGTATCTGCAGGATGAAGAGCTGCAAAGATGGCCCACAGAAAGCAGAATTCATCGCTGTTCTTGACGTTAACCACAGCCTTTTTTTTCTGTATATCCATAGGCAGATGCACGTAGGTAGATAACCCTCCACGTAGCGGTTCGTAGCGATTAATATTAATCATTCGATTAACAATTTCGATTAATGTCCAACCCGAGTTCTGCTCTTGAAAATCCTCAACCTTCACCAGGAGACGATCGATCAAATTCTCATCGAACCATCTCTTAATATCCGTGGCCGGAAGGATAACTTCATTTTTTGTGTTGAAAAATTTCAACTCTTCGACGGTTTCAGAATTTTTCAGGATGGAAAACTTGCAAGCCAGTATACCGTTCACTTTCAGATTACCTCCTTGCTGTAGAGAATTCTCCAATCGTACGACAGCCAAGGTTTTCGAATCCTGCAAAAAAGATCTCAGATCTTTGTGACGTAGATTGATTATAACACCAGTACGTATTCGACCTTCAAATACTGATTCCAAGTCCTTCCACTGAACTCTGTCTTTTATCCTTTTACTCGATGTTCCGATACCTTGACCACTTCGTTGTTTGTCCTTGAATTTCTCACCCAACGATTGAAGTATGGAAACTGTTGTGACGATTCTGTGTCTTTCTCCAACGGAAAGAGTAACTGTTCGCAATATTTTATTCAAGAGTCTGATATTACGATTACACAAATTTTTCCATCGTTTGATTTGATGAGGTGACGCACCGTCCAACAGTTTATAAGCACTTTCTACAATGTTAATTAACTTCAAACACGATTGAGCATCCATTTTCTGAGTCTATATCTCACTTCGGGGTAAATAAATGAAAAGTTGAGGGAGAATAACTTTTTTTGATATGCACAATAAAATTTTATTTTAAATTTAATATTAAACCCATTGTTTGAACATCTCGACTTTCAGGAAATCGGTATAGTAAAAAATATGTCACAATAATTTTACAAATACAGAAATTCACACTGGTTGTATTGTCCACCGAGGTACCGTAAGCGTAGACGATTTTCCGCAGTAGCAGTTTCATGTACTTGTAACTGATCCTTGTCATCGGCGAATGCCTTTGATATTCTGTTTGGCAGAAACATCATAAAACTATCTTCGATCTCCACCATGGTTTGAGGCCCGTATTTGGTGGTAACAGATTTGAACGATGAAACTTTATAATCTTTCCCAACCTCCAGCTCTGATATTTTCTTCGTAGGTAAGAAGTCATCCATGCGGCAAACTTTGTTTATATTTTCGGAAGCCATTTTTGCAGATAAATTAGACGAAGCTTCTCAAGAGTGTACACCTTCTTGCACGACTAAAATTCGAATAACTGAAAAACGTTACGGAAACGCCGTTTTATAGGAGGCGAAATCAAATGTGTGTGCGTACGTGCTCCTCTATTCCTGGAAAAAAAACTTACTATTCGATGGACTTATTTTGAAAAAGTTTCTTCCGCTCTACATTCTTTCTTTACGTGGTAATTGAAGGGGATTCAGTTCATGTGGATTTCAATACCGTTAGTAATACATAAATATGTAGGTACTGTATCGTTAATATTCGCATGTCTCTATAGAATTCAACGTTGAGCCACTCGTAAAAATCGTTGTGACTCGCTCAAGATAACGCGAACTCGTATTGTTGAGAATACTCAAGTGTTATATATACAGCTTGGCATACGCTCATTTTCTTCCTATAGTTCGAAAAGCATACATGTGATGAATACTTCGAAAGTGAGTATATATATTATACACATATATATTATATATATTTGATTGTAATGGTTTGTACGACTTCTGGGAGCGTGCACACTACCCCGAAGGGTGCATGCTGATCTCATTCGCACCGTAAACGGTATAGAGGCAAGTTGAAAGAGAATACAGTCAGTTCATTTAGATTTGAAAATAATTATGAATTTACATGTTTCTTAGTGGTTCGGTGAAATACAGTGATTTTTAATTTATTGAATTTCTGATTTTAGCGCTGACGAAACCTTCCAAGAGAGAAAATCTGTGAAGAATAAGAAAGTAAGTATTTGTTTTTTTGAATTGTTACAGATCGCTATTTGTATCATTGTTTATCGTTATAGTTTTTTCATTCATCATAATTTTGATTTTCATATGATAATATGTTAACTCATCTATCCAACATTCTTCGATTAACATATTTTCAAAAACAATATTATTATCTTTTTACAGACATGGACCAGAATATGTTATTCCTTTACATCGTGCGGGTAGATGTACTCGTACATGTGGATCTGCGTGATCTGTGGTTGTACGAGATGGTGGCGGACCGGCACCTCCTCGAACATTATTACTTCATACAGCGCTGGCTCGTGGAGCAGGAGGATGAGGATGGAGGGTATGTCAGCGCTGGTGATGATGGTGATGATAACGTCGTGGAGGAGCCGTCCGTCGCCGATGTCGAACGGGGCATATTCTTGTTCATGGGGATAGGTGTTGATGAGGACGCTGGCTACGGATCCTCGTGATACTAGGTAAGTTAATATTTAATTTCGAATACGTCGTTTCAGTAATTGATAATAGGATACCTGTATGTTTTTCAGAGAGGATTCGGTTCAGGGTTTCCATCACGCCAAAAATCGACTTCCAGGACCATCAAATCGGCCCTTTTCAGGGCCACCAATACATATCTGAAACGCAAACAGAACGTTCGAAATTATAAGAAAACTTCGTCGGTATCGATTTTCAGAGGGGTTATGTTCTCACTCGACGGTCGGTAAGAGCGCGCGCGCGCTCACGGGTGGGTAAAGTAGGTCTTGACGACGACGGTGCAGACAACATGAAGCCAGCATCGATCGGGGGCTTGCAGCATTTCGGATATCAGACCGCATCATTTCAGAGATCAGGTCGCATAATTCAGAAATCAGAAATTAAGAAATTCAAAAATCAGGTCGCATAAATTCAGACACAACCCCCCTTGCGAAATTACCGTTACTATAGGGGGCGGTACTTGCGTTAAAAATTGACAAATACGTACAGGAGGCGGTCCTTGCCGATAGATCCCATTAAAATTGCGAAAGATCCCGTTATAATTGCGTAATGATCGATTACCGTTAGGGGAACGTCCTTAAAATTGTAAAATTATCGATTACCGATAGGGGGACGTCCTTGCAGCGAGCGGAAGGGGGGCTTCGGCCAATCAGAACACAGGCGGGTTCTGGATCAAATATTTGACCTAGATTTGATCCAAAACCCGCCTTACCCATCTACTGATGCCTCTTAGGATGATAAACTTTAACTGGATCGATGAGATACTGCTCGATGAATGATATTCACATCGTTTTGTAGAGGGAAAAGGGGGGAAGCGTGTGAAGAGTTGAGCTACTGACGTAAGTGAGGGGCGAACGTACGGGCGGTGATGCCCGGACGTAACATATTTATCAATTTTTTAATATTAAAAAATAAAAAAAAATAAGTAGAAAAGGAAATGAAGTAAGTGAAATATTTCTGTTTCTCTGTCCCTTTCATATTTGAAGAAACGATTTTTTTTCGCTCTTACGCCCGTATGATACGCGTCCATCGAATTATGAATTGATAATTATTTATCATCGAAAACTCTCACAAAAACTTCAATGAAACCTGCGCATTCATTAGCGAGACAAGTGAACATCGGCATGCAACTCTGCATCGAAATCTCGCGGGTACACGATTTCGTTCTCGTCTTTCATAAACTTCCCGCTGCTTATGGGGGTCATTCGCGATATTGAATGACCACGCATTTTAATCGTTGAAACTTCCCTTTCAACAATCACTAACTTCTGGCCTTGAATTCAAAGGCTTTCGATGCGAAAAATGTCGATGAACGAAACCTTGCGCTCAGGAAGTACCTGGGTCTCCTCTGCGAGGACAATTAGCGCAATAACACTAAAGTGAGATTTGAGGGCGTAATGAAAAACGACTCCACAACAAATTTCAGTGAAATCGAGCGAAGCGTTCCGGAGTTATCACCGATGACCGATTCTCAATTCCTGGACGCATAACTTCTCCACGAGTTATCCGACTGCGACATGTGGGGGTGTTTTTTGCACGTCAAGAGCTGCCCTTTCAATTGGTAGGAGGTACCAAAGGGTACGTTAACATCCACTATTATTTTACGGGGGGTTCGCGAAACCCCGATTATCACCAATTTACGATGTCCTCTGGCAATCGGCCAATTCTCAATCGATCGGGATAAAACTAGTCTCATTCGAAAGATTATCAAATTTCATAGAATGTGATTTTTTGAATTTCCGAAATCGGTTCAATTTTTGCAAAAATCCGAAAAAAATACCTTGCCCCACTTCATTTGACGAGTACTGTATACCCGGCTGACTTCATCTACAGTATTCCCTATAAAGTTCTGTGCGGTACGGTGGCTGGAGAGCAACGTAGTCGCACAACGGGCGTTGTATATTCTTCCTCATTTACGGACGTTTGTGAAAGGCGTCATCAAAGAAAAAATAGCTCCCTCTTGTGACAGCTTCAAGATTGTCCAAGATGCTCTTGCAGATAAACTCCTTTCAGTGAAACTTGCTTTTTTCTGCACATTAGCATCCGATCTCGAACCGTTTATGAGAGAGTTCCAAACAGATGATCCTATGGTGCCATTCCTTCATTCTGCCATTACAAATATTTTGCGCAATTTAATGGACCGTTTTGTGAAGTCAGAAGTACTGGAGAAATGTTCTTCCTTGGACGAAGTGGATTTGAAGGATAATAAAAACCTACTACCTCCACAAAAAATAAAGATCGGTCATGCTTCGGAAAGTGAGTTCAGGAAATCCGAGAAGCTGTCGGATCTCGAAATCCTAACTTTTCGACAGAGCTGCAGAACTTGCCTTTCAACTGCTGTGATGAAATTGATAGAACGGTCGCCTATCAAATATCGGCTTACCAAGGCGGCTTCTTGCTTCGACCCATGCGTTGCTGCGGAATCAAAAATAGGTCAAAACCGGTTGCAGAATCTTTTAACGATACTGGTTGATAACAATTGGATTTCTGGCCAGAATGCCGACGAAGCTGCCCGACAATTTTCGATTTGTTGCTCATTACCAGTGGTTAAAGAACAGCTGAAGAAGTTCCGGAGACCGGAGCAACGGTTAGACAATTTTGGGAACCGAATCTCTGATCAAGCTCAAGTATCCATGATCACTAAAGTGATGCGGATGGTGATGATTCTATCTCATGGAAACGTGCAGGTAGAAAGAGGGTTTTCAATTAATGCCGATTGCCTCCTGAATAATATGCACGAGGAAACATTGGTGGCTAGACGTGTCACTTACGATGCCGTTTCTGCAATGGGTGGGATTTCCAAGGTCGAAATGACAAAATCACTCCTTCACGCTGCAAGAAACGCGAGAGCGCGTTTTCAAGAATTCAAAGAGAAGCGCCCGAAATAGAATGAAGATCAGAGAGAGAGGCTCCAGAAAAAAAGGCAAGCAGACAGTATAGTTAAGGAATTGAAAAACAAGAAAGCTAAAGTGTTGGAAGAAGCCCAAAAGGAAATGAGTTTGATAGACGAAAGGATAGGAGAGCTTAAGAAACAACTGAACTAGTCGTATGCAGTTAATGAAACAGTACTCTAAATTATTATTATAAGTTTGTTCTTAATTATGATCTGTGTTTCCTGACAGATATTCATTCAACTAATGTGCCTGTCTTGTGCGTATTTATTCTTTTTGTTTTCGTACTTTAAGGCAATATAATACAACTACGTTTTTACTGAAATCCACGAAGAAGTGGACAGTCAAAGTTAGTTATTTTGTTTTCAGTTATATAAGTTCCTGATGCGATATTATAAATATGTGACTGTGATAAATATTTTGAATAAAGAATATATGACTGAATATCTTGTATACTCCACAGAGTTGTATTTTATTCAATAAATTCCGCGAAAAAATGACACCATATGTCACGGAAAGATTGGCGTTCTATTCATTAAAATAAAGCTAGACAATTTCGATCTTACCAAACGACTCAACATTATTTGGATTTGATGGGAAAAAATCAGGGAATAATGCATTTTCTAGAGGGAAAAGTCAGGGAAAAGTCAGGGAATTTCATTCCAACGAAATTGTCGCCACTATGATTAGTCTATCTAAACACATTATCAACCATGCCCCTCCTAATTCCTGCCTTCCCGATGGAAGAAACCACACCACCTTCTCGTCGGTTTCCATTGCGCGATAGTACTTCTATGACCAATGATACGAGTAATAATGATTCAGATCTAAGTTGGAAAACCTTTTCTATCGAGCATAAAGAAGTACTATCGGCTAAGAGTGTGATGACATTTCTTCTTAGTGTGCTATCCGTTTACAAATCAACAACGCAAAAACCACTGATAACCGAGCGAGCGTAGCGAGTGAGGGACAACGCAAAACCAAACGAGTGAGCGAGCGAAGCGAGCGATCGAGCAAAATAATCAGCTAGTATACTATTATAAGCTAGAAGACTTAAAATTTTTGACGAGAAAAATTTTATCCGGTGTCTCGGGAATCGAACCCGAGCCTACTGGCTGCCAATCCGGGGGCTTACACCCACTAGACCACCTGGCCACCTTCAAATTTCACTCGTCAATTTTCAAGTATAGTTCGTGTGCTCGGTTTTGTACGTTATGAATTTCGTCGTATGAGCACATATTGACTTTGAATGAGTGAGTGAGCACACGGGCTCACTAACACTTGTAAGATAAGACTTACGTCTTTTTACCTATAATTTTATTGGTTATATTTAATTAAATATAACCAATGCCACAGAACGTGGTGTAATTCGTCGAAAAATGATTTTAAGCTAGAAGACTTAAAATTTTTTTTTTTTTGACGAGAAAAATTTATCCGGTGTCTCGGGAATCGAACCCGAGCCTACTGGCTGCCAATCCGGGGGCTTACACCCACTAGACCACCTGGCCACCTTCAAATTTCCCTCGTCAATTTTCAAGTCTAGTTCGTGTGCTCGGTTTTGTACGTTATGAATTTCGTCGTATGAGCACATATTGACTTTGAATGAGTGAGTGAGCACACGGGCTCACTAACACTTGTAAGGTCAGACTTACGTCTTTTTACCTATAATTTTATTTAATTAAATATAACCAATGCCACAGAACGTGGTGTAATTCGTCGAAGAATGATTTTAAGCTAGAAGACTTAAAATTTTTTTTTTTTTGACGAGAAAAATTTATCCGGTGTCTCGGGAATCGAACCCGAGCCTACTGGCTGCCAATCCGGGGGCTTACACCCACTAGACCACCTGGCCACCTTCAAATTTCACTCGTCAATTTTCAAGTCTAGTTCGTGTGCTCGGTTTTGTACGTTATGAATTTCGTCGTATGACGAACTCACTCATTCAAAGTCAATATGTGCTCATACGACGAAATTCATAACGTACAAAACCGAGCACACGAACTAGACTTGAAAATTGACGAGTGAAATTTGAAGGTGGCCAGGTGGTCTAGTGGGTGTAAGCCCCCGGATTGGCAGCCAGTAGGCTCGGGTTCGATTCCCGAGACACCGGATAAATTTTTCTCGTCAAAAAAAAAAAAAAAATTTTAAGTCTTCTAGCTTATACTATTATACTTCAATTGCAAATTTTCGAATTTTTTCTTGCATTGAAGAGCACTTGGGCCACATTTTAAATTCACTGCCACCATCTCCCATCCCTGCGTCGTCATCCCTCTCTTCAATCATATGGTCCATTCGGCTCGAAATCTCAAAAGTATATGTATATTAAATTAATAGAATGAGAGTTTTATTTAGCGGCGGCTGTACCGTGCCGTTCCGCGCTGTGCCGAGCGGCAATGGTGTGCGGTGGCCTTAGCGGATACCGAACATAATAAAAAAAATTGAATAAAAAAGTTTGAACAATTAAAATTTACAAACGTACTTGATAACTGCCGACAACAACGTAAAAAAATTTTATTGCAGCATAATAAAAGCCAACGCGTACTTTCCATTGGAAGCAAATGCGCAGAAATTAGATTATTCGAATGCTCTCTTACTGGACAGCACACAAAAAAGTTCAAAGCAGGTCGACTCTAGATACCGCAGATACTCCAGTAAGATAGCAAACGAACAATAAATTCAAATTTTTAACTTATTTTATTTGGTTGTTATTCAATTGAAGTGGGACAAGGTATTTTTTTCGGATCTTTGCAAAAATTGAACCGATTTCGGAAAATCAAAAAATCACAATCCATGAAATTTCATAATCTTTCGAATGAGACTAGTTTTATCCCGATCGATTGAGAATTGGCCGATTGCCAGGGGACTTCGTAAATTGGTGATAATCGGGGTTTCGCGAACCTCCCGTAAAATAATAGTGGATGTTATCGTACTCTTTGGTACCTCATACCAATTGAAAGGGCAGCTCTTGACGTGCAAAAGACACCCCCACATGTCGCAATCGGATAACTCGTGGAGAAGTTATACGTCCAGGAAGTGAGAATCGGTCATCGGTGATAACTCCGGAACGCTTCGCTCGATTCCACTGAAATTTGTTGTGGAGTCGATTTTTATTACGCCCTCAAATCTCACTTTAGTGTTATTACGCTAATTGTCCTCGCAGAGGAGATCCAGGTACTTCCTGAGCGCGAGATTTCGTTAATCGACATTTTTCGCATTGAAAGACTTTAAATTCAGGGCTAGGAGTTAGTGATTGTTGAAGGGGAAGTTTCAACGATTGAAATGCGTGGTCATTCAATATCGCGAATGACCCCCATAAGAAGCGGGAAGTTGATGAAAAACGAGAACGAAATCGTGTACCCGCGAGATTTCGATGCAGAGTTGCACGCCGATGTTCACTTGTCTCGCTAAAGGGGCGCACACAACCATATTCAAGGGACAAACAAAAAAAATTCTTCTTTCACTTACTTTATCTCCTTTTCTACTTATTTTATTTTATTTTTCGATATTAAAAAATTGAAAAATTGAAAAACATAGAAAACAACGGTGAGTTTTTCTGTCTGGAAAGATAGAACTCACCGGCTAAGAGATGGAAGGCTTTCATGGGCCATTGCTTTAATTTTTATTTCGAGCGCACCCACAGTATTTTCCAACTGACCAAGCGATTGTCTGCATGCGTGATTAAAACACCTTGCCCAGTACAAGAGAAAATCATTTTTCCGTTGGTCAATGAACCTCGCTAAACTGACTGGGCGATCGATTTATCATACTCGTGATTTTTATCATCTGCACGTAAGCGGAGGAATGAATAATTTTTACCAATGGCGTTTCTGGTTAAATTAACTGAATAATTCTCAACTATGAATGGAATATGAATTGTGATTAATTATTTACAAATGAGCGATCTTTTTCTATATTTTTAAATTTTTTGATATTCAAAAATAGAAAAAAAATGAGTAGAAAACGAAATAAAGTGAGTGAAAGAAGAATTTTTTTTCGTTGTCCCTTTAATATTAAAAAAAAACGATTTTTTTTGCTCTTACGCCCGTATGATATTCGTCCATATAATTATGAATTAATAATTATTCAACATTGAAAACTCTTACAAAAGCGTCAATGAAGCTTACGCATTCATCAGAGAGATTACCAGGGATGGTCGCGTGCGCCCCTTTAGCGAGACAAGTGAACATCGGCGTGCAACTCTGCATCGAAATCTCACGGGTACACGATTTCGTTCTCGTTTTTCATCAATTCCCCGCTTCTTATGTGGGTCATTCGCGATATTAAATGACCACGCATTTTAATCGTTGAAGCTTCCCCTTCAACAATCACCAACTCCTAGTCCTGA
The DNA here is from genome assembly GCA_963992785.1 of Tenthredo livida. Taxonomy (NCBI): domain Eukaryota; kingdom Metazoa; phylum Arthropoda; class Insecta; order Hymenoptera; family Tenthredinidae; genus Tenthredo; species Tenthredo livida. Next base: position 17,859,776 of record OZ023068.1, on the reverse strand, counting down.
ATTCAGAGTCTTTCAATGCGAAAAATGTCGATAAACGAAACCTTGCGCTCAGGAAGTACCTGGGTCTCCTCTGCGAGGACAATTAGCGTAATAACACTAAAGTTAGATTTGAGGGCGTAATAAAAAACGACTCCACAACAAATTTCAGTGAAATCGAGCGAAGCGTTCCGGAGTTATCACCGATGACCGATTCTCAATTCCTGGACGCATAACTTCTCCACGAGTTATCCGATTGCGACATGTGGGGGTGTCTTTTGCACGTCAAGAGCTGCCCTTTCAATTGGTATGAGGTACCAAACGGTACGATAACATCCACTATTATTTTACGGGGGGTTCGCGAAACCCCGATTATCACCAATTTACGAAGTCCCCTGGCAATCGGCCAATTCTCAATCGATCGGGATAAAACTAGTCTCATTCGAAAGATTATGAAATTTCATAGAATGTGATTCTTTGATTTTCCGAAATCGGTTCAATTTTTGCAAAAATCCGAAAAAAATACCTTGTCCCACTTCAATTGACGAGTACTGTATATTTTACATTAATGATGACGCTGTTTCGTAGGTTAACACGTATACATCTCTCTCTCGGCCGACCTAATCTATCTTAACCTTAAACATCCCGGGAAAAAAAAATTTTATACGATCATATATAATCATATATAATTATGTATAAGTTTATATAATTAAATATAGTTTTATATAGTTATGTATAATGTTTATATAAAATTATATATATTTATATAGAAATTTGTATAAATATATATAAGTTCATATGATTATATAAAACTATATAAAATTTTATATATAGGCGTATCGCATGGCTTTATATTACTATATAAAATTATATATATTCATCTACAAATATGTATAAATATATACCGGGAAGAAATCTTGATAGTATACAGTCGATTGCGCATGCGCCAAATAATTTATTTTCATTGGTCGGTAAGGTCGTCCCGCGGCAGTATTATGACGTAGTCGATCTTACCGACCAATGAAAATAAATTATTTGGCGCATGCGCAATCGACTGTATACTATCAAGATTTCTTCCCTGTATAGGTTTATATAATTATATAGAACTATATAAAATTTTATATAATAGCGTATCGCATGGCTTCATGTTACTATATAAAATTATATATATTCATATATAAATATGTATAATTATATATAAGTTTATATGATTATATAAAACTATATAAAATTTCATATGTAGGCGTATCGCATGGCTTTATATTACTGAATAAAACGATACATTGTTATACATTAAAATATATAATGATTATTGTCATATAATCATATAGTTTTTTGTCATTACATATAAATACTTACAGTATATGAACGTGAATGGTGACAGATAATCGATGATTGTCAAGTCATCTTTCACTTAAGTGTATATTCTTCCTCTAATTTTGACGCAAAAATGTGCACTTTGTAAATAAATGCATTCAATAACTATTACAATTCGGAAATATTAAGTAAACTTGATCGATTTTAAAACTTAACTTTTATATATTTATACGAAATTTGTAAAAAAATGAAAAGTCACGCGTTGATCATTGAAGGTATACTTTATATTTATTATCATAGAAAAAGTAAATATATAATTTAAAAATTCAATCATAGAAAAACGCTTCTCCATGATTGTTTTTATTACTTGATTAATTTTCAGGTTCTAATGAAGGAAATCGAAGTTACCAAATATTGAATAATTTCGACATCGTTTCAATTGATAATTGTTACAGAAAATTTTTCTCTGAAAAAATGCACTGCCAGGAGATCAAAAAAATTACTGGTGCATTTTTGTCATGTTTTTTTTTTATTAACATAATTGATTATCAGCATTCATGTAAATCAACTCTGAATTTATCAAATTACTCAAATGCTTATTTAATAGATTCAATTTCGCTAACTCAATTTATATTCCACGCAGAATATCATTTAATGATAACTGCGTGTTTGTTGCATTTAATTACCATAAAATTGATAATTAATACGTCAGATGTGAAATTTTGTTCAATAAGAATTGGAATATATGACATTTGTATATTTGCTATTCGCTTAAGCTCATCTTTCAATAACAGATTTTGGGTCAGTCGGTAGCGGGTAGAGTTGGCGAGTGCACGGTTCACGCATCAATACCCGGCCGGGACCAGTTTTTTTTTTTTTTTTTTCTCTGAGCCGATACCAGTATATATAATTATATAAAACTATATATAATTATATAAAACTATATAAAATTATATATGGCCAAAACTCATATATAATTTTATATAGTCATTCATATATAATTTTATATAATTATATAAAAAAAAATTTTCCCGGGATCTTATTACTTATAATAATTATTCGCTTGCAAGTCCGGACGCATCGCAGTGACACGTATGTATATAAGTCGCCTCTTCCTTATATACCAACGTTGATCTAGTTTAAGTGCTAGTGAGACATATTTTTCCATCGGTCGCCACCTATCGGCGAAGTGAAACCCGTAAAATTCAAATCTCTCAGAAAAGCACTAATATCAGTTGTTTCAACTGAGTATCTGCCAACCAAATGAGTTGGCATATTCAACAATTTTTTCCCCAGTGTACCGAGTGGATATTTGTTTTTTGTTAACCTATGACAAAACCTCTAAAGATTGTTCTAAATGATTGGGGTGTTTGATGCAATACCGTGAAGTAATCATAGGAAGCATATATTAATTCCTCGGAAACGATATTATAGGTACACCCGAACATTCAGATATTCTAACGCTCTGCCCACTTCAATCAATAATTATTTGGATTGAACAATTTATTGTTTACAATAAATTTATCCTCATTCGACACAATACATTATTTGTTCAAATTGTTCATTATTAAAAAAAATTGCAACATATTCCAAGCCCACGTCTTTCTATGATTTAACTAAATATTTGAATAATTTAATTACTGAGATTGGTTGAAAAACTTAGTCCCACGGAACAACGATTGCAGTCGTCTTAAAAAAGTACGGATATTTCTATCAACTGAACAGCTCTTGTATCAATTGAATTCGCAGTTATCTCAACTAATTGTGAAAAATTGCATTTTACCACTCATCTTTCTTGTTGCAAATAAATTTTCAGTTGAATCGACTGAAACTCATTCAATACAACTGAATATCTATCAACCAAATGGGTTAGGTATATTCAACCCCTCTTTTTTCTCAGAGTAGGAATGTACAAAGCCCGAGTATTGGGAACTGACATGAAGGCGTGGCTTAATTAATATGGCTGACTTTAGGTTGCAAATTTAAAAGGAATACATGTGTTTTTAATGAGTGACTGTTAATTCAATAATTTAATGCTTTCTTTAAGTGAAATTTTCAACTGGGCAGGTTCAAATGTTGCTCAAAAAAATTTCGTCGATGCGGCAAAAATCTTGGGAGCCGGGCATTTGATTAAGTGTGGCAGAAATGTAGAAAATTTAAATACGGACGTAGTCAGGTTTACGGCGTTTTGTTTACAGAGCTCTCACCTTAGAGAACGACCCCATGAAATTAATGGAAGAATAACAAATAATGGCAAAATTTTGACAGTTCACACGTTAACACGTTGTGGCAAGTTTAATATATTATTGCAGATACGTACATTTCTAACCTCGAATCATAAGCTTTAATCACTTTCATTAAAATGCAATGAGCAAACTCTTATCCTCGGATTCACATATTCCTTCAATTTAAGAACACGTTTCCATGCTTTCAATCTGTCTAATTTTTCAGTTTTCCAAATATATTTTTGATTTGCACAAAACTATTACCAGACTTTGGAAAAGTATGAAAAATAATATCCCAGTTTTTATTTGATTCACTATTATAGCCTCTAACAGCACAGATAAATCTAGCTGTAGATTCAATACGAGCAGCCAAATTGATGATTTCCATTGTAATTTGATGATAATTATTTGTCCATATTCAATCTTATGCAAATGAATCTCACGTGTTGACAGTATGGAATACAACCTCATTATAGTTAGAATTTTAACCACCAGACGTCGTGACCAAACTGGTCAGTTCCCAACCAACACGAAATGGAATAAATGTGCAAAATTGGTGGAGGCTGGATTTGAAAACCACCTACATTGATTGTATAATATACGTTTATCAAGTACGTTTATTTATACCACTGAATGTCCGCCTTCAAAACGAGAAATTCAACGTTTATATTCGGTTTATTAAACGACTTGTATACGTATGGAATTGACGTTTTCGATCAACTTGATTAGAACCTACTTGCAGAGCGTTTTATCCACATTTATTTTATATGTTGTAACAGCGATTCCCGCGGGCTCGGGTGTTAAGGCCATGCCACGGTGGAACGCGAACGCAAACGCGAACGGCAACGCAGGAGCAGTGCAGCGGCGCACCTGATTGGTGGTTGAAACGACTTGTCCAACTTTAGACCAATGAAATTTTGTTGTCCAATAAAGTTTCACATGATCTTGGACAAATATCTAGGGATACAAGCGCACGCCATTTTAGAACCAGTTCTAATTTCGCGTTTGCGTAGGAAACACAGAAAAAAGTGAAGCTGCGCGGTCTCATTTTTGAAAACTTAAAATGTGTGAGGAGATAAATAATCTTATTATAACTTTAGTTCAGGGCTTCCCTCATTTGTATGACAAAAAAGACTCTTCGTACAAAGACGCGCAGAAAAAAGAAAATTCATGGATATCCATAGCTGAAATAGTAGGAATGTCAGGTATGTAAAATGACCATTATGTTGGCTCAAGATCTGTTTGACATACATATTTATATTAGATCTTGCGTTATAGCGACCATAATAACGATTAACAATCTCATATTTTTTGTTTGAAGTGCCTGATTGTATGACACGTTGGAAATCCCTGCGAGACAGATACTGTCGTGAGAAGAAAAAACTAGATGCACCAAGTGGAAGTGGAGCAATTATCCTATCGGAAAATTCACAGGAACTCATAAAGAGTATGAATTTCTTGGAAACTGTTGTGCACCATAGAAAGTACGTTTAGTAATTTCAAATCTGAAATATATACCGCTAAATGTAATATACCTATAATATTATTCTTTATACATATTTCAGAACTGCAGGTAATTACAGTAAATCTATTGGGTCTGCTATGACAAACATGGAAGATGATGAATCGTTGTTTCAACCAAATGTTTTCATTGATTCACCCCAGCCATGGACATCTGGTATAAAGCCGCATTGCTCGTCACAGGGCATGGTTGTACCGATTATTAATCAAAGGACATCACAAAATCAGTCTTCGCGAACAAGTTCAAGACCAGCTTCAATAGCAATAGCTCAACGATCCACTCGTGTTGCTCCACCTATGGTTTCTCCCGCGGCTGATCTGTCTCCATCACCTACGGATTCAGTGGATACAATTGGATCACCTCTCTACCGATTCCGTACCATTTCGAGCACTGAAAGCGAAGACTCTGCTAGCACACCAAGTTCTTCCGATCCGTCTTTTGAAGGAGAACTTCATCTTAATGTTACTTTGAATCAGGATCCATGCGTCAGAGCTAAAAGCATTGATTCAAAAACTCACAGACTGAAACGTGTGCGTACGGAAGATGTTAATGTAGCGTTGATGAGCGCACTATCATCATTACAGTCAATGAAGAAAACGAAGCAATTAGCACCTCCGCAAGCAGACAAATTATTTGCTGAGTCTCTTGTGGCAGAGCTGCAGCGATTCACACCGCGTAAGAGAGCACTGATAAAGGGAGAAATAATGCAACTGATTTCAACACACGATGAAACAGAGTTATAAAAGTATAATCTGATCTTGTTTATTCACGTACTTATCCAAGCTGGATCGATTTCAAATGCAATGATATAGCCTTTATTTAAAAATATATTATTAGTAGGTTCATCCTGATTAGTCATAGTTTATCTTGGTAAGTTTGTTTATTTATACAAGTTACAAAAGTATAATATACATTTGGTTATGTCAATAACTTAGATAGCTATATATTAAGTCATCCTTATTTTTGTACTTTACTTTTAACTTGTACTTAGCTTTTATATCAAAATATATTATTACTTAGTTTATATTGGAAAATTTGTTTATCTATATAAGTTATAGAAATATATTATACATTAGCTTATGTCAATAACTTACATAAATATATTTTAAGTCATCCTTAACTTTGTACTTATTGACGCAGATCACTTCTTCGATTTTATTGCAATAAATTAAAGCAATCCTACTCTACCTCGATTGACATGATCATTCTGCCATGGTATGGCTCCTACATTACTGCAGTATTCTGCCAGAGTGTCTCGTAATTTGAGATAATAACGCGCGGTTCGATTACCTCCACGTACAACAGGACGATCTCTAAATGCTTCTCGCTCTATTCGCCAAATACCAGGCTCCACTTCTCCGGTTGCCACATTTTCGGTATCCACAAATGTTTCTGGATAGTACTATCTTTCGCCTGCAGGTAATCTTTCGTCATGTGTCATCAGGTAGTTATGTAAGCAGACGCATGCCAAAACGACCTTGTCAACATTCTCAGGATGTGAAAGAAACGATTTACGGAATACTCTCCACCTTGATGCAAATATTCCGAAGGTGTTTTCGATGACACGACGTGCTCGAGATAGATGATAATTGAAGATCAATTTGTGCTGGGCTAATTGTCTTCCAGGATACGGTCGCATTATTGATTTATTGAGCGGAAACGCTTCATCCCCAACGAAGAAATGTGGAAAAACAATATTGCTATTGGGAAGATGATTCTCTGGTGGTATGTTAAGTTCATCGCACAGTAATGCTTGTGACGTACGAGTAACCGAGCGGTGGTACTTTTCCTAAATTTTCACGCCACATACATGATATTTAAATTACCAATGATCAAATTAATTATTGCTATTACTATGAGTTCTAAGTATCTTGTCTACCCCGACTGGGGCTACAAACCGTCAGGTTTTACCTGCAAGTAATCTGGAGTCTAGGAAAGGCGTATGATGGTATTAAATGTGATTCAGAATTCTGGTAGAAGGTAACGTATATTCTGTTACGATATATTTAACATATATATATATATATTACCCAAAATTATATAATACCAAAGAAATGTATGAGATATAATACTATATAAAATAGCACAATCCACCATAAACCGAATATGGGGGCCCCACAATCCCACGTCTCTAGTATCAGGGTCCAGTTCCTCACAACCCGGAGGGGTTTACTGAGAAACGGAGATTTTGGGGTTTCAAGGATTTCTTCATACGGAAGCTACGATCATGAGATAATACGGATCAATATAAGGTGCCGAAACACGCTTGCTTATAAAGGTCTACGCCGGTTGATGATGGATTTGTTTTATCTATTTATAATTGTAAAATCGGAAACTAAGACAAAAATAACTATGAACCAAAACAGGATAACCAACCTAACGAATACTGAATGGTATAATCCCTAGAGGCCTGATGTAGATAAGTAAGGTAGTATACCTGTTGTTTAATGAAATAGGAAAACGGAGAATGGTACTTTACGTTCTTTGAAGAGTGCGTTCGGGTTACCCAATTATAATCCTGAAGGTGGTTAGAGAAGGTTACACCCTCCGTGTTCCTGCTTCCGACGTAGGTATCACTATAACTGTCTTTTGAATAGTTGATGTATAACGGAAATTTTTACACTAATGAGTTTTTATTTAAACGAGGAGCAAGAGCTCAATTCGAATTATTATTATTATTATAGTTTATTGAATTGACACTTTAATTTTCACGAATATTATAAGTCCTCTTGGGCACAAACTTTAAGACACGTCACCCTTGGCTCGATTCTAATACTCGGACACACGTCTCTCCTTAATAAGGGTCGTCGAACGAATGTATCTATTCAAACTCTTGCTCCTCCAGCTCCCTGATCTTACTTCGCCGCCATGGCCCTGAGGCCAGGGGACGTAGCCAACCAGGTTGCTCCTTTTCTAATTCTAATCGCTAATTGGTGGGGCAACAAGTGCGCGTACTTGTTGCACTCCGCGACTGTTCTACGGCTTGGCTATAGTATACGCAACCTGACGTCGACGGCATAGGCCCTTACTTCAGGCAACTCTGGGGTCGGCTCTATAGAACCTCAATCAAACAGAGCTTACAATTTTGCGTCACCTGAACGGTGTCACTTCGCACAGCGATACGTACGTGACTTAGCTCTGGACTCTTAGGTGGTACTTGAAACTAGCGTGAGAAAAACTCCGTCCCCAGAGTTCCCATGAGCAACATGATCTCCGTCCTGGTTCATAATTTACAGAAAGAACAGAAGAGTTAGCTAAGAAGAAGAAGAAAAAGAGAAAGAAAGGAAATGCGCATAATCCCTAATTTATATATGGCAACTTAAATAATAATTGGTTACGGACAATCGGGCCGTAACATCCCTCCCTCCTTATGATCGTTGCCGTCCCGGCAATGTTTGAGGCTCGTGTTAGTATTTACTCTATTGGATTATTTTATTTTATCCTTAATCGATTATATCCTATACGAATTTTGCTACCGTGCAAACATGTTACGACTTAGGTTTTCCTCATAATGCGTGTGCATTGTCGTTTCCATGGCTTGCGGTGGTATCCCTACTTGACTAATTTAATTATATGTAGTAAAATAACAATATATATTGTGACGTGCGGAGCCGACGGTGGGGGTTTTACTTCGTCGGGTTATACGATCTACAAAGATTCGGCACCTTCCTTGGGTCTACTAAAGGTTGGGCGCCAGGTACCTAAGGGTACCGCGGTATACAAAAAAAAGAAACTAACGGAACGGAACGATAAGGTAATATAATAATAAAGGAAATAAAGTAATAATAATAATAATGGAAATAAAATAAAATAATAGTAATTGAAATAATCGAATTAAATAAAATATATTATAATAAAAGAAAATAAACTAAAAGGATTAAATAAAATATCTTATGATAACAGAAAATAAACTAAAAGTATTAACTAACACTAACGATACAACACGGTTGGCTCAGCGTGAGGGGAACATGGGGGCGAAATAATTTAGGGTAGACTTATATATTTTTATGGTTTATGGATTTAGATCGCAAAGAAACCTTTTATTTGGGACGGTAATTAACAACAAATTATTAGAATAATTAAACAAAAGATAAAAACAAATTAAACAATCAAAGCCGATCACTTGGATCGGGACTAACACACGTTAAACAATTCAAACAAAAAAATAATTTGGAACAGCTGACTGACTAGGTCACAAACGAAAAGTAGGACAGATAACAATATAGAATATAAGGTAGTATAGAAGAAGATAAGGTAGGACAATTTACATAAAAGGAAGAAAACAAATATGGTATGGTAGGAATCAATTTCACTAAAATATTAGTTCCTAAATTATAGGTCGGTAACCTAGGGGAATTGGGAATCTATAAAATCAATAATTTGGGGACTTCTTAGAACTAATGGGACCAGTCGGTATTACAGGATTTTCTATAGTACATGCGAGGCGTCTCTCTATAGGAAGTGCAAGGCGTCGGGACTAGATTCAAACAAGTTCGTGCCAAGATGGCCAAGGCAACTTTACACGAGGCACGCCATGCAACTACGCCGCAACAAATTAACACAAAGGGAACGCGAGAATCTAATACAAATTATAACTCGAAGTAATGATACTTATACCAGCTCAAGGTTTATTAAGGGTTTACTGACTACTTTCAACGACAAGGGGTTACGGGAAGGGGATTATTTTACATTAGCTAATCTACAGCCTGTAGACCGATTTTTCCAGAGATCCGTGGCTCGACCAGCCGTCGAGATTTTTGTCGTATTTGACTACGAACTTATTTTTCCACGCGGGGATATATTTTCTGAGAGTTTAACAAGTAATAAGGATCGGTAATTCAAATTAACAAGTGATAATACTTTCAAGGAAAGAGACACGGAAATATTTAACACACGATTTAAGACAAATAGTTGACGGTACGATAACTAATAATTATACGAGAAATCAGGAAGACACGATAAACGAGGTTTAGACGATAAATAATAAAAAATTACGATGAAGAATGACGATACGATAAATAATAAAAACACGACAAATAATAACGACACGAGAAACAGGGACGATACGACAATTATTGACGCTATGACTATTATAGACGGTATTTTCTCGAAAAATCAATCGATAAGGCACAACATATATCAGGGGGGATACAATAATCAATAATATAATCAATAATCAATTGTTAGACAAAACTAAAGCACGACAATTCGATGATATGTTAATGGCGTCACCCTCCTCGAGGCCTGACCCAACTACGCACGAAGAAACGAATTTCTTTTTAATCAATCTATAATCAATCGAAGAGTCGTCTAGGATTGGAATCTTACCTTAAATAAGATGTAACACTCACTAACTGAGTTGACTCGATTAATATTTATCGCTCTAGGTTTTATTGTATAGAAACAGTAAGTTTTTTTATATTTTTCAATGGCACAAAAGACTTTACGATACGAGATCCAAGCAAGAAGTGAAGCGTCTAGATCTGTCTCTATCTAAATGCTATTTTGGGGGGGTGAGGGGGGTATTGCGCATAAAATTAATGGGCGTGTTGACTTCTGCAGCCGGGTTGTGTCGCGGGCCTGACAGGGCCTTTTGGCACTTCAAGCTTTCGCCAGGGGGTTGTTAGATGTCTCGTCGTGTTCTATTTGTTTCGATATCCTGGAAGGCGGAATTCTGCATATTGGACCGGTGGACCAAGCCGGTGCGGGACAGGTAGAGGAAGGATAGGGGCTACTCCATGTGACAGATTCTTATTGCAGCGCTCTTCCAGGCATATCTCGGGATACGATGACTCGTTTGTCCCCCGGTTAATCACTCGAAGGCCGGGTGGCCTGCCAGGCCGGATGAGATTGAGGGATGATCTCCCTCGGTGATTTCGGCAGGAACGGTACGGGAATATAAGATATAGGGAACGGAAAAAAGTATTAGTACATGAACTTATAATTACTACAATGGACCTTGGGCACTTGAGCTGGGACTTCTCGCTTTGAATTCGGTTTATTAACTAAGGTGGTCACTTCGGTCTGGGGAAGAGGAGATGGTTCATTTACGAGGCTGACAAATCTGCCTCGTTACAACACTCCCCCCCAGACGAAGCGTGCGGTCTCCTAGAGAGACCTGCAAAGCTTCCAAAACCATCAACTCTCTTCGAATGATTTCTTATTTATGAAAGTGAACGTTAACTCTAAATTCTCGATACCACCGAATTTTCATGCGTCAGCTCAAGTGCGATTAGGTACTTCCAAATTACACAACAGATAAAATAACTCACCAACAGGGGTTAAATCTTAAGGGAGGGGGATTACACTCTAAGTTTGTTCGCGTTACGAGACTGGTATAATTAAAAAAAAACAATCTTTTATTAGAGTAGATAATTTTTTGGCAAAGTAAGATAGGGGACCAATTATTGGTCGAGAAAATAAAGTAATAACATAGGAGAATGGTAACGAAGAAATATTAGAAAAAGTACGAGAACAATCAGGCAGAACTACGATAGGACTATAATAACAATAATAAAGAGATAAAAACGACGAAAATTATTATATGCGGTAAGGCAGGGAAGGGTCTTCTTTGTCGAACGATTCCATTTCCATTTAGACGTCGTTTGTTACTTTTGTTTTCTGGAGCCAACACCTGGGAACAATCATTTTCAGGAAAAGGATATTAACACAAGGAAGTTAACCCAACAAAAAGATTATTCACAGTGGAATGATTTTCAAGACACACACAAAAAATATATGTAAGGATACCTGAGGTAGTTGGAGATTTTTGGAAGTGTTCATGTTGGTTTTCCAGTTGATCCCAGGGTGGGAGAAAGAAAACAATGGAAAGGTATTAGTGGGTAAGGAAGGGGGGATAACATAAACAAAGACGGACAAAACAAAGACGAAACGAGGGGGTACACAAGAAAACGGTAGGGAACGGAACGGTAAAGAGGGGAACGGTAGGGAAAAGAGGAAGGGGACGGTATTTAAGGGCGCCGATTCAAGAGGGCGCTCATCTCGTCCAGCAGCCGGCGGACCTCGAGGGATACGTGCGGTAGCAACGCGGCGGGAATTGGGGCGGAAACGGGAATGACAGGGGGAACGGAAACGGGATTGGGAGTGGGAATGATAGGAGAAGTGGGAGCGGGATGGCCCGATCGCCCGCCGCTCAGCCACGCCGGGCTACAGGTGTGGCAGGTGCGTAAGGTAACCTTGCTCCTACCACACCCATAACAAAACTCACCTCGGCGCGGCTGTCGACAGGCGGTGTATCGGTGACCCTCCGCCCGGCAGTTCCAACACTGTTCGGGCAATGGGTTCACCGACTCTGGGCCTGGGAGATCGAGAAGGGATGGGATGTTAGGAGCGGAAGGTAGAGAGGGAGCAGGGATCCCCGTTTCGCTCCTAGCCCCCACTATTTTCCACAAGGGAGCAGGGGCCTTAACCGGAGTCGAAACGGAGGTAGGGATATTTGTGGAAGCGGGAACGGGAGAGGTAGTTGGGGGGGGGGTGGGAGAAACGGTAGGAATTGTCAGAGAGGAGGTAGGACGTGGGCGGTAGGGCAAGGGTGGCTGTTGAGGAAGATGGTAGTTGGGTTCTTTGAGGACGGGATTCGGAAGGAGGAAGGGGAGATTTTAAGGGGTGATACCACACCCGCACCCTTTCGTGGGCCCAACCTGGGTATGGGGCCAGGTTAATCGGGCCCGCAGGAGCAGGGGCGATAGGGGGAGGTACGGGGGAGGCGAAGCGGGGTAGGTTCGGCCGCGGCTGCTGGACGGTAACGGCGAATGGCCTTCTTAGGGGTTGAGGGGTCGGCAAAGGTGGTTGGGAAAGCGGGATCGGTACGGGATTTTCGGGAAGGGGAAAGGGGAAGGGATCGGTATAGTGAGGAACGGGAGAGGGGTGTCGAGAAGAGGTGGCGGAGGGCTCCCCAAACTCAATTTCCGACTCCAGAGTGGTATCCTCCGACAGGGGGATCGGGGAGAGGACGTTGGGGACGGGCGGTGAAGCAGGGTGTTGGGTGAACATCCCATCAGAGAAATAGATGCAGGGCATCGGGAAACGGGCGGGAAGGATCGGGGAAGAAGGAGGGGGTTGGACTGAGGTGGAAGGACGGCAGGGGTCGGAAAGGGAAGGGTCGAGATGGGGGGTAGGAACAGTCTCCCGGAATTGGGAGTTCAACTCAAGTGGGTCTTGAGGGGGCGACCACCTGCCCAACAGGGGTAAGGAGACCCGATCGTTGCGGTTTTCGGGGTTTTCGTCGGGGTAGAGGAGGGGCTCCGGGATTACTGGCCGCTCCGGGTCGTAATGGTCCGACCATTCGCCCCGACTTTTCCGACTACTCGGAATCCCGCTTCGGTACTGGGGTACCCTTTTTTTCCACATTATAGCTGGAAGGAATTGGGGGGACGTTATTGACATCTAACTTCCTACAGTAGGGCGCGTCTAGGGCTCGAGGGAGCACTGCTACAGTACGAAAGGTACGGTATGACAACAAACAACCAAAGCTACGATAGGATAACAAACCAATAATCTCTGATAACTATAATATTCAATACCTGAAGGGAGGGTTGAAGTAGAAGGCGGTGATGGGTTTACTGAATTCTATTTCTCAGTCGTAGGTGGTATGCTCGGGGTGGAGAGGGGTTACGGCGAGTAGGGGGACGAGATCGTCCGGGCCTTTTCCCGGGGGCCTTGCTCGGGGGATTAGAGGGAATGGGACCCGGTTCCTGAACGATACTAACTCTTCTTATATTTCGTTGAATCGGAATTATCGGTACTTCAGGAGCATTTCTTTCCGGAGGGGCTTCGTCTACGATACGGGGGACTTCGTCTATGATACGGGGGACTTCGTCTACGATACGGGGGACTATATCTACGATACGGGGGACTACGTCTACGATACGGGGGACTACGATTGGAGGGGCTTCGACAAGTGGGGGGACTACTGGCAAATTTGGGAGGGCATCAGGGATTTCTACGGTAGGGAAGGTACGATAGGGTTTGAGGTCTTTAATGTGGGATTTCCCAATCGGGTTACCCTGACAATCTTCCAACTCATACACTACCGCCGACAACACTTTTGATATCACACAGGGACCTTTGAATTTCGGAGCTAATTTCGAAGCGATAAAATCGACGGCAGATGACAGTATGTGTTGTCTTCGCCAGACTAGGTCACCTAGGGCGAATTTTAAGTCCCTTCTACCCCGGTTATAATACTTAGCCTGTCGCTCCGACGCGCTTTCTAAGTTTTTGGCTACGAGATCACGCAAGGCCGATAGTCGTCTAACCCTATTTTCCCAGACTTCTGGCGGTATGGGTTGGATCTGGGGAGGGCCTTCCTCTCTTCTCTTCAAGGAAGCACCGGGTCTAAGTTCTCTTCCGAAATTTAAAAAGGCGGGGGTGACTTTAGTGGAACTGTGATTGGCGGTATTGATGGCAAAACGGAATTCTGAAAGGTGCGCATCCCAAGAGCGGTGGTCGTTTTCTATAAAAGCTACTATCATAGTTTTCAAGACTCTATTGACACGCTCTACGGGATTAGCTTGGGCGTGATAAGGGGGGACGGTAGTGTGGTAGATACCCATTTCCTGACAGGCTTGCTTCATGGCTTTATTTACAAATTCTGTACCATTGTCTGTGAGCAAGACCTCTGGAGTTCCCCAACGAAAAAATACTAGTTCTTCTAGTGCTTTAATGATAGACTGGGAATTTGCTTTACGTAGCGCAACGACTTCAACCCATTTAGTAAACAAATCCTGAATTACCAATACGTAGGTGAAGCCTTGTCGACTAGGGGGGAATGGGCCCATAATATCTGCAGCTATCATTACCCAGGGTTGTTCTAGGACTCGATTACCCATTAACCCTCTGGGGCTGGTCTGCTCAACTTTACATTGCTGACAGGTCTCACAATTTCTCACGAAGGTAGCTACTTCACGATATATTCCCGGCCAGTAGTACAGCAATGCTACTCTAGCGTACGTCTTTTCTATTCCCAAGTGGCCAGCGGTAGGGAGGGAGTGATTTTCCGTAATGGCGGCATGTCGGGATTCTTGGGGGAGGACTAATTTCCAGGCATCCAAGTCTGGGAGGAGTGGGTCAGCTAAATCGTCAACTTTATGGCAGTAGAGTCGCCCCTCTTCCACTTTCCAATCCGGATATTGAGCTTGACGCGTATTTACGTTTTCTACGCGTTTTTTATACCAAGCATCCGTAGTTTCAGAGATCGCGGCTACGTCGTCTTCGGTAGGGTCTTCGAACATACGAGAGAGGGCATCCGGTACGTGATGGAGGGCTCCCTTACGATGTACAATATTAAAATCATACTCTAAGAGTTCTAGGGCCCAACGGGCTAATCGGCCCGTGGGATTTTTCAAGTGATACAGCCAACGGAGACTACTATGGTCGGTAATAACGGTAAACTTATATCCTTCTAAATAGGGGCGGAATTTTCTGATTGACCAGATCACGGCCAAACACTCTTTCTCGGTAACGGTATATTGTCTTTCCGGATGGGTCAAACTCCGACTAGCGTAGGCTACTACATACTCCTGATCGTCAACGGTTTGAGTCAGAACTGCTCCGACTCCGGTATCACTCGCGTCAGTTTGTAGGAAGAAGGGGGCCGAAAAGTTGGGACAATTCAAGGTAGGGGCGGTAATTAGCGCGGTTTTCAGGTCTTGGAAGGCCTGTTCTTGTTCCGTTTCCCAACCCCATCTACGATTCTTTTTCAGTAAGCCGGTCAGGGGTTGTGAGCGAGTCGCAAAGTCATTTATAAATCTCCTATACCAAGATGCCATTCCCAAGAATCTTCGAACTCCTTTGATATTTCTTGGGGCGGGATATTTGATTATCGCGGAAACTTTTTCAGGGTCAGCACGCAAGCCCTGATCGTCCACTAAGAATCCTAGATACTTGACACTAGATCTACAAAAGAAACTTTTCTCCCGATTTATCGTTAGGTGGGCTTGGGCTATTTTATTCAACACGATCCTCATCCATTTGAGGTGTTCGTCAAAATCGGAATTTACGATGATTATATCATCCAAGTAAACGAAAACATAGGGTTCCATCTCGGGCCCTATTAGCTTATCCATCAATCTTTGGAAAGTGGCTGGAGCCCCGGAAAGCCCGTACGGCATTCTTTTAAACTGGAACAGCCCACGACCTGGGACTGTGAAGGCAGATACTTCCCGACTCGCGGGATCTAAGGGAACTTGATGGTAAGCCTGGCTTAAATCAATGGTTGAGATATATTTGGCCTCACTAAGCTTGTCTAAGATAGCGCTCATGTACGGTAAAGGATACGCGTCTTTTTTCGCAACTTCATTAATCTTGCGGAAGTCTAAGCAGAATCTATATTTCCCGTTTGGCTTTTTAATCATTACCACGGGAGTGGACCACTCACTATTAGAGGGCTCTATTATGTCTGCTTCCAACATTGCGTTTACCTCCTCATACATGGCTTCCCTTACTATCGGTGAAACCTGATAATACCTTTGTTTTATCGGGGGATGATCTTGGATATCGATTTTATGAACGGTTAAATCGGTAAGACCGGGATAACCTAACGACGGAGGGATCAATTCATCCAAGATCTGGGTTACTCTATCCATTTGGACCTGAGTTAATTCAACGATACCGGACTTCGACGGGTTGGGACGAATCGGTACGGTAAGGGGGTCTGACTGTCTACGAGATGTTACGGGAGGTTTGGTATTGGTCGATCGTTCGACGGAGCTGATGATACCCTTGGGAAAGTCCTTCCCTATAAGTCTGGAGGGCTTGGACTGACGTAGCGAGTCCGTTGATACCAGAGTCCTGTTCGGTGACTCGTTGTCTAAGTTCGCTGACGCCAGAGTTATATTTTGTGAGTCGTTGTCTGAGTTCGCGGACGTCGGAGGACATACTTCTAAGATCTTCGCGTAAGTCTTCGATACGGGTAAGTCCTCCGGCAGACGAAAATCCTGTTGTACTACAGGCGAGAAGAGAGGTGTACTAATTTTGGGAATCGGTACGGGAGGGTTTCGAAACGGTACGGTAGGATCTCGAGACGGTACGATAGCGGTTCGAGGCGGTACGTTAGCGGGTCGAGACGGCACGATAGCGGGTCGAGACGGTACGTTATCGGGTCGAGACGGTACGATAGCAGGTCGAGACGGTACGATAGCAGGTCGAGACGGTACGATAGCAGGTCGAGACGGTACGTTAGCGGGTCGAGACGGTACGATAGCGGGTCGAGACGGTACGTTATCGGGTCGAGACGGTACGTTAGCGGGTCGAGACGGTACGATAGCGGGTCGAGACGGTACGTTATCGGGTCGAGACGGTACGTGGGTAGTTCGAGACGGTACGATAGTGAGTCGAGACGGTACGATATGGTTACGAGACGGTACGATACTGTTACGAGACGGTACGATATTGTTACGAGACGGTACGATATTGTTACGAGACGGTACGATATTGTTACGAGACGGTACGATATTGTTACGAGACGGTACGATATTGTTACGAGACGGTACGATATTGTTACGAGACGGTACGATATTGTTACGAGACGGTACGATATCGTTACGAGACGGTACGATACTGTTACGAGACGGTACGATATTGTCGCGAGACGGTACGATATTGTTTTGAGACGATAGGATCTGATCTTCGTTTGAAGAACCAGACCTTTCCTGCCTTACTTCGGCAGTTTCCAGAGACGCGGTACTAAACGGTTCCCCACATCGAGTGAGAAAAGGCGTTTCTACTGAATTTGGACTACTCCAACAATGAGTCTGGAAATTCGCGGTTACGTTAAAGGCATTGGCAAAATCCATTCCGAGGATTCCCTCATATTCGAAAGAAGGGGCGAAACGCATTACGAGATCTCTACGATAGCCTTCGAAATAAACTGGGAGAGCGATTTCTCCTTGGGTCTTTTCGATGCTTCCATTCGGATAAATTATGTCCGAACGATGGTTTCGAGAGGCGATTTCCCGGGCTTCTTTGAAACTAGGCAGGGCTAACCGGCCGATATAAGATACACACGCACCTGGATCGAACAGGGCGCGGACTGGCTGATCGTCAACTAATACATCTAGATAATACCGATTATCTTGGGAAAGAGCGGCAATCATGGGACTATAGTTGATGAGCGGATTTGATACGGGGGGTTTAGTTGTAGAGAGGGAACAAGAGGAGACCCCTGTCCTTAGTTCCCGGTGGGGTTTTCCGTATGGGATTCGATACAGCGCGGACAAGTGTTAACGGTAACTCCTGCTGTCCCGCATCTAAAACAATGACGAGAAGCTGGTTGGGGGCACTCGCGACGCATGTGTCCCGTTTGGCGACAATTCCAGCAGTGAATTTCGTTTGTTTCTGGACGAGGTGTATTTTGGGACATCAGGGCCGGTATAAATCGGGTAGCGGGTCTGGCACTGTTTGTCCAAACGGTTGGGGGGTTGACTTGGTTCCCGGGGACTTGATAAGTGGGAGGGGGACGAACGGGGGTGACAGGAGGACGAACGGGGGTTGTAGGGGGTCTAACGGGAGCTGCGGGGGGACGAACGGGCGCGGTAGGGAGAGCAGTTATCGGGGTTTGTTCGGCGGCGGCCGTTGACGGGGAGTTTTGGGGTGCTGCCCCATTTCTAGCGGGTCTTCGGGTATTCGGGGTGGCTCTCGGAGTCTCTGGAGAGACTACGATGTTTTCAGGAGTTCCCAACGCGGCTAAACGCGGCTGGGGTACGGTATGTCTGCTTTCGTAAGCATGTTCGGGTAGGATTGAGTCTGCTGCGGAAGGGGGAGGGACATACATCCTGCCTAGAGATCGGGAGGACTCTACTTGTTCTCCCGCACGCTCTAGATCGTCGAGGGTGTAGAAGTGTTCCCGGGCTAGTAACAAACGGTATTCCGGGTGTAAGTTGGCGTATGCCAGCTCTAACTGATCTTGTTCCGGTAGGGGAGGCGTTATATAGTTCAATATCATCTGCAGGCTCAATAGATAATCGGCAATGGGCTCATCGACACCCTGGGTTCGCCTACGCGCTTCTTCTTTGAGACGATACTGGAAATTAATCCCTCCAAAACGTACACGGAACGCCGCAACGAAAGGGTGCCAGCCGGTCCAGGCGGCACTATGCAACCTGAACCAATGCAAAGCTTTTCCGGACAATATAAAGGGTAAAGCCTCGAATAGGTCGGAGTCATTTAAGCGACTACTCTTTCTACATTCGTCGACTCTTTTTAGAAACTCTTCGACGCTAGTTCCACGCGTCCCTGAGAATTCAATGTTCCAACGACGAACAATATTATGTAAATCGCGGGGGGCATCAAATCGGGATCGGTCGGCGCTTCTGTCACCTCGATCTTGGCGAGTCGCTGGGAATAAACTAAGTGACGGAACGGGGGTTTCTGGGACCAGGGTATTACGCAGTAAGTTGGGAGTACGAGGGGAAGGTTGTGGCGATACAGCAAGGAAGGGGGTCTGATGTAAGGGTCGGTGCGGCGACATGGGGGTGAGAGGAATCGGAACGGGGGAACGATATTGCGGCACGGTAGGGTAATCGGCTACAGTTTGCGGAATCAAACGGGGGAAAGAAGAGACCGTAGTAACGTATGGACTCACTGGAGGGGTATTGTAAGTTCGGGTGGTCGGTACGATATAAGTCTGGTACTGATTAAGGGAATCACGTCGCGGGGTATGGTTCTGCGAAAAGAACTCCGAAGCTTCATCACGCTCTGAATTTATTTGGCGGGTTATCGGGCTTTCTGTGAAACTAACTCGCGGCGGATCTACTAGGCCAGGATACCTTACGGTAGACTGTCCGTTCGGTACTGGTCGGTATTGGGACAGTTCCGGTAGAGGGGTGGCTGCACTTTCCTGCTGAACGACAGTTATTTCTAGAGGAGCTAGGGTTTCTTGGGTGACGTTGGTCGCTACTAAAGTTGGACACTCGTCCACTTCTGGATCCCAAGTCATGTTATACCCACGGATACGTTGATGATATCTAACTAAACGCCACCGGCGATCTCTATCCAGACCGGTCGTTGTTAGGGACGCCTGCTGTAGCAGTAGGTTAAGATTCAAGTCGGAAAGTGCGCCGATATCCGTGACTAGGTCGAATGTAGACTCTAGCAATTGGGGAAGTTCCGGGATTGGCAGAGTATTCGAAGGGGGGGCACGAGGGAAATTGGGGTTCGGATTCATTTTTTTCGTTTATTTACCTACTACTCCAAAACCAACTACTTATAAAAGACAAACACAAAGCGATAAAGGAAAATATAGGAATGAAACGGGAAGAAAAAAAAGAAAGAAACTACAAAGTTGTGACCAGTCAGGTACGTAACGAGATCGGGGACCTAATTATCGTGGGCCCCACGTTGGGCGCCAAATTTGTGACGTGCGGAGCCGACGGTGGGGGTTTTACTTCGTCGGGTTATACGATCTACAAAGATTCGGCACCTTCCTTGGGTCTACTAAAGGTTGGGCGCCAGGTACCTAAGGGTACCGCGGTATACAAAAAAAAGAAACTAACGGAACGGAACGATAAGGTAATATAATAACAAAGGAAATAAAGTAATAATAATAATAATGGAAATAAAATAAAATAATAGTAATTGAAATAATCGAATTAAATAAAATATATTATAATAAAAGAAAATAAACTAAAAGGATTAAATAAAATATCTTATGATAACAGAAAATAAACTAAAAGTATTAACTAACACTAACGATACAACACGGTTGGCTCAGCGTGAGGGGAACATGGGGGCGAAATAATTTAGGGTAGACTTATATATTTTTATGGTTTATGGATTTAGATCGCAAAGAAACCTTTTATTTGGGACGGTAATTAACAACAAATTATTAGAATAATTAAACAAAAGATAAAAACAAATTAAACAATCAAAGCCGATCACTTGGATCGGGACTAACACACGTTAAACAATTCAAACAAAAAAATAATTTGGAACAGCTGACTGACTAGGTCACAAACGAAAAGTAGGACAGATAACAATATAGAATATAAGGTAGTATAGAAGAAGATAAGGTAGGACAATTTACATAAAAGGAAGAAAACAAATATGGTATGGTAGGAATCAATTTCACTAAAATATTAGTTCCTAAATTATAGGTCGGTAACCTAGGGGAATTGGGAATCTATAAAATCAATAATTTGGGGACTTCTTAGAACTAATGGGACCAGTCGGTATTACAGGATTTTCTATAGTACATGCGAGGCGTCTCTCTATAGGAAGTGCAAGGCGTCGGGACTAGATTCAAACAAGTTCGTGCCAAGATGGCCAAGGCAACTTTACACGAGGCACGCCATGCAACTACGCCGCAACAAATTAACACAAAGGGAACGCGAGAATCTAATACAAATTATAACTCGAAGTAATGATACTTATACCAGCTCAAGGTTTATTAAGGGTTTACTGACTACTTTCAACGACAAGGGGTTACGGGAAGGGGATTATTTTACATTAGCTAATCTACAGCCTGTAGACCGATTTTTCCAGAGATCCGTGGCTCGACCAGCCGTCGAGATTTTTGTCGTATTTGACTACGAACTTATTTTTCCACGCGGGGATATATTTTCTGAGAGTTTAACAAGTAATAAGGATCGGTAATTCAAATTAACAAGTGATAATACTTTCAAGGAAAGAGACACGGAAATATTTAACACACGATTTAAGACAAATAGTTGACGGTACGATAACTAATAATTATACGAGAAATCAGGAAGACACGATAAACGAGGTTTAGACGATAAATAATAAAAAATTACGATGAAGAATGACGATACGATAAATAATAAAAACACGACAAATAATAACGACACGAGAAACAGGGACGATACGACAATTATTGACGCTATGACTATTATAGACGGTATTTTCTCGAAAAATCAATCGATAAGGCACAACATATATCAGGGGGGATACAATAATCAATAATATAATCAATAATCAATTGTTAGACAAAACTAAAGCACGACAATTCGATGATATGTTAATGGCGTCACCCTCCTCGAGGCCTGACCCAACTACGCACGAAGAAACGAATTTCTTTTTAATCAATCTATAATCAATCGAAGAGTCGTCTAGGATTGGAATCTTACCTTAAATAAGATGTAACACTCACTAACTGAGTTGACTCGATTAATATTTATCGCTCTAGGTTTTATTGTATAGAAACAGTAAGTTTTTTTATATTTTTCAATGGCACAAAAGACTTTACGATACGAGATCCAAGCAAGAAGTGAAGCGTCTAGATCTGTCTCTATCTAAATGCTATTTTGGGGGGGTGAGGGGGGTATTGCGCATAAAATTAATGGGCGTGTTGACTTCTGCAGCCGGGTTGTGTCGCGGGCCTGACAGGGCCTTTTGGCACTTCAAGCTTTCGCCAGGGGGTTGTTAGATGTCTCGTCGTGTTCTATTTGTTTCGATATCCTGGAAGGCGGAATTCTGCATATTGGACCGGTGGACCAAGCCGGTGCGGGACAGGTAGAGGAAGGATAGGGGCTACTCCATGTGACAGATTCTTATTGCAGCGCTCTTCCAGGCATATCTCGGGATACGATGACTCGTTTGTCCCCCGGTTAATCACTCGAAGGCCGGGTGGCCTGCCAGGCCGGATGAGATTGAGGGATGATCTCCCTCGGTGATTTCGGCAGGAACGGTACGGGAATATAAGATATAGGGAACGGAAAAAAGTATTAGTACATGAACTTATAATTACTACAATGGACCTTGGGCACTTGAGCTGGGACTTCTCGCTTTGAATTCGGTTTATTAACTAAGGTGGTCACTTCGGTCTGGGGAAGAGGAGATGGTTCATTTACGAGGCTGACAAATCTGCCTCGTTACAATATATATATTACCGTGCAAACATGTTACGACTTGGGTTTGTCCTCATAATGCGTATGCATTGTCGTTTCCATGGCTTGCGGTGGTATCCCTACTTGACTAATTTAATTATATGTAGGAAAATAACAATATATATATTTACGCAATCGCGGGCGCACGCACGTGCAGACTAGGATTGAATCTCGAAGTGCAAGGCACTGTCACGCCCGTGCATGCCCCTTTTCATACCGTAAACCATACAATTCTGACTCCCCCTTTTCCATTCGCGAGAAACAACCATACTCCTTAGAAGCAGCGTTCGCTATACCTCTGGTAATGAATGCTAAGATAGTGGTTCCGCCGGTCCCGTCGGCAGGGCCTTGCGCTGGTTTCTCCCACGTACAGCGTTAGGCATTCCGTCCTCAGCCCCGACCTGAGCATCTGGTAGGCACAGTCTACTGAGGCTCGTCCTACATTCACACATCCCTCCAGGCTTAGATGGGTGATCTTGTTGTTCCTCCGCAGTAAACCGCAGACAGCTTCGTCATTCATCCCCGGGTTATCTCGGGCCTCCAAAAACAGCAGGTTGTCCATCATTGTGAGGAACTCCCCGCCAACACTGGGGTGGAGGTTGTTGATGATTAGTATCTCGCAGGACCTCATGCGACCTAATGCCTCCAGTGCGAACTGCCCCTTGATGTTGGTACAGAACGATAGGTTCAAGTGTTTGATCTTCTTCATGTACGTGGCCATCTCGTTTATTAATACTTCATTCGCCCATCCGCAGAACGTTAACTCCAGCCGCGTCACCGATATCAAGTTAGATGCCAGACTCGAAGCTATTTCACATGGGCCCAGCTCTAATTCGGCACAATTTCTTGATACTAACTCCATCCTCGCGCGGTCCCGGTAATTCAGATACCCCGCTATTTTTGCTAGGCAGTCTTCTGGAAGTTCAACGTAGGACTCCGAAACACATCCGTCAAAGGGGTCAGGGCCCGCCGGTTCGAAAGGCGGTCTCTTCATTACCTTCAGATCGTGCCATTGGTCCGCCCTTACCACACGTAGTTTTCGGTTACGGACGACTAGATTAGCGGACGCCTCCAGCGCTCGACCTGCTACCTCTGCGGTGGTGAAAGTCACGAATCCCAGATTTCCGTCCTTCTTTTTTAGCACGAAAACGTTCTCCGGATCGTAGGCTCGGAAAGCCTTTTCTAGGTCCCTTTTTGTCGTCCAACGGCTCATTCTAGTGATCATTAATCTACGGGTGAGTGTCTCCCCGCCCGAAGCCATGGTGGCTATGGTCGTTCCCGCTGTTGCTGTTAGCAAAAGAAATCAGAACAAT
This sequence comes from Tenthredo livida, assembly GCA_963992785.1. Classification (NCBI taxonomy): domain Eukaryota; kingdom Metazoa; phylum Arthropoda; class Insecta; order Hymenoptera; family Tenthredinidae; genus Tenthredo; species Tenthredo livida. The sequence continues at coordinate 17,835,562 of OZ023068.1, read as the reverse complement.
ATGGCCCCTGGCTGGTCTTTTGTTTTGCGATAAAATTTGCCCACCCAAAAACAATAATAATAGTAAGATAATATAAGAAAACGAAAAAGAATAGTAATGAAAATTGTCGATTCTCATTATAGGTTAATTTATTTTTCATAACACGGGCACGAAATGGGCCTCCTTTCATGCTCGTCGAGAGGGAGGGAAATCACGTGTTTCTAACGTGAGCACGAAATATCCGGCTCAGCGGGAGGGAATGATTCCCTCCCGCTCCAACGGCAAATCTTGGATCTTTCGTTTTTTATATAATAAATTATTTTTAATTAATAACAATTTTTTTTTCAATTTTTTTTTTTTCAATTTTTTTTTCGATTTTTTTTTTTAATTTGAAAAAAAAAAATTTTTTTTTTCAATTTTTTTTTTTAATTTTTTTTGTTTTTAATTTTTTTTTAATTTTTTTGTTAATTTTATTTTTAAGTTGAAAAATATCTATAAGTGTGTGGTGCACGACTCAACACGCGCTATCCCCGATCCGATCGACGCGCATCAAAGTCGGCCCATTCCGTGCCCTTATTATAAAAAGTACAGTGTGCATCTAGGGAGGGATGGCCATTTTACCTCGGGTGGGACGTTTTTAGCACTCGTCTTTGTCTCGGGCGCCTTCGGCGCCCTCGACTACGACTCGCGCTAAAAACGTCTCACCCTCGCTGGAAATGGCCATTTTCCCTCCCTAGATACACAATATACTATTTCATAACACGGGCACGAAATGGGCCTCCTTTCATGCTCGTCGAGAGGGAGGGAAATCACGTGTTTCTAACGTGAGCACGAAATATCCGGCTCAGCGGGAGGGAATGATTCCCTCCCGCTCGAGCCGGGAGGGAATCATTCCCTCCCGCTCCAACGGCAAATCTTGGATCTTTCGTTTTTTATATAATAAATTATTATTAATTAATAACTATTTTTTTTTCAATTTTTTTTTTTCAATTTTTTTTTCGATTTTTTTTTTTAATTTAAAAAAAAAAAAATTTTTTTTTTCAATTTTTTTTGTTTTTAATTTTTTTTTAATTTTTTTGTTAATTGTATTTTTAAGTTGAAAAATATCTATAAGTGTGTGGTGCACGACTCAACACGCGCTATCCCCGATCCGATCGACGCGCATCAAAGTCGGCCCATTCCGTGCCCTTATTATAAAAAGTACAGTGTGCATCTAGGGAGGGATGGCCATTTTACCTCGGGTGGGACGTTTTTAGCACTCGTCTTTGTCTCGGGCGCCTTCGGCGCCCTCGACTACGACTCGCGCTAAAAACGTCTCACCCTCGCTGGAAATGGCCATTTTCCCTCCCTAGATACACAATATACTAATTGCCCTTTGGCTGTCCAACTCTCGCGGAGCGGGAACCGCTCGACGAGTTTCGGAACAGTCCTCTACGTCTAGTCCTACTGGCGATGTCACCACTTCCGGCTCTGTTGCTTGGTTGCGCCGTATCCACTTCCAAATCTTTTTGCGAAGGCAGACGCCTACGATCAGAATGATTACCAGAGTCTGTGTCACATATCCCCCGTAAGCCAGACCCGTATACTTAAATCGGTTTTGTTGTTGATATTCCAGCTCCTGCAGCTCGCTCTCTATACTCGTTAGTTTAGTTTGTGTCTGATGCAACACGGTTATCTCTGAATTTATAGCGTTCGCGTCCTCTGTAGTCAGGGTGCCAAAAAGGAATTTGCTTATCTGTCCAAAAATACCGAGCGGTGCATCGCGCTTCCTCAGGGTCCTTGGTTGATTATCAATATCCGGGATTGAAATATCTTCGATCGTTTCTTTCAAGTCTGTTCGTGCCTTATACGCCTCAGTGAATTTTGGTTCTACCTCTTCTCGCTTCAGTATAGCGTTTAAAGTCAGTATGCGAGCTGTAACTTGTCCGCGTGTTTCGAGAATCTTTTACCATCCTCCGTTTCCAATATTACGTTGTTGTTTTCCAAAATTTTAACTATCTTGTATGGACCCTGGTATCGCCTATCGAACTTCCCCTTCCTTACCTCTATCAACACGCGTGCCATGTCCCCGACCTCACCTGTAAAGGGACGCGCTCTTTGGTCATAATAACTCTTTGATCTAATTTTCGCCTGGATTAAGTTGTCTGCAGCCAAAATCTGCATTTCAGATAATCTATTACACAATTCCCCCATGTACAAGTTATATGTTATGGGGTCGTCGTCGGCACCAAAAGAACTGGGGCAGCGTGCGATTCTACCAAACACTAATTCGTAGGGGGTGAAATTTGTGGCTTCGTGAACGGAAGTATTATACGAGAACATAGCGAACGGGACTAATGTATCCCAATCATCCACCTCATCTAAGTAGTGTTTTATATATTCGGTCAGGACTATGTGGCTTCTTTCGAGAGCTCCATTCGATTGTGGCCGGTAACTTGAGGTAGTGACGTGTTTGATTTTAAATCGTCTAGCCACTTCGCTGAATAATTTATTTACAAAGCTAGTGCCTCGGTCAGTTAGAATGATCTTCGGGGCTCCGAATTGAAGAATTAAGTGGGTAGTCAGGGCATGAGCTATTGTTTCGGCCTTTATGTCAGGAATGGGGACCGCTAGGCAATATTTTGTCAGATTGTCCTGCATCGTAAGTATATGTCGGTTGTCGTCAGGTGTGGTGGGTAGGGGACCTACCGTATCCAGGGATATCTTCTCAAATGGTGCGGATGGAGTGTCGGTTATCAGCATTGGTTCCCTAGTCTTTATACGCACTAGTTTTTGCTCCTGACAGCTAGTACATTTACGAATATATTCGCTTACTTGGTCTCTCATCTTAGGCCAATAAAATCTTTCACGGATCCTACGATACGTTTTCCCTACCCCCTTATGGCCTCCTATCATGCTCCCATGCATTTCCGCTATTATCTCGAGTCTAAGTTCAGGTGCCGGCACCTGTGTCTTCCCGTCGCATATAGTTATCGCTATATCTTCGTCTTCGAAGGTCCCTTCCACCAAATCCGACCACGTGTCAGGTGCAAATTCATCGGAAAAATCCCCGGTTTTCGAGATCCTAAATGATTTAACTTTCGATTTTACTATGGTTCGCCTCAAATTTTCAAAACCGTTCTTCACGTCTTCGATCGAAATTCTATCGAAATATTTTGCTTTTATTACAACACTAAATACCCGGTATTTTCCGTAGGGGGTGACAAGTGCCTGTCCGATTTTCGGGTTCGCGGCTCTTTGTTCATCTAGATCAATTATACTCAAATCTGAGAGGACTCTAATGACGGGAGTTGACAGTTCTGAATCTATGGTGGTAAAGTGCACATAATTGTCCCTTTTATACGTTAAATTTTCTCTGGTCGTGCTTATCTTTTGAGGTTTATAGTAACGAGCTCCCGGCAGATTTAATGGTGACATAGGCTCTACGTCTGGTGGAATTCCTTCAGTGATTATTATTTCCGACGGGACAACATTCACGGGCTCCGAGACTATTTGTTTATGCAACTGCCTTGGTACTATCTTTGAATTTTCGCGCGCGAGCGGGAGTACCTCTCCTCCCTCCTTATTTGAATTTAATTTTGTTCGATCCTCCGGATACGGAGTCGATAAAGCGATCGGTCTAGACGCTACCGAGGGGGTGAGAATTGATTTCCTAAGTGGGCGACTAACTATAGTTTCGTCATTCCCTATGTATTCTGTCAAGGTTTCGGAGGGCTCTATAAATTCTGTATCTTTCTGTCGTGACTTGTACCAGTCTAATAGTTTTTCAATTCTTTGATTCAGTTCCTTGTCTCTGGTCTCGTCATTGTATGGGTCTTTATCGTCTAACACTTCCCTCACAGTTTCATCAACTTCCTCCCCGTCTGAGATTGCTTCTGGGAGAATTATCTCAGGTGTTTCCTTTTCTAACCCTACTACGTTTCTCTCCTGGAGCGACCGATCTAGCCTAGAGAACGATTGATGTAATGCTTTAAGATCAATTGGTGGTTCAGGTTTCTCGGCCACGAACACGTCATCGTCCTCGTCCGTCTCGCTCTCCTGGGGTTCACCTAGTTCTATCGCGAAACTGTCCGAGTCAGCTGTGTCGATATCGTCCGTCGTACTTTGTCGCGCTTCTATAACCTCGGGAACCACGTTCGCCGGTTTTTTCTTTAGTATAGGCTTAGGCCGGAAACCAAGACTTGGCAGTGCGCTCTTACGTCCACGATAAGCCGGAGGTTCTGATGATTCATCATCTGACGAATCGGTCGTCTCGTCAGCGTATTCCCTAATTGTCGTCAAGGTAGTATCGAACGAAACACCAGGTTTCGCTTTAGGCACACGGGTACTGGAGCGAATTCCCTGTGATATCGTACTGGGCTCCAGTTCGGGAACAGTTTTGCGTCTTACCTTTGGTGCTGGAATCATACTACTCTGTTTGGACGTACTAGGTTTCGGTTCGGGCGCGCGGACCCTGGAACGAGTTCGTTGTGATATCATACTGGCCTCCAAATCGGGGGCAGCTTTATGTTTCGTCTTCGAACCCGGTATGGTGCTGCCTTGTTTCAATTTAGGGGTTGGTTTAGTCGAACTTTTAGTACCCGGTGGAAAATACGTTTTATCGGGGTCTTTAACCTTTTTCATGGGTAATGCTTGAATTGAAGGTTCACTACCGCCCGTTACCACTGGCTCAGAGCCTCTCGCGCCCGTCGGATGTTTTGATTTTCCGAGCATGTCAGTGCACAAAGTCACTGTGATTCCCGAGCCATTGAAAATGTATCTGAGCATCGTACGGACATTCTGCCAAGAGAGACGATCCAACCCGCATCCAATTTTAGGTATCGAAACCTCTGATATCGAGTCTGACTCAAGTTCTTTCCGAAAATTAATAAGACTCAAGTACAAACCCTCATAAGTCGGTTTGTCCCCGTGTTTTAATTTTGACACGATATAATAGATGTTTCTATCTGGTAATTCCAATTTTTGTGTTCCGTATAATTTGATATTATCCTGCAAGGCTTCCACGTGGTTGAACCGAGTTCTGAAATCTATCGCGATCCCTCTACTCATTTCAAGGTCCGCGGAAACGGTATGACCATAACTACCCGGCCTATCGAATATAACTTCATCGACTTCAATAACGTTATCCCCTGGGATAGTCGTTCCCCGCGTATTAGCTATGAATTCAGAGTATGGCGGAAATTCATCTATGGATCGAATGAAATAATCCTCCTCATCTGATTCCGAGGTTCCAGACGAGGAATCCTCGGTTATCGGGTTTCTCGACAGGGCATCCGCGTTTACATTTAGCTTCCCCGGTTTATGCTCAAAAGTGTATTCATAATCCCTAAGTTTTAAGCGCCAGCGTATTAGTCTCTGTCCTGGGTCCTTAATCGAGTCTATCCACCTTAGGGGTTCATGGTCACTAACCAAAGTAAATTTTCTTCCATAAAGATACGGGCGACATTGCAGTACCGAGAACAAAACGGCTAGGCATTCTTTTTCCGTAGTAAAGTAATTTTGTTCGGCTGCTATTAATGCACGAGACATGTAACAAACCGGTAAGTCAAACCCGTCGCACTCTTGACTGAGTATTCCGGATATCGCATAGTCTGACGCGTCAGTGGTTAATTTAAATGGCTTATCAAAATTTGGGTATTGCAGAATTGGCCCCTTGCATAATGCTTTTCGTAGGTACCTGAAACTCTTTTTCTGCTCCTTACCCCATATAAATTTTACGTTCTTTTTCAGCAGTTCTGTAAGTGGCTTAGCCTTCTCTGCAAAATTCCTTATAAATTTTCTATAATAACCTACGAGTCCGAGAAACGATTTTATTTGCCTGGGAGTTGTTGGTTTCGGGAATTTTCTAACGGCTAACGTCTTTTTAGGATCAGGCTTCACGCCCTCTGCGCTTATTACATGCCCTAAATACGCGACCTCTGTCCTTAAAAACTCGCATTTATCCGGCTGCAATGTCAATTGAGCTTCTTTCAAGCGATGTAACAGTCTCCGAGTTCTTCTACCATGTTCTTCCAAATCCCTAGCGAAAACGACTATGTCATCTAAGTAAACGAACACTTCGGTACCCTGTAAACCACGCAGGATAACGTCCATGGCCCTCTGGAACGTCGCAGGTGCATTTTTGAGACCTTCCGGCATTCTGCTATATTCATAATGTCCCTTAGGAGTCGAAAAAGCGGTTTTCGCCCGATCCTGTGGATCCATTTCTATCTGTTGGAAACCGTTCGCGAGATCGAATGTAGAAAAGTATTTAGCTTCGCCGAGATGGTCAAGAATTTCGTTAATATTGGGTAACGGGTACGCGTCCCCTATTGTTTTCTCGTTAAGTTTGCGGAAATCTATTACCATCCGCCACCTATGATTGCCCTGTGAATCCGGTTTTTTCGGCACAATCCAAAGCGGGGAATTATATGGTGAACTAGAGGGCAAAATAATTCCGTTCTTTAACTTAGTCTGTATTTGTTTTTCGATTTCCGTTTTATGAACGGGGGGAAAGCGGTACTGTCGGGTATTGACCGGGATATCGTCCTGTGTTGGGATTCTATGTTTAAACATCGGCGTGCAGGGGAGTTTATCGCCAGGTAGGTGGAACAATGTAGGATATTCATCGAGTAAATCCAGGACATGCTGTTTCTCCTCGTTATTGAGGTGCCCAAGCCGCAACTTGGAACTTATTTCTTCAATTCGGTTCCCCACTACAGGTTCAGCATCGTGTTCATCCGAATAGGAATTAGTATATTCCTCGGGGAAATTATGATATTCAAAGGGAATTAGCGTTTGGGGTGGTACTACTATTTCCACGTCCTCTTCCAAGGTATTTATTGCTAGGATATGGCACGCGCCCTGATTCACGGAGACTGTAGCTTCGCCAATATATAACCCATCTACAGTTTGACATTTCGGTAAATAGCCTTCGTTAAGATCGGAATTGATGACGTCGATGCCAATGGATTGCCTCGTGCGCGCTCTTAGTAAGAATACGCGATTTCTCGGCGCGTAATATTGCTCAGCGTTGTATTCCTCTCGGGGTTTATTTTCTAAAAAAGGTAACGGCCTAATGGGATCGCTTCGGGTCACCATAGTCTTGTGGTAGAATGAAATTTCTGCACGTTCCCGTTTCAGATAATCAGTACCGAGTATTCCGTCACATTCGATAGGAAAAAAACTGCGTACCACCTGGAACTCCGTGGGGCTTTCCGAGAGTGTAACCATAACCGTTCCTAACGCGTTTAACTTATCCGTGGTAATCCCCATGATCTTAGCTGTCTCATCGGTGTTTACTGGTAAATCTTCTTGAAGAGCTCTTAATTTAATCAGACAAATATCAGCCCCAGTATCTATCAGAAATGTACCCGATCCGTATCGTAATTCGGGGGCTTTAAGTCTAATAATCGGCGCGTCGCGTTCTACTTTGAGGGATGAGACTCGTCCGCTGACTCGAGGAATCGGACCGTCGGGCGACGCTCGCTGCTCGGTTGTCTCACCGCCGCGTCGGATCGGTGAGCCGGCTGCCCGTTTAAAGGCCCGTAGCCGTCGGGGGTCGAGGGCCGGGGTTCTCGAGTATCGTGCTCCGGTCGTGCACTAGGCCAGTGACGGGTCTATACTTGTCTCCCTGGAGTTGAATTTAAGGGATCAGTGCTGTTAATCGTTATGGGTGACCGAGCCCGATTTCCTTGAGCATCATGATTTGGATTTGGCGGGAATTGTCTTCCTGGCGAATTGCTGCGCCGGTCCATTCTCGATGGATAGGGATAAGGGTAAGAATAAGGATAGTTATATGAGAAAGTCGGTGGGCTATTATAATATGGTCTTGGATGAGGGGCAGGTATGGGAGCGAACCCTGGTTCGTACGTATGGTTACCAAAAATTGGAGGATAATTAATGGGTGGATAATATTTAATTATTGGGTGGATATCATTATGCGGATAGGGATAATGAGGGGGGAAATTAGGATGCTGATGCCCAGGTTCTGGCGACCTTCTCCCAGTGTTCTCCGGTTTTTGCGCATCCCCGTATGTTCTGGGCCGGAAACCTGAAAATCCGGGCGACAGACTTCTTGGTCTAGTCGCGTTATCGGTCGTTGCTACAAAAGTTCGCGGTTGAGATTTCTCGCCAGGCTCACGCGTGTCTCTGGTTGGGCTCCGAGAGAGACCTCGAGACTTATCTTGACGCAAATAGTCGTCCCCTGGCAGTACCCCCTTTTTCATCAAAATCTCAGTTCATATCGCGGTATCAGCGGCTTCTTCTAAAGTTTGTGGGTCACGGGCCCCTACTATTCTTGCGATTTCGTCGGGTAGGCCCCGCATGAAACCGTCCAGCGCACAAGATTTAATTGGGGAAAGCATCTGATCGTTAACTTGCGTATGCACGTCTTCTAGAGCTACTCGCGCCCCACTTATTAGTATTTTTATCCTATCATAAAAAGCGCTTACTGATTCATCCCTTTTCATACGTAGTGTCTCTATCTCGTGGCTATAATAAGGATAGTCTTTTCCCGGCGCGAACCTTTTTTTTAAATGTTTAATGAGTTCGTCCGTTGTTGTTATACGCTCACCGTACGTGCTGTTTCGCGCCTCACCTTTTAACTTTCCTAAAATACCTTTAACGTACAGCCCTTCCATAGTAGGCTGAATGTAAGTGACCCCATTTTTAACATCTTGGAGGAAATCTTTGAGCGGCAATTTTTCCCGTCAAATTCGGGTATGACTAACATGCTATGCTGCAGCGCGAAGGTCTCCGCCATCGACGTCATCATTTGATTTGTCACGGATAAATCGGGATTGGTTTGATCACCACTGTTCCCACCGACAGACATTTTGGAATATTTGTATTTATATACAACTCACTCAAGAAAACAAACAATGTCGAAGGTTATGAAAAGGAAATTCGGCGACCAGCCAGATACGAAAGTACATACAAAATAATACATGCAATACAAAAATACAATTATCAATACAATAATACGAATCAAATAAAATTTATAGTAAGATTATTCTAGTGGGCCTCGAAGGACTATAACCGGTATTCAACCTTTGGTTTCCCGTTCTCCCTAAATTTTTTTTTTTTTTTTTTTTTTTTTTTTATACAATCGATTTGTATCGACAAGATAGGATAACCGCTGCCACCAATCTGTATGTGACGTACGAGTAACCGAGCGGTGGTACTTTTCCTAAATTTTCACGCCACATACATGATATTTAAATTACCAATGATCAAATTAATTATTGCTATTACTATGAGTTCTAAGTATCTTGTCTACCCCGACTGGGGCTACAAACCGTCAGGTTTTACCTGCAAGTAATCTGGAGTCTAGGAAAGGCGTATGATGGTATTAAATGTGATTCAGAATTCTGGTAGAAGGTAACGTATATTCTGTTACGATATATTTAACATATATATATATATATTACCCAAAATTATATAATACCAAAGAAATGTATGAGATATAATACTATATAAAATAGCACAATCCACCATAAACCGAATATGGGGGCCCCACAATCCCACGTCTCTAGTATCAGGGTCCAGTTCCTCACAACCCGGAGGGGTTTACTGAGAAACGGAGATTTTGGGGTTTCAAGGATTTCTTCATACGGAAGCTACGATCATGAGATAATACGGATCAATATAAGGTGCCGAAACACGCTTGCTTATAAAGGTCTACGCCGGTTGATGATGGATTTGTTTTATCTATTTATAATTGTAAAATCGGAAACTGAGACAAAAATAACTATGAACCAAAACAGGATAACCAACCTAACGAATACTGAATGGTATAATCCCTAGAGGCCTGATGTAGATAAGTAAGGTAGTATACCTGTTGTTTAATGAAATAGGAAAACGGAGAATGGTACTTTACGTTCTTTGAAGAGTGCGTTCGGGTTACCCAATTATAATCCTGAAGGTGGTTAGAGAAGGTTACACCCTCCGTGTTCCTGCTTCCGACGTAGGTATCACTATAACTGTCTTTTGAATAGTTGATGTATAACAGAAATTTTTACACTAATGAGTTTTTATTTAAACGAGGAGCAAGAGCTCAATTCGAATTATTATTATTATTATAGTTTATTGAATTGACACTTCAATTTTCACGAATATTATAAGTCCTCTTGGGCACAAACTTTAAGACACGTCACCCTTGGCTCGATTCTAATACTCGGACACACGTCTCTCCTTAATAAGGGTCGTCGAACGAATGTATCTATTCAAACTCTTGCTCCTCCAGCTCCCTGATCTTACTTCGCCCCCATGGTCCTGAGGCCAGGGGACGTAGCTAACCAGGTTGCTCCTTTTCTAATTCTAATCGCTAATTGGTGGGGCAACAAGTGCGCGTACTTGTTGCACTCCGCGACTGTTCTACGGCTTGGCTATAGTATACGCAACCTGACGTCGACGGCATAGGCCCTTACTTCAGGCAACTCTGGGGTCGGCTCTATAGAACCTCAATCAAACAGAGCTTACAATTTTGCGTCACCTGAACGGTGTCACTCCGCACAGCGATACGTACGTGACTTAGCTCTGGACTCTTAGGTGGTACTTGAAACTAGCGTGAGAAAAACTCCGTCCCCAGAGTTCCCATGAGCAACATGATCTCCGTCCTGGTTCATAATTTACAGAAAGAACAGAAGAGTTAGCTAAGAAGAAGAAGAAAAAGAGAAAGAAAGCAAATGCGCATAATCCCTAATTTATATATGGTAACTTAAATAATAATTGGTTACGGACAATCGGGCCGTAACATGCTTTTCCAAATTCTGATTTTGCAAAAACTCCAGCATCGTTATCCGATCCTAATGCTCCAACGTCAACGATAGTAAATTTATATTTTGCATCACATACTGCCATTAGAACAATGCTGTGTGTTTTTTTGTAATTGAAATACAGTGATCCACTGTTTGGCGGTGCCTGAATTGAAATATGTTTCCCATCAATGGCTCCTACACAATTGGGAAAATTCCAAATGTTTTGGAAATCACGTGCGTAGAGAAAAATTTTTAATAATATTTTTAGTGAATCTAATATCTTAAAACAGGCAAAAGATAATATTAAGAATGAGTATAAAGTTCAGTCTATTAACATATTTATATTTATGTACCTATATATTGGACGAACATGCCATTCTCGAGGTCTGGTTCTGAGCCATAACATTAAAGAAACGAGGACGATACATGTGGCTATTGCGACATCCTCCTCCTGATCCATACTTTACACTTTTAACTCTAATTCACTTTTCAGTTCGAGTAAACCTAACCTATCGAAGCACTACTGATATCTAATGTATTATATTCTTGATGGGCTAATATGCTTTCAAGAATCACTCTTGCAATTAATCAATATTTCTTTGTCAATATAAACATTAATTAATCTCGGAAATGTATTGCTATTATTTATATATTCAACCTTTCACATCACAAACTGGAGTCCAAGCGATCAAAACTTCTTCTTCTTCTTAGTTCAAATTGTTTGGTTATTTGCTCAGTGAAGAGAACATATACCAGTGGTTTATATATATATTTATATATATATTTTTTTTTTCTTATTAATTTAGCTATGCGCAGCTTGAGTTGCGCTCGTTTTGAGTGGTTTCCTGGCGCTGATTTGCTGGGTCGAATTCTATCTTGGTCGTTGGTTTGACTCGGTTGGTGGTGTTCTTGGAGAGGGGATGTTCCTTGTGTCCTCTGTGGCGCCCTCTGGTTGTGTATTTATTCTTAGGAGAGGGATAGGATTTTGGGGTTATGATTGGGGTTTACATCTGGAAAACACAACAACACATAACATATAAACATTTAGGTTACAAACGATTTTTTTTTTTTTTTTTGTTAGTTATGTCTCTGAGGGTGTTCAAAAATTTTTTTTATTATTTGTTTTTTTTTATTTTTTTTTTATTTTTTTTTTTTATTTTATTTTTTTTAATAATTATTATTTGTTTTTTTCCCTTGTTACTTTGAGCCCCTATATTTTGAGGTCGTTGATCTTAAAAAAGTGTATGATGGGGAACAGAAGCTGGAGCTTTTTTTTGAGGAAAATGTGTTGAATGTTCGCCCCGAAAGGTATATTATTTTCCCTTAATAGGCTTACTGCCTTGGCTCTTCCCGCGTCGGATAGAGGACAGTGCCAAAAAAGGTGGGTGGCATCCATGGATGGGTGATTGCATACGCATGTTTGGTTGGTTATTAAGTTTTTCCTAAATAGGTGGGCTTTTGTGTAATTGTGATTTGCTCTGATTCTATTAATCATGCCTATTTTTTCCCTATTAAGGCCGAGGGACTGGAACCATGGGGTGCCTTGGAAGCGTTTGGAGTTTTTTTTAAGTATTGTGTGCCTTTTTGTCTGCCCCATATTTGGATTAATTTGTCGGATTTGACAAGGAGGGTGTTCTTGATGGAGCTGTTAAGATCTGTGACTGGAATCCTAAGGTTTCCTTGATTGCTTGGGACTACGTTGTGCGCTGAGTTAGCCAAGCTGTCGGCCACCTCGTTTCCGAGGATTCCCATATGTGCTGGGACCCATACGAAATTGATTTTGTTGAATTTTTTTGTTATGAGATTTAAGGTCTTGTCTTTTATTTCTAATATTAGGGGGTTGGCTTTAGAATCCAGCCCCACTGAACTGATGCTTTTTAGGACGCTCTGGCAGTCGGAACAGATTAGGACGCTTTGGTCGGCAACCCCATCTCTCTCTAGGTTGGAGAGCGCTTTAAGGATTGCTGTGGCTTCCGCCGTGAATATTGAGGCTTTGTTGGCGAGTTTAATTTTGAACGAGCGCCCCGAAGGCCACTCGAAACCTGCACAAGCGACACTTGGAGGAGATGGCCTTCGGGACCCGTCTGTATATATTGTTTTCGCTACCGGGAATTGCTCCAGAATCTGGCTCTTGAACATCTGGTGCGGCGTCTGAGACGCTTTGGTGATTTTACCGATGCTGAAATTTACCTCGAAAGATGCGAATTGATACTCGTAACTATACACGTAGCATGGAGGTTTGGTGAAACGGAAGACAAGGTTCGCTTTATCTTTCATGCCAGACCATAATCTATATAAGAAATGGTAACTGCCCGGGCTTACGAATGGGTGATTAGTTTTATTTGTCAACATCTGCTGAAACTTAGGGATAAGTGTGTTGTTTGTCGTTGCGATTTTTTTTGCTAAAAATTTTTCCCCTAAGTACCGTCTTCTGATCACAAGTGGGGGCTCGCCCGCCAGGTGTTGTAGGACGTTAGTCGGGGTCGTACGCATACACCCCAGAACACTCCTAAGGGCCGCGTATTGGACCCTATCCAGCTAGTCCAGTGCGAGCCCCGGGCCGTCCTGATAGAAGGTGGACCCCCAATCTAGGGAGGCTCTGATGAGACCTTTGTAGGCCATGAGTAGGGTTTGGGGGTGTGCCCCCCACCCCATACCAGCGAGCGCGCTGAGGATAGAATTAAGTTTCTTAGCTTTCTCGCGTACTTGGGCGATATGAGGAGACCAGGTGAGTTTGGAATCAAGGTATATTCCTAGGAATCTGCAGGAAGTTTTGGAGAGTACGCGAACGTTATTGATGTCTATGTGCGTTGCTGCCTCATTGTCTATGTTTTTGGAGAATGCAACCAGTTGGGTTTTGGATGCGGAGACCCTGAGGCCTCTTACCGCTAATCTGTTTGCTATCGATTGAACGTCGGATTCGAGAGTTTTGGAGGCTTCCTGGAAGTTTTTGTGTTTAGCGTATACTGCTATGTCGTCTGCGTATGTAAGGATTATACTATCAGTATTAAGATTTGCTAGGGCGTCCGCTAGGTAAAGATTAAAGAGGACAGGACTGAGGATTGAGCCTTGCGGAAGACCCAAGTCAGTTTGTCGTACTCCCAGGTCCTGGCCCTCGCTGACTCCGTGGAGCCGTCTTTGATAGATGAGATTATAGATTAGTCTAGTGATTTGAGGGGGCATGCCGATTTTCGAGAGGACCCCGACCAACTTGTTCGGGACAACGCTGTCGTAGGCACCCTCGATGTCGAGAAAAGCTACAGTTAAGTTTTCTTTGGAGAAAAAGGCGAAGTTTATGTCGCTGACTAAGTGGGCTACGTCGTCGAGGCAGGACCTATCCCTCCGGAAACCAAAACAGTTGTCCGGGAGGAGCCGTCCCCCCTCGACCCAATGTTGTAGTCTTTCGTTTATGATTTTTTCCAGGATCTTCTGGAGGGCCTGGGCCATTGCTATGGGACGAAAGCCTGCGTTGCCCGGCTTCGGAATGAAGGCGATTCTTTGGTCCGACCAGGATTGGGGGATCTTTCCGGTTGAGATAACCTGGTTATAGATGTTTCTAACGACGTCCCACCATTTGATGGGGCATTTTTTCAGAATCTCATACGATAGGCTATCGGTGCCTGGGGCGGATTTGGTTTTCACTCTTTTAAGAGCGTTAAACAGTTCGTTTGGTGATATCGGGTTGGTGAGTGGGGGTTCTACCGTAGGAGGATTAACTTCGATTTCTAGTTTAGTTTGTGAAAGGGGTTTGGATATTTTGTCGTAAGCCTCCAGGAGTTTTGGGTTTTTGGAGGAATGGTTCTTCTTGTAGGGATCCTTGTTTTTTCGGTTTTTGAAAGCTTTAAGTACTGCCTACGTTTTCCCTATGTTTTGATCTGGGGACAATTGCGAGCAGAATTTTTTAAAGTTCTCGGATCTCGTTTTCTGTAAGAACTTTTTAGTCTGTTTGACCACATTATTATATGTTTCGTAGCTAGATACGCTAGGGTTGAGGAAATGGGCCTTGAGGGCCTTAGATCTTTTAACTCTGGCCTCTGTACATTCCGCAGTCCACCAAGGACTGGGTGGGGAGGTCTTGAAGTTCTTTGGATCTTTTGGGAATCTGGCGCCGGCCTTGACAAGGGCCTGCTTTACTATGTCCGCCGCGCGGTCATATTTGGTCGGAGCCTCCTCCTCTTCGAGGGTGTCCCTCTCGTAGTCGGAGACACCTTTCAGAACCTCTTCATGGAATTCTGATCATATCACCCTATTGATTAGATACCTCGGGCGAGCCGGGTTAAATGTTAGGTTTGAGTTTCCGATTTGAATGATTATTGGGAGATGGTCACTGCCCATGGGGTCCTTCAGTACCTTCCATGAGCAGTTTGGGAGAACGTCCCCTGTGGTGAGGGTGAGATCGGGGACACTGTTGTGCCCGGGATTGTTGCCCGGGAAAAACGAATTAGATCTGACCATATCTGATCAGAACTGGTCAGATCTGGCCGAGCAGATCTGGTCAGATCTTTAAATTGTCTCTATCTGACGAGATCTGGCCAGATATAATCAGATATGTCTAACTATATCTGACCAGATCAAATATTTTATTTTTATTTTCAAATAAATTGTTCACATAAATTATCAATCAAAATGACTTAACTTTGACTATAATTTAAACAAAACTATTTTGTTATGATGAAAAACAATCAAAAAAATAATTGAACTGTAATTGCATGACTTTATTGTGACGGTCACCCATCCACGTAGTAACCACGCTCAATGCTGCTTAACTTCAGTGATCCCTGTGTTCCTTGAGCTGTCCGGCCGCTGTACTGCTGATGAGATAGTCTTGACGAATTTGTAAAGTTCATGACATAATAGATCACTTTAGCATGAATATAATGTAAACATCAATTTCATAATCCATTTTTATCTTTTTCCGAATAGTATAATTAATAATCATTGATTTATTAGAAGTCAGGGCGGGGTAAACGGATAGCCCCATAAATTTAGTGACAAATTTTGTTTATTCGGAATGTTTTTGAAGTGATGTTCGACATTGTTGATTATTTCTTTCAATTTTCGAAAAATAAAGTTTTTATACAATTTTTTCGAAAATTGAAATTTTTTTTATTTTTTTTATTTACATCTGGCCAGATATAATCAGATCTGATCAACCTTGGCGCTTTATTCAGTATGAATACAGTAATATCTGATCAGATCTGACGAGATATAATCAGATCTATTTATGTTTGATGGTAATTACAATTCCAAACATAATTATATCTGACCAGATCTGACCAGATATAATCAGATCTGTTCATGTCTGATGTAGTTTTCAGTCCAGATATAGTTATATCTGATCGGATCTGGCCAGATATAACTAGATCTGATCATGTCTGGTTAAGATTTCAGCCCAGATATAGTTATATCTGATCAGATCTGGCGAGATATAACTAGATTTGATCACATCTGGGGAAGTTTTCAGCCCAGATATAGTCATATCTGATCATATCTGGCCAGATATAACGAGATCTGATCATGGCCAAAATGTCATATCAGACCAGATATGAATAGATCTCACCAGATATAATTAGATCTGACCAGATATAATTATATCTGGTCAGATCTAATTCGTTTTTCCCGGGTGGAGATGCGGGTTTTACTTCCATTGTTGAGAACGGTAAGATCACAACCTAATTGGGCATTATAAAAGTTGTTGTTGTCAGTGGGATCGATATTGCTCCCCCACGAGGGGTGGTGGACGTTTAGGTCGCCGCATATGATAAGGTTTTTAAATTTAGAGAGGTCATCTAGTAGTTTGGTCCACTCCGGGAGGGAGATTTTAATTCTGGGGGGGATATAAACGTTTAGAATATGGAATGAGAATTGTCCGCGTCTTATCTTATTCAATAGGTACTCCATGGAGGCAGGAGGGTTTGTGAGACGGAGGCCTTCATACTCGAAGTCCTCGTGTATGAAAGTGGCGACACCTCCTCCCCTGGTTTGGGAGATCCTGTCGCTTCTGGTGACGTTGAAGCCCTTCAGATAGAATTTCTCATCCTTGGCAAACCATGTTTCGGTGATGCAAGCCACCTTATATTTTGGGCCGAATCCCGTGAACTCGGCCCATTTCCCTCTCAGACTGCGCGCGTTCCATTGCAGAATTTTGATGTTATTGTTGGCACTATTAGGGTTTGCCATTTAGGTACTCGGTGACGTCCCCCTTGGTGTTTTGTAATTCGGTTGATAGTTCTTTGATCTCCGGGAATTTGGCTGTTAGGCTTTTTGTAATTATGCAGGAACAATTATTCGGTTTCGTAGGTCAGTAAAACAAACACATCGTTGACGTTTCAACCCGGAAGAGGGCCCTCTTCAGAACTACAATATTTATTTGATAGTTATCGTGGTATAAAGGTTAGAACATGGTATAAATAGAATTTGAAACAGGTGTACTTAGAATACTTACAAACTTGTTCTAATTGAACATTATTAAATTAAGTAGAAGAATAATTAGAGCCGTCGTAACAGCATGATCTATAATCAATAAAATTTTTCTAGGTTAGGAACTGAACATAGCAAGAGCACAGTACCTCACATTCTAGACTTACAACAAAATTATAGGCAACGAGATTAACATTTATCGGGCTCTTTTGGAGCCATAATTACTGCCGATTGAAAAAAAAAATTCCAGTTTTCGAGTTCTAATTCGAGTTTTTTCTATCGGCAGTAATTATGGCTCCAAAAGAGCCCGATAAATGTTAATCTCGTTGCCTATAATTTTGTTGTAAGTCTAGAATGTGAGGTACTGTGCTCTTGCTATGTTCAGTTCCTAACCTAGAAAATTTTTATTGATTATAGATCATGCTGTTACGACGGCTCTAATTATTCTTCTACTTAATTTAATAATGTTCAATTAGAACAAGTTTGTAAGTATTCTAAGTACACCTGTTTCAAATTCTATTTATACCATGTTCTAACCTTTATACCACGATAACTATCAAATAAATATTGTAGTTCTGAAGAGGGCCCTCTTCGGGGTTGAAACGTCAACGATGTGTTTGTTTTACTGACCTACGAAACCGAATAATTGTTCCTGCATACATTACTGATGAGGTCGAAATAAAGAAGATATACTATTTTTTGTAATTATATCTATGATATTACTTATTTGTTGTTGCAGTATTTTGTTAACTAGATCCTCTATGCTTGGACCGGGTAACTGGGTATGCTTATTTCCTTCGGGAGTGACCGCGGCTTGACTGCCGGGGTCAGTTTGGTTCAGATTTTGCTCTGGTATCGTCTCCGTTGGGGATTGGGACTTTTGGATATGTTGTGTGGGGTGAGGTGTGTGTACTGGGGTTTGGCCCCACTGGGGTTTTAGTGGTGAGTTAGGGCTTTGCTGCTTATGGAAGTTGCTTGTGTTTGGTGTTTCAGTTGTTGGGTTTTTCCGAGTATTGGGGAGGGGGGGGAACTGAGAGTTCTCGACGCTAGCCTGAGGATTTGTGCTGATTTGACTGTTGTGAGACCCTTCCTGGGTACCTCTTGTCTCCTGTCGCCGAGGAAACTTCTCTCCCCGCTTAATAGACAAGATCGCTTCGCGAACTGACACGTTATGGGTAAATCTTCGTTTATTAACTTCCTTATGGAAGGCTAGTGAGGGGCAGCTTTTATTGTCTGCCTCGTGGTTACCTTTGCAGTTTATGCAGGTGAATTCTTTCGGGTGTGATATTTTGCAATCTTTACTATCGTGGGCTGCTGCACAGCGCTGGCAATATGTATTTTTGCTTTTACAGTTTTTTTCTGCGTGTCCAAATCTTTGGCAATTTGAACAGCGTCTTGCTGGGAATATGTATGGGACCACCTTTCTATGGACGCTCCAGATGTTAATCTTCTCGGGGATATCCCCTGAGGTGAGGTATGAAATTTTGATGTTATTTGTGTTTACAAGCTCGTGCGGAGCGGTGGGGTCTTTGGTTTTTATTCTTTCTACCTTGACTATTTGTATATCGTCGCGGCCGCTCTGAATCCCCTCCAAAACGGTCAGGTCGTCAAAGGAGGCTTCCACCCCCCTCACTAACCCAACTCTGTGGACACGGGAGTCCGGAATGGAAGCCTCCCAGGACTGGTTGACTTCCCTGATGTTCGCGACAAACAGGTTCGCGTTAATAGGGCTATTGAAGGTAATTGCGATTTTATCTTTGGCTTGGAGCTGAATGTTAATGATGTTTTTCTCGTACGGACTAAGTTTTTTGGCGATCATCATCGGGTGGTAACCGCCTAGGTTCCCCTTCGGGTCTTGCAATAAGACGAGGTAGGGGGCTTTGGAGTCGCTGCTATACCTATTGGGTGTTGATGGGCTTTTTTTTGTTTCATTGGGTTTTAAGATTTTTGATTTTGGCACCAGGGGTGAAAAAAGCGGTGACGGAGTGTCTGGGTCTGAGGATGACTGGTGATCTGACTCCGAATTGAGGGCTCTTTTGGCTGATGCTCTCTGTTTTTTTTTTGTTAGTTATGGCAAGGGTTTTATATATATATATATATATATATATATATATATATATATATATATATATATATTTTTTTTTTTAATTATTAATTCCCCTGAGGGTTAACTATTAGATCCCGTTATCTAGTATTCTATTCTGGGGGAGGGTGGTTAGTTTACTTATCGGACAGGTGCACAGACAGGTGCACTTAGAGACGGACAATTTACCGAAATACACTTACCGCAACCGAGGATCTTTGGGGGTGGTGATAGTGATGTGGGATGAGGATTGGGATGGGAAGGTATGGGATCCGATCTCGTTGGATGTAGTCTCGCGTGTGTAGATCGGCCACGTGGCTTGACCACGAGGGGCGGTCGCCTTTGATCTTGCTTGATTAGAGAGTTTGGGGTTTCGTATTAGTGTTTGTCACTGTTAGGGATGCCCCTGATTTAATGTACTGTGTTGATTGTTATTATTTATTGGATTATTGCCTTGCTTTTGGTTTTGTATGATATTGTAGGTGGTTTTTAGAAGGAATACTCCGAAAGTACGACTATCTCTATTCACGAGTCTAGTGGTTCTCAAAGCGATCAAAACAAACGATAATCATAGACGTACTAGAAGCTAGATGCGCAAGTGTAGTGAACACTTGTTTGCGCACGCGTTTGCGTTCGCGTTTGCGTTCGCGTTCCACCGTGGCATGGCCTTTACCCGCAGGAACTACGTTCAGTTAACAAATTAACACCAACGTCTTTTACCTCCTCCGACTAGCTCTAGGATGTAGTTGTTGGGCGCCAGACTCCGGGCTCAGAGTCCTCTTTCTCTCTCTCTCTCTTGCTCCAGCTAGCTATCGGTAGAGGGATAATTCGTGGGGGCGAGAAATAAGAACACTTAACACAATACGAATATATTTGAATACTATTTATTAATTAAGAAGAAAAAAAGAAAAAGGTGGTATTAATTTGAACAGCCTACCACCTGGCTTCGGCTCTTCTCACCGCTACTTTATGTTTGATAATGAGACTCGATAAAGAACTAAATGAAACTAAATTATATTAAATGCAGGAATATAAAAGAAACAAATCAAATGACTCTAAACTACTAATTATTTATTATAAATAAACTAGACAAAGGTACGGTTGACGGTTATCACAGGCGTAGGGGATAGCCTTCCTCGCTACGACCAGCTGGAGGCTTGGCTGTCAAGTTGATTTCGAGGCGGCTGCCTCTAGTCTCTAATTGACAGCTGATCACTCAACAGCTGGGAGGGGAAGGGAATCGGTACTCACTCGGAACTCGGCCACGAGAGTGCTCCGACACGCAGCAGACGATCTGCGACGCGTGACGTCAGAGACTCGGGCAATATGGCGTCAACTCTGCCTAGGCGAATTTCTGCGCAGCGGCGATGCAAGCCGGAACGCTGACGCGCAGAATCGACAGCCACTGAGAACAACAACAAGTTCAAACTTGCCGGCTCTCAGCTCACACGCGGTACTCGGGGACTCGATACTAATGACGGTACTAGGGAACGAAGAGCTTCCTGACTCTAACTCGAGACTCAAAAGGGAATTTAGGGACTCTAGGGGGAAGAATTAAAGCGATCTGGAAAGATCTGGACTGGATAGATCCTACCTGATTCGATACGTTGGCTCGGCCTCGTGTTCGGCTCGTGTCCGTGGGCAGGCGAGGGTCGTATATGTCACAAATCAGCAGTAGGCAAGTCCAAAATCCAAAATCAAGTCCAATAATCAATAGCAGGGGTCACAATAAACAAAATCACCTCACAAAACAACTCAAACACCTCAAAACACGCTATAAACTCTCTCTCTCGGCTCACTGAAATAATGGCACGCGATATTCTCAACGGCTAGACAATGAGTGGCTCTTCGTTTCCGGGATGCTAATTGCTGCTTATCGCCGTTCGTCCTGCTAGCGCCAGCCGTCATCGATAGACCAATCCGAGGATCTACGGTCGATAAGGCGTCGCTAGGACGAAGGGCGGCAATATTCAAATTAGCTAACGGGACTTTTGGGCTCTCGGGGATACATACGCTCGTTTAGGCTGGTACGGAGGAGGTCCAAACGTTTGCCACGTTACAATGTTTATCTATATCCTAGCATTCGCGTAACTGAAACGTCACCTATAATGGTTAAAACAGCTGAGTCATTGAACGTGTCGTCTACGTTCTTTTTAGATTGATCAACAACGCGACTTGAACGCTATTCGAAATCCGGATAGTTCCCAACTGATCGCATATGTTTTTCAGACGTTTTTGCAACTCCACGTGTCACACGTCTATTCAATATATTGCAAAACATATTACAGTGAGCCCAAAGAGAACAGTATCAGCAGAAACGAATATGAATATGAGCTACGCATTCAGAAAACCTCGCAGAAAACGTTTCGATTAACCTTCTATCGGTTCAGTCTGTTCAGATACTTCAAACAGCCTACAATTATAAAGAATTAATTAATGTCGAAAGCGTACGTATTCGAAACGTTCTATGAATACGTAAAATCCATGACCGTTTAGTGATATAATGATTGAGTGCTGATTAACGACATAACAATGAAGACGTTTGTTACCGTGAAATAAGCATTCATAAAACCTTAAAATCAATATGTTTTGCATTTAGGTTGCTCACATGGTTTGCAAATACGTGTCTCACAGATCTGAGTGTCAACATTTATTCAACTTTTAAAGAAACCCTGAATAAAGTTATTGCAGATAAACGTAACTGTCGCTGATTAAACGTTTAAAAAACGTAAAAAGTATCAATGGTTCAAACGGTTACACTCGGACCCCGCTTCGTCGACCTTCAGCTACTCGACGAACTCGCCTACTCGACCGAGTTCGTTCTCAGCTACTCGACTCTCTCTACCCCCACCATCAGGCCGCGTTTCTTGTACTCAGGGCCTGCACTTGCGTCCACGGTCTGCGCACAATACATATAGCTACCGTTTCCGGACGGAGTGGGGGCCCCGCGTTTCGTCGAGTAGCTGAATACGTCCGGTCCCGACTTGGTCGAGTGAGCGAAGTCCGAGTGTATTTCCAAACGTAACTCACACGGCATTTAGTAGCGTTGATTCAAAGCTGATAAATGCCCTAGCGAAAACGCTATGAACGTGGAAGACGCATTCATAAAACGTTAACATTATCTGCTATAGATTGAGGTATTTACATGGCTTGCAGATACATGTGGCACACGTAAGTGCAATAATATTTATTAAACGTTTGGAGATACACTGAAGAAAGTCATTGATAAACGTAAGAACCACGTCAATTAGGCGTTTAGAAAATGTGAATAGCATAAATATTTTAAACGTTTTTTCAAATACGTAGGTTACACGACAGTTTGTCATTATTTATTAAACTTCAATCGCAGCCCTGAAATAATTGGTCTACAAACGTATGAAACACATGCATTGAATGTTGAAAAAATTGTAATTAGTATACGTCTCAATTCAACGTAACATAATCGTGTTAAAAAACAGATGTCTGAACTAAACGTTTTCAATAAACGTGTTATAATAGTGAGTGGAAAACCGCATCGTGGATGCACGTTTATTTTTTACACCGTACACTACATTTCCACCACTATCACGCATATTAAACTTATTCTCCACCATTTCGTGTTGGTTGGGTTCCCAATATGGGTTTCCCGATTTTATGGTTTGTCATAAAGTGCGCTCGGGTTAGGTGTAGGCATTCATCGATAAGCGCATTTTTTTCCCGATCTTCCGGATAAGATGCAGATAGATTGGTTACTTGTTCTTCTATCTCATGTTCAGTTGAATTTGGCAAATTTTCAAAAAAGGCAAACTTTTTATGGAATTCTTCGTAAGCCTGACCACGGCAGCGTAACACCAACTCGCTACTTAATTTATCTATAATTTATATGCACGTATTCACTCTGAAGAATTCACGTGGGTTCATCTCTGTGTCCCCTTGACGAGAAACATCGTGAGGAAGTTTCCTTTTTTTTTACGGCCTGATGTGTATTCATGCCAGCCGGTCAGTAACTTCGCTTGACATTCGTAATGCTCGAAGTTGTTCCTGGTCTGGTCCACAATTTTCACGAGGTCGCGATACAGATCCACAACGGTGTCAATATCGATATCTACACATTGCAAGCGTTTGCTGGTCAGGTTGAATTGTCTCGGTAAGAAGCTCCAAAAAAAGCACCAAAATAGCCGATTCAAGATTTTGTAAACTTTTTCGAATCACCCCAGCTTCACTTTTTGTCAGTGGTTTTTGTGAATCATCGAGCTCGGACGTTTCCAATGCTTGGATGATCTCATTCCCAGATTTGTTAAGATTTTGTAAGGCTTCGTCTCGGGCTGACCATTGGGTAACTGACAAACTTTTTACGACGGAGGCGCTTGACTTCAAATTAGATTTAAAAATTTCCCATCAATGTGTGGAAGCGGAAAAGAAATATATAGTGACCTCTCACGTATTTGACGGAGTCGGGACCGGCGCCGACCACACCCAGAAAAATAATTTGTTTGAGGCAACAAAATCGTTTTGTTAGTCCGATTTCCCAAATTTTTAGTTGACTTAACTAAAAATCTCGTCAACTGAACCAAATCGGCTGTTTTCATTTTGTTGCTAGTGCAAAATAATTTTGTTGAATAATTTTCGCTACACAAACAATATTTTTGGTTCAATTTGCCTGTTGACCAAATATTTCGTTATCTGAAACTATAATTTGGTTGCGAGAATTAAATGCATGACTTTGTCCATCGCGCATGCGCCGTGAGCGATGTTCTATAGTATAATTTGGCGTGACAGGTCATTGCATGATTGCTGATCGCCGGGAGTAGTGCTGCACATGCTACAGCTGTTTGCAAAAATCCGATTATCAAATTTTTATTGTGATATTTATTCGATTCGAAAAATGGACAATGCAACTGTGAACTTTCTGAAAATTTGTGGCCTGGAAGAATAACCTTTCCTCGCCTATATGTATACGCAGCGAAAATCCCTGACGTCCGTTTACTAGGAGTCGTGTTGAGGTGGCCCATAGTCGAAATCGGAAATTGTTTGTTACTAGATCGCAAATCAAGGACTAAGTGGTCACTAAAAGATTTGCCAATTTCGTCTTTCGGCCACCTGACCCTGACTCTTGGCGGACGGACGTTGGGAATTCACCCTGTGTTTACATACTTCTTCATAATTTTCAGGATCTAATATTAGAATCTTATTTTGTTAAGTCAACAAAATCATTTGATATGCGAACTATATATTTTGGGGACTGAACTATATAATTTTCTACTAATAACAGAATATTTTTGTAACCAGCACTTTATACTCATGAGATTTCTGTTTAGTTCCTACAACAAAATTATTGATTAATATAATTCAAACAAGCGATTTGTTCAGTGAACAAAACTTATTTGTTCTTGTAAACAAATTATTCCAACAAAATTTGTTGGCTACCTTAACAAAATATTTAATTGTACGTATATTAACAAACGATTTTGGTTATAACAACCAAAATTTGGTTGTGTCAACTAGACTTTTTTCTCAGTGCACCTATTTTGCTTCCCACTACCAGAACAGTCGACTCATGGAGTGGGTAGCCTCCTCTCTCGGCGCCCCGACGAACTGGTATCTGCCCCACTCTGACTACATCAAACCTTGCATTTACTACGTGTGAGGCACTCGAGAGTGGGGGTAACGCTGCCCCGTGATTCGTCAAATACGTGAGAGAGCTTTCGTCAATTACGTGAGAGCCGTCAAATAGGTGGCGGTAAAATAGGTGAGAGTCTACTGTATTTGATAAACTATTCCGAACAAAGCAACAGCTTCTCGGCAACATTCAGCTGCACATGGCCCGACAAGATTAAGGTCCCAACACAAAGTCTTAAAGACGTCATATGGACGTCAAAATGCGTCGATTTCTGACGTCGCAAAGACGTCTCAAGTCTTAAAGACGTCTTAAAGACGTCTTAATTGTTGAAGACGTCTTCAAGACGTCAGAAATCGACGCATTTGACATCCATACGACGTCTTTAAGACCGCTTTGAATTTTGTGCTGTCTGGGGTAGTTGTGCCGCGACAGTCTGTCCCAAAATTCATGCGCGCATTGCGTGTTAGAATCACCGAATAGTATACGCTACGTACCGAAAACTTTTGTCTAGAATTGTAGTCGAAGCACTCTCACAGAGAGAATGTATCCTATACCGATACACGCACACTATGCCTGATTGTTTCGTGTAACGTTTTTTTATTATTTGCTGCAAGTGTAACCAAATATATTCATATGTATATCATTTATACCGTTATATGTATACTGTAACGTATCCGGCAGGCATACCCCAGGCCTGCTGTGATTTGGTATCTGAATCGTCGAAGAACTGGACGAACTCGAGTTGTCCATCAGCGTGTGACGTCACAAGCGGCAGACAAATAGTATATAAACGGCTGATGAGTAGGCTCATCAGCGCATTTGAGGTAAAGCATCCAGGCGACTCATTGATATATTTTCCTTTTCGCCTTGACCAGGTAATAACTTAGAATCATTTCAAAGATAATCTATTTCGAGAAAATACACTCTGTCAATACTAATAATTTTCAATATCACTAAAATAGGATTTAGAATTCATATAAATTTAATTGGAACTCTAGCTCAAGCAGCATTGTCACCTAAAGTCATATTCAATACAATATTCAAGTAGGCAAGTATGACAGAATTAAAAGGCTAGATAAGCAAATTTTGTCAAATTAGTTATAATTTATTTGTATTCAAATATAGAAATTTATTCAAATGCTAATTGGATTTGCTTGACTTTTCTGTATCTAATTCTGTTAGAGTGTCATACACAAGCCGTGTTAGAACAGATCAGGAAAACATCAACGGAAGCGTACGGTACTGGTCTCACGACTAGGATCCGAGGGCCAGTTGTTGTGATTCTGAATCTGACACGCAGGCTCGGATCTAGGGTCCTGGTTCTGCAAGATAGATATTAAATTTGCAATAGCAGGGACCACTGGCTTGGAATACTACCTGGTTCAGTGGAGGTCGGCAAAACCTTCGGTTTAACATAAATATAACTTTGGCGGTTGCAAGATCTGATAAGTGTTTGATTAGCGTAGGATTGTAATAAATAATAAAAAATCTGTAGTGGGTGGCTTTTTGTATGGCATAACCATCCTTTTCCCCATCTCACAGTGTCGAAGAGTCCAAAATTTAATCAGAATAACGTTATAGCTTAAAGAAATTTCATTTAGAACCCGACGACCGGTTTGTCTCTACGATCTTAAGATCCGCGACAACCCGGAACGTTACATTTGGCGCCCAACGTGGGGCTGTTCGTCATTAAATTCAGTTTTTTTTTTTTGGAAAAATAAATTCACTCATAAACTTAGCTTCAATTTCAATTTAGTTTCAAAATTTCAGCGTCAATATTAGATGGTCGAGTCACTGTTCCAGAGTTTCAGTAGACAAAATAGACCAAATAAGGCTGCCTGTCAGATTCAGAATCACGTTAGCACTTCAGACGCGATACAGAAATGTCAGGCAAAGACTTCAGCAAGAGTAATACAGTAGAACCTCGATTATCCGAACCAATTGGGACCGGGCCTAGTTCAGATAATCGAAAATTCGGATAATGGAACAGTAATGTTACACAATGTGAGTTTGCCTGGAGTTAAATAAAGACTACCGGTAAGAAGAGCTCACTAATGCCCCGGGCCCCTATTCAGTAACTTTTCGTTAATGAAATGATCGGATCAGCTTGTTTTGTCTTGTTTTCCATTGGGTAGATTTGTATTTCCTGAAACCTTATTGGTCGCTGATGTTCAATCCGTGCGGAAAGTCATCGAATCGATCAGATAAAAAGTTACAGAATAGGGGTCCTGACAGGCGAATCAAGCTTGAACACGTTTGACTAAACGCTTTGTTTGCAACATTGTAATTGCGCGCAGTTCTTCGACGGACATGTAAATTTCAAAATTTCGCGCCGTCGTTCAAATAGATAAATACCATGTAATAGAACGCGAAAACGCGCGCATGGAGATGAAAAAAAAAAAACGTGTTGAGGTTCGGATAACAGAGGGTTCGGATGACAGAGGTTCGGATAATCGAGGTTCTACTGTAAAACTTTAAGTCCCATTGTCGAAGGAAGAGAAGCTCTCGAATGAGATTCAGGTATAGGTGACGCGAATCGGTCTTCATTTTCAGAAAGTATGAATCCAGGTACTAGTCCAGAATCCAATGTGTCAGATCCAATAACGAGACTGAGGCCGTGTCCCAATTTGTAAGTATAAATACTTACACTTCGCACTTACACTTAGCGCCAACTTCACATCGCTCACGCCTACGCTACTGCAAGCGCTATCGACATCTGGCGGATAATAAGGTAACCACGATGGCGCGCAGATGCGCGCCGCGCCTTGGCGCCAACTCCGATTTCAATTGTTTGAATCCATATTTTAATCCCGGCATTAATTGTCTTTCACTGTTTAATGCCACACAGCACAGTGAGTACAAGTATAATATTGTGTAGAAATTTCTTGCAACAATCAACAGCAACAAACGTACTTGTGAGTATAATTTATTGCTCTCTTCTACCTATAACATGTACATACGAATGTTATATCCGTTATTGCATCCCTTTCGCGTTAAGACTCTTTTTACTTCGTACACGAAAACATTCTTTTCACATCATCTCACAACTTACACTTGTATTTATCTTATTATCTTACATGAATAGGCGATTTTTTTTTATTATCAACAGATTGAAAAATGATTCGGGACGAAGATTTTATTGCTGTGTGGTTCGTCGTGCAAAGAATATTCCGTCGACATCGGAAGATGGCGGAAGATCATGCCCGACGGGTATATGCCTACTTCTTGTTTGCGTTACAACTATTGCAGCGCAGAAATAATCGAGTGAGAAAATAACTTGTTTTGAAAATGCTACAATATGTTTCAGAGAAATAATAGGGATGATAAAAGCTTGAAAATATATAATATGAAATATAATAATAATAATTAAAATAAAAATATAATACATTCAAAGAAGTATAATAATCAAAAAAAGGAAAACCGATCAACACACAAATATAATATAATATAATGTAATAATAACGTGAACATTTTTGTCGTATGTGCAGAGGGGTCCGGCTTACAACCAACGTGTGCTCGGGACTTTCATAAAAGGCGATCGTACATCAATGAAACGTCATCTATGAGTAAACCCTGAAAGTTTCCAAAGAATTGTAACTTTTGTTAGACGTAATAGGAAACGATGGGGCTGGTGCGTCGAAGTTGAAGTTAGTATAAAACCTCCAGATTCCTTCAAAATAACTTCTTCTACATGTACTGTACTAAAAAACACACTATGTGGGCTTTTTACATTGAAGATGTATTGCAATACCAAATACGTACTTTTCAGGTAGTCCTATTTCTGTTCTGGTTGGCTACTGGCGTTGCATACAGAGTAGTAGCTTCGTCTTTTGATATCCCGCGATCAACTGTACGCCGAGTAGTCTACAGAATATTGAACGAAATCCTTTTTATCTTGCCGGAAGTTGTTCGACTACCATCAGCAGATAGACTGCCGGAAATTGGCTTGGCATTTTCAAGAAAAGCGAATAGTGCGGTATTTCGGCAATGTGTGGGGGCCGTTGATGGGTGCCACATCAGAGTCATGTGTCCTGTAGGTCTTCATGACCAGTACTATAGTAGGAAACAGTTTTACTCAGTAAATCTCCAGGGTTTG
This sequence comes from Tenthredo livida, assembly GCA_963992785.1. Classification (NCBI taxonomy): domain Eukaryota; kingdom Metazoa; phylum Arthropoda; class Insecta; order Hymenoptera; family Tenthredinidae; genus Tenthredo; species Tenthredo livida. The sequence continues at coordinate 17,806,646 of OZ023068.1, read as the reverse complement.
GTTGATGCGTCGGGTTCATTTATCGATATCGTCAGTGGGTTTCCAGGGTCTGTTCATGATGCTCGCGTGTTCCGAAACAGTGCTCTATTTCAGCAAAGTTTATATCCGCCAGAAGGATACTTTATTGTTGGAGATAGCGCATATCTATGCAGACGGCATCCTGTAAGCATAATAACTCCTTTCACTGAACCGCTTACTGAAGAACAACGCGCTTTCAACCACGCACTTAGCCAAACACGAATGATTGTAGAACGGGCGTTTGGAATAATGGAGGTACGATGGAGATCAATCTTCACCAAATCATGAGAAGTAAGGATCCGGACCGCTATCGAAGTAATTGCAGCATGCACAGTGCTGCATAATATATGTATAAGCCAAGGTGATGTATTACGAATTAATGCACGTAATCAGCCACTACCTCCGCGTCGTGTTCCACGGCCCGAACGTGAAGGATTGGATTTGCGTAATCTATTTCTGCGACTATACACGCTGGAACATATAAATAACTAGCTGCAGTGTGTGCGTACACAAAAAACTTGCTTATGCTAACGAAAATTAAATAAAATTGTTACATATGTGAAATAGCTAAATAAATAATTCAATTAATTATTTGATAAATATACATAATCTTATCGTTTATTCACCTCATGTAATTACCTAAGCAGGTAATTGAAAATACGTGACAGTGTTAATAAACGTTCCAGAGCCCTTTGCTTCTCTGCATCACGTGTTTAGAATCCTGTAAGTGTATTACAGAAAATCACAGGTCCGTCTCCTCCCTCAAACCGAGTAAGTAAATCGTATTTTAATTATCCCTCATGTAGGTGAAAAAACCGGTTCCCACGTGAACGGATACTGTATAGGTTATTGTTATACAAGATGCTAATATTGTTCAACAAGGGAGTTGTAACATCGTCGGATTAACAAAAAAACATTGAAAAATTAAAAATTCATTCAATTGATCGATCCAAAGCGGACAACTTTCACTTCCCGTTATCTTTTATTCTCTATATTATTCTCTAGGTGTTTATCTTTGGTGTTTACATGTAAGACGGGAGTGCACAGAGAAAGTGACATGACCGAGGTTATGTACATACATAAATGGCTTCTAGCATGTGGCTACATTGCGTTACCACGTGTATTAAAACTTGCGAGTATTGCGAAAAAAAGGCGGAACGCATTGGTTATTGCACTTGTAAGTAGAACTATTCTAGAGAATTGACAAATGGTCCAAACATAATAAACGCATATTTAAACAAAACAATACTGTTATTGAATAAAACCTTTGTTTATAGATTTTCACTATTTTGTTGTATTTAATATTTCAATGGGTAACATAAGATAGAATTCAAAAGCGATAAAAACTTAATAATTGCGATTAAAATTTTTCTTTTTTATAATAATAAAGTATATAAATTTCTTATTGCTATAATCGACGACGGAAAATAATAACGGTATCAGAAATCTCTTTTTTTTCAGAAATAAAGTACAATAAAATTCTTACTGCTATATAAGGAACGATTGAAAATCGGTAGCTGTATGAAAATTCCCTTCTTTCAATGGAAACTTTCTTTTATAAAGATGAAATTAAAATTGGCAAATTTTCTTACAGGAAGTGGCGAGAGACAATGAAGGAAGGAAAAGAAGAAGAGATTATAAGCAGGAAGTGACGGAATAATAAGGCTGAAGGAATGAGAACAAGCTTCTATTTTTTTAGTAAAAATTCCCTGAGTACACCCAACAAGTCTACATCTGCTTGTCTAGCAGCTGCCCGGTCTTCAGCTTGCTTCATCATGTCCTCACGCATGAATGAAATCAGCTCCGAGATGGAGTTTTTGTTCGGCAGAGGAGCCGCAACACGTCTCTATTTCGCCGGTGGCTGGTTCTCTTGGTTCTCTTCAAGACAGGTAGGTTCGCTCTCTTCTTCTAGACAGGTATCTGGTAACAATGATGCGGATGTACTTGCTGAATGTTGATCCTTATTTCCATTTATATTTGTTAGGCAGTCTTCGTGTGGTGAGCTGTGTGATGTACTGTGACTAATATTTGATGTTGCTCCCGCAGTGGCTGACTGAATACACAGTAATGGTGTAATAGTATGGCGACCCGACATAAATTTATGCATTGCATCATAATATGGCCAAGTATCAGCTGGATGATGCTCCTCTTCGAGCCCTTTGCCAGTGGGTGGTAGAATAATATTTTTTTTTTCAACACGTGCATGTAATAGGCCCTTTTTCTTGCATGTGAAACGAATAGAAAATTGGTCATTTCTAGCGTGGACTCCATTACCTCCCTAGGGAGGTAATGTCCATTATTTCCCTAGGGAGGTAATGGATCTATTACTACCTTCCGAGAGACGGTCTCGAAGGTTCTCAAATATTTCAAAATTTTCACTGAAGGAATCGAACCTTCTAGAAAGATATGGTATTGCGTTTCGTCCGGGTGTACTCGGCCGGACTCGTCAGTAGGGCTGAGAGCCGAGCACACCGTGCCCTAGACGCGGGGTGTCCGGTAGTGGATATTGGTGGTCGCTTATGATCGGTATATATACTGAGCGTAGTCCTAGTATGGGACTAGCGAGAGCGAAGCGAGTTGGATGCGCCGCGTAGTGAGCGTGGAGAGAAACTCTGAGATATTATTGCGTCGCCACACCACTTTCCAAAATTTCCAAAAATTTCCATAAATTTCAAAAAAGTTCCAAAAATTTCCAAAAATTTCCAAAAATTTCCAAAAATTTCCAAAAATTTCCATAAATATCCATAAATTTGCATAAATTTCCGAAAATTTCCAAACTTTCCAAAGTTTCCAAAATTATTGGAAATTCTCAAAATTTCCCAAAATTTCGGTCGTGCATGCGCGAAAAATAGGGCCTATACATGCACTCGTTGAAAAAATTACGGTGTGCAACAAGGGGGGGAGGGTCATTTCCCCCCCTTGTTGTACAATGTACTATTATAACACGTGCATGAAAAGCGGGGCGTTGCATGTCAGTTTAGTGGGACGATAGTGGCCGAATGCATACCAGGTCTGCAAAGTAAGGTTGACGCATGCGCGGTCCACAATTACTTCACTTTCGTCCCTTGGGAAACGTCCCGCTACTGACATGCACGCCCCACATTCATGCACTTATTAGTGCGAATTCACACCGAGGGTTTCTCATTTCGCCTGTATCTTTTCGATTTCGGGAAGTACGGTGTTTCCCCCACCACAAATAAAAAGTCGAACAGTTTTCCCAGCAGATGGCCCCGGACCAACATTCAATTATATTTTGGACATCGAAAGAGACGGACGTAAATTCATTTTTGGTGCGAATTTCTACCCGCGTGCAACTCCCGGCTGATAAACGAGTTTTTTGCGGTCGATTAATCAAATATACTCTAATAACAGGGCTGTTAGTGGTCAAGCACCCTAAAAAATATGATTGTAGGACTGACGAAGATTGAAAAATATCACCTAAAAATTACCGAAATATTCTTATTGTATGACAGAAAATTGATCCATGTATGACGAAGAAGAGCGAACAATGGATGTAACAAAAACTGAGCCTAAACTATAGTGAGACAGGTAAAGAAAAAGAAAAATTGAAGTAAGCATTGGTAGTTAACGTATCGTTTGCTCTATTGCAACGTTCCGTAAGACTTAAAGTTGAAACTGAGATATGAGGTCCAGTGCTCAATGAATCAATCTTTTTCTGAAATGTCAAATAAATAAACGTGTAAACCCTCAAATTATGAATATTTCCGTTAGATATCGAATTCGAATTTTTGATTTCCTTAAATGGAAAAAATGGTATTTATTTGGAAAAAAATAGTGCCTTGCCATTACAGTTTTTACAATTACAGTTCGTAATTTGTATTTAGACTTTTTTCCAGATCATCATCGCCATTTCATTGGGCATATTCTGAGCTTCGAATAATACAGGTAATGAATGAATATGCTTGGATGGAGTCAGAGATGTGAAGTGCTGCAGTCGGCTGGTGCGTATTCGCACCGGCGTGTGAAACTAAGGCTTTTAAATAGGTGTGTGATCAAAGGGTAATGAATAAAAAAAAATTTCAATTGTTGCTACTTATTATTGTATTTGTATTTGTATTTGATTTGTTTATTATGCCGGAGCCCACACCGGGCCTAAGGGCAATAGTACAGTGAATTTAACAAGCAGTAACAATAGAAATCACATAAAAATAAAATAAAGATAGAAGCAAGAATAAGAGGTGGGATGATGCCAATTTAGCCAAAACAGAAAGCTGACGTGAGTATAAGTAGAACAAGGAACAAGGAACAATGGCGAAGCAGCTAAAGAGCTGGTCGCATGCTAGCGAGACCAAAAAAGAAAACTGAAATTAGTAGAGGTAGAACAAGGTGCAGGGAACAGTAGCGAAGCAGCTAAAGAACTGATCGCGCGCTAGCGAAGCAGACAGTCGCCGATGGCTGCCGCAAGGCGAATTACCTAAGAATAAGTAACGCGTATATTGATGGAATGGGGACATGGGTAGTACACGAACACACAATAGAAGATGAACAGTGAATATGAATATAGGAGACCGGATGAATGTGCCATGGAAGGAAATGAAACAGATCAAAGAAAGGGGAAATAAAAAGTAAATAAATAAAGATAAATAAAAGTAACTAAGAGTAGAAATAAGGGCAAAGCTCAATAAAATACAAATAGATATAAGTAGGGCTTGGGAAATAAGAATAACAATAAAAAATAATAGAAATATAACCTAAGGAAGGAATGATTTAAAGTAAAATAAGAATAGAAGTCAGATAAGGGCCGGCTCAAAAGAACTTATTGCTGAGTAAGTACGGAGAAACATTCGTGAAAAATCTGGATTTTGATTTTTCGTCGTCACTGGATTCACATGTAAACTCATATAGGTATACATGGGTGCGTTTGCTATGATATGACTCACGTTCAACCCTCCCACCTTTCACTCCCCTCGCGCTGCGTCCCGTTCTCTTTTCTTCGTTTTTCTCCTCCTCTTGATGTCTCCCTCTCTCCTTTTCCTTCCTCCGTCTTTCTTCCCCTTTTCCTCGATCCTCTATCTCTTTCCCGCTCTCCGCTCTCCGCCGACGTACTCGCCATTGGTACTGAAATATGTATTGAAAAATACTTGAATCCGTTGAATGATAAATTCAACCAACACTTCTAGGTACAGTTTTGTTTTCATGAGTTAAATATATTGGCAATATAGTTGATCATTCTCATATTGATAATAGTTGCGGTCACAGATTTTGAAGCAAATTTAGTGAGCTGTGAATTACAGGTTATTGGATTTTGTTCGCCGAATGGTTTGTCATACACTGTATATTTGACTCACCGCGCGTTGAAATTCTCACCCGGTTCAAGTGATCTGAAAGTATTATATTTTTCATAAATAAGGCAATTTATGTCAACTTCACCACGTTGAAGGAATCAGTACATCGTTCTTCGTGAAATTCAACATATCTCTGAATTTATTGATCACTCAACTAATGTTCAGTTGAGGATGTTCAAGAAATGAAGCTAAAAAAAAGTACTGGTCGCCTACTACTATTGAGGTGTAAAAAGAATTAATCTGCAACTGAACTGAAAGTATTCCAAATTCTATAGGTATATGAAATACTTCTTCTCAATCATATAAGAAATAGTTTCGACTTACTGTTTATCTTGGAAATCTCCTCGGCGTTCGACATGATGTCAAAATTCACACTGATTCGTTCACGTGCAAAGACTACTATACGCGCAAATAGAATAGGGATAATTTTCGATCCCCGCGTACGGACAAATCCTGAGTCGGCCTAATCTGTGACATGTTTGTATATTCGTGTTATGTCGTATTTCTATATAGACGAATAAGTACCTACACAGTAAAGGCAGACAAAAGAATATAGAGATTACTCCGATATGTTGAACGCGTCTCGCGGTGATCACGCCGTTAGCGATCACAACGCTGAAGACATGGGGCGAAGAAACATTAAAAGTAAGTAGACTCCCACTAAAATATGAAATATCCATTTTATTGCAATTCCATTCTATGATTCGTTTACATTATTTAAACTTATTCTAGAAATATATTCTTCATACAAATGAATGATCTAGAAAGAACCCTCTAATTCAGTATTACATGCGTCTCTGAAACTGTGTTCATTCCTTGATTATAAATAAACATCCAACTTTTCTCCGATTATTACAATAACCAAAATAACGAGGATTTGTTCAAATCATATTCATGTCCAAAACCGGTATGTGTAGTACCTATATGCATGTATGAGGTTTTTTACCTCATGTAAAACAGGCTCAGACCCTAATCTTCTTTATTTTGTTCTGATTATTTTGTTTCACTGTTTGTAAACTTTGAATACTATGCACTCGAAAAAATTCAAAATTTTTAGCTCAGAAAAATCAACAAAAAAAAAAAAAAAAATCAAAAAAAATCGGGAATTATCACACATGTTGTTTTCAGATTGCTGATGGCACAAAAAAATTATCAAAAATCTTGAAAAGGGTGAGGTTCCGAGCCTCACTCATTTGGGAAAGAATACCTCATATACACCATACATATATGTGTACATAATATCTAGATGTGAACAACGATTGAACAAATTTAGTGTTGATATTCTGATACCCGTGTGGAAATTCGGGCCGGGCGCTGGCTGGGCGCTCTCCAGCTCATAAATTTACTAACGGGGGGCTAATCGGGCGGGCTATTTAGCGCCCGGCATGGCATGTAACGCTGAGCTGTACAGCCCAAACACAGTCGTGCTAGCCGGGCCCCGTCCAGAATACCCGACTAAGGTTGCACATTATCCAGGGCCAGCTGCTTAGCGCCCGTGTTGGCCCCGAGTAACGGAATTAGGTTTAGATATTCAATAATAATTGTTATTCATAGAACATTATTTGAAAATACCCTGAAAATTAGAAATGTATCAACTTCTTATTTATACTTCTTATTTATAGAGTATTGCTAAAAACTAGATTACACATAAGATTTTCATCCGATAAAATTCCATACGTGTGTGATTTGGCACATATACGTCATCTAAAAATAGTACATTTCAGTACGAGTATAAGGAAAGGCTTTTTGGACGAAACGAGAAGTTTACGAGCTGTAACGAGGTTCGTCGAAAAGACTTTACGTACAAGTAACGATTATTAGTTTCCATCACGAAAGCCGAGAAATCGCGACGAAGTTGCGATTTTGAGGTTAGAATGATGAAAAGCTATGTTTCCTAATACATTACACATATGATAATGAAATATAAATAGATTTGATTTCAATTTTGTTTTTCATGCTTATTCATAGCTTGAACTACAAAGTATCTTTATTTTTTAATCGAACCGAAGAATAATGGTAACGATAATAATATTAATTATAATTTCCGTACTGCACTTGCCTGGCACTACTGGACTTTTTTCCAAGCTGAGCTCATATTCATCACTTAGTATTTGTTTCTTCACAGCTCTGTGCTTTCGCACACGAAGCCGCGTCAATTCTCTTGTTCTCTTAATTAATCATTATCTACAACTCGAGATACCTAATCAGCTATTCTCAACCAGTAAGCATTTGTCACTTATATACCGAGAAGATTCGGTGAGAGTAGACAGCCCCTTTCCTACGCCAAAACTAACACAGGCGCGCACCGCGTGCGTCAGGCTCGGCGGGCGGGGCTAAGCGACCAGTGGTGCTTCTACCGAATCTTCCGCGCTAGGCCGAATCCGCATAGCCCATCCTTGATACTTAACCTAAAAAGCAATCATCGCACTGAACACGGAAAAGAATGAACGCGAATAAAATGAAATCGCCTGATGTGAATATTTATTTTCAAAATTTGTCAACGAATTCAAAATCAAATATCAATTAATTGAATTCAATTATTAGTGTTTAGGATCGATATTTGAGACGAAGTGGTTATATTTGAATTCAACGTTCATGTTTCGCATCTTGCGGAGGAGCTCCGTCACAGGTGTTTGTACTGCGTTGGTAGCGTACAGTGGAGCTTTGTTGTCAGAGTTCGTAGTGCGTCGGCGAGCATTTTCTATCAAATTTTTGTGCGGCAAGGCTTCGCCAGAGTCCAGAGAAGGACTGCATATCGTCGACGTGCTACGAACTCTTGCAACAAAGGTTCTCTGCCTGCTACGAGACATGAACGTTGGATGCTCGTTACAGTAAGAAATGTTCGATGGATATCGTCGACGTTCCACGAACCCTTGCAACGAATCTCCTCGCACGCTACCTCATCGCACTACAAACTTCTGCGACAAAGCCCTTCCGCACACTATGAAGCCTCGTTGAGGTACATCTCAGCACTCGGGTCTACGATAAAAGTAGTCGTTGAGAGACGAAAATGGTTTAAGTAAAATTGTACTACGTTCGATAGTGACTCATCGGTAGCCGCTCTTCGATCTCCAAGCATTCGATCTCCGCTAAGTTTGTGCGTACACCATAATTCAACAGCAATGGATCCCTCGATTAACCAATAATAATCGTTGATAAATTTCATTTTTCTGTTTCAGACCTAAAATCGAGTTCTGAAAATGAATGAATAAAAAAATCAATAAATAAACCAATTTCTGACCATGTTGTCTTCAATGATTCACCCTCCACTTACCTGGTCCACTTCGTCTCAAATATCGATCCTTAACACTGATAATCAATACTTAAATTCAATTAATTGATATTTGATTTTGAATTCGTTGACAAATTTTGAAAATAAATATTCACATCAGGCGATTTCATTTTATTCGCGTTCATTCTTTTCCGTGTTCAGTGCAATGATTGCTTTTTAGGTTAAGTATCAAGGATGGGCTGTACGGATTCGGCCTGGCGCGAAAGATTCGGTAGAAGCACCACTTGTCGCTTAGCCCCGCCCGCCGAGCCTCACGTACGCGGTGCGCGCCTGTGTTAGTTTTGGGGTAGGAAGGGCGCTGTCTACTCTCACCGAATCTTCTCGGTATGTTTCCTGGCCGCCAACTGACGTTTCACGTGTTTACCTAACCTCACTCACTCGAGTAAATCAGAATTCGGGGTACGCCATTTTAACCCTCCGTTGTCACACTACCAAAAAATAACCGGACCGTCACACTGGGTGGATTCCACCCATTCCATTTTCAAATGACGATCGTGAGAAAACTATCTGTCCGATTTGGATCAAAAAATTACGGAACATTCTCTGAATATTGTAGATTATGCAATAGAAGTCGTTTTGTTGGAAATTGAAAGACAATAAGTTAGAGAAAAATCGTAATTTTGTCAATTTGTGAAGATAGAACAATTTTGCTTAAAAGTCGATGGGTTGAATCCACCCAGTGTGACGACGGAGGGTTAAACAGTCGTTCACGGGTATATATTGTAACGTATCCAGCACTCATACAGCGCTGGATTACACAGACAACACACACTAACATCAACGTGCGATCACCAGTCATCACGTGACACCAAATATACGGTATATAAAGGGCGACGCTTCGGCAAATCATTAGCGTTAGTCGAGCCAAAGTGGCCTTCACGTCTCATTATTATCTTTGTTTCGCCAGTCAGCCAAAGCGGCGGCTGAGCATTTAGCTTCATATAACATATAAATTCTATTTAGCCAAAGCGGCATTAGAATATATTTCAATATAACAGATAAACTCGTATAATAAGTAAAGTACTATTATAACGTAGTCAAAAAATCAATTCAATTTAAATTAAATTTTCTTTCTCATTCCTCTCAAACATAAAATCAAGCTCAAATCAAAACAAAACAAATCGGAAACGCTCATAATTTAAGGTTAGATTTAAGGCTATTTGTAAGTATGAAAATACTATTCGTTTGATATAAAAATTATAGAGTCAAACAGATTAAATATTGATAGAATCATTATTAATTGTTAAACGTGTAAAAATTTCTTGTTATTTGATAAATTATTGGAATTCATAAAATATAATCTAGGTTACGACCTTATGGTCAATCATAACATAAAAAGCCAGGAATCTGTTCTTTATTTTCCATTTTCCTTGCTTAGCTTCACTTAAATCCTTTATCTTTTTCGTAAACTCGTTTTAGCTAGTTACAGCATTGGTGCGGGAATTCATACAGTTACGATAGAGCTTTCATAGCTATCGTAGTCTGGGAATTACCAATCTTATGTCTGAAGTGCAGCCGGGGTGCGTTTGGTTGAATCAGTTATAATAGAGCTTTGATAGCTATTATAGTCTGTGATATCAAACATAGCCAAGGTCTGTAGGGATGCAGCTAGTGTAGAATAAAACCTACAATAGTCTGTATTAGGGTTTTATGGGTTTTTTCAACTTTCCCCAGGAGGAGCTCCAAAAATCACACCCGTGACAAAAAACTCACGCGGACTTGCATAATTTCATCAGCCTTCAGCTGATGAAACAGTTGCAGTAAGTTACAATATATAACTGATTTCTTCTATGAAAACATATAACTTAGGGATCTCCCGGCTAGAGCCCATGCGAGTTTTCTTGTATAAACTCATCGACGGGAAACGGATAGTCTGTCTAGTAAGGCGCTAGACAGCCAGCCCTGACAAACCTAGTCACAGTTGGGCTACTTATCGCCCGTCTAGCGCCCAGACAGTTAGGCGGAGTTTGGGATCACCCGACCGGGGGCTAGTCGAATATCGGGCGCTACCGAAGCCAATTTCCACACGGGTAATTATTACTTTGCGTTTCAGTTTCCGAGAACAACAAAAAAAAAGGGGACGGGCGTCCAGGCCACCAGGGCTGAAAGTAAGTAGCTTTCCAACGGCTTAATAACGAAGAGTACAGAACTTTTCCGGGAGAAAATTGCCGCTTATTAGTTATTACACTACAACCTCCGCTATTTAACCATCCGCTATTTAACCAACGCCGCTATTTAACCGAGTTTGCGTTCCGCTATTTCACCGGCCCAACGCCCACTTTTGGGCTGTGCGTTATTCTCAATCCCCACTTTCAGCCGTTACGGGTCTAAACTTGCTTGCGCGTGCAAGATCTGCGCATGTAGGGGTACGCAGTTGGGAATGAAGTGGGGGCTCCTACTTTCGTTGAATAGCGGAATCAGCCCGGTCCCGAGTTGGTCAAATAGCGGAGGTTGTAGTGTACTATGATTCATAACAAAATCAAAACTAATAATCAGATGAAGAATATACAAAAAGATATTATGTTATGTGAATTTCACAAAATGCTATAGGACTTGCGAAAATAAAAAGACGAAAACAAATTTAGATTAAATTCAAATGATTGGAAAGAAAATAGAAATTGATAATTCAAAAAATAAAACAAGAGGGAAACAAGAAGCTATGTTATATTCCGTTAAGTAATTTTGAGAAAAAAAGGAAACTTCCCAGAAGATATGATGATTGAATCACTATATGTTTGAAATGAAATTTAAATTGACCGTCAGGAAATTAGAAATGGAAATCTCTTTCATTTTTCAGACCCCATCAAAGACGCGGCGTTGGCAGCGATTGTCGCTGCGTTTATGACAGGTATGATACAATTCCAAATCTTTAAGTGCGAAAAAAAAAAGATATGTAGACATGGATTTTGATATATTGCGGTCTTTTTCAGGAAATGAGTGGGACGCCATCCTGGCGACGGTGGAGTTGTCGGGATGACAACCCAACAAAAATAAGAAAACAAAAAAACAGATAACAAATAATAGAAAATAAATAAATAAATATTAATAAATAATATTAAACTACGTACTACATCTTCAGTATCTGATGTTTCATTCACACCCAAAAAAATTTCCTTTAGTTCTAGCATTTTATTATCATAATTGTTCTTGAATTGTTCTCATATTTAGATGATGTTATTCGTGCATATTATATATTTTACATGTATTACATATTAAATATATATATTCGATCTTCATAAAAGCTGTCAGACTTTTATAGAATTTATTATTCAAGCAATTAGGTTGTAAGATTTTTTTTCTTCTCATTTTTATAGGCGGTTAACGTAGAGTGAGAAAAAATAATTAGGTCGTATTTTTTCTTATTCGTTGAAAATCATCATTACGAAAGTTATAGGTAATTGAATATTCCAGTTTTCGTAATATATCAGATATATCTTAACATGGGTGACGTCACAATGTTACATTTTTCAATCCGCTGTATCAACTTCAATATTTGTTCGATTGTCAAATGAAAAAATACGACTCAATTATTTTTTTCTAATCTACACAAATATCGAAAAAAAAAAATCCATTTTTTAACCTAGTTGAGATCATTGATTATATGAATTAGTCATTTTATGTAAATATTATTATTAGAAACAATTATAATGAATGAGTCCAAGAATGATAAAATAAAAAAAAAAAGGAGATCCGACAGGGAATGGAACCTTCGTCCGTCGGATTTGAAATCAGAGACGCTACCATCTGGGCCACTGCATATGAAAGTTATTACCAAATGACCAGATATTAATGTTTTATTTCGAAGCGCTTTCAAATAAATGAAATCTCGACAACGAAAAATATATCAGATCGATTAATTTCAGTCCACTTTTTCTTATTGTTCATGTGAAAAACATTGTTTAAAAGTAGTTCCAAGACTTGAGGACATCGCCAGGGGACGAATCTTTTTCCTATTGTAGTACTCCACTCATAGTCATAGTAAATTGTCTCTTCGGCCCTGGCGATGTCCCCTTGTTCGTATAACAATGCGTGCGAGTGTTACGGCTAAGCCATGTATCGGTTATTAATTTATGGGCGTCGTTCATTGAGGCATTCGTAGTGAGTCAATGGGTCAGAGTGAGAGAGTGAAAACGAGATACGGATCGAGATGTTCCAAATTCGATAGATTTGCGAGAAAGACAGAGATCGATGTACAAACAAACATCTGTGAGTATATGGTTCAGGTATATTGTACTTCATATGAACGTCATATGAATAGCGCGGCTGAGCTTTATGACTGTAAAACTGTGCAATGTAACCAACACATGTAGTGGCCCAGGTAGTAGCGTCTCTGATTCCGAATTCGACGGACGAGGGTTCGAATCTCGGTCGGATGTTTTTTTCTATCTTCAGTAACATTTCATCACATGAAAAGTAACATAATTAATCATGTGTTTTTCATAAATTGTAATAAATTACGTAACGAGGCACACAATAATCCACATGATGAACCGTATACCAATATCGGTCATAACGATATACAATTTATCACGTGAATTATTACATACTTTTTTACACGATTTATCACAAAATCATTTTCAGTGGGGCTTCGAGGGGTAGAATTTTTTAGGGTCGTAAAATTTTTGGGCTCATCTGACCTTCAAAATGAAGATCAAGATCAATTTTGCGGCGGCATATTTTTCAAGATCTTTACCGATCGCAAACTCGAGAATCATCTGGTCAAACGGCGACACATAATTTTTTTACGCCCTGTACTTGGCGCGAGACTCTACTGAGTCTCTTTATAAAGACATCTTTTGGAAAATAGCGAATAACTAACTGATTATTCTGCTCACATTGAATATTATTCGCATTTACTCACTTTTATCAACTCGTATACTGCAATAACTTTCCCAAAAACTCCAGAATCGAAAATCAAAAAGTTATAAACAAATGACCAGATATCAATGTTTTATTTCCAAGCGCGTCATCAGAATGAAAGATGTATCAGCTCGAATAATTTTAGTCTCCTTTTGCTTATTGTTCATGTGAAAAACATTGTTTAAAAATAGCTCCAAGACTTGGGGACATCGCCAAGGCCGGGCAACGAATTTGGACGAATCTTCTTTCTCTTGCAGTACTCGACTCATAGTCATAGTAAATTGTCTCCTCGGCCCTGGCGATGTTCCCTTATTAGTATAACAATGCGTGCGAGTGTTATGGCTAAGCCACATGTATCGGTTAGAAATTTATAGGCGTTGTTCATTAAGGCATTCGTAGTGAGTCAATGGGTCAGAGTGAGAGAGTGAAAACGAGATACGGATCGAGATGTTCCAAATTCGATAGATTTGCGAGAAAGACAGAGATCGATGTACAAACAAACATCTGTGAGTATATGGTTCAGGTATATTGTACTTCATATGAACGTCGCATCAGTGCGAGGATAAATCAGTTCGAGCATCGGTGATATATAGGATAGATCAAATCATTCTTCCCTGTGAGAATTATAATTCGTTCGAAAGACAAGAAATATCGTGCGTGATTTGCGAATAAACGTGGGACGAAGAGGATTGGACAAAAAACATCACCACGAATATTGTCATGTCGAGTTGCCAGAGGTACATCGGACTGTGTCCCGATAATTTGGCAGTTCTGGAAAGAACTGGCAGAGCAGGTATGTTGTTAGATACACATATTGATAAGTTTATTGGTATATTAGAACACCACACTACCTTTCGCATGCAAAGTACTTTATTGGTGCAAATCCCAGAAACAATTCAAAGAATTCCGAAAAACAAGGCATGCTTACAAATATTGTTCAATGGCCCGAGACTAGCGGGACATTGGATTTGCGTTTGGTATGATACCGAAGTAGTACACGTTTATGACAGTGCGAATCAAGGAGTATTGCACGATGATCATAAGATATTTTTGAGAAAACTGCTGCCTCGCGGTACTACGCGAATCGTGTTTGAGAAAGTTCAGCAGCAAACTAATTACTGGGATTGCGGGGTTTTCTCCATAGCTTTCGCAATATCTATGGTTTTTGGCCAGAATCCTTGTAACGTGGTATATGACATATCAAAGATGAGACCGCATTTAATTGATATGTTCAATTCGATCAGCTTAATACACTTTCCATTGATGCAACCAAATTCACTGGTTATGAAGAATGTGCCCCGCGATATTACTTCTCTAGGTATTATTAAAAAATGTGACCATCCAACAACTGCGATCGTTGTGGATAAAAAAACAGAGGGAGGAATTGATGAAGAAAATCAAGAACGAAAATCATCAAAACACGTAGATGTCACGATAAAAGACGTCCCAGCGTCGCTGATGAGAGCGAATAATGTCTGTGATACACCTATCGGCATCGATTTTTATGATAGACAAGCCAACGCGAAGGGAGGGACTCGTTCTGCTGTACCAACAGCAAAAGAATTCCTCAATCAAACCGAAGAGAGAAAATTGAATAATAACGTCCACGAAGCGGCGGTGACAGTTTTGCGAGGAAAAACTGCCAATACACAAAGAAAACATCGTGCTCGAGAATCGATGGAACAAATGAGTCAAAGATTAGAGACCGCTGTAACATACAAAAGGCAAAAAAGGCATTTGTTGAAAAAGTAGATCACGCAGAGGCGGTTGTGATACGTAAAAAAGATGCAGATAGAAAAAAACACCGTCGTGCTAAGGAATCTGAGGAACAACGGTCTAGCAGACTTGAGGCTGCTGCATCATACGAGAAGAAGCAAGGCGAATCTATTAGGATGATCTATTCGAATAAAAGGAAAAATATTGCTAAAGGATTTTCAGTGTCATCTAGGATAAAAAAATTGAAAACTGATGACCATACGATTTCGAAAGGAAGGAGTGCGCTGATAGCGAACTCAGATTACAAAGAAGATGAGGTAAAACTTAATTATTTAGGAGAAATGAACAATATATGTGAATTCTGTAATGCTAAACATTTCGTTTCCGAATTACCACCCGATAAAAAGTATAGCATTTGTTCTCACAAAGGTAAAGTACGTATTTTGGACGATAGTACTTATCCAGAAGCGATCGAACAGTTAATCAACGGTACCGATAAAAGTAGTAAAAATTTTATGCGCAACGTGAGGAGTTATAATAATTCTTTGGCATTCGCAAGTTTCGGTGTGAAATTAGATTCAATGAAAGGAAGTTCGGGTCCTTTCGTATTCCGCATATGCGGACAAACGTATCATAATACATACGCGCTTCACCCAGATGTCCATGAAGCACGTAAATATGGACAATTGTATATCATCGATACCGAAATCGCCACTAGAATACGTATGCAGCATCCCGGCAATATGATTGTTTACCAGAACTACTGAGCAAATTGGATGATATTATACGAGGAACGAATCCATACGCGAAGGCGTTCAGAATGATGCACAAAATGGAAGAAGAAGAACAAAAATTGGAGTACACAGCCGGTCATCCTGCCCGCGAAGTGAGAATGTGGTTGAAGCGGCATGATGATGTTGACAAAAATCGTTTCAACCTACCAAAACGCAACGAAGTAGCCGTTGTATTTGTCGCGGAAGACGGAGATCCTCCAGTACATAGAGACTTATGCGTGTATTCTAGGAGCGAAGGTGCTATAAGTATACCGAGTCTAAGTAAACACGTTGACCCTATGACTTATCCTCTGATGTTTCCTTCCGGTGAATCCGGTTGGATGCCAGGGATGAAACAAATGGCAGGGAAGCGCATAATAACCGCGTTGCAATATTACAGTTATAAATTGAGCGATAGAGGGAAATTCAATCCATGTCTGGACATGGGGAGATTGTCTCAACAATACATTGTTGATATGTGGACGAAAGTTGAAAGTCATCGACTGCATTTCATAAGAAATCAACAAAGCAAATTACGAGCAGAAATGTATCAAGGAGTGATCGATTATCTACATAACAAAGCTGGAGAGGATAATGCGAAAATCGGGAAAATGGTTATATTACCATCGTCGTTCAGCAGAAGTTCGCGAGCCTTGCAGCAAAGTTTCATTGATGCAATGAGCATATTGCAAAAATATGGAAAACCCGACTTATTCATAACCATGACCTGCAATCCCAAATGGAAGGAAATTGTGGAAAATTTGAAGCCCGGTCAAACTGCAACGGACCGACCAGACCTCGTATCAAGGGTTTTTCATCATAAAGTTAAGGAATTAAAGGTGGAATTGATCGATAACTCGATATTTGGAAAGTGTGCTGCTTATGTTTATGTGATTAAATTTCAAAAAAGAGGGTTACCACATGTGCATATGCTATTTTGGCTGAAGGAAGACAGCAAAATCCGGGATGCAGATGACGTAGACAAAGTAGTCTCTGCAGAGATACCAGATAAAACGAGGTATCCGGTCTTACATGACATAGTGAAGCAATGCATGATTCACGGTCCTTGTTGCCAACAAAATATACATTCCCCATGCATGGATAGCGAAACTAATCTGTGCACCAAATAATTTCCGAAGGATTATGTTTTGGAATCAAATTATCACTGAGCGGGTTATCCGTTATATCGTAGAAGAAACGATGGTAACGTGATTGTTTTCATCTCTAAGAAAAATGGGACGCGTAGAATTGCTGACAATAGATACGTTGTACCGTATAATGCGTATTTGTTGTTGAAATTCAACTGTCACATTAATGTGGAAATATGTTCGACGGTGCAATGTGTGAAGTATTTATTCAAGTACTGCTATAATGGACATGCCTGTGCAATAGTCGAAATAACGAATGTACAGAAGGAAAATTGCATCAAATACAACGAAGTTGATGAATATATATCCACGCGATACGTCTGTCCACCCGAGGCGATGCATCGTTTATTCGAATATCCAATGAATGAACAATCACACGCTGTATACAGATTAGCAGTTCATGTGGAAAACGAACAGTTGGTGTACTTTGAAGAGGGTCATGAGGAAGCAGCCATAAATAAAAATAAGGAATCAACATTGCTCGCGTGGTTCAATCTGAATAAGACTGATATTGAAGCACATCAGCATTTGTACTGTGAAATTCCAAATCATTATGTATTCAATAAGCAAAATACACAGTGGACGGAACGAAAGAAATTTGTCAAACCTATTTTGAGTAGAATGTACTTCGTGAGTCCGAAGGAAACTGAGCGCTATTATTTGAGATTGTTGCTATTACATGTTCGAGGAGCACAATCATTTCAAGATATGCGAACTCATAATGGTGTAGTATACCCATCCTTTTTTGAAGCGGCCGTACAGCGAAAGTTAGTCGCCGATGACGAAGAATGGGATAAATGTCTTGCAGAAGGATCGAGCCTTAAATTTCCCAAAGAGATGTGTCGGTTGTTTGCATACATATGTGTGTTCGGCATGCCGATCAATGCCAGTCAATTATTTGAAAAATACAAAAACGAGTTTGTTGATCAAACTGAAGAATATACCGAAGAAAATGAACAAAAGGCTCTGCAGGTAATCAATGACATACTTATATTTCATGGATTCAGTTTGCAAAATTTCAATTTACCGGATATCAAAGATGTTGGTGTGTTCCTGGGTGATGCGAAGAATGATGCCGCGCAACACGAAAATATGATTTCGTTAAAACAGGCGGTGATCACATCAGTAAATAGTTTAACGCAGCATCAACGAAACATATTTCATGCAGTCATGGCTGCGGTTCGTGGTGAATCTGCCGAGAAATGTATTTATTTAGATGGTCCCGGTGGTAGTGCAAAGAGTTATCTACACAACACCATTATAACTACATTGAAGAGTCTAGATATGACAGTACTGCCTGTAGCGTGGACAGGAATTGCAGCGAATTTATTAAAAGGAGGGAGAATTGCACATTTCACATTTAAATTACCGTTTCTTCTCAATGAAAGATCAACGTGTAACATCAGACCAAATTCTAGACATGGATCACATATCCGAGACGCGAAAGTTATAATTTGGGATGAAATAACAATGGCATCTAAATATGCACTGGAGGCTGTGGATCGTATGTTAAAAGACTTGTGTCATTGTAAAGAGCCATTCGGTGGTAAAATTGTCATAGTTTCCGGTGATTTTCGGCAAACTTCACCTGTTGTACGACATGGCAGTAGAACACAAATTCTAGAAGCGTGTGTCAAAAGAAGCAGCCTATGGAGTAAATTCACATATATGTCCTTGAAGGGTAACATTCGTGTTTGCGATGGACAAACGGATTTTAAGCAATGGCTTCAGAAGGTTGGCGATGGGGTATTCTCTGATTGCTTTGAACGCGATAACGAAGTTGTAACTATTCCTTCTGATATTCTCTCAAATGGAAATATTGTACAAGAAATATTTGGAGCAAGTGTCGATCCTCAAGATCCGTTGAATTATGGCAAAGTTATATTAGCTCCGAAGAACGTCGACGTTATCGCCATTAATCAGGAAATATTGTCGAAAATTGAAGGTGTCGGTGTAGATCATCTGAGTGTAGATTCAGGTGAGGATGAAGATAATATAGACATCAAAAATATGCTTCCAATGGAATTCATGAATTCATTGACGCCGAATGGTCTTCCACCGCATAAGTTAATGTTGAAAGTAGGAAGCATTGTTATCCTGTTACGTAATCTAAATTTACCACAAGGGTTATGTAATGGCACCAGACTGGTTGTTAAAAAGTTGAACCAGTATCTGATTTGTACTGAAATCATCGGTGGAAATTGCGCTGCAGAAACAGTTTTGATACCCCGGATAGATTTATCACCGTCCGAAGAGGAGATGCCATTTAAGATGGTTAGAAGACAATTTCCAGTCAGATTAGGTTGTGCGATGACAATTAACAAGTCGCAAAGTCAATCTTCCGACAGCGTCGGTGTGTATTTACCAAATCCAGTATTTAGTCATGGTAAACTGTATGTTGCCTTGTCCAGAGTTAAATCTAAGAACAATTTGAAAGTTTTGTTAACAGACAAATCTGCCTTCACTAACAGTAAAAATTCCGATCATAAATTGTGTACCAGAAATATTGTCTACAAGGAAATACTAGGTGCTTCGTGAATTAATCGATCCATAGCTACAATTGTATATCTATGCCGGCGCTAGGAAAAATTTACTCTGTCGAAAATAAAGTTCACAATACATGTACAATGTACACTAAACGTAATGGATTCTGAGCCGGATGTGTAATCCAGATAGATGAAACAGCCAATCAGCGCTCTGGACTACAAAAATCCAGAGCGCCGATTGGCTGCTTCTTCGATTGTCGAACACATCCGGCTCAGAATCCATTACGTTTAGTGTACATGCACTGTTGCATTCACATTGGCACTTCGGATTCTACCGGATACTATGGAACTGTGATAATCAACCACTAGTTCGATAATATTCTATCGGAAATGCAGTATTTAATGTTAGTGACTTTTCCGAAAATTCAGCTGCTTACCTACAATGATATCAGTCTAACGGTGAGAACGATTAGCTGCTTATGCCTTATGTAGGGGTCATCCGACCAATAGATGGACGCCTAAGAAAACGGGCCAGTAGATGGACGTTTTTTTCTTAGCAATTGGAATAAGAAATTGATCAACAAAAATCTGTCATTTTGGAATTAAAAATAACAAAAGTTATTGAAAATTCAAAGCGATAGCTTACCTTTTAGTATTCCTTCACGTAATTTCCTATCCAAAAGTCGACCGTCCATCTTTGGGGCCGTGTTCATCTATTGGGTAGGTTACCCTATAAGCGCTAAAAAAAAATTAGCTGCCAACGCCTTGTGTAGCTGGGCGCTACAAAAATTATTAGCTGCTTGACACTTTGTGTCGCTAAGCGCTACAAAAGCTATCAGCTGCCGAAGGCTCTTGTGGCGCCGCGCTCAAAATTAGCTGCTGAAGTCTTATATGGCTAAGCGCTACAAAATTAGCCGCTGAAGTCTCATGTGGCCTAAGCGCTACAAAATTTGCTGCTGACGAGCATTCATTTCATGGTGATAAAAAAATTATCTCTATGAAACGATTGATTTCGTCAGTGTATCTATTTTATTAGTTAGACTAATTTCATTTCAATTATAATTATTTCAAATAAATCGCGCAAGCATGTCACATTATTGATTTGACTACGGAGAAAATTTTTACTCGCTCGAGATAGTTCGATACAGTAGAACCTCCGGCACTGTCACCTCCGGCACTATCCGACCTTCGGCACTGTCGCTTAGGTACCCTCACCATGCCCTTGTAGCAGTACCGCATCTACTGATTATAACCGTGACGCCTTAGCGTGGCCCGTGTAAACATATACATAGTAGTCAAATTTGTGATACCGGTCAACTTTCTCCATACATGTATGCTAAATTATCACATTCGAGTGTACGAACGTGATATCAATTATATGAAACGATATAAAAAAAATCTTACCTTTTTTGCGTGGTTGAAAAAAGGTTGGCATCTCCACACTTGAACAGAGGTTAGGTCCACTTCACGCGATAATCCAGCATCTATTATGTACATACGTACACACGTACGTACATACGCAAACGCATCAGAATCACACAGAATACCACTCTTAGTAATAGGCAAGTCGAAACAACCTCGATGTTTCAAAAATGTTAGACTCACCAGTTATGCACATGGGGCAGGAAAGTAGTTGGATGGACACGACTGTTTTTATGGAATGAACACCAAGCTCTTCATACCACGAATGAAAGAGCATCAATCAGCATCAGGAATTACAAAGAAGGTTTTTCTAATATTTGATAATGCGCCATCGCATCATACTGCAAATGAATTAAACAGTGTTGATGAAAACTTTGAGGTAATTAACAACAATCGGTTCTCCAGATCAATAATTGAATTAACTAAATATGAATGATATATTTTGTGTTATTGAAAATCAGAATTTTTACACCGATAGAAAACATGTATCACATTTTACCACATATCGCCGACAAATTGCTATTTTTCGGTAGTAAAATGACGTGCAGTCACACAGTAGAAAGAATTACAAATCTACCTTGTAAATTTTACTAATGGTAAAGATTACTCTTCAAGAAGGGTATGGTTTACAACTTGAAGACTAAATTTTACTATACTCGATTGTATGAAGAACTTTGCCTATGCTGAAAGCTACCATCCCGCGTAATAGTAATTCCCCTGTATGGTCCGGATTTTTACTATCTCAGATAGTAAAATGAAGTCTGTCAAAGAAAAAGTTGGTTTACAGCGCCCCTTACAACTTTCGGTTGAGTTAGGCTGTATGAATAGGTGAAGTGGGGTGAGAATAGTGGAAGGGTGGATGTGGTGTTGTGGAAAACATATGACATATATTTGATAAACAATCGTGTACATCTATTGACTTAATATTATCGCACTAACAACTAGTTTCATATTATATTAACGCAGTCGGTAACAAGGCATATACCCTCCCGCTCTAGCGGACGCTCCGATATCGGTATGACTGAAAGAAAATTTTCGTGCTTATATGCTACGTCGGGTGAAAGATACCACTTGCGAGAAACTCAGTCAGCGCCGTTGACAGTGTATCACGAAGCGGTGTGAAACTATACTGCGTTACAATCGTAGATAGTAAAAATAACACGCTTGAATCTTAAAACTTATGAAATATGTTGTAATTTTTACAAGTAACGATAATTACAATGCCGAGTTGTAATTTTAGTTCCGAGTGGTATGCAACAGATCCCAGTCCTGCTACAAACTATTGAATGAAAAATAGCTATTTTTCCTGGTTTTTCGACTCCACGTCAACTTACCATCAAAAGTAGTAATTTGTAGGCGATATATGGTAAAATATGATACACATTTTCTATCGGTGTATTATGAACTTTATTCGTTTGTGTTTCTAGGTTTTATATATCTGCCTCCGAATGTAACAGCATTGATACAACCCGTGGACCAAGACATAATTGAAAAAGCCGAAGGACTGTACAAAAAAGCCTGTATCCGAGAGTTGCTGTTAAATCAAGATGATGTTAGTATTTTTTGAACAGCTAAGCGACAGATACTGAAAGAGAGTTGCTATCGTATAGCACATGTTTGGAGTCTCTTAACCGAGCACAATCTGAGAAATGCGTGGAATCAAATATTAGGAAGAGATCGTGAGGTACAAGTTACCAATGATGAATACCACCAAGAAACGCTGCAGGTTCTTAATAATATGCAGAGATTCACAGACTTTACAAATTTTTCCTTTAATGATATTCAAACTTGGCTGCAAGAAGACTGTGGCGAAATAGGATGAAAGGTGCTTATAGTGCGGATCGAATTTCGCAGAGGTAAATCTGGAATTCTATCATTTTCTCATCAAGTCTCGAAAATATATTTTCGTATGTCATTGACAGAATCTTAATCAATTAAAAATATATTTCAGACTGCAAGAACATTCATCAAACGAAGCTGGGGATGATGGCCTGGAAGATGACGCAGACTAAAATGATCTAGCAGATACCGATTAATTAGATACAAGCACTCAGAAACCGTCAACGCATCAGGCCTCGCAAGTACATCAGACGTTCCAGAATTGGTTTTAAACCAAGTGGGACTATACAGCGACTGATATGTTCAATTCACAAGACTTGAGAGATATAGCTTTGAATTTCTTATAGATCTGCATTTGGTTATCCCATCGATATAATAAAGACAATACATACGATGTCAATGGTTTATTGCTAAACAATATGTAAAAAATTGAGTTTCAATAAGAAAATTTCTGTTCTGGGTGATGTCCCCCCTTAACGTTTTTATTTCCGTGAATCCATTTCGATTCAATTATTATCAGATACATAACACGTAACAATACAAATATTCACTCAATATGTATGTTTCAATAATTTTTACCGTACATAACCTCAAATGTATGTTACGGAACCTCGGGTGCTATCAAGTTAATTCTACGGCCCCGTACTTGCTTGCAATCGGTCGGGAAAAAGTAGGCCAATACGCGACAGTGCCGGGGGTTGTCGGACCTGACTAGCGACAGTGCCGAAGGTTCTACTGTATTGGAATAGTTTGGAAACATTAGTCTATCCAAACACATTATCAACCATGCCCCTCCTAATTCCTGCCTTCCCGATGGAAGAAACCACACCACCTTCTCGTCGGTTTCCATTGAGCGATAGTACTTCTATGACCAATGATACGTGTAATAATGATTCAGATCTAAGTTGGAAAGCCTTTTCTATCGAGCAGAAAGAAGTACTATCGGCGAAGAGTGTGATGACATTTCTTCTTAGTGTGCTATCCGTTTACAAATCAACAACGCAAAAACCGCTGATAATCGAGCGAGCGTAGCAAGTGAGGAACAACGCAAAAACCACTGATAACCGAGCGAGCGTAGCGAGTGAGGGACAACGCAAAACCAAACGAGTGAGCGAGCGAAGCGAGCGAACGAGCAAAATAATCAGCTAGTATACTATTATACTTCAATCGCAAATTTTCGAATTTTTTCTTGCATTGAAGAGCACTTGCGCCACATCTTAAATTCACTGCCACCATCTCCCATCCCTGCGTCGTCATCTCTCTCTTCAATCATATGGTCCATTCGGCACGAAATCTCAAAAGTATACAGAGCGATTCTGAGGAAACAGGTCACGCTAATAGAGGCTCCCTTATTTATTTTCGTCAATGACAACGCTGTCAAATACCACGAACAAGCGATCTACCGATATTTCATATGCCTATGACTGATATCTTCAGACGACGTAGCGGTATCTGTCGCGTTGTATAGGTTCAAATGAACTGTCATATTACAATATTGTGTAATTAATTCCAATATTGTTCATAATACAACGGTATACGATATTATTTCATAAATAAGTAGTGATGAGGTTAAATTGATTGCAGGCGTCGATTTCTGTTTATTCCAACATTATTAGGTTATAAATAATTGTCTTGGTGAAATTCACAGATCTGGTAGTGATAAAGTTATTAAGTCAATGGCATACGATATTGATTCTTTATGAATTCATTCCAGGTGTGAATTTCTGTTTATTAACTACATTAGTTACAACCGAGGATTTCTTCGGTGACTGACTGACCCGTTGTATCTCTTCGATAAGTAGGGTTACGAAGAAGACGATGTGAATATCATTCATCAAGCAATATCTTATTGATCCAGTTGAAGTTTTTCATCATACGAGGCATCTCCGCTGAATAAAACAATACTCTACATGTCTTCTAAGCCTAATGAGTAGGAAGACAGTCCTGATGCATGAATTCATTGATCTGCGGTAATAAGCTTTAAACATCTACGTGTTGATCTAGAGAAAGAGACGCGAAATACAATTACATGATTAAATGAACTAACTTGTAAGTGAAGTTCTATCATGATTGTATGAAGCACCTCTTCCGAATAGATCAATCACACCCATAAATAAGCCATTCTAACATCTGTTAGATATCCCAGAATAATTAGGGCAGTACTTTAAAGAAATGACCATGCAACAAACCATGGGCGACAAGCAAGTTATGAAAATTGAATGCTTTCAAAATTGTGGCGAAAACGGTGTACTCGTAGAACTTCGACGCGGATAAGTCACTCCAGTTTCCTTCTTCAATACGATATTCCGCACGGTATCCATCGCCGGACACGGACGTCCTGGATTCTTGGCTGCGAAATCATCTGCGATGGTCCGAAAGCTATGACCGGCCGCGTGTTCCAAAACCATGCTATTGAGTTATTATTAAATTGTATATTTTTTTTTTCTCCAGAAGGACAGCGTCCTTGCACATGTATCATTAATTATTTATTATGATTATGCAATATCAATTGAATAAACAAAGAATTTTATTAAATTTGTACAATTTGTTGTGATTGAGTATTTTGTACAAAAATGCAACGCTTTGTTCTACGCAGCAATCAAATACTCACTTAAATAGATTCACAAAAGGAACGATACTTTTAATTCATTTATCACTCGATGAAACTTAAACACGCATTGATAGACCAACACATCATTCATGCAGGACTGTCTTCGTACTCATTAGGCTAAGAAGACATGTAGAGTTTTAGTCAGCGGAGATGCCTCGTAGGATGGAAAGCATTCACTGGATCGATGAGATATTGCTCGATGAATGATATTCACATCGATTTGTTCGTAACCCTACTTGTCGAAGAGATGCAACGGGTCAGTCAGTCACCAAAGAAATCCTCGGTTATAACTAATGTAGTAAATAAACAGAAATTCACACCTGGAATGAATTCATGAAGAATCAATATCGTATGCTTTTGACTTAATAACTTTATCACTACCAGATCTGTGAATTTCACCAAGACAATTATTTATAACCTAATAATGTTGGAATAAACAGAAATCGACGCCTGCAATCAATTTAACCTCATCACTACTTATTTATGAAATAATATCGTATACCGTTGTATTATGAACAATATTGGAATTAATTACACAATATTGTAATATGACAGTTCATTTTAACCTATACAACGTGACAGCTACCGCTAGGTCGTCTGAAGATATCAGTCATAGGGATATGAAATATCGGTAGATCGCTTGTTCGTGGTATTTGACAGCGTTGTCATTGACGAAAATAAATAAGGGAGCCTCTATTAGCGTGACCTGTTTCCTCAGAATTGCTCTGTATGTATATTAAATTAATAGAATAAGAGTTTTATTTAGCGGCGGCTGTACCGTGCCGCTCCGCGCTGTGCCGAGCGGCAATGGTGTGCGGTGGCCTTAGCGGATACCGAACATAATAAAAAAAATTGAATAAAAAAGTTTGAATAATTAAAATTTACAAACGTACTTGATAACTGCCGACAACAACGTAAAAAAATTTTATTGCAGCATAATAAAAGCCAACGCGTACTTCCTATTGGAAGCAAATGCGCCGAAATTAGATTATTCGAATGCTCTCTTACTGGACAGCACACAAAAAAGTTCAAAGCAGGTCGACTCTAGATACCGCAGATACTCCAGTAAGATAGCAAACGAACAATAAATTCAAATTTTTAATTTATTTTATTTGGTTGTTATTAAATTTTGAAGATTTCTGTATAGTATTCTAAAAATTTATAGAATACTACGTTATGCAATAACAATGTCTCCGTGAGAATTGGTTACAAATTTTGTGAACCAATAAAATTCGTATGCACAAAACGAAAAAAGTGGTGAAATTGTTTAATTCTTTCTCGCTGTGTGTACAGTTATATGCAGATAGGTAGAGTACAATCTTGAAATATACTTACAAGTAAGTTTGTGCTCCAGGGACTCCATTTTTTCATAGAACGTGTAACAAAATAATTCACAAATGTTATAAATTATCATAAAACCGCACGTAAAAGGCGCGGATGTGGAGAAAATTGAAAGACAAATGCCGGTATTCAAACAATTGAAATCGGAGTTGGCGCCAAGGCGCGGCGCGCATGTGCGCGCCATCGTGGTTACCTTATTATCCGCCAGATGTCGATAGCGCTTGCAGTAGCGTAGGCGTGAGCGATGTGAAGTTGGCGCTAAGTGTAAGTGCGAAGTGTAAGTATTTATACTTACAAATTGGGACACGGCCTGATAGAGTCCATCGAACGACTAGAACAAAAAATGGATAAAAAATTCGAAAGAATGGAACAAGCTATGATTAATACTAAGACTGAAACTGAAAAAGATAGAGTAATTTTTGGAGAGAAACTAGAGAAAAAGTTAGATGATTATAAATTTGCAAATCAAGCACAGTTAGACCAAATAGATAGCAATTTAAAAGAGTTTACGATCAAATCATCTCATGAGATGACTGAATGCGAAAGCAAAATAGAATCTTGTGAAAACCATTTAAGAAACGAGCAGATTGCTATCTATGAGGTATTAAAAGATAAGATAAACGAAAATCGAAAGACTAATATAGAAATGATACATGAGTTAACACATAAGCACGATAGTTTAAGGATAGGCGTAGAGTCTGACATAAGGCGACTACGACAACAAAGAAATAATCAACCGAATCAAAACAACACCAGTCTTGTCACAAAACAATTAAAGCTACCCGATGAAAAAAGTTTTTGCCTAATCATATCGTAACTTTATGGTAGTTTCGCGACTCGCGGAACTGTCAGTTATTGTGAGTCTTTTGCTCGTAAAGAATTTCGGGACCTCTCTATCTAATTTCTGACTAATTACGGACTTTCAACGCCGTGCGTTCGCAGCCGTCTCCCCTGGTTCACGGACTTTGTGCACGAAGTACACGCAGCCGTATTCTATCCCTAGCACCGGACCTTGTGCACTTAGTGCACGCAGCCGTATCCCGTCTATCCACGGACCTTGAACGCAAGGCGTTCGCAGCCGTATTCCTAGCTAAATGAATTTAATAGGACCGTGAAATGGCGGAGAAGGGAACCAGCATTAAATCTTAGCTATTATATTAAACATAAGAAAATATTTATTAATTAAATTAATACCAAATAACGGTTGCAACCAATCTAAATTATATTTACAACGTTGCTTATTAACTAAATTGAGCTTATGATTACCTAGTGCGTGAGATATGTCTTCTCACGACTTTTTGCAGGAATTTTTATATAAATCTTCGGATAGCAATGAATTTAATGAGTTTGTAGTAATGTAGCAATAATAAGAGTTTAAATTTGAGAATTCTGAATTTTCTGTGTTTTCTAAACGACTAATAGTAAAGGCTAGGCAGATCACCAGGCGCTTTGCCTATGGTGTCTGTAAAGAGAAGAATGAAAGAATATGTTTGAATATTACAGTGAGCCAACCTGGCGCTTTGCCTTAGATTGCTCTATGAAGAGAGTATGTTTGATAATAGCGGTGAGCCAACCTGGCGCTTTGCCGTAGATTGCTGATGGCCTGTGCGGCGACACGCTTTATATACAAATTGTGACGTCACGCAAGTCATCGATGCTCGTCGAACGTTCTGGATCTTTCGCGAACTACCTGCCGTTGATTGGCCAAGCCTTAACAGCTGGCCGTTCGAATGTAAACGATCAGGCCTATCTGCCTGTTACGTTACAATATATAATCATGCATGATCATATATAAATTTATACATAATCATGCACGATCATATATAGATTCATATATGATCATGCATGATTGAATCTGACACCATATATGCTTATACATAGATCTATATATAATTGGATCTGATCATACCTGGTTAAGACTACCATGTCAGTGATTATATATAATTATATATGCACCTGGATATAATCATACATAGGTCCATGCATAATTGGACCTAATCAGATGTAACTTAAATAAGTTTATACATAGGTTCATTCGTGATTATATCTGATCGGATCAAACTATATCTACTTATGGACCAAGAACCCGTGTCACTTTTAAATCGTATCATAGGTTTACGCATACTGACCACGGAAACCTGTACTATCGATGTCGACGATGCTACCGATATGCTCGCCATACATTTTTTCTGGGGCGAAGTGAGGGTAGGGGCCTTATGGAATCGTTATCAAAAAGTCGGTACAAAACATTAAACGTTCACGACTGAGGGTGATGGGAAACAAGAGTTTTCAATAAAACAGTCCGACGGTCGCCGGTTGTCAGTCGTCTACAACGAGGCGTCCACCAGCTACAACGCTCAGAAGATGTCTAAAAAACGGGGCCGAAAAAATTTGAGAGTTTACGACTGACAATGGGGGGGATCTTACCATTAGCCTTTGAATAACACAAATTTCGTCCGTCAGTCTTTTTCAATGGGGTGGAAGGGCGCTGGGCCCTCCACTTTCGGAAAAAAGTCTAGGTACTTTTTTATGATGAGTTTACATTCAAAAATTTGAAGACAAGTTACCCGTAATAGATAAATCGAGAATCTATAACCGTTAGTCGTGAACTTATCATACAAAAGTACCTAGACTTTTTTCCAAAATCGGAGGGCCCAGCGCCCTTCCGCCCCATTGAAAAAGACTGACGGACGAAATTTGTGTTATTCAAAGGCTAATGGTAAGATCCCCCCCATTGTCAGTCGTAAACTCTCAAATTTTTTCGGCCCCGTTTTTTAGACATCTTCTGAGCGTTGTAGCTGGTGGACGCCTCGTTGTAGACGACTGACAACCGGCGACCGTCGGACTGTTTTATTGAAAACTCTTGTTTCCCATCACCCTCAGTCGTGAACTTTTAATGTTTTGTACCTACTTTTTGATAACGATTCCATAAGGCCCCTACCCTCACTTCGCCCCAGAAAAAATGTATGGCGAGCATATCGGTAGCATCGTCGACATCGATAGTACAGGTTTCCGTGGTCAGTATGCGTAAACCTATGATACGATTTAAAAGTGACACGGGCTCTTGGTCTATTATATATAATTTGATCCGCTTCCATGTCTATTTATACATAAAGTTATATATAACCAGATCCAATCACATCTGGCCAACACTGCCGTGTTGGTGAAAATGTCTAATTATATATAGAGCTAGATATAATCATATAGGGGAAGGTGGGGCAAGACCGGCAGTGGGGGCAAAACCGGCACCAAAAAAAAAAATGACATAATGGTATTTTTGAATTACGGCGAGTAAAACGAAACACCATACCAAGTGTTGTCACTGAAAGCGATAAAAATTTTAGAGGGTGGGGCAAAACCGGCACCAAAAAAAAAAAAAAATGATCTAATGGTATTTTCGAATTAAAGCGAGTAAAACAAAACGCCATACCGAGTGTGTCCGCTGAAAGCGATAACAATTTTAGAGGGTGGGGCAAGACCGGCACCAAAAAAAAAAACAGGCTAAATCGTATTTTCGCGATGAGGCGAGTGAGAAAAAGCTGTATCCAACGTATCTCTGCTGAAAACGATAAAATACCGGGAAATGGAGGAAAACCGGCCACTGAAAGAGAAAATTATACGAACACAAATTCAATGTAACAAAGAATAGGAAAATCAATTTAATGAAAGAAGGATAGAAAAGTTTTAGAGCTATTAGTATACTATTTAAAATGAACGAAATAAATACCATCAACAGTACAAATACGAATAGTTATAATAGAGTAATAGTTATTAGTGATAGTTGTAGTTATAGTAAGGTTATAGTAGTAATAGTTATAGTTATAGTAAAAGTACAAATAGTTGTACAGTTTTCTAGAAATCAGCAAATCCGCCGAAATTAGAGAGAGCGTCATTCGCAGAAGTCGCACGCATATGACATGGAATCGTCTTTGTCGACACCGGCGCATGAGAAATGTGCCCATTGCATACACGAGCCGCATCGTATCCACTCCTCCGTTGATTCTAGATACATCTCAGAGCAAAACATACATGGAGTATCTTCGGTCATATCTTCTTCCTGCGCGCAGCTTGCTCCCGTCTCAGTGTTGAGTTTTTTTTCTCGACTTCGATCTTTACCTTTGCCTTTTCCTTGACCTGTGCCCTTTCCTCTACTAATGCCGTTCTCTTTCTTCTGATTCAATTTCTTCTTTAAAATTAAACCTTGCCGATATGGTGATTCTGTCAGCACAGCAGTTTTTCCCCTGTTAGCAAATTTTCGCCGTTTCGATTTTTCTACTGGTGGGATGACTAAAATCTGCGATGGCGTTAGTACGGGAAAGGCTGATTTATTCGTAACTTGCGTATCCGATGCTTCTTTTGCTCCGATGTAGCTCAAGGAGTCGTCGTCTTCAGAATCAGATACAACTAGCTCTGAATTTTCAGAAACTAGAGGTTCTGTGATCAGTTGCTTCCTTGCATACTGAATTCCTGATCCACCCGGCTCGGATTGATCACTCGGATGAAGACTCAGAGTGCTATCGTGAAACGACATCTTACTCAGTGACTGGCTTAATTCGTAGTCAGGGTCATCACTATCGCCATGCGGCAAAAGTTTCCGCTTCATATTTACCGACTGCGTCGAACACCCCGGCTGCATTGGGTCAGATTCGGAAGCCTGGAGAGTTTTACGCTGACTGAATATTATTTGATCTTCCTCCGCGGCTTCTTCGTCTGATGATTCGCCATTTGGGATTTCTGTAACTTCGGCTGGAGCATAATCGGCAGACGTGAAGACATCAGGATTAAAGGGTGAGATGCCGGTTTTGCGGAATCCGTTTATTGCTGTTGAAACAGTCGCGGCTTTTGTGAAAGCATTTCCGAATAATTCGGCTACTCGAGCATGAGTTACACACTGGCCTGGATGATTCCGCATCCATTTTCGAACCTCATTAGTGTAATTAATTGAGATTGGTCGCATCAGACTAACGTCGAGAGGTTGCAGCCGATGGGTGCAGTGGGGCGGAAAACAAAGCAGGACCACTCCGTTACCACGTGCGTAGTCTATCACATCAATATTTTTGGTGTGCGTTGCGTGACCATCTAAGAGCAGCAATACCGGTTTTTCTTTCGTTGCCTGCGAAAAATCCACAAACCGCTGAAACCATCTGAAGAAGATGTCGCTTTGCATCCATCCAGACGGATGACACTCCGCCCAACTGTTAGAGGGAGCACCGTTTAGCCATGCATCGACCATTTTTTGCCTCGGGAAAATAAACATGAGTGGCATATATGACCCGGTTGCCGAAAAACAAAGTTCAACGGTCACAGTCTGGCCTCTTTCGGCTGAAGTTACTACACCTACTTGTTTTCTACCCTTAGTGGCTATGACCTTTGACTGAAACTTCGGTACAGTCGTACAGCCAGTTTCGTCAACGTTATAAATTCGTTCGACTGGTATCCTATACTTTGTGATGACCTGATGCAACAACTTGAAAAATTTGCCCACCGACACCTTATTGAATCCCTTAGCTCGAGCCATGGAAGTGGCTTGAGGCTTTCGTAAGGACAACTCTGGATGCCTCAACATAAATCCCCGATACCACTCCACTCCTGCTGTTCCTCCTACGAAGGGGTGCTCGATATTATTTTTCTCGGCAAGCTGAAAGGCCAGGTTTCGCAATTCTTTAGTTGTCAACCCGTGAAATCGGCGTTCCAGGTACACGACATAAGACACAAGGTTTCTTTCTTGTTCGTGGTTGAATACTGCGGTGTGCCTACCCAGACCTACAGACGATAACATGTAAATTAATCACAGATGAAACAAACTAATTTTTGATAAGAACTCAAAGTTGTGTAATGCTATAACCTACGTTTTGTAGCAGATAACACCAGGTCGCGACTATCTCGGTATCTCTTAACTCGATCCTGCAATGTCGATCGTGGGACGTTGAACGTATCCGCCGCTGTTGCGTACTTCATTCCATCGTCGATAACTGCCTTTACCGCTGCTGCCATTGAAGCTTCAGCCCAAAAACAACGATCGGTTGATCTTTGGTATTTTCGTACCATTTTGGATCTGGTGCAAAAAAGATTTGAGGACAAAAAATACATTAAGAGCCACTCATGGCTACACTCAACGAAGATTCACATAATTATATAACCTACGAGAAAAAACATGGTCGTTGATTCAATAATAATAGATATTTCATCTTAATCCCAAGATCTCTGTTCAGAGCAATAATAATAACAAGAAACTTACCACTTTAGAGTATCGCATTCAGCTTCGTTCAATTATTTATAACAATAGTTCGAAACAGATGGTCCCGAGTCACCGCCGAATGTCTGAAGATGGCCCTTACCTGTCTAATTACGCTGATTCGCGGGCACCTTCAGACGGGCAGCTATTAAGATTCACCGGACACACTCGGTATGGCGTTTTGTTTTGCTCGCTTTAATTCGAAAATACCATTAGATCATTTTTTTTTTTTTTGTGCCGGTTTTGCCCCACCCTCTAAAATTTTTATCGCTTTCAGCGGCAACACTCGGTATGGCATTTTGTTTTACTCACCTTAATTCGAAAATACCATTAGATCATTTTTTTTTTTTGGTGCCGGTTTTGCCCCACCCTCTAAAATTTTTATCGCTTTCAGTGACAACACTTGGTATGGTGTTTCGTTTTACTCGCCGTAATTCAAAAATACCATTATGTCATTTTTGTTTTTGGTGCCGGTTTTGCCCCCACTGCCGGTCTTGCCCCACCTTCCCCTATAGGTCTATATATGATCAGATCCGATCAGATCTGACTTCAAATAGGTCTATATATAGTTATATCTGATCAAACTTGACTGATATAAGCCCATGTGTAGTCATATATGGGTAATTCTTTTACAAATCGCACACCTTCTAAACTTGACATTTTAAAATCGTCTGAAATTTTTTTTACAACTTATATGCGTAAAATTACTTCACACGTATTTCAGGATTTTGCTGGAAATTTTTATTTTCATAAATTGCCGCACATGAATTTTTGATAATTTGCTGGTGTTTAAAAGAGTAGTTTATGTTTACATTACAAGGAGTTCGGAAATTTATGTTTGGAAAAGTTTAAAAAAAAATAAAGAAGGCCAAGAAGATAAGGCAATAAGATAACCTGCTCGTCTATGCTCGTGATTACTATTATTAAGTTAATTCTCTGCCCTTCTCTCATAATTCCGGATTAGGGGATTCTCCAAACTGTATTGATAATTTAGTCGTCTCATAGTTTGCATCCTCATCAAACACTCACCTTATTTATTGACCTGAGTCCTCACATTATCTAACTTCAAGTAGCCACCGACGAGAGCGTGATTCAGCAGATGGCGCTCCGAATTCAGTATTCGAAAATCCCCCCCCAACGACGATTTTACCTCTCTGCGTTATCATATAAATACGCGCCGTCCGCCGTTAGGGACGAGTCTTCGATCCGAAAGCAAAGAGATCGCCTCTTTATGCGCGCGCCGATTCAAGGTAGATTTCCACAAGTGTCAAGTAACTCTCTATATTCTCTCCCTCAATCATTAGAATCAGGTGACTTCTAGACAAGTATGAGTGACTTCTGGGCCAGTTAACCCGCGTTCACTAGGCACTTTCAGAGTTAATTCTCGCCTTGTGAACATCCCAGAAGTCTTCTTTCCGCGTTCATAAGGCACTTACGAGCTGTTGTTCTCGCCTCATGAACATTCTAGAAGTACCTTTCACGCGTTCTTAAGGTGAAGTGAAACGTTTCAAGGCCACGGCCGGGTGCCTTTCACCGCGGTAAGGCAGATTACCAAACGTTAGTACCTTTGCCCACCGCTAGATGGCGCAGACACCGAACGTTTGGTACGTCTGCCTACCGCTAGATGGCGCAGCGCGCATCTTCCGATGCGCGCTACGTCAGTACATATATACGTACACTAATGATCGCGATTATTTCGCGGCAGTGTCTATAAACACAGCAAGACATATTGCAAATGATTGCACTGAATAATAACCCGAACAAATCGAGAATTATTTAGGTACATCACGTGTACCAACATTGTGTTGGACAAACGTCGCAGTGTCAAGCAGCAAAAGTGGCTTATATTCTCGCTCTGGTGCAGAGCAATTGATAAATGTTGAAACTAATCAACTATGATATTTCTAATTTAGAGGTTAGACATGATAAATTCAGAGAAAATCCCTGTTTGAAAACCACATCGGTATGACGAGCAAACCTTGGTTTTTTCCCTCGCTCTTGTGCAGAGCGACAGATATGCGTGAAAACTAATTCACTATAATGTATCTAATCCGTTAGGATTCCTTCGACAATCAGTCCAGTGGCTCTCCGTTGGAAAGACTCATTCTCGCTCTTGTGCAGAGCGGTTCATAAGAGTGAAACTAGTTCACAATTATATTTCTAACTTATAATTAGACATGATTGATAAACACAAAGAAAATCCCTGTGTTGAAACTCCATCGGTATGACAAGCAAACCTTGGTTGTTCCCCTCGCTCTTGTGCAGAGCGGTTGATATAAGTGAAATTATTTCACAATGATATTTCTAACTTATAATTAGACATGATTAATAAACACAGAGAAAATCCCTGTTCAGAATCCCCATTGGTTTTACAACCAACCTTTGTTCTCCTCGCTCTTGTGCAGAGCGGTTGATATGAGTGAGACTAATTCACTATAATGTACTTAATCCGTTAGGATTCTATCGACAATTAGTCGAGTCGCTCTCCGTTGGAGAAACTGAAAGAAAAACAATGATTCATGCAGGTTCTATGACTAGATATATGTTCTATAAATCAATAATCTAAATCCGTTTGGATTCTATCGACCATCAGTCGAGTGGCTCTCCGCTGGAGAGACTGAAAGCAAAACATTTCTGTATGCCATTTCTATGACTAGTTTGATATTCTCTAGATCATTATTCTGAATCTGTTTGGATTCTATCGACAATCAGTCTAGTGGCTCTCCGCTGGAGAGACTGAAAGCAAAACATTTCTGTATGCCATTTCTATGACTAGTTTGATATTCTCTAGATCATTATTCTAAATCCGTTTGGAATCTATCGACAATCAGTCGAGTGGCTCTCCGCTGGAGAGACTTATTCTCGCTCCTGTGCAGAGCAGTTCATAAGAGTGAAACTGGTTCACAATGATATTTCTGGCTTATAATTAGACATGATTAATAAACACAAAGAATATCCCTGTGTGGAAACTCCATCGGTATGACAAGCAAACCTAGGTTGTTCCCCTCGCTCTTGTGCAGAGCGGTTGATATGAGTGATATCTGAGTTCACTGAATTATTACTCGGAGCAAATTAAAATAGTAAAATTTAATGAGTAAGTATAGCTAATGCACTGTGTCTACTGCCTAATTTCACAAACACTTAGTCGAGCTGTATAGCAACAAGAGTTGAGTCAAAGTTAGTAAAGGATAAATTCGTAAATATGAGTTACTGAGAGGTCGGGATCTAGCGGAATGATAGAAGGAAAATGTCTACTTCTGTCTTTCGTTGTATACATACCAGCACGGTTGTTCATGACCCTACTTGCAATGAGTAAGAAGCACATGCGCGCAAAAAGATGTTGAGGTTAGCGTGAGATCTGGCGGAATAAGCACTATCACACGCGTAGACGCTGGAAATAAACTCAGTACGAATAGTAATGAGTTGAACTAACATATTAGCACACGCTTTGTTCGGAAACTTAGTATCCAATTATTTTTTCATTATCATCTTTCACTACAAGCTCTGACCGCTCTGACTGATCTTTGAAGCTCACGTGTTTCCATGTCTCCTAGCGTCGGCTGGTGCGAACTGGTGCGAACGAACACGAAGGCGGGCATAATGCGTTTATTGCAACTGGTAGAGACTCTCGCTATTTGTTCTTATCGTATTTTTTATTTCCCTAGATCCGTCGGAAGACAATGAAAATAATGAAAGTTAATTGGAATGACGGATACGACGGATACAAGCAGACAACATAACCTCAGACTTTTGACAGCTAGCCTAACAGCCGAACCATGGAGTATAAGGAGACCTATTTTCGAATTGAAAATTGGTTTACGCAATAGGTGGCACTGTTGTGAGTGAAAAGTCCCGAATTTCCTGCAAACGCTTGCGCGCGCACTCCAAGGTATATTATGAC
Source organism: Tenthredo livida (assembly GCA_963992785.1). Classification (NCBI taxonomy): domain Eukaryota; kingdom Metazoa; phylum Arthropoda; class Insecta; order Hymenoptera; family Tenthredinidae; genus Tenthredo; species Tenthredo livida. The sequence goes on along the minus strand of OZ023068.1, from coordinate 17,769,698 downwards.
GTCACTAACTGTATGGTAAATTTTCCCACTCACAGGAAGTCCGCGTTGGCTCGCTGGTAACAGTGTGATCTATTACGTGCAGAATTCGTGCCACTTTTTCAATACAGCGTGTATAGGGAGCACGGTGTAAGATATATAGGTGGTTCGACTGGGCACAATGTGCTGTGATTATTTTAAGACAACTCGGCGAATATCCGCCAGGCGGCCTCGAGTCTAAGGGGAAACTAGCCATCTCACAATTGGTCAAAGGTGTACAACGGCGTAACCTCTACCACCTTCGACCAATTGAGATACGGCTAGTTTCCTCTTAGACTCGACGGATTCTACGGATTCTTACGGAATTGTCTGAAAATTATCACAGCCCCCACCACTGAAATTGCGACCAGTCGAACCACCTATATATCTTACACCCCGATAGGGAGATACACGGACTTAGGAATGGCGAGACGGAGCACAACGCTTGTGGGGTGAAGCGTAAGACGTAAGGGGGGAATTCACGCAGCGCCGCCTACTGTGAGCATGAACTATCCGTCAAAACAATATAAACCGCCGTGTGGAGAATTTCTAACCTCTCACAATGGTTAAAAAATTTCTAAAAAATCGCGAAACAAGTAACTGCATCATTGCATATTCGATCTACGATTAGGAAAGTGAAAACGGTGCTATGTGCAGCGAAAATTTTTTGAAATTCGACACCCATTTACACATCTTCGAATATAGCGCGCGAACTGCTCACAGGGCATGGCTGCCGCGCGTGGTTGTGTATTGTCCGTGTGTTATTCTCCCCTTCCGTCCCGCGCATCACTCCGTCGCCCCACATCACTAGCTTGTGCTACGTCCCCCTATTCCTAAGTCCGTGGGGAGATATGTCTTCTTCTACTCCATAAGCCGAACATATAGGACTTTATTTCAGATTCGAGGTTAATGGAGAGATCGATTCGTTGGACAAAAATCCAAACAACACAAGCATACGGCATAACCTCACTCGTCAGACAGTTAGCCAAACATAGGGAGTCTATTCCGGAATCGATTCGTTGGACAAAAATCTCCAATTCCCCATACTACAAGCAGACGACATAATCTGACTAGACTGACAGTTAGCCAAACATAGGAACTCTATTCCAGGATCAAGTCGTTGGACAAAAGTCAGAATAATGAAAATAAATTCGAATGATTATCTACATTTCAGTGGACGGATACAACCATAGGAGACAACTAGCCGACGAGACATAACCTCACATTTCTGACAGATAGCCTAGCATAGGACTTTATCTCAGATTTGAGGTTACGGAGAGAATCTTGCTCGTATATCTATTCCATGCGTTCGACTTCATTTTTATTATTCCGATTCTCGTCCAACGAATTGATCTCTCCGCTAACCTCAAATCTGAAAGAGTCCTATGCTCGGCTAACTGTTAGTCGAGTGAGGTTATGTCGTCTGCTTGTATTATGTGGATTGTTGTCGAACAAATTGATCCCTCCATAACCTCAAATCTGAAATGAACTTCTAGGTTAGACTAGCTGTCGAAAGTGTGAGGTTATGTCTCGTCTGCTTGCATACGTCATTTGAATGTATTTTCATTATTTCGATTGTCGTCTCACAAATCGATCCCTCCATAACCTCAACTCTGAAATAAACTCCTAAGTTAGACTAGCTGTCAAAAAAGTGAGGTTATGTCTCGTCTGCTTGTATACGTCATTTGAATATACTTTTATTATTCAGATAATAGACTAACCAATCGATCCCTCTATAACCTCAAGTCCGAAATAAAATCTCATTTCCTCTGTTCGGGTTTCAGGCTAGCTGCCAGAAATGTGAGATTGTAACGTCTGGGATCTTGTATCTGTTATTCGAATTTATTTTCAGTATATGCATATGTTTTCAACAAATTTAGCGTAATGAAAAATACGCATGAAATAAATCAACGATAAATACAATTTTCTCTATCCTATATTTGAGTCTCAGGTTAGCTGTGAGACGAGTGAGGTTATGACGTCTGGGATCCGATATCGATTGTTCACATACGTTACTCATTTTTAGACACATTAGTACGAAAGAAAGGCGTAGATTAAATAAACGAGCAATAATATTTTCTCGTAACGCAAATTTCGAACACGATTCTACCTATCGTTTGTTCGTATTTTAGGTTAGCTGTCAGTCAGGTGAGGTTAGTCGTGTGCGATCCGATATACAATATTTGTGTTTCTTGCCAAGCGCCGTCAAGCGGGAGCAGCAGGAACCAATATCTTATACGTAGAGTGGCATAGGAAACCTTCACTAGCGCTGCTGCTCGGCTTGCAAGTAAACTGGCTACAATTTCGGTACAGCTGTTGTGATCTCAACTAAATGTCGATACGGGTAGTGATCTCAACTAAATGTCGGTTCTTTTAGTTTTGAGTAACGGAGAATCGTCAATTCTCAGCCATTTCCCCATCAAATGACACGGGATTGGGCTCAAAGTGTGTGGTTTTTCATTGCGGAGTGGCTAAATGTCAGGAAAATGCGATTATCTACGGCAACAGTGAATAATCTCGCGATTTATGTGGTCGGTACGTCAATCTGTAAAAATTTTTGTCGAATTTTGGAAAAGTGAAATAATCAGCCACTTTCTGCCACAATTGTGTGTAATCCCTCAAAATTTTATTGCGATCGATTCAGTAGTTCCGGAGAATTTACGATTCCCGTTTTCGAGTTTCTGACAAACGTATCACTTCACCTTAAGTTGGAACCAGCTACGGTTTTTTTAAAAAAAATCTGGTTAATAATGACGGCACGAAACAATTTTTTTCTTGTTGGGCACAATACAGCACGAAACGAGTATAAAATATTCGGTACTGTTCAATTTCATTTGGTCATCGGCGGGGTCCAAGTTTACGTTAAGTTGGAACCCGCTACGGTTTTTTAAAATATCTGGTCAATAATGACGGCACAAAACTTTTTTTTTTTGGCACAATACAGCACGAAACGAGTACAAAATATTCCGTATTGTTCAATTTCATTTGGTCATCGGCGGGGTCCAACTTAATAGACCTCCTGACCCAACTACGCAAGAAGAAACGAATTGTTTTTTAATCAATCTAATACCAATCGAAGAGTCGTCTAGGATTGGAATCTTACCTTAAATAACATGTGACACTCACTAACTGAGTTTAGAAAGTTAATATTTTATGGCTTTAGGCTTTATAATAGGCGATCTTCGTGAAACAAAGAACAAGTTTAGCTTTTTCTCAAAACAGGACGTTACGTTACTGATTCCGAGCAGGAAGTGAAGCGTCTCGGTCTGTCTCTATCGAGACGCTATTTTGGGGTGAAGGGGGGTATTGTTACTAAAATTTATGGGCGTGTTGGCGTCTTCCGCCGGGTTGTGTCGCGGGCCTGACAGGGCCTTTTGGCACTCCAAGCTTTCGCCAGGGGGTTGTTAGATGTCTCGTCGTGTTCTATTTGTTTCGATATCCTGGAAGGCGGAGTTCTGCATATTGGACCGGGGGACCAAGACGGTGCGGGACAGGTAGAGGGAAGGAGGGAGCTACTCCATTTGACAGATTCTTATTGCGGCGCTCTTCCAGGCATATCTCGGGATACGATGACTCGTCTTCCCCCGGATAATCACTCGAAGGCCGGGTGGCCTGCTAGGCCGGATGAGATTGAGGGATGATCTCCCTCGATAATTTCGGCAGGAACGGTACGGGAATATAAGATATAGGGAACGGGAAAAAGTATTAGTACACGAACTTATAATTACTACTATGGACCTTGGGCACTTGAGCTGGGACTTCTCGCCTGTGATTCGGTTTATTAACTAAGGAGGTCACTTCGGTCTGAGGGAGAGGAGATGGTTCATTTACGAGGCTGAACAAATCTGCCTCGTTACAGTACATACACTTTCTCTGAATTTCGCTCATCGGCAGCATCTCGAGACAATCAGAAATTCTTCGGATTTTGTGAATTCCAACGTCTTTGGAGGCACATGGTGTTTTGAAAACATTCTTCGTTTTCTCCACTCGACACCCCTCAATGTACAAATCTTTTAATGGACTCACCTCCGATGGTGATTTCTTCTTGATGAATAATTTTCGAATTCTGAAAAGTTCACCATTTTTAAAGTCAACTATGTTGTCAAGAGATTGATCTCGGAGAATAAGATCATTATATTGAATACTTTGAATGGCTTTGAACGAATTTCCACGTCTTTCATACACTTCAGAACTTTTCCTGAGAATGAGATTTTTAATCACTCTACGTTTGTGAACTTGAATATCCCCAGATGAATCCATGTCGCTGAGGCGATTGACAATCTGCGATAGAGGTTTCGCTCTACTAGTTACAAAATTTTTTAATTGCCCAATCAAGTTCTCTCCCCAGAGTGCAGAAAGATCGCTGAGTGAAACACCATGGTGGCGAACATTATGGATGCCACTATGAGCATGCATCACCTGACTCTTTACAGAGTGAAAAATGGCCATCAAACAGAAGAAATACCTCAATGATTCTTCAGCAAAATCAGTATAACTAACTGCCCATTTTTGATTGCACAGAATGCGCATCCCAACATGTACTAAAAGAAAATGTTTATATCTTTCTTCATCCAAAATAAACTTAAGGACAATGCTGCCCACGTAGAATAAGAAGAATGAAAATTGAGTTGCTTTCCAGTTTGTAATGTCTCCAATATCAAATTTTTTTCGCTGGAATTCTGATGGAACGAATGATGTCACTGCATCCATAAGCTCTTTTAGCTCCTGGAGTTTTTCAGGTGTTAGTTAGTTAGTCAAATGCATGATTTCTCGAGGGAAATCCACAACTGGATCGAAGTCAGGAATGTCTAGGAGGGGTGATCTTCGTTTCTCCTTAGTTGTTTTATCGTTCAAGTGGTGTTGAGGTTGTGCTTGACTGATGAACGACTCTTTTGTTCTTTTTGCACAATTTATTTTTGAATGAACCCTTCTTTTACTTACAGTCTTTTCCTTAACTGTACATCTCTCACACCCATAAAAACCTGTTGGACCTATGATACATTTCACAAATGCTCTGGCAGGGCCATCAGCAATGACAGCAACTATTTTGAATGAATAAAATTTACTTCCGATGGTCAACCCCTCAGTAACCAATTTTTTTGATTTTTCAACGAAGTCGTATGGATAATCTTGGGTTCTTAGTGTCTTGGAATTTCCATAGTACGGGGGCTGCAATGAATGGACTACATTCGTACTGTTTGTGATATAATTTCACTGAAATCGGCCACAGTTGTCCACTGGAATTGTTGTACATAGAAGCCCCGTCAATGTGAATGAGAACTCGTATGACATCCTCACTGTATACCACTGGGTTGATACGTTTAGCTAATCCATTCTCGATTCCCAGATAAACGTACTCTCCCACTTTCTTCTTCAAGCTGATCATTGGTCTCGAGTAGACTTGATGTTTGAAACCTAATAGAGAACTTGCCGTTTTATGTGAATTTCTGTATCCTTCTGAACGTCCAATCTCGAGTATGCCATCTATAATACATAAGTGGATGTGACCAATGTGCTTAATTGCCCATTGCCGAATTTTGTCCTCCATATTCATAGGTAACTTCTTTTTAAAGAGGTTCATCCCATTGTCAACGGACTCATCATCGGGGATATCTCCAGGCTCTAATGATGCATCAACTTCATCACTAATGCTGGCTATGATGGTCTCATTATAAAGGTTTTCTCCAATACTTGTATCATGGCAAAGAAATAATTCTTCATCATTTTCTAGATTTTCTAGAGCTCCAATATCACTGACCCTTGCCTCACCTCCAATCCAACCTGGGGAATCCTCAAATTCATTCCCACCTTTATTATCCGATGCACTGACACTAAGATCACCTTCATTTGACTCCAGTAAATCTTCATGTTCACTTCCATCTTCATTATTCGAAGCACTGACACTTGGCTCATCTCCATGTGAGTCCAGTAAATCCACATCTTCGCTCACATCAACTTTTGAATCGTCCAATTTTGCCAATTTTTGCACATATCTCAACCTTCGAAGTCTTTTATATCCACTTGAATATTTGAATCCCCTTGGTTTCATGATTTTCAACTATTGCCCATAGAATTTAAACAATAGTAAGAAATTAGGCATGGACCTAAGAATACTATGGACGGAGTGTCAAGATGTCCCTGTTCGCGGCGGGGGGGACCGCCATATTGCTAGGCTAACCTAGTGCTGCACCGTATCGGCCGTTCGTGTAAACAGCTATGATAACGAGGTTATGGTCTTGTTGTTGTCATCTCCATGTGTGAATCGAAAAAGGCACACGGTAGCGTTAGTACACAACCGTTATATTTTCTTCAGCAAAATGCCAAGGTGTGTGGTACCCAAGTGTCACAACCGCTTTTTTATATTGGGAAAAATTTTGTTGACCATTCTAATAGCGACCAACAAAAATTCAATAATTCAACATTGTTTAAGGGACAATAACCTTATATTCGCCATGTTTCTGTCTACATATTTTACTATTTACCTTCCCCTAGTCAAAGCTATTTACTATATTCTCAATCTAGTTGAGATATACTCTATTTTGGTCGGTTGAAAAGAGTCAATATTTTTACAGAGGTTGAAACACCTCCATTTATTCCTTTCGGGGATTCAACATTTAATTTGTTGTAAACATAATCCCTTTCAAAGCTACTCCTTAACCGGTGTACGCGATGTTTATGCCTTTTATTAGCCGTGATTTAAATTTCAGAATACGGCCCCGTACTTCTCGTGGATGATCTTTCATGCCTGGCAATCTGCATTTGAATGTACCTCCATTTTAGCCTACCAATATGGCGGTTCTTTCTCCCGGCTCTCCCCGCAGCGAGGCCGGTCCCCTCGCCCATACTGATACTTTACACTCCGTCCATAGTATTCTTAGGTCAATGAACTTGGGTTACTAGAAGAGGAGTAGAGCTGTTCGGCTGGCGCCAAGATGATTGCCGCACAGGCGCGCACCTCCCTAGTCGTAGCAATTCCTAACCCATAATGGTAACCACGAGTAACCATTGTGAGATTGTTTGCTTACATGATAATTTTCAATAGCATATTAATTTATAACTGAGAACATCAGTAAATGTATATAACGAAACTATTTCTGTAATATATTGTTACATTGGGCAAAATCACCCATATTCTATTCAATTCATAAAACACCATCTAGTAGCCTATATGATGAATGACATCCTTTAAAATATAAGAACCTCGGTTGCTGCGTCAACAACGATTATTGTAAAACAAATCAGTCTGTCTTTAGCTAGCTACTGAAGCAGACCTGTATTTTCTGAATACATAATCTCATTGCCAAACATATATAATTCCACAAAGAGTCACTTTATTTCTCTTGGAGAACCTATGTAATAATTTACTATCTCAACGATTATTAAAATCGTTACATTGGTGTCAGAATCGGGAATTTCCGAGACCGACAAAGTGAATATTTTGTGAATCAACTGTGAATCAACTATAATTGAAAAACGAAATGTCTCGTCGACGAGCTACTGCTTCTACTGACGAACCCGCTGGAAACCAGCAAATACCACCTCAAGTCGACATGATGGAGCGACTTTTTCAAGCTTTGGCCGCTCAACAACAAGCAAGCCTTGCTGCTCAAACAGCTCAACAACAGGCAAGTCTAGCTGCTCAAGCAGCACAACAAGAGGCCAATATCGCGGCACAGAAAGAACGCGAAGAGCGTGAAGCCCAACTTTGACGCGACGAAAGGAAAGAACGCCGAGCGGAACGGGAGGCAAATCTAACAGCCCAACGCGAACGAGAGGAACGCGAAGCGATTCGTCAACGCGAACGTGAAGAACGCGAAACACTTCGACTGAGGGAGGAAAGAGAGGCAAATTTGGCAGCTTAACGAGCAGATCGTGAGGCAAATTTGACAGCTCAGCAGGCTACCCTCTCCCTTCTCGTGAGACGCCTGGAACCCCAGGAAACGATCTCGCAGACCTCGACTCCCAGACGTTCCCCGATGAGGATCGAAGAAGTCGTTGAGCCAACTGTCATTCGGTCTGTACATAATTATGGGGAGGAAGAACCCTCCCCAACTATTCGTAGACCACGTACGGGTGGAGCGGCAACTTTCACGCCGCACACTCGTACCGTCCCTCAAAGCAACCGAATTGAACACTCAATTCGGGACGCAAATAATGTACACCATACTGACCACATGCCTGGCGATAACACTCTTGAAAATAGAATTAATAACACTGTGCCTCTTAATTTGTCTTGCGCCGGGAGTAGTCGCGACAAACAATTAAACAACACGACTGTCATAAATAAAGAGACTGTATCCAAATCGTCTAACCTAAAAGTAAACTTCTTTGACGGGACAATACCGTGGGCAGATTACGAAAGACAATTCCAAATAATAGCTAAAGTCAATTCGTGGTCTTCCATTACTAAAGCCGGGCAACTTGCCGGAAGTCTGAGAGGCCCCGCCTTAGCCGTCCTATCAACTCTCGCTGATTCCGATGTTGAAAATTACGATAAACTCAGCGGAGCCTTACGTCTAAGATTCGGTAATCAACTGATTTCTAAATTGTCTTTAACTCAATTGGGACTTAGGAAACAGGGCAAAGAAGAAGGTCTTCTTTCGCTAGCGAGAGTAGCTTTGCCAAATTGTGATGAGTCCACTACACGGAAAGATTGAAACCCGACTGAGTCGTGTGCAAAACACGAACCAGTCGGGTTTCAATCTTTCCGTGTAGGGACATGTTAGCTTGCGACAAATTTATTAACGCCATAACGGATCCAGACCTAAGACATACTGTGAGCTTAACAGGACCTTCTTCGGTCCAAGAAGCCGTAATTAAAGGGATGGAAATCGAGGCCTTAACAAAGCATCATTTGGGGGTAGGAAAAATTCGTCAAATCGAGACTGAAACAATTTCCACTATTACAAATGAAACTGACGAAACTCAGAAAACTACTTCCGGACAGCAAACAAATAATAATAATAATAATAATAGAAATAATAATAATAATTATAGAAATAATAATAATAATTATAACCAAAATAATAATTATAATTATAATAGGAGGCAAAGTAACGGAGAAAGACCGAAATGCAAATTCTGTCATAAGATAGGTCATGTGACAGATAAATGTTTTTCTTTAGAGAGGAGAAATAATTAAATTAATGATAATTATTCAGACTCTCGGACGTCTTGGCGAAAAGACGACGAGAAAAATAATGATTCAAATCAAAATTCCTGGAGAGATAAAGATTAGGGTGGGCCGAAAATCCGCTTTTTTTCGAATGAGATCATTAATACCGAAGATATTATTCTTGGCAATATCAAAAAAATGTGTGCGAAAGGAAAATATTTTAGGTCGTCATCTCAAGGTCGCCAAAGTGCGTCAAAGTTCAAAGTGATAAAAATATTTTGGTTTTCACATATTTTGAAAGGAAATTCAATCCTCTACAAAAAAAAGTCCTCAGGTTGAACTATGTCAATGCAATAGTTTCTGAGATATTTGGAAGTTTTGCTGAAATTTGTCATTTTGCTCGATATTTTTTGCTTTCAATATAAGTAAATTTTTCATTTTTTTTTCTTTTGATAGGAAATGCAATCCTCTATAGAAAGAGTCCTCAAGTCGTACTGTATAAATATCATAGTTTTTTAGATAATCGCAGGTTCGGCTGAAAATAGTGATTTTTGCAACAAAGATTGGTTTTATAGTCAAAATTATAAACGCATAGCATATAGGGGAACCCGAGGCAAAATAAAAAAAAAATGAAAAAAATAAATAAAATAGAATGAAATAGAAATCATTTTTTTTGTGTCATTATTTATCCAAAATACGTCGCCATATTTTATAAAAAATCATTTCCGACCACATTACTTTTTTTGATTTGGTGCCCGTTTTGCCTCGGGTTCCCCTACATGCTCTGCGTTTATAATTTTGACTATAAAACCAATCTTTGTTGCAGAAATCACTATTTTCAGCCAAACCTGCGATTATCTCAAAAACTATGATATTTATACAGTACGACTTGAGGACTCTTTCTGTAGAGGATTGCATTTCCTATCAAAAGAAAAAAAAAATTAAAAATTGACTCATATCGAGAGAAAAAGATATCGAGCAAAATGACAATTTTCAGCAAAAATTCCAAATATCTCAGAAACTATTGCATTGACATAGTTCAACCAAAGGACTTTTTTTGTAGAGGATTGAATTTCCTTTCAAAATATGTGAAAAACAAAATATTTTCATCACTTTGAACTTCGACGCACTTTGGCGACCTTGAGATGACGACCTAAAATCTTTTCCTTTCGCACACATATTTTTGATATTGCCAAGAATAATATTTTCGGTATTAATGATCTCATTTCGAAAAAAGCGGATTTTCGGCCCACCCTAATAAAGATCCCTCTCCAGATACTCAACCCATAACTTCTAAGAACTAGGTCTTGGTAGTAGCCCTAATCAGTAACCGATCGTTTATTGTGATTTTTAATCGGTTGAACCTTTCTTTCATTTCATCAGCATTACAGCTGTTTAGGAGTTCCGAACTACGAACACGATATTTCTTTTTCGATATAGGTCGTTTGAAAGACCCTCTCTTATTTTAATATCGAATCTCACTGAAAGTATTACGTAAAATAACGCTAGGTGTAATAAAATTAAATAATAATGAGTATTGATAAAAGGGATCCGAGCGGAAAACTTTAATCATGGGTTATATTGTAGTAAACAAATAATAACCCAAGTTTTTCAGCTCCCGATATTCTGAGAGTAGGATTTTCTATTAAAATGATGAAAATAATTCTGAGACGACACGAAGGAAGCCTAAGCCATCCCATCCTGACCTAATAATCCGGTTTCCCAACTTCCTCCCAGATAAGACTGCTCCAATTTATATTTATTACATTTATTCAGTTGAACAATTCAATTTATTAATTTACTAATTTCAAAAAAAAAAAAATAATATTCATTTATATCCAAAAGGATTAATTCATTATTAGAATTCAAAAGAAATTCATCATTTTGAAAGAGTTTTAGAAAAACTCTAATTCACGATCTATTATTTCGAGAGAATAATATTTGTCCTCCTGTCTAGGTCGTTTTCTGATTTATTTCGAAGAGGTATGGAGTCGGACCCCTTTTGGACTTCTTGGGAATCCTTGAGTTCTTCTATCCTGGTCCTTTACCCCTCCAACCACTTCCAATACGCAGGACTCTCTACGCGGTAACTAAGGAATTCTTCTTCTTGTTCCGGATCATCCTTCTTGTTCCTGGTTCCTGGTTCCTGGTTACTGATCCTCCATTTAAGATCCGAAGAATATTTCACACTTATCACATTATACACTTTTGGTTTGATTAGATTCACTATCTCCTCAAGGTTTTCTGTGGTTTACCTTGAGGCAGAGGGCGAATGCCGGATAGTATTTGGGGTAACTTTTAACTTCTTGAGCCACAGCTCCAATTCCCCCAAATAGAATACTTTGATTTACAACTTGTTGATCTATATGATGATTTTACACTCTTACGAATTTAATTATACTCACCTTGTTGAACGGTCGAACTTGCGCTCGGGGTTCTCGGTGTTTGGGTTGGATTGTGTGGCTGGTCAGGAGACCAGCCGGGAAAAATACCGTGCCTTTAACGGCGACGGGTAACGCCGCGTTGAGCGAGAGCGGTCACCTCTTCGTCCGTCAGGATGCGGACACTACGCCGCTTAGGCTTCGGTGCCCGGCAGTCCACGTATGGCTCGTAGGCGGGTAGGAGCCTCGTCGGGGACAGGACGACTGCCGCGGAGGGGGGTCGGGACGGGGTACTGGCGTAGACTCGGGCGGAAGGAGTCGCCGCGACTAGGCGGTGTTGCGGGCCTCGGACGTCGGTATACGGCGGGATCGGCGGGAGCAGCGCGGTCGGCGGTAGCCGGACTGCGTTGGCGGTCGGGGCCCTGATGGCGACCTGGACGGGCGGGAGCGTTTCCGCTTCGATCGGCGGTTCGACCGGCAAGATCCCGGAGAAGGACTTTGGAGGCTTCGTGGCCTTCCTCTCGGTCGCCTGGTTCGGAGTCGGCGGATAGCGCGCTCGTCGTGGACCGTCGGTCTGGGTCCCTCGCTCGACTTGGACGGCGCGGGGTATCGGCCGTGGGATCCGGGAGGTCTGCGTCCCTGTTGTCCTCGTAGCTGGTCCCGTTGTCCACCCGGACAGACTCTCGGCGGTGCAGCGTGCGGCGTAGGCCTGGGCGCAGGCCAGTCTCCGGACTTCGTCAGCCGTCAAGACTCGGAGGGCCGTGGGGGCGAGGAAGGACGCCATCCACGGACGTAAGGATAAGGAAGGGGGGGGGGGGGGGTGGAAGGAGTGAGGAGAGGGTTGGAAAGGGTTTCAAAAAGGTGGACCAGTGTTTTATAAAAACAAGTAGCCGCTTTATTGGGTTTGGTAAATGCTGTACAGATATGTATATACTATAGTGAGGTTCGATATAGTACGCTTTATTCGAATATCCGTAGTCAGCTATTCAGGCTCTGAGATCATCGAGTCTAACCAACTACAAATGTTACTTCTATCGCGAGAGAGGTTTTCGGGCGAGGCGCTGCAGCGCCCGCCGACTCTCCCCTCTAACTCCGGTCGCGCGTGAGGGATCGGCGTGTGGGTTGCCGTGTTGCCGGCGTTTGGCTGGTAACAACCTCGAGAGTCGGGACGACTCTTTTACCAAGGGGGGGGGGGGGGGGGGGGGGGGTAGTGTTACATTGGGCAAAATCACCCATATTCTATTCAATTCATAAAACACCATCTAGTAGCCTATATGATAAATGACATCCTTTAAAATATAAGAACCTCGGTTGCTGCGTCAACAACGATTATTGTAAAACAAATCAGTCTGTCTTTAGCTAGCTACTGAAGCAGACCTGTATTTTCTGAATACATAATCTCATTGCAAAACATATATAATTCCACAAAGAGTCACTTTATTTCTCTTGGAGAACCTACGTAATAATTTACTATCTCAACGATTACTAAAATCGTTACAATATGATAGATTACAAGTTCTCGCTGACCTTAACTTATCAATCTTCGCACGGTACTATTGAGGCGAGGGGTATGCGCGAACAGGGAAACTGGACATGGCGAAACGAGAAAGAGATATAGGTTCACTCATTATTGTCATATAAGTTCTAAGGGTAAATAGCACGACTGTCGCTCATATGGAATGACAGTGGAGACATCTCGACTTTCCACTGCTCAATCTTTGAACTAAATGCATATAGCCGCGGAGGTGTCATTCGCTCGAGTTTATTTTTACCATCAATCGGACAAGAATTTTTTTTAAATGATAAAAGTTTTTGTAAATATTCTACAAGGTATTGTAAAACCTATGTACGTATGAAGTTTGATTTTTACTGCTTAGAATTCGCGACGTCACGTCTTAAGGAATCAGCGTTGGGACAACATTGGGGCATAGTCGACAGCCAAGCTAGAACAAAAAAAATCACAAATAGTGGTTATTCACAGGCGATCAAACTCGGGTCGATGCTGAACGAGGTTCGGTAAAACTTAGTCTTGGAAGACAGTCTTGTAACGAATTCAGCTACGAAGTAATTCAAATAACAGTGCGAAATTCTTGAATTACGTTGTTTCGCAATAAGATCTACTTTGACTACATTAGTAAACACCGGTTGACCGGACGTCGGTCAGCAATCGCTCTCTCGGCCGAGAACCATCATAAAGAGCGGACGTGTCCACGTATCGTACAAGTCGTTAATTAAAACTCCGCAAATCAATTCTTGAAATGTAATTATAAAACATAATCAACATAGTTCAAATTACAATTATGAACTATCTGTACTAACGACATTCAGCAACTCATCCAAATCAGTAAATGACGACAATTACGTGAAAACTTAAGGCCCATCCCTAGTCGCCCACCTCCTTTTGGTCGAAATGTGTTACATTTCGATTATTATCCGAGCCCAGGCGTCGAAACTGCAAAAAAGAGATGCTTAGCGCAACTTCTATTTCAATTCCGAACACATACGTCCAAAAAAATGTTCGAAATTATTCGAATTCGGATAATTTCGTAACAATGTGAAATCGATCGGTAGACTCTATTTTCGCACGAAACGAACATTTTTTTGGACGTATGTGTTCGGAATTGAAATAGAAGTTGCGCTAAGCATCTCTTTTTTGCAGTTTCGACGCCTGGGCTCGGATAGTAATCGAAATGTAACACATTTCGACCAAAAGGAAGTGGGCGACTAGGGATGGGCCTCAAGTATATGACCATGCGGTCGCACCGTCATTATATTACCTAATATACAGCGCGATTCTGAGGAAACGGGTCACGCTAATAGAGGCTCCCTTATTTATTTTCGTCAATGACAACGCTGTCAAATACCACGAACAAGCGATCTACCGATATTTCATATCCCTATGACTGATATCTTCAGACGACCTAGCGGTAGCTGTCACGTTGTATAGGTTAAAATGAACTGTCATATTACAATATTGTGTAATTAATTCCAATATTGTTCATAATACAACGGTATACGATATTATTTCATAAATAAGTAGTGATGAGGTTAAATTGATTGCAGACGTCGATTTCTGTTTATTCCAACATTATGAGTTATGAATAATTGTCTTGGCGAAATTCACAGATCTGGTAGTGATAAAGTTATCAAGTCAATAGCATACGATATTGATTCTTTATGAATTCATTCCAGGTGTGAATTTCTGTTTATTTACTACATTAGTTATAACCGACGATTTCTTTGGTGACTGACTGACCCGTTGCATCTGTTCGACAAGTAGGGTTACGAACGAATCGATGTGAATATCATTCATCGAGCAATATCTCATCGATCCAGTGAAAGCTTTCCATCCTACGAGGCATCTCCGCTGAATAAAACTCGACATGTCTTCTTAGCCTAATGAGTACGAAGACAGTCCTGCATAAATGATGTGTTGGTCTATCAATGCGTGTTCAAGTTTTATCGAGTGATAAATGAATTAAAATTATCGTTCCTTTTGTGAATCTATTTAATTGAGTATTTGATTGCTGCGTAGAACAAAGCGTTGCATTTTTGTACAAAATACTCAATCACAACAAATTGTACAGATTTAATAAAATTCTTTGTTTATTCAGTTGATATTGCATAATCATATCAAATAATTAATGATACATGTGCAAGGACGCTGTCCTTCTGAAGAAAAAACAAAATATACAATTTAATAATAACTCAATCGCATGGTTTTGGAACACGCGGCCGGTCATAGCTTTCGGACCATCGCAGATGATTTCGCAGCCAAGAATCCAGGACGACCGTGTCCGGCGATGGATACCGTGCGGAATATCAGTAGAGAGGGTGCAGTATACCGTTTATGACCCTTCCCCCCTCCCCCCCCCCCCCCTGGGCCCGGCGCCATTTTTTTTTTCTCTCTCTTTTTTCTCTCTCTTTTTTTTCCTTCTTTTTTCTCTCTCTTTTTTTTTAAATTTATTATTATTATTATTATTATCATTATTTTTTTTTTTTTTTTTTTTTTTTTCTCGCTAATCCTTCGATCCTAACCTAAGCGAACTCAATGGATTCTAACCTAAGTGAGACCTCCGGTTCTTCCGCTACTGCCGTGGCAATGGTAGAGCGGGCGCTCCGGAGTCGTTGCCTATGTATACTTATCGAATAGAAATAAATATATATATATATATATATATATATATATATATGCATATATGGAGGATGTAGGAAAGGTATGGGAGTTGGTCAAAGACGCACAGGTGAATATTGTTATAATGGTTGTTTATTCATATCATTTAATATTCAGAAAGGTAAAGATTCAGATTTATATTTACTAATATTTATGCAAAGGTTCAAGCTTATGGCGACTAAGAATTATTCAAAAGTATTTCGTATAAAAATTACAGCTAATTATGCTAATGATGAAAAGTCTTATTCTAGATAAAAGTTTAGGAACAGTCGTTTCTTATGCCAAACTAGACGAGTCTTGCATATGATCACAAAAATGCTATACATGCTAAATGCTCAGCGTGGGTATATACTATATGTTAAATACTTGAGACTAGTGTTTACATGGTAAGCAGCGTTGAATACATCCGAGCATGCAGTTATTTCCATCACATTTTCCTTTATACTCGCAGGTTATTCGGTTGTAGAAAGATTCGGCCAGTCTGTCATTTGACGCCAGATTCCCACTGAAGATACTTGTAAACCGTTGAAGAGTGAAACCCTGACTCATATAGTGCAGAAACATAATGCAGAATTGACCGCATACGCGGGATGAATTACTCTGGAGTTGTTTGTCATTCCATCGGTAGGTCGTACAGTTCCGCCGTAGGCCGCGTAGATAATGCGGTATGATCGGTGGTAGACCCATACTATCGAAGTATACTCCATTACCAGAGTTTGACACATAAAAAGCCACCCAGTGGGATCCTGGCTTGGTATGCTCATCGGTGTTTGCCACGATCGTTGTAGGGTACGACCATAGCAGAGGTATCTGGTCGGCTGCAAACACCCCCTTGGAACGGCTAGGGATCATCTCCAGCGCTTTATAGATTTGAAGACTGTCCATTCTGTATCCTGGTTAACTAGATACTGCGACGGTTATTGATGTCGGTTGGACTTGTACAGGTATCTATCTCGTCGTGGCACAAATATCTTCTGTTGAAACATTCCGATTGATCATTTGACCTTGAGGGTTTAGTGACGTATGAAAATGATGACACGGTCCTCTCGCGTAATCTCTTGTTCTCCAGTTCCTGCGCCGTATCACCACACTTGTTAATATCCCTGACGCTGTTGGTACCCTTCTGCTCAAGGCTCCAATTCTGATAGACAACGAGTGTACAGCACCTCAGTCCGGAAAGGAATTGCAGACAACTCTTTTGCGGATAATCCCTGGGATTTTAACCATGTTTTCAATTTCATAGCATTACGTAATGCACAGCTGAGGGATTCTGCAACGGTTGAGTGTACGTAGCATACTTCGCCCGCTGACATATCTTTGAACGCTGGGCATCTGCATTCACCGCGTTCTAGGTTTACAATTTCACGTGTCGTCACCTCTTGGAGAAATTTAGCTTTTTGCACACCACGACAGAAGATATTTTTTGCCGTAAGTGTAATCGTGCGTAAATTCGTGTGTAGCTGCTTGAGTGTCACATCACCTTCGAACCATTCCAACCCGTGGTGGTTATTGGTCAGCCAGTTGATTCGTGAGCGGTCTGATGAGCAGAGATTAGAGATGGAGTACGGCGGAGCGATGATCCAGTGAGCCAGAGTTTCACACTCGTATCCAACAACGGCAACCTCTTTCGGTATGAATTCGCCATTTTCACCAGTGAAACCCTGTATGTCGACGATGTAATTCATGGTGATTTTGAGAGTTGCACAGCTGGTACTTTCAAGCGTTTGAGACACTACTAGTAGACTGAGGAGAAGATTGGACAGCCTGGGGTATTTAAGCTCTCCTGTTTTATGGTTGCAATTCTGCCCCTCCGTATACAGTGAGCTGGAGGGGGTGAGCAGGTTCTATCAAGTTTTATGATGGTCACACCACGTTTGTCGAGAGGGTTGCTTCAATTGTGGATTATGGAATACAGATTCCGACAGGATTTCGGGACGTCGCATGGTTAACTTTCACAACTAATTACCAAAATCTGTAATGACTTGACGCATCGAATCGATCTCTATTACGTTAGAGAATTCGGCATACACAATACAGTTTATAGTCGTGGTCAGGGGTTCCTCAAAGCGCGTCTCTATCCGAACACTACCGTGCTTAATGAGATTCCAATGCCCGTTATCACTGGCTGAGAGGTCAGGTGTGAGGTCGAACGCGGTAAGACACTATCCATGTGCATAGTCCTGACGAGGAATTGAGTTTCCCTCGTTGAGGAAGTGTATACCGGTCCCCGTGAACAGAGTATTGTAGGAATCCACGAATAGTTTATTCTTGAAATTGGGCTGTAAGGGCTTCGAGGGAATCTGAGTACCCTCGATATACAGGGATAGGTGATTAAGCCCGAATGATGAAAAATTAAACGGATTGAGTTTTTTGTCACCGTTATAGGCTTTGTTATCGACAAATCCGATGATTAACCGCTTCGGTAGTTGACCAAGGAAAACATTATCGAGGGTCTCGGCCTGCACACCGCTATGTATTGTCATTGTTTTGACCTCTACGCGCGTCATAGGGTATTTGGCTGTTGTCTTGGCTAGGGTTCTTGCATGCGCTAAGAGAATACCTGGACTGATTTTGACACGCCGTACGAATAATGTCACGTCCATAATATCCACCTTATGATGATCGTTAGCCTCTATCAAGCAAAAGGCGTCCCGGGATCTGACCAGCCTCAATCTGAGTTCCACCCCGTTCAACAGAAACTTTTCCTGGTTAAAGACGTCGCAATGCAAACGACCAAGCATATCAAAGGGCTTGACTATTAGAGAAATATTTACATCTACTTGCGAATCCCGTATTGTTAGTGCCCGTAGTCTCCTCAAAATGGCCGGGAGTATCGGAATACCATAAGCCAGATGTGAGATGCGATTCTTTAGCTGCATCGCCATAGTTGAGCAGTGTTTCGATGTAAGCTCTGTATGCGTATGAGTTGTTACTCGGGGAGACCAGTTTTTGATTGAAGTATACATCCGTCTGGTTGAAAAGCGTATGCAAGAAATTGTTCACCGGGGCTACTATTGCTGTTGTTGGAGAACCTGGACTAGTTGAAGACGTTTGGACAGTGAGTACACGTGCGCATACCCTAAGCATTGTGTGTGAGAGATCTAGGTACTCGTCACCCTGGCCCGGCACGACGAATCCAATCGGTGAGTCATCTGTTAGTGCAGACACGGGTTTGTACTGCACCCATTGCCCACCTTCGATAGAGGTTTGTGTAGGCGGCAGAGTGAAGAGATCTAGTTCAGATTTCAAACATTCGCAGGAATGCGCATGTAGGTAGGCCATTTTTGTAGCTAACTCGAATAACACTGTTCACTTTAGATTTTTTCTTCACAAAGGACCGAAAATATCCGTAATAGCCCTTTTCTTGCAGCAAATCTTTTTTCTACCCTTACCAGGTGATCTTTTATTAGTACTCGATGACTTTTTCTTGGAAGTGGACTTAGCCGTTTTCTTTTTCTTTATTTTCCTAGAGGGTTTACGGGTTCTAAGCGATTTAGACGAAGTAGCTGCTATCGATAGTCGCGGTGCACGGACAAGTCCAGACTGGCCCAGCGTCCCTCCGTACCTGAGTTTATAGCCCTCCCCGTTCATAACCTTTTCAATACCCTCCTGGGCCTTCCGCTTCAGATTCTCCCGTGTCTCACTGGCTCGTGTTTTGAAAGCCTGTTTCCACGGTACATTACCGTCTAGGTCTGACATGAAATTCATACCACTTCTCAAAACCTCTTTACCGAGTACACGTGCGCCCCTTTTTAAAAGAGGAATAGCCCGTCGGAATAGACCACCGAGAAAACTACCGATTCCATGTCCCCGCTGATTGGGTGCTCCGACGAAGACACGATCGATTCCTCCGCCTATTTGTGACTCGTAATGCTCTATGTAGTGAGCCATGTTGTTATACTGTTCTTCCTCTTATTCTCACCACATGCATCAAATTAGTATACTTTCTTGAAGTGTAGTGTGACGGTCAAGGTTCCGTGATCAAACGGTATGGATTTACCCTGCTGGTCTCTTATAGATATTTCGATTGTCCGAAAACTCAAAAGAAGTAAAGGTAGATAGTGCGGTGGTGAAAACGTTTTTACTTCCGTATCCACGATGTCTGCGCTTTGCCTAACCTGTAGTATACGCAGAAGAGGTGCATAGATGTCGCCTACGATACGTGGTTCTATGATGTCACAATAGACGAACATAAGTGACGGTATCTTTTGTACCTCTTTACTGTTTTTGTCAGGTAGGTATGTTAAAGGATATTGTATTTCGACAATAGCGACTTCCCATTCGCCGCTGAGCTCAATCGTGCGCGGGAGCTGAGTAATATAACAGCAGGTCTTGTTATCAGGAAAATACTGCATCGAGCTATTGCTAGGTAGGGTTATGTAGAACTGCGACTTCATTATGATGCAAGATTCTGAAGACTGGTAGCGGGAATCCAGCTGTTGAACTTTTCGGGGTAACCTTTCCAGCTGACAAGAACTTTCTTACTGGGACCCCGCCCCTTGCTGCGAATGATTTTATCAATTTGAAACTCAGTATTTTCAATGTCCGTCGTCACACGCTGTAGTTCCGCTTCATAGAAATAACCGTCAATCTCCTCTCCGGAAAGATCTTCCAACTCGTATACGTTCGGTAAACCAGGTAAAACACGTCTAATTTTGAACAACTCCTCACTCCAGTTAGCTCCGTATCCTTTAGCGAAGGTCCCCTTTGTTTTGCTTATGCGTACAAGATCATCCTTATTGAATTTTAGCTTGCGCGCCTTGTGTAGCGGATGCATACGTTGAATATTCGCACGGGCCTCAGCCGCATTGTAGAGTGTTACAGCCGATGGAGCCATTCTGATACTCGAGTGTATAGTATTATTATAGGAATTGACGATGTTTTCCAGGACGTCGATGTATCGATGAGTGTTTTTATGAGTAAAATATCTCCACATGCGATCTTTCAGAGTACGATTGAATCGCTCAACAACAGCTGCTTTTATATCAGGATTACGCGTCACTCTAAAACGGATTTCGTTCTGGGCAAGTAGTTTCTGAAAAGAACCACCCACGAACTCTTTACCCTTGTCAGTCTGCATTGTAACAGGACGCCGTTCGGTAGAGGTTAAGATTTGCTTGAATCCGTCGGCTACGTCACTAGTCGATTTACTATGGAGTGGAATCACCCATGCGAATTTACTCAGGACATCGATGACTACTAATAAGTAACGGAATCCGTCGTTATGATCCTTTATCGAACCGAGTTCAACTAAATCGCCTTCCCAGAGTTCATCAATATTTGAAATGTTGTACCGCAGTCGTTGGAATTTTCGCCGTATAGGTTTGTGTAGCGTGTAAGCATCCTGTGCACTTAGCCAATTTTCAATTACAGTCGAGCTCACCTCTCGAGCGGCCTTTTTCAGCTTTCTTGCTCCTGCATAGCCAGCCGGGTGTGAGGGGTCATAATACAGTCGTTCTAGTTCTCTCATTTTCGCATTCCGAATGACAGCCAGCCTTGTTTTGACGATGTTGTCGGAGATCTACGGGGCGTTTTTCGATCGCTCTTTAGTTTCGGCTGTAGAGAGAAGGACTCATCCCCTACCCCGTCGGTACTTCCGTCTTCCTTGGTCGACTGCTCGCCACTGCTACCACCGGTGTCTCTAGAACGATGGGATGCTTCACGCTGTCTTGCACCGCTCCACATCATGACGTTTTCTGCGGTCGATGGTGATGCTGCCGCATTCCTCCACACATTTTGATTTCCAACATATTCCCGCGGAACATTGATACTCTGAAGAAAGCGTGCGTACACATGTCTGCCGTCAGGCTGAAAGCCTTTTCTAGAACGCATAGAATCGTTCACCAAATCTACGATATTTGTGCCAGGTATAACCTTGTTGTCTATGGTCACAACACCGTTACTGTCCCAAGAGAAACGCGTCGGAACATCCGTCAGGCGTTTGAGCAGATGTTCTGCCTTTGATCTGTATTTCTTTGGTACTGTACTAACAATTCGTGATAACGATTGCTGCTTGTCGGGGGATGATTCTGCTTCCTCTTCATGCGTGATATCTGTTGAACTATCGTTTCCAGACTTTGTGTGAAGTTCGAGACTTAAAGGTTTTCGTGAATCCTCGGCGAAGTATAAAAAACGCTGTAGTAGCTGTTGATATAGTTTCCATTTCGCGGCGTCATCCGTGGTAGGTGAATCCAGAATGGCTCGCATCTCGCTATCGAGTCTAGAGATTGGATTCCTCGTGATCTGGTTGGCATCCTCGTAATTACTACTGGAAAGTGTCCCAGAGGTCGTGAGATTACGTTGGAAACGTTCTACACTCTCCGAAGGTATCAAAACCATTTTCTTTGCATGTTCCATCGCTCTCCTGTTTCTATTTGCCAAACAGGTGTGAAAATAGAGTCCCGAGAACTGGTGCAATTAACATGGGTAAAAAACCACTGCCACTTTGAACCAATATCTGTTTTTTACTCTTCAGGCTTCCTCTGCTGCTAGCCAATTTACGTAGAAGCTGTTTATGCCTAGCAAGCCTCGCTTTTTCCTTCTGCGTCAATATGACGTTACCGTGCACTGTGTTCAAAGCACACTCACATATACTCTTTACAAGGGAATTATTGGCACTACGTAGCAGGGCCAGACGTTGTTCAGGACTTAGCCTACAGAGCGCCTGTAGTGATGCTGTATTTTCTTTACCGAATCGTCTATGAGCGGCCGCAACTGATGAACCTTTCGCACTTTGGGTACTATCCGAGGCACCACGAGACATCCGTACGCGTGGCATTACAACCGAACGACTGGTAAATTGGAAATAGAACGCGACTTTATATCTTTTCGTGGAACATAGACGTGTTGATACTTGTCAGATGGAAATATATTGGTGCGATAGCGGCAATTTTCAGGCGTCGATTGTTTTAAGTCAAGTAATAGATAACCGTGTGGTTGCGCAGTGGCGTCAAGATATGCCTCCTTTAAAAAACGTTGATCCTCAGGATAAACCTGGCGTGCTAAATGTTGTATCTGCGCACGATCTCGCGGGTTTTTAAAAAAGATGATATAATTTGTATTGAGCGATATATCTCTCTGACCACGACCCTGATGAAATAGGTTCTGTGTAATGAAAAACACGCTTAGGTTCTTATGATGACAACCCTTGGTAAACAGATCAACGATTACGTTGTTGGAGGCCTCCCGCATTAGATCATCGACCACAAGTAGCTTAGGTGTTCCATCCGTATCGTAGTCAGACTCCTGAGGTAGCCCTTCCCGATACTCAATTTCAGTATTAGTTGTATTGTTTTTATTGAGAGGCCCCTGGAGCGAATTTTGCTCAGCATAGTACCATAGGACACGTGAAAATCGTGTATCGCACAATTCGCCTATGTTTCGCAGAAAGGTCTTGACAAAGATTGATTTACCGCAACCGGACGGACCGGCAATTATAGCCGAAAAAGGGTGTCGCCAGCGTGTGTCCATTTTTCTTATGGAAGGGCTCTCACTATTTCTGACTGTACACGCCGAGTGTTTTAGGAACTATGGCTGAAATTTGACTCAACCGAAGACTAACTATGCTACAATATTTTCCTGACGAGACCAAGTGTCTGACACGCGCCATCTCTTATTCGATGCACGCTTTTTTACAGAGTAAATATATCGTCTGATTTTTTTTTTCTGTACTGTATACCGATCATGGATGAATGTTGAGCGGAAAGTTATGAATATAAATTGTTGAGATTCGGATTCAGATGTTTATTTCGTCGGGGTCTAGCAATATGAGCAGATATTTTTTCGACAAGTATATTTACAGAAAAAATTGGCCACGTCATTACAAACAATATTCTTAGATGGGATATCTTGTACTTATTGATATAGTGGTGAGGTATGGTATTACTAGCGAACAGTTTTATTTATTACAGTGATTCAGTGATAGAGCGTGACAGAGTAAGTATGTATTGGGGTATATTTCAAATTTACATATACACAAAATTTTGAATACTACAATTACGACACAAATACTATGAATAATATAGGAATACTACGTACTAAATAAATATCAATATCAACGTTACAAATATTACATTTGCCTTACTTGAATAATACAGGAATACTACGTAACAATAAATATTATTATACTTTACAAACATTACAATTGGCTTACTCAAATGATATAAGAATAATACAGACAGAGCGAATAGTACAAATAACAGAAATATCACAGTTCAATAGTTCAAATAATATAATAATAATACGGTCAAGATTAATATTATAAATTTCACCTGTGAAAGAATTAAAAAAGATAGGCAAGATTAATATTATAAATATCACCTGTAAAAGAATTAAAAAAGATAAGCAAGATTACAAAGAGTTCAACAGGATGGTTGAAACAGTGGATCTGCTCATCACGGCCTACAGTGGAGTTTAGACCTACGAACACGACACGACTTACTTCGACTATTCATCGGTGTGACCGTAAGGAAGGGTATCCCAACTATCTCTACAGCAACGCCTCTTCACAAAAACAGGCCGACAGGTCTTCGTCTGGTCCCTGGTCACTACTTCATGCATTGCAGTCCGACCTATCCCCCGAAACTGTACTCGAATCGGCGCTGCATCCTCCTCTACCATTTCCCGGACAGAATTAAAATTTATCTTCATACGTGTTGAATAGTTCAAGCTAATCCCTTTCACTTTGCAGACTTCTACCTCCCTTCCGTCTGGACACACCACGATAAAAGCGTAGAATTTCGCACCACCGGATACAAACGCCCGTATGTAACTCCCCCTACCATACTGCTCAAGTTCATTGGTCATATTACCCAAAAAATTACCAACCGGTGGTTCGTACCCTCCAACCCTACCCGAACGAACATAAATGATAGAATCTGTGTCGTAATACAAAACGCGCCGATCTAGCTTTTTCAAATAAGAATATAATGTCAGCCTCGCCTGTGCCGTTGTATATGCCGCTATAACTACATTCGCGAGGGCGGATGGCTCAATACTCTGATCTATGTAGGACCAGCGGGCGTACAGCACGTCGTCGTTGACGGGGACTAGATCCTCCAGTGAAATCGCTGGATTCGTTAGCAGAGCCAACAGTCCCTCCCGTGTATCAATGACGGTCGTCTTTGACATGTTGTCCCGTTGACCAAACTTGCCCCAGAATGAGTTGAGGCATAACTTCGCCACAGAGCGAAGCCCTGGATTTTTCTCGATTTTTTCACGGTCTAACTCTATACCCTCTACTAGTTTATACTGTCGGAGATAGTCTGATCGCGCATCCTCTGTGTTACAACCAGCGGGCCAGCCGCTGTCCTCCTGCTTAAGCTTAAGAAAAGTACGTATATAACCCGTGAAGTGCCCGCCCTCTCCGGTCTCTGGATTAAATTTGGTGACTTCGTACTGCCAGATTTCCGATACAGTTATACTTTTATACCCGTTTTCTACGGCCTCTTTCAGTTCAACTGAAACCCAAGTGCCGGATAAATATCGTTCGCGTTCGTCATCATGTGGGCATGGAGATTGTAATAATTCGCGACAACAGGTGTAACAAAGCGGAAACATCAATTTATTATGCATACGGAAAGGTAGTACGGGATGATAAAGATTACGCGGCGGCAGCACGACACATTGAACTAGACCCTCGACTCTGGTAATATCTACACCCTGATTCCCTATTAAAGCTTCACATTCTTGCCCTACATATACCTTTGGGTGACCACGCGGGTATTTACCTGTCGCATTGATGTACGGATACAGTGAACAAACATCAACGTAGTGTATTTGCTCACCGCTCCCGCCATCTACTTCGTAGAGCCGTGACGTATTACCGGTCCGGCCTCCAAAAAAGGCATCACGCGGGTTCAATTTAGTGATACCTAACATCGGAATAAGACGGTTATTTTCAATATATGCTCGCAGCATCGCATCTGTTTCAACCATCCTATTAAACTCACACTCCCATATTTCTCTTCGACGATCATCCCTTGGTCCCGCAGGCGTCTTGTTTTGGCTATAGTCTGTTCGAGTCGTCGATCCATGCTTTCGCCAACCGCTGGCCGTTCATCCCTGTTAATACGAAAGCAACGTGGACAACCGTGCCAGAAGCAGCCATGAAACTCCAGCACATGCTCCACACCATCGGGCCCCTTGTAGTAGCCGTCAACCCGTCGTCCCCGTACCCGTCTCTCTCTTCCTCGGCCAGCGTGCTCGATCTCAATACCGAGCTCATGCTCCCTCCATACCAGCCACTCGATGGCTCTACGTGAGTGTTTATCACCCAGCCTGTACCCAGCAGGTGGGATAATCCCGATTTCATTATCACGTAAAAAGTTCTTCCGAAAAACCATCGAGCAAGCTGACGCAATAGTCGTACTCTCCGTAAACGGACAGACGTTCCCTGTACGCTGAAAGATCTTGCGGAAAGCTAGACAGGCGAGGCGAAGAATTGTCACGTCTGACTGACGGTACCTTAGCAATTCTACATCAAAGTTGAAAATATAATTCTCGCTAACTGATCTATTATACCATTCGAAAAAACTTTCCCTAGCCTCTCTCGTCATAGTATCTGGCGAGTAAAACTCGACCGCAGGTAAGGGACCCTCATACCCTCGATTAGCCGGGATGTTAAAAAGGTGCGGGAATAATCCTTTTTGTGTAGACTCCGGTAAACCGAAAGCCTTTGGCAACGCTGACAAAGCCATTGGCATGTATGCCAGTGAGTCTAGGAACCGGGTGTTGTTTGTCTCCAAAAGTATTATTTTACTCCCGTTGAGTATAACCCGCGGTGGTTCACCCCCATTCTCCACCAGATACTTGAGAATAAACTGCGCGTCAAAACCCTTAGCGTTATGTGCTACGCATATAATCTTCCTATAACCGTCAATTTTCCTATCTACGAATTCGATGAACTCCCTCACTGGGTCCCTACTAAAAACAAACTCTCGTTGAGCACCGCACCCTGCGCAGCCTTCACTAAAATCTTCTTCTATACAACGCGTGCAGACCCGCTGCGCAACGCACAGATTTGGCACGTGGACGTTCACTGTATCGTCACCGTCTAAAGTCTGGTCTTGCTGTGTCTCGAAATCATAAAAAATGAAAATATAATTCGCAGACTGTTCAGTGGTATGTTTCACAGGTCTCATATAGCAACTATGCTCTATCTTTTGAGTCGAACGACAGGTCCTGCAGTATGTCTCCCCGCAGACATGCTTCCCCTTGGATGTATCCATATAAATATCACAGGTCTCGCAAATCCGCAGGGTACTGCATATTGACCGCTTTCCACTAAACGAACCGGGTTTTTTGTGATTGTTAAGGCATTCAAGGCCGAAAAACTCACGTCTACACGAGATACATTCCATTCGATCAACCCTCGTATCGCAAGCGGGTGTCGACAAGCAACGAGGGCATATATTAGAGCACCTGTGCTCCATACCACGAGCATAGCCTACATTACATGGTATGCAGAAAAAATTAGAGGCGGCTGCTGCACTGATGTTTAAAATTGGATCATAATGCCTGTTCCGTTCGTCGTAAAGAATGTTGAGTCTATAAGTTACTTTCCGCCCCAAGCCTAGCACAATATCTTCGCCATTGAAAAAATATTCTCCACCCTTTCCGAGGGTACTTTGGAAGTAAACAACTATGACAGTGTCGTCTCGTGCCAAATACTGTTGAAACTGTAGGAGTTCATCATACCCGCAGCCCTGTTCTGGTACCGTGACATGTGCCTTTCTAACTAATTCCTGAGCTCTCTCTTTTTGATATTTCACGTTGTCCCTAGCCCTGCCCCATATATTTTTGAAATCAGGATGAGTAATCTTACGCGCGTGCACCCCAGCTACGAATAAAGCCCGCGGTAAACATAAATTATCCGTGTTTTTAAGTTTTAAGATCGACCGCTTATTTAATATTCCCTCCCCATCCAACCGTAAGCGTTTACCCCTCCCAACAGGTGAATTGACGGTAAATATATTGACTGTGAAAGGCTGTTCTATCGAAAACTCGCTCGCACTCTGCGTGACTCTAAACACAAGACTCCATAAATCCTCGAACTGAAAATCGCGTGCCGGTCGAAAGTTTAAACCCGCTGCACCCCTCGTAAAACCATCCGTAACAAACGTTATACCCATTAGATCATTCTGACCGCACAATGACCTGAAATACCTATGAAGTTCCCTAAAAGCGTCCTCTAACCAACGTAGTGTATTTTCCGTCTCCGGCGGAATTATGATTTTTACCGTGACTTGATTTCCAGCTAATCCAAAACGCGGATATCTTTTATTGACACGCTGTGTGATTCTAAATCGTCTCGACGTACTATCGTCTACATCTTCTATTTCGGCCTCTAACCCTACAACCTGAGCTGGTACACTAACTCGCCTGTCAACCGCCGGTCGATCTTCCTGTTCAGGTACATCGTCCGATGGAGCATTACGCTTTCCAGGACGACGAGCTGCTCCGCCTTGCTGCACTCCTGAAGTGCTAGCCCCTTCGTTGACCGTGTATAGCCTGGCTGGAATTCCCGACGTTGAGGTAGAAGCTCCAGTGCGCATGCTCCCACCATCTGTAAAAGTATTCAAAGCTCTAAAAAACGACGTAAATTTGAATGACTGTGAATAAGATTTGACTTTTCTGATAGGAGTGTACTCGTGACATATTCTCTGAATCACTTACCGCTCACAGGGGTATACCGCGTACTTTTACTCGATAGATGCGGTGCATATCGACAAATTTCGTCTCTCGTTTCCTCGATCACCCTCGTCTCACTCGCGTCCTCCTCATCTTTTACTGAGACTTGTGATAGCCGCTCCGTAGTCTCCTCTATCATCACCGCACCGTCCATCTCTACATCAGGATGATCCTGTGTAAATGCCATCATGCTTTCTGCTGCCAGTTCATAAGCCTCGACAGCTTCTATAGCAATCGCTTCTTCTCGTAGAATAGCCTCGGTATCCGGTTGTGCAGCCGTTCTCATCTTCCGTCCTTGCCGTTCGATCACATCCTTCAGTCTCTGAAGATCGGCTGGTATAAGGGCAACTTTCACGATGTCCAGCATTTTCGCCATCCAAGAAGGCCTGTTCACTAAGTACGGCAATTTCATGATTTCTATGATCGTCGTCATGTCAAGCATACCCAGAATATTGCGCAGAACTATTGACACTTCCATCACCGTACGCATCCCTTTGACTTGACCATACCACTCACGAATACGCGGCGTGATGCAACTCGGTCTTGAAGCAATGAGGTACCGTATCACCGTCAGGCTTAAACCCCTCACGGTTGATATGACACGTTTATCTTCAATACGATTCATCGTTAATATACTCTTCAAAATAAATTCAAACAAAAGAAAAATAAGGACTTGTCCAAAATTTTCTCAAAGCTCAGACTTGTTCGCTTGGTAACAACGCCTTTCACGAATGAAAAAACAAACGCAACAGTAATTGTTACACCACTCGAAATCAGAAGATCACAACCATCAGAGTTTCCTCTACTGAATAGTTTTTCAAACTGATAAAATTACTCACTTTTGGCAGGCCTATATATCTTTTGCTTGGTAGCTTGCTCATCCCCACTCAGTAAAATGAACCAATCCGTGGTATTACCACCGCCCCCGCCGACCCTTGACCATTTTTACTTACCTGAAACATTGTCACTATCCATCGCCTTGACTATCGTCACCTCCACATAGCATTTCACCCGACCGCCCCTTACGCCCGCAGGTCTGTGCCTGCACGCACTCCGCCTTTAATCCCCAATCGTACCTTTGCACTCAAGACAAAAGAATGTACATCGTATACCTTCGCAAGGGTTGTCGGAGCGTGAACTTGGACATAAAAATCGGTATTTGCCGGTTCGATCCTTACGTCCGCAAGTCTGAACCTGCATAACCGTCGCCTCTAATCCTCAATCGCACCATGGCGCGCGAGACAAAAGAATATACATTTGCACCTTCGCGAGGGTCGTCGGAGCGTAAACTTGAAAATAGAAATAGCTTAATTACATTTCGAAAAAGACTAATTACAAAGACAGCTGCATCGTACACCTATCTATTACCCTTTGCTGACGTAGGTTACCCTGACAAACAATTTTTACATTGTTCAACTAGTAGAGTATAATTGCCATATTTCCACGAATTTTGCGTATATATAATACTTTCAGTGTTCATTTCCGAACGATACGTTAACAATAGTTTATGACGTTGAACGGTCGATTGCCTGTTTGAGAACCGTACAGTGTTTAATACTTTCATATTGTTCGGATGATAATAAAAGTAATTATTAGCGAACCATAGTCGCACTGTGCTATTAGACAGGCTGAAACTTGTAGGCCTGACCTGCCAAACAGTTTTCAAAGAGCCGGAGGTCTCTTTATTTTTTCTAGGATTGGTTTTACAATCAGCTAACAGAAAAGGACGGACCGAAACATCGACAAAACTCTGTACAGCAATACACTCGGTATTCATGGCTAGTGTACAGTTTTACAACAGACGGTAATATATCCCAAAGCAATTGCTTGAACCTATCCGAACAAGTCGAGACCTTGCACACTTTTCCCTCAAACATTAGGCCCAACCCTGCAGCTACCTGCGAGCCCTTGGGTCATAAACGGCATACTGCCTCTGGCATAAGCTGATGTCGGCACCCATGGCATCCCAGAGCCACGCTGATTCTAGCTGTAGGTACTGTGTCTATTACCCGCTGGCTAATAGTAAAATCCCAGCCGATGGTGGGGGGTTTTTTCTGGAAATATTGAGGGGTCTATCTGCAACTACGACAGTAGTTGCAGAACGCCCGTGCTTGCAACAGTGAACATCAGTTACCATACCTTAATACTATTCACTGTCTGAATCGTGATTTCATCATGTTTAACCCTCAAACTGTGCGTGCATCAGAAAATCCTCAACCATCTGATAAACCACTCATAATTGACCCTCTACGACCAACCAGGCGGATGTTACTATCAACCACATACGGGATAAACTATTCGTTTTCTACAACAGTCTCGGTCGGATATTCTTTAGTCGGAGAACGTTTTGAGCCTATTGTGCAGTTCAGCGGCCAAGGTGGAAGTGTGATAGCGATGAGAGCTGAAATTTGGTGGAAGTTTTTGAACGCCTTAGACGATATCAACAAATACCTCGCTAATCCAACGGTCACAGACTATAACTCCGACATTTCTACCGATACTATACCCGTAGATCTGAATGGTTATACTGTTTCGTTCATCTTGGCTCACGGCTCAAGAGCCATCAAGCTATCGGAACCTGCTGAGCTATGGAAAAAGGAAGAAGATCGAACCACGGACGATGAGTCGTCTGCCTACAACTCCCCTAGTTTGAAAAAACGAAAACTGCACTCTCCGTCTATCGTGCTGCAGAAAACTTCGATCGATGGATTGAATGCTATAATACCGTGTGTAATTGATCATATATATCGTCTATCAAATCATGCGGATGCTGTGAACGAGGCTAAAGAAGATATAGTGGGGGAACTCACTACGCTGTCCTATGCGTTTGGCTTTGTAAATACTCCGCTCGAGCGTTTCACCGAGCTTGTCTTGAAGGATTTCGACGATATGCAAGAAGTGTTAAAGAGAAAATTTGAACCGGATTTTGTTACGAATATGTATAAAACTGTTATGCTTGAACTGAAGGCTCTGTTTAGTGTTGCTATAGCCAAAGAAATTAAATCGAACATAGATTCGACACGCGTATACCGACGCTGAGCATTTAGCATGTATAGCATTTTTGTGATCATATGCAAGACTCGTCTAGTTTGGCATAAGAAACGACTGTTCCTAAACTTTTATCTAGAATAAGACTTTTTATCATTAGCATAATTAGCTGTAATTTTTATACGAAATACTTTTGAATAATTCTTAGTCGCCATAAGCTTGAACCTTTGCATAAATATTAGTAAATATAAATCTGAATCTTTACCTTTCTGAATATTAAATGATATGAGTAAACAACCATTATAACAATATTCACCTGTGCGTCTTTGACCAACTCCCATACCTTCCCTACATCCTCCATATATGCATATATATATATTAGAGTGGTCCTTATTTTGGTCATTTTCGAATTGAGATTTCTTCGCCCCCTAGAAAGGTTCCAAATAATTTAAAAAAAACACCCTCAAAATTTGAACTTCTTATCTCAATTTTAACACGTGCCGCAAAACATCTGAAGTTTTACGCTTGATTAACATGGCGTTTTCACTGACCATTATTCAGAATTTTTGGCGCACCGTCAATAAGTGCGAAAAAAATCTAATTCTTGTAGAAATATTTTCAGAAGACCCGATATTATTTTATCAGATTGACAGAAATTCAAAATTCAAAATGACGAATCCAAAATAGCGGCTGTAAAACATAAAAAATGTTTAAATCCAGCCACTATTTTGGATCCGCCATTTTGAATTTTGAATTTCTCTAAATCTGATAAAATAATATCGGGTTTTCTGAAAATATTCCTACAAGAATTAGATTTTTCTCGCACTTATTGACGGTGCGCCAAGAATTCTGAATAATGGTCAGTGAAAACGCCATGTTAATCAAACGTTAAACTTCAGAGGCTTTGCGGCACGTGTTAAAATTGAGATGAAAAGTTCGAATTTTGAGGATATTTTTTTTTAATTATTTGGAACCCTTTTAGGGGGCGAAGAAATCTTAATTCAAAAATGACCAAAATAAGGACCACTCTAATATATATATATATATATTTATTTCTATTCGATAAGTATACATAGGCAACGACTCCGGAGCGCCCGCTCTACCATTGCCACGGCAGTAGCGGAAGAACCGGGGGTCTCACTTAGGTTAGAATCCATTGAGTTCGCTTAGGTTAGGATCGAAGGATTAGCGAGAAAAAAAAAAAAAAAAAAAAATAATGATAATAATAATAATAATAATAAATTTAAAAAAAAAAAAGAGAGAAAAAGAAGGAAAAAAAAGAGAGAGAAAAAAGAGAGAGAAAAAAAAAATGGCGCCGGGCCCGGGGGGCGGGGGGGGGGGGGGGGGGAAGGGTCATAAACGGTATACTGCACCCTCTCTACTAATATCGTATTGAAGAAGGAAACTGGAGTGACTTATCCGCGTCGAAGTTCTACGAGTACACCGTTTTCGCCACAATTTTTGAAGCATTCAATTTTCATGACTTGCTTGTCGCCCATGGTTTGTTGCATGGTCATTTCTTTAAAGTACTGCCCTAATTATTCTGGGCCCTAGCGGATCGGTTTACACTTAATATACACCGAATTCGCACGGTGTATATGCGGCAATTTCAGCCTAAGTATACACCAAGTATACACCCAAAATTTTTTACAAGTCCAGCTAGTACAAAAATTTCAGTTTCGTTCCGATTTTTTTTTCTTTTTTCGTCAAAAACTCAGGAAGCTCAAACGGCTACTCACACTCAATTAGTGAAAAGTACTCAGTGGCCTGAAACATCAGAAAGTCCAACATCACCACACTTTTTTGAGTTCAACAACATTTCCGCTTATACCGACGTAAATTTTCTAAGTCCAGGTTTATAAACTTTTTTTGAGTTCAAGTGTCAGAACTTTTTTTCAGACACAAAAAAGTATGTACCTATCGATTCAAAGTGTACTGAAGCGGATAAATAACTCTACATTAAGGTGTTTTTTCTCTTGTGTAAGAACTTTTCTAGTTTACACCGACAAAATATTCCCAAGTATCATTTTTTTTTCCATCGAAAAAAGTAGGTATGTATAGAATCCAAATGGCCTGAAACGGATAAATAACCCGACATCAAAGTGATTTTTTTGGGTGTAAAAAAAAAACTGGGTATACACCGACTAAATATTTCTAAGTGTCACTCTGATGTAATTTTTTTTCCGTCGAAAAAAGTGGGTACGTATAGATTCCAAATGGCCTGAAACGGATAAATAACCCGACATCAAAGTGATTTTTTTGGGTGTAAAAAAAAAACTGGGTATACACCGACTAAATATTTCTAAGTGTCACTATGATGTAATTTTTTTTCCGTCGAAAAAAGTGGGTACGTATAGATTCCAAATGGCCTGAAACGGATAAATAACCCGACATCAAAGTGATTTTTTTGGGTGTAAAAAAAAAAACTGCGTTTACACCGACTAAATATTTCTAAGTGTCACTCTGTTTTTTTTTATCGAAAAGAAAAGAAGGTACGTATAGATTCCAAATAGCCTGAAACGGATAAATAACCAGACATCAAAGTTATTTTTTTGGGTGTAAAAAAAAAAAATGGGTTTACACCGACTAAATATTTCTAAGTGTCACTCTGATGTAATTTTTTTTCCATCGAAAAAAGTGGGTATGTATAGAATTTGGTGCAAAAACCTTCCGCCAAGTCCATTAATGTGTAGATCACTCCACCAAAAAATAATCAAAGGTTGTGCTCGCTCACTCGATTGGTTGATGATTATCAACATACAAAAGCATTGAAATCAGATACAACTGCCAAGTACCTGTAGAATGATAAAAGTTTGGAATTGAAAAATTTGTTCAAACTAAATAACGTTGTACTCGTTCGCTCGCTGCGCTCGCTCACTCTATTGGCTTATGATTATGGGTTGAAAAAACAATTCGGATGAAGAGATTGAAGATGTCAACATTTATCTAAAAATATTCATAACGAAAAAATAATTAAAAAAAAATTTAAAAAAAAAAATTTGGAGTCCGTGGTACGTTGGCGGGCCAATGTTTGAATATCTATCAGATGACATTGACATGGTTCGTGATCGATATTTTATATTTCTTTTTCTGCAAAAGGCCCCCCAAGTACCACTACCTCCAAATTTTTTTTTTTAATTTTTTTTTAATTATTTTTTCGTTATGAATATTTTTAGATAAATGTTGACATCTTCAATCTCTTCATCCGAATTGTTTTTTCAACCCATAATCATAAGCCAATAGAGTGAGCGAGCGCAGCGAGCGAACGAGTACAACGTTATTTAGTTTGAACAAATTTTTCAATTACAAACTTTTATCATTCTACAGGTACTTGGCAGTTGTATCTGATTTCAATGCTTTTGTATGTTGATAATCATCAACCAATCGAGTGAGCGAGCACAACCTTTGATTATTTTTTGGTGGAGTGATCTACACATTAATGGACTTGGCGGAAGGTTTTTGCACCAAAGGTGCTTTTTGGGGTTGATTTCACTATTTTTTGTAAAATTTTGCTTGACCACCTAATAATTGTGCTCGCTCGCTACGCTCGCTCGGTTGTTTTGTGCTATTTCATACCGCCCGAAGTCCCTCGATAAGCAGGAACGTCAACAGCAACGAGCACGCGTGTGCTCATAATTTTCCCCAAGTCTCAAATTTGTAGAGTGACGCGTAATGTACTTTCATAGCGTTTACAAATTGTTCCACTACAATAATTTTTTATACCTACAACATCTAACCCTGCGTGCAGCCCTCCTCCTGTCTCATCTGGGCCTGGGACCGGCAATGACGGAGTTACTTGCACGCAGGGTTATAGTTGCTGCTCATGACTAAATATGTATGGATATCAGATATATGTATTGCAATTCGTAGGTAGTTTTTTTTTTTAATGCAACTAGGTCCTCTGCAAAAAGAACATGTACGCGTCCCGTACTTATAACGTCAACTTCCAATTCGGGTCTGAACAGAAGGTATCAAAATATTTAGAATTGAGCCTATTCATGCAAGACTAGCGTAGAGCATAAAATGGAAATTTATGAAGTCAAACACCCGCATTCTGCTCTCTTCGTCTGACTTTTGCCGTTTCTCGTATCAAATAACACTATCCTGATACTTTGCAACCCAAGCGTTTTATCTCATCATCCTCTCGTCTTATATGGCGACCCGCTACAAAATTAAATAATCCATAAATAAGTAATTTCATTCCATTTGTCGTGATAGCACTAATCTCAATTTGGAGAAAGCTTAATAGAGTCGAACATATAGACACAGGTTGCATACCAAAATGTAACAAATTTATTGAAATTTGACATTAAATTATTAATATACATTATGGATTAAAAAATTATCTCCACCGAAGGTCAAGGCACTACGTTGACGTGGAGTGTAGAATAAAGCCTATCGGAGTCCAACAAACAACATTGACTGAAAATCTCATTTTGACTAGATGATACGGAGTTAGATTATAGGACTCGTCGGAATCCTACGTATAACGTTGACTCACAATTTGAGTCTCAGCAGACGAGCCTTCGGAGATAAGCTTAACATGGAGCTTGAAGTAAAATTCGTTGCAATCCAACGCTTGAACTCGGCTTTATTGGTCTGGCTCCTTGCCGTTCCCTATATCGAATAATGCTATCCTCATATTTTTCTACTTCAACATTTTCTCTTGATTTTCTCTTGTCAGACTTCCTCAGGCGATAACTTGCTAAACAATTGAACCGAAAAAACCGTTTCTTCTGATAATTGCATTCATAAATCAGTTAATATTCATCTGACAGTCTTGTCCGTTTATAATTGTTATTTTATTTATCACCATGAATTTTACACGTCAGCCGATTCGCATAACCTCAAAAGCTCGAGATCGTAGGATTTAAGATTAACCCATCGAAACATTTTTATTGGTGACTATCACATTAATGTACTTGGCGTAAGGTTTTGGCACCCGAGGGGCTTGCGGTGGGTATTCACTAGTTTTTGTACGTTCAAATTTTGTATTAAGCATTGCTCGTATTTCTCTTATTTCCTTTATTAGTGGGATTTAAAAACATGAAATGACAATACGCGTCTGCTAGTGTAGGAGACCATAGACATAGAGCATGGACTGCGCATTCGGGCCGAAAATCGCTCGGTCGGTAGAAAGAGACAGCATATACACGCGGCCAAATCTGTTTCTTTCTAACCAACAAC
This sequence comes from Tenthredo livida, assembly GCA_963992785.1. Lineage (NCBI taxonomy): Eukaryota > Metazoa > Arthropoda > Insecta > Hymenoptera > Tenthredinidae > Tenthredo > Tenthredo livida. The sequence continues at coordinate 17,733,148 of OZ023068.1, read as the reverse complement.
GTCAAATGCATAGAAAGAGACAGATTTGGCTGCGTGTGTTACCCTTCTCTCTCACTTTCGGCGTTACCATAGGCTGTATAGGGAATGCGCAGTCCATGCTCTATGCTATGTAGGAGACGGTTTCTGTCTGCGATACTGGCGCTATCTACGTCGGGACTATCTCGTACTGACGTCACTCTACAACTTTTGTGTGGATTTTCCCGTCTAGTGATTGCATGGGAATGGTTTGATGTGAATCTTGGTCTGAAGAAGACTAAAGAGAAAACCAAACATTGTACGAGGAAACGGGGTATCAGAATCTGAAGTTAATCATATCTCAGTACTCCGGACACCGATTTAATCGATCTAGGGCTCAAATGAAAGCTTTTCATGCCCACATCCTAGATTAAATCAGTTTTAATTCGTGTATGTTGTGAGGTGAACGAAAACGAAGATACTAGTTCGCGTTATAGGTTAGGGTAGTTGCCTCTCGGGTATATAGACTCGTTGAGTCTCGCGCTTGAAAAAAATTTTTTTTTAATGTACTTGGCGCGAGATTCTACCGAGTCTCTTGATCCAAATAGCCTGAAACGGATAAATAACCCGACATCAAAGTGATTTTTTTGGGTGTAAAAAAAAAACTGGGTATGCACCGACTAAATATTTCTAAGTGTCACTCTGATGTAATTTTTTTTCCGTCGAAAAAAGTGGGTACGTATAGATTCCAAATGGCCTGAAACGGATAAATAACCCGACATTAAAGTGATTTTTTTGGGTGTAAAAAAAAAAACTGCGTTTACACCGACTAAATATTTCTAAGTGTCACTCTGTTTTTTTTTATCGAAAAGAAAAGAAGGTACGTATAGATTCCAAATAGCCTGAAACGGATAAATAACCCGACATTAAAGTGATTTTTTTGGGTGTAAAAAAAAAACTGGGTTTACACCGACTAAATATTTCTAAGTGTCACTCTGATGTAATTTTTTTTCCATCGAAAAAAGTGGGTATGTATAGAATCCAAATGGCCTGAAACGGATAAATAACCCGACATCAAAGTGATTTTTTTGGGTGTAAAAAAAAAACTGGGTATACACCTACTAAATATTTCTAAGTGTCACTCTAATGTAATTTTTTTCCGTCAAAAAAAGGGTACGTATAGATTCCAAATGGCCTGAAACGGATAAATAACCCGACATCAAAGTGATTTTTTTGGGTGTAAAAAAAAAAAATGGGTATACACCGACTAAATATTTCTAAGTGTCACTCTGTTTTTTTTTATCGAAAAGAAAAGAAGGTACGTATAGATTCCAAATAGCCTGAAACGGATAAATAACCAGACATTAAAGTGATTTTTTTGGGTTTAAAAAAAATGGGTTTACACAGACTGAATATTTCCAAGTGTAAATATATAAATATAATCTAAATTGAAATATTTAATATTTAATATTTAATATTTAATTCCCCGGCCGGTCGAGGAAAAGACCCAAGCGGCAGCCCGCAGAATTTGTAAGACGGGTCACGACGTTCGGGCGCTGAATTGACAGGCTGAGGATTTGAACTTGGTTCGGCTACACCTGGGCAAGGTCTTCTGCAGTTTCCCTTGCCCCCTGTGCAAATGCGGGTGTTTCTATGGAACAACTTAAGTCGGCTGCAGACGCATAATAATGGTTACTGACCATTCGCTCCCTTGCCCCGTACAAGCTCCTCGTGAGCTTCTGGGGACATACCCTCTCGGGTATGGCGGGTTGGTAGTAAATTATTATTATTATTATTAATATTATATAATGTTAAATACTAAATGTTTGCCTGTTAGAATACATCCTTTTTTCGATGTAAAAAAAATTACATCAATCTTAAATTGATTAATTTAATAATTGATGTAATTTTTTCTACATCGAAAAAAGTATTTTCTAAGCATTTATTATCCTTATTTTCAATTAATCGACATACAAATAAATTTCAAAAATAAAAATGAAGTAGAAGGAATTCGGGTTTAGGGTGTACAATAGAATACATTTATTTCAATAAAAACGAAGGGGTCGAAATCTAATGAAATTTTGTTTTTAGATCCTAGTATATATGTTTCACCACACCCTGGCATAGGAAAGTACGACTTACCGCTCACGCGATGGTCAGAAAGTCGTACTTTCCTTGCAGGTGTGGTGAAAATTTATTTTCTTTGCGCTAAAAGCCTTCGTTTTTCTGATAATCTGTCCGCCCTCTGTTTCGCTGATCGTTCTCTCTGCTTAATTTTATATTCTTCTGTCTTGTGTCGTTTCGCATTTTTCAAAAAATTCCCCACCCATGTTTTCATTTTTCGTTGTGGATTCTGTTTTCCTGTGGTATTTCTTATTCTGTGATTTTTTTGTAATTCGAGGCAAATATCTGTAAAATAAATGATTCCTTATTTCCATACTCTTTCAGATTATTCATAATAGCACTCATCACTTGTAGAAAAACTGAGTCACTAAAATGATTTCTCATAGCGTAGCAGTGATTAGGAAACAAAACATTTTTAAAGGCGGGTATACCCCCTTACTTTAATGAATTTATCAACTTGTGATGAAAAACTTTCATCTCTACACACAAATGAATAATGAATCTTGATTGAAGAAAATATTACTCGAATTTAAAAGTACATAATTTTGATTAAAGTGTTAAAAATGAGCTGACTCAAGATAATAGTGTATTACGTATCTAGGGAGGGAAAGTAGGGATTACCTTTTTCTCACCTCCGTCGATGCGAAAAATCGTATACACTCCTCGGGCAGTAAATAAGAAAGCCCCAGATCACATGTAATTGTCGTCCGAGGCGAAGCCGAGGTATGTCATATACTATTTCACTCCCGTGTGACATATACTATTTTTCACCTCCCCCAGGCAACGGAAAGTACGACTTCCCGCTCACGCGAGGGGTAGAAAATCGTACTTTGCGTGCAGGTGTGGTGAAAAATTTATACATTCAAGATTCTGAAATTTAACCCTGCGCCGGCAACGTGGGGCTTTTAAGGAGGTTGGCTAACCAAATGCATATGTAGAGAAATCTTTCAAAATTTTATCATCGAAAGATAAATTAAGGAAATGCTTCCTGCCAAAATCTAAAGTCGATTCACCACAACGTTTTTGATGAATTAATTTTTGAATTTTCTTCTTATACACGTAGAGGTATAGGGAGTCGGTAAGGTTAGTTGAAATCTACTCTTACCGCGCGAGTGATACTAAAGATTTCAACTAACCTTACCGGCTCCCTATACCTCTACGTGTATAAGAAGAAAATCCAAAAATTAATTTATCAAAAACGGGGTGGTGAATCGACTCTAGATTTAGGCAGGAAGCATTTCATTCAACTATATTTCGATGATAAAATTTTGAAAGATTTCTCTACCCTAACGACTTATTTTATGAGGTTAAAAGGGGTCGAACTACCGTATTATTCACGTTGATAAACGGTAAGTTTACCCGGTTTACTACCGTCATGCGACGGTATATAACGACCACATTTCATACCGTACATATACGGTCAATCTACTGTCGAACGATAGTAGTATTCACCTGGTATATACCGACTGTGCTTGGTATATACCGGGTATGAAATTATTATTCAAACTTGCTGTGAAAATAGTATATATATAAGATAACGGAATACCGTATGTTGACCCTCTACGAACCCTCTATCGACGGTATCTAGCTGGTGAAGTGACAGTCAAAATACCGTACTTGATACAGGTTTTTGACGGTATGACGGTCACGTGTTTACTCGGTTTTGAAACGGTTCAACGACCGTCAAACAACGGGATAAAAACGGTTTGGTTATGGTCGCACTTGTGGTCCGTATATACCGTCACCACGCAGTGGTTCGACAGTGGTTGGACCGTATGTATATGGTATATGCAAGGTATATACACGGTCAACATACTTATACCCTTGTTAGCTGCTGTTTTGACTCTATTTTGACCCCAAAAAGCAAGTCGTTAGGGTAGATATGCATTTGGGTAGCCAACCTCCTTAAGGTAGTTGCCTTGCGAGATATAGTTTGTGCTATTGCTTACTCACTCACTCGCTATCGTTTCCTCTCTCACTCACTATCGCTTACTAGTTAAAGCGAGCTCGCTTTCACTCATGACTATATCCGACTCATTTACTCAATTATTATCAATATCTGAAAAACTATGTGGTAAATAATTTCAGAATTTTTCAGCATAATCGTAAATATATAGTTCTAATAGATGTCAGTTTTTCAAAAAGATGGTAATTTCCCTTCAATACAATAATAGTAAAATTTGTTAATTTACGACGGTTGTCCTTTACGCTCTCATGCTGCATGTACAAGAAGTATCATTTTCAATGGTAAATATCTTAGGTTTGCTGTGGTCAATCGTCTCCAAATTTTAATATTGTATGTATTATGCATTCAACTACTTACACTGTAAAAAAATTGCGGTGTAATCTAGCTCGGAGTTAGTGGTTGAGAATTTCGGTGTCAATAATAACACTACTATCGTGTTTGAAATACACCAGCTATGTTGTCGAATAAAAAATAGTGTTATTTTATGCGAATTAACACTATATGAATCTTTTGACAAGAAGAAACACCGATTGGTGTTATTGTACGGAAGAAAGTGTGTATTCAACACCTCTCGAACTAATACCATACTACACTGTGAAAAATCAGCGGTGTAAACTGCGACGGAGTGAGTAGTTCAATTCTTTGGTGCCGAAATTACCACCGAGTAAAAATAAAAACCACACTTTTGATGTGTTAATAACAAAATCGGTATTAATTATTTATCTTGCACACAGTATTGTGTTCAGGCAGCAAGTTGACACCCATCGGTGGTGATACGAGAGCTATGGTGTTAATTGTAATGTCATAAGTTCATGTCACACCGAGTTCACACTATTCCAGGTTCATATGCAGAAGGGTATATTTTTATCGTGTTAAAATTAACACGAAAAAGAGTAGAAACCGCACCTCTGATGTGGTTATACTGAGAGAAATTCAATTTGTGAAATTAACATTTTCGATATAGTAAGAACTTTATAATAATCGTGACATTTTAGAAAGATTTGTTAAACCAACCGAACATATTTTGTTTAGGAAAATCTGTTTTAATTCAGCATTCCTAATTTGACTCGGATGACATGGATTTGTGAAACATTGTATAACTCAACATAGCGAAGTTTGGCGTAGCGGATAGAGCGTGCGACTAGTAAGATGAGCGATGGAGCGAATGCGAGCGGACTTGAGTTCAAGTCCCGGTTAGGACAAAATATCGATGGCGGTTTTTTCTCAGCGAATTGATAATGCGTTTTCATCTACGTGCGGTTAATTATAAGTTGGCGGATCTAATGTTAAAACCCTGTTGAATAATGTATTTTTTTTCAGGCTAGCTGAAAATTTAGCTCAATATAAGCAAAAACAGTGTTATTTTTTATCTGAATTTAACACCGGCTATGGGTTCAATTTCGGTCTTGATTATAAACACCGTTCGAACACCACACATCTTACACCAACATTTTACACCGCATTTTTTAGTGTATGATATCCCAAATTCAGCAGGTGTTATTGGAATCGGTGTTATCTCAAGTCACTATTTTGACACCCAGATTTTAACACTGTCTAGTAACACTACTAACGGAGTGGACTCCCTGGGACTACGCGTGGTGTTAGAATGGTGTTAGTTTTAACACCACTTTTTTTACAGTGTATGGTCAAAATTTGAAACACTTCTTAAAATTTTGCATCGCGAGGCAACTACCTTAAGGCACAGTCGTTATTACGTCTATCCAACATCTTCGCTCAAATTTAAGGTCATAAAATGAAAAAAAAAATTTGCACTGGAGATATAGGTTCTAAAGGCCCTAGAAAGTATACGTGGATTTTAGCAGATTTTTAGTAGTGCTACAAATGATTAAAAACCGTTACTGAATCGGAAAGACCCAGGTTGCCGACGGAGCTGGTAGAATTACACGTTGCGCAGGGGTAATTAAAATTTCAGTCTCAATTCCCCAACCCTTAAATTTTATGGAACGAAGAATATTTTTCTCAAGTCAAGAATTTTTTAAAGCGTAGTTATGATTGTTATATGGTTCTCTTTCACTTAATTTGAATAATGTTATAATCTTTGCCAGGAATTTCGATAGCGTCTGGACGAGAATTGCTTCTTTTTTTTTGTACCAAACGTTTTACAATTTTCGGCGACCAGTAGCCATGCATTACATGGTTCGCACGTATCGACATTTTGTCAGCGTCAGTGGCCAGTAACGCTTGTCCGGCTCTTATGGGGTGGCCACATATTTTGATCTGAAAATATTATTCATTTTTAATAACTTATTTTTCTTAGTAGCAAAAAAAAATGTAAAGTTGTGTAATAATAAATAATATTTTTTTAAAATGAAAATTATTATAGTTTGATAGTTGTTCAACATAGTTAATTGTTTTACACTACTTCAAAAAATTAATATAACCAAAAATTATGCAAATTGTTTTTTAAAAGTATACGGGCTTTTAAATTGGACGTATACCTATCGGACGTACGGTCATGCCGCCGCGCGAACCTTTCATTTACAACAGTAGCTGTCATTCGGAATCTATGGTATTTTGACATACAAAATCTTGTTTAAAAACTTATTTTGTTATTTAATTATAATAATCAACGGTTATATTCGTGGAATTCGAAAATTCGCACAATAACTTTCGTCTCGGAAGTTGATGACTCTGGTTTTCAGAGTTTTTGCTGTTAAATTCGCCATTTTTTTTCTATTCAATATTAAGACTTGTTTCTTATCCTGAGACGTCTCACAGAAGGCTTCAAGGAAGACTCCGTGAAAATTTCAAACAGAAATCATGAATAGAAAAAAAATTGCAGCGAGTTGAAATGAAAAAAGTATTTCGATTGTTAGTCATAAAAATTGGCATTTTCCTCATATCTCGAGAAGGAAAAAGAACTTACATATAGTTCCAACACAAAAAATGTACAGAATGACTTGTTTCTTATCCTGAGACGTCTCACAGAAGGCTTCAAGGAAGACTCCGTAAAAATTTCAAACAGAAATCATGAATAGAAAAAAAATTGCAGCGAGTTGAAATGAAAAAAGTATTTCGATTGTTAGTCATAAAAATTGGCATTTTCCTCATATCTCGAGAAGGAAAAAGAACTTACATATAGTTCCAACACAAAAAATGTACAGAATGACCTACCCTATCGATCCCACAAGGACAAATCAAGATTTGAATTTACGTACACAACCTAGCCGGCCCCTCAATTACTTACGTAATCATCATTTCCATTCAAAATATTTCCATTTTGATTATCCTTCGTATGATTATTATTTCCATTGTTTTGATTTTCGTTGACCACCTCCAAGACGGACCGAATGATATGTTTACTTATTGCAAGTAAATCTTTTCGAAGATCTGCTCGTGTCAAAGGCTGTATTTCTTTTTCATTATCATCGAAGATTAAATTTGTATTATTAGACTTGGAGCTGGACCGAGATCGAGAATTTGAGATGGACCGAGACCGAGACTTTGAACTGTACCGAGAACGAGAATTTGAGCTGGACCGAGACCGAGACCGAGACCGAGACTTTGAGCTGTACCGAGGACGAGAATTTGAGATGGACCGAGAGCGAGATTTTGATATTGAACGACGCAGAGACTTTGAGCTGGACCGAGACCTAGATTTAGAGATAGACCGAGAACGAGACTTTGATCCAGACTTTGAGATAGACCGAGACCGAGACTTTGAGCTGTATCGCGAACGAGAATTTGAGATGGACCGAGAGCGAGATTTTGATATTGAACGACGCAGAGACTTTGAGCTGGACCGAGACCTAGATTTAGAGATATACCGAGAACGAGACTTTGAGATGGACCGAGACCGAGATTTTGAACTGGACCGAGACCGAGACTTTGAGCTGTACCGAGAACGAGAGTGTGAGATGGACCAAGACCGAGATTTTGAGATTGAACGAGGCAGAGACTTTGAGATTGACCGACGCAAAGACTTTGAGCTGGACTGAGACACAGATTTTGAGATAGACCGAGAACGAGATTGTGAGGTGTACCGAGAACGAGATTTTGAGCCGGACCGATACCTAGATTTTGAGCTATACCGAGAACGAGACTTTGATCCAGACTTTAATTTAATTAAACTGGCACGAGACCTAGAATTTGATCCACACTCGGATACAGATTTTGACCGAGACCGAGACTTTGACTTTGACCGGGATTTAGACTTTGACATTGAGCGAGATTTTAATGTGCAGTGGTTCGAGTTTGTGCCAGATACAGACGGTTTTTTCAAAATTTCCTGAAACATAATTTTTTATCAGTACTATAAGAGTATTTTTGTTGTAAAGTTAAAATCATTTCAAATTTCATAACATCTTATATATTTTTAGTTTGAATATCAGTATATTAGACAGGACAATCCATTTTCAGGTAGATACTATAAAGAAAACTTACATTTAATTCATCCTCGTATTGACCATCACTTCTGTCTGTTACCTGTTTAACAGAGTTGTTGACGTTCTTCTGTAAAAACAGTCAATCACTAAAGTTTATAAAATAATAATTATACTTATATTTTTTTGAATCTAGAAATCAATTCTTTCGATAGTAAATTTAAATTGCGTAGAATTTTAAGAATAAACTTTTATAACATTTTATAACATTTTATGAAATTCAATGAAATTTTGGTAGAATTTACTAAAATTATAACGCTTAATCACATTCTGTACATTTTTTTTCAAATATTATATAAAAGTAATGTTGAAGAACTTACACAAGTTCAATAACATTACTGGAAATTTAAGTGGGAATATACACCTGGAAACGAAAAGAAGGTAACATTCGATAATTTTTTTCAGGGAAACTATTGGAATTATCTGATCGGGGTTTTTGCTATTTAAAAATATATACTTTCAAGATTATTATGAATTTTTTTAATTCAAAAATCTTGCAACTTCGAGGAGTACTTGAATCGTTTACGGAGTACCGTAAAAATATCTGCAATAGCGGTCCCCAGTCGCATTCCGAAAAAAATCATCAGAAACAAAAAAATTAAACAGAATATCAAAATAGATACTATTATCTTGTACTTGTCATAGCCGATTATAGGATATCGATTTTTGATAAAATGGCGGATGCTTGAACTCGCCGTAGAGATTTTCAATAAAAAATTCATACGTATTTTGTAAAAAATACGAATCGGAAAAAAAAAAAAACATTTACCAAGTACTAGATAATTATGTATACGATAATCACACAAAATTTCAAGTCAATCGGTTAAGTGGTTTCAGAGATATTTTGTGGACCAGTTTGAAAAACGTTGTTTCGAAAAAAACGCGTTTGAAAATGTTTAGATGGATGGATCATGAAATTTTTTAAACTCACACATAACTACTTGTGCGACCCGAAGAGTGTCATTTAAAATTATCAAAGGTATGAAGTGAAACCGAAAAATCTATTTTGAATCTTTTTTAATGAATTCTAAACGAAACTGCAACACATACCTTTGCAGAAATTGCTTTCAGTTTTTCATCACGAAAAGCCTCTTTGATTGCCATTCTTTTTGTTGAATTTTCTATAGGGCTGAAAGTCATCCTTTTTTTCGTAATTTTGCGTTTCTTTGTAAATATATTCGATAATGCCTCAGGTGTATCTAACGTCAAAAAGTCATGATATGAAATTATTAAGCAATTCTAAATCGTGAAATTATCAAACAATATATAAATAATTCAGGGTGATTAATAATGATTATAAATCAGGTTGCGCGTATCATTTTAGGTGGGTGTATTCATTGCTAAAATCTACGACTAAATTTCCTTTAGCAAAAATTCGAGGGAATAATAGTTTATGAGATAGAGAAGATATGATTGACCAATCACCGGGCTTATGAGTGACCAAGACAGGGCCAGTTCAAGAATGTAAGTCGAGCAGTGCCTGCGACGGATAGATTCTTATCGTACGAAGTTTAGGTTCGATTTTTGTATGAGTATAACGGTGACGTCTCTTGGAGATGTCTTCGTACGGCATACGCCTCCGATCTCATCATCCTGATTCACGACTTCGTGGTTCTCGTCGTACAGGTCCTTCACCCCGTAATTCTCGTAGTCCATGTCCTTGGCTAGATAGTTCTCGTGGTCCAGATCCGCCGCTTTGGAGTTTCAGTCGTATAGGTACTGTGTTCAGTAGATTCAATCGTCTAGGTCAACCTCTCCGCAGTTTGAGTCGTCTAGGTCGACCACTTCGTAGTTTCAGTCGTCTAGGTCCTCAGCTTACACTCACACTCTTGAACAGGCTGTGACTTGGTCAATCATAAGCCCTGTGATTGGACAATGAGATCTTCTCTAGCTCCGAAACTATTACTGCATCGAACTTTTGTTGAATGAAATTTATTCGTAGATATTTTGGAGGAATTATACACCCACTAAATGATCTGTGCAACCTGAATCACCCTGTAGAATAATTATAATTACCAGCAAACGCTGTAATTATCACTTCGATAAATTTGCCATTTTCTTTAACATAATAATGTTCGAATGGGCCTTGGCTGTCAGCGATACTGTTGTATTTTCCATCTTTTACATACAAAACTTTTTTGGTTGTGTAAATGAAATTGATTTCTTTCGCATCTGTTCGAGAGACTAAAGCAAATTGCTTACGCTTCAAAACCTATTCATAACAAATATAATTAATCAATATTTACTCATCAGTATCATAATAATCATTGATGTAAATAACCGATATTATTGCTTATTAATAAAAATATACGTATAAAATAAACACAATAGTTATTTATTATTATGAATAATCAAACTACTAATGGATTTGTATTTAACTTACGTTCGTTGCCATTTTTCTCTCATTCAAATAAAACACGTTGTTCGACTTGTTGTTAGGAAATGGTTACTATAGTTACCACGGAGACATGGCTTGACGTTATACAATGTGATTCAGGTGGCGCGGATCATTTTGATTTTCAAATAAGTTTCCCTTTAGGATGCACACTGTTAATGAACCTTATTATGAATAACTAAAATAAAAATGGTCGAATAACTTTCTTCATAGATTAAACTGAAAACAAAAGACTATTTTACATTGTGTTTGCGACTTTTATTCGATGAATAGCGTTTATTCTATGAATAAGAAGTTATTCGACGATGGTGAAACCGGCCATTAGAAAAATAACTCTGTGAATGTTAATTATGCTTGTATGTGATGGATTTTTATATGTGTAGAAAATTTTATATTCTTAGCATGAGTGAAGATAATGAACGAAAAAGAAATAAGGAAGCAGTTCATAAACGTAATCGTAAAAAAATGCAGCGATATCGTCAATTGAAGGCCTCGATGCTAAAAGGTCCTGAGCGCTCGGCTCGACTTTTTTCAGTAGAAAATTCCCGTCAATGTGACCAATTTTCAAAAGTCACCGAAATGATTTTTCAAAAATACCATCGTGTAGAGGATAAAAAAAGGCAACTTTTTTGTATGTACAGTTTTTTTCGAGATTCGTTATTTTTTGAGGAAAATAATAAAAACTGAAAAATCGCGAAGCTTGTTTGGACCACGTTTTTTAATCTTAACTCGCTCTAACTTCGACAAATATCAACGGATCTTCTTGATTTTTGGCATGACATCGTAAAATACCCTACCGCTGCCGATAAAGTCATGAAAAGTTGATAATTATATAGTTTTCATTATTAATTTAGTTGTAAACGAGCGACCAACTTTTTATACGGTTATGTATGTTCGACGGGAAAAAGTGTGTTACAAAGTTTAAGCGCGGAAAAGCTTTCAACGAGATATTTGTTCATTAACATTAAAGGAAGTTTTTCAGAAAATTTCAGATTGATTGAATAAAAATTGGCTAAGATACAGCGATTTTCCTAAAAGCAATCGATCCGCGCGGTCGAGCGCATGGTTTCAACGCTTGAAAATCTGCACGATAGTTGCATTTAAGACCACGCGGATCGATTGGTTTTGGGGAAATCGCTGTATCTTAGCCAATTTTTATTCAATTAATCTGAAATTTTCTTAAAAACTTCCTTTAATGTTAATGAACAAATGTCTCGTTAAAAGTTTTTCCACGCTTAAACTTTGTAACACACTTTTTCTCGTCGAACATACATAACCGTATAAAAAGTTGGTCGCTTGTTTACAACTAAATTATTAATGAAAACTATATAATTATTAATTTTTCATGACTTTATCGGCAGCGGTAGGGTATTTTACGATGTCATGCCAAAAATCAAGAAGATCCGTTGATATTTGTCGAAGTTAGAGCGAGTTAAGATTAAAAAACGTGGTCCAAACAAGCTTCGCGATTTTTCAGTTTTTATTATTTTCCTCAAAAAATAACGAATCTCGAAAAAAACTGTACATACAAAAAAGTTGCCTTTTTTTATCCTCTACACGATGGTATTTTTGAAAAATCATTTCGGTGACTTTTGAAAATTGGTCACATTGACGGGAATTTTCTACTGAAAAAAGTCGAGCCGAGCGCTCAGGACCTTTTAGCATCGAGGCCTTCAATTGTGCTCGAATGATGAGGAGTTTCTTTCATTCAGTCGGGGATTTTTAGAGCAGGTAAACGATAGTTTTATTTAACTCGAATCAGTGTGATATTGGACATTTGATGTGTTTTTAAATTCAAATCAATAACAAACTGCAATTAATATGTCAATTTATACGTTACGAAAGTAAATTTTCAAAAAAATTTCAATTTTCACATTATATACTAATATAACTTCAAAATACGTATGAAACAATATGAAAATTAGATTTACGAAAGGTATAATTATTTTCATTTCAGGAATCTCAATTGCGACACCAAGTCGATGATCGAGATGTACCGAGTTCATCAGGCTGGTGAGTGCAAGTAATTGTTATATCAACTGTCAAAATTGGTAATAAAAATGTGGATATTCTCATTCATTGTCTAAGAATCATATAAAAAATTCGACTAATTTTAAATCATTTTATTTTATAATTTATGTTACAAGAGCATTCGAAGTATTAACTTAATACTAAGAAAGATGAATATCTCAAATCATAAACACCTTTTTGAAACTCTATAGAGCTATTTACAGAAACATCGACCCTCTATAATAGCCCCGGGTCATAGTGGAAAAAAATAAAACAGAGGCATTTTTCATCATTTATTTTCGCGAATTTTTTTAACATGTTTGAATTTTTTTTTGGTTGCTATTTTTACGTCGTTCTAGGTAGGTGCTATTATAGAGGGTTAAAATTGAACTAAACACAAGTAAACTAAAGCATAATTGTTTATAAATTATTATTGTATTTATTACAGTAGTACGAGCACACAGTCTAAAGACGACGATCATGCAGGTGAGTTAAATAATGATCGTTTAGCCGAAGACGATGGTTGCGAAGGTTATGCCACTGATAGTTCGGATGAATTGCAGAACGCTGAAGAGGTTGAACACAATAACTTAATCAACCCAGAGAGATTTCATGACAATGATTATGATAATTGTGGATATTCAGAATATGGTTCTACTATTCAGAATGAAATGACAAATGATCATTCTTCAACGGGCTCTGTACAGTTAAGTAGCAATGGAGATGACGATGATGATAATGATAATGATGATGATGATGATGATGATGATGATGATGATGATGATGACGATGATAGTAACAATGACGATGGTGACGATGATCACAATAGAGTACAATCATTTTTCCATGCTCAACCAATGGAACTAAATTTTCCATTCAATTCAAACTCTAAATTTCATCAAAAAGATCACCTGCTTTCGATTATAGCTATTTCCGTTCGTCATAATTTTTCTTATGAAGCTACTCTCAATATATTAAAGTGGTTAAAAATAACTCACAATAATAATACTTTGCCAACAACAAAAAAAGCGTTGTGGAAATCATTAAATAGGAACGATTCTATAGTCATTCGTCATATGTACTGTAAAGAATGCAAGAATTATTTAGGAGCAGGCAAAAAATTAAAAAAACAATGCTCATGCAAAGAGTGTGATCCAGAAAAAAAGTCGCCAAGTTTACAGTATTTTTTACAAATCGATTTGAAAAGTCAACTTTCAGAATTTTTTAGAATTCCAAACATTGTAGAATCTTTGGATTATAGATATTCAAGACAAAAAAAAGATAACAATGCAGTAGAAGATATATACGATGGGAGTGAGTACGTAGAGCTATGTAAGCCTGGAAACTTTTTATCAAATCCACGAAACTATTCTTTAACTTTTAATACCGATGGTTGTCAACTTGCAAATTCATCAAGCGCCAGCGGGTGGCCTATCTACGTCCAAATCAATGAATTATCCCCGCATATGAGAAAAAAATACATTTTATTAGCAGGAGTCTTCGTTGATACTAAGCATCCATTAATGAACAACTTTTTGACTCCATTTATAAACGAGATGAAAGAACTTTTTGACAATGGCATACGATGGCAGCTTGACGAAAATGTTGAGGTGACATCCAAATTTATAGTCACTACTTGTTGTGTTGATTCTCCTGCTCGTGCATTAGTGACTCGTATGAATCAGTTCAATGGGTATTATGGGTGCACATTCTGTTATGCAAAAGGCGAAAGAAACGGCCAAAAACATACATATCCATTGGATCACTGCTTCAAACGTCTGCGAATAAAAGATGAAATGCTCGAAGATATGAAAACAGCCTTTAATACAAAAACAACTACAAATGGCATCAAAGGCATTTCATCACTTATAACACTACCAGTATTTGATATCAGCAAAGGAGTAGTAGTTGAGGCTATGCATGCAGCATTTCTCGGTGCAGCAAAACAACATACAGATCTCCTAATGACGAGTGCAAATGCAGAATTTTATATTGGAAAGCCACATGTTTTAGAAATAATTAACCAGCGTTTACTTTCAATAAAGCCAACAACAAGGCGATCACGGGCGCCAAGATCGTTATCAACTTATAAACAGTGGAAAGCATCCGAGTGGCGTAATTGGCTCGATTATGCACCGGTATGTTGTGAAGGTGTCTTGAATATACAATACATAAAACATTTATCGCTCCTATCACAGGCAATACATTATCTGAACAATGATTCAATATCAAATAATGAACTGGATAGAGCTGAAGAATTGATTAAAAAATATGTTGAATTATTTCAAGCGTATTTCGGTATAGACAATATGAGTTTTAATATACACTTATTGACTCATCTCACGAATACTGTACGTTCGTGGGGTCCAATTTGGGCACATAATGCATTTTCATTTGAGTCATGGAATAAAAAAATTGTCGATAAGATAACTAGCGCTTATGCCAGAGCTGATCATATTGTTACACGATATTTAATGTCGAAATTCATTGAACTATCAATTCACAATACTGCAGTAGCTGAAGAAACGAAGAAATTCATATGTGACACGATGAAAATCGTCGAACATCATCCTTCTGTTGATACTTTTGTTAGTATAGGGCGGTCAGAAGAACGTTCACTAACAGCAGTTGAGAGTGAATGTCTGATAGACATTGAGATTCAGCCACCTGAAAATTTAATTTCGTTTTTTAGAGTAAAGGTTGACAAAATCGAATACAGATGTAACGACAGTGTGGATACAAAATTTTGTAACGCTTATATATATTCTAACAAATACGGATTTGGCAAAATTGTCTCTATCGTTGAATTTACATCCGTTGATCGAAGTGTCCGCGGATTTTTCATCAAATGTTTGCAGGAGAAAAAAAAAATGTTCGACATTGACTATCTGGTAAAAATTGAAGAAAGCGAAAACATAAAATTCTTAAAAGCAGATGAATATATTAGGCCAGCAGTAAAAATTGCGACTGTAAACGGAACATACGCATTTAAACTTGCTAACTGTTGGGAAACTGATTAAAATTGTTATGACAGAGCATGTATTTTTTTTTATTGATTGATTTTATTTTTTACTATACAGGGCGACCCAGAACTCACGCACCGAACTGAACAGGCAGATTCCTTGTCGAATTCTAAGACAAAAGTTCTTTTACGCAAACTGTATAAGGCCAACAGCTCTCGAGTTATTGAAAACCGCGATTGGCCAATTGTAGTGTCGTTCTAGTCCTTCATAGTTTCAGCTGTCCAGGTCGTCCGCGCCATAGTTTTTGGCCGTTCACGTCAACCGCTACACAGTTTTAGCCACCCAGTTCATAGGAACTGGAACTTTAAAGTTCCAAGGAACTTTCGTCTCAGTATTCGATAAGGAACCTACCTGTTCCAGGTGGTGCGGGAGTTCTGGGTCACCCTAATAAAAAAAAATATGTTGATTATAAATATCAGACTAACTTTAATAGCCTACATAACAATGTGCGAATCTGAGGCGTTTAGTGAGTATACATCGAAGACAGTCTTTGGAATTTTTACTCCAGTTTCCGACTTTGTCGCACACGTCCATTATAACCATTCTTCGCTAGTGTTTTTCGTTCGTTGCTTTTTCTGTAAATATTCATTAATTGAAAAAAAAAAAACAAAAAAAAAATTTTCATAATTTTTATAATTGTTATAATTTTTTTTTTTCAATTTACGCGTTTTAATTGTTATCAAAAAAATTGTAAGCTATCTAGTGGACATTGACCAAAGAGAATTGTTATATACGATAAAAAATAAATAAATAATCAACAAAACGAAAATAATGATAAGAGAATTGTATATATTGTATATGAAAAATAAATAAATAATCATCCCACGATGGAATAGCACTCACTGAGGTTATAGCTTAGACTTTCTACACTTTTTCTACACTTCTTACACTCGCCCAATAGGAGTTGAATTCCTAGGGAAAAGTGTAAAAAGTGTAGCTAGCTCGAACAAACCTTATGATCACGCGGATAGTGTATATCGGTATATGATGAGAAGTGACGTCACGCCGACAGTGTATATCGGCATGAGTGCGTTTAGGAACACCGACATACACAGTCCGCAGGAATGAACCTACCCGGCTTCCGTAGCTCTACCCTCTTTCATTTACTTTCTATAATATAACTACGGAAGCCGGGTCAGGTCACCACTTTTAGACTGTGTCTATCGGTGTTCCTAAACGCACTCAAGCCGGCATACACTGTCGGCGTGACGTCACTTCTCCGCATATGCCGACACACACTGTCGGCGTGACGTCACTTCTCCACATATGCCGACACACACTGTCGGCGTGACGTCATTTTTCCGCATGCATATACCGACATCCACTGACGGCGTGACGTCACTTCTCCGCATATGCCGACACACACTGTCGGCGTGACGTCACTTCTCCGCATATGCCGACACACACTGTCGGCGTGACGTCGCGTCATTTCTCGTCACATGCCGATATACATCCTCGGCACGGCGTTACTTTTGAAATGACAATTTTCCATGATTTCGTATATTTTCATAACAGAAAAAACAATTTGTATTTTGACATTTTCTCGGAGATTCTTTGAAGATATTTACAGCAAGAAGATATATCATTTAGTACTGAGTGCGTATTCGAGTATTTTAGCTGCGGTTCTGTTGTGTATCTGTTAGCCATCGTGTCTCAAGCTGGGGGTCGCGAATTATTGAATAATCAATTGCCAGTTCTATATTACTGTTGTAATGTAAAACTTTGATCGACGTAAAAATATATAGTGAGGAGGTCATGGAGTTTTTTATTTCATTTTTTGGCTTTTCAGGGGGTTGCCCCACTAAGATGGTTAAGAAACGATGTGTTAGGCGAATGAATAAAAATCTAGTCACGATCGGCTTGGCTATTTCCCTGTTTGGGGATAAGCCTAAGGTTCAGAAGAATAAGTCACGAGCACATATAGCTCATGTCGGACTTTGTAGATTCCAATTTAGAATCACGAGCGTCACAGTTTTAATCCTGCATTCATCCCAAGGATACTCGCTCTCCAATCGCTTTTCCCAACATACGAAAAAGTATTGAAACGGAATCGATTTCAGAATTTTCAATTCCATTTCTTTGAATTTCCGAATTTAGTATAGGTTATTCTAATCGCAATTTATGCGTTTCTTCTCATAGAATACGAATCATCCGAATCAATCAGCATAGTTTTTCTATTCGAAAGAATTTTCTATACGTATATATTCATGAAAATGTTCGGTTTTTATAGAATATCAAATTTTTATCAAATTCCTTTGTTGCGTTTTGATTTTATTCGAAAATCTCGCGCGTAACTCTCTATTCTCCATAAGAGCCCATGCTAAAATTACAAAACTTTGATATCGTTTATCTCAAAATTGGGGTGGTCCATTTTAATCGGAATAGGCTCATATCATTTGTATTCAATTAAATAACAATCAAGAAAAGTTTCGTTGAAAACATTTGAAAAATTGTTCCACGCAACAACTACCTTAAGTTTACTACTCGGAAATGAGAATCATTTGAATGAAAATTCCATTGAATGCAATGTAAAAAAAAATTGGAAATCAATCATTATTGTGTGCGTGCACTGCAGAGATTTTTTAATAATTGTAATGAATAAACTATGTCTCTGAATAATAAAAGCCTCTACAGTTTTCATATGACAAAATATTATTGTAGGTGTGATTGTAGAGGGTAGAAAAATGAAAGAAAAACAATAAATGTATTAGGTCGTTTTTAATACGTTTCAATACAACGGTTCAATTAACGGATGAAGGAATCGAATTTAATCTTATTGAAAAATAATACCAAAATTATTCTCAGGTCGTTCCTATTTGATCGTAGTCGGATTGCCATTTTTCAATTCGTTCTTATTCGAATTATCGAAAAAAAAAGAAAACCGGATTCAATCGTATTGAAAAATCATAATCCGTTTCAATACTTTTTCTAGTCCATACGCAATACCCCCCCACCCGTGGTCACTAAGAGCCCCCCTCAATTTTAACATGGGACTCTATGTATTTGGGGTCAGGGAATCCGAATTGATTCAAAATTAGATTTTCAGTAGTCGTAGGCCACCTCGTAACAAATTTAGAAATGATTTTATAGTCATGTACCGTTTTACTTTAGGTGTATCGAGCATGGATGATCCAGAGTGCAATAAGTACTCCACCAGAGAAACCTTAATCGTCCATTATTATGACCAAGGGTACACGTACAAGGAAATACTTAATTTCTTATGGTATAGTCATAATATTGCAATATCTCTTTCGACTGTTCAACGAATTTTGAAGACACTAGGGCTAAAACGAAAAAATTATTCACCATCTCCGTTGGAACAAGTTTGTGCCGTAATACTCGAAGAATTGAATGGAAGTGGATCCTGCCTGGGTTACAAAACCCTATGGCGAAGATTGCAAAAAACTTATGGCTTGGATATACAAAGAGATACAGTCCTACAAATTTTGAGAATAGCTGATCCAGAAGGTATCATGCAGAGGTCTAAACAAAGACTCAGAAGAAGAAAATACATAGTGCCAGGACCAAACTTTTTATGGCATATAGACGGATATGACAAATTGAAGCCTTTTGGATTTGCTATTCATGGCTGTATAGATGGATTCTCAAGAAAAATTTTGTGGTTGAAAGTAGCAACATCAAACAACAACCCCGAAATTATTGCGCGATATTATTTAGAAACGGTTAAAAAATTGAAATTTGTCCCTACCCTATTAAGATCGGATAATGGAACTGAAAATTCATTAATCGAATGTTTGCAACAGAGTCTACGCCATTATCATAATGATAAGTTGTCAGGTAGAAAAAGTTATATTGGAGGAAAGAGTACGTCTAACCAGCGCATAGAGTGTTATTGGTCGCAAATGCGGCGATCAGGGGCAGATTTTTGGATATCAATCTTCAAAGATTTGCGCGATAATTGCATATTTAATGACTCTGATCAAATTCAGGTTGAATGCTTGAGGTATTGCTTTGGACCCCTAATTCAATACGATTTAGAACTAGTTCGCAAGGAATGGAATCAGCACTCTATAAGAAAACAAAAAAATCGTGAACTTCCTTCTGGAAAACCGAATTGTATGTTTCATATCCCGGAAATGTACCATGCCACGGATTATAGGAAGGAAATAGAAGAAGGCGTTATCAATATCTGTTTGGAACGTTATAGTACAGAAGCTAAACTCTTCAGCCCTAGTTTCGAAGAATTAGCATTATTATGTAAGCCTGACATTGTTTCACCCACCAATGTGGACGATGCCTTAGAATTATACATTTCGCTGGTTGACGTTATTGCACACAACGAATCGAGATAAATATGAATTCCGAGGCTTGCGAAATTTGTATATGAGGTATTCCATACCAACTCGACCAATGATTTTCCCTCAACCTTTTTTGATTTGATTCATAATTTTTTCTACGGTTACCCAAACTCTAACACCCACTCATGAATTTTTTCGGATTTTTTTCATCAACCGTTATTTATTCATTGATTTTGGAAACTTCAAACACAGAGACATTTTTGATTTTTTTGGAGAAAAATCTGCGTCCGAAGACCATCCTTTTGACCCCTATTTGAAAATGGAAACTATTTTCCTTATATGTTTTTTGCTGACTTAAGGAAAAACCATTCTATAAACGTGGTGGATAATTATGACTTCCAGAATTTTTTCAATGCAGATGAGATTGATTTTATTTGCGAAAATTTTAATCGAAAAAATTCTGGGAGCCGTTATCCACTACGTTAGCGGAATAATTTTTTCTTAAATCAGCGAAATAAATATAAGAAAAATAGTTTCCACTTTCGAATGGGGGTCAAAATGATGGTGACCGTAGAAAATATTATGAATCGTATCAAAAATAGTGAGGAAAAATCATTGGCCGAGTTGGTATGGAATACTTCATATGCTTTGCTTTCAGTTAACAATATGAAATATGGGCGGGCGAACGTGGCACAACGGGGCCCCTAAAAATGGCATTTTCTTGAATCGATTATAAAAGTAATGCAAAACTAAATTTCTTCCTGTAACAGTTGCAACACTAAATAATATCAACCTGCAATCCGATGATCTCTAATAATAAGAGTTATTTTTATAATTTGGTAATAGGGTACATTGGGCCCCACCGTCTCTTATTTCTTATTGATGATGAGTAGAATATCAATGATGCACCAATTTAAATACTAAGGATAAGGTTATTAAAATGTTTAAATAAATAAGCGAAGGTATTGGTTATAATTCTTTAATTTCAAACATATATTAATTGCACAAAGTGACAAAAAAATTTAGTACGGTCCATTGTATTATGTATATATACCTTAGGCCGGAGTGAAAAAGGTCGATTTTCGCGGATCGTATTCTAATAGTTCGGGAAAGTTGCGTCTTGGCATCACTAAAAACTGTGCCAAAGGAAAAAATTTACAATCAATATCTTCTGTCCCGGCAAACGCCCTAAAGTTTTGAATTTTTTAACACGGGGTTTAAATGGAGAAAAAACGAAAAAGACAAGTTGACACGAAAAAATTCATAAAACCTCAATGAGTCGGCCGATTTCAGTCTTCGTACTCTTATTCGTGGCGGGGAAAATGTAGCTTTCGTTTGACGTTTTGAAATTCAAAATATCTTACTTATTTTCGAAGATACAAAATCGAAAAATTGCGTTTTTTCGGGAAAAACTCATTTTTCAAACGCGTGTATCTTCGTGAGTGAGTGAGATATTCTGGATTTTGAAACGTCCAACGAAAGCTACATTCTTTCTGCTTCGGATGAGCGTACGGAGACTGAAATCTGCCAACTCAGTGAGTTTTTATGAATTTTTCAGTGTCAACTTGTCTTTTTGTGTTTTTTCTCCATTTAAACCCCTTGTTAAAAAATTTGAAACTTTAGGGCGTTTGCCAGAACAGAAGATATCGATTCTAAATTTTTTCCTTTGGCACAATTTTTAGTGATGCCAAGACGCAACTTTCCCGAACTATTAGAATACGATCCGCGAAAATCGACCCTTTTCACTCCGGCCTAATATACATATCTATAGTACAAAATGATGATTTCAACGATCATCCAGTGTTTGTGCTTACAGGAATAATTCCAGAAATACGTGATATACTAATCATAGGTGTACATTACATCAGGATATAAATGTTAAGTCCACCACGCAATGTAGTGAAACAAAAAATAAAAATAAATAATAACTATTGAGCTGGAATTGTTAATTTCAAATGAGTCAGCTGTCTACTACCAATAGTTTCTGTATCACTTTTTCCCTTCTTTAGGACGTAATGACTTTAGAAAAAAAAAGAGTAAATAACAAGTCACAAGCAAAACTATTGCGAGGTTACAAAAGGATGGAATCAAAAAAAAAAAAAAGTTTTATAAAAGTGGATTATACTAAAGTATTAACATATTAAAATAATAATATAATAATAATATTTTAAGTATTAAAGTATCAAAGTAGACAAAGTAATGAATCTCACTAGCGAATATATAGTATAAAAACAGTATTTTAAATAGAAACCATGAAATAGTAATATAAAATAGTTGCCTTTGGCAGCAGTAATCTGTTGCACTCTGGTTTGATTCTTTAGGTACATGTGTACTAGGGTGTTTCAAAAAACCCGGACATTTGAAAATGACTGACGCATGCTGAGAAAATTGTGCCTCTTCATAAAAAAAGGACGTTTGTGGAACCCGCAGTCTATGAGATGAGACTTAGTACTGCCTCAAGGTGATAGAAAAATTAAAAAAAAAAAATAACAAAATACTGACGCATGTTAAAATTTCTTCAATTTAACAACAAAAATGAAGGTTCACGAAACCTAGAGTCTGTGAGATAATATTTAGTACTAAATCTCGTCTCATAGACTGCGGGTTCCACGAACGTTCATTTTTTATGAAAAGGCACAATTTTCTCAGCATGCATCAGTCATTTTCAAATGTCCGGGTGTTTTGAAACACCCTAATGTGTACGTAAAGATGCGTTTTCATGATGTGCATTTGAATGTTCTTAAAATTTAAGTAAGTGGTTATTGGTCTTAAAATATAAGTGGTTATTGGGTTCTATAAGCTCGTACCCCATTGGTAACATTGGGCACTAGATTGTACCGCAGACGCTGATGTGATTCGGTAGTAGTTTTCAATTAAATAAGATATTATCTGTATAAGGCTGCCCTTTTATGAGAGTGATTGAATTTTTTTTAATATATCAGCAATGATCGGTCGTTCCGTGGGATTTCGATTGAAACAATCCTTTATGATATTTCGTATTTCATCAGGAACAGTAATAAGATTTGGAATTACATTGTCCATGAGTTTTTGTTTCAATACAACGTCCTCATCTCCATCATCTAAAATCCAAACACTCTCTTCACTGTACAGTTCGACAAGTGTACACGCTGTTGCCCAAATGTCAGAATACATTGACGATTCGGATCTTTGCAGGATGAGCTCTGGGGCCATATAAATGGGGGTTCCTTTCAGTGTATTCGATCCTATTGTGCTTCTCATTATGGAGGCCATGTGTTTAAACTTACTCAATCCCAAATCGCACAACTTGACGACCAGCCGATCAGACACAAGAATATTATCAGGTTTAATATCTCTGTGGATAATCGCATTTTTTTGCAAATGTAGGTAGTTGACAGCTCTACATATTTGGAGCCCTATCTGATTTTTCGTGACAGTATTCAGATGGTACTCACTTTTTATTTCATCGTCGAATATTATGTCGGATAATGTATAACCATTAACGTGTTCCATTACGATATGAACTTGCTTGGGTTCGACACATAAACCCATAATTTGTATGATATTGGGATGCCGAATAGAACCTAATAGATCGACTTCTCTTGATGCCAATTTAATCTTTGTATTGCAAACTTTGATGGATTTAATAGCAATAGTCGTACCCAACCAACTTCCCTCCCGGACTTTTCCTTGCATTCCTACACCCAATATTTTTTTTGAAAATATGAAATCACTTTTGTTTATTATTGGTAATGGACAAGGTACACTTGAAGGTTCCAGTACACTTGAAGGTTCAGGTACACCTGAAAATTCAGGTACACTTGAAGGTTCAGGTACACGTGAAGATTCAGGTACACCTGAAGGTTCAGGTTCACTTAAATACTCACTCTTGCTTTCTGAAAGATCAGTGCCGATGACAGATACGATTACTTCGGAGGAGCTTATCACAGATTGACTACCAGAACAGGTTACTGTACATGACCATGTGTGTGATGCGGCCTGTTCACTTTTTGACATAGATATCCAATATAAGAATGATGCCCTTTGGAATATGATTTTGTCTTTGTACCAAGTAAATGTCGGAGAACAATCATCTGTACATGTTGTAATGAATCCCAAACCGAATTTTCCCTCACATGTTCCGTTGAGTTCATCAATGTCATAGAGAACCGCGTGTTTGTATATCGGTGATAATATATTCGATGGAAATGAAAAACTCCTGCGCAAATTGTCGTCTATATCAATTACTAATAGATCTTTATTGTTGTTTGTGATTCTACTGATATCATAACCAAGGTCTAATGGGTTGAATTCCTCTATGGTAACTTTGCATTGTTCGTCTACTGATAGAGAGACATACAAGGCTGATTTATCAGCATGAGATACTGAAAATGCTGAACTATATTTGGACTGTCCCATTTGAAGATATAAAATGGTTACATCATCTGTGGTAACTTGTTGATTTGGAATAACACTTGAAGAAGGGCTGCCTTCATTATGTGAAATTTCCATTAAAATTTCGGTATTATTGTTCTGAGAATCTAACAGGCCTGTTAGATCTCTTTGTCCATTATCATCTGTGGTAATTTGTTGATTCGGAATAACACTTGAAGAAGGACTGCCTTCATTTTGTGAAATTTCCATTAAAATTTCGGTATTATTGTTCTGAGAATCTAACAGGCCTGTTAGATCTCTTTGTCCAGGGAAAAGTGGTTGTAGCGCACGGCGAGAATTATGATTCACAGTCTGTCTCGCAGTGTTAATTTCTGGTTCCATAACACTCATCGGTGCAGGATCTATTGCAGGAAGACTTAAAGTACTCTCCTCACATTTTGGAGAGGTCAATAAATACATATTGAGCTTGTATAGTACTATATTACGAGATTGGCAATATTCCCATAAATCGCAGGGGCTTCCATCCGGTTTCTCGAATTCATGTATAATACTACCATCATATAAGCCCAAATGAGTAGTTAATGTGGTTAAAAACGTTCCATTATCATCTTCTACAAATTTCTGCACAGCTATCCGTTTTACATCATCTACTGTGTATTTTGTAGAAGTGTTCAGGGTAATTTCTTTAACACCACCCAGAGGTTTCTTTAATTGGCTATATTTGTTGCCGTGTGACTTATGCATCCAACCAATATGCAGTATCTTCGTAGGTCTTGTAGTTTTTGTAGGTTTTGTAGGTCTTACACTCTGGAACCAAGAAACTGTGGTGACTATATGCAGTGAGTATTGCAATGACATATCCTACTGTAGAGCTACGGGCAGATGGTACCGAACCAGGAATCTAGGGTTTCCATAGGTGTACAAGAGAATCGAAAATCATTTCTGTCATCGTTATGTTTCTTATTAATGGCAATATTTGGCAATACCATTCTATGGTGATGCTAGATTAATTTAAAGTACCGAGAAGTGAAACTTATTGGTGGAACTATCAAAAATGTTACTTTTTCAGGTGCTCCTTGTGACTTGCGGGTGTTATTTTTTTCTCTTATTTCCTTGACTATATTTCGTATTCTTTGTTCTTTGGTCTGGCACTGCGTCCGTGTAGTTGAAGTTTCATCTGAAGTTTTAATATGAAAAATAATTAGTTTTAGAGGCTTTGAATATTGATACTTGGCAAAACAATAACATTCTTTAAAAATATAACACTTTTAAAGATACAGATCTGAAAAATATATGTAAGTCAATTTACCTGGAATATTTTTCCTTTCAATGTTTTTCTATTAGTTTTTAAAAACAGTTTGTTAACAAATGAATATATGCAAATAAATCATTATAAATATCTACCCAAGATGTGAACATTGTAGGTTATCGAAACGTCATCAATGATTATGTCGCCATTGCGTATATTTAAAGCATAGGTTTCGGCTTCTTTTGAAGTATACGTCAATCCAATAGCATTTGGAAAATATTGCTGTAGTAAAGTAAAGCAAAGATTCCCATTTTCATCGACTGGTAAGGCAAGTTTGAATTCTTTGTGGGTAATGTTTACATGACGAACCTAGAAAAAAAAATTGCAGTCAAGTTTGGAGGAAAGTGAACTAGCAGCCGAGCTAACGTAAGACCAATAGGCAATCTCGAGTAGCAGAGACTTCATGCAGCTGCCGTCACCCAAAGTTCACTCCAGTAATGTTCATTAATGGGTTCGCGATGGCTAATTGGTTTTTTAATATTATATTGTTTTAATAATATTATATTATTTTTATAAGGCGTCATAATTACTATTATTATAATTTCGACGATGGGCATGGAATACGACTGGAATGGAATCTCGTTTTCGAAATTGAATGAGTTATTATCTCTAGATAATACATGGTGTGTTAGAATTTATATTTGCAGGCATGTGTCGAGAAATTGAACGTGACATCGCTAGAAATTCAGTATATGCGCTCCATTATGAATAAATACTCACATTACTGTTGAACGCCATCTTCAACGACGATCCGTTCCTTAACATTGGACTTCCCAACTGATTTTAAATTGCATTCTTATTTTGAGGTTACTCCGTTACGTCACGCCGACAGTGTATGCCGGCTTGAGTGCGTTTAGGAACACCGATAGACACAGTCTAAAAGTGGTGACCTGACCCGGCTTCCGTATATAACTGCACTGTTTGAGTGTAATGTGCCGTCCTATATAATAAAAATAAATGAAAATATAAATAAAGATATATAAAACATTATATCAGAAAGAGTCCGGAATTAGTAATGAGTCGTAAAGTTGTGTAATATAGTAGATGCCTACAGATTCATATTATAAATTAAGCCGGCTCCAACACGTGTTGAAAATGGGCATGGCTGAATCCGCGTCGCAAGAAGCCTGCCTGTAAAGTGCTTGTAACTTATTGAAATAATTAAATTAAGGCAAACTAAAAACCATAAGATTAATACAGAAAGGTTGGCAAATAACATAATACGTAAAAAATAAATAAAAATAAAAAAAGTAACGAGCGTTAAGTTAATAAAGGACGACGAAGAAGAAGCGTCAAGTACTTTTAACCAAAGTTTCGAACAAATGCTGTGTATAAAACGTATTGCCGTAACGGTAAATTATGTGAACATTGTGAGTCACAACAAGAATGCAATCCACAATATCGTAGACGGTATTGCTATTTCAACGTACCGACTGCGTGGTTACTACAGCTTTTTCGATGCATAACCTCCAAATGGGTGGCTACTTCCCATAATAGGTACAGTCGGACCTCCCGTAATGTGGTACCTCGGTTTGAGAGAGTCTCGCGATCAATGTGAACTTCCAAGAATTCCCCCGTCTCCCCGTTCACTCCTCTCGCGCCTATACTTCAGTCGGCTCGACCGGTTTCGGTGACGTTCACCTCTCTTCGCACCCCTCTACAGCCAATGAGCTCACGACCTCCCCAAATGTGGAAATCGCCCAAGTTGAGCGAAATTATGAGAATTATTTCCACCTAACGGGAGGTTCGATGGTATAAGGACAAGAAGAAGGAGCGTGTATGGGTTCTTCTTGCAACGGACATTTTTATATTCCGGTAAGTAGTGCTTAAAATATTGTTACACGTATATGAGGGTGTCCGTTATTTCCCAAGTTGGTTTTTTTGTTGCAATAAAATTGGGAAATAACGGACACCCTAACGTATATGGCTATTGAATTAACATGATTCAACAACAATTATCTCATCATTCGCAGCAGAAATACGACCACTCAAGATTGGAAACTCAACATTCAAGTGTGCAGGGTGCATCTACTCGTGAAGCAGAGTTGATCCTGGATCAAGCAATTCTGGGAAGCTAGCAATTTCGGCAGAACATCCATAGTTGAGGTATCTAGATGCGACTACGGTGATCGGAGTACGACCTATTGAAGTGAACCAAGCGTTTGACCACAGTAATCATAGACTAATCCTTAGTCTAAAAGCACACGCTGACTACTTGAATTAAATTATCTCCAGACAAATTAACACGCCTAGGCCTACACAGTCGACGCAGAGTTTGGGTGGAGGTGAGTGTTCTTTGCGATGGCACACAACTAACATTGATACCAAAATCCCACTATTTAAACATTAAAATTCGGATAATCCTCTAGTATTTTTATCAGACCGACAGAAACATTTTACTTATGGAGTCTAGATGTTATGAGACCGAGCTTAGTCATCCCCACCCCTGAAAAACGTCCACGTGTAATGTGGGGTAGATACATATCCCGGTTTGTGATTCTGGGATCAAACATGCACGACAGATATTCATGTTTTTGTTTTCCGCCTGTACCTTTAAACTGTTGGATAACCCACAGCTTTACTGTTTTAGGTGGTCAAGTGTTTCGGTGGCTATTCCTCCCATGAAGCGATATTCTTAACGTCTATGATTTGCGTTTGTACAGAAATTTCCTGATCTTCCTGAGGTTTTTACGTTGTTTCTTTTGTTCTGAAAACATCGACCATTCTCCAATGGCCGGTCGCATAAAAGTATGTTACCCAAAGGTTTAAATAACCCGTAAGTTACCCCGCAGATACTACCCGTTCAACCATCATAGACTGTCGGAAGTTAACAGTGATTCTAGACAGCTGTCAGACCAAAAAACGGTTGAACGGGTAGTATCTGCGGGGTAACCTACGGGTTCTTTAAACCTTCGGGTAACCCACGTTTATGGGTGGATTTCAAGAAGTGGGCCAAAATAGCCTGACAATTCAGAAGAAAACAACATTGACATTTCATTAGAGTAGTATACATTTTCTAATCGTGTGGAGCCCCTACTTTAAATATCTGACACACGCAACGCTCTTTTTGAATGAAATTTCGTAATATTTCACAATATTTATTAGAAAACGGCAGTTTATTCATGAACGCAATATTCTTTATAGAGTGTGATGTTTGTATTTTTCATGTCAAGTAAACCTACGAGATTGAAATTAATACCTCTTCAGCTTCTCATGAGCACTTCAAGAATACTAAAAATTCAAAAGAAGGAGTGTCGCCGAAATTACAAATGCGCCGCCGAAATTGCATACGCATCACAGAAATTACTTTTTACGGCATGTTGTGGCAGAATAATAAGCTTTTTATGGAACAAAAGGAAATATTTATTGAAATAGATGCATAAAACGGAACCTGACATCAAGAAAAGAAAAATGTAATTTCGTAACGTCGCCGGAATTACCGTCGCCGAATGTACATTTTGACGTTAAAATATTTCCCGCTAATTTCTACGTACAGTAAGAATATCAACATTGAAGATAGCTTACACAAACAAGCAAAGTATCACATGAAAAATAGAATATTGGAATTCCCATGATAAATAATCGTTTTAGTCCAGTCGCCGAAATTACAGCGAATAAGTGTGACAAGCAAATTATTACCTGATAAACTCTGTTCTGTCTGTAAAGGATAAAATAATGGAGAACTTATGGTACGGAGCCGATATCACATACACATCCAGAAACCATTGACAGCTAAAACATACCACCAGCACTTCCTGCCGAGTGTGTGTGATAGTAAACTTGAGCCGTCGCCGAGATTACTAATAAAGTAGGTTCACGGGTTTTCTCTCACTTTTCTCACGTTTGGTTAAATACTTTCCAAAACTGCTTGTCTTTTATCTAAACTTAGGTCTTAGAGATTTGAAATGAATGAGTGCAAAGTGCTCGGGCATAGCATGCCATTTTTACAAAGGTGTAAAGTTGAGAAACGGACTTTACGTCACGTCGCCGAAATGACATTTTGACTGTTTGAAAGTTAAAAAAGGAATGTTAATCTTCTTCGAAATGCTTAACGATTTTTTTTTAAGTGAAGTAAACCAGTCTATACCGAAAAAAAATATGATCAGGCATATTTAGATGAACATATTGAAAATAGGAAGTGGTTTCACGTTTTGGCCCACTTCTTGAAATCCACCCTTATGCAACCGGCCATGAGTTATGTAATCGACTTCGGTCATTTTTTTTTTTTTTTCCAACAGTGATAATGTTTACTAGAACTCTCCTTAGGGTTAGGCCAACTTTGCACCTCAACCAACTCTACTATTTCATGAAATTCATGAGGTTTTTACATTTTTTTTTTTTTTTTCATATAAATTATTTAATCGACTTGCGCTGGAATATTTCCACGTCTAGTTTTTTTTTGTAAACAAAACGATTCCTGTCCAGTGAAGAATTTACCGACATTCTCGATCTTCCATCTTTCTAGTGTTCGCTAGAATTTCCCTTAGAGCTCAGACTTTTTTATTATCTTTATTTTTTATTTTTTTATTTCTCAACATAGTCGAGGTGCTTCTTCCATCTCCCTTTCACCATCTCCATTTCCTTTTCCCAACTTTGCACCTCGACCGCCTGACTCAACTTTGCCTGACTCGCTTAGTTTTTACTGAAATTTTTCTGATTATTATTTTCTTTTGTCTACTTTTTTTATTATCTCAACCAAAAATAGTCATATCAAAAAGTTCTATGTTCATATGACAGAGGCATCTCTTCTGAACAATTCAAGACCAAAAATTCAAGAATCGATCCAACGGTACTACTGATTCTTTTCGACAACTGAGTAATTTTGTATTTTTATATATTCAGCCTAACTACTATTGAACTCAAAGTATTATTCAATGTTAAGTATAGATAATGAGGGTCAAACCCTGCCTAAACTTCATGATTTTTTTGGATTTGATCAGACTCTCAAATTCGCTGTAAAATATCAATCTCTTTCGCAGAATGTTAACCCAATAAAGGTGAAGGTTTTAATATTATCTTATGAAGCTACTCTTAATATATTAAAGTGGTTGAAAATAACTCACAATAATAAGCCTTTGCCAACAACAAAAAAAGCGTTGTGGAAATCATTGAACAGGAACGATTCTATAGTCATTCGTGGAAACTTTTTATCAAATACACGAAACTATTCGTTAACTTTTAATACTGATGGTTGTCAACTTGCAAATTCATCAAGCGCCAGCGGGTGGCCTATCTACGTCCAAATCAATGAATTATCCCCGCATATGAGAAAAAAATACATTTTATTAGCGGGAGTCTTCGTTGATACTAAGCATCCATTAATGAACAACTTTTTGACTCCATTTATAAACGAGATGAAAGAACTTTTTGACAATGGCATACGATGGCAGCTTGACGAAAATGGTGAGGTGACAACCAAATTTATAGTCACTACTTGTTGTCTTGATTCTCTTGCTCGTGAATTAGTGACTCGTATGAATCAGTTCAATGGGTATTGTGGGTGCATATTCTGTTATGCAAAAGGCGAAAGGAAAAAAAAAAAAAAAAGTCTTCTCAGGAATGCCTCCTTCTTCTTTGCCTTCTTGAGGTTTCGGATCGTCGCACTTGCTTGCGGTACATCGAAACCTGGCATATTTTTGACCGAGCCACGCCCGGCAGGGAGGCGGCACTCGGTTTATAGGCGTTGCTTTTCTACCAATTGGTCGATATCTCTTTTGTGGATTATACCTGATATTTCTTTTTGTACTTCGTAGGTACGTTTTCCCATCTTCTTCACTACCTCTGCTGGAATCCATTTCGGTCCGGCGATTCTATAGTTGCGCATTCGTACCCGAGCTCCAACTTGCAGATCTCGAAGTCGATGGTTTTTGGTTGCTGGTCCTGCTTCCTCAATGTCCTCTTTCGCTGATGGTCTTATTTTGTCCAGGGCTGTGCGAATGTTCCGTCTGAACATCATTTCAGCAGGTGCTTTACCAGTTGTCGAGACTGGTGTTATGTGTTGTTTCAGTAAATATCTGTATATTTTCAATTTCTTTGACGATGATCGGATTTCTTGACGTGTTAAAGTAATTTCATCACTTATAACACTACCAGTATTTGATATCAGCAAAGGAGTAGTAGTTGAGGCTATGCATGCGGTATTTCTCGGTGCAGTAGAACAGCATACACCGAAAAAAATTTATTCTTATTTCTAGTATGGTAACGTACTAATCATACATACTAATCAAATCCTCTAAATGTTCAGTATATTTTCATCTAAAATCCTAGATATTAAGAATATTCTCTTAAAGTTAGTATGCCACCTAACGGGATAGCCACGTTTGCCCTGTTGCAAACTTTAGACTAGTCAATTATTATTCAAATTGACTCTGGCCTGCATTCACCTTGTTTCATCACTTGTTACACAACATAATATTCCTTAAAATGGACGAAGTTATTGAGTGGCTCAACAGCAATCAACTGGGAGTACATACAGAAGTGTTTGAACGTAAGTAAATCAATCATTGTGAATTTGTTCATATCCGCAAGGTAGGTATAGAACTATGTTACACAGGTGAAAAGATTAACTCACTGCTCAGGGTGCGGCGGCTCAATGAAGAAATGATCAAAGAATTTATCCCTCAACTTGGCCCGAGGGCTGACTTTCTAGCATGTTGGGCGGAATTGAAGTTAATTCAAGGAGAGGTATATAATAGCGAAAGTCTGGGGGAAGACACTACTCAAATTCAAATTAACTAGAACTTTGATTTTTTGAATGACCCTAACCAGTTGAATTGATAATAGGGTTGTTCACGATTTTTTTTTATTTCATATTCCGGTAGTCCGGCGAAAAATAATTAGGACATATTTTTTCCTTTTTTCTTTAAACAAAAATTGCAGTATTTATAACGAATTGAAAACTACTAGTTTATGACGTCACCCATGTTAAGGTATATCTATATATATCAAAATTAGTGAACTTCAATTGCCTATAACATTCGCAATTTTCATCGGAAAAAAAAAAAATTATCTCACTATTTTGAGTTATATTCTACTTGATGCACCCCAAAAAGTGAAACAAAATTTTTTTTTGAACAACCCCATTCGAGTGATAAAAGTGTACGCGCAGGGAATCTTCACAGCGATAAACTCACTCTCCACCTTTTGCCTATTGCAAGTTACAGACTAATCGGACTGTAGCTGGATCTGGAGAACTTTTGCAAACGAAGGCATCCCCAATCATTGCTGTTGACGCATTTTGCAACAATCAGGAAGAATTGCCAGCTGACACGCAACCCATCTTTATTGATGATGACGGATCAATGATAACCGTTTTGCGAGTGGAAAACGTGGTGGGTACATGATGTTTAATCGGGTATTATTCAACACAGACATAGTCACACCGAAAATTTTCTGGGGTGTCATCCAATCTGAATAAATAAATGAACAGGCTTCTCACATGTGTGCACATAAATATAGGAAGACAATATTGATCAAGCCTCAGGCATTCGAAAAAGAAATGACAATGAAGTTTGCATCGTTGGAACGCAACGAAATTCAAAAAAATAAAAAAAATTAAATGATCGACATTCACCAAAATTTTATTTCACCTAAATACTTTTTGGGATTGATAAAGTGCTAGAAAAAAATAGGGAATTATTCCGACTTCCGGAACACTTCCAAAAACGGAAGTGAAGTCTTTATTTTTTTATTTAATCTCTATATTATATTATTTCACCCAGGATTATGACATTCACCAAAATTTTATTTCACGTGAATACTTTTTGGGATTGATAAAGTGCTAGAAAAAAATAGGGAATTATTCCGACTTCCGGAACACTTCCAAAAACGGAAGTGAAGTCTTTATTTTTTTATTTAATCTCTATATTATATTATTTCACCCAGGATTATAACATTCACCAAAATTTTATTTCACGTGAATACTTTTTGGGATTGATAAAGTGCTAGAAAAAAATAGGGAATTATTCCGACTTCCGGAACACTTCCAAAAACGGAAGTGAAGTCTTTATTTTTTTATTTAATCTCTATATTATATTATTTCACCCAGGATTATGACATTCACCAAAATTTTATTTCACGTGAATACTTTTTGGGATTGATAAAGTGCTAGAGAAAATTAGGGAATTATTCCGACTTCCGGAACACTTCCAAAAACGGAAGTGAAGTCTTTATTTTTTTATTTAATATCTATATTATATTATTTCACCCAGGATTATGACATTCACCAAAATTTTATTTCACGTGAATACTTTTTGGGATTGATAAAGTGCTAGAAAAAAATAGGGAATTATTCCGACTTCCGGAACACTTCCAAAAACGGAAGTGAAGTCTTTATTTTTTTATTTAATCTCTATATTATATTATTTCACCCAGGATTATGACATTCACCAAAATTTTATTTCACGTGAATACTTTTTGGGATTGATAAAGTGCTAGAAAAAAATAGGGAATTATTCCGACTTCCGGAACACTTCCAAAAACGGAAGTGAAGTCTTTATTTTTTTATTTAATCTCTATATTATATTATTTCACCCAGGATTATGACATTCACCAAAATTTTATTTCACGTGAATACTTTTTGGGATTGATAAAGTGCTAGAGAAAATTAGGGAATTATTCCGACTTCCGGAACACTTCCAAAAACGGAAGTGAAGTCTTTATTTTTTTATTTAATATCTATATTATATTATTTCACCCAGGATTATGACATTCACCAAAATTTTATTTCACGTGAATACTTTTTGGGATTGATAAAGTGCTAGACAAAAATAGGGAATTATTCCGACTTCCGGAACACTTCCAAAAACGGAAGTGAAGTCTTTATTTTTTTATTTAATCTCTATATTATATTATTTCACCCAGGATTATGACATTCACCAAAATTTTATTTCACGTGAATACTTTTTGGGATTGATAAAGTGCTAGAAAAAAATAGGGAATTATTCCGACTTCCGGAACACTTCCAAAAACGGAAGTGAAGTCTTTATTTTTTTATTTAATCTCTATATTATATTATTTCACCCAGGATTATGACATTCACCAAAATTTTATTTCACGTGAATACTTTTTGGGATTGATAAAGTGCTAGAAAAAAATAGGAAACCACTCCGACTTCCGGTACCCAGCGTTAAACGGAAATGAAATCTTTTTTTTTTTATTTAATCTCTATATTATATTATTTCACCCAGGATTATGACATTCACCAAAATTTTATTTCACGTGAATACTTTTTGGGATTGATAAAGTGCTAGAGAAAATTAGGGAATTATTCCGACTTCCGGAACACTTCCAAAAACGGAAGTGAAGTCTTTATTTTTTTATTTAATATCTATATTATATTATTTCACCCAGGATTATGACATTCACCAAAATTTTATTTCACGTGAATACTTTTTGGGATTGATAAAGTGCTAGACAAAAATAGGGAATTATTCCGACTTCCGGAACACTTCCAAAAACGGAAGTGAAGTCTTTATTTTTTTATTTAATCTCTATATTATATTATTTCACCCAGGATTATGACATTCACCAAAATTTTATTTCACGTGAATACTTTTTGGGATTGATAAAGTGCTAGAAAAAAATAGGGAATTATTCCGACTTCCGGAACACTTCCAAAAACGGAAGTGAAGTCTTTATTTTTTTATTTAATCTCTATATTATATTATTTCACCCAGGATTATGACATTCACCAAAATTTTATTTCACGTGAATACTTTTTGGGATTGATAAAGTGCTAGAAAAAAATAGGAAACCACTCCGACTTCCGGTACCCAGCGTTAAACGGAAATGAAATCTTTTTTTTTTTATTTAATCTCTATATTATATTATTTCACCCAGGATTATGACATTCACCAAAATTTTATTTCACGTGAATACTTTTTGGGATTGATAAAGTGCTAGACAAAAATAGGAAACCACTCCGACTTCCGGTACCCAGCGTTAAACGGAAATGAAATCTTTTTTTTTTTATTTAATCTCTATATTATATTATTTCACCCAGGATTATGACATTCACCAAAATTTTATTTCACGTGAATACTTTTTGGGATTGATAAAGTGCTAGAAAAAAATAGGAAACCACTCCGACTTCCGGTACCCAGCGTTAAACGGAAATGAAATCTTTTTTTTTTTATTACTCTGAGAATAATGACATTCACTAAAATTTTATTTCACCCAAATACTCTTTCAGATTGATAAAATGCTAGAAAAAAATAGGAAACCACTCCGACTTCCGGTACCCAGCGTTAAACGGAAATGAAATCTTTTTTTTTTTATTACTCTGAGAATAATGACATTCACTAAAATTTTATTTCACCTAAATACTTTTTGGGATTGATAAAGTGCTAGAAAAAAATAGGGAATTATTCCGACTTCCGGAACACTTCCAAAAACGGAAGTGAAGTCTTTATTTTTTTATTTAATCTCTATATTATATTATTTCACCCAGGATTATAACATTCACCAAAATTTTATTTCACGTGAATACTTTTTGGGATTGATAAAGTGCTAGAAAAAAATAGGGAATTATTCCGACTTCCGGAACACCTCCAAAAACGGAAGTGAAGTCTTTATTTTTTTATTTAATCTCTATATTATATTATTTCACCCAGGATTATCACATTCACCAAAATTTTATTTCACGTGAATACTTTTTGGGATTGATAAAGTGCTAGAGAAAATTAGGGAATTATTCCGACTTCCGGAACACTTCCAAAAACGGAAGTGAAGTCTTTATTTTTTTATTTAATATCTATATTATATTATTTCACCCAGGATTATGACATTCACCAAAATTTTATTTCACGTGAATACTTTTTGGGATTGATAAAGTGCTAGAAAAAAATAGGGAATTATTCCGACTTCCGGAACACTTCCAAAAACGGAAGTGAAGTCTTTATTTTTTTATTTAATCTCTATATTATATTATTTCACCCAGGATTATGACATTCACCAAAATTTTATTTCACGTGAATACTTTTTGGGATTGATAAAGTGCTAGAAAAAAATAGGGAATTATTCCGACTTCCGGAACACTTCCAAAAACGGAAGTGAAGTCTTTATTTTTTTATTCAATCTCTATATTATATTATTTCACCCAGGATTATGACATTCACCAAAATTTTATTTCACGTGAATACTTTTTGGGATTGATAGAGTGCTAGAAAAAAATAGGAAACCACTCCGACTTCCGGTACCCAGCGTTAAACGGAAATGAAATCTTTTTTTTTTTATTTAATCTCTATATTATATTATTTCACCCAGGATTATGACATTCACCAAAATTTTATTTCACGTGAATACTTTTTGGGATTGATAAAGTGCTAGAAAAAAATAGGAAACCACTCCGACTTCCGGTACCCAGCGTTAAACGGAAATGAAATCTTTTTTTTTTATTACTCTGAGAATAATGACATTCACTCAAATTTTATTTCACCTAAATACTTTTTGGGATTGATAAAGTGCTAGAAAAAAATAGGAAACCCCTCCGACTTCCGGAACCCACCGTTAAACGGAATTGAAATCCTTATTTTTTAATCTAATTTCTATATTATATTATTTCAACCAGGATTATGAAATTTCCTAGAATTTGATTTCACGTAAATACTCTTCGGACCTAATGAAATGCGAGAAAAAATATGAAATCACCCGACTTCCGGAACCACCTCTCCCGAAGCAGCCTTCAGGTAATGGCGCCATGCAGCCTTCAGGTAATGGCGCAAAGCAGCCTTTAGGTAATGGCGCAAAGCAGCCTTCAGGTAATGGCGCAAAGCAGCCCTTAGATCATGGCGCAAAGCAGCCTTTGTATGATGGCGCAAAGCAGCCTTCAGGTAATGGCGCAAAGCAGCCTTTAGGTAATGGCGCAAAGCAGCCCTTATATCATAGCGCAAAGCAGCCCTTATATCATGGCGCAAAGCAGCCCTTAGAGCATGGCGCAACGCAGCCTATATATGATGGCGTGATGCAGCCTTCAGGTAATGGCGCAAAGCAGCCTTTAGCTAATGGCGCAAAGCAGCCTTCAGGTAATGGCGCAAAGCAGCCCTCAGATCATGGCGCAAAGCAGCCTATATATGATGGCGCCATGCAGCCTTTTGGTGCTATAAATGGCAGAATGATTATCTGACCAAAAGTAAATAAATTTTTTCCTCTGAAAAGTTTCTTCTCTTCCCGTTTGAAAAGTTTTCAGTCATACAATCATGTGTTTTTTTTTTCACGGGATACTCCGAATGCGTTTCCTGCATAATTTGCATAGGAATTTTTCTGGCCTCGTCGCACGTAGTAATTTTCTCCGTTTGGTTCGTTTTTTAATTTCTTCTTCTTCGTCATCAGTGTTTGCGTTCGATTTGAATATACATTGTTCGTGGCATTTGCGGTAGCACACTTCGCACTTTACTGAATTTGAGTCAGCTACGGTGAAGCAATTCAAGCACGTGTCTTCCATGTTCTCTGATTTCAATAGTAACTGGTGAGCAACTTCGGATCGGTATTTATAAGGGTTGAAATCCATCTCAAATGGCTTCGTATTTCCCAAACACTCCATGTAATACATCACGTATGCTCCACAACTGTGGCCGTCATTCGTTTTTTGATGTGGTCGCTGGTTCGATTCGGAGTTTACCTGCCAATCGATGTTCCTCAACTTACGAAAAGATGATTCGGCTTTGCAATAGCTTATGAAATCTGTGAATGCTTCTATAGCTCGGTGTGAATCACTCGTACTCTCATATGGATCCATTAACGTCAATTTTTTGTCTTCAATATTTGCAATTAGTAATCGCCAGTGACCTTCGAACAGATACGGCATCAGTAAGTTATTTTTTATAACGGTTGTCACTTTACAGATTCTTCTCTGTGTCGAAATTCTTTTCCCACTGCAATCACCTACAATAAATATCATGTCATCTGTCGATATGTAGGTAAAATCGTTCCAT
This sequence comes from Tenthredo livida, assembly GCA_963992785.1. Classification (NCBI taxonomy): domain Eukaryota; kingdom Metazoa; phylum Arthropoda; class Insecta; order Hymenoptera; family Tenthredinidae; genus Tenthredo; species Tenthredo livida. The sequence goes on along the minus strand of OZ023068.1, from coordinate 17,694,398 downwards.
TCGTGAATGTTTGAAGCTACAAAACAATCTATGACGACTCCGTCTATCCACATATAATCACGCAGTGTTGCGTACTCTTTCGTCGTTAATCGAAATTCATTCATTGATAGAACGTCATTTGAACGGTATACTCCAACTGTAACTGTTGACGATTTTGATGCCATGTAATAATTTGTGTATTTGACTAAGCCGTTATAAAATTTTGGTAGGTTTGTTTCAGGTAATTTTTGCTCTACCGCTAATATTTCCTGTGTTTCTGTCTTATCAAGCATTTCGTTCTCGCTAGGGTGATGATGTGTTTCATGATTGTTTGTTTCACTATTTTCATCTGCCAAACCACTGTGCACGTTATCATCATGATCAAACTCTGTAATGTCTGTGGCATTACCGTGGAATAATATCTCCGATGTTTCATCAACTATTTCTTCCTTGTGTTCATTGGGTTTGCTTTCTTTTAGTCGTATTCCATCAGTTGTAGTCTTTTTTTCAAAAATCTTTTCACATCTATCTTGTAGTTTTGATGTTCCCAAATGTCCCATGTTCCGTTTATTATATTTTTTTCGCATCCAACTTTCTTGAACAAGGGGATTTGAGGCGGTTTCGGGGTACTTTGGTTTCGGATGAGATTTTTGATTACCCTTTACGCGCACATCTAATATTATTTTCGCCATTGTATCCTTTCGCGCCGTTCGTAATTGCCTCACTCTATCAGCGATCGAAGAACTTGTAGTACGCTCGAAAACTATTTCTTTCAATACTTTATGAGCACTTTCTACATATGCATTACTGATGCGTGATATCGTGGGATCAACTAAATCTAAATCCAGAGATACCCATAAGACAGCGTAAGCCATGTATTTGTCGACTACGTACTCCACGAATCTTGGTGCATAGTACTTATTTGTGATATCGCTTCCTTCTTTCTCAATTTCATTGAGCAAAACTGAAGTTATTGCGTTATATCGCTTGTGAAATGGAGAACTCCTGTAAATGGTAGCATCATCAGTGGGATAATATGCCGAGTTGTCCACTTCTGGATCTTTTTCTTCATCTCCATCTGCATCGTCGATATCCTTCAAAATTTTAGAGATAACCTCTGGCTTTTTTTTTAACATGCTGTTCAAAGCAATAATGCTGTCATTAGACGTATCTTCACTTTTGGTGAGCAATATTGTTGCGAAGTGTTTGAATATTTCGTCCAATTTCCTAATATTCCGGCATATAGCCATAAGTCCCACACATTCTAATAAAAATGATTTGATATTCATATGCTCTTGGAATTCTCTGCGTATAGTTTCCGCCACTCGCTTCATGAAATGCCCATAACATGTTTTTAGTATCGTCATATTCTTTGGCGGCAGTATGTTGTTGACACAGAATTCGTACATGATATGCAAATAATTTCTAATGGTTAGAAGATTCCACTCCTGTAAAATCGCGTGTATAAACGCCCAAGACCAGTCGATCGTTATGACGTTTGCAATCGGCCACTTGCGACCACATTTGATGACGAAATACTTATAATTTTTCAAGAATACACTAATAGATGCAACACCATGTTCGGATGTTATCATATGAGCAAGTGTGAGTAATTCTGTATCATGTTTCATTATAATACAATAATAAAATATTTTTTTACATTTCAAGTCTTGTGGTTTTCGGGCGACTGATCCGGTTGCATCTATGTGTAGCACCGTTGGTTTTCCGTTATGTATAACATTAAGGTCTTCTTCAGTGTACATTATGGCCGTCAATGGTAGACCGACATGTCTCAAGAAAGGATCTTTTTTTTCGTTCTCTTGGATCCACAATTCCATCAGATCGGATAAATCAGATGACTTTAATTGTAATCGTTCTTGGCATTTCTCCTCCGACTTTGCCTTATACACCACGCGCAATGTACGGAGATCCTGCATGTGTCCATCGTCCTTTATTTCCGTGTTTATTGTTTTTTGAATTTCGGTAAGGTAAGCCACTACGCTGCGGTGCCTCAAATTTTTTTGCCATTCCCTCCGTTCTTGGCCTTTCAGCACGCGAAAAGTTTCAGCTATCAGGTTTTTTTCGTGAACGATCGTGATTCTCTTGTCACTCGATACGGTAAGCCGAGCAAGGGGTTCTTCCAACTTGTCGATGCGAAATTGATATCTCTGTTCGTGATTTGGTTTTCTGCATTTAGCATATGCTACGCAATCTAATAAATTATACCTCACCGATCCGTAAAAACCTAATGTGCAAGTACACTTCAAAGTGTACAACATCACATCCTCAATAACCTTTCGAACTCTATCTTCGTCATTATATCCGAGGGCAGTTTTGAAATGCGTCGAAGGAATTTCCACTGTGCCAATATCTTCTGTAAATATTTTCACTTTTTTCCGCTTGATTTTTTTTTCTTTGGGTATTTTGGCTTGTACTTCACTGGAGCTGGTCCGCGGTTCGTCATTTTGATCAGTACAATATGTGCCTTCACTATTGGATGATTTTATTACTTTTGTATTCTGAGAGCTTTCGCTGCTCGTTGTATATTCATAAGGATCTTTTTCCTTCATTTCTTTGTCGCTGCTTTCCAATTTTCCATTACCGGACGTCCTGTAACATGGACTTGTTGACCTACGATATTTACTCTCCTCAAAGTTGCCAAGGATTTCACTACTCATTTCGTATTTTGGCGTAATGTCCGAGCCCTCCCAGCTCGGAGGTCTTGGTAGAACGTCGTTACAATTATCGACTCCGTCAACGTCGATCTCATCTCGCATGGCACCGTTATTTTCTGGAGATAGCTCTTTAATCGCGGTCTTTTCTTCGAGTACTTCCCAGTGACCATGACGTTGTGCCCCGGAAAACAGCAGATTCAAAGTTCTGTTTTCAACCGCGTTATTGTTACTTTCGCCCATTACGCGAATTATCGCATCTTCTTGTACCTTGCGAAAAATGGCTACAGGAAATTCCCACAATTTGAAGAAGATACTGATTTCGAAGTCAGTACCATATGTGCTGTTTGAGCCCATCTTCGTAGCGTAGTCAACTTGGTCTTCATACACGGCTTCCTCCTCGCATGTACTACGAAGCATGTCAACTTCATCGGACCAGTTGTCGACTACGTAATCAACGATTTCCTTCCGTACGTCGGCATAGAATTCCTGGTCTCCGTAAGTAGATAGGGTGCAGTATGGCTCCGGTTTTATGACCCCCCATAAAACGCCCCCTTTGGGGGGGGGGGGGGGTCGCCGGACCTTGCCGCCGCCATTTTTTTTTTTTTTTTTTTTTTTTTTTTTTTGCTAACCTAACCTAATCTCACCTAATTTAGCTTAACCTAAGTGAATATCGCTCATTCTAACCTAAGTGGTTTCCGCCGCTTCTGCAGTATGGGTCCGAAGTATATATATAGATATACCTGCCCATGGTTCCGAGGCTTCTGCAGTATGGGTCCGAAATATATATATAGATATACCTGGCCATGGTTCCGAGGCTTCTGCAGTATGGGTCCGAAATATATATAGATATACCTACCCTTGGTTCCGTCGCTTCTGCAGTATGGATCCGAGATATATATAGATATACCCTACCCTTGGGTCCGTCGCTTCTGCAGTATGGGTCCCAATATATATATATATATAGATATATCTAACCTAGGTCCTTTCGCTACGAGAATTATGAATAAAGGCGAGGAAGATTAGTCAAGGGTCGTGAAAGGAGTACAATAGATTATGGTTTGAGCTCGTGTTTATTCATTTAGCTAAATTAATAACGGTGTAGCACAGACTATGTAGCTAAATGTACGGTCTCTAACTTCTTAAGGATCTCGTAGACTCTAGAACACTTTTAATCTCTTCGGCAAGTTCATCGGTAAATAAGGCTTTCATCTCAAGCATTGTCATCTTGAAATAGTTCTTCGTAAAACGTGGTTTCACAACACTCTTGATGACTAGCTGTTTCTCTTCGAATTTCTGCGAGACAAGATCGGTGAGCTGGTCAAACGGAGCATCCAGGAGGTCATGACTGTGAGCTAGCCCAGCGAGTTCTTTAATCAGCGCATTCTTGCACTGATTTATTTCGGAAGAGCGTTTTGATAAGTCTCTCAGATACTCGGAGATGCAGGGAGCGATAGTAGCAAGTCCATTATACGTTACGTGTTGCAATACAATGAAGGGTGATGAGGATTTCGCTTTTTTAGGCAATGGTTCGAGGTCCTCGGTTTGTGTTTCACGCATACTCAGTGTTCCCTCCCGCTCGGTCAGAATAATCGCTTTCTCACCCCAGGCAGTGGTAAACGACAGTGTTAGGCCTCCCAGGTCCAAGGGTGTGTACTTTGAGCTATCATCAGTGTCCGATTCCGTGGACTCGAAGTATGCGGAGATGGTCTCGACGTTTCGTCTCAGATTTATCCATGTAGCCATCCGCAGAGTAACACCAGTAACACCAGTCCCGTTTATTTGCACAACGGGCTCGAAACTATATTCACCGGTTAATTTATATCCGGCCACTGCCGTTTTAGAGAAAGAATTATTTAATCCGTACCTAGTCGACAGTAGTAACTTTTTTCGCAGCTTCAAATGTTTACCGTGCATCCCGCTTGAGAGGGCGATATCGCGCACAAATTCGTCAGTGGACATGATTACTTCACGTTTACGTAGTTCACAAGTTCCGGGTGTAAGCGACTCGGAGTTCGAGATGATTCTCAATGATGGATGAGCGAATACAGTGTTATTTCAAGGGTTTCCACCTCCAGTACGGACCAGGTGAACCGGAGGGAGGTGGAGTTTTTTTGTCATCTCTTTTCGAGTAAAAGCTTAGCTTGTGACGCACAAGCCGTCCTTCTGCAAGTAGTATCTTCCGCGACAAGTCCTGTCCTGTTAGATGAGTACCCGAGAACGCGTACCCCTGTAAAATTATCGCAAAAAAAAACCCGCTTTGAACCTCTCCTAGGCTATTAACAGCACAGAGCACCGAGGCCTGAGCGACGCTGTACCTGAGTAATAAAATGTAATTATTCTCCAGATACTTCAGTCTGTTCGAGGGTTTTCCAGAGAAATTCCAAACAAATAAGAAACGTGTTATTGAGTGCCTAATCCCTTGCCGAACAGGCAAACAAAGTCCGAGTAGAATGAAAAGGTTTTACCTCAGAGGTCGCAGGCCACGACTTGTTCAAAATCGGTAAATGGTCAGGTTGCTACATGCAAAAAAAAGGTTTCAGTGTATAATCCTCATGCAATGCTACGGCTAAGTGGTTATACACTCATTTCACAGGTAGTTACCCCGTTCAATCAGCCGTAGTAGATATACCTGAGGGGGTGCCGGCACCGTAGAAAGGGTAGCCCCGCGGTCATGGGGCACAGAGCTATTTTGCACTATGAACAATGGGGATATTTTCCGGAGCCATTGTATCGATGTCTGCGATGCTCGTTAATTGAAAACCCTTTCGGTGGGCTCGAAAAGCAATTAGTTCCTAGAGGTTTAATCAGTGGGCTATTGCTGCCACGATTGTCGCAATAGAGGTAGTGTAAAAACAATTAAGGATAGGTGCGCGGTAACAACTGTCTTCCACCCGCTCCTTTTCGCCCCCACCGCGGGTAGGGTGGTGGTGTAAGTGCCCGACAGGGTAGATATAGCGGAGTGTCATGTCTGAATTCGTACCATAACTGAAAAAATCTCAGAGCCGGAAACTCCGTTCATTACTGTTCTGCATTTTGAAAATATCCGATTTTATACTTACTTACGATAGTCTGACTCGTGTTCTGAACTCGTGCTTTACCGAAATCACTTTGAGTCATAATGGTGTCGCAAACTGTAGCCGGAATCAGAAGAGTCAGCTTGTCGGTACTGCGGTATCTGACAAGCAAATAGCCGAGACTCGTGTACGGAGGCGCGAACTCGCCGCATTTTAGACGTATACCGCGTGTAAACTCTACCGATATCTTGCTGTCAATATTCCGTCAGATAATAGCTACTTGTAACGCGAACATAATTGCCCTGATACACCGCAATAATTTGTTGAGGAGCAATCTACTTTGCATGCAAGTGATCGAGGCGCATTTGCGCTTTATGAATCTTCAAGATCAGCCAGTGGTGCAACCTTTCTTCGAAAGCCTCAGAGCTTTACAATCGCCTCGTCCTACACAACTCGGTAAGTGAAAACAGTTATTCAGTTTCTATATTATATTCTATTTCGCGGTTAGAGCAGTGCCTCATCCAGAGCTGACATTTTCAGAGGAGGTCACGTTCCAACAGCGAAGCGAAGATGACGCGATGCTAGTCGAGGCAGTCGAAACGTTCGAACGGTCAGCTACAGCCTCGCTGATAGAAAAGCCTGAGATACAGGACGAGCCAGTGTTATCCGAGCGGTATACTCAGGATAAAGCCACCGAGAGGCCGGAGTTGATTAGCGAGACGGTCGAACGTCTATCTCAGGTGTCCATACTCGAGGTAGAAGAACCTTCCTCGCCAGAGTCGGTGAAAAGCGTGGAGCGCTCGACAGGGCGGCAACCGAGACTTCGAGATGGTGAGACCAGCTATCCCGTATTAGACGATGATGTATGCATCATACTTAGTTCCGGAGAATGTAAGTAGATTACCTCGTAATCACGTATAACGATGTTATTATCCAGTTGTTTTTCGGGGGAGAGTTTATAAACGTTTCTTAATACCTTCTTTCTTCAATTCTCATTGTAATAGCTGAGGCGAGTAACTCGGAAGAAGAAGAAGATGACGATGTCGCTGCCCCCTTATCGCCTGCTGACCCCAACGTTTTCAGCCAGGTGGAGTGTAAGTACTCTTCGTAATTTACTGTAATAAGACTATACGCCGGTAGACTTTTCTGTTCTAGTCCGAGAAACCTTTCGTATTCTCTTTTTTTACAATTTCCTCTTCTCAAACAGCGGGTGCTATTGACATCTCTGCTGAGGAGATTCATGAATCTATAGTTGCTAACGTCGGTACGGATGATTTTCGGGAAAATCTTCCTTCGGATTTCGATTCGATGGAAACATTAATAATACCATCCCCTTATGGCGAACTTCCAGACGGGTTCCGCGCAGCCTCCGGGGAGGAGTAGTTTTTATTGTACGCTTCCTTACTTCAGAGTATAGAATTAAGTATTATATTTCGAACCGATGGAGAAAAAAAAAATAAATAAAAAAAAAATAAAATAATAATAATAATAATAATAATAAACAACGGCTTTATTCAATCTTCGCAGCTAGCCAACCACCCGTGAGGGTTCGCTCGCGAAGATGGCTATTTGGGGTCAACGAGGGAGCCAGCACCTCGAAGGTACAGAGCAGTCAGCTCGGTGGTGGACGTCGATCAGCGGATGAGCTTCCTGCTGCTGGACCATCAGAGGTTGACGACAGAGTGCCTGAAAATGTTCACACGGAGCAGCCAGAGGTGGGTGATGGAGTGAATTCGAGAAGATTTCATATAACTAGGCGGATAAATAGACGTTTCGAACGTTTCGGGTTAGGCGGTAGTCAGATCACTGTAAGAATTGCCACTCCGCCTGAATCAGCAAATCCACTCACTTGGCTAGAAGAGGCTTTCCGCGAGCTGTACAGTTACTTCATCTCGCTTTGCTCTCCGAACGACATTATGGGTATTAGCTTCACGACTGAGGGGTTCACAAGGGGGTCTGCGGGGTTAAGTTTTCGACCGGCTCGCGATTTTCGCTTTGAGGATTTATGGGGTCTTGTGTTCCGGGTAACACAGAGCGCGAGTGAATTTTTAACTGATCAACCGTTCACGGTAAATATAATGACTATAGCTGTCCCCACAGGCCGGGGAAGACGCGTGGCTCTGAACGGCGAACAACTAGTCGGTAAACGTTCGATTCTCACCATAGCAAATGGAGATAATCTATGTCTACCGAGGGCATTGTTCGCCGCCGCGGTGCATGCGAGGAGAGGTTCTGTACGGGATGGACCGTTACAGGCTGAGTGGAATAGGGCTAGGGCATCCGGAAAAAGGTATCAGGGCGAGAAGGCTCGTCAGTTGACGCTGGACGCAGGGGTTGTTATACCTGAGGAGGGGTGCGGTATCGAGGAAGTTGCGCAGTTCCAACAATATTTGGCACGGGAGGGTTTCGCTATTTCAGTTTATGACAGTGAGACAATAGGAAAGGGTGGTCGACCGCTTTACAATGGCGAGGATATAGTACTGGGTATGGGTAATCGTGACATTGTACACAGATTGAATATTCTTTATTATCCGCGAGTTGGACATTACGACGCCATCCTAAATATGCGGGCTGCTGCTGCCGCTGATTTTTTTTGTCAACCCTGTAATGTGGCCTACTCGCATGGTAACGAGCATAGATGCTCAAATAAATGTAATCGTTGTCTGTCAACTCCTGCATGTGATAAGATGGCCGAAAAAGTCGGGTGCGAACTCTGTCTGCGCGATTTTTACGGTGTAGAGTGCTATAGACGACACACCTTGCAGGGATCGTTTAGAGGCAAACGTTCGGTCTGCGGTACTCTGCGGATATGCGGAACCTGCGATATCTTTACGGATACCTCAAAGGGGAAACATATCTGTGGGAGAGCATACTGCAGGACCTGTCGCTCGATTCAGGAGATTAATCACCGCTGCTACATGCGACCTGTGAAGCGGAACACCGGCGAGCAGCCAAATTATATCTTTATTTTTTACGATTTTGAGACAAGACAGGACGAGACTGTGGACGGAGACGAGACGATTAACATTCACGTGCCAAATTTGTGTGTTGCGCAGCGAACTTGTACACGTTGTATAGGGGGGAGTATTCTCGAGCCGTGTGACGGTTGCGGCGAGCAACGGGAGTTTGTATTTAGGGAGGCCCCGGTCCGTAGTCTAGTAGAATTGGCTGATAATAGAATCGAGGGTTATAAGAAGGTGATATGTATCGCGCATAACGCAAAAGGTTTCGACGCCCAATTTATTCTTCGCTACCTGGTAGAGAGAGGTGGAGAGGCCCCGCAGGTAATACTGAACGGCAGTAAAATAGTTCTTCTGGAAACGGGCAATGTCCGTTTTCTAGATTCGCTAGCCTACATGCCGATGGCCTTATCCGCATTACCTAAGGCCTTCGGATTACCTGAGGCCACTCAGAAGGGTCTATTTCCGCATCTCTTTAATACCGCGGCTAACCAGGAGTATGTGGGGGTGCTACCTGCGCCTGAGTTTTACTCACCGGACACCATGTCTGCCGAAGCACGGGATCGTTTCTTTGCATGGTACGAAGCGGCAGTACGAGAGGGCTATGTTTTTATTTTGGCAGGGAAATCGTAGAGTACTGCCGCTCGGACGTGACCATCTTACGCCTCGCGTGCTTAGCATTCCGAGAGATATTTCAGCGAACCGGCGATGTTTGTCCCTTCACGGAGAGCACGACGATAGCTTCGGCATGTTCTATGGTGTTCCGAAAAAATTTCCTTCGCGATAATAGTATCGGCATTATTCCACCTGCCGGTTACAGACTAGCCGATAAACAATCCAGCAAGGCTATTCAGTGGCTGGTATGGCGGGAGCGTGAGCTAGGACGCGAGATTCTGCACGCAGGTAGGGCTCGGGAGCAGCGGGTGCTGGGCCGTCGGGTAGATGGCTATTACGTAGCGGAGGATAGCACCCGTCACGTTCTCGAATTTCACGGGTGCTATTGGCATGGCTGTCCCCGCTGTTTTCGAGTAAATAGGGGCAAGCTAAGCGTAGGCGGCGAAAGTATGGATAGACGACTCGAGGAGACTCATGCTAAAACGCAACGCATGCGGGCGCATGGCTTCATCGTAGAGGAGATGTGGGAGTGTGAATTTTCACGGTTCTTGGATGCAAGGGGTGAGGTGCGGGTATACCTCGAGCATAACGGGTTTCTGCCGAGTGCGGAGAATGCTAAACTGGATCCGCGTGAGGCATTCTACGGTGGCCGGACGGGCAATACCTCGAGATACCGCGAAGTGGACGCCCGACTCGGTGAGGAAATCCGATATGTGGATGTTTGCTCGTTATACCCCTGCATCTGTAAAACCGGCAAATTCCCAAAGGGGCACCCCGTCGTCTACGTAGGTGAGGATTGTAAAAGACTAACCGGGGCCAACGGTATAGATTTAGCTAGAGTCGAGGGACTAATTAAGTGTAAGGTACTTGCGCCTAGGAATCTCTATCATCCGGTACTACCCCTTCGCATGCACGGCAAGCTCATGTTCCCTTTGTGTAGCTCGTGCTGTAGAGATATGGAACAAGGGCCGTGTCCGCATATGCACGAGCATGATCGGTACCTAAGCGGAACATGGGTCTCTGACGAGGTGAAGAAGGCTGTCGCGATGGGGTATAGAGTAGTGTCGGTATCGGAGATCTGGCAGTATGAGATCACGGTGTTTGATCCCTCTACCCGGGAGGGTGGTCACTTTGCCCAGTATATCGACACCTTCCTAAAAATAAAGCAAGAGGCGAGCGGCTGGCCCGCTGGCTGTGTGAATGAAGAGTCTCGGTCTCGATATCTCGAGGAGTACACCCGGGTGGAGGGAATCATTTTAGATAAGGCGAAAATAGAAAAGAATCCGGGGCTGCGTTCTGTGTCGAAGTTATGCCTCAATTCGTTCTGGGGTAAGTTTGGCCAGCGAGACAATCTCTCGAAAACGAGCGTAGTTAAGACCAGAGAGGAACTACTGAGTCTGGTGACAAGCCCGGCAATCGTGCTGGAGGACCTAGTACCGGTAAACGACGAGGTAGTATACGCTCGCTGGTCATACAAAGATGAAAGCGTACAAGCTTCGAGTCTTGCGAATGTAGTTATAGCCGCTTATACCACGGCACAGGCGCGGCTCAAATTATATGGTTATTTAGAGAAGCTGGATCGTAGGGTGTTATATTATGATACCGACTCAGTCATTTACGTGCGGTCAAACGTACCCGGAGCGTACGAACCGCCTGTAGGCAGTTTTCTAGGTGACCTGACAGATGAGCTCGAGCAATACGGCGAGGGTAGCTACATCAGGGCTTTTGTTTCCGGCGGGGCAAAGTTTTACGCTTTTATCGTAGTATGCCCAGGCTGCCAAGAGATAGAGGTCTGTAAGGTGAAGGGAATTACCCTCAATTACACGACGCGTAAAAAGATAAATTTCAACGCAGTACGTGAAATGGTAGTTGAGGAGGGGGAGAGTATTAAATTAAAGTTTCGTGCGATCCGACGAACCGCAATGCATGATGTGGTGACTCGCGATCAGACGAAAACATGTCGGCCAGTTTTTGTTAAGAGACGAAGTTGCAGGAACAGCTATGATACTCTTCCCTACGGACATACAGACGAGTAGCAGATCCAGCCCTGAGTCGTATACGAGACGTGAGCCGTATAAATATGACACACTACGACCAGCTTCGAGTTAGGTTAGTTTCTATTGTATTTTAGCTGTACACTGTTTGTAAACTAGTATATATAGCGTAGTCTTTAAACTGTTTCTCTTATAAGTTGCATGTTATACTAGGCCTAGGATAATATAATCAGCAGGACATAACACTGCCTAACTGTTTAACAAAATAAGACTATACTATTAAGTTTAGGAAAATACCTGTACCTTTCAAAATCGGTTAAGCTAGTTTAATTGTAAAAATATAAATATAAATATTTGTATAAATATATGTATAGCACTTGTAGTGCGGCACTCCTGACTGTCGAAATCCTATACCACGAGAGTGGCATTCAGATTAATTATGGATTTCGTAATAAAAGAATTTACGAAGTATTTCACATTATCGTTAATTCTAAGGCCTTTCATTTACCTGCTCCTACTGAGAAAATACCAAGGTTGAATAAAACTATGAATGAAAACAAATATGATTTCTTGTACAGTTGTACACCTTTATTACCCCTCTCCTAAAAATACCTCCCTGCTAGGCTGTAAGAAGGGTGGATAGAGTTGAAGGTATAGCTTCAGAATCTTAGAATTATCTCTGACTTCAAATAGTTGTAACGCCTTTGATTTCTTACTTGTAGCTGAAAGTTCGATCATAGTGGTCTAAGCGACCAAAGTTCAGCTCTCGACAAGCAGCTATCTTTTTTCATGCTTCTTTTATATACGCTAAATATCGGCTGGTTCAGGCGTATAGGGCATGCTAGCAGTTCACACGCTATTTATCAGCTGTTTACCGCCGGTTTGCTGAGCATATCAGCGCGCTTAGTATTAGCTGGAAGATGGCGCGCACCGCGTCGACGGGGCCCCCCACCGCGGGGATAAAAAATACCATTTGTGATGTAGTAACTTTTTCATCCTGATCTCAGCATAGTTGTCGAGTCGCTCGCGTTGAAAGGTCGAAAACTTTGCATTCTATTCGTATCGGGAAATGGATACCCGCTGGAATCATCCGTTTTCCGCGATAATAGCCGGGCCCTCTGGCTGTGGAAAATCAGTTTTTGTGAAAAAATTCCTTCGACATATTGAGAATATGTGTGACACTCGCTTCAGTCGTATAATATGGTATTACGCAGAGCAGCAATCACTCCACGGCATTAAAAAAGGAGACGCCGCACCGCTTAGTGACATCGAGTATCGAGAAGGGCTACCCCAGGAATCTGACTATGACTCAAACACGCTACCCAAGTTGCTTATAATAGATGATCTTATGCGAGAAGCGTCCAATAATATAATCGTTGATCTTTTCACCAAAGGCTGTCATCATAAGAATCTGAGTGTATTTTTCATCACGCAGAACTTGTTTCATCAGGGTCGTGGGCAGCGTGATATTTCTCTTAACGCGAATTATATTATATTCTTCAAGAATCCGCGAGATCGCGCCCAGGTACAACATTTAGCTCGTCAGGTATATCCTGAGGATTCGCGCTTTGTTCAGGAGGCTTACCACGATGCGACAGCTCGTCCCCACGGTTATCTCTTACTTGATCTGAAACAAAGTACCCCCGAAAACTGTCGCTATCGTAGTAATATATTTCCCGGGGACAAGCACCAGTTTGTATACATCCCAAGAAAGGATATAAAGTCACGCGCTCAGCAGGGACTACCAGTCATTCGTTTGTAATGCCACGCGCCGGCCAAATTGTCGCTAGGACGGACTCCGTCCAAAGTAAACCTGGTTCCAGACGGAGTGCCGAGGCTCGTAGACGATTCGGAAGCTCCAACACTGAGACGCTGAAGGCATTGTGCTGCTTAAAGCCTCAGCAGAGGTTAGCTCTACTACGCACAGCCGATAATTCCCTCGTGAAAAATATCTGTGAATGTGCTCTGAACACCGTGCGCGGAAACGTTATACTCAGTAGGCGAGAGAAGGCCCGACTTGCCAGACATAAGCAGCTTCTTCGTAAACTGTCCACTAACAAGGGTAGCTGGAAGAGCAAGAAAAAATTACTAGTTCAACGCGGAAGCGGATTTCTACCTATGCTGTTAGCACCCATTCTTGGGACGCTTTTTGGTCAACTGTTTGGACAATAAATAAGGGAGTAAAATGGAACATGCAAAGAAGATGGTTTTAATTCCCTCGGATACCATAGACCGGTTTCAACGCAATATTTCCTCATCGGTCGCAGCTTCGGAAGGCAGCAGTGAGAATGATGAGAAAAGTACAACCTCACCCACCTCCAGGCTTGATAACGAAATGCGTAATATCCTGAACACTCCCGAGCTGGATGACGCGACGAGGTGGAAGCTTTATCAGCAAATTTTACAACGTTTTCTATATTTCGCCGAGGACTCGAGAAAACCGCTACGCCTAGATCTCCACTCCATTCCTGATAAATCTAATTCTACGGGTGAGACATCCGAGAAAGGAAATGAACTTTCTAGTGACAAACAGCAGATGATAGCGAAAATTGCCTCGACAGTACCGAAAAAATACCAGACAAAGGCGGAGCTTCTTCTAAAACATCTGGCCGAGTACCCCTCACGGATTTCATGGGATAGCCGAGGCGGTGTAACTATAGATAACGTAGCCATACCCGGGACAAATATCGTTGATCTAGTTAACGACACTGTGCGTTCGAGAAAAAGTTTTCAGCCCCATGGTAGACATGCGTACGCACGCTTGCTTCATAGCATCAATGTTCCGCGAGAATATGTCGGAAATGATAATGTTTGGAGGAATGTTCAAGTGCCTTCACCCTCGGCCGCAGTACTCTCTGCGACACGGAGCGGGACTAAAAGACTCCGAACTCCACACGGACGAAGAAATAGCGCGAGCAGCAACGATTCCGTTAAGTCAGAAGACAATTCCTTCTCACCTTCGAGATTCCGAGGAACATCGGAAACACCTGAGAAAGCCTCGCAGCAACCGTCTAGCTGGTTAACATTTGGCCTACGAAAGTGAAAGAGTTGGAACGGCTGTACTTCGATCCCTCCTGCCCAGCAGGTTACGCGGGGGCCAGGAAGTTGAAAAAGGCAGCTCGGGGTGTAAACGACGGCGCAGTAGAAAAATGGCTAGGTACCCAGGACACCTATACTCTACATAAACCGGTACGTCGAAAATTCCCAAGACTGCGGTACAATGTGTCCAATATAGACGATCTTTGGGAAGCAGATTTGGTTGAACTTGGGTCTATAAAGGAACATAATGATGGCATCCGTTACTTGCTGGTAGTCATCGATGTCCTGAGCAAATTTGTATGGGTGGTTCCGTTGTATCGTAAAGCCACCGGAGACGTAGCTGCTGGTTTTGAACAGATATTATCGACCACGGATCGCCGTCCCCAGACCCTACAAAGCGACAAGGGTAAAGAGTTCGTGGGCGCGGCGTTTCAAAAACTACTAGCTGAAAATGATATACGTTTTCGCGTGACGCGTAACCCTGACATAAAAGCAGCCGTAGTTGAACGATTTAATCGTACGTTGAAGGAGCGTATGTGGAGATACTTTACGCATAAAAATACCCACCGCTACATCGATGTTTTAGAAAAGCTCATCAGCTCGTATAATAACACCGTACACTCGAGTATCAAGATGGCACCTTCCGAGGTGACACTCTATAACGCGGCAGAGGCACGAGCGAATATTCAACGTAGCCAGCCGTTACACAGAGCCAGAAAACCAAAATACAAGACAGGAGATCTTGTGCGTATAAGTAAGACAAAAGGTACCTTCGCTAAAGGGTACGAGGCTAACTGGAGCGAGGAGTTGTTCAAGATTCGACGGGTTGTAACAGGTTCACCGGTAGTATACGAGATAGAGGACCTTTCGGGAGAGGAGATCGACGGCTATTTCTACGAAGCCGAACTACAGCGCGTGACCAAGGACCTGGAAAGTACCACGTTTCAAATTGATAAAATCATACGCAGCAAGGGACGTGGTCCTAGTAAGAAGCTTCTTGTCAGCTGGAAAGGTTATCCCGACAAGTTCAACAGTTGGATTCCCGCAGCTAGTCTCCAGGAACTCACTCCATAATGAGGTCTCAGTTCTACATAACCCTACCAAGTAATAGCTCGATGCAAATTTATCCGGATAACAAGACCTGCTGCTATATTACTCAACTACCACGCACGATCGAACTTCATGGCGAGTGGGAAGTTGCTATTGTCGAAATACAATACCCTTTAACATACCTGCCGGCCAAGAATGATACACCGATGATATTCATACCTGGGAAGGTCGTTAAAGAGGTACAAAAGATACCCTCACTCATGTTCGTCTACTGTGATATCATCGAACCACGCATCGTGGGAGACGTCTATGCACCGCTTCTGCGTATACTACAGGTTAGACAAAGCTCCGATAACACTGGTACAGAGGTAAAAACGTTTTCACCGCCACACTATCTGCCTTTACTGCTATCGAGTTTTCGGACGATCGAAATATCTATAAGAGATCACCAGGGTAAGTCTATACCATTCGATCACGGGACGTTGACGGTCACACTACACTTCAAGAAGATTCTCTAGATCACTGCATACACGTGGCGAGAATGTCGCACTACATTGAGCATTACGAGTCACAAATAGGCGGCGGAATCGATCGCGTTTTTGTCGGAGCAGCCAACCAACGGGGTCACGGTATCGGTAGTTTCCTGGGAGGGTTATTTCGACGGGCTATTCCCATGTTGAAACGGGGCGCACGTGCGGTTGGTAGAGAGGTTTTACGCAGCGGTATGAATTTCGTCTCTGACCTGGATAACGATGTACCGTGGAAACAGGCATTTAAAACACGAGCCGCCGAGACAGGTCAGAACCTGAAGCGGAAGGCCCAGGAAGGGCTTGAAAGGGTTATGAGAGGTGAGGGTTATAAACTAAAGTATGGGCGAGCGTATGACCAGTCTAGTCTTGTTCGTGCACCGCGCCTCTCCATAGCAAGTGCTTCGTCTAAACCTACTAAAACTCGTAAGACTGTCAAGAAAACTCAGAGAAAAAAAAAGCCTGCCAAGACTCGTTCGAAGAAGAAGAAGAAGACAAAAAGTACCAGAAAGACAGTCGCCAAAAGTAAAAAGAAAAAGTGCTGCAAGAAAAGAGCTGTTTCGGATATTTTCGGACCCTTGTAAAAAACGGTTGTATATACTCCTGCTAACCATACCCGTTGAAATGGCCTACCTACATGCTCATTCCTGCGAATGCTTGAAATCCGAACTGGACCTCTTTACTCTGCCTCCTACTCAGACTTCTATCGAGGGTAGTCAATGGGTACAGTACAAGCCCGTCTCCGCACTAGCTGATGACGCACCGATTGAATTCGTCGTACCGGGTCAGGGCGACGAGTACTTCGATCTCTCACACACGATGCTCAAGGTATGTGCTCGTGTACTTAATGTCGGAAAAGAAACAACAACAGCAATAGTGGCCCCGGCGAACAATTTCCTGCATACCCTCTTCAATCAGACCGATGTCTACTTCAATCAAAAATTGGTATCACCGAGTAACAATGCATACGCGTACAGAGCTTACATCGAAACCTTGTTGAACTATGGTGATGCAGCTAAAAAGTCGCATCTCACATCCGGATTATGGTATTCCGACACTCCCGGATATTTTGAGGAGACTACCGGCGCTAGCAATACGGGTTTCGCAAGAAGATGTAAATATTTCTCTGGAGGCACGCCCGTGGATATGCTTGGTCGTCTTCACTGCGATGTCTTCAATCAGGACAAATTTCTATTAAACGGTGTAGAGCTCAGATTGAGACTCGTCAGATCCCGGGACGCCTTTTGCTTGATAGAGTCTAAAAACGATCATAAAGTGGACATTATGGACGTGACCTTATTCGTACGACGTGTAAAAATCAGTCCAGGTATTCTGCTGGCGCATGCAAGAACCCTAGCCAAGACAACTGCAAAATACCCTATGACGCGAGTGGAGGTCAAGACAATGACAATACATAGCGGTGTGCAGGCTGAAACCCTTGATAATGTTTTCCTTGGTCAAATACCGAAGCGGATAATCATCGGATTTGTCGATAACAAAGCCTATAACGGTGATAAAAAACTCAATCCGTTCAACTTCTCGGCCTTCGGACTCAACCATCTATCCTTGTATGTTGAGGGTACCCAGATTCCATCCAAGCCTTTACAACCCGATTTCTCGAGTAAATTATTTGTGGATTCCTACAACACCCTGTTCACGGGTACCGGTATACACTTCCTCAACGAGGGAAACTCAATCGCGCGTGAGGACTATGCAAAGGGCTACTGCCTCACGGCGTTCGATCTCACTCCCGACCTATCAGCAAGCGATAACGGCCACTGGAATCTCATCAAGCACGGCAGTGTTCGGATCGAGACACGCTTCGAGACGGCCCTGACCACGACCATAAATTGTATTGTGTATGCCGAATTCTCCAATGTAATCGAAATCGATTCGATGCGTCAGGTCATCACAGACTTTGGTAATTGAACGAGAAGGTTGGCTCCGTCAGGTCACGGAATCCTGTTGGGACCTGTACACCATAAACCCGCAGTTGGACCATCCCTTGCGGGGGACGACCTGTGAGCATTGTAAATCCTGCTAGAACCTGCTCATCCCTTCCATCTCGGTAAATACGGAGAGGGCTAGTTAAGACCATAAAACAGGGATGGTTAAATACCTGAGCTAGTCTAACCCTCGCCACAGTCTACCAGTAGTGATCCAAACCTTCTCGAGTAACATTCGTTCTTCAAGCAACCATGAACTACATCATCGATATACAAGGCTTCTGCACCGAGTCCGGGCAGTTCATGCCGAAAGAGGTTGCCGTCGTCGTCTACGAGAATAAGGCTCTGGCCCACTGGATCATCACACCTCCTCACTCCATCAGCGAGCTATCCTCGACAAGGCGTACGCAGAACAATTGGCTGACAAGCAACCACCATGGAATAGAATGGTTTGAGGGCGATGTGACGCATAAACAACTGAATGCGAATTTACGGGCTATCACGCACATGGCGAAAAACATCTTCTGTCGCGGAGTGCAGAAAGCCAAATTTCTTCAAGATGTGATGTCACGTGAAATCGTCAACTTGGAACGCGGTGAGTGCGAGTGCCCGGCGTTCAGAGACCTGTCATCGGACAAGTCATGTCTTCTACACACCGGTGCTCGTAAGAACTTCAACTGTGCGCTGCGTAACGCTATGAAGCTGAAAAAGTGGCTGCAGTCACAGGGGCTGTCCGAAAAAAGCTTGTCTTCAATCCCTTTCCGGACTAGCTTGCTAAACTCACCCGAACAAGCTGTTGATAACGAGAAAGAAAGGTCGAGCAATCCGCTCGAGCAAGGAGAGGATCAGTGTGGTCCCAACGGTATAGACGAGATATCTGCACGCATGAGGACTGCCTGCCGGAGCCTGTGACTAAGGATTTCACAGATTTTCCACCAAATTTATCAGTGAGTCCACGACAAGCAAAGAGGATGGATACTTTTCAAATTCTGAGTGCATTGGAACAAGCACCTGCTCGGACGAAGGGAGTTTACCCAGCCGATCAGATCCCGCTGCACTGGACATACCCGACCGCTATCGTGGCGAATACAGATATCCATACACGCGCCGGGACACACTGGGTTGCTTTCCATGTGACAGCCTCCGGACAAGCCGTATATTTCGATAGTTTTGGTCTACCTCCCGTTATACCCCATCACATCAGGGCTCTGCGTCGGAACTGTACAGCCTACCGTTGGAACGATGAACAGCTACAGAGCTCTTCCTCCCTGGTATGTGGCCAATTCTGCATCATGTTCTTGTATTATATGACGCAGGGTTTTACTCTCGAGCAGTTCACAAGTATGTTCACTAAGAATTTGAAGAAAAACGATAGAATAGTCAGTTCATTTTACAGACGCTTGAGACTAACCAAGCTCAAACGTAGAATACAAAACGGTATCAACCGTGTAAACTGTATCCAGTGTTGTCGCCGTAAGAAAGGCTAAGAGTTCGTCATGTATATGCCTCTTTTATTTTCTTTTTTTTTCTGCTTTTTTTTTCTGTATCATCGTTAGGGGCCGTTCAGATATCACGTGAGACAAAATGCTACAATGTAGTATAGGGAACGCCGTGCACGCACTATCCCAAAACGTATCACGTGATTTCTGGACAGCCCCTTAGAAATAAGTATTTTCTGTTCACTAGTAATAATCCCATTTCATTATTATACAATATTAAATGTGTGTCTCGTTATAGTTAGATTTAAGTCTATGATATCTGTATTTGAATTTATCTGCATGAATAAACACGAGCTCAAACCATAATCTATTGTACTCCTTTCACGACCCTTGACTAATCTTCCTCGCCTTTATTCATAATTCTCGTAGCGAAAGGACCTAGGTTAGATATATCTATATATATATATATATTGGGACCCATACTGCAGAAGCGACGGACCCAAGGGTAGGGTATATCTATATATATCTCGGATCCATACTGCAGAAGCGACGGAACCAAGGGTAGGTATATCTATATATATTTCGGACCCATACTGCAGAAGCCTCGGAACCATGGCCAGGTATATCTATATATATATTTCGGACCCATACTGCAGAAGCCTCGGAACCATGGGCAGGTATATCTATATATATACTTCGGACCCATACTGCAGAGGCGGCGGAAACCACTTAGGTTAGAATGAGCGATATTCACTTAGGTTAAGCTAAATTAGGTGAGATTAGGTTAGGTTAGCAAAAAAAAAAAAAAAAAAAAAAAAAAATGGCGGCGGCAAGGTCCGGCGACCCCCCCCCCCCCCAAAGGGGGCGTTTTATGGGGGGTCATAAAACCGGAGCCATACTGCACCCTATCTACTTCCGTAAACGTGATAGGAAAAGCAACGGAATAAGCAATTACCATCACCAACGACTTTAACTACATTATACTTACTCGTAAAATCGGAAATCTTACTGGATCCATGCTGTTGGATAATCTGAGCAGGCACTTGCTCACCACTTTCACAAGGTTGTATCTCATACGATTGATTCGCGTCGACCATACTTATCTGTGCTCCTTCCGCTTTTTGATTTCTTTGAATTTTGCCAGTGAGTAATCCCCTTACCTGGTTTCTCAACTCGTCGTTCGATTCCCATAAGTACCGCCAATGTGTCCTTCTTTTCGTGTCACATTTCACTTTCAATATTGAGGCCACCTGTCAGAAAAAATGGCAATGAGTTAACTCTTGGCGACAACTTTGTCGATCTGTGATTTTTGATACTGTTATCCCAGCTCTAGAACGTTTTTTTTTTTCAAATTGTTTCAGATTCTTGGACCGACTCTTTTTGACTGATTTTTTTCGTTTGCAAAATTCACTCACATAATTCACGAAAAGCCCGTGGGTTACATAGAACAGTCTCCCACTTTTCAAATTGTGAAAAGATTTTTTTTTCAATAATTTTACCACGCACTTGAAGATAATTTCTCGTTTTTGAATGTACGATTGAGAAAAAGAATTAACAGGATATAACCAGTCGGTTGCGAAAAATTTTAGATCAAATAAACAATTCTTAGCGAAAATACTATTCGATTAATATTCGTTATTTCAGAATGTGGTACACCCAGGGAAATTATTATTTAATCTAAATAATAAACCTATTAGATTATTTATTTGCCGCAAATAAATGTTTCATTTGCGCGTATATACCGTGAGCAAATCTTGAAAGTATACAGTCGACTGTGCGTGCGTCAGTTTTGCAATCTGCCGATGCAGGCTAACTACTCTGAACTTCAGCTATCAAACGCTGAGATACAAGTTTTCGAGGATAAGTTGATTACAAGTCAGTTGGTACTGTCTTTCGGATAAATAAGGCCGAAAGTCAAAGAGCCCGCGGACCATAGAAATTGAATTGTTTGGCGCCGAGTGTATACTTTCAAGATTTTCTCTCAGTATGTAAACTACCCACTAATAAATTTTATTTCTGTAAAATAAATAATCTAATAGGTTCATCTTCAAATAAATCTTTTTTCTGGGTGTAGGGGAGACCGTGGAAAAGTTTGTAAATCAGCTGGGAATTGCTAAAAAAAATTCTTTCCGACAACCTTTTTTTATTCGAAATTTTTGATGTAATTTCGATAATATTTTCGACGAGTTTCGACAAACAATGATTTTGGAAATGTATATTTGTTTCTATGAATTTCCAGCTGAAGCGCACACCAAGAAAAATTGAATGTTGTAGGATAGTGTATTTAACGTTTCCCAACAAACGTTTTTGAATGGAGTGACATTTTTTGTTAAATATTCTCCACAATTGAGAAAGTAGAGGGCTATTATACGTAATCCATAGTATGTTTGTCAATTTTCTCAGATCTTACAGAGTGGTCGGAAGTTTGGGATCGAAAAAATTCATAATTCAAAAAGAAGTAGTCCGAAAAGTAAAACAAAATTCACAGAAATGTTTTAGGGCTAGAAGAACAGCACAACGAACACGGATTAAATCGGGGATGGTCAGGCTAGGTGAATTAACGTGGACAGCCCCATAGAAGGTTGTTCTTATCCGTAACCATTTTGTAACGAATCATAAGAAAAAAAAATCGGCAACCCGCAACGATAACTACATTTGTATGGATATTACTAATTTTTGTCTTTTTTTTTTGTCAGACAACCCGTTACTGAGATATCAATGCCACCATGGAGAGGGAATTTTCTCTTTTTGCCCTAAGTCAAGGTCCATATCTTTGTTTATTTTTGTTATTTCTCAATAAAAATTCATATAAACCAAGTTTAATATACACCTCATAAAATAAAAAAAATCCAATCCCTTTGTTAATTAGTTATCCCAGTAAAAATATTTCTTAAAAATCGGTTACTTTTTCGATCGTCACAGTGGCTATCCCCCTTAAAACGAAACGCGGCTTTCAAGCTGGGAAAAGATTTGTGTGTTAAAATTGAAAAATTGATGGTTCTCGATAAGATAGAATTTTTTAGCATTTTTTTTCTACGCATCTATGATTAAGAACGAAGAAAAATCATAAATTGACTTTTGACAATTCCTCAGTCAGTATGTTCACCGTTTACACCGTGAAGTTAAACGGAAGACGAACGATGGCCGCACTATAGTTCGACAACGATGTAGTAGTTCGACCAACACACGCTCGCGTTGCGTACGTGAGCTTCTACTCGCTGCCAGTGACTGCCAACTCGATTCGCCTGGCGCCAGTCACCGAGGCTCAAGGATACTTAACTATAGTTTAGAGGCACCGGGCGATACGAGTCGAGTTGGCAGTCACTGGCAGCGAGTAGAAGTTCACGTACGCAACGCGAGTGTGTGTTGGTCGAACTATAGAACTATATATGTATAGTGCGGCCATCGTTCGGCTTCTTTTTAACTTCACGGTATATTCCGTTGAGAAATTATAAGTGGGAATTTTTGTAGAAGAAAAATATGAGAAAGACAAGTGTCTTTTACTTACTTTCATTGCCGTAGAATTCTTTCCCGTAGCGTAGAAATTGATTTCCTCAAACGACGAAACATTCGCTGCAATTGCCGCAGCTAGTGTTGAGAGGTTCGGAATCATTTTAGGTTTCATTTTCACAATGATGTGTATTGTCGAATCACTTATACCCGCGCGTATGGTTCGTATGCAAAAATTATATGAACTTATTTTTATAGACGAACGTTGTCTATTCAACACTTAACACTAGAACTTACTACACTAATTTATTGAAAAATATGTTCTTTTCAACTTCTTACGCTAAGTTATTAAAATTAAAAAAAATGTTGTTTCTTCAACTTCTTACGATAAATTATTAACCGAATCTTGTCTTTTCAACTCTCAACACTAGAAACTTTACAGGAATATTTTTTCTTCAACTTTTTAATTATTCTCAATTATTGCACTGATACCTCAACACTCAATTATTGCACTAATACCTCTACACTATATCGTAAACACGACACTGTAAAAAAGAAAACGAGTGTTATCCACGATCCACACGCTTCCACGCATCCATTCAAACTGTTGACGGAAACAAACAGAACTGAGAAAATTACGGCAGCAACTGAATTTCGCAAATAATGTGCAGTGACGTTCTTTCGAAAAATCGCGCAGTCGACTGACGATCGGTCTTTTGTTTTCGCTCTATCTCTCTCCAACCCTAAGCAGTCTATCTATCCGAGGCTGTCGCGGCACCACTCTTGGCCAATAGAAGAAGACCAGCGGTCGAGCGCAAGCTTCCAGTACGAACGCTGCGAGAACCGTGCAAGATACGGCAAAATAGTATAGGACCATTATTGTAGAGCAGAAAATTTTGATCAAAAAAGTCCGCGAGGGCATATATCTAAAATTGATGGATTTAGCGTGGGAGGCATCAGAAGTTTACCGGCGAAAATGCCATAGTTCGGTACATTCGGCGAATGCTACAAACCGCTTAGCCCGGTAATAATCATGATTTTACTTCAAGCTGAAAATCTGTGAAAATTCACGGGTGTTCTAGACAACGGATGAAATATTTGTACTGCGAAGAAAAGATTATTGAAAATTGTAATATTGCCCGATTAAAAAAGATTATATATAATTATATATCGATTATATATGAAAAATGGCCCTATATAAATTATGTATATATCATATATAATTTATATATAATTATATATATTTGTATATATTTTCATATATAAAAAGTTCATATATGAATATATATAAATATATATAATTATATATAATTATATATAATCTTTTTTAATTGGGTGGTGACAGTTTTATTTATAAAAATAAAGGTTCCATTCGCAGAAATGAGGTAGAATACACAATATACGGGTGTCCCAGAATTCGTGACGAGGAATTAACAGGGTAAATCTTGATCAAAAATGGGATCGAAATTTCCTTAGCCGTTTCTATTTCTATCGTCTGCTCTATCATTTGGTGTCTCTTGATTAAATGTATGGGGTATTCATCAAAAAATGTTGCATATTGTGAGGATTCTTTTGCTCAAGTAGCGGAATCATCACTTTTTCGTCAGGGAAATAGAAATAAAACAAATGCATACAAAATATCATGATATGTAAAGTAAATTTTTATTCATTGCATCAAATTCAGTTTTATCACGAAAACATAGGAATCCTAGATTAATCTCCTCGACACTTTACAAAATGTAATTATATAGTAGAAACACGTCTTGTCGTCAGAAAAAATAATGTCGAGGAATCATAGTGATGCCCTAAGTGGTCTGATTTCAAATTATAATGGCATAGGACTATATATATATATAGCACTCCATAAGGGATATGAAGAATTAGTTGTTCGCCAATCAAATCGACTGTACCATTTGAATTGAATTTAATAGTACGGTATCGTATTTTTTCAAATATAACCATATAATAATCATAATAATAATAATGATAATAAAGATCAAATATAAAGGATATTATTTGGCTAACAACGAAGCTTGATTCTGACATTTTTGTTTATAAATAAAATTATTTATGTATATTATAGATATATATGAATAAATTATTATTCAAATTCGTATATAATATACATATATATAAAATGATAGCTGTTGAAGACTTAATTGGTATCATTATTATTATTATTAGTATTATTATTACTCGTCCTAAATTTTCGTTTTATATTTCAATAATCTATACCAATAGTACACTCAGAGAAAGGAACCATTGGATAAACTATAAAAAAGCACGAATGCAGCAGAATAAATATTCGGTTATTGCAATATTACTCTGTTGTCGCGATAGAATATTTATTTGCATAACTGAGTATTCGTTTTGACGCATTGAGTTCGTCCAATGGTTTCTCTCTCTGAGTGCACTATTGATGAGTCAATAAAATGTAGAAGTAAAAAAGGTATTTGAAATAAAACATCGATTTCCATGTTCCGAAACGCCAAAACTTGAGTTTTCATATAAAAAAAAATCTGACCGCGCTCAATAGATTGAACGGAAGCTGCCGCTCATTGGACGTTTCTAGTTATAACTGCTAAATAACGTCTATGACTAACTTTTTGGAAAGAAAAATCCGAGACCATACAGGGATTGTATTTCGAGTTCAGAAAAAAAAATGTTTATTAAAGAAGTCATAACGACGAAAAACGAAAGAAAATATTATGTTCAATTCTGATTGTTTGTAACAATTGTTATAAACAATTAGAATCGTGCAATAAAAAAATTTGTTCATTCAATGAACACTTTTCTTCTAACTCAAAATACAATCCTCAAGGTCTTAAACTTTTCGTTCCAGAAAGTTCGTCATAGACGTTGGTTAGCTGTTACAATTAGAAATGTCCAATGAGCGGCAGCTTCCGCTTAATTTACAAAGCTCGATAGTTGCAAAGAATTTTTTTTTGTATCAAAACCTACGTTTTGAGCGATCGGAACATGGAAAATAAAAAATAAATTTTGTTTAAACACCCTGAATCAATGGTACACTCATCGAAGGGTGTAATTGGATGAACTCAATGCGGCAGAAAAAATACTCAGTTGCAGCAATTGATACTTGTTGTTGCAATGGAATATTTATTCGCATAATAGAATATTCCATTGCAACAACCAGTATCAATTGTCGCAACTGAGTATTCGTTCCACCACGTTGAGTTAATTCAATTCAACCCTTCAATGAGTGTACTATTGATGCGGCACTAAAATTTCCCGAACTAAAACTTGATTTTAATCTAAAACTTAACGATAAAGGTTAGTAGGGGCGATCTCTCCCTCCGCCACGACCCCCATTCCCTCGTCCACGCCCACCTCTATGGTCGTATCCGCGGCCACGATATGTGTTTCGCGCCCGACCACCACCATGGTTAGCTATGTTGAATAATAGGCTAATCAAATTTTGTTGTCGATGGTGGTGGTTCGGACGCCATATCGTGGCGCGACCAGCTCTCTGTTGGCGTGCAGGTTGTCGGTCGTTATTTGCTGAGAATAATTGGTCACATAGTCATTTCAAAAAAGTATTACAGTAAACTTAGGTAACATGTCATGTCCTACAGTGAAACCGTATGATTGAAACAATTCTGAGGACGCTTAATTTAATCGCGAAGGTATCCAGATATTGATGAAAATATGGTGAATGCAAGCTAAAGAGGGTTTATTCGTTCGGAACTGGCTTGAAGGCGTTTCCAATGGCTTGCTTGAAAGATTAGATGATTCAAATTGATACCACGTGTCTGATGGTATAAGGTCGTAAGAGCCAAAATAGCGATTTTGGTGGTAAGAGGTCGTATTTTTTCTTCTTTTATGCGGCATTGACTCTAAAATAACTCGAAACGCATAGATTCATTGAAATGATCTGAAAAATGAATGAAGGTCCAAGGTCCTTTTATTACTAATTTCTTTTTTTTTAGTACATGTACCTATTAATGTGAGAAGGTCGAATCCGCCATTTTTTTTTCTTCTTGCAAACGCTCTAAAACTTCTGGAAAGCGAAGATTCATCGATACTTGAGGAAAGTCGGAGACTTTTTAATTCTCGAAAAATTAAATTTCAAAAATAAGGGTGCAAGTCGTGTCCGACGAAAATTGTTTCTTGGTGATTTTTATAGTTCATTACGAAAAATATTATCGACCGCGTATACATGATAGTTCCTAACATTGATGAGAATAACGAAAAAATTATCATGGATTGAGCATCAGCATGTGTCAATGTTCTGAAATGTTTTATTGTTTATTCAATTATCATTAGCTATTAACAATTTCTCAAAGTTCTCTTCCATCAATTCATGATTTGGGCTCATGTAGTTCTGATGAATCGATGTGTCAAAAGTTTATAAAGGATTTGCAAGAGAAAACAAATTTTGGCGGATACGACCTTATACCGTTATTTTTGAATGTTTTTTTTTCAGTAATGAAAAAATTTGCAACTTTCCTCAAATATCGATATTACGTTTCAGAAGTTTTTAGAACGTTTGCATAAAAAAAAAAAAAACAACGGTTACGACCGTATACCGTTCTAGTTAACGAGATCTATAATTCTCACAAATTTAGAAATGAAGACCTTTTACCGTTAGTTGGATAATTTTCAAAAGCTATATTTTCTGATCTCTTTTTGACATTCTTAGCGGAAATGCGAAAACGAAAAATTGATACGCCCTTTTACTTCTATACGTGGTAAAAAGTCATATATTGACGCATACGTCCATTTACCATTAGGCACACGATATACAGTATATACTAGTATAATACTAACGTATAAAAAAAGTCACAACAACGTAATGCCAGAGAACAAAGAGTTGCGATTATAAGTAAGACTGATATTGCAGCATATTATTTTGAACATACCATCATTTGGATAGTTATTTTCTCGCCTATTTACTGCAGCTACACGTTGTTGCCGCTGCTGTTGGGGTGGCGGTTGCTCTGGCGGCTGCTGGCGATTGCCAGGAGGATGCGGTGGAATTTCCTCTATAAATTGAGCAATGCAATTTTAGTTATAAATCTATAGTGATTCAATGGGACAAATTAAGAGATATATAGTTGATAGATCAATGTAGAATGAAGATAAAAATGAACGATATTCGCCGTCATACCACGTTGAGGTGCAGGCGTCGCTCTGGCCCCGGATGTCGGCGGGGCTCGTGGCGCAGGCGGTGATGTCTGTGCTAGCCGGCTTGCCGGCGGCGGAACCTGTGGCGCTTCTGGAAATTCCAGTCGATCATTAATTATATGGGTATCTTTTCTGGAGATGAAATTCAACGTTGTTATTCCTAATACTCACGAGATGATATAGCAACGCTAATGGGTCGGTCCACCGGGTCTACGCTGAGGGACCGAATCCCAGCCTCCACGCGGACCAGCGGCTGGCTCTGTTCAGGGGGATAGAGAAGATCCATCTCCATTTTCGATTCCTGATTAATAAATGATGAATGAATAAATAATGAACCCATGATGTATTATCTGTCTTGTGCACGATTCATTTAGAGAAGAGTGATGCTTATCATTAGAAACTTACGTTGTCTGAGGAGTCTGATGACGCCGATCTTTGCACCTCGTTGTCCATAATGATACTGAATGATATTTTCGATTTCTTCGCGGATTATCTGGTCGCTTTGGATTGATATGTGTATGCTATACATACCTTCGTATACGATTCAAGTCTGAAGAACTATACATATAATACATACCTTCGTAACAGTTGAACTATGAAAAACTATAAATATAATACATATACCTTTGTAACGATTTAAGTCTGCATAAATATGGATATGATACATACCTTCATAACGATTCAAGTCTGAAAAACCATAAATATGACAATTGACAACGTAAGATTGCAGGCGTGACAGCAAATAAATTTATGATTTTTTTTTCTTGCATTTAATCAATCCCAGATAGACCAAGCTGCTCGCCAAGCTGCATAGATTTGGAGTGAGCATTTCATGTAAAAAGAATGAGAAGAAAACTAGCTGCGCTATTGTTTGTAGAATAGTTTCATATGATATACTGAGGTGTTTTTCACTCGAGTTTATTACTCATAACTTTGTTATTAACAATTTTATGCCAAAAATCGCTTTTTTTTAGTTTTTTGCTTATAATATCAAAACTGTACGACGTCCTGAAACGTCATATGTAGATATAGATATAGGCAACATAGCTAGAGACGATATATGCTATTATTTCAAACTTCTAACAATAAATAATCGACATATTAAAAATATGAACACGTGGTATTCACGGGATCACTATAGCGTTTGAACGGAGACTTGCACGTGGAAAATATAGATTAAAACCACAGAAATAGACACCATGGAAACCCATGGAAGTTTTCACGAAATCATAAAATGATCCGATTTAAATGAACAAAACATCAAATTGAAGGGAATTAAATTCTAAGAAGGAAATAATAACATAATTTTGCATTAAAATCAGCCATTCAAAAAATGGACATCATAGAATGCCATCGAATATTTAGGATTAGCAAGGATTAGCTAGGAATTATCTTACGGCTAAGTATATGAGACGCGTGCCGCGAGGCATAGAGACCTCAGTCATACACTTAGTCAGTCAGCAGTAATAACGCATAGCCGACCAAAACAAACTATACATTTAAAGTATAGCCAAGTCCATTTGAAATATTGGTGCGGCAAGTAACCGCCAAGCACCTATATTATTGTCCTATAATTAAAAGTTAAATTAAAATTCAATATTCATATACAAATAATATTCTAATATATTGTGCCTATCCTAAAACAACCACTATCCACAAAATCTCGGTCTCCCAGGCGATCTATCATTCTATTGCAGTAAGCGATCGTATTCTGGAAGATTTCGAGTGAATAACAGACTATTACACACTCATAATCAAAATCTCGATTGTTCAGGCGATCTGTGATACTATTGTAGTACGCGATCGTTGTCTGGAGGATTTCGAGTCATACGAACTCCTCATAATCTCAAACCTCGATTCCTCGGGCAATTTGCCGGATTATTAAAAACCAGCGATTGTTACCCGATGGATTTCGAGTATCCTCACCACATCAGCGTTCTTGCGGGCGGCCTCATCGGCAAATAGGCACGACGACCGATTCCTGCAAGACTACGCACAGCACAGCACACACGCACGAACACGCACACATTCACATCACGTAACGCGACGAATTGACAACACACACATAAGAACGAGCAGCCAGGAAACTCGTCGATTTGGGACGTTACAACTGTCAGAGTAATCGTGATAGCGTCAGCAGAGAAATTGTGGAGGATGAGAACACGAAGAAAATGAGAGGTCACACGACTCGATCGGACCGTCAGTTTAGGAGAAAATCGTGTAAAACCGGCGGATATGCAGTTTTTTCAAAAATTCATAGCTCGGTCATTTTTCGAGATGAAGCGTAGATCTATTGGCCAGTATCAGTATGTAATGAAAACTTCATATGTGCAAAAAGCAGGAGCTGTCCGATGAATAGTTTTTTATCTGTGGCCATTTAAGTTTATTACTATGCAATTTTCCAGCAGGCCTGAATGCCACAGGTGTGGTCTGATTTCAATTTGCAAAACAGATTTTGAAAATAGAATTTTGATACTTCAAAACGTTCGTCTCGGATTTGCATTGAAACACTGCAAAATATGTTAGAAATGGAGCTGAACACCAACAGAAACGGCCGAGCGCGCGAGACTAGTTGAATAGTAATACTGTTTTTTATAACACGTGAAAAAAGATTTCACTTCCGTTCAAGGGTGGGTTCCGGACTTCGAAGTAATTTCCTATTTTTTTATAGCATTCTATCAATCCGAAAGAGTATTTACGTGAAATAAAATTTTAAGCAATGTCATAATTGTGGCGGAAATAATTAAATACCGAAAATAATTGAAAAAAAAAAGATTTTATTTCCGTTTGACGGTGGGTTCCGGAAGTCGGAATAATTCCCTATTTTTTTCTAGCACTTTATCAATCCCAAAAAGTATTCACGTGAAATAAAATTTTGGTGAATGTCATAATCCTGGGTGAAATAATATAATATAGAGATTAAATAAAAAAATAAAGACTTCACTTCCGTTTTTGGAAGTGTTCCGGAAGTCGGAATAATTCCCTATTTTTTTCTAGCACTTTATCAATCCCAAAAAGTATTCACGTGAAATAAAATTTTGGTGAATGTCATAATCCTGGGTGAAATAATATAATATAGAGATTAAATAAAAAAATAAAGACTTCACTTCCGTTTTTGGAAGTGTTCCGGAAGTCGGAATAATTCCCTATTTTTTTCTAGCACTTTATCAATCCCAAAAAGTATTCACGTGAAATAAAATTTTGGTGAATGTCATAATCCTGGGTGAAATAATATAATATAGATATTAAATAAAAAAATAAAGACTTCACTTCCGTTTTTGGAAGTGTTCCGGAAGTCGGAATAATTCCCTATTTTTTTCTAGCACTTTATCAATCCCAAAAAGTATTCACGTGAAATAAAATTTTGGTGAATGTCATAATCCTGGGTGAAATAATATAATATAGAGATTAAATAAAAAAATAAAGACTTCACTTCCGTTTTTGGAAGTGTTCCGGAAGTCGGAATAATTCCCTATTTTTTTCTAGCACTTTATCAATCCCAAAAAGTATTCACGTGAAATAAAATTTTGGTGAATGTCATAATCCTGGGTGAAATAATATAATATAGAGATTAAATAAAAAAATACAGACTTCACTTCCGTTTTTGGAAGTGTTCCGGAAGTCGGAATAATTCCCTATTTTTTTCTAGCACTTTATCAATCCCAAAAAGTATTCACGTGAAATAAAATTTTGGTGAATGTCATAATCCTGGGTGAAATAATATAATATAGATATTAAATAAAAAAATAAAGACTTCACTTCCGTTTTTTGAAGTGTTCCGGAAGTCGGAATAATTCCCTATTTTTTTCTAGCACTTTATCAATCCCAAAAAGTATTCACGTGAAATAAAATTTTGGTGAATGTCATAATCCTGGGTGAAATAATATAATATAGAGATTAAATAAAAAAATAAAGACTTCACTTCCGTTTTTGGAAGTGTTCCGGAAGTCGGAATAATTCCCTATTTTTTTCTAGCACTTTATCAATCCCAAAAAGTATTTAGGTGAAATAAAATTTTAGTGAATGTCATTATTCTCAGAGTAATAAAAAAAAAAAGATTTCATTTCCGTTTAACGCTGGGTACCGGAAGTCGGAGTGGTTTCCTATTTTTTTCTAGCATTTTATCAATCTGAAAGAGTATTTAGGTGAAATAAAATTTTAGTGAATGTCATTATTCTCAGAGTAATAAAAAAAAAAAGATTTCATTTCCGTTTAACGCTGGGTACCGGAAGTCGGAGTGATTTCCTATTTTTTTCTAGCACTTTATCAATCCCAAAAAGTATTCACGTGAAATAAAATTTTGGTGAATGTCATAATCCTGGGTGAAATAATATAATATAGAGATTAAATAAAAAAATAAAGACTTCACTTCCGTTTTTGGAAGTGTTCCGGAAGTCGGAATAATTCCCTATTTTTTTCTAGCACTTTATCAATCCCAAAAAGTATTCACGTGAAATAAAATTTTGGTGAATGTCATAATCCTGGGTGAAATAATATAATATAGAGATTAAATAAAAAAATAAAGACTTCACTTCCGTTTTTGGAAGTGTTCCGGAAGTCGGAATAATTCCCTATTTTTTTCTAGCACTTTATCAATCCCAAAAAGTATTCACGTGAAATAAAATTTTGGTGAATGTCATAATCCTGGGTGAAATAATATAATATAGAGATTAAATAAAAAAATAAAGACTTCACTTCCGTTTTTGGAAGTGTTCCGGAAGTCGGAATAATTCCCTATTTTTTTCTAGCACTTTATCAATCCCAAAAAGTATTCACGTGAAATAAAATTTTGGTGAATGTCATAATCCTGGGTGAAATAATATAATATAGAGATTAAATAAAAAAATACAGACTTCACTTCCGTTTTTGGAAGTGTTCCGGAAGTCGGAATAATTCCCTATTTTTTTCTAGCACTTTATCAATCCCAAAAAGTATTCACGTGAAATAAAATTTTGGTGAATGTCATAATCCTGGGTGAAATAATATAATATAGATATTAAATAAAAAAATAAAGACTTCACTTCCGTTTTTTGAAGTGTTCCGGAAGTCGGAATAATTCCCTATTTTTTTCTAGCACTTTATCAATCCCAAAAAGTATTCACGTGAAATAAAATTTTGGTGAATGTCATAATCCTGGGTGAAATAATATAATATAGAGATTAAATAAAAAAATAAAGACTTCACTTCCGTTTTTGGAAGTGTTCCGGAAGTCGGAATAATTCCCTATTTTTTTCTAGCACTTTATCAATCCCAAAAAGTATTTAGGTGAAATAAAATTTTAGTGAATGTCATTATTCTCAGAGTAATAAAAAAAAAAAGATTTCATTTCCGTTTAACGCTGGGTACCGGAAGTCGGAGTGGTTTCCTATTTTTTTCTAGCATTTTATCAATCTGAAAGAGTATTTAGGTGAAATAAAATTTTAGTGAATGTCATTATTCTCAGAGTAATAAAAAAAAAAAGATTTCATTTCCGTTTAACGCTGGGTACCGGAAGTCGGAGTGATTTCCTATTTTTTTCTAGCACTTTATCAATCCCAAAAAGTATTCACGTGAAATAAAATTTTGGTGAATGTCATAATCCTGGGTGAAATAATATAATATAGAGATTAAATAAAAAAATAAAGACTTCACTTCCGTTTTTGGAAGTGTTCCGGAAGTCGGAATAATTCCCTATTTTTTTCTAGCACTTTATCAATCCCAAAAAGTATTCACGTGAACTAAAATTTTGGTGAATGTCATAATCCTGGGTGAAATAATATAATATAGAGATTAAATAAAAAAATAAAGACTTCACTTCCGTTTTTGGAAGTGTTCCGGAAGTCGGAATAATTCCCTATTTTTTTCTAGCACTTTATCAATCCCAAAAAGTATTCACGTGAAATAAAATTTTGGTGAATGTCATAATCCTGGGTGAAATAATATAATATAGATATTAAATAAAAAAATAAAGACTTCACTTCCGTTTTTGGAAGTGTTCCGGAAGTCGGAATAATTCCCTATTTTTTTCTAGCACTTTATCAATCCCAAAAAGTATTCACGTGAAATAAAATTTTGGTGAATGTCATAATCCTGGGTGAAATAATATAATATAGAGATTAAATAAAAAAATAAAGACTTCACTTCCGTTTTTGGAAGTGTTCCGGAAGTCGGAATAATTCCCTATTTTTTTCTAGCACTTTATCAATCCCAAAAAGTATTCACGTGAAATAAAATTTTGGTGAATGTCATAATCCTGGGTGAAATAATATAATATAGATATTAAATAAAAAAATAAAGACTTCACTTCCGTTTTTGGAAGTGTTCCGGAAGTCGGAATAATTCCCTATTTTTTTCTAGCACTTTATCAATCCCAAAAAGTATTCACGTGAAATAAAATTTTGGTGAATGTCATAATCCTGGGTGAAATAATATAATATAGAGATTAAATAAAAAAATAAAGACTTCACTTCCGTTTTTGGAAGTGTTCCGGAAGTCGGAATAATTCCCTATTTTTTTCTAGCACTTTATCAATCCCAAAAAGTATTTAGGTGAAATAAAATTTTGGTGAATGTCGATCATTTAATTTTTTTTATTTTTTTGAATTTCGTTGCGTTCCAACGATGCAAACTTCAATGTCATAAAAAGAAAACATTCATGCAGTAATTCTGACCGTCTGCAATCAAAACATTTATCAGCGTCCAAAGGGCTGGAAAACCTCAAGTCGCTAGTATGTTATTGTGTTAGTCTTTTTATGCTGTCTTTGTCTTGGAATATTCATTCGACTCGCTCATTCGTTGTCTAGGATGTCGAAGAGTTGCTTGACAATGACCTAGCTTCAGAAGCTGCGGTAATTAATTACAGGAAAAATGGCTGTTTCAACGAGCCTGGCCGACAAGCAATTGTGCTAGTTTTAGTTCGAGAGCTTATGAAAAGTAACCAAAGGTAAGTTGAATACCCTCCTTGATATTATTTTATTGTGGTACAGACAACCATGTACCTTCTTATTTTCAACTATTGCAGCCCGACTCACGCAGAGTATCAACTCATAACCGAAAAATTGTGCAACCTGTTTCCCGACGAAGATCCTGTGAGTAATTGGTAGAAGATGATTTTCTTAACTTTATTGCCAGAGGTATTCCGGTACAAAAGATCATAGTTGAGCTTGAGGCTTCTTGAGTTTCTATGTGCTCGTTATATTTGTAGGAAATCTACTATGCCCCACCAGTTGGAGCACGAAAAAATGCTACTGGTAAAATACCGAACAAAGTAAGGAACGTTAAATATGCATTAACAAGGCAGAATGCTGCACCAATATCAAAATCTAACGAAAGCAATCTAGCTGCACAATCCACGTCTGCTGCCAGACGTAATGACAAGTTGGTTAAACCAGCAAAATTATCAGGTGCCTTGAAATTGTTGTTTCATAGAAAGGTCTCAAAATTCGGTACTATGGATGCCATTGTATCTTCTTTTTGAATACAGGAAGCACTGACAAAAACGATAGGACTATTCAATCAGCGATCAGCGTTCTGAAGCATCACAGTACAGACTCTTGGCCAGAACTGATCAAGAGCTGGTCTGCGACGCATGCGTTCCGTTTCAAATATTTAAGATCCACCAGATTGCAACAGTCTGATCAATCAGCCCTGCAAGAACCTGAGACTGACGAGGACGACAGAGACACTCTAGTAAACGAGTACTTCAAAGAGTGGTCGATTTTAGTAGCACCCAATGGTTACCTACTGGTGATTCGAATTGCTGATCGTGAATTCCGAATATGTTCTGGCTTAGCGAGTGTAACGTGATATTGTACTAATCACTACTTTCAGATATGCCAAGATTTTTCCGAATTGTATCCAGATAAAGAGAATGGGTTGCTGGCCAAGTGGGATAGCTGCAAGAACTTGATCATAGATTTGGCTATCAAAGAATTGTCTAAATCTGATACGGAAACTCAGATTTTGCTGGACAGTTTGACGAAAATTCCTGAAGGTGTGTTTGCTTCTAACGTTTATGCCGCGTTCACAATAGTCTCAATTTTACCAAGTACAAACGTATGATCCGCACACTATCTCCATGCCGCATATAATCTCTGTTCAATTACACAGCGTCTATGCTTAGTGAAAGATTAGGCACGTTATTAGTATTTACTTTGAACCCTTGTCCCATAATTTTTTCCTCAATAGGTGCACACGACGTCACTATACTCCATTTGTTAGTAACTCTGTGTTGTAAGAGAGGCCGAGGGAAAGGTAGTTTGAAAGTCCCCTCAATTCTAGAAGCGCGCAGATCTTTCATGCTACATGTGAAGGTACTATTGTCAATGATGCTCGGAATTTAATCGATATCCACAGCATTGGGAACTTTCTATGTCTTTATCGGATGCTATCTCAGAAGTTATCATTCTTGTATTACTGTCGTTACAGATTCCTGGCGACTTGCCAAGAGAAATACGTAATTATCGGCAGAATCTCAAGTCTCGCGGACTAAGACTACAGCCCCTTATTGTCTTCGTAGGACCCACTATAGCAGATGTAACCGCATCATACGTGCAAATCGACAACATCAGATACAAATTAAGAACTCCCCTCGCAGCTGTTGATACATGCTTCAAGGCATTTCATGCTCTAGACGCTGCCTATCCTGTGGAATCGCAGGCAGCTTGGTTACTCATTCAAAGATTTTTTTATGAGTTGTATCTGAACGAGGATGCTAATAGTGGCCGAGTCTTAGCCGTTCACAGCTCTCTAAATGCTTTGCGATCTAAACAGGGATAAAAAAAAGTATTTGAGCTTGTCTTCTTCAAATTTGAGCCAGGTTTCATCATGGTATACCCATGTAGCATTTGTAATACTGATCTAGATACAATCTCAGCGCTATGTACCCATATCAGATTTCTCCATCCCCACAGCATTTTATCACCCTTCAGCTGTGGCAATTGTGACAGGGAATACGGTTCACTTAAATCATTACGAGAGCATCTCCATAAGATGCATCGTCATAGAGAGAATCCTCCAGAATACGGTGATAATTTCGATGATAATTTCGATGAAAATGCCATGGAAGTGGATGTTGTTGGGGATGGAGAAGTTAGAGAAGCGGAACCTGAAAATGAAGTTCGAGCTCAAAATGATCAAGACATAAATGTTCTTGATTTTAAAAGTGCTCTATACGAATCAGCTTTAGCACTATCTGCCAAACTCTATGCGCATAATACTTTTAATCGGTTGCAAGTTCAAGAAATAATTAATCTAGTGTCTGATTTTACTACGAGTGGTTTTCTCGATGTCATCAAACGAAAGACTCTGTTAGTTCTGGGTGAGGTAGATGAGCATAATGAGCATTTAGAGGATTTGGAGGAAATGTTCGATGCAACACAGAATGCTTTCGCTGGCTTGAGCACAGAACATCAAAGAATGAATGCTCTGGAAAGGAGTGATGCTTTCATCCGTCCCCAGAGCTATGTAATTGGAGTAGGCGAACAAGTAAAATATATTA
The DNA here is from genome assembly GCA_963992785.1 of Tenthredo livida. Taxonomy (NCBI): domain Eukaryota; kingdom Metazoa; phylum Arthropoda; class Insecta; order Hymenoptera; family Tenthredinidae; genus Tenthredo; species Tenthredo livida. The sequence continues at coordinate 17,657,088 of OZ023068.1, read as the reverse complement.
ATGGCGCTGCAGTTCTCACTCCCATTGAATTGGCGGGTCAATCCATTCCAATGAAAAAAGTACTAAAGCAGTTTTTCGAGTTGCCCGGAGTTTTGAGAGTCACTCTTAATAATATTCAAAATTTGAAAAATAGTCAAGAATTTACAAATATAATTCAGAGTCCAGTGTGGAGAGACATCGAGGAAATACACTTTCGAAATCGTATGGTGTTACCATTAGTCTTGTATTACGATGATGCAGAACCAGATAACCAGTGTGGTTCCCATTCAGGTGTACACAAATTGGGTGCAGTTTATTACCAAATTCCATGTATACCACAACATCTAACTTCAAGTCTAGAAAACATTTTCGTTGCATCTATATTTTTATCAGGCGACAGAAATGTAGATAACGAGGCAGCTTTTCGACCAGTTTTGAATGAGCTCATAGATTTAGAAAGAAATGGCATTACTGTGGAGACAGATGGCAACGAATACCAAATTTACTTTGCACTTGCTTTGATACTTGGAGATAACTTGGGTATTCATACAATCTCAGATTTTGTAGAGTCGTTCAGTGCTAATTTTTTTTGTCGCTTTTGTAAAGTGCATCGGAATGATACGAAGCGTCTTACAAGGGAAAATGTTCACTTGTTACGTAACAGAGGAAACTACCATACGGACGTTCAATTAAATGATTATACCTTGACAGGAATAAAGAGAGAAAGTATGTGGAATATTCTGATCTCTTACCACGTGATTTCTAACGCTATACTTGACCTGATGCATGATTTTTTTGAGGGTGTCTGTCACTACGATCTGTCGATAGTTTTGTTTGAACTCATTAGTCAGGGGTACTTCTCTCTAGAGACACTCAATGAACGTATTCAGAACTTTGATTATGGCTTTGACTCAGGCAACAAACTTTCAATCATCACTATAGAACATCTGCGAAATAAGAAATTGAAAATGTCTGCTTCTGAAATGTATTTTTTTAATAGTCGTCTCGGGCTTATGATAGGAGATTTAGTACCTGAAAACAACGAATTCTGGAAATTGTACCTTTGTCTTGCTGAGATATTGGACATTATTGGTGCCCCATTTGTACGAATAAATTCATCCGCGTATCTTGCAACTCTAATCTCAGAGCATCATGAAATATATTGCAACGTATTTAACCAGACTTTGAAACCCAAACACCACTTCATGCTCCACTATCCCAGGATAATGAATCAGGTTGGTCCAATAATTCATATGTGGTGCATGAGGATGGAAGGCAAACACAGACCTGTGATAAAGCAAACTGCGAGAACTCACACGTCTCGTAAAAATCTTCCGTTGACTACTGCTTTGAGATACACGCTTGGCACGTGTGCACGTGTTCTTGCAAAAAGGGGGTTTCCTAAAGATGTTTCATTCCATCAATTAGAGAAACACCTAAGAGATTTGAATTATTTTGGTGAGTTCCAAAATATTTTGCTACCTGGTTATGAGAATTCTATTATTGTTGAAAACGCTGAAATATGTGGAACTCTTTACCGGCGTGATATGGTTTTGGCAATAAACTATGAAAATGAATTGCCGTTATTCGCAATAATAAAGTGGGTGGTCAAACCGTTAGAAGTCCATCAAAAAGCCTGGTTCCTTCTCTCAGGCCTGAATACGCTTGGATTTAGTGAACATTTGCATTGTTATGAGGTGAGACCAACTGCTGAATGGTTCTTTGTTGCATACGAAAATTTGATTTCTTTCTATCCCAGTAAATGCCGTACAGGGGGAGACGGGTGTACATACGTTACATTTAAACACGTGTTGTAAAAACGTATAATTTTCTATATGTAATTTTAAATTTAAGTTATTTTTTTTTCTACTTTCTCAGGTTAAAAACCAGTCCAAGAACCTGGTTTTTGATTTGAAAAACTAAATATTCTATCTTATAACGACCATTTGGTCTGAAAAAGACTAGTCTATTAGAATAATTATGATTATTATAAATTTCTTGTATGACGAATGTAAAATATAAACAGAGAATGACAATAAAACGATTTTTCTGTAATTTCACTAGTTTTTCATGAAGAATGCTTTCTTTACGGGCGTTTAGAGGAAATACTTACCTTAAGAATATGACATACAGATTCCAGATTAAAGGATATTCTCAAAACTAGTATGCGTCCACATTAGTATGCGTTCATTAAATTATTTTCCTCTAACGATTAGTAGATATACTTACCGCCTATTTTAGAGGAAAATATACTAAGTTTTAGCATATTATACTAGCTTTAAGAATAAATTTTTTTCGGTGTACAGATCTCCTAATGACGAGTGCAAATGCAGAATTTTATATTGGAAAGCCACATGTGGGACTTTCTTCTACAAACCGTACGCCTATTATGACTTTACGATTCAGATTCGTCTGAAACTTTTTTTTTTTCAAAAGGATCACCTGCTTTCGGTTATTGCTATTGCCGTTTGTCATAATTTTTCTTATGCAGCTACTCTTAATACATTTAAGTGGTTAAAAATAACTCACAATAATAATACTTTGCCAACAACAAAAAAAGCGTTGTGGAAATCATTGAACAGGAACGATTCTATAGTCATTCGTCATATGTACTGTAAAGAATGCAAGGATTATTTAGGAACAGGCAAAAAATTAAAAAAACAATGCTCATGCAGAGTGTGATCCAGAAAAAAAGTCGCCAAGTTTACAGTATTTTTTACAAATCGATTTGAAAAGTCAACTTTCAGAGTTTTTTAGAATTCCAAACATTGTAGAATCTTTGGATTATAGATATTCAAGACAAAAAAAAGATAACAATGCAGTAGAAGATATACCGGGAAGAAATCTTGATAGTATACAGTCGACTGCCGTCGATTGCGCATGCGCCAAATAATTTATTTTCATTGGTCGGTAAGATCGTCCCGCGGCCTACTACGTCATAATACTGCCGCGGGGCGATGTTACCGACCAATGAAAATAAATTATTTGGCGCATGCGCAATCGACGGCAGTCGACTGTATACTATCAAGATTTCTTCCCGGTATACGATGGGAGTGAGTACGTAGAGCTATGTAAGCCTGGAAACTTTTTATCAAATCCACGAAACTATTCGTTAACTTTTAATACTGATGGTTGTCAACTTGCAAATTCATCAAGCGCCAGCGGGTGGCCTATCTACGTCCAAATCAATGAATATACACTCGAACCTCCGCTATTTGACCGAGTCGGGACCGAGCATTTCTGCCAAAGAAATCGATCCACCGAGTGGAACTGGCTGTAATCAATTTTGAGTTTTATTAAATTTAACAAACTGCCAAAACACGAAATTCCCATATTAAGGGAAAAACGCATTTAAAAGAAAACCCCATATACGTGTCGTCTTAATTATAGCTCATTCGACTGGTTACACTGGTGTTGCACTGGCCTACACCGAGTGTAGACTTTGCATTTAGCTAGTGTAAATGGACTCGTGCGCGGTGTAATGCGCAGTTTAGCCCAGTGTAGACTGTACACTGAAAGCAGTGTACTGTTCGAAAATCCCGCTCAAGAAAATTCCCTCATGTTATATTAGGATTTATATTGTCCAATAATAATCAAGAGACTCGGTAGAGTCTCGCGCCAAGTACATTAAAAAAAATTTTTTTTCAAGCGCGAGACTCAACGAGTCTATATACCCGAGAGGCAACTACCCTAACCTATACCGCGAACTAGTATCTTCGTTTTCTTTCACCTCACAACATACACAAATTGAAACTAACTTAATCCAGGATGTGGGCATGAACAGCTTTCATTTCAGTCCTAGATCGATTAAATCGGTGTCCGGGACGCTGAGATATGATTAACTACAAATCCTGATACCCCGTTTCCTCGTACAATGTTTCTTCTTCCCTTTCGTCGTGGTCAGACCAAGTTCGACAGTCAAACCATTCCCATATAAAATCACTAGACGGGAAACCCACCAAAGTTGTATAGAGTGGCGTGAGTACGAGAGTCACGAGGTAGATGGCGCTGGTATCGCAGACAGAAACCTTAGAAATATATGCTCTAAGACAGAAACCGTCTGCAAAACTAGCAGACGCGTGTGTTTTTAAATACAAATAAAGGAAAAAAGAGAGAGTACGAGCGATGCTTAATACAAAATTTGAACATACATAAACTAGTGAATACCCACCAAAAGCCCCTCAGGTGCGAAAACCTTACGCCAAGTACATTTAAGTGATAGCCACCAACAGAAATGTTTTGATAGGTTAATTATCTTGAATCCTACGATCTTCAGCTTTTGAGGTTATGCGAATCGACTGACGTGTAAGATTCGTGGTGATAAATAGAATAACAATTGTGAACGGATAATTTTACGATTAGGTTTACCTTGTATGACACAAGAATGTTAGATGACTATTAACTGACTATTACCTCTAAATTTCATTCACTTATACATTGTAGATTTGGCTTATCTCCATTCATGAATGCAATTATCGGAGGAAACGGTTTTTTGGGGATTTAATTATCTAGCAAGTCACCGGCTGAGGAAGTCTGACAGTAGAAAATCAAGACAAAATGTTAAAGTTGAAAAATATCAGGATAGCTTGATTTGATATAAGGAACGGCATGGAGCCAGATCAACAAAGCAGAGTTGAAACGTTGGATTGCAACGAATTGTACTTCAAGCTTTATGTTAGGCTCGTCTCTAGAGGCTCGTCTGCTCGGACCCAAATTGTGAGCCAACGTTATGGGTTGGATTTCGACGAGTTCTATATTCTATCCCGGTATCCTCTAGTTCAAATCAGACTGTAAGTCGACGTTGTGTGTTGGACTCCGATAGGCTTTATTCTACACTCGACGTCAACGTAATGCCTTGACCTTCGGTGGCGATAATTTTTTAACCCATGTTTTACAATCAGTTCAGATTTTCCGCTCAGAAGCTCAATCAAATTCAGATTAGTGCTATCACGACAAATGGTGGGAATGAAAATACTCATTCGCTATTAAAGAAATGATCGATCGACCCCTCTTTGTCAGATGATAGAGATTCTCATTTATATTTATTTATTCATTGTAGACTCAGCGTATAATCATTTATGGATGTAATTATTGGAAAAAAAACCTTTTTTATGGATTGTTCAATTTTGTAGCGGGTTGCCGTATAAGACCAGAGCATGATAAGAGAAGACGCTAGGGTCGCAAAGTATCTGGATGGTGCGATTTGATACGAGAAACGGCAAGAGTCAGACGAAGAGAGCAGAATGCGAGTGTTTGACTTCATAAACTTCCATCTTATGTTCTAAGCTAGTCTTGCATGAATAGGCTCAATTCTAGATATTTTGATACCATCTGTTCAGACCTGAATTTGAAGTTCACGTTATGAGTATGGGACGCGTACGTATTCTTTTCACAGAGGACTAGCTACATTAAAAAAAAAAAAACTACCTACGAATTGCAATACACATATCTCATATTCATATATATTTAATCATGAGCAACAACTATAACCCTGTGTGCAAGTAACTCCGCCATTGCCGGTCCCAAGTCCAGATGAGACAGGAGGAGGGCTGCGCGCAGGGCTACACGTTTCAGGCATATAGAATTATACCAGATTCTAACGAAACAATTCGTAGAACTTAATGAAAGAACATATGTTACGTCTGTCCACAGAAATTCAAGGCTCACAGAAACGTGTATATTATTACATTATTTTCATTCATTTGATTTGAAATTATACTACCACATTTAACATAGCTGCTTTTTGAGGGATTCGGATGATACAAAATGCATAACCGTACATGCATTGGGATGTTCATAGGAACAATTGGCAGAATGCTGCCAACTGAGCAAGCCTCGCAAGCGAGAATATAGGAAAACCCAATCGAGCGAGCGTAGCGAGCGAGCACAATTATTAGGTAGTCAAGCAAAATTGTACAAAAAGTCGTGATATCAACCCCAAAAAGCACCCCTGGTGCAAAAACCTTTCGCCAAGTACATTAATGTGGTGACTACCCCCAAAAAATCCATCAACAAAAATTCCTCCTTAACAAAATTGGTACTATAAAAATGTCTACTTACAAAAGGACTGAAATCAGATACAATTGCCAAGTACATGTCTTTTGTACAACAAAAGTTTACAACAGAAGAACAGAAAACTGAATAGTCTTGTATCGTTCACTCGCTACGCTCGCTCACTCGATCAGCTCTTTATAATTACAGGGAAAAAAATCAGAAAAAAAAAATTTAGGAAGTGGTACTTGGCGGGCCATTATAGCAATATGTATCAAACAAATGATACATAGACCTAAATGAATACTCTTTTACTTAATCATAAATGGCCCGCAAGTACCACGTACTAAATTTTTTTTTTCTGATTTTTTTCCCTGTAATTATAAAGAGCTGATCGAGTGAGCGAGCGTAGCGAGTGAACGATACAAGACTATTCAGTTTTCTGTTCTTCTGTTGTAAACTTTTGTTATACAAAAGACATGTACTTGGCAATTGTATCTGATTTCAGTCCTTTTGTAAGTAGACATTTTTATAGTACCAATTTTGTTAAGGAGGAATTTTTGTTGATGGATTTTTTGGGGGTAGTCACCACATTAATGTACTTGGCGAAAGGTTTTTGCACCAGGGGTGCTTTTTGGGGTTGTGATATACAATTACTCGGTCAAGACGAAAAGTATTCTTGAACTAAAAAATAATATTATTCATCTACTACATCAAAACTGCGGATTTAAAAAATATAGATTTTACAGCACTTAATACTTCCGCATCTGAAAACTGATGAATAATTTCTATGAAATTTTGAAATTTCGTTCTTTCATGTTTTTCCTTAGTGAGAATTTTGATTTCTTCGCCAATATTCGCGTTGACTGAAAATCTCGCAAATAATAATTGATTTTCGCGCGTCGGAGATCTCCATTTTATTACACCAAACCTCCACGAGCTCCCCACACTTTCTGCACTACGAGCGAAAATATTGCACCAGTGTTGCACTGCCTTCCCAGTAAAACACGGTACACTGAACGAGTGCAACAAATCAACCAAAATCAACGACCGAGCAAAACACGATACACCGGCCCAGTGCAACACCAGTGTAACCAGTCGAATGAGCTATTAGTGATATGATGCTATACAAAAATTTTGGTGGTATTTGAAAGTGTCAACTCATTTTTTTCATGAAATCCGTACGGTTTGTAAAAGAACGTCCCATGTTTTAGAAATAATTAACCAGTGTTTAAAAAACCTGGAAACTTTTTATCAAATCTACGAAACTATTCATCAGAATTTCATCAAAAGGATCACCTGCTTTCGGTTATTGCTATTGCAGTTTGTCATAATTTTTCTTATGCAGCTACTCTTAATACATTTAAGTGGTTAAAAATAACTCACAATAATAATTCTTTGCCAACAACAAAAAAGCATTGTGGAAATCATTGCACACGAACGATTCTATAGTCATTCGTCATATGTATTGTAAAGAATGTATATGGTCTCAAGTTGACGATCATGGCAGTTGTCATAAATAATGATCATTTAGCCGAAGACGATGGCTGTGAAAGTTATGCTACTGATAGTTCGGATGAATTGCAGAACGCTGACGAGATTGAACACAATAATTTCATCAACCCTGAGAGATTTCACGACAATGATTATGATAATGGTGGATATGCCGAATATGATTCTAATATTCATGATGGAATTATAAATTATCATTAATGATAATAAATAATGAACAGTGATTTAGTGAGGTTATGGTGATCTGGTGGATAAGCTGAATCTGGTGAATCGTGAAGGAAATACACGGCGGATCTTTTATTATTTCTGAAAAATACGTGACTAGTTAAAAATACGGCGAAGAATCATAGGTAAGTTTCCTCCGAAACAAAACACCATAACCTCACTAAATCACTGTTTATTACTTCGTGGTGACGGCCGAGCTATCTCTCTCGCACTTTCTGTGAAAGAGAAAGAGACACCGCTAGAATGTGTAACGCGCAGGCGCGAAGACTGCTGTTATTCTTTTCAGCGGACTGCTGCTTTGTCATGCACATGGAGTAGAAGGAGGCATAACTCCCTATACACGCTGTACTGAAAAAGTGGCACGAATTTTTCACGTAATAGATGGCGCTGATAGCAAGGAACCAAAGCGGACTTCCTGTGAGTGGGAAGTAGAGATCATTGGAGTGGGAGAATTTACCATACAGTCAGTGACGTCATATGATGCCTTGGAGTGCGCGCGCAAGCGTTTTGCAGGAAGTTCGGCACAGTGTATCCGCCCCAGTGCCATCTATAGCGTAAACCACATTTTACTTTGAAGTTATGTCTCCTTCTACTCCATGGTCATGCAGAAACCATTGCCCCATTTTGAAACGAAGCCGCGACTGAGTTCCGTCTCCTTACTATTACTTCATGGCCAGAACTGATCAGATTGTGACAAGATATTTAATGTCGAAATTCATTGAACTATCAATTCACAATACTATACAGGGCAACCCAGGTTGAGCGCACCATATTTGGTGGGTGTACTCCTCCCGAAAATCTAAGACTCAATTTCTTTTACCAAAACTTCCAGGGTCTAAGTGGTTAAAAATAACTCACAATAATAATACTTTGCCAACAACAAAAAAGCATTGTGGAAATCATTGCACACGAACGATTCTCTAGTCATTCGTCATATGTATTGTAAAGAATGCATACGGTCTCGAGTTGACGATCATGCAGTTGTCATAAATAATTATCATTTAGCCGAAGACGATGGCTGTGAAGGTTATGCCACTGATAGTTCAGATGAATTGCAGAACGCTGACGAGATTGAACACAATAATTTCATCAACCCAGATAGATTTCATGACAATGATTATAATTGTGGATATGCAGAATATGATCCTACTATTCAGAATGAAATTACAAATGATCATTCTTCAACGGGCTCTGTACAGTTGAGTAGCAATGGAGATGATGATGATATATTTTCAACTAGAAAAATAAATTCATAATAAATTCTAATTAATTTAAATTTATTATCTAAAGAATTGATTTCTATATTCAACAAAATATACGTATAATGATTAACTTACAAACTTTAGTGATTGACTGTTTTTGCAGAAGAACGTCACCAATTCTGTTGAACAGGTAACAGACAAAAGTAAAAGTAAAAGTAGAGTCTCGGTCTCGGTCCTGCTCAAAATCTCGGTCTCGGTCCATCTCAAAATCACATGAGGTTGAAGTTCGTAACGTTAACGCAACAGAATATTCGTTGAAGGAATGGAATATTTCGTGATTCAAATGTTGTTAGAATCATGAAATACCGTGAAGTTTTAGGGAAGCGGAACGATGGGCGTGCTATAGTTCGACCAACACACGCTCGCGTTGCGTACATGAGCTTCTACTCGCAGTCACTGGCAGCGAGCAAGAAGCTCACGTACGCAACGCGAGCGTGTGTTGGTCGAACTATAGCACGCCCATCGTTCCGCTTCCCCAAAACTTCACGGTATGCGAGATAAACATGTTTCACACAATTTGAGGAATTATGCACCCTTCTTGATCCACTTGAAACGTTCGAGCATTTAGTATGAGAATTTTTGGCGAATATTTTGTTGCATTAACGTTACGAACTTCAACCTAATAAAATCTCGATCTCGGTCAATCTCAAAGTCTGGATCATAGTCTCGTTCTCGGTATATCTCTAAATCTATGTCTCGGTCCAGCTCAATGTATCTGCGTCGTTCAATCTCGAAATCTCGGTCTCGGTCCATCTCAAAGTCTTGGTCGCGGTGCAGTTCCAACTCATCTCAGTCTCGGTACAACTCAAGGTCTAATAATAAAAATTTAATCTTTGATGATAATGAAAAAGAAATACAGCTTTTGACACGAGCAGATCTTCGAGAAGATTTATTGGCAATAAGCAAATATATTATTCGGTCCGTCTTAGAGGTGGTCAACGAAAATCAAGACAATGGATCTAATTCCATTCCCTTTTCACAACTTTGCACCTCGACCGACTTTACTCCTTCAAGTGGTCAAGTATTTCGAAAATACGATTCCTGTGAATAATTTACCGATATTCTCCCGTCTTCCATCTTTTTGTTGTTCCCTAGAATTCCCCTAAGGGTTCGGCCTTTTTTTTTAATTTGTCCCCATAGTCGAGGTGCTTCTTCCATCTCCCTTTCTCATCTCCATTCCCTTTTCACAACTTTGCACTCCGACCGGCTTTACTTCTTCAAGTGGTCAAGTATTTCGGAAATACGATTCCTGTGAAGAATTTACCGATATTCCCTATCTTCCATATTTCTGTTGTTCCCTAGAATTCCCCCTAGGGTTCGGCCTTTTTCTTTATTTTTCCCCATAGTCGAGATGCAAAAAAAAAACCATTAGTAGTTTGATTTTTCATTATAATATATAACTATTGTGTTTATTTTATACGTATTTTTATGAAAAAGTAATAATATCGGTTATTTACATCAATGATTATTATTATACTGACGAGTAAATATTGATTAATTATATTTGTCATTTCATATCATGACTTTAGATACATCTGATGCATTATCGAATATATTTACATATAAGTATAAAATTACTGAAAAAGGATGACTATCAATCAGCCACAAAGAAAATTCAAATAAAAGAATGGCAATCCGATAATTCTAGTATAATTTGTTTATTGCATACCATTTTCAGGTTTTACATTTGTGTAACATTTTTCTTAACCTTATTTGTTCTCTATTATTTTATTTTATAATATAATATAATAATTAACGATTAATACTGCATCATTTCTATTTTATTTTATTTTATCACATTTCACTTAGTGTCCTATCTGACTTTGGCTGTTATGGGTGCCACCCTTCTTTTCTTCTCCTTGTCCGTTCCCTTTCCTGTTCCTATTGTCGTCTCTCCGTCATGCCTTCCCCCTCCGCTCCCTGTTCTCTCCTTCTACTCGCTGTCTTCTCTCTCTCTTTTTATTTGTCTCTTTATCTCTTTCTCTATCTTCTCCTTTTCCTCCTTTCTTTCCTTCCATCTTTGGCCCATTCTCCTCCTCTCATCCCACAATCTCTCTTCCTCCTTCTCTCTCTCTGTTCTTTCCTTTATTTCTTCCTCGCTTACCCATTTCTTCTTTCTGCTGTCCCACTCCCACAACTTTCCTTCCACCCTCAGCCTGCCTTCCTCCCTCTTTGTCGTCCGCCCTCTTGCCTTCTCCCCTCGTTCCTTCACTCCCATCTGCCACCTCGCTTCCCTTTCTTCGTATGTCCAGTCCCTACTAAACGTTACCCCTTCTTTTCCGCTCCCAAGCCTTATTAGCTGTTCGCTATCCTCCTCCTTCTCCAATGTCACTATCCATAGCTTTCCTCCATGCCCATCCTCCTTCTGCTTTCCTCCGGTTGTCCGTACCCGAGAATTCTAGTATTCCCTTGAATTCTCCTTAGGGTTCGGGCTTTTTTTTTTTCCCATAGTCGAGGTGCTTCTTCCATCTCCCTTTCTCCATCTCCCTTACAACTAACTCGTTTTTTATACCTCCGTAAAAATTAGTAAGTACGGCGGTAGAATCACCCCCTGCCCCCCCCCCCCCCCCCCCCCCCCAAGACTGGTTTCTAGTTACGCGCCTGAACCACGATCGTGATGAACTGAATTTTCCATTGAATTCAAATTCAAAAATTAATACAAAGGATCACCTGCTTTCGGTTATTGCTATTGCCGTTCGTCACAATTTTTATTATGAAGCTACTCTATAATTTTTTATCTAAAGGATTGATTTCTAGATTCAACAAAATATAAGTATAATGATTATTTTACAAAATCTAGTGATTGACTGTTTTACAGAAAAATGTCACCAATTCTGTTCAACAGGTAACAGACAAAAATAAAAGTAAAAGTAAAGGCTCAGTCTCGGTTCTGCTTAAAATCTCGGTCTCGGTCCATCTCAAAAACTCTATCTCGGTCTATCTCAAAGTCTCGGATCAGAGATCTTTATTAACTTATAAACAGTGGAAAGCATCCAAGTGGCGTAATTGGCTACATTATGCACCGGTGTTTTGAATATACAATCCGTGAAGATTTATCGCTCTGATCACAAGCGATAAATCTGAACAATGATTCAATATCAAATAATGAACTGGATGGAGCTGAAGAATTGATCCAAAAATATGTTGAATTATTCCAAGTGTATTTCGGTATAGACGATGAGTTTTAACATCAACTCGTCAAGTATTTCGGTGGCTATTCCTCACATGAAGCGAAATTCTTGACTTCTCTGATTTGCGTTTGTACAGAAATTAAAAAAATATTAAGTTATGTAATTGACTTGTACTGAAATCTTTCCCCGTATTGTTTGGTCTGTAACAAGTACGATTACTGACCAGTAAAGAATTTACCGACATTCTCTATCTGACATATTTCTAGTGTTCCCTAGAATTCCCCTTAGGGTTCGGCCTTTTTTTATTTTTACATATAGTCGAGGTGCTTCTCCATCTCCCTTTCCTTTTCCCAACTTTGCAACTCGACTGGCTCTACTGTTTTAGGTGGGATCCGAACCACCAGAGCCGCGGTTGAGGCATATGAGTATTTTTCTATACCAAAACTCAGTGGTGCCGGGAGGGACTTGAACCCACGATCCATCGATTCGTAGTCTGTGTTCTTGTCCACGAGCCACCGCGGCTCTATTAAAAATCCCAGTTATTACCATTAGTGAACAATCAATCAGCAGCATGCTTCTTTCTTCCTTATACTCAGAGCTTCTTTATCCTTCTTAATTATCAATTTTAAAAATTCATCTCTCGGATTAAAAAAAAAAAAACCCATCACTATGGGCGCTACAGGATTATCCGAATTTGCAATAACAATGCCTATGTGTCATCTAAGGGAACTTATAACCAGTTATGTTTCTGAAAATATGTGCCATCCCAATGATACTCATGTCAAAATCGTGTAAAAATCGACAAATATATATATAATAATAATAATTATTATTATTATTATTATTTTATGTTTTATTATGAGTCATTAATATATTTTATTAAAATAATTTCTAATTTTATATTATTTCAAATGTAGTTTTATTTAATACATTTCATAGCTAAAATAGTTTATACAAAGCAAGCATGTTTTATGCGTTTTTCATTACTGATTTCGGTACACAAAGTAGTCGTTTTAGCGACAGCTGAGCGGAGCATGAACTTGTAAAACATGCTCTTGTTGTATAAAATATCGTTCGCACCAAGGAGGCAAAGGTCTTTTACGCCGAGCGTAGGCAATATGTTTCGGCTGACTGGAAAAAAAAATACGCTTGACGTTTAGCTTCCGGAAGTAAAATTTTCATTTTGAACGTTTTATTTGATCAGCCTTTGCTTTAGAAAGAGCCTTCCGGAAGCTGCTGGAAGTGGCAAATGAAACGCACCCACCAATTATTATTATTATTTTTTTTAACGCACCCACTATTTATATATTTTTTTTTTTTCTAAATTCAATCAGCAGCATGCTCTTTTCTTCCTTATACTCGAAGCTTCTTCATCCTTCTTAATTATCAACTTTAAAAATTACTATTTCTCCGTTAAAAAAAATGTATTAAAAAAAACCACTATGGGCCATACAGGATTATCCGAATTTGCAATAACAATGCCTATGTTTCATCTAAGGGAACCTATAACCAGTTATGTTTATGAAAATATGTGCCATCCCAATGATACTCATGTAAAAATCTACAAATATGTATATAATAATAATAATAATTATTATTATTATTATTATTATCATTTAATATTTTATTATTATTCATTGATATATTTTTCACCACACCTGCACGGATAGTACGACTTTCGGCCCCTCGCGTGAACGGGAAGTCGTACTTTCCGATGCCGGGGGTGGTGAAAAATAGTATACCTTCACACGGGAGTGAAAAAGGCCATCCCAAACTGCGTTTTTACTCCCTAGGTGAGTAATATACTATTTCATCATTCTAGCCTCGAAATCGCGACTTTGTCGCGATTTCCTGGCTTTCGTATACCTCGGGGCCTCAACTTTGTAAGCGCGCAATCGCCCGTTTTCGCTCTCGGTGCACAATATACTATTCTTCAACAGCGGAGGGAAACCAGCGAGTTTTCATCCGCAAATGAGGATGGAAACCAGTCGATTGCCGGTCCTCGTTTGCGGATGGAAACTCGCTGATTCCGCTCCGCTGTCAGGGTGTCTAGCGACAGGGAAAACCTGGAAAACCTGGAAATCTCAGGGAATTTAGTTTGACAGGGAATTCTCAGGGAATTCTCAGGGAATTCAAAGAGAAAGTATGGAAATTTTCTTAAAACTGAAACTCGACTTGAATTTTTACTGCGTACTGACATCACCTCGAAAATGCCAAAATTGGCGTCGCGCAATGGAAAATTCTTCGCCTTTTTTAATCTTGTATTTGAATACCAGTCAGTAAAATCGGCAAAAATGCACATATTTGCATACGTTGATTAACGAAAGATTAAGTTTTCGCTCTGGAAAAATGACAAATATTGGTCTGGAAAACCTGGAATTCTCAGGGAATTTGAAAATGACGAGTCGCTAGACACCCTGGCTGTTGAAGAAAATAGTATGTTCACCTCGGAGAAAACAGTCATCGACTGTTTTCTCGCTCGGTAAACAATATACTATTATTAAAATAATTTATAATTTTATATCATTTTAAATGTAGTTTTATTTAATATATTTCATAGATAAGATAGTTTATACAAAGCAAGAATGTTTTACGCGTTTTTCATTACTGATTTGGGTACACAAAGTAGGCGTTTTAGTGACAGCTGAGCGGAGCATGAACTTGTAAAACATGCTCTTGTTGTATAAAATATCGTTTGCACCAAGGAGGCAAAGGTCTTTTGCGCCGAGCGTAGGCAATATGTTTCTGCTGACGGAAAAAAATACGCTCGGCGTTTAGCTTCCGGAAGTAAAATTTTTATTTTGAACGTTTTATTTTATGAGCCTTTGCTTTAGAAAGAGCCTTCCGGAAGCTGCTGGAAGTGGCAACTAAAACGCACCCACTATTTATCATTTTTTTTTTAAATCAATTTTTCCAGTGTGGTCTTACGTGTGATAATTTAATAATATTATTCCAAATATATTTTTTCTCAAAAATCGTATACACTCCTCGGGCAGTAAATAAGAAAGCCTTCACCACACCTTCCTTATTTTACTGCCCTAGATATGTAATATACTATTTCACCACACTTGCATGGAAAGTACGACTTTCGGCCCCTCGCGTGAGTGGGAAGTCGTACTTTCCGATGCCAGTGGGTGGTGAAAAATAGTATACATCACTTTCCCTCCCTAGATACGTAATATACTATTAATCAATTTATTTTAGATAAGATAGTTTGGATAATTTATAAAATTCTAAATATTTTAATGGGCAGATAACTTCAAATTTGATATTCTATTATCATATTTATAATATTCTATTTTCATATTTTTATTAATTTTACTATAATAGTTATTCGTCAATATTTTTATACACGCTTCGCTGCGGTGGGTAATTTTCACGATAACGTGGCCATAATCCATGGGATCACCTTAATTTTCAAAAATTTGATATACTAACGTTTTCGATGTCGCTGATTACGAATCTGTTATCCAAAATTTGAAAAACAAACTGGTGCACTTGAAATATGTGTATGGAGCGGCTGCTAGATTACCATATTTGAAAAGATAATCTGGAATTTAAAAAAAAATAATTATTCTCATGCAATATGGTGAACAAAGTCTCTATTGCCATAAATTAAGAGTAATAAGTCAATCCGAATCTGGATACAGATCTTCATGTGTGATGCTTGGGCTTGCTAACAGTGAAATGGCTTCTTACGAGAACTGCTTCCATTTTTTATTCAAAAGATTTGCCTTCGCTTGAAGTTGATTAGAGAAGTTCCAGAATCTATGAAGAAAGAATAGTATTCCATAATGCTCTAGAACAGGCCGCGAACGTTCGCGCACTCTCATCTACACTTCATTCGAAAGCTTAGATTATAAGCTACAATTTTGAAAAACCGAAGGCGGGATACCGTGGGATTCTAAAAGTCGACGCAAAGTAATATTTATTTACGATGAATGCCACTTTTCAGGATTATCGTTAGACCATGTATCGTGGACAATAAATACTATTTTTCAATCTAAAAATGTGCAAAATCTTATGCATACCTTGATGAAGAGTATCCATTTTGTTCAAATTGATTACCACTTTACCCGTAATTTTAGCAACGTTTTCGTGAAAATTACCAACTGTGAGGTGTAGTTGGCGCAGACCTTAACCCGTTAGTTAACATAATTTTCTTGTCTTAGATATATATTTTAATAATGAATTGATAACGTATAATAATTCAAATGTTTATTGAATGTCCGTCGCATATCTTATATATAATATATATATATATATATATACCCTGGTGCAAAAACCTTTCGCCAAGTACATTAATGTGGTGACTACCCCCAAAAAATCCATCAACAAAAATTCCTCCTTAACAAAATTGGTACTATAAAAATGTCTACTTACAAAAGGACTGAAATCAGATACAATTGCCAAGTACATGTCTTTTGTATAACAAAAGTTTACAACAGAAGAACAGAAAACTGAATAGTCTTGTATCGTTCACTCGCTACGCTCGCTCACTCGATCAGCTCTTTATAATTACAGGGAAAAAAATCAGAAAAAAAAAATTTAGTACGTGGTACTTGCGGGCCATTTATGATTAAGTAAAAGAGTATTCATTTAGGTCTATGTATCATTTGTTTGATACATATTGCTATAATGGCCCGCCAAGTACCACTTCCTAAATTTTTTTTTTCTGATTTTTTTCCCTGTAATTATAAAGAGCTGATCGAGTGAGCGAGCGTAGCGAGTGAACGATACAAGACTATTCAGTTTTCTGTTCTTCTGTTGTAAACTTTTGTTGTACAAAAGACATGTACTTGGCAATTGTATCTGATTTCAGTCCTTTTGTAAGTAGACATTTTTATAGTACCAATTTTGTTAAGGAGGAATTTTTGTTGATGGATTTTTTGGGGGTAGTCACCACATTAATGTACTTGGCGAAAGGTTTTTGCACCAGGGGTGCTTTTTGGGGTTGATATCACGACTTTTTGTACAATTTTGCTTGACTACCTAATAATTGTGCTCGCTCGCTACGCTCGCTCGATTGGGTTTTCCTATATTCTCGCTGGCGAGGCTTGCTCAGTTGGCAGCATTCTGCCAATTGTTCCTATGAACATCCCAATGCATGTACGGTTATGCATTTTGTATCATCCGAATCCCTCAAAAAGCAGCTATGTTAAATGTGGTAGTATAATTTCAAATCAAATGAATGAAAATAATGTAATAATATACACGTTTCTGTGAGCCTTGAATTTCTGTGGACAGACGTAACATATGTTCTTTCATTAAGTTCTACGAATTGTTTCGTTAGAATCTGGTATAATTCTATATGCCTGAAACGTGTAGCCCTGCGCGCAGCCCTCCTCCTGTCTCATCTGGACTTGGGACCGGCAATGGCGGAGTTACTTGCACACAGGGTTATAGTTGTTGCTCATGATTAAATATATATAAATATGAGATATGTGTATTGCAATTCGTAGGTAGTTTTTTTTTTTTTAATGTAGCTAGTCCTCTGTTAAAAGAATACGTACGCGTCCCATACTCATAACGTGAACTTCAAATTCAGGTCTGAACAGATGGTATCAAAATATCTAGAATTGAGCCTATTCATGCAAGACTAGCTTAGAACATAAGATGGAAGTTTATGAAGTCAAACACTCGCATTCTGCTCTCTTCGTCTGACTCTTGCCGTTTCTCGTATCAAATCGCACCATCCAGATACTTTGCGACCCTAGCGTCTTCTCTCATCATCCTCTGGTCTTATACGGCAACCCGCTACAAAATTGAACAATCCATAAAAAAAGGTTTTTTTTCCAATAATTACATCCATAAATGATTATACGCTGAGTCTACAATGAATAAATAAATATAAATGAGAATCTCTATCATCTGACAAAGAGGGGTCGATCGATCATTTCTTTAATAGCGAATGAGTATTTTCATTCCCACCATTTGTCGTGATAGCACTAATCTGAATTTGATTGAGCTTCTGAGCGGAAAATCTCAACTGATTGTAAAACATGGGTTAAAAAATTATCTCCACCGAAGGTCAAGGCATTACGTTGACGTCGAGTGTAGAATAAAGCCTATCCGAGTCCAACACACAACGTCGACTTACAGTCTGATTTGAACTAGAGGATACCGGGATAGAATATAGAACTCGTCGAAATCCAACCCATAACGTTGGCTCACAATTTGGGTCCGAGCAGACGAGCCTCTAGAGACGAGCCTAACATAAAGCTTGAAGTACAATTCGTTGCAATCCAACGTTTCAACTCTGCTTTGTTGGTCTGGCTCCATGCCGTTCCTTATATCAAATCAAGCTATCCTGATATTTTTCAACTTTAACATTTTGTCTTGATTTTCTACTGTCAGACTTCCTCAGCCGGTGACTTGCTAGATAATTAAATCCCCAAAAAACCGTTTCCTCCGATAATTGCATTCATGAATGGAGATAAGCCAAATCTACAATGTATAAGTGAATGAAATTTAGAGGTAATAGTCAGTTAATAGTCATCCAACATTCTTGTGTCATACAAGGTAAACCTAATCGTAAAATTATCCGTTCACAATTGTTATTCTATTTATCACCACGAATCTTACACGTCAGTCGATTCGCATAACCTCAAAAGCTCAAGATCGTAGGATTCAAGATAATTAACCTATCAAAACATTTCTGTTGGTGGCTATCACTTAAATGTACTTGGCGTAAGGTTTTCGCACCTGAGGGGCTTTTGGTGGGTATTCACGCCCATTTAAGCTTCTCCTTTTACCTTTCACACGGTGTACCAACGTAACAGCGGTGGTAAAAGGAGAAGCTTAAATGGGCGTGCGGCGACATCTCACGGGCGTTCTGCGAACCACCACATCATATCAACAGCCGTGAGCGGCCATTTTCGCTCACGGCCCTTGACAATCGCGAAAATTACCACAAAAACGTAGATTAGATGTGGTTTCTTCATCGTTGTCGAAACCAAAGATGTTTTTGGATGGTTGTGTTCGGAATGCCATACAGAATCGGGCTCAGGAAGCCGAATTTGCATTTTCGATCCGTAGGCTTTGATATAAGTCGAAATAAATGGCACGACCACGCTTTTCGATAAAAAAAAAAAAAAAAAAATCCGATTTCATCCGATCAAACGTACCAGTTTGAACCCATTACTCGTCAAACATCGACTGCCGCAAGGACAAGTCGATTGATAGCCCCGTTTCGGAGATATAGGCGGTGTCGGTAACACATCCAGTATCCCCCCCCCTTAAGTGACACTTAGAAATATTTAGTCGGTGTAAACGCAGTTTTTTTTTTTACACCCAAAAAAATCACTTTAATGTCGGGTTATTTATCCGTTTCAGGCCATTTGGAATCTATACGTACCCACTTTTTTCGACGGAAAAAAAATTACATCAGAGTGACACTTAAAAATATTTAGTCGGTGTAGACGCAATTTTTTTTTTTACACCCAAAAAAATCACTTCAATGTCGGGTTATTTATCCGTTTCAGGCCATTTGGAATCTATACGTACCCACTTTTTTCGACGGATAAAAAATTACATCAGAGTGACACTTAGAAATATTTAGTCGGTGTATACCCAGTTTTTTTTTTACACCCAAAAAAATCACTTTAATGTCGGATTATTTATCCGTTTCAGGCCATTTGGAATCTATACGTACCCACTTTTTTCGACGGAAAAAAAATTTCATCAGAGTTAAAAAAAACATCCCGAGTTACACTTTTAAATTTTGACGTCCACAGGACTTAGAAAAAAAAATTCGGTGTATACTTGCTCTAAACTCATGGTATATGATTCCAATTCACACTCTGTATATTAGGTGTATATTTCATCTATATTTAGTGTTTATTCAATATACACCGGATATGCCCACCGTATAACCCAAGTTCACACCACACCGAATTTACACCGAATTCACACCGAGTATTCACGGTGTATACGGATCCGCTAGGGGGATATCTGACAGATGTTAGAATGGGTTATTTATGGGTGGGATTAATCTATTCGGAAGAGGTGCTTCATACAATCATGATAGAACTTCACTTACAAGTAAGTTCATTTAATCATATCATTGTATTTCGCGCCTCTTTCTCTAGATCAACACGTAGATGTTTGAAGCTTATTACGGCAGATCAATGAATTCATGCATCAGGACTGTCTTCCTACTCATTAGGCTTAGAAGATATGTAGAGTATTGTTTTATTCAGCGGAGATGCCTCGTAGAATGAAAAACTTTAACTGGATCAATGAGATATAGCTTGATGAATGATATTCACATCGTTTTCTTCGTAACCCTACTTATCGAAGAGATAGAACGGGTCAGTCAGTCACCGAAGAAATCCTCGGTTGTAACTAATGTAGTTAATAAACAGAAATTCACACCTGGAATGAATTCATCAAGAATCAATATCGTATGCTATTGACTTAATAACTTTATCACTACCAGATCTGTGAATTTCACCAAGACAATTATTTATAACCTAATAATGTTGGAATGATCAGAAATCGACGCCTGCAATCAATTTAACCTCATCACTACTTATTTATGAAATGATATGGTATACCGTTGTATTATGAATAATATTGGAATTAATTACACAATATTGTAATATAACAGTTCATTTTAACCTATACAACGTAACAGCTACCGCTAGCTCGTCTGAAGATATCAGTCATAGGGATATGAAATATCGGTAGATCGCTTGTTCGTGGTATTTGACAGCGTTGTCATTGACGAAAATAAATAAGGGAGCCTCTATTAGCGTGACCTATTTCCTCAGAATCGCTCTGTATATAATATGATATCAATATAATCATCATTTCATGTTTTATGTAATATCATAATATCGCATGTGTTGTCCGTACTCGAAATAAGCGATATCATTATTTTTGTTAATACATACACGGATTAATACATCCCTATAGAGTACTGTGCCGTCTGTATTGTCCACATAGTCAATTTATTTTATATAATTAATTTGTATTATGTTTGGATCAATTTAGTTGTTTAAACATAATATGAAGAAAATTGTAATTTAACACCTATGGAATCATTGACATTTTCTTTCTAACTACAAGATCTGTTTCCGAAAAATAATCACCTTTTGTTCATGTCAAGGTTTTAAAAAGATTAGTATGATAATATCTTATTAAATATTTAAAATAATATTCAACAAGACTTTCCACGACATATAATATATGGGGAATTCCATACGAAACCTACCAATCCGTAACCCCGACCATTTTTGATTTTGTTGAGAATTTTATGTGTTTTTGTACCTACCGAAAGAAAATTTTCTGAATTTTTTCAAATTCTTGTCTCAACCCGTTCAAACACAATGAATTTTCAAAAAAATTTCAACTTGGACCATTTTGATTTTATTGAAAAAATTCACCAATTTTCGAATGACATTTTTACAAGTACTGACCAATTTGTAGCTTGTGAAGAAGGTATGAATATCACAAGCTACAAATTGGTCAGTACTTGTAAAAATGTATTTTGAAAATCGGTGAATTTTTTCAATAAAATCAAAATGGTCCAAGTTGAAATTTTTTTGAAAATTCATTGTGTTTGAACGGGTTGAGAAAAAAATTTAAAAAAATTCAGAAAATTTCTTTCGGTAGGTACAAAAAAAAATAAAATTTTTAACAAAATCAAAAATGGTCGGGGTTACGGATTGGTTGGTTTCGTATGGAATTCCGCATATTCAAATAATGATGAAACATTTGAGATTTCCCTGACTATTTCTATGTTTGTTTCAAAATTCTATTTATTATTCCTTGTCTTCTATAATTCATATTTAGTACGAAATATTTTCAAAAATTAATAGACGAATATACGTGAGCAGTAATTTTAGTCTTATATTTTGGCGCCCAACGCGGAGCAAGAATCTATTTGCAAGTTTTTAATAAATGTTTATATGTGTGTTTTTATGAATTGTTGATGGGTAAAGTTATTCATAGTCCCATTGTTCCTAGGGCTAGAGCAAGCAGTAAGCCACTACATTTGGTTTTATCACCATCACCCATTCGTAAACAAGAAAAGAAACAGTTTCTAAAATCGGCGACGACGATGGTAGAACAAATAAAACAATTGAGATTGGAGCAGGAGAAAATAGCTAGACAGAAAGAGGAGTTGCAGAGACAGATGGATAAATTGCAGTCACACCAACAACTGGCTGAACGAGTTCGAGCACTCCAAGCAGAAAAATTAACAGGCTTCCAAACTCAAAGTCAGAGTCATATTGTTAGTGCTATTAATCAGTCAGCTGAAGCAACAAACCTTTTGTTTAGTGGTTTGTTGAATCATTTTCAGTACTTGCAATTAGAGATTGAACCTCCAAAATTTTCTGATGGAGAAAATCAAAATTCTATAGAATTTTTGAATGATTCAGAAAAATATTGCAGGGTAAATAACGTTAAAGAAACACAATTATGTTTGGTTATTGGGAGTGTACTAGGTAGTAGAGCAAACATTTGGTTTGAAATTAACAAAGATACTTTCGACGTCTATGAAAATTTTCAAAAATTATTCAAACAAGAATTTTGGTCCATACAACGTCAAGTTAAGGCAAAAAACCGTTAGTCAATGCGTAGATATAAATCACAAGATGGGTCACTAAGGAGTTATTTTAGAAGTTAAACCAAGGAAGCTAAATATTTTGAACCAGTACTTTCGCAATATGAAATAAACTATGCAGTGGTGCAACAATTTCCATTAAGAATTAGACATATATTATCAACGATTGATTTTAGTGATTCGAAATTAATAACTCAATCATTATCAAATTTAGATTCAGCTCATGAAGATAGGGGAGCTGATCGTAGTAAAAATACTGCGTATTTCAATTAAAATAGTCAAGGTCATAATCAAGTGCAAGGAGTGGCATTTGATAATAAGAATAGCGGTAGACAAGAAAATTTTAGAGTAAATCAGCAACGGGTACAGAATCAAAATTATAATATTTATCCTAATCATAGTAATCATAATACTTATAGACCTGTTCAACAACAAAGTATTATTCTACCAAACACCAATTTTCCGCCCCCTGTCGTAAATAGCCAGTACATTTACAGTGAAAGGTCACAACCGAATAATACACATTTAAACTAATACGGGGTGCGAATAAACAAGGTCCATTTTCGTACCGTGGAACTGATGACTTTATAGAGGACCTATCGTCAGACATTGTTGATACTAGTCAACCTTCTCTAGAACGAAAACAAATTCCTAAATGTCCACACTTGTTAGTTAATAGTAGACATGGGCAGCTTTGGGCAGACACAACAAACCCCCCTCTCCCCCCCCCCTCCCCCTCTTTCCCCTTATCCCTGCCGCCACCCCCTAGGGCAGTTTTGGGAAATCCCCCCGCTCCCCGCTCCCCCCCTGCCCCTCGGGTCGACTCTGGAGAAAACTAGGAATTCTAACCTAACCTCCCCCTCGCCCCTCGCTCTGGCCGACGTCTCAGCTGGGGTGCCCTAGTGTTTTTTGCCTTTCTCACCCCCCCTGTCCGCTCCTCTGCCTACCCTTGGCTGATATTGGGACGATCTGGGCGGTATGACGTCATCCAAGACTCTGTCCTCCGTCTCCGCCGTCCTCACCCCTGGGCCCTACGCCCCTGATTTTACATATACAGGGTGTCAATTAAGTAACGGGACGGCTGAATATCTTCTGAAGTAGGATATTTTTTGAAAAGGTCAACATCATTCTTGATGCGATTTTTGACGAGGAATTCAATGGTGACCTCGATTTTGACCTTGACGATGACCTTCAAGGTTATTTTAAGGTAAACTTTTTTTTTTTAAATGGACACCCCCTTCTTTCACATCAGCATTCGAAAGAGCGCAAAATTTTACGTCCGAACACGTAATTAGATCATAGGGAAATCTTGACCTTGACGTTCATTCTTGGGTCAATTAAACTTAAATAAGGTGTGGATTCGATATGAATTGATTGATTTTTTCCAAATCTTTTGATGTAAATGTGTAACTGTTTGTCTTATTGATTTCGGCACTTAAAAATACAGGTTTCCATCGAGAAAAAAGGTGACCTTGAAATGGCCTTGAAGGTAATCGTCAAAGTCATGATAAGGGTCACTACTAAATGCGCCTCGTTAGAATTAATAACTTCGATCGTCATGAGAGAATGTGAAAAGCTTCTATTCCCAGAGGTATCCACACCTTATTTAAGTTTAATTGACCCAAGAATGAACGTCAAGGTCAAGATTTCCCTATGATCTAATTACGTGTTCGGACGTAAAATTTTGCGCTCTTTCGAATGCTGATGTGAAAAAAGGGGGTGTCCATTTAAAAAAAAAAAGTTGACCTTGAAATAACCTTGAAGGTCATCGTCAAGGTCAAAATCAAGGTCACCATTGAATTCCTCGTCAAAAATCACATCAAGAATGATGTTGACCTTTTCAAAAAATATCCTAGTTCAGAAGATATTCAGCCGTCCCGTTACTTAATTGACACCCTGTATATATGTGTCTGCGAGTATACATATAGGCTGCGGGACTTAGAAAAAAATAGGTGGCTTAGAAGCCCCGCTGCTTATATACTCATTGAAGAATGGGTATGGTGAAGGTGTATAATTGAATGACGCGTTAATTACGAGAAAAAATCCAATGATTTCATTTATTCGTACAACTTATTTTCTAATACACGATCTTATGCTAAAATGAAATATAGAATCGTACGACTACGAGCACAATTTTCTGATATTTTTAAAATAAAAAGGTAAGTGAATTATTATCTAATACACGCAAGGAACGTTCTTATGCTAAGATAAAATACAGAATCTTACAACTACGAGTACAATTTTCTGATATTCTTAAAATTAAAAGGTAAGAAAACATAATCTTACGACTATAACGGTTACAAATGGGAAATACTTATATATATGTATATATATACTAGGGGGGCTCCGCCCCCCTGCGTGCTACGCGCGCCAACCCCCCATGTCATATGCATTCATTAATGTATTTTTTATTCGGTCCCAAAGTAACGGAAATTCCTAACGGATTAATATCGATCATTGTACATCATTTATAACATGCATACATATCATTAACAAATTATAATAAAAAAAAAAAAAAAAAACACGAATTTAAGCTCCATTCGAAATATTCCGAAAATTAGATACGATGTTAATCAGTTAATTATGCTAATAAGTTAATGCACGTATGTAGAGTATAGAAGTGGTCCTCAAAATTTTCGGCAAGTATTCCAAGAATAGCTTTAGGAACGTCGAAGCTCACGGGCCTGTGAATGGATCATGTAATCCCGAAGGGTAGGGTAACGGTAGGTAACGAAAAACCTGAAAATAATAATATATGAATGAGGATAATAACAATTTTTAGAACAGTTAATGTTTCTACACCACTTTTCAGCAGGTAACTCGGTGCGTCTTTTTCTAAGTGGTACCATCGGAAAGCCTAATCCACTATATATTGTTATGCATATATAGGTACAAACGCTTACCATTATATATTTTCCAAAATCCATTCAAGATCGACGACACCACCCTGAAACCAAATGAAGAAACACGTAACGCAAACCATAATTATATTCATTGGAAAAATCACTTGTTCCGAAATTTACAGTTGAATGAAACATATTTATTCAATTTAGCTTGTATTTTAAATTTCTAGAATTCAAAACGGTATAAAATCATATCTTCAAGTATGTCTCAATCATCCAAGCATACCACAAAGGTATATGATATTGAAATCACATATATTTCCTCTGGTATAACTACAAACCTCTGGTCCAAAAACCTTTCGCCAAGTACAATAATGTGATCACTACCCCCAAAATAATCTACCAATGAAAATTCCTCCTTAACGAAAGTCATACTATAAAAATGTCTACCTACAAAATGATTAAAATCAGATACAATTGCCAAGTGCATGTCCGCCGTACAATTATAAAATAGAAGGTATAAAAAAATAAAAATTTGGAGGTAGTGGTACTTGGCGGGCCTCTTAGAGATAAGTACGAGAAAAAAGCCATTAAACTATGTCAATAATCCTGAAGTGATATGAAACATCGGCCCGCCAAGTACCACGTACTCCAAATTTTTATTTTTTTATATCTTCTGTTTTATAATTGTACGGCGGACATGCACTTGGCAATTGTATCTGATTTTAATCATTTTGTAGGTAGACATTTTTATAGTATGACTTTCGTTAAGGAGGAATTTTCATTGGTAGATTATTTTGGGGGTAGTGATCACATTATTGTACTTGGCGAAAGGTTTTTGCACCAGAGGTGCTTTTGGGGTTGATATCACCACATTTTGTACAATTTTGCTTGACCACCTAATAATTGTGCTCGCTCACTACGCTCGCTCGTTTGGGTATTCCTATATCCTAGCTCGCTAGGGTCGCTCCGTACTCAGCATTCTGCCAATTGTTTCCATGAGTATCTCAATGCATGTATATGTACGCTGATGCAGTTTATATCATCTGAATCCGTCGATAAGCAGTAATGTTAGATGTGGTAGTATAATATAAATATTTTGAAAACACAAAGGCCTGAAATAATGACATACGCTATCATTCGTTGCTTTCCGAGCCCTGTAAAGATATGTTCTTGTGTGCATGTATTAAATATGATATATTTGAGCCATTGGATATATCGACGGTACTTTGGTAGAAACTCGTATCTCATAAATCACTACTTTACAGGAACAACAAAAGACTCTATATTAATAATAAGAAAGTATATTTAATAACTATTTCATCTGAATATCAAACATAATGTACTTTTAAGTTTATTAATGGTAAAATATAATGAATCTCAGTATTTTAACCCTTATTTTGGAATAATTTTATAAGATACGAGGTTTTTACACGCTAAATTTACACTGGGATGCGACTTACGTGTTTTTGCAATAAAGGAATTTCGAAGAAATTAGTTTCATATTTATTTAAATCTATCATTTAATTCACTCGATCCAATTTAGAATGATTTTTAATAATCAAATAACGGAAACAATATTATAAATAGATATTTTAATAGAAAATTCAGACCCCACTTTTTTGACAGATAAATTTAACAGCAAAAGACAATCATACTTGGTAAACAAATGAGGTGTCGCTCATATACATCTTGGGATACGAGGTTTTTCGGGTTTTGCATTGTCAACTTATTGCGGTGTAAGATACAAGGTTCTGATTTGTTTAATAAAAAATAAACTGTTTAATATTTTGACATAAGACTTATAAAAGTTATAAAGGGACATGTGCTGATCATTTTCACGGTCCTAACTCAAAACCGTCAAAAATCGACTTACGAGGTTCTACCAAAGTACCGTCGATATATGAAAATATTCGGAACTGAATAATATTATATTGAGCACCTGCCACGTTGATTGGAAGCTTTGTCACTTATTAATTCATGTTGTAGACTAAACTTTATGCGATTCAATAACCGTATACCTATAACCCAACCTCAAAATTGCACACTTCGTCATTTCATGAGAGATTATTATAATTTCGCCCTCCACTTTAAATGTGAATTTTGTCATAATAAGTAAGTATATGAAGCATAAAAGAGAATTGAGGGGAATAAAATTTGCAAAATGTTCAGATATACGAATATGAACAGAACTGACAGCTCTGTCTCGTAAGCCCGTCTGTCCGTACTCCGTGTACGTGTACTAGTGGGCATCGATTCGCGATCATACGTCAACAGCGTCGACAAGAGCGCCACCTGGCACTGCTATTCAGTGGTGGCCGCTCTTTCCTAATTCTCAGACACATAGGCTTAAGGACCACTTGGTCTGAACCGCTCTTTCCTAATTCTCAGACACATAGGTTTAAGGACTAGGGGAAGTCCGGGCAAAGCGGACCGCCCGGGCAAATCGGATAATGGCTAGTTTCTTTAAGTTATAGTAGATAATGCCATATCACTTGATTCCATCGATTAATCGATCGTTTCCCGACACCATGACAGCGCTAGTCAGTTGTTGCAGGCAACAACACGGCTGTGATAAGGAAATCTGCATTTTTTATAGTTTCCTTACGATTTTCGCCAAGGTATGTATGTCAATTACGTGTACTTATTATTTAGCAATTCAAATTTACCTTACCTGATAGTCAACGCTATGGAATACCCTCTTCTATCATAGGTTAGCTTTCATTAATATTTGGCTTCAATAGTTGTTCTCATCAAGTTGATGTCGACAAAGAGATACCGGGCAAAGCGGATACGGGCCAAGCGGATCCGTATCCGCTTTGCCCGGTCGGACAGTTACAGTCACTATCTTGTTGTTAATTGAGGGGATGGGTGGAATAACGGTATAACTCATAGATCTATATTATATGTTTTTTTTTTTCATTTTTTTTTTTTTTTTTATATTCAATTGTTTTCAACTGTTTGTACTTGTTGTAAAATTTTTTTGTGGAAATAAAATGTGAGATAAGTGAAAGACATCCTTGTTATCTGGAAGAACGGTACAACTCGAAAACTTAATTAGGATATGTTCAGTTTATCTTGGTGTCCTACGTTTTTCTCATTTATCTCAAAACTATGTTTTCCGAGTTATACCGTTATTCCGCCCATCCCCTCAATTGTCACCATCTTGTTGATTATTGCAGATGGTTTATAAATACGTTAGAAAAAGTGACCAAGCGAGTTGGTCAGAAGAATCTTTAAGGAGTGCAATCAATGACGTTCGAAACAAGGGAAAGTCCATTAAGCGTGCGGGCAAAAAATATAGTATTCCGTATACAACACTACAACGACACCTCAAGTCAGGAAGCAGCAAAAGAAGTTGGGCAGATTCACCACCGTCTTTACAAGAGAACAAGAAGAAGACTTGTGCAAGTATTTGAAGGAACTGGACAGTTTATTTTTCGGGGTGACTCGTATAGACTTCCAGAAAATGGTATATGATTTTGCAACAAAAAATAACGTGGAGCATCCGTTTAATAATGCGAAGGCTGGCGATGAATGGTTTGCTGGATTTAAACGAAGACATCCTGAGATTGTATTACGGGTTCCAGAGCCCACGTCTATCGCAAGGGCCAGAGGATTTAATCGGCCACAGGTTCAGCGGTTTTACACTATTTTGTGGGATCAGATAGAGCAGCACAAGTTTGACGCGACTTCGATTTATAATATGGATGAAACAGGAGTACGAACATCAAGCAGCAAACTACCAAGAATTTTAACCACTAAAGGCAAGAAACAAGTTGGGGTTATAAGCAGCTCTGAAAGAGGCTAACTTACAACTGTCATTTGCTGCTGTAATGCTGCTGGGGGATATATTCCGCCGTTTTTCATATTTGCTCGAAAACGCATGTAAGAACGACTGCTAGATGGTACGCCGCCAGGATCTCAAGCTAGTGTCACTGATAACGGTTGGATTAACGGACCAACATTCCTACTTTGGCTTAAGTTTTTCGTCGAAAAAGTGCGCCCCACTAATGACCGTAAAATACTCCTATTACTGGACAATCACGAATTTCATAAATACCTTCCAGCATTAGAATATGCATCTGCTAACAACGTTATTTTCGTTTCCTTTGCGCCACACACAACAAACAAGATGCAACCCCTCGATCTCGCCGTGTATGATCCTATCAAAAAGTATTTCGAGCAAGAGTTAAGTACATTCCAGAAGAGTCATCCAGGAAGAATAATCAACCAATACGATATTGCACAACTTTTTGCAGGAGCCTAAATCAAAGGAGCTTCAATTCAAAATGCTATATCAGGATTCAAGAAACCAGGTATTTGGCCGTATGATCGGCATGTATTCGGCGATGACAGTTTTGCTCCATCAAGTATGACTGATCGTCCTCTGATCGCAGAAGCTAATAGTTCGACTTTGAATAGTCAGGCAGATACTACACAACCTGACATCAGTATGGAGCCTTCGTCGCCACCTCTCCAGCTCACAGCAGTTCATATACCCTCAACAATTGGTTTCTCGCTCAATCGAGATGTTGACGAACCGACAGGGGAAGCTGCCCTACCAACTCCGCCTAGGTCTGCTGACGGCTCGAAAGAAAAACTTTATCGCTCACCTTTTGAAATCAGACCGATACCGCAAATGGCTGCACCGAAAACAACAAGAAAGAACAGGAGCCAAAAGGCTGAAGTTCTCACATCGTCTCCGGTTAAAAATGAAGAGTTGGCAAAATTCATCAAACTGATGGATAAGAAACCAAAGATTGACCAATTAGCTGGCTCGAAAAAACGCGGGCGGCCTAAAGCTGGGCAGCCGAAAGTTGGACAAAAGAAAGCTGGGCAGCCGAAGACTGGGCAGCCGAAGAAAGCAAACCTCGAAAAAGACAAGGCGAAATACTCCTGCTTAATTTGCAGTGAAGACTATGTTGAGCCGATAGAAGAAGACTGGATTCAATGTAGCCAATGTCTGAAATGGGCCCACGAAGGTTGCACATCCTACTTGGGCTGTGGAAGCTTCTTTTGTGATGAATGTGAAGACTGATGTATAGATTTTAGGGATATTTACTTCGCCTGTATGCAGTATCCGCTTTGCCCGGCTGTTTCGGGAACGTACTAAAAACTGTTGTGCTCGTTTTTGTTAATGTACAGGTTTGAATTTTAAGTTTCAGTTATTTTATTATTTTATGATGAAAGATAATAGTACAAAAAGTAAGTACATGATTAAATTGGGTTGTAATTCTAACAGTTTGCTTGTTTTATTATCAACTTTCCTTAACGGATCCGCTTTGCCCGGACTTCCCCTACTTGGTCTGAAAGAGAAGGAGACGAAAAATTTTCAGACGAAACGGGTACTCATAAACTTAAGCTAATCATATCTCAGCTTTTCGGGCACTGATTCAATTGAAGTTGGTCTCAAATAAAGGGCTCTTCGTCCCTACATTCTAAGATAATTATTTCAATCCCCGGGATATCGCTAAACGGAAGATATTAGGAAAATACTGTCTCCCCACCACGCCGGTTAGCTCCATGCGGGTATATAGACTCGTCGAGACTCGCGCGGCGTATATAGATATATATACCTTATATGATATTTTTTTTTTATTGTACTTGGCGCGAGACTCTAGCGAGTCTCTTGATAACACTGAATATGTCCTAGCGAAAATCTTCAAGGCATAGTTCTCATAGTCAATCACGTAAACGATCCAAGAGTACACTCAGAGAAAAAACCAGTCAAGTTAACTACAAATTTACAGTTAAATGGCGCTTCAACTATATATTTGTGTTTTCATAACTATAATATATAGTTATGATAAAAATCTAAAAATAGTTAAACTAGCTATTTTTAGATAAATCAATATGAAAACATATTTAATTATATATAATATAGAAATATGTAGAAATATTGTAACGTATCCTTAGCATAGGCCAGTAGGCGAAACACCTATACGTTCACATGTCATTGTATAGAGCAGCGTCGTAGCGCGCAAGCTAACACACGCATATCAGAACATCAGGTATGACGTCACCGCAAATATAAAAGGCGAGCGTCTCACGGCTCGTGAGCGTATTCGAGCCAAAGCGGCCGTGCGACTCACAATCATTTAGATAGCTAGAGCGGATTCGTGCCATAGCGGCCTACCGTCTCGTCTGTTCACTCAACTTCTCAATTCACAACCTCAAATTTCGAGCATAGCAAGAGCCAAAGCGGCCACGTTTTTTTTAGTAGATTCAATAAATTCGGATAATTGCCAAAGCGGCAATTATACCATTAAATTCAAGCATAATATAATAGTCTTAGCCAAAACGGCATTTCTATAAAATTAAAGAATTCAAATATAGAAAATCATTTCAAAAATACACATAGTCCGGCACATTGTGCCTGCGCGCGTAGTAATTAAGAAATTAGGTTAAGTATCAGAAATTCTATTTTCAAGAGTTTTACTCTTTCTCATCATTATATTTCTTCTTGTTATGCATTTTTTTTTTTGTATTATTTTTGTAAAATAGTAAATTTCTTTGGAACGCAAATTTTCTTATGTTTAAAATAAAAAGAAAATGATTTGATAATCATTTAAATCATCAGGAATCTGATCCTTCGTTTCTATTTTCTTATTAATTGATTTTGTTTTATTAATATCTTTATCTTTCAGTCAACTTAGAATCATTTATAGCTAGATATCAGTATCGGTGCGTTGATCTCATCCAGCACGGTAGCTCTATAGCACCTACCCTAGTCTGGTGAGTGATACATATCCCAGATCTGATCAAAACGGTATCGGTGAGTCAAATTCAACAGCACGATAGCTCTATAGCACCTATCGCTGTCTGGCGAATTTGACATATCCCAGATCCGTAGGGAAGCAGCTCTGGTAGTGAAAAATCTATCCGAGTCTGTATTAGGGTAATTTAAGGGTTTTTTCAACTTTTCCCAGAGGAGCTCCAAATTTCATAACCCGTGACACTGTACTCACGCGAACTAGCATAATTTCACCAGCCTTCCGCTGGTGAAACATATGCAATAAGTTACAATATTTATATATATTTATCATCACGTTTTGTAGACATCAGTCATATCTTCGGACTTGTATATATGTCGGATCGTCGAGCTGGTATCGGAATGGACCTTCAGATTACATTCTTCTTTTAATGAAATTAACTCAAACACGAATTTAACTCACAGAACAGGAACAATATTTATTCAACAACTTTCTTCAAATTAATTGTCAATATATCTCTTTGATTTGATTATATAATAAAAATGCAGAAAAGGACGAACAGTTCCGTGTACAATTTCAAATCCAAAATCCTTGGAAAACAACCGCGTTGCATCCATAACAAAATAATGACAATCACACGGCTCTGTACGAGCGCTCCCAGCATGCAGGGATCACTCTATCCTTTCCTGCACGGGTGTTTTCTTCTTAAAATTATCAATACGCCGACATATATACGAAGCGTAGTCCTAGTTTTGCTAGTGGGAGTGAATCGAGCTGCTGCGCCGCGTAGTGAGCGTGAAGTGATACTCACTTATTCTCAACTCTATTTTTTTTAGATATACATCAACAATTTTTTTAGTTACATCAACAATTTTAGGTTACTAAAAAGTTTTTGTTGTACTAATCAATTTGATTGAGTTTTGGCAATTACTAAATAGTTATACGTACTACAATAACTAGTACTTGAAATTATTTTTAAATAGTTGACAGTTTTTAGTTAATATGACTATCGACTTTTTTCTGAGTGTACGGACCCAATACTTCCTTTCACCACCACGGAGTTTTTGAACCAAAACATCAAACCTCACGATAAATTTGTGTATGTATCTCAATAGAATAAAACTCATACATTATTCAACTATATATTCATAATATATAACAACTTATTATTCAAACTTTAGTTCCGTCGTTGGTTACGTGAAAACACTGAACAAAATCAAATCTTTCAAAAGTAAAGAGTCGAAAAATCTACAACTTTTCAAATTTATTCTTGATAATAATGACGGAAGAAAATTATCGTGTTGTGCTTGAAATGAAGATGCCGAAAAATTTAGGGATGAAATAGAATTACATCAGGTATAAATACGAATATTAATTTATGAGGTCATATTTTCGAACGTTTCTAGCGATGGTCGAAAATTGATAACACATAATCAAATTTTTCAGATATTCTTAGTTCAAAATGCAGTCGCTAAACCCGCGTCAAATTTTAACAATGGAAATCTTCCATATGAGCTTCAATTGAAACACTATACAAAAGTAAATGTGTTGGGAAAATTTAATGCCCTAGGACCCGAGGTCAAAATTCTGAAAATTACTTATTTGGAAGAAATCTGCAACAAACATGGATATATAGGTACCACAATTACCAAACTAAACGGAATTTTTTTTTCAACAAACCTAGCTATTATTCACGACTATCGAAATTTTCTAGAAACCGAAGCTTATGTCCGCGATAAATTTTTCGTACCTGATAAATCTTCCCCTGAAGTGTACTCGGTATCTATCACTGACGGTCAATCTCGAATCAAAATCATTCAGAGAAATGTGGATCAAAATTTTACCATCAACCAAGGTCAAAAAATTCAAATTACCGGACAAATCGGAGAGCATGGTAAATATTAAGATCAATGAAGCCAACAATCTCTTTTGTGTCAATATTAATCAAGCGGTATATACTATAACAATTTATTTAACGTAATTGTTTATAGATAATTCGGAACTTTATATCGACATTCAAAAACCCGAACATATCAAGATTTTGTAAGGAAGAATGAAACTCCAGGAATTGCTTGCCGCCGGCGGTCTCTTAGAAAGAAACGGAAATTGAAATTTAAATAATTTTGTTTGGTTAATTTCGTTAGCGTTACAAATGTAATTTTGTTAATATGGTAAGCGCTTGTAGATAAATATGTATAACAACTAGAGGGGCTTCGCCCCCCTGCGCGATTCGCGCGCCAACCCCCCAAATTTTAATTCGTATCAGTTGTTTTCAGAGCCAAATAATCCGTGGATTTCATGTTCTTCGAAGAATGACCGAATTTTCAATGAAATCCAGTGAATGTTTTGTGACTCGCGATTATATATTCTCTTCACATTGGCTATTAGGTACTAAAAATTAGGATTTAGAGATATCTCTTCATATTAAGAACATATCTCGCCGCCGCGTCAGTATTCCAGGAAATTATGGGTAATATCCCCTCCTCTCCCAACCCAACCCGACCTAACCTAACCTAACCTTACTTTAGCCAACCTAACCCAGCCCAACCTAACCTAACCCAACCTAACCTGACCCCACCCAACCTAACCCAACCCACCCTGACTCAACCCACCCTGACCCAACCCAACCTAACCTGACCCCACCCAACCTAACCCAACCTAACCCATTCCATGGCCTCCTCGACTCTGCTCGGATAGGAGGAGACCGAGCGGAGTCGAGGAGGCCATGGAATGTCTGACACGGTGGCGGCGGCGGCGGCGATATATCTTTATAATATAGAGAGATATATTCAGACGTGTACAAACATGAGGGCTCTGACAAATTTCCAGGTATAAAAAGAGTGATTACGTACTGACTATATATTGTACAGCGTATTCTACGATTACAATTAAACATTTATTTCTTTTTCTTTTTATTTATATTTCTATTCGAATCCGTGAGATTACATTTTTTCTTTGGTGTACAATACTGAACGCTGTTACTGCGACAAGGGTAAGTGGGAACGGTGATTCCAATCCTAGACTCGAGGGAAATTAACCTCATGTAGAACGATTTAGCTATGTGTCCGTTTTCCTCATGATTATCAGTAAATATATCGAGAAACCGGCGCAAAGACAAACCAGCAGCCATATAATACACAAACATAATGCAAAAGTGTCCACATACGTTGGAGGAAAAACTTTGTACCTGTCGGTCGTTCCAGATGTATCGGCGGCAATTTCTTCGTAGCCATCGTTTGTGGTGAGGGATGAGCGGGGGTAACCCGAAGCTGTCAAAATAGGTACCGTGTCCGGACGAAGCGACGTAAAACGCCACCCAGTGCGTGCCAGGCCTGGTGTGGTCATCGGTGTTTGAGACAACAGCTGCCGGGGGTGTCCACGCCAGGGAAACCCGGTCGGCTGGGAAAACCCGTCTCAAGTTGCTCGGGAATGATGTTGACAACGCATGCTGAATCTGAAGGCTGTCCATTTCTCGAAATTTCAGAAACAACCGTACCAGTGGTCCCTTCTGAAGAAGAATGTGAGTCTGACGTGGTTGAGAGGTCAAGCGGTCCTATTCGGCCGAAATCGATGACGAATGCAGGTGTGAATTTAGCGGACTCTTTTTCCCTGCGCTGTGGCTTGGGTGAAGTAGGTGGTGGTGTGGGCAATTCCGTTGAAAAGGACTGCGTCGGTGATTTTATAGCAGGAAAGGGTTCAGATCGCTGATGCTGTTGCCGTACTCGTGATGATTCCTCGTGATCGTTCCTACTGCTGTCAGGTGTCGAATGGGTACAGCCCAACTCCCTTTTGCCATTAACTGACTCGACGTGCGCAGGATAGTCGTACACCCTGAAAAGTTTTCTCGTTTTGATCTATTTTTTTAACTTGACGACATTGTTGAGTGCACACGTGAAAAATTCCTCTTTTCTAACCCCGTGACAGAAGCAATATTCTCTCGTCACGTCCAACTTGCCGAATGGTGGGCACCCGGAGTGTTCCAGATTTATAATCCTTCTCGATGTCACGGACTCTAGATATTTTGACTTCTCCTGCCCCCCTCGTTAAAATGCGGTAGGCCGAGCCAGCGATCTCTTGAAGATTGCTGTGCAGCTTCTTCAGCGAGATGTCACCCTCGAACCAGTCGATACCGTGGTGATAACACGTCACGTAGTTGTTCGCTACGCGTTCTCCCTCGTTAAGTTCCGAGAATGTGTACGGAGCCTTGATCATCCAATGCGCGAAGAAATGATGGTCCACGGTAGTCACAGCCACTTCTTCTGGTAGAAATTGTTTGCCCGCAGCACGGAAACCTTGGATGTCTATTACGAAGTCCATGTTCGCTCGAAATCTCACACTTGACTGATCTTGATCGGAGCCGGTGCGGTTCTTCTTATACCCGAGCATGTGTTTCACCCCCTTCCATCGTCGTCTGCTTCCATCCCTCGGAGAAGACGAAGACTTGCAGGTTTCAACTTGTCTGTATGTCAGGATATGTAAGCTCGTTAACTCAAACCCTTTCACGCCCCCAGCTACCGTGCGGTACACAAAAAATGACACCGAGTCCTCTATAGATGTTGGGTATGCACGTCCGAACTTGTTTTTTTTTTTTTTTTTGTCAGATGTCTATGTGTACGGACGGTTTGGAACTTCTCACAGCATGGGGTCTCGTCTAGCCACCGAAATCTGTAATGACTTGTCGCGCGGCATCGATCTCTATGAGGTTGTCAAACTCTGCGTAAACAATGCAATTTATGGTTTCTTTCAGAGCCTCGTCAAATCGTGCTTCTATCCTCAGAGTCCCGTGCTTGACGAGTGACCAGTGTGACGGACAGTTAGCGGATAGATCAGGTGTCAGATCGAAGGCCATCAGACAACTTCCTTTAGCGTATTGCAGTCTATTGATACCGGTTCCCTCGTTGAGAAAATGTATACCAGTTCCAGAGAAGAGGGTGTATTACGCGTCAACGTACAAATGATCTTTGGAGAAATTCGGTAGCAGCGGTTTCGCAGGAACTTGTACGCCGTCCACGTACAGCGACAGGTAGTTGATCATAAAGTGTTGGAAGTTAAACGGATTTTTCTGCCTGTCCCCGTTGAAGGCTTTGTTACTGACCATCCCAATTATCACACGTTTTGGTAACTGTCCCGGGATCACGTTATCCAACATCTCCGATTGCACGCCCGCGTGAATGGTGAAGACCTTCACCTCAACTCTCGTGACGGGATATTTAGCTGTACCTTTTGCCAACGTACGCGCGTGGGCCAGTAGAATACCGGGGCTGATCTTGACGCGGCGCACCAACAACGAAGTCTCGACTATGTGTATTCGGTGCTGAGGTGTAGCTTCCAATATACAGAAATTATCCCTGGATCTTACCAGGCGCAGCCGCAACTCAACCCCGTTGAGCAGAAACTTTTCCTGATTGAACACGTCGCAGTGTAGATGTCCGAGTAGATCGACTATTCGTCCATTCTTCGTGATTTTTTGGCGATTGATGAATCCGTCGTCGCCAGCTGTCTGAGCGGCGGCTATATCGTAGACATCCGATTCACCGTTCACTCTGCCGTACCAAAGCCCGGACGAAAGGTGCGACTGTTTGGCATGTGGCGCATAATTCAGTCGAGTTTCTATGTAGGCGCGGTAGGCGTAAGAATTGTTTGCCGGTGATACGAGCTTCTGATTGAAGAATATGTCCATCTGATTGAACATCGAGTGAAGAAGATTATTCACAGGTGATACGGATAATTCGGGTACAGGGCCCGCTGGTGGAGGGTTCGCTACGGCCTGAACCGGTTGCACCCGTACGCGAACACACAACATGGCGTATGCCAGGTCTATGTACTCGTCTCCGTGTCCCGGTACAACGAATTCGATCGGTGAGTCATCGGTCAAAGAGGATACGGGTTTATAGTGTACCCACTGCCCAGCTTCGATGGATGTCTGTGTCGGCGGTAGAGCGAACAGGTCTAGTTCGGACTTCGTGCATTCTCCAGAGTGTGCGTGTAGAAAAGCCATCATTATTATTATTACTTGGTTGCCTGGACGTCACTAGCGAGGTCCGAAAATATCGGTGATGGCTCGTTTTTTTACACCCTTCTCACTCCTGCCGGTCTTTCCTCCCGTAGTCTTCGCAGTCTTCTTCCTTTTCTTTTTCTTGTTTTCTCCCTTTTTCTTGGATTTTCGTTTGTTAACTTTCCCTGTTCCAGCGGACTGTCGAGCGGCGATGAGTCTGTTGACACGCCCGAGTAACAACTGCCGACCCCGCTCCCCCGTCGCCCCTTTATATCCGGACCCATTCATAAGTTTGACTACTTTATCTTTGGCCCTCTGCTGCAGGCTGCGACCCGACTCCATAGCTTGCGCTTTCAACGAATCCTTGAACGGTACGTTGCTCTCCATATCTGATATAACATTCACCCCCGTGCGTAAGACCTCTTTTCCAACGGCCCTGGCTCCACTGGTCAAGAGAGGTAATACCTTGCGAAATAATCCTTAGACCAGTCATTATAGACATTAAAAAGCTAAAATTTCACAATAAATCCAAAAGTTTTAAAATTTGTATGTAACATCAGAAAGGGTATAAATACGAACTATAAAATTTTGCAACCTTTTTCGAACTACGGAACATAGCGAAAATGGCAAAAAATGGTATTTCACGATATTCTCGCCAAGAAAATTCCAAAAGTTCTGCAAATTTGAAGTAGCTTCGAAGGCCTTATTTTACATCATGTATCAAATTTGCAACCAATTGAAGGCTACGGAACATTTATTTTATTAATAATGAAGCTTTTATATTCATAAAGAATGAAAAAATAAAATCCAAAAGTTCTGCAAACTTCACAGATCAATCGCAATAATGAAACAAACAGTTGCATCGATTTGCAACCATTCGCGTTGACCGGAACATATTCATTCATAATTTTCTTCATCAGCGGTCGTTTTACCGAGCAGGATGGTCTCGTGAAGATTACAAAAGTTTTCAATTTCGGTTGCAAATAATCAGAACGTCAATTGTGATGTTTTTATCAATTTGCAACCTCGTGTGAGACCCGGAACCTTTTGCAATTAGCGGAAATTAATTTTTTTGATTTTTTCACCCTCAAAAATATTTTAAAAGTTTTGCAAATCCAGTGGCTTGTTGTAATTGGTAGCAAATTACGGTTCCTCCATTTGCAACCTCGCGCGTGATCCGGAAATATTATTTAATAATATTCACGCTAAATATAATATTTCACGTTACCTACGCCACTGAGCAGAAGGCCCAGCCGGGCTACGCTGTCACTACGCCGTGCTTACAATGGCACAGAAGGAGATGTAGATGACGTTGCAGAGGAATGTATAACCGTTCAGCCCGAAATTTCATCTGAAAATGTTATCATCGAACCCGAACGTGGCGATGAACCAGGACCCTCCCGGAGGAAAATATTGAAAGTGGTTTGATTTTTTACATTTTTTGTTTTTTTTAGAATTATCGAATGTCACAATCATGGAACACCAAATCGCAATACCCTACCTGTACAATACCCCACCTGTAAAATAATACGACAGATAAATGTTATAGTTAGAAATAATACGACTCGATTACTATACTTCGAGGGGCTGGCAACTCTGGGAATCAGTGAGAAAAATCTAAAAGAAATCACAAGAAATCATTGGAAATCTATAACACTGAGCATTTGTTTCTAAAAAACCCCAACACGTGGAACACTGAGCATTTGTTTCTAAACAAAATCAACACGTGGGAATCGCAGGAATCATAGACGAAATCAGCAGAAATCGATTCCTCTTGCATTCAGTTGCCAGCCCCTCGCTATACTTAATACTAACTTACATTTAGACCTCATAAGTTCATTATATTTCTACTTACCTTTATCAAAATGCCTCATGGTGTCTTCCTTTCTATACGCTATCTGTAAAATAATACGACAAATTGGCTTCAATTTTTATAGCATAATATGTAGGAATTTTATTAATAAGAATTTAATTCAGGTTAATATTTTTAGGGGGAAATATATTTTCTTTAATTTCTTTTCTTTGGTTTTAATTCATGCTATAGTTAGAAATAATACGACTCAATTACTATAGTTCAACCTAGTTAGTATAGCTTAACCTTAACCTTAGTTACTATACTTCAATCTTAGACCTTATAAGTCGATTATATTTTCACTTACCTTCATTATAGAATACGTGATTGTGTCTCACTTTGGTTACTTTCAAATTTTCATTATTTTATGTGTCGATTAATTTTCTAGTGGGCCGATTTTCCAGTTCGTATGTTTACATTAGAAAATTTTTGAATACAGCAATCGTCAGAAAGCAAATCGATTTGTTTGGTTTAATCCCCTCCCTGTAAAATACTACAATGTGTTACGGCCCGATTGTCCGTAACCAATTATTATTTAAGTTACCATATATAAATTAGGGATTATGCACATTTCCTTTCTTTCTCTATTTCTTCTTCTTCTTAGCTAACTCTTCTGTTCTTTCTGTAAATTATGAACCAGGACGGAAATCATGTTGCTCATGGGAACTCTGGGGACGGAGTTTTTCTCACGCTAGTTTCAAGTACCACCTAAGAGTCCAGAGCTAAGTCACGTACGTATCGCTGTGCGAAGTGACACCGTTCAGGTGACGCAAAATTGTAAGCTCTGTTTGATTGAGGTTCTATAGAGCCGACCCCAGAGTTGCCTGAAGTAAGGGCCTATGCCGTCGACGTCAGGTTGCGTATTCTATAGCCAAGCCGTAGAACAGTCGCGGAGTGCAGCAAGTACGCGCACTTGTTGCCCCACCAATTAGCGATTAGAATTAGAAAAGGAGCAACCTGGTTGGCTACGTCCCCTGGCCTCAGGACCATGGGGGCGAAGTAAGATCAGGGAGCTGGAGGAGCAAGAGTTTGAATAGATACATTCGTTCGACGACCCTTATTAAGGAGAGACGTGTGTCCGAGTATTAGAATCGAGCCAAGGGTGACGTGTCTTAAAGTTTGTGCCCAAGAGGACTTATAATATTCGTGAAAATTAAAGTGTCAATTCAATAAACAATAATAATAATAATAATTCGAATTGAGCTCTTGCACCTCGTTTAAATAATAAACTCATTAGTGTAAAAATTTCCGTTATACATCAACTATTCAAAAGACAGTTATAGTGATAACCACGTGGAAGCAGGAACACGGAGGGTGTAACCTTCTCTAACCACCTTTAGGATTATAATTGGGTAACCCGAACGCACTCTTCAAAGAACGTAAAGTACCATTCTCCGTTTTCCTATTTCATTAAACAACAGGTATACTACCTTACTTATCTACATCAGGCCTCTAGGGATTATACCATTCAGTATTCGTTAGGTTGGTTATCCTGTTTTGGTTCATACTTATTTTTGTCTTAGTTTCCGATTTTACAATTATAAATAGATAAAACAAATCCATCATCAACCGGCGTAGACCTTTATAAGCAAGCGTGTTTCGGCACCTTATATTGATCCGTATTATGAAGAAATCCTTGAAACCCAAAAATCTCCGTTTCTCAGTAAACCCCTCCGGGTTGTGAGGAACTGGACCCTGATACTAGAGACGTGGGATTGTGGGGCCCAGATATTCGGTTTATGGTGAATTGTGCTATTTTATATAGTATTATATCTCATACATTTCTTTGGTATTATATAATTTTGGGTAATATATATATATATATATGTTAAATATATCGTAACAGAATATACGTTACCTTCTACCAGAATTCTGAATCACATTTAATACCATCATACGCCTTTCCTAGACTCCAGATTACTTGCAGGTAAAACCTGACGGTTTGTAGCCCCAGTCGGGGTAGACAAGATACTTAGAACTCATAGTAATAGCAATTATTAATTTGATCATTAGTAATTTAAATATCATGTATGTGGCGTGAAAATTAAGGAAAAGTATCACCGCTCGGTTACTCGTACGTCACATACAGATTGGTAATTGGTGGGGCAACAAGTGCGCGTACTTGCTGCACTCCGCGACTGTTCTACGGCTTGGCTATAGTATACGCAACCTGACGTCGACGGCATAGGCCCTTACTTCAGGCAACTCTGGGGTCGGCTCTATAGAACCTCAATCAAACAGAGCTTACAATTTTGCGTCACCTGAACGGTGTCACTTCACACAGCGATACGTACGTGACTTAGCTCTGGACTCTTAGGTGGTACTTGAAACTAGCGTGAGAAAAACTCCGTCCCCAGAGTTCCCATGAGCAACATGATCTCCGTCCTGGTTCATAATTTACAGAAAGAACAGAAGAGTTAGCTAAGAAGAAGAAGAAAAAGAGAAAGAAAGGAAATGTGCATAATCCCTAATTTATATATGGTAACTTAAATAATAATTGGTTACGGACAATCGGGCCGTAACATCCCTCCCTCCTTATGATCGTTGCCGTCCCGGCAATGTTTGAGGCTCGTGTTAGTATTTACTCTATTGGATTATTTTATTTTATCCTTAATCGATTATATCCTATACGAATTTTGCTACCGTGCAAACATGTTACGACTTAGGTTTTCCTCATAATGCGTATGCATTGTCGTTTCCATGGCTTGCGATGGTATCCTTACTTGACTAATTTAATTATATGTAGGAAAATAACAAGATATATATTATTACCGTGCAAACATGTTACGACTTGGGTTTGTCCTCATAATGCGTATGCATTGTCGTTTCCATGGCTTGCGATGGTATCCTTACTTGACTAATTTAATTATATGTAGGAAAATAACAAGATATATATTATTACCGTGCAAACATGTTACGACTTGGGTTTGTCCTCATAATGCGTATGCATTGTCGTTCCCATGGCTTGCGATGGTATCCTTACTTGACTAATTTAATTATATGTAGGAAAATAACAGTATATATATATTTACGCAATCGCGGGCGCACGCACGTGCGGACTAGGATTGAATCTCGAAGTGCAAGGCACTGTCACGCCCGTGCATGCCCCTTTTCATACCGTAAACCATACAATTCTGACTCCCCCTTTTCCATTCGCGAGAAACAACCATACTCCTTAGAAGCAGCGTTCGCTATACCTCTGGTAATGAATGCTAAGATAGTGGTTCCGCCGGTCCCGTCGGCAGGGCCTTGCGCTGGTTTCTCCCATGTACAGCGTTAGGCATTCCGTCCTCAGCCCCGACCTGAGCATCTGGTAGGCACAGTCTACTGAGGCTCGTCCTACATTCACACATCCCTCCAGGCTTAGATGGGTGATCTTGTTGTTCCTCCGCAGTAGACCGCAGACAGCTTCGTCATTCATCCCCGGGTTATCTCGGGCCTCCAAAAACAGCAGGTTGTCCATCATTGTGAGGAACTCCCCGCCAACACTGGGGTGGAGGTTGTTGATGATTAGTATCTCGCTGGACCTCATGCGACCTAATGCCTCCAGTGCGAACTGCCCCTTGATGTTGGTACAGAACGATAGGTTCAAGTGTTTGATCTTCTTCATGTACGTGGCCATCTCGTTTATTAATACTTCATTCACCCATCCGCAGAACGTTAACTCCAGCCGCGTCACCGATATCAAGTTAGATGCCAGACTCGGAGCTATTTCACATGGGCCCAGCTCTAATTCGGCCCAATTTCCTCTTTCTTCTCCTTCTTCGTCAGGATCTTCAGGTAATGGAGCGAACGTACACCCGTGAATTCTCAGGGTTTTCAGGGTGGTCCTCAGTTGTGCATTCTCTACGAGTGCTGTCAGTACGTCAGTTCCCACCAAACTCAGGCAGAGATTTATTTCCAAATGCTGAAGGAGTGTCTGTCTCACGAGGAATTCGCTCAAATTTTCCGCTCTCAGATTCTCGCAGCTGTCAAATCTTATGCTCTTTATAGTGTTGGGCCCCACCAGACCCTTTCCCGTCAACGGGTTATTTGATATATCCAATACTTCCAGGTTCTTGTTATTTGTGAGAATTCCTTTGAGGTCCGGGTCTACGGGTCCTCTGACCTCTCCGATCTTCAACTGAGTGAGTGTCTTGAGACGGCGACCCACTTCTCTCAGACCTGCCTCCCCCATTTCCATTCCTGTAACGTTCAGTTTTTCCAGGTTGGGACATGCCTTGGCGACTAAAGTCACAGCCTGCCTTCTCACTTCGGATGCATTTGCCTCGAGCTCCAGGTCCACCTCCCTCAGGTATCTTCCACATCTCTGCAACGCCCAGTTGAAACCCCGCATG
The DNA here is from genome assembly GCA_963992785.1 of Tenthredo livida. Classification (NCBI taxonomy): domain Eukaryota; kingdom Metazoa; phylum Arthropoda; class Insecta; order Hymenoptera; family Tenthredinidae; genus Tenthredo; species Tenthredo livida. The sequence goes on along the minus strand of OZ023068.1, from coordinate 17,612,672 downwards.
TTGAATGCCTTGTCCCAACGGAGTTCCCAGGTTTTGTCATTTGCCGTGAGCCTGGTAGTTCCCCGATGCGAGCCTAAGCTACCCTGTCGCCAGTTTCTTGATACTAACTCCATCCTCGCGCGGTCCCGGTAATTCAGATACCCCGCTATTTTTGCTAGGCAGTCTTCTGGAAGTTCAATGTAGGACTCCGGAACACATCCGTCAAAGGGGTCAGGGCCCGCCGGTTCGAAAGGCGGTCTCTTCATTACCTTCAGATCGTGCCATTGGTCCGCCCTTACCACACGTAGTTTTCGGTTACGGACGACTAGATTAGCGGACGCCTCCAGCGCTCGACCTGCTACCTCTGCTGTGGTGAAAGTCACGAATCCCAGATTCCCGTCCTTCTTTTTTAGCACGAAAACGTTCTCCGGATCGTAGGCCCGGAAAGCCTTTTCTAGGTCCCTTTTTGTCGTCCAACGGCTCATTCTAGTGAGCATTAATCTACGGGAGAGTGTCTCCCCGCCCGAAGCCATGGTGGCTATGGTCGTTCCCGCTGTTGCTGTTGTTAAAAGAAATCAGAACAATATGGCCCCTGGCTGGTCTTTTGTTTTGCGATAAAATTTGCCCACCCAAAAACAATAATAATAGTAAGATAATATAAGAAAAGGAAAAAGAATAGTAATGAAAATTGTCGATTCTCATTATAGGTTAATTTATTATTGCCCTTTGGCTGTCCAACTCTCGCGGAGCGGGAACCGCTCGACGAGTTTCGGAACAGTCCTCTACGTCTAGTCCTACTGGCGATGTCACCACTTCCGGCTCTGTTGCTTGGTTGCGCCGTATCCACTTCCAAATCTTTTTGCGAAGGCAGACGCCTACGATCAGAATGATTACCAGAGTCTGTGTCACATATCCCCCGTAAGCCAGACCCGTATACTTAAATCGGTTTTGTTGTTGATATTCCAGCTCCTGCAGCTCGCTCTCTATTTCGTGAAGTGGTTTTTCGGATTTAAGGAGATTTTCTTCCACCGGTCCCCCCTTTAGATATTCAATTCCTTTTGGGGTATTTAGTAACGGGACGATTGCTGTTATATTGAGAGCTAAATTCGGCTGATATAAATACTGTTCTTTACTGTGCAGCACTTCTACTCCCATTAAGGTGACATAACCCGTTTTCGCCATACACCCTGATCTTAGTTGGAGTATTCCCGTTCCTTTTACGGACACCAAATCATCTCGTTGCCGACTGCAAATGATTTGCACCTTCTCGGGTTCCCCTACTGAGTATAGCCAGCCTCCTATCGATGTTAATTTAGTCCAGAATGATTGATGGGTTGTTCTTATCCTGATGTCACAGAGTTGATGACTACTCGTTTCAGGGTTCAATAATAGTTGGATCTCGCAGGTGCTATCAATCGACGTATCCCAAAGGGGAACCTCCTCTAGGCAAAGGTGGCAATACCAAGTTTTAAGACATCCATTCAGGAAATGTTGATCGGCGAAAAAGTAGCTTTTGTAGTCGTTACTCAACCCCATAAAATCCCCCTGCGGTATGACCCGTGCCGACACGGTGGCTTTGGATTCATTGGTAATCTGCTGGGGTATCGGCCAGGTATGCAGCTGATAAAGGTGAAAACTGTTTCTTTCTGCTAAGGGAAGATCCAACGATACCAAAACCCTTCCGCCGTGGTGACCTATGTTTACGGTCGCTATGCTGGCTATCTCCTCTATTCGATTATGTGTATTTGGCAAGGGAATTTCATATCCCCCCTCATTTCGCTCCACCTCCGTGATTACTTGTCTCAGGATTTTCATATCAAGTAAACCCGGGTGGATCCTCTTTTCCCGTGCGCCGATTATGGCGGCTGTGAATCGTCCCGTCATATCGATGTAGTAGTCTAAAGATTTTATCAGTCTGTCTGCGTAAGTCATCCCCGTCCATGTATATGCCGTTATGCTCTCCTTTTTAATCACTCCGTCAACTGCTTTAATAATTTCGTTGATTTTGTTTTTATTTCCTTGTATGCCCGCTTCATGTCTCTTTGCCCCCTCGTGCAGATTGTGTAGTTCCCCCGCGACTATATGGATCTGTCTCTTCATTATACTCGTTAGTTTAGTTTGTGTCTGATGCAACACGGTTATCTCTGAATTTATAGCGTTCGCGTCCTCTGTAGTCAGGGTGCCAAAAAGGAATTTGCTTATCTGTCCAAAAATACCGAGCGGTGCATCGCGCTTCCTCAGGGTCCTTGGTTGATTATCAATATCCGGGATTGAAATATCTTCGATCGTTTCTTTCAAGTCTGTTCGTGCCTTATACGCCTCAGTGAATTTTGGTTCTACCTCTTCTCGCTTCAGTATAGCGTTTAAAGTCAGTATGCGAGCTGTAACTTGTCCGCGTGTTTCGAGAATCTTTTACCATCCTCCGTTTCCAATATTACGTTGTTGTTTTCCAAAATTTTAACTATCTTGTATGGACCCTGGTATCGCTTACCGAACTTCCCCTTCCTTACCTCTATCAACACGCGTGCCATGTCCCCGACCTCACCTGTAAAGGGACGCGCTCTTTGGTCATAATAACTCTTTGATCTAATTTTCGCCTGGATTAAGTTGTCTGCAGCCAAAATCTGCATTTCAGATAATCTATTACACAATTCCCCCATGTACGAGTTATATGTTATGGGGTCGTCGTCGGCACCAAAAGAACTGGGGCAGCGTGCGATTCTACCAAACACTAATTCGTAGGGGGTGAAATTTGTGGCTTCGTGAACAGAAGTATTATACGAGAACATAGCGAACGGGACTAATGTATCCCAATCATCCACCTCATCTAAGTAGTGTTTTATATATTCGGTCAGGACTATGTGGCTTCTTTCGAGAGCTCCATTCGATTGTGGCCGGTAACTTGAGGTAGTGACGTGTTTGATTTTAAATCGTCTAGCCACTTTGCTGGATAATTTATTTACAAAGCTAGTGCCTCGGTCAGTTAGAATGATCTTCGGGGCTCCGAATTGAAGAATTAAGTGGGTAGTCAGGGCATGAGCTATTGTTTCGGCCTTTATGTCAGGAATGGGGACCGCTAGGCAATATTTTGTCAGATTGTCCTGCATCGTAAGTATATGTCGGTTGTCGTCAGGTGTGGTGGGTAGGGGACCTACCGTATCCAGGGATATCTTCTCAAATGGTGCGGATGGAGTGTCGGTTATCAGCATTGGTTCCCTAGTCTTTATACGCACTATTTTTTGCTCCTGACAGCTAGTACATTTACGAATATATTCGCTTACTTGGTCTCTCATCTTAGGCCAGTAAAATCTTTCACGGATCCTACGATACGTTTTCCCTACCCCCTTATGGCCTCCTATCATGCTCCCATGCATTTCCGCTATTATCTCGAGTCTAAGTTCAGGTGCCGGCACCTGTGTCTTCCCGTCGCATATAGTTATCGCTATATCTTCGTCTTCGAAGGTCCCTTCCACCAAATCCGACCACGTGTCAGGTGCAAATTCATCGGAAAAATCCCCGGTTTTCGAGATCCTAAATGATTTAACTTTCGATTTTACTATGGTTCGCCTCAAATTTTCAAAACCGTTCTTCACGTCTTCGATCGAAATTCTATCGAAATATTTTGCTTTTATTACAACACTAAATACCCGGTATTTTCCGTAGGGGGTGACAAGTACCTGTCCGATTTTCGGGTTCGCGGCTCTTTGTTCATCTAGATCAATTATACTCAAATCTGAGAGGACTCTAATGACGGGAGTTGACAGTTCTGAATCTATGGTGGTAAAGTGCACATAATTGTCCCTTTTATACGTTAAATTTTCTCTGGTCGTGCTTATCTTTTGAGGTTTATAGTAACGAGCTCCCGGCAGATTTAATGGTGACATAGGCTCTACGTCTGGTGGAATTCCTTCAGTGATTATTATTTCCGACGGGACAACATTCACGTGCTCCGAGACTATTTGTTTATGCAACTGCCTTGGTACTATCTTTAAATTTTCGCGCGCGAGCGGGAGTACCTCTCCTCCCTCCTTATTTGAATCTAATTTTGTTCGATCCTCCGGATACGGAGTCGATAAAGCGATCGGTCTAGACGCTACCGAGGGGGTGAGAATTGATTTCCTAAGTGGGCGACTAACTATAGTTTCGTCATTCCCTATGTATTCTGTCAAGGTTTCGGAGGGCTCTATAAATTCTGTATCTTTCTGTCGTGACTTGTACCGGTCCAATAGTTTTTCAATTCTTTGATTCAGTTCCTTGTCTCTGGTCTCGTCATTATATGGGTCTTTATCGTCTAAGACTTCCCTCACAGTTTCATCAACTTCCTCCCCGTCTGAGATTGCTTCTGGGAGAATTATCTCAGGTGTTTCCTTTTCTAATCCTACTACGTTTCTCTCCTGGAGCGACCGATCTAGCCTAGAGAACGATTGATGTAATGCTTTAAGATCAATTGGTGGTTCAGGTTTCTTGGCCACGAACACGTCATCGTCCTCGTCCGTCTCGCTCTCCTGGGGTTCACCTAGTTCTATCGCGATACTGTCCGAGTCAGCTGTGTCAATATCGTCCGTCGTACTTTGTCGCGCTTCTATAACCTCGGGAACCACGTTCGCCGGTTTTTTCTTTAGTATAGGCTTAGGCCGGAAACCAAGACTTGGCAGTGCGCTCTTACGTCCACGATAAGCCGGAGGTTCTGATGATTCATCATCTGACGAATCGGTCGTCTCGTCAGCGTATTCCCTAATTGTCGTCAAGGTAGTATCGAACGAAACACCAGGTTTCGATTCAGGCACACGGGTACTGGAGCGAATTCCCTGTGATATCGTACTGGGCTCCAGTTCGGGAACAGTTTTGCGTCTTACCTTTGGTGCTGGAATCATACTACTCTGTTTGGACGTACTAGGTTTCGGTTCGGGCGCGCGGACCCTGGAACGAGTTCGTTGTGATATCATACTGGCCTCCAAATCTTCGAACCCGGTATGGTGCTGCCTTGTTTCAATTTAGGGGTTGGTTTAGTCGAACTTTTAGTACCCGGTGGAAAATACGTTCTATCGGGGTCTTTAACCCTTTTCATGGGTGATGCTTGAATTAAACGTTGACTATTGCCCGTTACCGCTGGCTCAGAGCCTCTCGCGCCCGTCGGATGTTTTGATTTTCCGAGCATGTCAGTGCACACAGTCACTGTGATTCCCGAGCCATTGAAAATGTATCTGAGCATCGTACGGACATTCTGCCAAGAGAGACGATCCAACCCGCATCCAATTTTAGGTATCGAAACCTCTGATATCGAATCTGACTCAAGTTCTTTCCGAAAATTAATAAGACTCAAGTACAAACCCTCATAAGTCGGTTTGTCCCCGTGTTTTAATTTTGACACGATATAGTAGATGTTTCTATCTGGTAATTCCAATTTTTGTGTTCCGTATAATTTGATATTATCCCGCAAGGCTTCCACGTGGTTGAACCGAGTTCTGAAATCTAGCGCGATCCCTCTACTCATTTCAAGGACCGCGGAAACGGTATGACCATAACTACCCGGTCTATCGAATATAACTTCATCGACTTCAATAACGTCATCCCCTGGGATAGTCGTTCCCCGCGTATTAGCTATGAATTCAGAGTATGGCGGAAATTCATCTATGGATCAAATGAAATAATCCTCCTCATCTGATTCCGAGGTTCCAGACGAGGAATCCTCGGTTATCGGGTTTCTCGACAGGGCATCCGCGTTTACATTTAACTTCCCCGGTTTATGCTTAAAAGTGTATTCATAATCCCTAAGTTTTAAGCGCCAGCGTATTAGTCTCTGTCCTCTGTCCTTAATCGAGTCTATCCACCTGAGGGGTTCATGGTCACTAACCAAAGTAAATTTTCTTCCATAAAGATAGGGCGACATTGCAGTACCGAGAACAGAACGGCTAGGCATTCTTTTTCCGTAGTAAAGTAATTTTGTTCGGCTGCTATTAATGCACGAGACATGTAACAAACCGGTAAGTCAAACCCGTCGCACTCTTGACTGAGTATTCCGGATATCGCATAGTCTGACGCGTCAGTGGTTGATTTAAATGGCTTATCAAAATTTGGGTATTGGAGAATTGGTCCCTTGCATAATGCTTTTCGTAGGTACCTGAAACTCTTTTTCTGCTCCTTAACCCATATAAATTTTACGTTCTTTTTCAGCAGTTCTGTAAGTGGCTTAGCCTTCTCTGCAAAATTCCTTATAAATTTTCTATAATAACCTACGAGTCCGAGAAACGATTTTATTTGCCTGCGAGTTGTTGGTTTCGGGAATTTTCTAACGGCTAACGTCTTTTTAGGATCAGGCTTCACGCCCTCTGCGCTTATTACATGCCCTAAATACGCGACCTCTGTCCTTAAAAACTCGCATTTATCCGGCTGCAATGTCAATTGAGCTTCTTTCAAGCGATGTAACAGTCTCCGAGTTCTTCTACCATGTTCTTCCAAATCCCTAGCGAAAACGACTATGTCATCTAAGTAAACGAACACTTCGGTACCCTGTAAACCACGCAGGATAACGTCCATGGCCCTCTGGAACGTCGCAGGTGCATTTTTGAGACCTTCCGGCATTCTGCTATATTCATAATGTCCCTTAGGAGTCGAAAAAGCGGTTTTAGCCCGATCCTGTGGATCCATTTCTATCTGTTGGAAACCGTTCGCGAGATCGAATGTAGAAAAGTATTTAGCTTCGCCGAGATGGTCAAGAATTTCGTTAATATTGGGTAACGGGTACGCGTCCCCTATTGTTTTCTCGTTAAGTTTGCGGAAATCTATTACCATCCGCCACCTAGGATTGCCCTGTGAATCCGGTTTTTTCGGCACAATCCAAAGCGGGGAATTATATGGTGAACTAGAGGGCAAAATAATTCCGTTCTTTAACTTAGTCTGTATTTGTTTTTCGATTTCCGTTTTATGAACGGGGGGAAAGCGGTACTGTCGGGTATTGACCGGGATATCGTCCTGTGTTGGGATTCTATGTTTAAACATCGGCGTGCAGGGGAGTTTATCGCCAGGTAGGTGGAACAATGTGGGATATTCATCGAGTAAATCCAGGACATGCTGTTTCTCCTCGTTATTGAGGTGCCCAAGCCGCAACTTGGAACTTATTTCTTCAATTCGGTTCCCCACTACAGGTTCAGCATCGTGTTCATCCGAATAGGAATCAGTATATTCCTCGGGGAAATTATGATATTCAAAGGGAATTAGCGTTTGGGGTGGTACTACTATTTCCACGTCCTCTTCCAAGGTATTTATTGCTAGGACATGGCACGCGCCCTGATTCACGGAGACTGCAGCTTCGCCAATATATAACCCATCTACAGTTTGACATTTCGGTAAATAGCCTTCGTTAAGATCGGAATTGATGACGTCGATGCCAATGGATTGCCTCGTGCGCGCTCTTAGTAAGAATACGCGATTTCTCGGCGCGTAATATTGCTCAGCGTTGTATTCCTCTCGGGGTTTATTTTCTAAAAAAGGTAACGGCCTAATGGGATCGCTTCGGGTCACCATAGTCTTGTGGTAGAATGAAATTTCTGCACGTTCCCGTTTCAGATAATCAGTACCGAGTATTCCGTCACATTCGATAGGAAAAAAACTGCGTACCACCTGGAACTCCGTGGGGCTTTCCGAGAGTGTAACCATAACCGTTCCTAACGCGTTTAACTTATCCGTGGTAATCCCCATGATCTTAGCTGTCTCATCGGTGTTTACTGGTAAATCTTCTTGAAGAACTCTTAATTTAATCAGACAAATATCAGCCCCAGTATCTATCAGAAATGTACCCGATCCGTGTCGTAATTCGGGGGCTTTAAGTCTAATAATCGGCGCGTCGCGTTCTACTTTGAGGGATGAGACTCGTCCGCTGACTCGAGGAATCGGACCGTCGGGCGACGCTCGCTGCTCGGTTGTCTCACCGCCGCGTCGGATCGGTGAGCCGGCTGCCCGTTCAAAGGCCCGTAGCCGTCGGGGGTCGAGGGCCGGGGTTCTCGAGTATCGTGCTCCGGTCGTGCACTAGGCCAGTGACGGGTCTCTACTTGTCTCCCTGGAGTTGAATTTAAGGGATCAGTGCTGTTAATCGTTATGGGTGACCGAGCCCGATTTCCTTGAGCATCATGATTTGGATTTGGCGGGAATTGTCTTCCTGGCGAATTGCTGCGCCGGTCCATTCTCGATGGATAGGGATAAGGGTAAGAATAAGGATAGTTATATGAGAAAGTCGGTGGGCTATTATAATATGGTCTTGGATAAGGGGCAGGTATGGGAGCGAACCCTGGTTCGTACGTATGGTCACCAAAAATTGGAGGATAATTAATGGGTGGATAATATTTAATTATTGGGTGGATATCATTATGCGGATAGGGATAATGAGGGGGGAAATTAGGATGCTGATGCCCAGGTTCTGGCGACCTTCTCCCAGTGTTCTCCGGTTTTTGCGCATCCCCGTATGTTCTGGGCCGGAAACCTGAAAATCCGGGCGACAGACTTCTTGGTCTAGTCGCGTTATCGGTCGTTGCTACAAAAGTTCGCGGTTGAGATTTCTCGCCAGGCTCACGCGTGTCTCTGGTTGGGCTCCGAGAGAGACCTCGAGACTTATCTTGCCGCAAATAGTCGCCCCCTGGCAGTACCCCCTTTTTCATTAAAATCTCAGTTCTTATCGCGGTATCAGCGGCTTCTTCTAAAGTTTTTGGGTCACGGGCCCCTACTATTCTTGCGATTTCGTCGGGTAGGCCCCGCATGAAACCGTCCAGCGCACAAGATTTAATTGGGGAAAGCATCTGATCGTTAACTTGCGTATGCACGTCTTCTAGAGCTACTCGCGCCCCACTTATTAGTATTTTTATCCTATCATAAAAAGCGCTTACTGATTCATCCCTTTTCATACGTAGTGTCTCTATCTCGTGGCTATAATAAGGATAGTCTTTTCCCGGCGCGAACCTTTTTTTTAAATGTTTAATGAGTTCGTCCGTTGTTGTTATACGCTCACCGTACGTGCTGTTTCGCGCCTCACCTTTTAACTTTCCTAAAATATCCTTAACGTACAGCCCTTCCATAGTAGGCTGGATGTAAGTGACCCCATTTTTAACATCTTGGAGGAAATCTTTGAGCGGCATATTTTTCCCGTCAAATTCGGGTATGACTAACATGCTATGCTGCAGCGCGAAGGTCTCCGCCATCGACGTCATCATTTGATTTGTCACGGATAAATCGGGATTGGTTTGATCACCACTTTTCCCACCGACAGACATTTTGGAATATTTGTATTCATATACAACTCACTCAAGAAAACAAACAATGTCGAAGGTTATGAAAAGGAAATTCGGCGACCAGCCAGATACGAAAGTACATACAAAATAATACATGCAATACAAAAATACAATTATCAATACAATAATACGAATCAAATAAAATTTATAGTAAGATTATTCTAGTGGGCCTCGAAGGACTATAACCGGTATTCAACCTTTGGTTTCCCGTTCTCCCTAAAATTTTTTTTTTTTTATATACAATCGATTTGTATCGACAAGATAGGATAACCGCTGCCACCAATCTGTATGTGACGTACGAGTAACCGAGCGGTGATACTTTTCCTTAATTTTCACGCCACATACATGATATTTAAATTACTAATGATCAAATTAATTATTGCTATTACTATGAGTTCTAAGTATCTTGTCTACCCCGACTGGGGCTACAAACCGTCAGGTTTTACCTGCAAGTAATCTGGAGTCTAGGAAAGGCGTATGATGGTATTAAATGTGATTCAGAATTCTGGTAGAAGGTAACGTATATTCTGTTACGATATATTTAACATATATATATATATATTACCCAAAATTATATAATACCAAAGAAATGTATGAGATATAATACTATATAAAATAGCACAATCCACCATAAACCGAATATCTGGGCCCCACAATCCCACGTCTCTAGTATCAGGGTCCAGTTCCTCACAACCCGGAGGGGTTTACTGAGAAACGGAGATTTTGGGGTTTCAAGGATTTCTTCATAATACGGATCAATATAAGGTGCCGAAACACGCTTGCTTATAAAGGTCTACGCCGGTTGATGATGGATTTGTTTTATCTATTTATAATTGTAAAATCGGAAACTAAGACAAAAATAAGAAACAAAAAAAAAAATGCATCATTATAATTCGAAAATTTTCAGACCTCATAAGTTTATTTTTACTTACGTTCAATATAATTCCTAATTATTTCTCACTTTGGTTCACTTCGAACAAGTCGTTACTTCTGTATCTAATTCAGCAGCTGGTGCAGGATTGTGCTGATTTAAGTAATTGATTTCTAAGTACAACAATTCACCGAATTTGCAAAACTTATACAATTCTTTAGAGGGTACAGATATTAAAAAAGTTGCTTTCCGTAAGTTAACGAATGTTCCGGGTCACGCACGAGGTTGCAAATGGAGGAACCGTAATTTGCTACCAATTACATCAAGCCACTGGATTTGCAAAACTTTTAAAATATTTTTGAGAGTCAAAAATCAAAAAAATTAATTTCCGCTAATTGCAAAAGGTTCCGGGTCTCACACGAGGTTGCAAATTGATAAAAACATCACAATTGACGTTCTGATTATTTGCAACCGAAATTGAAAACTTTTGTAATTTTCACGAGACCATCCTGCTCGGTAAGACGACCGCTGATGAAGAAAATTATGAATAAATATGTTCCGGTCAACGCGAATGGTTGCAAATCGATGCAACTGTTTGTTTCATTATTGCGATTGATCTGTGAAGTTTGCAGAACTTGTGGATTTTATTTTTTCATTTTTTATGAATATAAAACCTTCATTATTAATAAAATAAATGTTCCGTAGCCTTCAATTGGTTGCAAATTTGATACGTGATGTAAAATGAGGCCTTCGAAGCTACTTCAACTTTGCAGAACTTTTGGAATTTTCTTGGCGAGAATATCGTGAAATACCATTTTTTGCCATTTTCGCTATGTTCCGTAGTTCGAAAAAGGTTGCAAAATTTTATAGTTCGTTTTTATACCCTTTCTGATGTTACATACAAATTTTAAAACTTTTGGATTTATTGTTAATTGGTTGTCCTGAATGACTGGTCTACCTCCCAAGAAACTCCCGATGCCGTGTCCGCGTTGGTACGGTGCCCCTCGATAAAAGTTTTCCATACCGCCACCCCCGAGTTGCGTCTCGTAATGCTCGGTGTATTGCGCCATGGTACGTGTAAGTTTCCTCCACCTTATTGGACACGCCTAAAGTGTAACGTAACCGTCAAAGTCCCGGACTCAAATGGTATCGGCCTCTCCAGATGATCTCTCATATTGATTTCAATGGTGCGAAAATTTGTCAGCAAGAGCGGTATGTAGTGCGGTGGTGACAGGGTCTTCATTGCCGTTTCTCCGGGGATTGGGTTTGTTTTTCCACATGCTTGAATAACGCGTAACAACGGTGTGTAGACGTCTCCGACGATACGTGGCTCTATGATATCGCAGTAAACGAACATTTTACACGATGGGGTTCTTGGAAGGGTGGTCTCCATTCGGGTATCACCGTCGACTATCACAGTCCGCGCGGTTGCATCATATCTCATTCCTGGCAAATGACTCGGACCCGCATGATCTTGTGAATCGGATTTATCGGTGATGTCTTCGATCCGCAGTGACGACGGCGACGACGATGCAAACGATACAGGATAAAAGATCGCGGCAAGCCCCACCTCCCATTCGCCGGTCAGCTCGATCGAGCGTGGTAACTGAGTGATGTAGCAGCAGGTTCGATTATCAGGGAAAAACTGCATCGAGCTGTTGCTCGGTAGGGTGATGTAAAACTGGTCCTTGAGATGTTTCCTCGATGTGGTTCAAACACAACGTGCAAACCCTGGGCTATGCGCACGCACAAAGACGTTACCAATCTTACAATGTTGCTTGCTTCAATCTGTCCCGTACTTTCATCCTTTTAATTCGAAGTGGTATCGCCTTGGTCAGATTGCCCCTCCTCTTCTTCGACTCGTTGAAGTTCTGCCTCGTAGAACGCGCCGTTGATTTCCTCACCCACCATGTCCACTAATACATAGACAACAGGTGCGCGCGCGGGCTCCTTGTGAATCTTGCAAAGTTCCTCGCTCCAATTGGCCTCGTAGCCTTTCTGGAACGTTCCCTTCGTCTTGCTGATCCGTACGGTGTCACCTTTACGAAATCTCGGCTTGCCGGCAATACGTGGCGGATATCGCCTTTGCAGGTTTGCTCGTGCTTGGGCGGCGTTCTCCAGAGTCACCTCAGACGGGGCCATCCCTATGCTCGAGTGACGCGCTGCGTTGTAGGCCTCTACGATTCGTGGTAAAACATCGACATAGCGTTTCGTGTTTCTGTGTGTGAAGTACCGCCACAATCTCTCCTTGAGAGTGCGGTTGATTCTTTCCACGATAGCCGCTTTTATTCAAGGGTTGCGGGTGACGCGATATCGTATTTCATTTGTTGTGAGCAGTTTCTGAAATTCACTGCCGACGAATTCTTTTCCCTTGTCCGTTTGCAGCAGAACAGGTCTACGCTGGGTCATGCTCAACACGTGTTGGAATCCCTCGGCTACTGTACCAGCTGTCTTACGCTTCAGGGGTACGACCCACGCGTATTTATTCAAAACATCGATGACAACCAGTAGATAACGATAACCGTTGTTGTGTCTTTTCATCGAACTCAAATCGGCCAGATCAGCCTCCCAAACGTCGTCGATGTTGGAAACGTTGTATCTGGCACGTGGAAATTTTCTTCGTACAGATTTGTGCAGAGTGTAGGCATCCTGCGTCCCGAGCCATTTCCTCACCGATTCGCCGGATTTCTCACCCTTCGTGGCCCTCTCCAGGTTTCGTGCCCCAACGTAACCAGCCGGGTGAGACGGATCGTGGTAGATTTTCTCAAACACCCTCATCACTTTAACAGTCGCAGTCTCCTCCAATTCCGTCTCTTTACACTGCTTTGAGCATAGGGTGTGCTTATCAAGACCCGTCTGTGACTCGTGAGTGGTGTACCGAGTGTACTGAGGTCCACGTCACCGATATCGGATCCACCGGTCTCCGCGCGTGACCATTTTCTCCGACCCGAACGCGATTCGCTGTGCCCCGCTGCAGGCGTCGACAGCGAGGCACTCGTTGACGCGGCGTCCGCGAATTTATCGTTGTCGAACGCCCGTATATCTTTCCGAAAGACTTCGTTTCCCACGCACTCGTGTGGTACGTTGATCGCGTGGAGAAACCGAGCGAATTGCGACTGCCCTGATGGCTTGAAGTTCTTCCTCGATCGCGCGGCATGGTTGACCAGATCGACTATGTTTGTACCAGCACAGGTACACCATCAATAGAAATTACTCCAGCCTTGTCCCAGACGAGCCGCGACGATGCCCCGGACAGTGAACGCAACAGAAGACCGGCCTTGTTGATGAATCTGGTGGGGACGGATGTCAATACATTTCTCATTTGTGACGTCATCTCACCCTCGTTCGCAGCCACCGTATCCTTGGTTTCTGTCACATCCGCCGCTTTTTTCGTGCTTTCCTCAGGTTTTGCAGCTGTTCCGTTGCTCCCCTCGCGAATCTCCAATTGCAGAGGCTTTCGCGCATCGTTCGAGAAGTACAGATAACGTTGCAGTGCCTGCTGGTAAAGTTTCCACTTTTCTGCACTATCGTTGGTGCCCTCGTTCAAGTTGTCGATCATTTCACGGTCGAAACGTAAAACAGGGTCCATGTGAACGGTGTCCGGACCCGATGACGCACTCACGACGTCACTCATTTCTCGTTGAAACCTCTTCAGACCCTCCGCCGGTATCAGTATCATTTTCTTGGCACGCTCCATCTCCAACGTTTTTTCTTTCTATCTCTTTCTTGCTGTTTTTCCTGTACTTAGGGAACAGTGCCGAGGCCAAACCTCCCAGAATCGGTGCCAGCAGTAGACCCAAAAAACCGTCCCCTCGTTGAACCAGGATTTTCTTCTTACTTTTCCAACTTCCGCGATTACAGGCTAATTTTCGGAGCGTCTGCTTGTGTCGCGCCAGACGCGATTTATGCGCTCGAGACAAGACCACGTTGCTATCACTACGTTCGCTAGTGGCGAGGGCGTGACACTCTGCTCGGCGTACGACCACCTCGCGTACAACACCTGGTCGTTGACAGGCAGCAACTCGCTCACCTTGACCTCGGGGTTGGTCAGTAGCTCCAACAGATGCTGACACGTCTTTACCACTGTGGTTTTTGCCATATTGTCCCGCTGTCCGAACTTTCCCCAACACGAGTTGAGGCAGAGCTTAGAGACCGAACGAAGTCCAGGATTTTTGGCAATCTTGGTTCTATCCAATCTTATCCCCTCCACTTGCTCGTACTCCGCGAGATAGCGGTCTCGCGAGGGCTCGTCGATGCAGTCGCCGGGCCAACCGCTGGCCTCCTGCTTGATTTTGAGAAATGTATCTATGTACCCCGCAAAGAGGCCCACTTGACGAGTAGAGGAGTCGTATTTCGTCACCTCGTTCTGCCAAATTTCCTGCACTTGGACGATCTCGTAGCCTTTCTCGACCGCTTTCTTCAGCTCGCACGACACCCAAGTGCCGTCGAACTGACGATCTCTCGCCTCGCTATGGGTGCACTCGTCTTACTCCTATTGTTCGCAACAGGACTGACACAGTGCGAACATCAGTTTTCCGTGCATACGCAGCGGGAGCACGGGGTGGTAAAGATTTTGGGGCGGCAGTACGCTGCACTTGACCAACCCCTCAACGCGGGAGATGTCCCTGCCGCTCACGCCCGTCAGCGCCTTACATTCGTCACCGACGAGGACTTTTGGGTGGCCTAACGGGAAAGATGAATGCTTACAGATGTACGGGTACAGGGAGCAAACATCTACATATTTTATTTTTTCACTAATGCTCCCATCGTCCCCTTGGTGTACCTCGTAGCTGCGCGAAGTGTTCCCCGTTCGACCACCGTAAAAAGCATTGCGCGGATCTAAGGGGGTGCTGATCGCGAGGCTAGCCGTTATCGGGTGCCGAGCCAAGTATTCGCGCATTTCCTCGTTTTGCTCGAGAAGTCGATTGAACGCGCACTCCCATATCTCGGTGACTACGTATCCCATTTTCTTCATACACGACGTCTTCGAACGCGTTTCCTCGGCACGCTTGTCCATGGTGTCCCCGTTCACGGTACGTCGGTCACCGTTCACGCTGGAACACCGCCCACAACCGTGCCAGAAGCAGCCGTGAAATTCAAAAATGTGACGCGTCCCGTTATCCGCCTCGTAATACCCGTCCACGACCCGACCTGTCTCAGGAATACGGAATTCGCGCGAACGGCCGGCGTGCGCGATCACAGCCCCTAACTCCCTCTCTTTCCAGACGAGCCACTCTATTGCCTTTTTGGACTGTCGATCAGCCAGCCTATGACCACCCGGTGGTAGAATACCTATACGGTCAGCTTGTAGAAAAAATTTTCTAAACACCGCTGAGCAGGCTGACGCAATAGTTGTGCTCTCGGTGAACGGACATACTTCCCCACACTCGATAAAGATATCTCGAAACGCGACGCATGCGCGACGTAGAATATCCACATCGAATTTACAATAGGTCACCAATTCAGCGTCGAAATCGAACAGGCTATTTTTTGCCACGGCCGCATCATACCATTTGTAGAACTCCGCACGTGCGGAGGTACTCATAGTATCGGGTGAGTAGAATTTCGCCGCGGGTAGCGGGCCTATGTAACCCGTGTTCTCAGGCGTGTTGAAAAAGTGCGGGAAGACTCCTTTCACCGAGGCCTCTGGCAAACCGAAGGCTTTCGGCAGGGCTGACAACGCCATCGGCATGTAAGCTAGCGAGTCTAAAAATCGGGTATGCCCGGTTTCCAGCATGATGATTTTGCTCCCGTTCAATATTACCTGCGGTGGCTCGGTGTTTTGCTCGACCAGGTAACGTAAAATAAATTGCGCGTCAAAGCCCCGGGTATTGTGAGCGACGCAGATAATTTTCCTGAAACTGTGAATTGGCCGTGTGGCGAATTCGACCAGTTGTTTCACCGGATCTTTCTGAAACACGTACTCGCGCACGAGTCCGCAGGCTGGGCAACCGTCCTTAATTTCCAGATTATGCATACACTGGCTGCAACCTGGTGCACGACGCATAGGTTGGGAACGTGGATATTTGTCGACATGTCACCGGGGATCGCAACGTTCTGCTGGGTCTCAAAATCATAAAATATGAATATGTATTTGCTGTCATTATTCTCGTGAGAATTGAGCGGAGCCATGAAACACTGATGGTTGTCAGGCCGGAGGGTGTTGCAAGTCTTACAATATCGAGTGTCACACGAGTGAGCACCCAACGAAAGATTTATGAGTCGCGTGCAGTTTGTACAGATTCGAAGCGTCGCACAGACGGAGCGACGCGGGCTAAACAAACCGACCTCACGATGCCTTCCCATACAGACCGCGCCACGAAACGCCCGTTTACAGTCAACGCACTCCAATTCCTTCGCCCTGTGGTCGCACGCTGGGGTGCCCAGACACTGCGGACACCGGCCCGAGCAGCGGTGCTCATGGCTGTTTTCATATTTTTTGTTACAGGTCTCGCAAAAGAACCTGCCTGCCGCGGCACCGGTAAGGTTCGTTATTGTGCAATAGTGGTGATCGCCTGGAAAGTAGAGAATGTTCAAACGATGGGTCACGTTTCGCCCACCCTCGGTCACCACGCTGCATCCGTCGTAAAACGTCGCATCCCCAGTCCCCAATTCACCCGCCTCGTATATCACGATTGCCATTCCCTCGCGTGCCAGATAACGTTGAAATTGCAATATTCGCCATACCCCGCAGCCCGTCACCGGTCTTTTGACTCCCGCTCTCTCCGTCAACTCTCGCCGCTTCGCGCTGCAACCGCGATCCCGATCCCGATCCCCGTATCGCGTTATATGCCTCGTGAAGCTCTCCGCTACGGATCGACCCCCTCTCGGCGTGTGCTCTCGCGACGACTAGAGCCCGCGGTAAACAAAGACCATCCGTGTTGACAATCTGTATTATTGATTTCTTGGCTACTCCCGCGTGCGTGATGGGACGAGCTTTTCCGCGACCGGACGGCACTTTGACGCAGTGTACTGTGACCTAGAATACCTTGTCAACCCCGAACTCCGAGTTACTCTGTGTCACGCTGGAGACTAGCTTCCACAGATCTGCATACTGAGAATAGCGGACCGGTCGAAAAGATAACCACGCGGAGCCCTGATTGAAACTTTCAGCGTGAAAAACAAAACCGATGTAGTCGCTCGAATGACACGTTGAGGTGACGTATGCGTGCAGATCTCTAAAAGCTCCCTTCAACCACTCGATGGGGTTAACACCTGACTCCGGTATCCTAATTTTGATATCGAGTTCCCGCGCGTGAACCTCGAAGCGACGAATGTATTTCGACGACTCCCCGAGTATCGCGAAATGGTTACCAGGAGTCAGCGATTGAGAATCGTTATCCCTGACTGACTCTTTCTCGCTTTTACTCTCATCCGCCGTCTGCGTCTCCCTAGAATCTAAACTACTATCGGCTTGTTCAGAGTCGTCGTCAGAGTCATAATCGTCGTTATGTATAGGGTTCACGTTAGACCCTGAACGTCCGATTCCCGAAGTACCAGCACCCTCGATTACACGTGTTATGCGTCTATGGCCACCAATCTGTATGTCCGTGCTACCGCCATGTTTGTTGACACGGGGTAGTTTTTCGTATCCCTGGATGTTAGCCGATACTGGCTTCTCTGATAGGTGAACAAGAGAGAGAGAAAAATAGGATCCAAAAATTCGTTGTATATCGCCCCAGCATATTTATAAACACACGCACGTCTGTATGAGAACCCGTAAACCCGAGCCCACCCCCACCCCTCTTTTTATATGAATTTGATTATTCCCGGGATGAGGTCACCTCCTCGACGGTGCTAGGTATCGAAAATATCCCGCTTTCGGGCGAGGGTGGAGACACGGCAAACGGTGACCATATGGCACTATCAGATGAGGACATGGACACGCTTTCATCCTCCTCCTCCTCCTCCTCCTCCCCACATCTGTCTCATACTCATCCCCCTCATCCCTATTCTCAATCTCATCCAGTTCATCCTCCTCCTCCTCCTCCTCTCTGCCCTGTCCGGTGAGTCTGCATGGTTGTCATTCGTTTCGCTCCTACTCGCATCTGGCTCTTCTCTGCCGCCACTTGCCTTCGGGCGTTTTTCTGTTGCAGTCACATAGCGAGCTCAAATCCGCTTTTCACCTAATTATATCGGTTTGATTGCTACACCGCCAGTTTCTGTGATAAGCAAGGCGTTAGTTTGGACCACCTAACATAACCTCTACCTGGGTTCTTCTTCGCTTGACCGCCTCGCCGTCCCGCCTGTTGTTATCGCATGCGCACTACATCTCTCTCAGGACATCAGCCTTTGGACTCTTCTGATTGCTTCTGATTTCCTTCTGCCACCGCCTCGCCCGTCGTTACTCACATCGCCATCTAGTTACTTTTGCGTGTGATGAGTATGTCAACACAAGATAGTCGGTAATGTTCCTGCATTGTGCTGGTCGATAACGATCTATATGTCGAATCCATGTTTTAAATGCAAATGCAATATTGCTGGAGTGACTGCGAAGTGTGCAGAGTGTCTCAGATCATTTCACCCGGGCTGCTGCAGGGCCTATTTAAAATTCAGGAGCGCTAACGCTTGTTGTCTAAAGAACCTTTCATTAACCGAAGCTGACGTAAATTCAGTTGACAGCTGCGGTTCTCAGGACCCAACACCTCGCGCTGCGTCGTCTAATAGCGCCTGCACTATGTCCGATAGGAGTTTCAAACTGCTCAGTGATAAACTAGACAGCAACAATGCTGATCTCAAATCTTTTATCAGGCAGCAGCAGGCATTCAATACTGATATTACCTCGCCACTGGATGACATTCAGAATTTATCCAAGACAGTTTTGGAAAACCAAGAGCGGATAACGCGTCTGGAAGCTAATCACGCGAGCCTTTCGAAGGAGTTTCGTCAACTCCGAACTGAGGTTACTCCTGGTTCTGCGCGGACTTTGGTTGCATTGTCTGAGCTGACTGTAGGAGGTATTCCGGCATGCGTTGATGATCAACCCCGAACTATCGTGGCCAAGATTTTTGAAGCTCTTGGGGTCCCCGACCTCATGAGTGATGTATTAGACGTACGAGTAGTTAATAGGAAAAAAGCCCCCAACGCATCGCCTTCGGCGGATGCTCAGATGCGGTTTAAGTCCATCATTGTGCAACTTAAGGCATCGACTGTGCGTGATTTCATTCTGACTAAGAGACGAGCTATTAAAGATTTTACTGTCAGGGAGGTTCTCGGCGTGAATCAGCGTGGTCAGATCTTCTTTAATGAATTGTTATCGCCCGATTCGTATGCTTTGCTTCGTAAAGCTAAGGCTAAAGCGTCTAGCTCTGGTTTTAAGTATGTTTGGGTTCGTTCAGGCCAGATATTGGCTCGCAGGCTTGAAGGTCAACCGGTAGTGAACATTGCCAATGAGACTGATCTAGCTAAGCTGAACTGACTTCCATCTGCTCCTGGGTTGCCTCGACCTGGCTCTGGTGCTCCGAATCGGGTCTCGAGTATCAATATTGCTCAATTCAATGCAACCTCGCTCCTAGGTCATATTGATCAATTTAGGCTATTTTTTCATGAAAATTTTTATCATATAATTTCTATTTCGGAAACTTGGCTGCATTCATATATTTCTGATGACCTAGTCCAGCTGAATGACTATTTTCTTATTCAGAATGATCGGGAGGGTAAGGAAGCGGGTGGGGTAGCCTGTTATGTTCATA
The DNA here is from genome assembly GCA_963992785.1 of Tenthredo livida. Classification (NCBI taxonomy): domain Eukaryota; kingdom Metazoa; phylum Arthropoda; class Insecta; order Hymenoptera; family Tenthredinidae; genus Tenthredo; species Tenthredo livida. The sequence goes on along the minus strand of OZ023068.1, from coordinate 17,592,852 downwards.
ACTCCCTGAAAGTTGAAGTTTTGGCTATGTCCCCTAGTGAATTCTCGAATTCGCCGGAGTTTTTAATCCTTGAAATCACTATTCCCAATTCGGGGTCTATTCTGTTTTCTTCTATTTATAGGCGCCCTAAGGGGCATCTTTTTAACGAGTACCTCCAATCGCTCTCCCAATTTTCCCACGCGTACTCGAACATTGTAATCGGAGGCGATCTCAATTGCAACCTGTTAGTTCCTAAGTTTGAATCATTATTTTTAAGGGATATGGTATCGTCTCTCGCGATGCACATCGTTCAATCTGGCCCGACGTATCACACGACAAGCTCGGACTCCTGGCCGGACGTTTTCATAATAGATAGTCCTGAAAAGATATGTGCCTTCCAAAAGTCTGAGGCCCCGTTCATCGCGGGACATGATCTCATCTCCTTAGCTTTTAGAATTGTTAAGCCGCCAAATGTCACGCGTCACATTATGCGTCGATCTCCTAGAAACTTTTCAGATGAAGTATTCGCTGAGTCTCTTTGCCGTCAGGTTACTATGTCCCAACTTGATCTTCCCCACTGCTGCGACTCAGCTGGTGTCGACGTCCTCTTCGATGATCTGGGCAACCTTTTACTATCGGAGTATAATAGACATGTGCCATTACGCATTTTTAAGGTTTGTAGGCCAGCGGCTCCTTGGCTCTCGGTTGAATTGAAAGATCGTATCAAGGAACGTAACTTGCTGTACAGGCGAGCAAAAAGGGCCAATAGTCTTCTGGGTTTCCAGGTTTATAGAAACTTCAGGGATGCTCTGACTTCTGATCTGAGGCAGGCGAGGGATGACTATCACTTGCAGAGATTGTCGGGGATCACTGATACTGGTAGGCTGTGGAGAGAGTTGTCAAACCTGGGGTTAACTAGATCTTCCTTTTCGTCTCCTTTACACTTCTTTTCAGCCGATGTATTAAATAACCACTATGTGGCCGTCTCTTGCTCTCAACGACCGTGCACTGACAATCAGTTTCAATCTCTCTTAGCCTCAATGCCCTGTACTGAAACTCCGTTTTCTTTTTCCGGTGTTTCCGTGGAGTCAGTCACGTCTCTTATTCGCAAATCCACCTCGTTATCGCATTCGGCGGGACCAGATGGAATTTCGTCGTTTTTAATTCGTAAGTCGCTTCTGGTCATGGGTCCACTTATCACGGCTCTGTTCAACCAGTGCTTTTTAATTTCTTATTTTCCCTCTTTGTGGAAACGTGCTTTCATCCGCCCATTATCGAAGGTCAATGCTCCGCGTTTGCCGTCTGATACTCGGCCCATAGCTAACCTCTGCGAATTATCAAAGGTGTACGAGAGAATTGCCCACAAGCAAATCACTGACTATATCAGCGCGAACTCTGTCCTCGACCCGCGTCAGTCAGGTTATAGAACGGGTTATAGCACTCAATCGGCCTTGCTGCGTATATGTCATGATGTGAGAAAAGGGGTTGACGACGGCCTCATTACTGTCTTAGTCTTGTTTGATTTCAGCAAGGCGTTTGATACGGTGTCGCACCTTCTGTTACTGCGCAAACTCAGGGCATGTGGGTTCGATGATGCGGCTCTCGCGTGTTGTTTTTCGTACCTCTCAGGTAGATCTCAGGCCGTTGTAGACGAGTTGGGCGCTAACTCGGAATGGCTATCTACGTCTACTGGTGTTCCGCAGGGCTCGGTTCTTGGGCCTCTGTTGTTCTCCATCTTCATTAATGACATTGGGTCTTCACTTGAGTTCTGTGAACACATGATCTTTGCGGATGACACGCAGATTTATTTGCAATGTCCTCCGGCTCAGATTCTCGTCGGCTTATAACGAGTCAAGCGAGATGTCAGTGCTATATCCGAGTATGCCTCCGCCAATCAACTCACTCTAAATCTAGCTAAATCTAAAATTTTCATTCAAGGTAGCGGTCCGAATGTCAGGGCGATCGATGTCAACTCACTGCCGGTTATCTCTATTAATGATGTTGCCATTCCTTATGTGAGCGAAACCAGAAATTTGGGGGTTATTATGTGTTCCAATCTTTCGTGGTCCAAGCATGTCTCTTCTATCTCTCGTAATGTCCACTACTCACTCCACAAGCTTAAGTACCAACGGAATGCCTCGTCCCGTGAACTCAAGGCTAAGCTCATCGCGACTTTAGTATTCCCAATCTTGGATTATTGCTGTTTAGTGTACAACGATTTAACCGATGAGCTCGACTTGAAGCTCCAGCGACTGATCAATTCTGGAGTTAGATTCGTTTTCAATTTGAGGAGAGATGAGCACATCACCCCTTTCAGGCTTCGGCTAGGATGGTTATCCGTCCGTAATAGGCGACGGTACTTCTTGGGGATTACTGTCTTCAATATTCTTCATGGTGTAGCTCCGTCTTATATCCTCGAGCTTTTTTCTCGGCCAGCTGATGATCTGCGTCTGTCTGCGCGTCGTGCACCTCCTACGTTTCGCATTCCCATTCACAGGACGGCAACTTATCGCAACTCATTCCATCTGTCTGCTATGTATTTCTGGCACTCTCTGCCACTGTCTATCAGGTCTTCCCCTTCTCTCGGAGTTTTCAAAAGTAGTTTGTTCGCTTATTTGCGCGAGTCGGAACTGGCTTGCTAGCCTACTTCGTCGGAAGGGACGTCGGCACTGTGGTGGTGTAGGCTAGCCTCCGCCTGGCATTTATTGTGTGCGTTGTGCCTTTGAATACTGTTTTCATTTGACCGAGTGAGAGCGTTAGTTCTTAATGATTCATCTCTGTTTTCTTTTGTTTATTACATTTACATTAAGTTTTTTCTATTTCATTTTATTTTATTCTATTTATCCTAAGCTGTACCTGTACATTTTACATTGTATACCTCATCGATTGATCCTATTTGTCCCGTGGTTGAACCAGGACATTAATAAACTATCTATCCATCCATCCATCCATCCATCCATCCATCCATCCATCCATCCATCCATCCATCCATCCATCCATCCATCCATCCATCCATCCATCCATCCATCCATCCATCCATCCATCCATCCATCCATCCATCCATCCATCCATCCATCCATCCATCCATCCATCCATCCATCCATCCATCCATCCATCCATCCATCCATCCATCCATCCATCCATCCATCCATCCATCCATCCATCCATCCATCCATCCATCCATCCATCCATCCATCCATCCATCCATCCATCCATCCATCCATCCATCCATCCATCCATCCATCCATCCATCCATCCATCCATCCATCCATCCATCCATCCATCCATCCATCCATCCATCCATCCATCCATCCATCCATCCATCCATCCATCCATCCATCCATCCATCCATCCATCCATCCATCCATCCATCCATCCATCCATCCATCCATCCATCCATCCATCCATCCATCCATCCATCCATCCATCCATCCATCCATCCATCCATCCATCCATCCATCCATCCATCCATCCATCCATCCATCCATCCATCCATCCATCCATCCATCCATCCATCCATCCATCCATCCATCCATCCATCCATCCATCCATCCATCCATCCATCCATCCATCCATCCATCCATCCATCCATCCATCCATCCATCCATCCATCCATCCATCCATCCATCCATCCATCCATCCATCCATCCATCCATCCATCCATCCATCCATCCATCCATCCATCCATCCATCCATCCATCCATCCATCCATCCATCCATCCATCCATCCATCCATCCATCCATCCATCCATCCATCCATCCATCCATCCATCCATCCATCCATCCATCCATCCATCCATCCATCCATCCATCCATCCATCCATCCATCCATCCATCCATCCATCCATCCATCCATCCATCCATCCATCCATCCATCCATCCATCCATCCATCCATCCATCCATCCATCCATCCATCCATCCATCCATCCATCCATCCATCCATCCATCCATCCATCCATCCATCCATCCATCCATCCATCCATCCATCCATCCATCCATCCATCCATCCATCCATCCATCCATCCATCCATCCATCCATCCATCCATCCATCCATCCATCCATCCATCCATCCATCCATCCATCCATCCATCCATCCATCCATCCATCCATCCATCCATCCATCCATCCATCCATCCATCCATCCATCCATCCATCCATCCATCCATCCATCCATCCATCCATCCATCCATCCATCCATCCATCCATCCATCCATCCATCCATCCATCCATCCATCCATCCATCCATCCATCCATCCATCCATCCATCCATCCATCCATCCATCCATCCATCCATCCATCCATCCATCCATCCATCCATCCATCCATCCATCCATCCATCCATCCATCCATCCATCCATCCATCCATCCATCCATCCATCCATCCATCCATCCATCCATCCATCCATCCATCTAGCCATCCACCCACCCACCCATTTTTATTTTTATATATTTTTACGTGTGTGTGAACGTACGGACCTGAGAAAATCGTCGGAGAGGGGTGAACGATCCGAGACCGTTGGGGAAAGTCTAGTATGATTCCCACGAATTTTTCCAAATTCTGTCATCGCGCAATAACCATATTTCTGCGATAACGCAAGTAGGTCTACTTTGCTCACCAGTAGACTTCGGCTCTATCAGAGGACCGTTCCACCCTCAGACCGCTTTTTTAGGGGTAAATGCAACCAGATGCGAAATAGACGAGTGTTGCTAGTCCCACAACTCCCGTAGAGCGGTTATGGTCGAAGACCCGCCGATACACTACCCATCAACCTCCAACGGTTTTTTATTTTTTCTTAGTCCTATACCCTTCTGAACCGTGGATACATACCAATAATGGGGACGCTCGGACCACGGGGCCTGAGCACTCATCGCATTAGACCCCGTGGGAAACTGTGTATGATACCCATAAATATTTCTCGATTCGTGAGAAAGTGTGATCTCGCGGTAACTATAATTCTGCCATAACGGTAGTCAGGCTACTCTGTGTAAGAGCGCGGGTTCGGTCTCCCCGATTTCTCACAAGGAGTCGGACAACACTCCCGACTACCCTTTTACGTACAAGTGCGAACAGATGTGAAATGTATGGCCGTTACAGGGCCCACCACTCCCACGATGGTGGTGGTCAAACACTTGTTGGGACTCCGCATGGGGTAGACCATTAGGTTCCAACGGTTCTATTAGCCTAAAATCCTCTCAAGTCATAAATATAATTAGTAACAACACGCGGTTCTCGGGAGTCAAAGCACTTATCGTAAATTAGCGGAATAGATCTAACCCGTTAACGACACTCCATTTTTTCCTAATTCATAACCGTGCCAATGTGTGACACGATTGATGCAGCCTCCAAGTCCTGTTGCAGCCTGTTGCGGTGGCGGTTGAACCGTTTATCTGTCCGATCCCTACTGTACGAGACAAAACGTGTGAGGCAAGCTGCGTAGGGGGTCGAAAAAAAATTGGTGGGAATTATTTTGTAACGGTCGAAATCATATTCCATATATATACGCTTGACACGTTTGATGCTGACCGGTATGAAGCTGGTGCCACAGTCTGCTGTCTCCTTCTATTCTTCATGCTTACATGGAGAAGGAAAGAGACAGAAGACTGTGAGGTCGACTTCATACCGAACAGATTCGGACACACTTGGTGTACAAAAGGGAGGATGTCGTCGTAAGACGCGTCAGTCTTCGGTTAACCGTGCGAGAATTAGTATCTAGCAATGGAAACCCCCAAATCATCATCCAGTGGCACGATGGGTAACGCGAGTAGAGTATTCAAATCGTTTGCAAGTGCAGTGAAAAAATCTGATAAAAATTTATTACTGGTAGGTAGCTACGGATTAAACACATCGTTCACAAAGAAGATTGCCGTCGGCCTCGGTTTGCGAGGTGACGCAGAATTCGAACCATTGATCAGATTGACCGGCAATTCACCGGACGGTATCTGTCTAGAATTGAGTGCCTGAACTGCGCTGTCTAACGCATGAGAAACAATATCGGACTACTTCGACTTCGACGTGTACGCCGACGCCCAATGGTATCTCGACGAAATTGAGCTTGGCGAAGACAGCAAACTACGATTTACAACAGCGCATGGTGCGAGGGCCATTAGATTCGATGTCCAACAGAGCCCCGTCAGATGTATCGAACCTTTACGCAGTGCCGGATACGCCACGGAGCTAGTATCCGACGAAGACGAAGGGAAAAATCGTGAAGACTGTACTCCGCTCCTGAAGCGACTGAGAATTCATCGACCGTCGATTGTCATGCAAAAAACCACATTCGATGGCTTAAAAACCGTATTTGTCTGTGTTAACGAGCAAGTTCGAAGACTCCAAAGACTGGCGGCTAGTGTAAACCAGTGCAAAAAGCAATACGTTGAATACATGGTGTCAAGAATTAGGCGTTACCCCTCCCAAGAACCTTCTCTTCATACCATCGCGCAGATTACCAAGAACGAATACGGAGCCGTCAAAGAGAGCATCAAACCACAGTTCGACCCCGTCTTCAGCGAAAATTATCTCGATATTGTTTTACTCGAATTGACCAGACTGTTTTCTAATATCATCGCTGTTGAAGTTAAACAACAGCTTGAGACCGTGCCGAAGTCTAATTCACGAGGAAATTTGCATCTTGACTTGAAAACATCAAACTAATTACCACGGAGGAATGCCAAACTGCTAGAGAGAGAGAGACATCGTTGGAGACATGTGTTCATCAGCCTTCATTCAAAGTCACAAGACCTCCGGACCCTACAGGGTGGGAATACCTAACACCGTGATTCGCTTTCGACCAAACGATATGATGGATGGCTTGGACAATCCTCCTCCTCCTGTTTGGTTCCGAATGGGTTTACTTTTAATATTCGCAACAGCCTGTATTCTTACAATATGGGCATTGAAGAATGGGCAAGACGCTTTATCGCTAATTGCGAAGGAGTCCTGGCCGAACATTTGTGAAATAAAACGATCAATCTTGTATAATTATAACCATAGCTGTAAGATTTACAAAGAAAATTGTACTCGTAGTCGTAAGATTCTGTATTTTATCTTAGCATGAGAACACTCCTTGCGTGTATTAGAAAATAAGGTATACGAATAAATGAAATTATTTGATTTTTTCGTAATTAACGCGTCATTCAATTATACACCTTTACCATACCCTTTCTTCAATGAGTATATAAGTAGTAAGGCTTCTAATCCACCTATTTTTTTCTAAGTCCCGCAGCCTATATGTATACTCGCAGATACATATATATACAGAGCGATTCTGAGGAAACAGGTCACGCTAATAGAGGCTCCCTTATTTATTTTCGTCAATGACAACGCTGTCAAATACCACGAACAAGCGATCTACCGATATTTCATATGCCTATGACTGATATCTTCAGACGACGTAGCGGTAGCTGTCACGTTGTATAGGTTAAACTGAACTTTCATATTACAATATTGTGTAATTAATTCTAATATTGTTCATAATACAACGGTATACGATATTATTTCATAAATAAGTAGTGATGAGGTTAACGTCGATTTCTGTTTATTCCAACATTATTAGGTTATAAATAATTGTCTTGGTGAAATTCACAGATCTGGTAGTGATAAAGTTATTAAGTGAATAGCATACGATATTGATTCTTTATGAATTCATTCCAGGTGTAAATTTCTGTTTATTTATTACATTAGTTATAACCGAGGATTTCTTTGGTGACTGACTGACCCGTTGCATCTCTTCGACAAGTAGGGTTACGAACAAATCAATGTGAATATCATTCATCGAGCAATATCTCATCGATCCAGTGAAAGCTTTTCATCCTACGAGGCATGTCCGCTGGATAAAACTCTACATGTCTTCTTAGCCTAATGAGTACGAAGACAGTCCTGCATAAATGATGTGTTGGTCTATCAATGCGTGTTTAAGTTTCATCGAGTGATAAATGAATTAAAAGTATCGTTCCTTTTGTGAATCTATTCAATTGAGTATTTGATTGCTGCGTAGAGCACAGCGTTGCATTTTTGTACAAAATACTCAATCACAACAAATTGTACAAATTTAATAAAATTCTTTGTTTATTCAGTTGATATTGCATAATCATATTAAATAATTAATGATACATGTGCAAGGACGCTGTCCTTCTGAAGAAATCAAAAATATACAATTTAATAATAACTCAATAGCATGGTTTTGGAACACGCGGCCGGTCATAGCTTTCGGACCATCGCAGATGATTTCGCAGCCAAGAATCCAGGACGTCCGTGTCCGGCGATGGATACCGTGCGGAATATCGTATTGAAGAAGGAAACTGGAGTGACTTATCCGCGTCGAAGTTCTACGAGTACACCGTTTTCGCCACAATTTTTAAAGCATTCAATTTTCATAACTTGCTAGTCGCCCATGGTTTGTTGCATGGTCATTTCTTTAAAGTACTGCCCTAATTATTCTGGGATATCTCACAGATGTTAGAATGGGTTATTTATGGGTGGGATTGATCTATTCGGAAGAGGTGCTTCATACAATCATGATAGAACTTGACTTACAAGTTAGTTCATTTAATCATGTAATTGTATTTCGCGCCTCTTTCTCTAGATCAACACGTAGATGTTTAAAGCTTATTACGGCAGATCAATGAATTCATGCATCAAGACTGTCTTCCTACTCATTAGGCTCAGAAGACATGTAGAGTATTGTTTTATTCAGCGGAGATGCCTCGTAGGATGAAAAACTTCAACTGGATCAATGAGATATTGCTTGATGAATGATCTTCACATCGTTTTCTTCGTAACCCTACTTATCGAAGAGATACAACGGGTCAGTCAGTCACCGAAGAAATCCTCGGTTGTAACTAATGTAGTTAATAAACAGAAATTCACACCTGGAATGAATTCATAAAGAATCAATATCGTATGCTATTGACTCAATAACTTTATCACTACCAGATCTGTGAATTTCACCAAGACAATTATTTATAACCTAATAATGTTGGAACAAACAGAAATCGACGTCTGCAATCAATTTAACCTCATCACTACTTATTTATGAAATAATATCGTATATCGTTGTATTATGAGCAATATTGGAATTAATTACACAATATCGTAATACGACTGTTCATTTTAACCTATACAACGTGACAGCTACCGCTACGTCGTCTGAAGATATCAGTCATCGGCATATGAAATATCGGTAGATCGCTTGTTCGTGGTATTTGACAGCGTTGTCATTGACGAAAATAAATAAGGGAGCCTCTATTAGCGTGACCTGTTTCCTCAGAATCGCTCTGTATGTAAAATCAGGGGCGTAGGGCCCAGGGGTGAGGACGGGGGGGACGGAGGACAGAGTCTTGGATGACATCACACGGCCCAGATCGTCGCAATATCAGCCAAGGGTAGGCAGGGGAGCGGGCAGGGGGGTGAAAGAGGCAAAAAACACTAGGGCATCCCAGCTGAGACGTCGGCTAGAGCGAGGGGCGAGGGGGAGGTCAGGTAAGAATTCCTAGTTTTCTCCAGAGTCGACCCGCGGGGCAGGGGGGAGCGGGGAGCGGGGAGCAGGAGGATTTCCCAAAGCTGCCCTAGGGGGTGGGGAAAGGGGGAAGAGGGGGGAGGGGGGAGGGGGGTTTGTTCTGTCTGCCCAAAGCTGCCCATATCTACTGTTAATATTGGAGAAATTTCGATCCAAGCGTTAATTGATACTGGGAGTCAAATAACTTGTATTTCAGAAAATTTTTATGAACAAATATCGGGTTCTAGTATATTAGCTGAACTATCGGTAACTAATATAAAAGTATTTCCAGCGTTTGAAAAAACTGCACCTGGGGAAAAAAGATTATATATAATTATATACAATTATATACAATTATATAGAATTTATATAGAATTATATAGAATTTATATAGAATTGTATAAAATTGTATAAAATTTATAAAATTGTATAAAATTATATAAAGTTATATATTAAAAAATTGTCGCTATTTCGATCCGTCCGTGGTCGAGTACGTGACTTAGTGACAGTGCGGAGGAGTATAATCAGTGAGATATTCTTTGCTTTCATAAACTGACTTCATTTCTTTTAAACGCGCAATAGTGACTTTTTTTTATCATCGAACGTGATTGAGAACGCAAAAGCAGACCATAATGAAATATAATATTTTAATGTAACGAATATTTATCCCTTCTTGAATCGACTATAAGTCACGTAGGAGTAGATAACGGCGAGGCAAGACTGGAACCCCAGTATTGCTGACCCTTCGATTTCACACTACTAAGCTAGTGTACGTAGATGTAATTTGCTCTCTCTCTAATTTTTCATTAAAATAGGAAAATTAAGCTATATGATAAGTAGAATAATAAGATACTAATGTTGTAATCGGGATCCTGAGATCTTTCATACAACTTTAATTTATTTGAAGGTTCGTTGTCGAATTAAGAGTTGGAACTCAGTCGTACAAAGTAATTCAAGTTTATTTAATATATGAAGTTTTTACAAAGGCTTTGCTAATATCGTACTAATCTCTATATAACGTGTCTTGCTTCTGGTCGCGATGTTCTGACCATGAGTATTACGGTGATCGCTTATTTATTACATTAAGGGGACCAGTACAGCTTGGTTTAAGATATTTCAAGTACTCCAGAATCACTTTATTTGTCAACCAAAGTTTATTTTACATCAAAAAGAATATTTCTGCAAAAAACTGTGTCGTAAGGTTTCAGGCACACCGTTGATCCAATCCAGTGTTTCGACGTCTCAACTTCTTCAGACAGGAGTTCCACATCTTATGAACGCGGGGATCTGAAAAGAAAAACACATGTGAAAACTTACAGTCATTTATCTAAAATTTCCAAAATTTGAGCCACTAATTTGCAAATAACTTGGCCAAAATAGACACATTCAAAAATTCCCTCGTTCATATCATGAGGATTTGTCGCCCGAACAAAATGAGCCGTCAAAGACCCCAATCGGAGCAACGGTGCTCCTAAAACCTTACGACACAGCTCCAAAAACATACAGCTCCAAAAACATAGTTCTGAGATAAACGAGTTTGAAGTTTTTGCAGAAAAATTGGTATATACTCCTCCGGAGGCTCATACATTAAAAAGTTTGTTGTACCAAAGTTGAATGAAATTTTTTTTTTTTTAATTTTCAATTTTCAAAAAGAATTTTTTTTTTTATTGGAAATTTAATTTTTCCTTTTTCTTTTCTGCAAACTATTTTCTCAGAACTTTTTTTTCCCATGTATTTTTTTGTTCCATACATGCTTCTTTCTCTTACTCACTTCTTTAAAAAGCTCCAGCAGCATATGAGGGCCCTGCTGCATCCTCCGCAGACTCATTGCCTTGCCCAATACAACGCATCGCTAGTATGGATCGCCTATTGATTTCATACGCGCTTCGTGTATCATCAATCATAGGGCTACTTTTGAAGATTTTTAGCTGGACACAATTTTCACAAGAGATACCGTATGTTCCACCCAGTCCTCTCAAGCTAACTTCAGTCATAACTATCGACCCACCACATGTCTTGCAAGATAAATGCTCCCGCAGAGCACGGAATAGTGTTTCACGTGAAACAGCCTATAGCCAGCAGAATCGCTAGCCTCGTAGTCGCCACTGATTTTTCTATCCGAAGCTGTTGAAACATGAGTGCTCTGTCCATCAGCCGCTGTTTGCTTCTGCGGAAATGTTTTCGCCCTCTTCTTTGACCGGCCAATGCATCCTTTTGTGCCAACACCAGAACTCCTCTCTCTTCTTTTCATATTGAATATATTGGATATATTTTATATATTTCCTTTCTGTTTTATCAAAAAATCTGTGAACAAAAAGCAAAAAAACTTCGACCGCACACACAGTTCGGCAGAAGCTTAGTGTAGATATTACTATTTTGATTGAATACTTACTTTTAGGTTATAGTTTTCGAAGCACCAAGTCACAACACCCGTACAACGATTACGCGCTATAGATATTAGGTAAATTTATAATTATTTAGTACTGAAAAGTACTGTTTTTATTTATTTATTTCAATTCTGAAACACTGGAAATCGAGCAGAAGCTCACGCAACCTCGAAAAGTATTGCACAAGTAATGGCGATCATACACCATGTGATCAATATCGAAATCAAGCGCCAGCGCCACTTGCGCCAAATCGCGATAGCCAAATAACGAACTTTTGACCGTAACTTCTAAACCGTGACGATTTCGTCAAACTCGATTTTTTCACAGACGTAGAAGATCTTTAGGTAACATAAACTGCAAAAAACGAAAAACCAATTTTTTCGAAAATTCAAGCTGTACTGGTCCCCTTAAGGAGGTCGTGCTGCGTCTGCACCTGTTGTTGGTTGCGCTAAGGCTTTGTATTCGCACATTCCCTAGTATTGCCAAAGTGTGGCTCAAACATCTAGATTGCAACACCTTGATACTCCGGTTGCAACATCCCTCCCCCCTTAGAGAGAAAAGCCCTTAGGATTTTCTTCTGAAATCAGACAAATCTGCTGGCTTGCGTCGTTGTGCGTACGCTTGCCTATTATGCTATATCTAGGTTAGTAGTTTACATAGTGTATCCCGTTAACATATTTTTTATATAATCGTTTCTTAGGCTAGGTTAGTATAATTAATTTACTATATCATTTTTCTATCAGCTGAGTTGTTTCAAATTTCATACTCAAGTTATATTATTCAATAAAAGGTTTCAATCGATTTACATGTACTCTAAGAGTTTTCTTCTTTACCTTTATGGTACAGTTTACTTCTGAATTTACCTCTAAAATTGTGTAAGGACCGATCCATTGAGATAATAGCTTCTTCGATCGTCCTCTGCGTATAGTTTCGTCGTACAGGAGTACCTTATCGCCAACCTTGAACCCTTTTTCTTTGGTTCGTCGGTCGTACTCGATTTTTGACCTCTCTTTGGCTTGTTGCAGATTTTCTTTGGCTATGAGATTGCTGGCTCGCAATCTCTCTCGTAGTTCTCGTGCGTAGTCGTCATAGGTGTACGTCGTTTCTGGATCCTTCTTCAGCGATGTTGGTAGTTCAGCTGGGTGCCCATACACCAGCTCGAATGGCGTAAATCTCGTTGCAGTGTGGGGCGTCGTGTTATATGCAAACATAGCATATGGTAACCATTCGTCCCAGTTGCTCTGTTCCTCGTTGATGTAGTGTCTCAGATATTCAGCTAACGTCCTATGTGAACGTTCCAAGGCTCCATTGGATTCAGGATGATAGGCCGTCGTTTGAATCTTGTCGATCTTTAACAGTTTACAGGTATTTTTAAAAACGTTACTCAAAAAGTTCGTACCTTGATCGGTGAGTATTCTCTGTGGTATTCCGTGTTCGCATACGATCCTGGTCGCAAATTCCTTGGCTACAGTGTTAGCTTCTTGGTTCGGAATGGGTATTGCCTTACTGAATTTGGTTAGACAATCTTGAAACGTGAGGATATATTTATTTCCTTGTTCCGTTTCTGTCAGTGGTCCTACGATATCCAATGCACATTTCTCAAACGGTTGATTTGGAGTGTCGGTGATGACCATTGGTGCCTTCGTCTTCTTGCTAAGTTTGTTCTTCTGGCAATTCTCGCATCTCGAGATGTGTTCTTCGACGTCCTTCCGTAATCCTGGCCAATCGTGTTTTAACCGAATTCTTTCGATCGTTCGATTAACTCCTTGATGTGCTCCTAATGGTGTGTCGTGATACTCATAGATGATCCTGTTCCGATCTTCCTCCGAATATTCTTGTTCTCGGTTGTTCGATTCATCTTCTTCTTTCTGTTGACTTCTGGTCACTGCGTACATGCGACTCAAGGCATCTGCGTTGGTGTTAGCCTTGCCTGCTTTGTACTCGATCTCGTAGTCATATTCTTCCAGCTTCAGTCGCCATCTCATGAGTCGTGATCCTGGATCTTTGACTCCGAATAACCATGTGAGTGGTTTGTGATCTGTAACAATCTTAAATCTGGTACCATATACATACGGTCTGAAATGATTAACTGCCCAGACTATGGCCAATAATTCTTTTTCCGTGGTGCTGTAATTTCCTTCTGCTGAATTTAGAGTTCTACTTGCGTATGCTACTGGCAAGTCACTTCCTATTATGCCTTGCGACAGGACTGCTCCGATGGCTTTGTCGGATGCGTCTGCCGTCACGATGAACGGTTGTTCGAAATCTGGATATTGTAGAATTGGTGCTGTCGTCAACGTCTTCTTCAAATTTTCAAAAGCCTCTTGTTCCCTCGAAGTCCATCTAAATTTTACCTCTTTCTTCAGCAAATGTGTTAGCGGTTTTGGTAAACTTGAGAAATTCTGTATGAATCGTCTGTAGTATCCGGCCAAACCCAGAAATCCTTGAACATCTTTTACAGTCTTTGGAATTGGAAATTCCTCTACTGCTCGGATCTTCTCTGGATCTGCTTTTATCCCGTCTCTAGTGATGACGTGTCCCAAGAAGTTGACCTCTTTCCTCAGAAACTCACACTTGTCAGGTTGTAGCTTCAATGAATTCTGTCGTAAGCGTTCCAGTACCTCTTCCAGTCGTTTGTTATGTTCCTGCAAACTAGGAGCATGTATGACAATATCGTCGAGATAGACATAACATCTAAGGCCTTGTATTCCTGAAAGTACAGTATTCATTAATCGTTGAAACGTAGCGGGTGCGTTCTTCAGTCCAAAAGGCATGCGATTGTATTCGTAATGACCGTGTGAAGTGGAAAATGCCGTCTTGCACTTATCCTCTTCTTCCATTGGAATTTGGTGAAATCCTGATGCTAGATCTAATGTAGAGAAATATTTTGCCTCACCCAACTGGTCCAATATTTCCGTGATATTAGGCAGTGGAAAGGAGTCTCCTACAGTAACCTCGTTCACCTTACGGAAGTCAACTACGACTCTCATCTTTGTTTTTCCTGATGCGTCCGCCTTCTTTGGTACCACTAGCAGTGGTGCGTTCCATTGACTTTTGCTTTGTCTGACTATTCCGTCGGCAAGCATTTTATCTACCTGCTCGTTTATCTCCTGCTTATGCTTCTCTGGAAGTCTATAAGGTCTTAAATTTATAGGTGCGATATCTGGATTCGTTGTAATTCTGTGACTAGCTGCGTTCGTGTAACCCAGATAGTCTCCTTCTAAATGAAATACATCATGAAATCTTTCACAAATATCTAACAAGCTCTCTTTTTCTTCTCGATTCAGATGACTCGTACGTAGGTTGTCTCTCAGCTGTTGCATTCGGCTCGCGTTACTCGGTGTCATCGTCCGGCATGCATACACTTGCGTCATATCTGTGTGCTCTTGGCCTAGTGCTACTATTTGTACACACGGCTGTTCCAGTTCTACATTATAATCGTTCGTATTCAAAATGCTGACTTTGCACTCACCGTCGACTGCGTTGGTGATGCAACTCCCTAGGTATACTCCTGGCTGTAACTCGATTCCTTCGACGATGCCTTCCGCGTCATCGCGTGTCTTTGCACGGATTATCTTCTCGCTTCTTCGTTCAAGCGATATGTGAGCTCCTGTGGCTCCTAAATTCCATGTAGTTCCGTACAATCTTGCGTATTTCCCAGATCTAAGCTCGACGTCATGCTTCTCGAGGAAGTCGCCTCCTAAGAGACCGTCTGCTCCTAGTGGAAAATCATCTTTAACTGCGTGAAAAAGGTGCAATATGTGCCTATCACCAACCCTTATATTCAACGTGACCTTACACAAGGTCGTAACCGGTGTTCCGCCTATTCCTCTGAGCGTGATCACACCGTCTTCAGCCATAACTTCGCCGTCAATTTTTCCAACTTTTACTAAGCTTACCTCAGCTCCTGAATCTAATAGCATAGTTCCGTGTCTCGTCTTGAATTCATCTGCCTTGATCGTTGCGTGGTTTTTCTGTTTAGATCCGTTTATTAGGCAATTTACTGGTACGACGCGATACGGTTGCCTGTCCGCCGCGCCTGTTCCTCGTTTCCCGGAGTCTCTTCGTCTTGCCTGCTGGCGTCTCTAGAAGGACCTGGCTGGACCCGTTCCTCTCTTCTAGGAGGTCCCCGATTCCTCTCGTAGCCTTGTCTATTTTCTTCGGCTAATCTAGTTCTGCAGTCTCTAATAACGTGCCCTGGTTTTTTACAAAAGTGACAAATTACCTGAATTTTTCTTACGTAGTTACTTGGTGTCGGCAATCGTTGTGGATAACTGGATCCTGTCTTCGCTGAGCGACAGTCTCGTGCTAGGTGTCCTGTCTTCCCACAGTTGTAGCAATTATTTCCTCTGTTACCTTCTCTGCTGTTGCGCGGTTGATTATGTTCCCGATCCGATCCACGAATGGGGCCTAAATCTCGTTCTTCTTCTATCGCGAGTGATATGGCTTCTCTAAGATTTTCACACCGTCGGCTCTTGACCAATATCCTCAGCTTGTCGTTCAAGCCTCTGATGAAGATATTGACAGCTTGTTTTCTGACCTGGCGTTCCAGCGTCGATTTCGAATCCTCTTCCGCGGCTTCCTTCATCGTTACTTCGATTACCTGTGCAGTTAGTTTCTCGACTCGTGTTCCATATGACCTCGCGTCCTCGTTCTGACGTTGTCTACAGCTACTGAATTCCACTTGTAACGAAGCTAATGTCCGTGTATCGATGCTCATCGACTTCAGCTCTTCCTCCAGTGCATTCCAGGTGTCAATTGATTTGTATTCTAAAGCTCGTGCCGGAGCACCTTTGATTCGGGTGCTCAGAACAGCTTTCAATAGATTTCCCGTATCTACAGGTCGTATTATCTCACGTGCATACTTGCAAGAGCGAATAAAATCACAAACCTTTCCTCGGTCACTGCTATCGAAGATCTCGATGTCCTTCAGCACTTGTCTCACGGTGGGGGTGTCTTCGGTCATATCGATTGGAGGTTGATTCGCTGCTGTGTTCTGATTCTGTTGTGGTGGTACTTGCTCCCGAGTCTTACTTTTAACAAATTCGCGTAATGCCGCACGTAGTTCGTCAACTGTATTTGCTTCGCTTACGTTTATGCCAAGATGCTCACAGGTTTGGAGAAGATGATCTCTTCGTAATTCTTGAATCCACGCGGTTTTACCTTCTGCAATGCGTCTTTCCACCAAGTCTTTGTTCAATGGCATTCGCTCCTTTTCCGAAGATTCTTGTGCTGCTGCAGCCAGTGATAAATGCAAGGCGTGCCTCTGGCTGGGAGGTAGTACGCCAAACAAAGGTGAATTATCCCCAAAGCTTACTTCTCCTTGTAACTCAGGTTTAGTCGGAGAGTCTACGGATGCTGAACGTTCTATTCTTTTCTTTGACATGTGATTTCACGGTGACTTCCGGTGCCACTATCACTATTCTTTTAATTCACTTGCTCGAAACTTGACACTTGATTTATTTGCACGATTCGACGATCTTCACCGCTGCCACCAGTTGTTGTAATCGGGATCCTGAGATCTTTCATACAACTTTAATTTATTTGAAGGTTCGTTGTCGAATTAAGAGTTGGAACTCAGTCGTACAAAGTAATTCAAGTTTATTTAATATATGAAGTTTTTACAAAGGCTTTGCTAATATCGTACTAATCTCTATATAACGTGTCTTGCTTCTGGTCGCGATGTTCTGACCATGAGTATTACGGTGATCGCTTATTTATTACATTAAGGAGGTCGTGCTGCGTCTGCACTTGTTGTTGGTTGCGCTAAGGCTTTGTATTCGCACATTCCATAGTATTGCCAAAGTGTGGCTCAAACATCTAGATTGCAACACCTTGATACTCCGGTTGCAACACTAAATTGGGCATTACTAGAATTTGAAGAGCAATCGAATGAGCCATAATTCGAGTATAAGATCAAACTAATAATGCAGTTTGAATATATTCAACCTGAGCTAGTGTGAGTAGACTATAGGTGAAGCATGGAGTAGCATGGGACCGCGTAACGTCACCAGGGCCCCACTCCTACGCATAACTGCAAGTAGTCCCTCAAACCAATCAGGCGACAATTAGCCACTAAGCAAGGCCCTAATTGGCTAAGCCACGCGCGTAGTAATACTTACATTGTTGCAACCGCGGGGACCTCGTCGCCTTTGAACTTGAACTAGCGTCTTTCTTCTGGTAAATCGCGAGGTGCGTGGATGCAAGGACCCGTGTGCAATAATCGAGCCACGAGTTGTGTTCAATCTTTTCTTTGTTTTAATTAAAGTGGTAGCACAAAGGACTCTGTACCCGTTAATAAATTCAAGCCATAAATCTCTTCAAGATCTATGCATTTTTGAGACAACGATTAACTTCATTGTTTTAAACTAGTTTACTTCAACATATTTTATAACGTTTTTCTTCTGTCAAGTCGCGAAGTGCGTGGACGTAAAGAACCGTGTGTAACTTCGAGCCACGAGTTGTATTCAATCTTTCTTTAAATCAAATCTAAAGTCAAGTGGTAATACAAAAGACTCTACACCCGTTAAACCTAAAGTAATAATCGTGACATAATCCACAGCGTGGTGGTCTGATTATTCACCCTTAAATTCAGTGCAGAGACACTAGTTGATTATCTTTATTAATCACCTATGAACTATTTAATATTTTCAATATCAACAATAACTTCACTTTCTGCCTTATACTCATTTTGAGTATTTGTAATTATAGATAACTTTACCGTGAAAACTCAATTCAATTTCACTTTCATTCATTTCCACTTCAATTTTACTAGTATTATTTCACATCTACTTTTATTAATTTCATAATCGCAAATTTAGAATCATTCAAATCTGTGCATCGATCCGATTACGAACAATAGACATTTGTTTAAACAACATGAGCTTCAGTTGAGGACATTTAAAACCCGTTATAAACATTTAAAACATCTAAAACTAAAATCTAAATTCTACGCTAATCAAAGGCTTCGAGGTTCTCAAGGTGAGGGAGCCAAATATCTAAATATCGAAAGTAGCCCCATGCTACGCCATCCCAGCCAAAGATAAGTAACCACGATCGCTCACACAAATTCGCTCATTTATAATTATATTTTTGTATTCAAGAATCGCTAGACTGTTTTCCAGAATTCTCTAATTATAAGGATTTTGCATGACTATAAATATATTAAATAAATTGAATGAGTAATAAGGGAACGGGAATATCGTTCTAAGCTAATACTCACAGGTATTTCGGGGCTACCCCTTGCTGATTAACGAGACCACCCGTCGAGCTTGACTATCACTCATTATTCCAATTCTGAATTTTACATCTCTTTACCAAATAACCATATACAGTGCGACCTCTCAATAAGCACGCCCGCAATAAGAACGCTTCCCCAACTTCTCGCTCGACCACTACCCCCACTCCGAGCTCGAATTGCACTTGGGTGCGAATGAGAGAGAGAGACAGAGAGAGTGAGTCACTGAAGAGCGCACGCATGGTGGGGGTACTCGAATTCTTGCAAAACCTCTTCCCCTTGGGGGCTTTTCGTTCTTATTGGGAGGTCGGACTGTAATATATAGTTAAGGATTACACTATAATAATAGGTCAAGATTGGTGTTATAATAAATTTGAAAACCTACTGGGATAATCTTTTAGGATTTCGGGTAACACCCTAATTCCAGTGCGGGATTTCCTCTACGTCGATACAGAGACCTTATTTGAGGTTCTATTTAAACTACTCAAATACGTAGTCACTGATCTTGATTCAATTTATATTCATACTATTCGAGAGAGAGAGTTCCTATTTCAGTAGTTCCTATTTGGTTATTTCAGTATTTCATTATATTCATTATATCAACGCGTGTGAATCGTGAAGAGACTTTTATTAAATTCATTACTATTTTTCATCAATAATAATTCTTATATAGTAACAAGCCTTCACGATCCCCACGTCGGAGATCATTATATTATCTCATTATTTCATTATTTTGTGAATTCATTATTTTATGTTATTCATTTGTTCAACCGACAATCATTTGTTAGTCGCTTGAATTATATTTTCATATCCATAATCGTTCAAGAATATATATTTGATTTTACCAGTCAATTTCCCATTATCATATGAATTACCTTTTATTCATTTATATTATTTCATTTTACTTCGATTATATTATTATTATTTATATATCAATTAGCCTCACAACAATTTAAACAAATCAATTGAGACCTGTATAGGACTAGGCGGCAACGAAGCCTATTTACCGATCTATTTTAGAATAGATCTCTTTTATAATTATTTATATGTGGATGTGACGGGATGACCAATTCCATTCTCGCGTTCTCTTGTGATTAAACCATGGGGATTAATAACACTCTACCCATACCGTCCATCACAAAGAGAAGAGGATATGCAAAGGGTTAAGAGAGAAATGGAGGAACTGAAGAAAATGACGTAGGAGGTGATGCCAAGACAGGGAGATGAGCACGCAGGGGAGGCAAGGATCATGAATAGGAAAATAGAGGTCCTGGAAAAGGAAATGGAGAGCAAAGAGAAATACGAGAGAAGACTGAACGTCCTAGTAAGAGGAGAGGAGTTGGGACAGCAGGGCAACAAGATCGAGCGGGCCAAGAAAGTGTTGAACGAGACCGCAAGGGCCGAAGTACAGATTAAGGAAGCCACGGAGATTGGAGATGCAACTGGCAGCTTCGTAAAGGTGACCCTGGCATCCTGGAAAGGAAAAAGAAGCGCGATGCAGGGGAGGCGGTCCCTCAGAGGCAGGAAAATATATATAGACGATGATCTGATCAAAAGGGAACGAGAGGTTCAAAGAGTGATCAAGGAAAGTGCTACAAGTCTGAGAGAGAGAGGGTACACTGTGAGCGTAGGCTACAGGAGGATGTGGGTGAACAACACGCGATGTGACTGGGACGACAGGGCAAAAACCATAGCAAGAGGCCTGTTAGAGGAAGCAACCGCACCGCAGGAGCCCGGCGGGAGTAGCACACAATAGGAACGCAGCGAAGCGAAAAGGGTAAGGCTCATATTCTGGAACATAGCAGGGTGGAAGAACAAGGACGAGGAGTTCTGGGAATTCATGAGGAAATACGACGTAATCGGACTAACGGAAACGTGGATGGACAAAAAGGAGTGGGAGAAATACAAAGAGAGGCTCCCTAAAGGATGAGTGTGGAAGCACCAGGCGGCAGAGAGGGTAGAGAAGAAAGGGAGACCCAGAGGGGGAATTCTCACAGAGGTAAGGGAGGACCTCTGCATAGAGGAGGAAGAGCACGCTGAATGTGAAGGCATCAAAGAGAGGAAGTTTAGAGTGGGTAGCGAAACGTGTAAAGTGATAACAGTATATAACAGGAACGGGCAAGAAGAGAAGTTGATCCAGCTGACGAGGATGATAGGAGACGAAAGAGACGAGGGGCTGCTAATTGTGGGTGGGGATTTTAATGCAAGAACAGCGGGAGAAGGATCGAGGCCATCGGTAGAAGAAGAGAACACAGAAGGCAGAGGCGCCAAAGACGAAGTACTAAACAGGGAAGGAGAATACCTGTTGAAGGTAGCAGAAGAAATGGGGTGGAGTATACTGAACGGCAACCTAGCGGGGGACGAGAGGGGGGAGTGGACCTTCGAAAGGGGGGAAAGTAGATCAACGATCGACTACATACTGGTAAACGAAGAAATGTGGGAGAGAGTCGAGAATTTTAGAGTAATAGCAAGGATAGACTCAGACCACCAACCGATTACTACGATTGTAAGGGGCAGAGACAGTAGGACGAGGAAGATGGAGAATACAGCCGGGGAGGTGCAGCTGTGGGGAAAAGAAGAAGCAGCGAGCTTCAAAGAAGCAACAGACGAGAAAGCATGGGAGGTCGGGGAAGTCCACGGAAGCTGGCACGAGCTAAAAGAGGTACCCGTGAAAAAATATTCTGATCAGACCTGATATGACCTGATAAGGCTATATCAAAAGTTTTTATATATCCATATCTGGTCTGATATGATCTGATATGCCCATATATAAATTTTGATAGGTCCTGATATGGCCTGATATGGCCTGATATGAAAATTGGCCAGATCAGGCCAGATCAAGCCTTATCAACTTGATATGCCCATATCAAGCTTGATATGACTTGATAAGTTCATATATAATTTTTTTATATGTCCTGATATGGCCTGATATAGTCTGATAGGATATGTATATTTTGATGTACTTGTGGAAAAATATTTCTGATCAACCCTGATATAACTTGATAAGACCTGATATAGCCTGATAGGATATGTATATTTTGATGTACTTGTGGAAAAATATTTCTGATCAGGCTTGATATAATTTGATAAGCCTTGATATGGGCATATGTAACAGTTATTTTTGTGTTTCCTTTGTATAAAAATTTTCGTCTCTAGCCTGATCTAGACAGATACGGCCATATCTAGTCTAACATGTTCACATATAGTTCTTTGGTACGGCTTGATCAGTTCTGATATGAGCAATAATACTTTAATATAATGGTTTAGCGGATTTTACGAGAAAAAAATAGGAACAATAAATTTTATATGATCATATATAATCTGTAACGTGGCAAACGTTTAGACCTCCTCCGTACCAGCCTAAACGAGCGTATGTATCCCCGAGAGCCCAAAAGTCCCGTTAGCTAATTTGAATACCGCCGCCCTTCGTCCTAGCGACGCCTTATCGACCGTAGATCCTCGGATTGGTCTATCGATGACGGCTGGCGCTAGCAGGACGAACGGCGATAAGCAGCAATTAGCATCCCGGAAACGAAGAGCCATTCATTGCCTAGCCGCTGAGTAAAACCCACGTGCCATCATCGCAATTGAATCGAGAGAGTGTTGTAGAGTGTTTTGAGGAGTTTTGTAGAGTTTTGTGAGTGATTTTGGAGATATTGTGACCCCTGCTATTGACTATTGGACTATTGATTTGGATATTGGACTGATTACTGCTGATTTTGAAATATACGACCCTCGCCTGCCCACGGACACGAGCCGAACACGAGGCCGAGCCAGCGTATCGATCAGGTAGGATCAATCCAGTCCAGACCCCCTAAGATAGTCTATATTCTTCCCCTAGAGTCCCTAAAATCCTTTTTGAGTCTCGAGATATTTGTCAGGAAGCTCTTCGTTCCCCTAGTACCGTCTTTAGTCCCGATTCCCCGAATACCACGTGTCGGTTGCGAACCGGCACGTTCGAACTTGTTGTTGTTCGCTAAGTGGCCGTCGATTCTGCGCGACAGCGTTCCGGCTTGCATCGCCGCTGCGCAGAAATTCGCCAGAGTAGAGTCGCCGCCATATTGCCCGGGTCTCTGACGTCACGCGTCGCAGATAGTCTGCTGCGTGTCAGAGCACTCTCGTGGCCGAGTCCCGAGTCAGTACCGATCCCCTTCCCCTCCTAGCTGCCGAGAGATCAGCTGTCAGCCAGAGACTAGAAGCGTAGACTTCGAAATCGACTGACAGCCACCCCCCAGCTGGTCGTAGTGTGGAAGGCTAGTCTACCCTACTGTCTGTGATAACCGTCAACAATACTGTTCCTAGCTTTATTATAATATTTAATTATTTCAAGTAGAGCCACGTTTGAGAATTTATATAATTTAGAGTAGAGTCTTTTAATTTATTTTCTTTTCTAGTCTTTGATTTTATTTAATTTAGTTTCTCGCTTATTTAGATTGTACAACATAAAATAGCGGTGAGAAAAGCCGAAGCCAGGTGATAGGCTGGACAAATTAATATCACCTTTTCTTTTTTTCTTTTAATTAATAAATAATATTTCAATCTAAGTCGTATTGCGTCAAGTGTTTTTATTTCTCGCCCCCACGAACTATCCCTCTACCGATAGCTAGCCGAAGCAAGAGAGAGAGAGAGAGAGGACTTTGAGCCCGGAGTCTGGCGCCCAACTACATCCTAGAGCTAGTCGGAGGAGGTAAAGCGTTGGTGCTAATTTGATAACTGATCGTAGTTCCTGCGGGTAACACCCGAGCCCGCGGGAATCGCTGTTACAAATCATATATAATTAATAATTATGTATAAGTTTATATAATTAAATATAGTTTCATATAGTTATGTATAATGTTTATATACAATTATATATATTTATATATAAATATGTATAAATATATATAAGTTTATATAATTATATAAAACTATATTAAACTTTATATAACAGCGTATCGCATGGCTTTATATTACGGTATAAAAAACCATACGTTGTTATACATTAAAATATATAATGATTATTGCCATATAATCATATAGTTTTTTTGTCATTACATATAAATACTTACAGTATATGAACGTGGATGGTGACAGATAATCGATGATTGTCAAGTCATCTTTTACTGAGGTGTATATTCTTTCTCTAATTTTGACGCAAAAATGTGCACTTTGTAAATAAATGCATTCAATAAATATTACAATTCGAAAATATTAAGTAAACTTGATCGATTTTAAAACTTAACTTTTATATAGTTATACAAAATTTGTAAAAAAATGAAAAGTCACGCGTTGATCATTGAAGGTATACTTTATATTTATTATCATAGAAAAAGTAAATATATAATTTAAAAATTAAATCACAGAAGAACGTTTCTCCATGATTGTTTTTATGACTTGATTAATTTTCAGGTTCTAATAAAGGAAATGGAAGTTACCAAATATTGAATAATTTTGACATCGTTTTAATTGATAATTGTTACAGAAAATTTTTCTTTGAAAAAATGCACTTCCAGGAGATTAAAAAAATTACTAGTGCATTTTTGTCATGTTTTTTTTTTTTTATTAACATAATTGATAATCAGCATTCATGTAAATTAACTCTGAATTCATCAAATTACTTGAATGCTCATTTAATAAATTTAATTTCGCTAACTCAATTTATATTTCACACAGAATATCATTTAATGATAACTGCGTGTTTGTTGCATTTAATTACCATAAAATTGATAATTAATACGTCAGATGTAGAATTTTGTTCAATAAGAATTGGAATATATGACATTTGTATATTTCATATTCGTTTAAGCACCTAATTTCAATAACAGATCTTGGGTCAGTCGGTAGCGGGCAGTGTTAGCGAGCGCACGGTTCACGGATCGATCCCTGGCGGGGAGTTTTTTTTTTTTTTTCCTTCTCTGGGCCGATATGTAAATCTAACTATATATAATCTGATATGCCCATATCAGGTCATATGTAGTCTGATATACTTATATCAAAGCATATATAGTCTGATATAGCCAATTTTTATATCAGGCCATATCAGGTCTGATATGGACAGTTTATATCAGGCCTGATATGGTCTGATCAGAATATTTTTTCACGGGTAATAAAGAGAGAAACTACTTATAGGAAAGAAAAGGAAAGATGGAAAATAGGAAAGAATCCATGGTGGGACAGCGAGTGCCGGAGGGAAAAGAAAAAGCTCCAAGAAGCATGGAAAGAGGCAGGCCTGACAAGAGGGAAAGAGAGTGGAGAGATCTTGAAGAAGAAAAGACAAGAATATAAAGAACTGTGTGAAAATAAGAGGACAGAGTGGAGAAACGAAGAAGAGAGGAAAGTAGCCGCAATTAGAACAGAAAAAGAGGCATGGGATTACGTGAACAAGGAAAGGAAAAGAAGAAAGGGGATAAGCGAGAGAACCAAACCGGAAGAATGGGCTACCTTCTTCATGGAAACCTTTGAAGGACAGGAAAGAAGATCTGCAGAATTGTGGGAGACTGAAGGAATAGAGAGATTGCAAGATGAAAGCATATCGGAAGCGGAACTAGGCGAGCAAATTGCGAAACTAAAAAAGGGTAAGGCGGAGGGGGGAGATGGCATCAAGAACGAGGCATGGATATACAGAGGAAACAACGTAAAGAAGAAGCTGCTGGAAATACTGAGGAAAGTGTGGAGGGGTGAAGGCTACCCGGAAGACTGGAGGGATGGCGTGATAATTCCAGTACATGAGAAGGGAAGCACGGACGTGATCAACAACTACAGGGGAATCACCTTAACCAGCATCGCCTACAAACACTACGCGTCGATCCTGAACGAAAGGATACTGGAAGAGATAGAAAAGAAAAATGGTTTCAGCGAAACGATGGCAGGATTTACAAAAGGTCGAGGAACCTTGGACCATATATACTCACTCAACCAGATAGTGGAAAGGAGACTGAGTAAGGAAAAAGGGAAAGTGTACCTACTGTTCATAGACTTGAAGGCCGCCTTTGATAAGCTGGATAGAGAGGAACTATGGAAGGCAATGAAGAGAATAGGAATAAGCGAAGCGTTGACCAGAAAAACGAAAGAGATATATAGAGAAACGAGATGCAAAGTCAAAGCTGGGGGCATCACCGGAGGGCAATTCTGGGTGAAGAAGGGAGTCAGACAGGAGTGCCCGCTGCGCCCCACCTTGTTCAACATATACATAGCGGACCTAGAAGAGGTGATGAGGAAAGGGCAGGACGGTGGGGTGGTGGTAGGCAGGGAAAAGATATGGACTCTGGGGTACGCGGATGATATTGTGATGCTGGCAGAGTCGCAGGAGGAGATGCTAAGCATGATGGGGAGGGCGGATAGATACTTCAAGAGAAGGAAACTCGTGGTCAACACCGAAAGAACCAAGATTATGAGGTGCAGCAAGGGGGGTGGAAGAAGAAAAGAAATAAGGTGGAAATGGGGCGAGACGGAGATTCAAGAAACGAAGAAAATAGACTACTTGGGATACAGGCTCACAAAGAATAACGGAAGTGGAGTACATGTGAAGGAGAGGGTGAGAAGGGCCAAGATTGCCATGGGGCAAATATGGGGTATAGGGCAGCGAAACTTCAGGAACGACATAAGGTGGAGGCTAAAGCTCTTCGACTCGGTGGTAAGGAGTATAATAATGTACGGGGTGGAGATCTGGGGCTGGAAAGAGAGACAGGAAGTAGAAAGGCTACAGGAAAAGTACCTAAGGTGGATACTTGGAGTAGAAACCACGACGCCTGGATACATAGTGAGGGAGGAGCTCAAAAGAGAGACGATGAGAGTTGCAGCAGGGGCAAGAGCAGTAAAGTTCGAGGAGAAGATAAGAAGAGAATCAGGAAAAGCGATACTAAAAGCCTGCCGGGAAGAGAGCAGAAAGGAACTAAAGGCAGGAAACGAGACAAGGTGGGAAAGGGACAGAGAAAGATACTACAACAGGTGCGGCTGGAGCGGCACGGCAATAGAGATTGATTGATTGATTGCTTTATTTAGCTATATGCTACAACTGTGACATAATCTCACAGAATATTCATTCATAGTAATATATAATATGTCTTAACCTATTCTTAACCTATTCGCTTCCATTCATGCTTCTCATATGTTCCTTCAAACACCATTTAAATCTTTCTATATTTTCCGCTTCCGTTATGTTTACCGGCAGTTCATTGTACATCTTAAAACCTGCGTATACTATTGATTTTTCGGCTGTTACTGTTCTCGTTCTTTTAATCGCTACTTTTTCTTTGTTCCTTGTGTTATACTTATGTTTCTCACTCACTGTTTGCACTTGCTTGCTTAGGTACTCCGGAGCCAGCCCCTTCTTCATTCTGTACACCAACACACATACATTGAAATTCACTCGTTGTTTCACACTCATCAGATCTAATACATATAACATATCGCTAATCGGGGTATACATATCTACCATCAAAATTGCAGGCATTACCCGATTTTGTGTCCTTTGCAACATAGTCATATTTTCTTTGCTGCAATTCAATAGCACTGAGTTGCAATATTCATAATGTGGCGCTATTATCGCCTTATATATCGTTACCCTTGTTGGTATACTTAGAAATCTCTTTATCCTATTTAAGAACCCTATCTTTTTTCCTATTTTCCCCGCCATGTACCATGCATGCTCTCCAAATAATAGGTGTTCGTCAATCATTATTCCCAAATATTTCGTTTTTCTCACTTCTTGAACATTTTCGTTTCCTATCTTAATTGTACATTTATTTTTTACGTTCAATTTTCTTGGATCATGGATCGCCATAAAAACGGTTTTTTTTTACATTAATTTTTAGTGAGTTTTGATTCAGCCATTCATACAGTTTCTTCAATCCTATATTCATTGTGTTTTCCATAATTTCTAGATCTCCGTTCGATACATATATCATCATATCATCAGCGAACAATTTACATTTACATCCAATTACTTTTAATCTTTCTACGACGTCGTTAATATATAAAATAAATAAAATGGGTCCGAGTTTCGATCCCTGTAGTACCCCATATTTGACTAGTATTTCTTACGATTAGACATCATTGTATTGCACTCTTTGTGTTCTATTATCCAAATATGATTCGAACCACCCTGCTACTTTCCCACCTATCCCATATTTCTTCAGTTTTTCTATCATTACTCTCCGGTTTATAGTTTCGAATGCTCTTTTAAAATCTATAAATACGACTCCGATAATCATACTTCCATCCATTTTTATCCTCCACTCTATTAGTGTATCTTGCATAGCTGTTTCACATGAGCAACCTCTACGAAATCCGGATTGTTCGTCTATTATAATTTTATTGTCTTCTAGATATTTTATCAATTGGTCTTTCACCAGTTGTTCTAAGATTTTTTCGTACAGGGGCAGCATGTTGATTGGTCTGTATTCCTCTGCTTTATTGCTATTTCTTACTTTCGGTATGGGAGTAATTATTGATGTCCTCCACTTTTACGGAACTATTCCTTCCTGCAATGATCTATTCATTAAGTTTATTAGTATATTTGGATTACCTGTCCAAACTGCTTTAATCATATCTACTGTAACTTTTGGCGAGTTTCTCAGGCTCTAGGCTGTAGAGAAACCCGCAAGTTAAATTTCAAATGAAAAGTGTTAGGGCTTTTTCTGAGGTGGATAGGTAGGGAAAAGGATGGGACTTACCACCAAAAGCCACCTATCTAACCTTTTGATTCTATTCTAAACTGGGACCCAGGTAGGTTTCCCCGCCAAAGCCTCGGTACGTCGACTCGGAAGTTAATCAAAGCCGACGACAACTCTAAAGATCAGAACCAGGAAGTTAATCCGAGTCTGATCTGCTAAACTATATTTCTAAATCTCTACGGAACCGGGAATCTCTCGACTCCGAGACCGTGCGCCAGACTCGTGATTATTTGCCTTGGCCCTCGGACACGTAAAATTAATTAGATGCCGTACGCTCTTCGCAATAATCAGAGACTGTTCCCTGCTGGCTTTTTGAGAGTTATACTAGCTGGGAATCAGGGCTGAAAAACCATCAAAGTCCAACGTTCTATGTAATCAAAAAATAAAGAAATATAATTAAGCTATTCTGCAAGATAGTACAAAGGTTTCGTATCCTAATTTCTAATGTCTAAATATCTGTTCTATAAGGTTTGTGCTCGTTTCGGTTTTGAATCTAGTATCATGATCTTATATTAGTAAATAAAGCTAGGCGCTCGATTCCTATACGATTGAATTTATATTCTATAAAATTGTTTCTCCTCTCTCATCGATTAAATGTTTCTTTTTGTAATATCCTTTTGATTCTAATACAAAGAAGTTATTTCCGACAATTAAATCTAGACGATATAATGTTGGCAAGTGATTTTATATTGAACAAAGTTTGAGTCGTCGAGGCGCTATGCCTTTCCACGCTTTGAAAGAGTTTAAGTGAAATGAGTCGCTGTGACGCTATGTCTACGAACGCTAAGGTTTTGATTATGAGTCGACCGGCCTATTGCTCGCGTCGCTCTAGTTTAATTATTTGTGAGTCGCACGGCCACTTTGGCTCGAATACGCTGATGATACCTGCTGAGCGTGCTCCTTATATAGTTGAAGTCCCCACTCTTCTGGCCTCATCACGTCATGCTAGAGCGCAGAGGATTACCTTAATCCTCTGGCCTTTTGTTCGTGTCATATCGGTTAGGATTTTAAATCTGACCATATCCTGATATGTTACAATATATATATAATGAAATATGAATAAAAATAGGCAAATGACTGTGATTTAACCACCATATACAGGTTATACATATGGTTGCCAAAATACTATTACATCCGTTACACCATGTATACCAATGGAAATGGAAAAAAATCTGTACATAGTGCACAATCCATACCTACATACAAACCAATGTTTGAAAGCTATAGTCAAAACGGAAAGTATCTATATAATTTTGCCCATGACTATAGATTGATAATAGTAATACTTTCTGTTATTATCATTATTATTATTATTATCATGTGCTGATAACACCAATAGTCCAGGCGCGCTAGACGATAAAACGTTGAAACTTCGGAATACGTGGATCCTGCATGGATTTTGATGAAACTTCGGCAATCCCTTCGAAATCTAATTAGAATCAAAGTTTACCTCCTGAGAACACTTGCTTTTTTTTTTTTTTTCAAATTTCACGCAGAAAAATGTGCATATTTCAGAATCTAAAAATCTGAAATAATTCACAGCTGTAGAATAGATTAAAACTGATGAAAAACTCGAAAAACTTTCCATTCTGTCACGAACCCTTCGCAAGATAAATGCCGACTTACAAAATACAAATAAAATAATAAAATAATTTTTTTGAATCTCAAAATCTGAAATAATTCAGGGCTGTAGAATAAATTGAGACGAATTAAAAACTATGATAACTTTTCTCTCTGCCACGTTCTCTTGGAGAGATAAGCGCCGACACACAGAACACGTTATAATATTGGCTATACCGCACCTGGACCCTTATCTCTCGAAGGGAACACGGCAAAGAGAAAAGTTATCATACTTTCTAATTCGTCTTAATTTACTCTACAGCCCTGAATTATCTCAGATTTTTAGATTCCAAAAAAATTATTTCATTATTTTATTTGCATTTTGTAAGTCGGCATTTATCTCGCGAAGAGTTCGTGACAGAATGGAAAGTTATTAGAGTTTTTCATTAGTTTTAATCTATTCTACAGCTGTGAATTATTTCAGATTTTTAGATTCTGAAATATGCACATTTTTCCGCGTGAAATTTAAAAGAAAAAAAAAAAAAAGCAAGTGTTCTCAGGTGGTAAACTTTGATTCTAATTGGATTTCGAAGGGATTGCCAAAGTTTCATCAAAATCCAAGCAGGATCCACGTATTCCGAAGTGAATATCTAGCGCACCTGGACTACTAATGAAACTATTAATCAAAACCATACATACATATGCCACCGTTGAAGAAAAAATTTCACCATGGTATGATTAAAGTTATGGTATAAAGGAGGCAACTAAAATATATTCAATAATGTAAAAAATAAAAAACATTTGACCATGGTATAGCAAAGGTATAGTGAAAAGGAGGCAACCAAAATATATCCAATAATGTAAAAAATAAAAAACAATTGACCATAGTATGCCAAAGGTATAGTAAAACAGAGGCAACTCAAATATATCCAATAATGTAAAGAATAGAAAACAATTGACCATGGTATGGCAAAGTTATAGTAAAAACGAGGCAACTGAAATATATTCAACATAAAAAAAAAACGAAAATGAAACTTAAAAATGATTGCCAATAATTCACAAGATGATTACGTACAAACAATATAAGAATGGTCAAAAACGAAAGCAAATATAAAATATATCCAAACGTATATCCATACCTATGCACAAACAATTTGGTAACAAGTTCACACAAACTGAACATGACACATACATTTTCAATGGCAGATTTATTCTGTAATTCAACTATTCATCACGGCGATGTACTACGATCTCTCACAGTTAGTTTGAATTGTAACGCCCAGTTCCACAACTTGACTTTCAACCAAGTTTACGTTTAAACTTGGCTTAGCGAGGGATTCACCCAACGACAGGCAATCCTGAGCAGTTCAAACCTAGTTCAAATTTTAACCTTCGATTGTGGAACTGGACCTAAGTCAAACACTGAAACAACAATACCTGGTTATGCAAATAAAATAGACTGAAACAAGAAACATGTTGCCACAATTCATTGGTGATTATCGGCGAAAATGATTATGAAATAATCGATCAACACAATAACATCGATGGCTCAGTCGAATAACGCAGTATCTCGCGAGCCACTTCGAAATCGATCTGTAGCACTATAGACTTGCGGTATAACTACAGAGCAGTTTTGGAGTGGCTCGCAAGATACTGCGCTATTCAACTGAGCCATCGATATGTATCATGCACTGATATCTCTACCTTTTTATGCATTCAGATATGACAAAGTTGTAATACACAATTCCGTTTGGTGAAATAGTTATTGAACCTTATTGGATTAAAGCACATTGATATCGAGTATTGGCTGGAACACTACAGAGCTACTGCGAGATCGGTCAGAATCACCAACGTTTCATTCAGCAGCTGATGATCGGTGGAAAAATTGATGTTTTCACCGTACATCACAGAACTCAATCGGAGTCCCACGCAGCCATGCGCATATAAGTCACGCGGATTCACACTTCAACCTGAATGCATATAGGAGGGTATAGTGCTACTAATCTACTAATCTCTCATTTTATTACAGGATTATTGCAACCCAAACTGTTTCTATGGTTCCATCCAGTGTTGGAACGTCGCATAGTATATATAAATATATCACGGAGTCTACGATTCCCAACACAATTGTACGGTTTAATATAATAGTGTGATAGGATTCGTCTTACCTTAGGACCAAATATAAATAAATAAATAGTTGGTGCTTCCCAGACAAAGACTATAGTTATAATCTTAGTAATGGCATGGAGAATCGACTTTATTTTCTATTCGCTTCACGACTCAATCATTCTTAATGCAATAAGTTGTTTGGTTCAAATATAACTATTCCATCATTATGCATTTTTATTATATAGAATTATTTGAAATGAAACTATTATCATGAACCATATTATCTACTTCGATTCTTCAAGCCTACACTAATATACACTACACACTCCATCCACGTATACCGACTAGTATGTGTATACACATCAAACATAGTATAGCTATAGAGAGACTATCAAAATATATTATAGTGCTTAAGAATTAGTCGTTAAATCCGTTCCAACACTGGATGGAACAATCATGCGTGTAATTGCATACGGAGATTGACTATCAATAATGTCTGTATCTGTTGATAGAACATGACAGATTTCTTCGATTTTATAGGCGTTGCTACAGTAGCTTTTCAATCTCGACGTGTCGGGAACTCGAATTCAATTCTATTCTTTGAGCTAGCAACTGTTTGACTTCATGCAGCATTATATTAATTTATTCGAGTTCAACAGTATTGATAGCAACATTATAATTACGTGCATCAAGATTGGAATTAGCGTTTTCACTCCAGTCCAATGTGGTTTATTACCAATGACTATACCGTCATGTGGAATAATGAGTTTACTATCAGAATGTTATAGTCACATATTGTGAGTTTTTCTGGATACGCACTGATATAACACTACTTTTATTACGAAAATCGTGAGCCTATTGGCCACGCAAGTAACAAAAGTTCGTTTGATTGTTCCATGTTGCATTTCCACAAAAACTCACGGTATACGTTGCAGTCCATATACAACTCCAACTTTTGTTTCGATTGTATATAATTATCGATGTCGCATCTTTTATCACTATCAGAGTCTAGAATATTATGTTCACTATGAAAATGTTATCATCACATATGAGTTGCAGTCCATATACAACTCCAACTGTTATTGTTATTATACATCATTATTCATCACTATCACGGTTATTGCTTCATGAATCATGCAACACACACATCATATCATCTAGACTTATAATCTATTCATACCTAATTAACAGCTATGACCGATATAACTGACACTATTATGTTATATACCTCTGTGTCTTTCGATTGTAAAAATTTATTGTTCAAGAACTATGACCCAAAAATAATTTCATTATTTTGTGAATTTTGTACAATTTAATAGGATAAGTATGTTTAACGACAGGAGCTAGATATACCAGTCGGGGTTTGTCATATTTCTTAACTTTTCTTCTTCAAAGTCAAAAAAAAAAAATTTGGAAGAACACAGGAATACTCCAAGCACATAAATTTAATAGAACCATGTTGAAAATCATGACAGATGAAACTTAGCTAGCTAAATTCTAACCTAAGTCCAACCAAGATCTACCGTGGTATGTACAAACAGGTACAAAATAGCTACAGTATGCATTACAAAGTCACAATGCATAGTTGATTAAATGGAAACTTCCTTCGCTCATTAATAAAACAGCAGCTACAAGAATGGATCTCACTAACACATGTTGGACGGTATGCTACAAAAATAGAAACTTTATAAATCGTTCCATTGATAAGACGTAGAATTGGAAACCCATAGCTGGTGAGCTCCTACCAACTGACTAATAGCTATTACATAATCAATGTTTCGACTCTTTTTTACAGAAACCAGAATCGATATAAGAAACTGGTACAGGCACACAAACTCAACAAAGCTACCATTTCAAGACTGACGATTAGCTTCCCACCGCTAAAACCTGAATGTCTCCATAGATCCATAGATCACTCGATCTATACTCAACATTTCTAGTCGCTCACTTCATTTTCCACCTGACCAAACGTCGCATGGGAACACAACTATTGTGAACATCATCCGAACTTGCACCGCCGCTATTCAACACGATTGGATAAATACATTGGAAGATCCTCTATCAAAAGGTATGCTATGAAATTGGTGCTCTTAAGTCACCTTGATCAATATAACACAAAACCCAGAAAAACACCACTACAGCATCAAAGTATTAATTTCGTGTATTTTTATGAATTGCAGGCGTGACGCGTCATAAGAGCCAATATTTCAGGATTACAGATAAGCCTGCAACGATCACAATCTCCATTGATCTAGAAATCGATACATCACTCTTCGGCACATTCAGCTCCTAACGATACGTGAACCTACACGGAGAGAAATTTAGCTCGCGGCCTGTCTCAGTAATGGTGGCGCTACTGTACGACATGTAAAGTACGTGAGGCGTGCGCTTTTGGTGTGGTGGGCGCCCCAAAATCTGGAACGCTCAGAGTTCTAAGCTAGTGGGACAGAGATCGTCTTAATGAAAGAACGTTAGGTTATCTGAGCGAACTTTTGGGACGCTAGGCTGCCCAACTTTTGGCGCTCGTAGAGACCTAATGACTTGGTATAGTCGACGTCTTATAATAGTTCGCCGCCGGTACTAGCGCGGGACACACAGCGTACGTTACCGACAGACAGTTACTTTACCACCAAAAAGGACGCCCTCTGAACGACGTGGTACGTATGCCGTGCGAAATTTCTCTCCGTGTAGTCAATCATTCTTCACTGGAATTATTACATGGCCACAGACACGCATGCGAGCTCAGAATGGCCAATGTTTCGAAACCAAACATCGGCCTACGGTTTCTTCAAGGCTGTACAATCTCCACAATTCTATGGAATCTTATACCACAGAGTGAGCGAAAAAGTCAATCTGGATATCACATATTCGAAGGTATGCTATACACGTCGATATTTCCCAGCTCGCCTTCACCACAGTAACATGGGATATATCTTATTAGTAATTACTGTGACATTTCTATCAGATGATTGATCATTTATTGATTTGTATGATTCTCACAGCGACTTGAATTGGATTGCAGTAGACAAGCATGCAAGCTCCAAAAAATCAACGTTGCAGAACACATATGAGCCTGTTACTGCGTCAGGCAACACAGTCTTCCAAGCTATGGCTGAAAATGACTGATTAAGTGCTAAATTTAAGTTAAAACTGTATAATGAGGTTGAAGTTCGTAACGTTAACGTAACAGAATATTCGTTAAAGAAATGCAATATTTCGTGATTCAAATGTTGTTAGAATCATAAAATATGCGAGATAAACATGTTTCACACAATTTGAGGAATTATGCACCGTTCTTGATCCATTTGAAACGTTTGAGTCTTGAATTTAAGAATCTTTGGCGAATATTTTGTTGCATTAACGTTACGAACTTCAACCTCCTGCTGTATAAGACGAAATTAAGTTCTACTTAATAAATTATTCATGTTTGTCACAGTTGACAATTGAAGCGAATGTGTTTGTCTTTCACTGAATGTTTCTTCCCTTGCCCAAATTCCGAATGTATTTCTTGTGGTGATCGAACTGTAATAACGTATAGCCCTGCTAAAATTAAATGAGCAATTCTTCTCAACTCTCGTACTTGCAAAAAGAATTGAAATCCCACAAAAAACATCCAAAGATGTAAAAAAAGCCGCCAAGTCCCCATACGAAAATCACAATTGCTTTATAAGCAAAACGTCTCGCCAGTCTCTGTCGTGAAATCAAGAAAAAAGCCAAGCACCGAACGTACCCCTGCGATCTCTCAGCAAGTCTACGTCGTGAAGTCGGAGTTTCGTGTGAGGATATCGAAACATCATTCCAAGAGCTACCTACTTGGCGGGCACATTCGGTTTCTTAGAACTATACGGACAACGAGCTTCGTTCTACGCGAAAATTGAGTTTTTAATGCGACAGAAATCAAATACACTGAAAAACTAGTTATGCCAATCAATAATCATATCAGATCAGAAAATACTTCTACGTGTCCTCAATTATGTGTATGACTTTACAGTCTAGATTCCTGGTATAATGAATGAAAATTGTAGTCGTTGCACTATCATTGAATTATCAGATCAGACTCGGAACTCTGGAATCACGTACCTCACTATGGAGCCAATGAGCGATGTACTACAGTAAGTTCTCCTATTCTAGATGATATACCGTAGAGCTTGAGTATATAGTATTAATTATGTAAGAATAAATTTATATTTACTTGCAAAACTGTCGAATTATCAAAAAAACTGTACGTGTATGCTGTAAGTGGCATAGAGTATGACAGTTTGATATAATGATGAATATAAAATTCAGTTGATGATTGCTTTGGTGTACCTATATTATGTCATACAATATTGCTCACGATGCATGGGTATGTGCAGGTGCACGAGCGTATACACGTAGTGGGAAGGATCAATTTCAACACTTGAAACCCATCCACGTAACAGTTCGGCGTCACTTGAGTGCAAAAATATTTTGTTGCTCATCTGATTGTGAAGAATAATCATTCGCAACTACATAGTCTAAGAGCCAGCGACGTTTTTTCCCAAGTGATTTTATAAAGCAATTAGATGTTTTCAATGACTCGGTATATGATCCCTCTTTCCGTTTCGACGCGTCTGGCAAGCCCCCTCCCTTGTGATAAAGGGCTGCAGAGCATCTAAGGGTAGTTCCAATATTGTATTTTCAAGTAATAGTATAAAAGCTAATTTTTAGCGCATATCAATGATTGATCCCCTGAGATGCCAAAAATCACATTGCCAGACATTTCACTCATGTCTAACAAGTCGCCACACGCAATACTTATTCATGAAAAAAAGATTATTTTCAAGTTATAGTATAAAGGTTGGCTTTTTTTTTACACATAGATTTGATTATTATAAACCTTGTTGCAAAGTGCCCGACGGATATCTCATTGCGAATACGCAGAAAAAAGTCTTGAATGTCGCGATTTTAAGCTCAAGTATATAGTCCAAGCGTGCTAGATATTCACTTCGGAATACGCGGATCCTGCATGGATTTTGATGAAACTTTGGCAATCCCTCCGAAATCGAATTAGAATCAAAGTTTAATACCTGGGAACACTTCCTTTTTTTTCTTCAAATTTCACGCAGAAAGATGTGCATATTTTAGAATCTAAAAATCGGAAATAATTGACAGCTGTAGAGTAGATTGGAACTGATCAAAAACTCTAATAACTTTCCGTTCGGTCATGAACCCTTCGCCAGATAAATGCCGATATATACAAAATACGAATAAAATAATTTTTTTGGAATCTAAAAATCTGACATAATCTAACACGCAATGATTTATATTTAATGATATTTTTTTGAGCAATGAAAACTTAAGGGATGTTCGTAGAAGCCAATCTCCATATATTTTTTTTATAGAATCACTCATAATCGGAATAATTACATATTTTCTCTTTGGGGACCAAAGTTGTGAAAAATTCAATTTCCAACATTTATGGTTATTACCATTTTCAGTGTCAAATTGAAAATGACCGACCTATTTGATAAACGAAAATTCACCCTCAATTTGAAGATGGCGGCAGACGCAAACAGAGTGGATTCCCAAAAATCGAAATTGAGACTCTCAGTGACCCCCCACAAACGATTCGCAAAGGAAAATTGCTACTCAGAATTTTTTCTATTTGAAATGATAACCCGCTTGGGCTATGTGTGGCTCATACTTGAGCTTAAAATCGCGACATTCAAGATTTTTTTCTGCGTATTCGCAATGTGATATCCGTCTGGCACTTTGCAACAAGGTTTATATTAATCAAATCTATGTGTAAAAAAAAAGCCAACCTTTATACTGTTACATTGGGTAAAATCACCCATATTCTATTCAATTCATAAAACACCATCTAGTAGCCTATATGATAAATGACATCCTTTAAAAATAAGAACCTCGGTTGCTGCGTCAACAACGATTATTGTAAAACAAATCAGTCTGTCTTTAGCTAACTACTGAAGCAGACCTGTATTTTCTGAATACATAATCTCATTGCAAAACATATATAATTCCAAAAAGAGTCACTTTATTTCTCTTGGAGAACCTACGTAATAACTTATTGACTCAATGATTACTAAAATCGTTACATTGGTGTCAGAAGTGGGATTTTCCGAGACCGATAGAGTGAATATCTTGTGGAATCAACGATAATTGAAAAACGAAATGTCTCGTCGACCGGCTACTACGCCTATTGACGAATCTCAACCAGCTGGTAATCAGCTTTTGGCCCCACTACCTCAATCCCAGGTCGAGATGATGGAACGACTTTTTCAAGCCTTGGCCTCACAACAGCAAGCCAACCTAGCTGCATTAGCAGCACAACAACAAGCTTATTTGGCGGCACAACGTGAGCAAAGAGAGGCCTATTTGACAGCTCAACAGGCCATCCTTTCCCTCCTTCTTAGACGCTTGGAGCCTCAAGAAGTCATTTCCCATACTTCAACTCCTATGAGATCCCCTGTCGTTGAAAGAGTTGAACAAGTAATTGAACCACAAACTTTGAGGTCTATACAAAATTATGGGAAAGAAGAACCTTCCCCAACTGTCCGTAGACCTCGTACGGGTGGAGCGGCTCCTTTCACGCCGCACACCCGTACCATTACTCAAGACGACCGAATCGGAAATACGATTCGGGACGCACAGAGGGTAAAAAATATTAATTTAATGAGTGGCAATCAAAACTTAGAAAATAACACTATTAATAATATTCCACTCAATATATTTCGCGCCGGCAGCATTCGCGAAAAACAATTAAACGCGACTCAAAGAGTAGTAAACTCTTGTCAAGAGGTTCACACTGAGAATGTACAAGAAATAGCGAGGAACCTAAAAGTTAATTTCTTTGACGGCTCTACACCGTGGGCGGAATACGAACGCCAATTTCAAATAATTGCTGAAGTTAATTTATGGTCTTCCACCACCAAAGCCGGACAACTCGCCGGTAATATCAGAGGTCCTGCTTTATCAGTTCTGATGGTTCTGGCCGATTCAGACATTAAAGACTGTGACAAGCTCAGTGCGGCCTTAAGACTTCGCTTCGGAGACCAACATTTGTCAAAACTTTCTCTAACTTTATTTTGGAATAGAGAGCAGGCCAAAGACGAGGGTCTTGCCTCCCTCGGTTTCGACATTGCAAGACTCGCAAGAGTCGCTTTGCCCCTTTGCGACGAATTAACAAGAGATGAATTAACTTGCAATAGATTTATTAACGCGATTTCCGATCCAGAGTTAAAACTCGCTCTCAGTTTGGCAGGACCTTCTTCTTTGCATGAGGCCATCATTAAAGGTCTAGAAATCGAAGCTTTGACCAAGCATCATTTAGGGGTAGGAAAAATTCGTCAAATCGAAACAGACAAAACAACCGCTACTTCCACTAAAATCGATGAAACTAAGACAACTGGTCCCTGCCGGTCTTCTTCTAATAATAATAATAGGGGACAAAATTACGGAGACAGACCCCCGTTAAAATGCAAATTTTGTAAAAAGATTGGACACGACGCGAATCGTTGTTACTCTTTAGAGAAATTAATTCAATCAAATAAGGCAGCAAATGCTCAAAATAGTCAAATGTCTTGGCGAAAAGGCGATGACAA
This sequence comes from Tenthredo livida, assembly GCA_963992785.1. Lineage (NCBI taxonomy): Eukaryota > Metazoa > Arthropoda > Insecta > Hymenoptera > Tenthredinidae > Tenthredo > Tenthredo livida. Next base: position 17,552,848 of record OZ023068.1, on the reverse strand, counting down.
AAATAACAATTCGAATCGAAAATCCTGGCGGGATAGAGATTCCTCCTTAGATTCACAACCCGTAACTTCTAAAAACTAGGTCTTGATAGTAGTCCTAGTTAAGTAACCGATCGTTTATTGCCCCATTTCTCGTTCAAATTTAATCGGCTTAACCTTTCGTTCATTTCATCAACATGATAGGTATGAGATCCGAACATGATACGATTAACGTTTCTTCAAGCTTCCCCTTCATAACATTTATTTCTTTTCATTTGTTTAGAGATACTTTTATTAAAATAGTCGATATAGGTCGTTTGAAAGATCCTCTTTCATTTCAATATCGAATCTCACTGAAAGTATTACGTAAAATAACGCTAGGTGTCACTGTAATAAAATTAAATAATAACGACGGGTCCTAATGAAACAGCGCTATCTCGCCGTGCTGGTTAGAAGCGCCCTATCTCGCCGCGCTGGTTAGAAAAGCGCTATTTCGCTGCGCTGGTTAGAAACGCCCTATCTCACCGTGATGGTTGGAAAAGCGCTATCTCGCCGTGCTGGTTAAAAAAGCGCTATCTCACCGTGTTTGTAAATATGTATCAATACAGTAGACTCTAGATATATCGCCGCGATATGGGGCTGTAGGAGAGGAAAACGGTGATAAGTGGAGAGCCCTCGCCACGCAGCAGTCCAGTGCCGAAGTCACGCCTCTAGCAGCCTGCGCAGCTACTGGGGAGACGCGCGCGGAATTTTGGCACTGCGACGTGTTTGCCGGCAGCGGCGTGCGTAACCGAGGTAGGGGAGCGTTATTGGTGTGCGTGCGTATACGTGTGACGGGGAATTCGCTCGTACGGTGATATGCCGCGCGGTGATATATCTAGAGTCTACTGTAATATGAAAATCATTGAAACACTGATCTGTGTATTTCGCTTTTCTAGAAAAAAATCGTTCCATCAAATCAAAACTAGAATAATTTTTTTCCAACGTTGCTCCTATATATATTATATACCGAGAATATTCGGTGAACGTAGAAAGTCCCCTTCCTACGACAAAACCACGGTGTAAGAATAATAGGTGGTCAGACTACCCTATCCTCGCAATGCTAGGGCTTGTGATTATTTTAGCATAATTCGGTCTCCGTTCACCAGACGACTACGGGTCTGTTGGACCATATCGTAGACAATAATGGCGGTGAATCGCGAATCGCGGCACGCAGTCATCGCGCAGTATTCGCACGTAGCAATGATTAACCTAAAATTACCCTCCTCCGTTTTGAACAATGCGCGCCGCCATTATTGTTGATCATGGTCCCACAGACTCGTAGCCGTCTGGTGGATGTGGACTGAACTATGCCAAAATAATCACAGCAGCCAAGCCGCACTCGGACCACCTATTATTCTTACACCGTGGACAAAAGCAACACAGGCGCGCACCGCGTGCGTGAGGCTCGTTCGGGAGGGGATGCAATGCTACTGGCACCTCATTCCCTCCCGCACGAGCCTCACGCACGTGGTGCGCGCCTGTGTTAGTTTTGTCGTAGGAAGGGAACTGTCTACGTTCACCGAATATTCTCGGTTTGTATTAAAAACCCCAAAAGCACCTCTGGTGCAAAAACCTTTCGCCAAGTACAATAATGTGATCACTACCCCCAAAATAATCTACCAATGAAAAGAAAAGGCGAAAGGTTTTTGCACCAGAGGTGCTTTTGGGGTTGATATCATCACTTGTTGTACAATTTTGCTTGACCACCTAATAATTGTGCTCGCTCACTACGCTCGCTCGTTTGGGTATTCCTATATCCTCGCTCGCTTGTCAACGTTCTGCCAATTCTGTCTATGAGTAGCTCAATGCACGTACGCTATACATTTCATACCATCTAACACCCTTGATAAGCAGTAATGTTAAATGTGGCAATATAATATAAATACTTTTTCTAAAGTTTTACTTGACTACCTAATAATTATGCTCGCTCGCTACGCTTGCTCGATCGGATTTTTCTATCTCCTAGCTCGCTAGGCTCGCTTCGTTGTCAATATTCTGCCGATCATTTCGATGAGTATCTTCATGCACGTACGGTGATGCGTTCCATACTATCTGAATCCCTTGATGAGCAGTAATATTAAATGTGGTAGTATAATATAATTACTTTTTGTAGAACTTTGCTTGACCACCTAATAATTGTGCTCACTCGTACGGTCGCTCGATTGGGTTTTCCTATATCCTAGCTCGCTAGGGTCGCTCCGTAGGGTAGACGTACCGGTTTTGGCCACCTTCGCACCGTTTGTGGTCACCGCTTGCTCCATTTGTGGCCATACCCATTACCATGTAAATCGGAGCCTGGCCACAAACGGTACAAAACTATTTTAACAGCTTTAATAATTAATAACTTCACTTTGAACAATCAAGTCCTGGAAAAGTTGGGTTTAATATTTGTTGTAGGGTATGTTTTCGTGATTAATTCAATAATTGAATAGATTTATAATGCCAGAAAGGAGAAAAGCATTAGTCAATCATGGCCACAAACGGTACAGTGGCCACAAATGGTACGTCTACCCTACTCAGCATTCTGCCAATTGTTTCCATGAGTATCTCAATGCATGTTGTGACGTTGCAGATTAGTTGCCGTCACAAAGGTTCCGAAAATCACATATTTTATTAGTCATATCGCGAGAGAGAGTTTTTACCGCCGTCTAGACCCTCGGGATACAAGTGACACACCTAGAATAAGCAATAGAGCTAGACTAATTTGAAGTGTTTTTCTGTTAATGTACCGCGAGAGAGAGAGAGAGAGAGAAAGAAGTCAAAGAAGACGACGATTCCGAGCTTCCGCATCGAGAACTTCCGCTTTAGAGATGACAACGACGGTATGACGTCCGGTACAGGATCCAGTACTACGGATAGTATCGCAACATCTACGAGGAGGGATGTTGACCTTGGTCGAATATCGCTAGTTGGCATATGGGGCTGTTACGCAGTCCTGCCAGCCGACGCATCTTACTGCCGAAGCATCTGGGTACGACCATGGTGGACAGGGTGGCATGCTTAGACACCGCCACCCCGCCATGACAACTCCAGCCTACATCAGCCGCTCCACATATCATCAGTCGACGTCATTCAAAGTCTGGCATAAAGACGAGTGCGTAACGTATCGCTGAAGGACGTACTACGTGAGAATGGACGAGGATAGCGTCCCGCGTGATCTACCAGGTCGCTAACAGGTGGTGACTCAGTGAGACACCTGGGCCTGATAAGAGTCTGCAGTCGTGTAAGATAGAAGAAGGCCTACCGCTGCGGAGTATATCCCGAAGGATTGGTATCGCTTGGACGGACCCGCTCAGTAAGCGCCAAGGTCACACCCTCCCGCCATCATCTCGCCGCTGAAATAACGCAGAACGGCTGATCTAACGCAACGGATCTCAGAGACCTACCGCCTAACGTCAGGCAACAAGATGACGCCTTGGGCCGAGCAGCTGACGAGCTGGTCGTTCATGGAACGTTTTTCGCAGGGCCAATCAGCTCATTAGTTGGTCCTGATAGGCTCTTGATTTTCAAATCCTGGAAGAATCGTCGAGACGTGCCGAAATATGGCCTAGCCTCATCACTTCTACGTTTCGCTCTGAAACCACTAAACGTGTCAAGACCTCTCTCTCGCCTAGTCTCCCGCATAAGTTTTCGCTAAGATCTATAAAAGTTAGTTAAGTTTGTGCTACAAGCCGTTCAGCTCAAGGTAAGGTCTTTATGATCTATAATCGCTAGAAAATACCATAAGCTACCGCTGGATTTCAATTATTATTAGTTTCGTTTGCCTTTTGATCCGAAGTCGATCTCTTTCGACAACTTAGTCAGTATTTCAATTAGTTATCTTAGTAGTTAATACGCCTTATTTGTGTAGCGTACGGCCTACGGGCCACGCGATTCGTTTGATAGTTTTAAGAAACGAAATCCAGCGAAAGCACTTTATAAATTGGCTGTAGTAATTAAGAATATCTTTTCGCTTGATAATTTTCCGCTTATTAGTCTGATTTCTACGCTTTATTTGATTTTGATTTGTTAAGATTATTTGAGAGCTTGTTCTTGCTTTAATTCTCGCTTTGAGAATATCTAACGCTTTGATTTATTTGCTATCTCTGATTTAGTAATTTATTAGTAATTAATTAGTATAATATCGCATGGTGTGTCGCTTGTAATTCCAACTCCCCGAGGTTGGCTGAACGTAGTTAGTCATAGTTTTAAGTTGTTCATTTATTAATTTGATTTATTATTCTATTATTCTGTTTGATTTCATGACCTCCAAGATTTCTGCATCTGCAAAAATGAACTTTGGCCACCCGTAGCTCAGAAACGGTCAGTCCTAGAGAAAACTTTGCTGCATGTTTTTTGTTGCGACAGTCAAAATCTAGATGCGCATTTTTCGTTTTTTTTTTTATCGATGCATTTAGACCTGTTTCTCAATAAAATGCGGCTTTGGCCATCCGTAACTCTGGAACGGTCAGTCCAAGAGAAAACTTTGTTTGACGTTTTTTGTTGCTTTATCGATTATCTAGATGCGCATTTTTCGTTTTTTTTTTTATCGATGCATTTAGACCTGTTTCTCAATAAAATGCGGCTTTGGCCATCCGTAACTCTGGAACGGTCAGTCCAAGAGAAAACTTTGTTTGACGTTTTTTGTTGCTTTATCGATTATCTAGATGCGCATTTTTCGTTTTTTTTTTTATCGATGCATTTAGACCTGTTTCTCAATAAAATGCGGCTTTGGCCATCCGTAACTCTGGAACGGTCAGTCCAAGAGAAAACTTTGTTTGACGTTTTTTGTTGCTCTATCGATTACCTAGATGCGCATTTTCCGTTTTGTTTTTATCGACGCATTTAGATATAACTTAGAAACGACCTACTCGCAGTAGTTCAAATTCGTCCACCAGGTGAAACCACACCCCCACTCAAGGTGTATTCCGAAACTCATCCGCACATGCTCGCCTTATATTTACACGGGTGTTTTTCTATAAGGATGAAGCGAGCTCTTGGTAAGAATATCATATTGCCTTTATTTAATTTGGGCAATATCCAGCCGAAGTAGCACGCACGCGGAAAGAAATTTTTCGCGTATATCACTATGCCAGTATGGGCGTGAAGGCCATACTGTATGGTATCGACGATTTTCATTCATTTTAATACTTTGGTCAACAGACTTTTATTCATAACTTTTATGTATATTCACCAAAAATGATGGGCAAGGTGCCATTTGGTTCAAAAAGGCATTTAGAAACTTTTCGGAAGGGTCCCAGTAAGGGAAGACGGAAATTGCAAAAGTTATAAACAATTTAGTGAAAAAAAAGAGGGGGAGTTCGGTTTTTTGCGAATATCTCAAAAACTATTTGAGATATTCGAAATCGCAAAAAAGATCCTAGAAGAGCAGAAAATTTCCTACAGAAAAGTCCCAGCTCCCCAAACTCTACAACCAATATTTATAATTTTAATTGTGCGATGAAAAAAGGATTAAAAATGGGTTATGCGACGGCCGCGTGCGCGTTTTTAGTCCTTTTTTCACCGCACAATTAAAATTATAAATATTGGTTGTAGAGTTTGGGGAGTCGGGACTTTTTTGTAGGAAATTTTTTGCTCTTTTAGGATCTTTTTTGCGATTTCGAATATTTCAAATCGTTTTTGAGATATTCGCAAAAAACCGAACTCCCCCTCTTTTTTTTCACTAAATTGTTTATAACTTTTGCAATTTCCGTCTTCCCTTACTGGGACCCTTCCGAAAAGTTTCTAAATGCCTTTTTGAACCAAATGGCACCTTGCCCATCATTTTTGGTGAATATACATAAAAGTTATGAATAAAAGTCTGTTGACCAAAGTATTAAAATGAATGAAAATCGTCGATACCATACAGTATGGCCTTCACGCCCATACTGGCATAGTGATATACGCGAAAAATTTCTTTCCGCGTGCGTGCTACTTCGGCTGGATATTGCCCAAATTAAATGAAGGCAATATGATATTCTTACCAAGAGCTCGCTTCATCCTTATAGAAAAACACCCGTGTAAATATAAGGCGAGTATGTGCGGATGAGTTTCGGAATACACCTTGAGTGGGGGTGTGGTTTCACCTGGTGGACGAATTTGAACTACTGCGAGTAGGTCGTTTCTAAGTTATATCTAAATGCGTCGATAAAAACAAAACGGAAAATGCGCATCTAGGTAATCGATAGAGCAACAAAAAACGTCAAACAAAGTTTTCTCTTGGACTGACCGTTCCAGAGTTACGGATGACCAAAGCCGCATTTTATTGAGAAACAGGTCTAAATGCATCGATAAAAAAAAAAACGAAAAATGCGCATCTAGATAATCGATAAAGCAACAAAAAACGTCAAACAAAGTTTTCTCTTGGACTGACCGTTCCAGAGTTACGGATGGCCAAAGCCGCATTTTATTGAGAAACAGGTCTAAATGCATCGATAAAAAAAAAAACGAAAAATGCGCATCTAGATTTTGACTGTCGCAACAAAAAACATGCAGCAAAGTTTTCTCTAGGACTGACCGTTTCTGAGCTACGGGTGGCCAAAGTTCATTTTTGCAGATGCAGAAATCTTGGAGGTCATTTTGATTTCTATTATTCTGTTATTCTATCTGATTTCTTTGATTCTATGTGATATTTCTGATTTATGCGATTTACTTGTGCTATCTAATATTCCGACTTTCGGTATATTACACTATAATAAGATTACTACCGCTAAGTAGTATCTTTGATTTGATATCTTGATTATTCTAGTATAAATCTGTTATTAATTTAGATTATCGTATCTCTTAGCTACTTCTGAAATTATTTATTGAGTCATTATATCGTATGATAATTAATTAATAACGCTAGTGTGCCGCATTAGAAAAGTTGATACTGAGTATCGTATCGCTCGGTGATACGTAGTCTGAAAAGTAGTGTAGCTTGCATTATATCGCTTCTACGGCACAGCTAGCTAACCGGCGTGTTTACGTTCTTTTGTACCGCTGCGTCGCGGTAAGGCTCAATAATATAATATTCATTCCTTTGTTAAATTTGTATTTTTCTAAGCATTATTCCAAACGTTATTATTCGAGTATTATTTGTAACTATTATTTTGATAACTAATTCTGCGTAATTTAACACTTCCGATTATAGTCGAATCTTTAGTTATCGCTAATCAATTTGTTACCGCTAAGATCTGTTATCACATTTACTTAAAGAACAATATACGAAATCGTAGATTTCACTGAAGGAATTATTATCTGGTATTTTATATTTTATTTAGTCAATTAAAAAGGTGAATCCACCCACTCTACCACTACCTTAGCAAATCTGAGCTAACCTAGCTTCAAGGCCGTCGTTCCGGCAATTTATTAGTTTGTTGAATATCGCTATAGTTGATTTGATTTCTGTGAAAACGACACTTACGTGTCTGGCGCCCAACACTCTCTTAGATTTTTATTAATTAGTAATTTATTTGAAGGAACGCCGTAGGGTGCGGAGTTGTACTCTGCAACTCCGTTACAATGTATATGAGCAATTCCACGTCAAACCGGACAGCTTTCTGACCTCGATGTTACCGATTTCGCTCTAAATTTTTTTACGGGTTCTATGGAACAAATAAATTCATTAAACAATTTTTCGTTTTTTTTTTTGGCCACTATTTTCCAAGTTACACGGGGGTGAAATTCAGCAAAAAGAGCCAAAAATCGAAAACATACTCCCCTTCAAACAGTCATATCTTTGATTGTATTCAACCTAGAGACTTCGTCCAGGAACCATTTCAAAGCTGTTGAATGACACTATTTTTATATATTCATTTTATCCTGCGGTAACAAACAATTCTATTTGTTATAAACAAATATATTATTCAAACGTGATTTTCAAAGTGAGGGCCACGCGATAGAATTCTCAAAAAAATATGAGCGTATTTCTTGATCAATTCTCTACAAAATCGTTGAGTCAAAAGGATGGAGAAACGATGGAAACTAGGTGAGAACGATTTATTTATAAGTGACGGCGCGCGCTGCACCGTAAAACCCGGCTCGGGTACGTGTGGCTAGCACAAGGAAGCATCGGTGGGCATATTACACGGTCATATCTTTGGTTTTGTTCATCCTAGAGACTTCTTCCAAGAAACATTTTGAAGCTAATGAATGACACTATTATTATATATTTATTAAATTCCACGATAACAAACAATTCGATTTGTTATAAACAAATACAATATTCAAACGTGGTTTTCAAGGCGAGAACCACGCGTAAAAATTCTGAAAAAAATATAAGAGTATTCCTTGATCAATTCTCTACAAGATCGTTGAGTCAAAAGGATCAAGAACCGATGGAAACCATGTTAAAACGATTGATTTATAAGCGACGGCGCGCGCCGCCGCTGAAAGACCCGGCTCGGGTACGGTTTATCCGTGGCAGCGCGCGCCGTCGCTTATAAATAAATCGTTTTCACCTAGTTTCCATCGTTTCTCCATCCTTTTGACTTGACGATTTTATAGAGAATTGATCAAGGAATACGCTCATATTTTTTTCAGAATTATATCGCGTGGCCCTCACTTTGAAAATCACGTTTGAATAATATATTTGTTTATAACAAATAGAATTGTTTGTTACCGCAGGATGAAATAAATATATAAAAATAGTCTCATTCAACAGCTTTGAAATGGTTCCTGGACGAAGTCTCTAGGTTGAATACAATCAAAGATATGACCGTTTGACGGGGAGTATGTTTTTGATTTTTGGCTCTTTTTGCTGAATTTCACCCTTGTGTAAGTTGGAAAATAGGGGCCAAAAAAAAAAAACGAAAAATTGTTTGATGAATTTATTTGTTCTATAGAAGCCGTAAAAAAATTTAAAGCGAAATCGGTAACATCGAGGTCAATTTTTGATTTATTTTGTCCGGTCTGACGTGGAATGACTCATATGTACGCTGATACAGTTTATATCATCTGAATCCGTCGATGAGCAGTGATGTTAGATGTCGTAGTATAATATAAATATGTTGAAAGCACAAAGGCCTGACATAATGACATACGCTATCATTCGTTGCTTTCCGAGCCCTGTAAAGATATGTTCTTGTGTGCATGTATTAAATATGATATATTTGACCCATTGGATATATACGAAAATATTTGGAAATGAATAATATTATATTGAACACCTGCCACGTTGATTGGAAGCTTTGTCACTTATTAACTCATGTTGTAGACTAAACTTTATGCGATTCAATAACCGTATACCTATAACCTAACCTCAAAATTGCACACTTCGTCATTTCATGAGAGATTGTTATAATTTCGCCCTCCACTTTAAATGTGAATTTTATCATAATAAGTAAGTATATGAAGCATAAAAGAGGATTGAGGGGAATGAAATTTGCAAAATGTCCAGATATACGAATATGAACAGAACTGACAGCTCTGTCTCATAAGCCCGTCTGTCCGTACTCCGTGGTCTAGTGGCATCGATTCGCGATCATACGTCAACAGCGTCGACAAGAGCGCCACCTGGCACTGCTATTCAGTGGTGGCCGCTCTGTTGCAATTCGAATACCAATTAATTTTGACACCTCAAATCCAGGAATGTGCTAACGCGATATAGCAGAGCAACAACTCTGTCGTATGGCGAAATACATAGCAATGTACGGACGCAGCACTGACCTCCTAAATAGTCATTAAAAGGGGGGCAGACGACGCGCTCATCGTCAGAACATCGCGACCAGAGCAAGAGACATTATATAAGAGATTATTCCGATATCAGTAAAACCTTTTTGTAAAACTTTATATTATATTAATAAACTTGAATCACTTTTGTACGACCGAGTTCCAACTCCTAATTCGACAAACGAAACCTTGAATAAAATTGTAGTTGTATAAAGGATCCCAGGATCCCGATTACAACAACTGGTGGCAGCGGTGAGGATCGTCGAATCGTACAAGTGAATCAAGTATCGAGCGAGTGAATCAGAAGAATAAGTGATCGTGACATCGTTGAAGAAATTACCGTGACGTCACATGTCAAAGAAAGGAAGAGAACGATCAGCATCCGTAGACTCTCCGACTAAACCTGAGTTACAAGGAGAAGTAAGCTTTGGGGATAATTCACCGTTGTTTGGCGTACTACCTCCCAGCCAGAGGCACGCCATGCATTTATCATTAGCTGCAGCAGCACAAGAATCTTCGGGAAAAGAGCAAATGCCATTGAACTGGGACTTGGTAGAAAGACGCATTACAGAAGGTAAAACCTCGTGGATTCAAGATTTACGAAGAGATCATCTTTTCCAAGCCTGTGAGCATTTTAGTATAAACGTAACCGAAGAAAATACGGTCGACGAACTTCGTGCGGCATTGCGCGAATTTGTTAAAAGCAAGACTCGAGAGCAAGTAGCATCACCACAGATTCAGAACATAGAAGCGAAGCAACCACTAACTAACATGGCAGAAAATACCGTTACCGTGAGACAAGTGTTGAAGGACATCGAGATCTTCGATAGCAGTGACCGAGGAAAAGTTTGTGATTTTATACGCTCTTGTAAATATGCACGAATGCAACAGCTGAGAGACAACCTACGTACGAGTCATCTGAATCGAGAAGAAAAAGAGAGCTTACTGGATATTTGTGAAGAATTTCATGATGTATTTCACTTAGAAGGAGACTATCTGGGTTACACGAACGCAGCTAGTCACAGAATTACTACAAATCCAGATATTGCGCCAATAAATGTAAGACCTTATAGACTTCCAGAAAAACACAAGCAGGAGATAAACGAGCAGGTAGATAAAATGCTTGCCGACGGGATAGTCAGACAGAGCAAAAGCCAATGGAATGCACCACTGCTAGTAGTACCGAAGAAGACAGACGCATCAGGAAAGACGAAGATGAGAGTCGTAGTTGACTTCCATAAGGTGAACGAGGTTACTGTAGGAGACTCCTTTCCACTGCCTAATATTACCGAGATATTGGACCAGTTGGGTAAGGCAAAATATTTCTCTACACTAGATCTAGCATCAGGATTTCACCAAATTCCAATGGAAGAGGAGGATAAGTGCAAGACGGCATTTTCCACTTCACATGGTCACTACGAATATAATCGCATGCCTTTTGGACTGAAGAATGCACCTGCTACGTTTCAACGGTTAATGAATACTGTACTTTCAGGAAGACAAGGCCTTAGGTGTTATGTCTATCTCGATGATATTGTCATACATGCTCCTAGTTTGCAGGAACATAACAAACGACTGGAAGAGATACTGGAACGCTTACGACAGAATTCATTGAAGTTACAACCTGACAAGTGTGAGTTTCTGAGGAAAGAGGTCAACTTCTTGGGACACGTCATCACTAGAGACGGGATAAAAGCAGATCCAGAGAAGATCCGAGCAGTAGAAGAATTTCCAATTCCAAAGACTGTAAAAGATGTTCAAGGATTTCTGGGTTTGGCCGGATATTACAGACGATTTATACAGAATTTCTCGAGTTTAGCAAAACCGCTTACACATTTGCTAAAGAAAGAGGTGAAATTTGGATGGACTTCGAGGGAACAAGAAGCTTTTGAAAATTTGAAGAAGACGTTGACGACCGCACCAATTCTACAATATCCAGATTTCGAACAACCGTTCATCGTGACGACAGACGCATCCGACAAGGCTATCGGAGCAGTCCTGTCGCAAGGAATAATAGGAAGTGACTTGCCAATAGCATACGCAAGTAGAACTCTCAATTCGGCAGAAGGCAATTACAGCACCACAGAAAAGGAACTATTAGCCATAGTCTGGGCAGTTAATCATTTCAGACCGTATGTATATGGTACCAGATTTAAGATTGTTACAGATCACAAACCACTCACATGGTTATTCGGAGTCAAAGATCCAGGATCACGACTCATGAGATGGCGACTGAAGCTGGAAGAATACGACTATGAGATCGAGTACAAGGCAGGGAAGGCAAATACCAACGCAGATGCCTTGAGTCGCATGTACGCAGTGACCAGAAGTCAGCAGAAAGAAGAGGAAGAATTGAACAACCGAGAACAAGAATATTCCGAGGAAGATCGGAACAGGATCATCTATGAGTACCACGATACGCCATTAGGAGCACATCAAGGAGTCAATCGAACGATCGAACGAATCCGATTAAAGCACGATTGGCCTGGATTACGGAAGGAAGTCGAGGAACACATTTCGAGATGCGAGAATTGTCAGAAGAATAAACTCAGCCAGAAGACGAAGGCACCAATGGTCATAACCGACACTCCCAATCAACCGTTTGAGAAATGTGCATTGGATATCGTAGGACCACTGACGGAAACAGAACAAGGAAATAAATATATCCTTACGTTTCAAGATTGTCTAACCAAGTTCAGCAAGGCAATACCTATTCCGAATCAGGAAGCTAACACTGTAGCTAAGGAATTCGCGACCAGGATCGTATGCGAACACGGAATACCACAGAGAATACTCACCGATCAAGGTACGAACTTTTTGAGTAACGTTTTCAAAGATACTTGTAAATTGTTGAAGATCGACAAGATTCAGACGACGGCCTATCATCCTGAATCCAATGGAGCCTTAGAACGATCACATAGGACGTTAGCTGAATATCTGAGACATTACATAAACGAAGAACAGAGCAACTGGGACGAATGGTTACCATATGCTATGTTTGCATATAACACGACGCCCCATACTGCAACGAGATTTACACCATTCGAGTTGGTGTATGGGCACCGAGCTGAACTACCAACATCGCTGAAGAAGGATCCAGAACCAACGTACACCTATGACGACTACGCACGAGAATTACGAGAGAGATTGCGAGCTAGCAATCTGATAGCCAAAGAAAATCTGCAAGAAGCCAAGGAGAAGTAAAAAATCGAGTACGACCGACGAACCAAAGAAAAAGGGTTCAAGGTTGGAGATAAGGTATTACTATACGACGAGACTGTACGCAGAGGAAGATCGAAGAAGCTATTATCTCAATGGATTGGTCCTTATACTATTCTAGAGGTAAACTCAGACGTTAACTACACCATAAAAGTTAATAGGAAGAATCTCAGAGTACATGTAAATCGATTGAAACATTTTATTGAATAATATGATTTGAGTATCAAATTTGAACCAATTTAGCTGATAGAAAAATGATATAGAAAATAGGTCATACTAACCTAGACTAAGAAACGATTATACAAAAACATTGTAACGGGATACACTATGTAAATTACTAACCTATATATAGCATAATAGGCAAGCGTACGCACAACGACGCAAGCCAGCAGATTTGTCTGATTTCAGAAGAAAATCCCAAGGGCTTTTCCTTCCAAGGGGGAAGGGATGTTGCAATTCGAATACCAATTAATTGTGACACCTCAAATCCAGGAATGTGCTAACGCGATATAGCAGAGCAACAACTCTGTCGTATGGCGAAATACATAGCAATGTACGGACGCAGCACTGACCTCCTAAATAGTCATTAAAAGGGGGGCAGACAACGCGCTCATCGTCAGAACATCGCGACCAGAGCAAGAGACATTATATAAGAGATTATTCCGATATCAGTAAAACCTTTTTGTAAAACTTTATATTATATTAATAAACTTGAATCACTTTTGTACGACCGAGTTCCAACTCCTAATTCGACAAACGAAACCTTGAATAAAATTGTAGTTGTATAAAGGATCCCAGGATCCCGATTACAACAGCTCTTTCCTAATTCTCAGACACATAGGTTTAAGGACTACTTGGTCTGAAAGAGAAGGAGACGAAAAATTTTCAGACGGAACGGGTACTCATAAACTTAAGCTAATCATATCTCAGCTGTTCGGGCACTGATTCAATTGAAGTTGGTCTCAAATGAAGGGCTCTTCGTCCCTACATTCTCAGATAATTATTTCAATCCCCGGGATATCGCGAAACGGAAGTTATTAGGAAAATACTGTCTCCCCACCACGCCGGTTAGCTCCCGTGCGGGTATATAGACTCGTCGAGTCTCGCGCGGCGTGTATAGATATATATACCTTATATGATATTTTTTATTTTTTATTGTACTTGGCGCGAGACTCTACCGAGTCTCTTGATAATCGGTTACCTCACACGAAAATCTGCAGTCAGAAGGTATAGAAGTTCCTGCAAAATGATGAAGAAGCCTGTGCAGTAGATGTTTATTTAGTATTAATATTTCAGCTTCTCTAACAAACACGGTGAGATAGCGCTTTTCTAACCAGCACGGCGAGATAGCGTTTTTTTAACCAACACGGTGAGAAAGGGCGTTTCTAAGCAGCGCGGCGAAATAGCGCTTTTCTAACCAGCGCGGCGAGATGGGGCGCTTCTAACCAGCACGGCGAGATAGCGCTGTTCCATTAGAACCCGTCGATAATGAGTATAGATAAAAAAGATCCGAGCTGAAAACTTTAAATATAGGTTATATTGTAGTAAACAAATAATAACCCAAGTTTTTCAGCTTCCGATATTCTGAGATTACGATTTTCTATTAAAATGATGAAAATAATTCTGAGACGACACGAAGGAAGCCTAACCCATCCCATCCTGACCTATTAATCCGGTTTCCCAACTTCCTCCCAGATAAGACTGCTCCAATTTATATTTATTACATTTATTCAGTTGAACAATACAATTTATTAATTTACTGATTTCAAAAAAAAAAAAAAAAATATTCATTTATATCCAAAAGGATTAATTCGTTATTAGAATTCGAAAGAAATTCATCATTTTGAAAGAGTTTTAGGAAAACTCTAATTCACGATCTATTATTTCGAGAGAATAATATTTGTCCTCCTGTCTAGGTCGTTTTCTGATTTATTTCGAACAGGTTTGGAGTTGGACCCCTCACTGGACTTTTTGGAAATCCTCGAATCCTATTATCCTGGTCCTTTACCCCTCCAACCGCTTCCAATATGCAGGACTTTCTACACGACAACCATAGAGTTCTTCACTTTGTTCCTGATCACCCTTCTTGTTCCTGGTTCCTGGTTCCTGGTTCCTGGTTCCTGGTTCCTGATTCTCCATTTAAGATCCGAAGAATATTTCACACTTATCACATTATACACTTTTGGTTTGATTAGATTCACTATCTCCTCAAGGATTTCTGTGGTTTACCTTGAGGCAGAGGGCGAATGCCGGATAGTATTTGGGGTAACTTTCAACTTCTTGAGCCACAGCTCCAATTCCCCCAAATAGAATACTTTGATTTACAACTTGTTGATCTATGTGATGATTTTACACTCTTACGAATTTAATTATACTCACCTCGAGAGTCGGGCCGACTCTTTTACTAAGGGGGGGGGGGGGGGGGGGGGGGTAGTGTTACATTGGGTAAAATCATTTCCGAAAACTATGCATTCGTTGTTCAGGATTCTGCGCCTTCTTTTCATTGGAACAACGACCAAGCAACCGTATATCCCATAGTATATTATTACAAAGAAACCGACATTCTAGTTCATAAGACTATAATCATAATTTCCGACAACTTAACACATGATACTGCAGCAGTGTACACATTTCAAAAGCTCCTTTTGGATATCCTGAAACAGCATATCAGGCAAATGTTAAAAATAATCTATTTCACGGACGGGGCAGCTCAGCATTATAAAAATAAATATAGTTTTTCTAATCTTCTCCACCATGTAGAAGACTTTGATGTACCTGCAGAGTGGCACTTCCATGCAACAGCGCATGGCAAGGGTGCCTGCGATGGTGTAGGGGGTAACATCAAAAGAGGGGCGGCTAGGGCCAGCTTGCAGCGCTCTCCAGAACATGCTATTCTGTCTCCTCTTTCGTTTTTCCAATGGGCCACTCAAAATTTCGGATGTAATGCGACGACGATTGTATTTAGCCCAAAATCTGATTATGACGAAACGAAAACGACACTTACCAGTAGGTTTAATTCAGCAAAGCCATTGCTAGGCACTCTAAAGGTTCACGCTTTAGTTAATGTCGAGAGTGGACAACTGCTTGCAAAAAAGTACTCCTTTGCAGAAGACGGAGAGATTTTTCCGAAAAAAGGACCACGTTGAATGATGTAAGGGAGGGTTAATGTTAATGGTAATGTTAATGTTGTGAGCATCAATGCCTGTTCATAAATAAAGATATCAGACACGATTTTTTATATTGATGAAACTGAATTTTTTCCTTCGTTAGAATATATCATCGAATATGCGTACTCTCACATGAGCCAATTACAAAATGCATACAACAATATGACGCGGCAATGTGAGCGGACGTACGAGTCGTTCGTTTCGCCTTCGGAAAAAAATTGTAGCTCCCAAACGAAGCCGTGGTCCATTCCGAAACAAACGTGATTCGATGGGAAATTTCCCGAGCTTTTCGAAAAAAAATACGAAAAAAATCCTAAAAATGACATAAGTGGATAAAAATAGAGTTTTGGATTGGAAAATGATTTTTCGACATGTTTTCCGATAGTCACGGGCAAGATCATGGACTCAGGTGAAAGAGGGTGAAGAATACTACAAATCACCACTACATTACTTTTTTGATTCGACATACCGTTTCTGAGATATTTGCGTCCAAAGACATCAAAGAGCGTAAGCAACCGGAAACTAGAAGAGCTCGTACACCATAGGTAAAAATAGCTACATATGTCTTATATACATGAAAAATTCTAATTTTGAGGGTACTAAAGCTCATGCAAAAATGAGAGAAAAAGTTTTTTTTTTTTGTCCGGTTCGCGTGGAATTCATCATATATCCAACGACCGGAAACATAGTACTTTGAGACATCCATGAGCCGCCAAGTACCGTGACAAGCAGCTGTGCACAGTTCGAAAGAACTGTAAGACAACCAGCCAAACACAAAATAAAACTGCAAGGATTCGTGTCCTATCAACTGATATATTTTATATGCCAGATTTAATGAATGAACAATATGAAAAACAGTCAAAAAAAAATAGT
This sequence comes from Tenthredo livida, assembly GCA_963992785.1. Taxonomy (NCBI): domain Eukaryota; kingdom Metazoa; phylum Arthropoda; class Insecta; order Hymenoptera; family Tenthredinidae; genus Tenthredo; species Tenthredo livida. Next base: position 17,535,941 of record OZ023068.1, on the reverse strand, counting down.
TCGCAAAATACGATAAAGTACTATCAATCCAAAGCGAAAACAACAAACACAAAGGGAAAACACCGGATGTGCCCGCCAAGTACGTAGCTCTTGGAATGATGTTTCGATATCCTCACACGAAACTCCGACTTCACGACGTAGACTTGCTGAGAGATCGCAGGGGTACGTTCGGTGCTTGGCTTTATTCTTGATTTCACGACAGAGACTGGCGAGACGTTTTGCTTATAAAGCAATTGTGATTTTCGTATGGGGACTTGGCGGCTTTTTTTTACATCTTTGGTCCTATATAATTGACACTATCTGTTCTTAGCCAATAATCTAAGATAGGTTGGATACCACAATTTCAAAACGCTCAAACCCTCTACAATTTACACTATCTGTTTTTGGCCAATAGGCCGACATGAATTCCATACCAGAATTTTAAACTACTCAAATCCTATATAATTGACACTATCTGTTCTTAGCCAATAGGCTACGATAAGTTGGATACCAGAATTTCAAAACACTCAAATCTTGTATAATTTACACTATCTGTTTCTAGACAATAGGCTGACATGAGTCTATACCAGAATTTCGAAATACTCAAATCCTATATAATTGACACTATCTGTTCTTAGCCAACGGGCCAAGATCAATTCTATACCAGAATTTTAAAATACTTCAATCCCATATAATTCAAACTATCTGTCCTCAGCCGATTGGGCGAGATAAGTTCTATACCAGAATTTGAAAATACTTAAACTCTATATAGTTCACACTATCTGTTCTTAGCCAATAGGCTGACATGAGTTCTATACCAGAATTTCGAAATACTCAAATTCTATATAATTGACACTATCTGTTCTTAGCCAATGGGCCAAGATCAATTCTATACCAGAATTTTAAAATACTCCAATCCCATATAATCAAAACTATCTGTTCTTAGCCGATTGGGCGAGATAAGTTCTATACCAGAATTTGAAAATACTTAAACTCTATATAGTTCACACTATCTTTTCTCAGCCGAAAGGCCGAGATGAGTTACATACCAGAATTTCAAAATACTCAGATCCCATGTAATTCACACTATCTGTTCTTAGCCAATAGGCCGAGATGAGTTCTATACCAGAATTTCAAAATACTAGCTGCAGCCAGACGCGGGGACAATACCATCCTAAGCCCCGCAGCAGAGACGACGACCTCGACGCCAACAACATCCCAGGTGTCGATACCAGCTCCGACACCTGAAGTGCCACGGCCAGACATGGCCACCCCTACGACGACGGGGAGCGGTCCAAGCTCCCCCCGAGAGACCCTGCCCTCATTCTACGCAGGCCCAACTACGAGAAGCCGGAGGGCCTCCAGCGTACCAGTGGGAGACCGGTCAGCGGCTAACCGCAACACCATCTCCAGGCGAGTCGCGGTGCCTAAACCACCTGCAGCAACGGCGAGGAAGATAGCCTCGGCGTCGACGAAGGGGCGCTCGCCTGTCACCACACCATCTTCAACGGTGGCAGGCCCGACGAAGCGCCTCCAAACAACCACCACCTTGAGGCCGATTCCGCCGGGGCCGAAAAGGCTGAGCAACTCCCCCACCTACGCTGCAGCAACCGCAGCAGGCACCAGCCGGTCTACTCAGGCCGCGAGGGGTCCCACGACAACACGCCCAGGGCTGCGCTCCACTACGAGAGCTGCCTCACTACCACCCAAGGCAGCAGAGTCCAGGCGCAGCCCAGCAACGAGGAATAGCCGGGGTCCTTACTTACTACCTACCATCACCGAGGACCCTTGGATCCCGGCCAACGGACTGTCGTGCCCCCTCACTCTGCCTGAGACACCCACTACCACTACTATCACAGTAGATAGTCTAGGCCGGTTCTGGATCAACGCGTGTTAGTGCACACGTACACGCACGCACACACACGCACCCTCCCGTGTCCGTGTGAGGGTGGTAGAGGGGGGGAGTCTGAGTCACGCTCGCGGGCCCCTGACGATGACGTCACACTCAAAATGGCGTCGTCTACCCTCAAAATGGCGTCGTCCACCCTCAAAATGACGTCACACACCCTTAAATTGACGTCACACACACCCTTGAATTGACGTCACACACCCTCGAATTGACGTCACACACCCTTAAATTGGCGTCACACACCCTCGAATTGACGTCACACACCCTTAAATTGACGTCACACTCCCTTAATATGACGTCACACATCCCGATATAAAATTCCCACACCCTGCGTCGGAGTCTTCTAGAAGCTTGTCCCAAGGTCATTCTGGAGGGTAGCAGTTCCTGGAATTATTCGGCACCCTGTGAGAAGTTCTCGAGTTACTCGCAAAAATATGACCATCGGATCGTGTTACTTAGGAATTAGCCTAATGATTCTCGGAATCGACTCTGGAAAGATCTTTTGGAACGTTCTAGAAAATTTTGAATCGGATCGAGTTACTTGCAAAAATATGACCATCGGATCGAGTTACTCAGGAATTAGCCTAATGATTCTCGGAATCGACTCTGGAAAGATCTTTTGGAACGTTCGAGAAAATTAGTGGAGGGGTTGTCAGCTATAAGAAGCGAAAAAATTCAGGGATGAAAATTAGTCTCCAACCGATCTCCGAGTAACGCAAATCATAAGCAGACTAAGAAATATCAAAATTTGAAAAACATGGACCTCACGAAGATCAATAAAATTGCTCGGTTGGAGGAATTTCTCCCAACGAAAAAATTGGCAGACCTGGAAGTGTTCAAGGACTTTCAAATCAGCAACATCCGAAAAGTCCAAACAAAATTCGGGACCAGATTCATGGTGGATGTGGACGACAGCTTCACGGTATTCCTACCAGCCCGGATGGCAAAAGTTCTAAACGACGATACAGATCTCCTCGAGAAAATGAAGACAGCAAGTGAAGAGGATAGACTCCTGATGCGTTACCTCGGCGGTCAATTCAACCAAATTGAATTTAACTACGTGTAATTCACTTTGTATCCTACTGAATTTATTTTTTAACTTTCATATATATTCCTGTCATAAGCCTATTTTATTCATGAAAACGAATGATTATCAACTCTGAACCTAGTTCTATGCACAAATATGTTATACTACTTCGATGTATCTGTGTGTTAGTATAGGTATAATAATCACATATTGAAGATAATAAATTCATGCAGTGATATCAAAGTATTATATTATCAAACGTTGACCATTATCTAATTGTAAATCTTACTTCAATGGAAAAATATGATTAATAAACGTATTATACGAATAATATCCTCGTAAACCCTGTCTTGTATCATTTTAATACAAACCCTTCACCTATGTAATATATCTTATAGTATATATACTTAGAAATAATTTTAGGATCTAGCAGAAGTACTTATTCAAATATGAGTTGGGATAGAATTGAAGGTCTACTTTTCAATAATATATAATTGAAATGAGAAATTGTATAACGTACATGTATCATTTATTCAGTATGTACTTTAAATCCAAATGTTTCGATTGTATAATATATATAATGGAATAGTATAAATGGTAATAATAGTATAATAGTAAAAATAGTATAATAATATAGTATCAGTATAAATGGTATATACAGTGCAACCTCTTAATAATACCACTCTCAATTGAGATTCTGAGAAATGTATTCCCCTCAAAGCTCATGAGCGGTACTATTGAGAGGTTGCACTGTACATCTTCTGCCTATTCTTCCATCTCACATTTCTTGAACCAATACAGGTTGTCGATTTTCTCCACCTTTACGAGAATACCTAAATAGCGGATGAACACCGCAAAATTTTCGTCTCCAACCTCATCCAGACAAACTATGGGTTGTAGAGCCTCCATCAACTCCCCAAGAGATCTGGATCTTTCCAACCACTCGTCAGGCACTCTGATACGGAACGTACGACGATCCATGTCTGAAAAGGAGAACAGTGTATAAAAAAATAATCCAAAAACGTTTGTTTCTCATATTCAGTTAGCAGTCGAATCCGTAGAAATCTTGATTGTTGAATTTACATTATGGTGAAAGAAGATAATATCTCACACTTACCCAAATGCGATAGGCTCGAGATGATCGAAGGCGACAGGCTCGAGATGATCGAAGTAATATTTGAAGAAATTGAAGGCGATAGGTTCGAGATAATTGAAGTAATATTTGAAGAAATTGAAGATATGGCTGTCCCGGTTGAAGACTAAACAAAAGAAAACGATTGAAATCAGATAAAGTTGTTTGATTCCTTCAACGCAAAATGTGCAGCAGAGATCGTTAACATTGAGAGAGAAAAATCGTGCAAGAGATTACAGAAAACACTTCATTGATGTACACAACTCAAGAAAAACTCTGCTGTTGTCGTTATTCAATCAAGACATTTTCACTTGTATTGCGTAATGAAATATAAATTAGAAAATTCACTTCCAATATTTCAGATTATAAAAAAACGGTATATTCCACTCACCTTTGTCACTACTTTTTGACACCACACTACTCTTTGAGAGACTAAAATTGAATGAGCTGTCAGTGGTAGATGGTCAGCCTCTTTTATATCCCCTGTTGTTTAGGATCCAAATCGTAAATACGATAGTGCGCTTGAAAATACGTCTCGAAAGTTCGACGTAAGGTTCACACTCGTACCCTTGTTTATGATTGTAACTAATACGATAGTAGAAGGCGCACGGAACTTCCACGCTGATCAAATTGCATTTGACTAGGTTCAGCTTCGCGAATATTCTCTAAGGATAAACTCTAGGTCTGGAACGTTCGTGAACATTTTTTCAACGAAATGTAGGCTCAATTATCCTTTGACAAACAAATTTACCGCAGAGGAAATAAGCTCGACGATAGCTTGTTATCATTTCACTAGCTGTAGGACTTGCTTCGAGAATATTCTGTAAAAAGGGTTCTCATGCATAGAGATCAAATTTCACAGTTCTCAGAATTTATCGATGATGCTGACCTATAAAATGACCCTCCTCAGTATTTTAGAACCATTCACACTCAAACTTTTGTAAAGTATAATTGGTGTTAACGATCACGCGAAAATGGACGCGGTCAAATGTCTTAAACTCATCAGCATCATGCAGAATGCTTATGAAATTCTGAAAGAGAAATCGTCAACTATTGAAACACAGAAATGGATTAGACTTGGAACTCAAAACATTAGGCTTTTAAACAAAATTCTACGAAAATCCGCTTCAACGGTTGGAGAAAAAACGAGAATTTTGACAACAATAGGAATTTTAAAATCGTTGAAAGCGCGATTTGAGCAGTGTCGAAAAACAGGGGAGGGTGTGAGGAGACCGAAGAGAAGTGACCGAGTAAAGTGGGAAGATTTAGAGTCAGCTTTCAAAGGAAGAATAAGAACTGGGATCATAGCGAATCTACAACACAAAGATCTGAAACATTTTCTAGATGATTCGAAAAACCTAATTATCGTCAGATTGAAGAATATACTCCGTAAAGACGGAAATTTGAAAGTGAACGTAGTGTTGTCCTGCAAATTCGAAACTGTAAAAGGTGGTGAAATTATCGAAGAAATAAAGTTTTTTAATACCAAAAACGAAGCTATTCTACCAGCGACGAACATTGATGAATGGTTTGAAGAGAATGTGACGGCAAAATTACTGGTCAAGATTGAAGACTTCCAGGAAAAGGAATCGGGGTGGTCATTGACTGAAATTATAAATATGGCTGTGAATATCAACAAATATGTGCCGCTGCGTGGAGGTATATCTACTTACACACAGTTACCGAAGTATATACAGGATAAAAAGGCGGTGGTAAATATAATGAACAACGATCCGTACTGTTTTCTCTGGTCAGTCACAGCAGCACTTTTCCCAGCAGATAATAACACAAACAGAACGAGTTCTTATCCACATTTCAGCTCAGTGCTCAGGTACGATGGTTTGAATTTTCCGATGAGTCTGAACGAAATTTCAAAATTTGAAAAATTGAACGGTTTGGCGATCAATGTGTACGGTATAGATGAACATGAACTAGTACCAGTTTATTTGAGTCGAGCGAAATCAGATACACCTACCGTACATCTCCTCATGTTAGAAACTGACATTGAGTCGAATGAAATTGATGAACTCAGCAAAACAATATATCACTTTGCGTGGATCAAAAATTTATCTCGCTTATTGAGTTCACAAATTTCAAAGCATGACCATCGTACCTGGTTTTGTGATAGATGTCTGAGTCATTTTCAAGATGAAAATTGCTTAACCAAACATAGGATTGATTGTGCGAATTCAAATAAATGCAGAGTGATATTACCGGACGAAAAAGATAAGATCTTGAAATTCAAAAACTTCAAACATAAAGAAAGTGTACCGTTTTGTATTTACGCTGATCTGGAATGTCTCTTGCAACCGGTTAACGATACATCTGAGTCAGAGAATAGGAGGGTGTATGAGAAACACATCCCATATAGTGTCGCCTACTACTTACATTGTACCTTCAACGATTCAGTTTCCAAATTTAGAATCAATCGTGGTAAGGATTGCATAGAATGGTTCGTAAACGAGTTGGAAGAATTGGCTCAAACTTTGGAACCTTATTTCAAGCGCGTCGTGCCTATGGAATCGTTGAGTCATGAGCAGAAAGAAGCATTTCGTACAGCAAAGACTTGTCACATTTGCGAAAAACCATTCAAACATCGAGAGGTGAAACATCGCGATCATTGCCATTTTACAGGCAAATATCATGGTGCAGCGCACGAAGGTTGCAATTTGAATTACAAAGATTCGCACGTCATTCCGGTAGTCTTTCACAACTTATCAGGTTACGACTCACATTTCTTGATTAAAACGTTAGCAACATCTTTTGAAGGCACGTTGACTCTCTTGCCGGTCAACAAGGACAGATATATTTCCTTTACAAAGAGTGTGGAAGAAACATCTATACATTTCAGGTTTATTGATTCGTTCAGATTCATGCCGGGCAGTCTAGAAAAATTAGCGTCTTATCTGAACGACAAGCAGAAATTAATCACACGTAAGCATTGCGGAAGCGTCGAAGAATTTCAGTTATTGACGAGAAAAGGTGTATTTCCCTATGAGTATGTCAACAGTTGGGAGAGTCTTGAAGAAACACAGTTACCTCCCATAGAAAAATTTTATTCAAAATTAAATGATGTAGGTATTTCGGAGGATAATTATTTGCACGCGTGCAATGTTTGGAAAACTTTTCAAATCAAAACCTTGGGTCAATATTCGGACTTGTATCTGCAAACGGATGTGCTTCTTTTAGCGGATATTTTTCAAAATTTCAGAAGTAATTGTTGGTCCACTTATAATTTAGATCCGTTACATTATTATACGGCGCCGGGCCTCTCGTTTGACGCGATGCTTAAGTGCACGGGTGTTGAACTCGAGCTCCTCGTCGACATTGATATGTTGATGTTTATAGAAAGAGGCATTCGCGGCGGTGTAGCCCAATGCTCGAACAGATACGCCAAAGCTAACAACAGATACATGGGGACAGCATTCGATCCAGATCGAGAAGAATCATACCTCATGTATTTCGATGTTAATAATTTATATGGTGCAGCTATGAGTCACTTCTTACCGTATAGTTCCTTCGAATGGATCTCGAATTTTGAACAACTCGATGTTTCAGATGTCTCGGATGAATCCTCCATAGGGTACATACTTGAGGTAGATTTAGAATATCCGCGAGAACTTCAGGACTCTCACAAAGACTTGCCGTTGTGTCCGGAGCATTACATTCCACCTCTTTCGACTTGCAAAAATTCTAAATTAACAACAACTCTTTTCTCAAAACGGCAATACGTCATTCATTATAAAGTTTTGAAACAGTGTTTGAGTTTAGGTATGAAGTTAACGAAAATCCATCGAGTATTGAAATTCAAGCAAGCACCGTGGCTCAAGAAATATATCAACTTGAATACCGAATTGCGCAAAAAGTCCAACAATGATTTTGAAAAGAATTTTTATAAACTCATGAACAACGCCGTTTTCGGGAAAACTATGGAAAATGTTAGAAAACATAGAGATGTGCGGCTAATTACAAAATGGGACGGTAGGCACGGAGCAAGAACGCTTATCGCGAAGCCAAATTTTCATAGCTGCACTATATTCGGTGAAGATATGACAATAATTGAATTAAATCGAACTAAAATTAAATTCAATAAACCTATTTATGTAGGATTTTCGATCATGGATCTTGCTAAGACGTATATTTATGATTTTCATTATAATTACATAAGAAACAGATTTGATAACCAAGCTAAACTGATGTATACCGAGACGGATAGTCTCATATATCACTTTACCGTACCCGATATATACGAGCTCATGAAGCGTGATTTGGACCGATTCGATACTTCCGACTATCCTCCGGAAAACATTTACAAGATGCCGCTGGTCAATAAAAAAGTATTGGGATTGATGAAAGACGAAAATAACGGGAAGATAATGACAGAGTTTATAGGCTTAAGAGCTAAGTTATATGCCTTCAAGGTTTTAGGTGAAAATAGAGAGCAGAAACGGGCTAAGGGAGTCAAAGGGGCAACACTGAAAACCATAACGTTCGATGACTATATACAATGTGCTATGCAGCATCAAAATCTAACAAAAAGTCAACATTTAATTCAAAGCGAGAATCACCAGGTCCATACGGTGTCACAGAGAAAGATAGCGCTGAGCTGGAATGACGACAAGAGGATCATATTTCCTAACACGACGGACACGCTTCCGTGGGGTTACGATAGGACTGTGTAGAATTAAATAAGCGTACTATTGTCAAACATTATGTTTCTTTATTAATAAACCTTACAAGTCAGACTTATTTATCCAACTATTGTGTGTATTATTGAAACCCAACCATTTTACAAATAGCTTGTTTCCACGTCGCTTGAGCACCTTCTCCACCAGGTAGATGTCGGAATTCTTGACTTCCAGAAGTTCCTGTTCGTAGAAGCCACCCGCTATAGGCTGATCCTGATAGTCACTAAGCTTGTATGTTACTGGATCAGTATTGACTACTTGGATGATCGTGAATATTTCAGTCGTCCAATTTGGTGTACATCCGTTCTCAAAAACATTCTTATATTTGCTTATTCGAACTTTATCTCCAACTTTGAACTTTGCCGGTTTAACCGATTTGACTCGAACTTTTTGGTATACAGTCTGCAATAACGTCCGCTCGTTTCTAGGGGAAACGTCTTTTGGCTTCATGCGAATAGTCCGATGTTTAGAGTTGTTATAAGCCGAAACCAAGTCAGATAAGATGTCTATCCACTTGTAATTTCCTTGCAGACTGAACTGCATCCACATCTTATTTTTCAGCGTACGATTGAAGCGCTCACAGATCGATGCCTTCAAGTTACTAAAGGTTGAGTATAGTTGAATATTATATCGTCTCATGAGAGAATCGAAACTTGAATTATAAAATTCTCCACCTCTGTCAACGTGTAAATTCTTCGGGGTACGTCCCTGTACGAGTACAGATTTCATAGCACTCGTCGTGTCTTTACCCGTCTTACTCTTCATTGGCACGACCCAGGCATACTTTGAGAATATATCGATGACGGTGAGCATGTATTTGTAGCCTTTGTTTTCTCCCGCGTACAGCGTCATGTCAACGAGATCCGCTTGCCAGGTTTCATCCAAACCGCGAACATCTACACGACGACGCTGATAGTTCTTTCGAGCTGGCCTATGCAGCTCCGTCACGAGCGTTAGCTTTTTCTCGTTCATTTTCCAACGCCGTTAGTCTGGTGTCCAGCTTGAGAATGATGTTGGCGGTGCGAGTCGACAAGTCTTGTACTGCTTCGATATCGGCACCTAGGTTCCGCAGAGCATCCGTTATGCGAGAGTCCAAGACATGTATCATTGCGAGGATTTCGTTTCTCACAACGTCGATCTCCTGACGCATGAGGTTCATAGTAACAGCGTCGCCTTGCTGCACAGGATTGGCAACGTTGCACAGTCGCTTGTTATCTATATCGTAATGTCCATCGGTGGTGAATTTAAACCCAATACCGGGAGGACCGCGACTGCTTGGGGCGGCGCTCTTGTCCAATTGTCGTCCAAACACATCGACGCTCATTTTGGAAATGACTGTGGAAACGATGGGTGGTTGATTAATAAATGATACCAGCTTCACGCAACTCTTCGATTATCGATACGATTTCGTTGGTGTGACTCGAGTTTCCAGCTGCTTGAGATGCCAGAAGCAGACGAAGACGGTCCACCAGCTCATTGGGGTCGTCCCAATGAACGTAATCCGTTCCTCTACCCTCTTGAGCGACCATGAGCTGTGGAAGCACACCTCCACCCGTGCGTGAAAGTGGTCCGTGGGCGATGAACTTCTTAAACTTGTGGTTGTCCACTGCTCGAATAGGTTCATCACTTCTATAGTATTTTCGATGTGCGTTGGTAGCTAATACGATTTGTTTATAATTTTTGATATCATCTGAAGTCACGCGGGTCTCATCGGGTATCTTTTTGAATAGTAGTTCCAACAAACCTTCGGTCTTTGTGTAACGCGTGTCACCCGCATGAATAGAGTCACTCTCAAAACTTATCGGTGCGTTACCCATCATCAACCTGCCGTCAGCAAGTGTGCGTACACCGTACACGTTATCCAGATCTTTTTTTCTATTCGCATCTCGTAGCATTTCGAGGTACTCGTTGCTACCCTGATCTTGTTCAAGAAACTCGTCCGTCGGCTGTATAGTGGTATCCTCATCTGCTGTTGAATAGGAATCATCGTCTTCTCGAGGATCATCTTTGATCGGTTCTTCTTTGATCGGCTCTTCTTTGATGGGCTTGGCAATAGCTTGGGAGACCTTTACCAGTTGTTGCAGCGGAGTTACTACCGGTTTGAAAACATTGCTCATGGTCTGCTCAGCGGTCTCCCTACCCGACTTTATCATTCGGTGTTTACGTCGAATCGCCGCGCTGGCTTCAGCGATATGACGCAACGCTTCTTTTTGTTCATGAATTTTCGTATCTCGCATGTTGACGCAGTTGTATCTGAGAGGCTACTGATTCTACTCTCGGGAATATTCTCAATTTATGCTCACAAAACAGTCAAACCCCTGTCTATATCTACCGTCGTTCAACTCACTGTCCTTGTCTATTACAACGAACCCGTACTTGCCACTGTTCCAACACACAGAGCACAAGTCTTTGAACTGCGTGTAAGTCATGTCGGTATTTACATGATCATCGTACACATGTCTCAAGTTCATCTCATCTTGCTTGAACAGTACCAAAAGATTGGCATTGTCGCGCACGAGATGCTTGGGGATGCGGGCGTAGGTCTGACAGAGATAGAAGCAATCCACGTGTTTATGTCTTCCCATACAGAAGAATGCTCGGATGTTATCCTGCTTCTCACAAGCCACGTCACCGAAGACGATGATCGAGTTGGGTAATGCCTCGTCTGGCACGACTACTTGTTCATGCTCGTCAAATGGAAAGTATTCCACGCCATCTACCTCCTCGAGTAACTGTTGCAGATACTTGTACTTGGGCTGATTCAATGATTTCGAGTAGATATAGACGTTCTCGAACCTCAATCCGTTGGGGTGTGCTATGAGGGTGAGCAGCGCGTTGGTCTTGCCGCAGTTGGACGGACCGCAAAATACCGCGCGCACGCTGTTTGGTAGCAGATCACCGTGTCGTTTTTCAGTTGCGACATTCTCTCGCACAAATTTATCGAAATTCATTACAGGTAGCTTGAGGGGTTGCGTCTCGAACCTCATCTTGACTCTGACTAACGGTAAATAGTATAAATAGCGTGTTTATAAAGAAGATTCGTCAGTCAGAGCGCAGCCATGATCGTGCACAAAGCCAGTCGTAAACGTTGCGGGAAAGGTCTGGTCAACAGAATCATTAACAGTCTTCCCGTAGAGTTACATCTGCCTGGTTATCAATACTGCGGACCCGGCACCAAATTAGCGAAAAGACTCGCGCGCGGTGATCCAGGTATCAACCCGCTTGACGCAGCCTGCAAGGAACACGATATCGCCTACTCGAAGAATCGAGAAAATCTTGAAGCTAGAAGTGTGGCCGATAAGATTTTGGCTGAGAGAGCTTGGAAACGGGTTTTGGCTTCAGACGCAAGTATCGGTGAGAAAGCAGCCGCCTGGGCAGTGACAAACACGATGAAAGCGAAAACTAAGCTCGGTATGGGTATGCGGAAACCGGTGGCATTGAGAACGGTTATCGATGCCGCCAAACGGTCTATGGTTCCAGGAAAAACTGCACGGGTCGCCATAAAGTCTGCATTAAAGGGTGCACGAAGCGCGGTTCGGAAAGCCGGTGGTAAACGCAATGTACGTTCTCCACGGATTCTACCTGTCCCAGCTAAAGTCGGTGGTTTTCTACCGTTCCTCATACCCCTTTTTGCCGGGCTCAGTGCTACGGGCGCGCTGGTTGGTGGTGCAGCAGGTATTGCGAAAGCGGTGAATGACGCAGGCTCCGCCAAGAGGCAACTGGAAGAGAGTCAACGACACAACAAGACCATGGAAGCTATCGCTCTAGGCAAGGGGCTTCATCTGAAACCGTATAGAAAAGGCTTGGGTCTTCACCTGAAACCAAAAAACTAAAAGTGACGCTACCGCGACGAGCGCTAACTGACGCGGACCTGATAAAGTACGCGACGATCCTAGACATTCCACATTTTCGCGGCGTCTTTATGCGAAACGATTTGCCCAAAGATGAACCGCGTAGGCTTGAATCGGCGATCGTCAATCTAGATGATAAAGATGGTCCTGGTACACATTGGGTCGCGTACCGAAAGATCGGTAACGAAGTAGTTTACTTTGACAGTTTCGGTAACCTTCGTCCACCGTCGGACCTCGTCAGATACCTTGGTGTTGGTAGCGTCAAATATAACCATAAAAGATATCAAGACTACGATACGTTTAACTGCGGCCACTTGTGTCTCGAGTTTCTATATAAACATGCAGCGTAATTCCTCGAAGTCAGTTTGATTTTCGCAGTAGTCATGGACGATTCGTTCACACTAACCGTATCGGGGAACTCCTCGGTTCTTGAGACTCAATACTTTCCCCCCATCGAACTTGCCCCTTTCAAGAATTACTCCCTGGGTCTCGTTGAATTACTGACGTTCAATTCGATTCCTAATGTAGATGTTGGCCACAACAAGATTTACGTCGTCACCATACCCACCGGTAGCTATGAAATAGAGGACATAGAGAGTTATGTACAGGGTGTCTTGTCGAATAAGGGTATCACCATCAACATCAAACCGAATAATAATACACTGCGTAGCGAAATCAAATGCAATCACCCTGTAAATTTTGTGCCGGGCGATTCTATAGGCAGCCTATTGGGTTTCACTCCACGTGTTTTGCAAGCTGATCGAGTTCATGAGTCTGACCTTCCTGTAACTATCCTTAAAGTCAACGCACTACGAGTCGAGTGTAACATTACAACGGGTGCCTACGTCAATGAGCGTAAAGTACACACGATTCATGAGTTTTTTCCCGTCGTTCCACCTGGATATAAGATCGTTGAAGTACCGTCTCACGTCATTTACCTTCCAGTCACCGTGAGGATCATAGATCACATCCAACTTCGTATAGTCGATCAAGACGGGGATTTGGTGAATTTCCGTGGAGAGGTTATAACTATAAGGTTGCATATCAAGACTCAATAATGGGAATAGTTTATAACAGAAGTGGCTATAATACTAAGGTGAGATGCCCCGAACACGTCAGTCGTCAACCGGTTCTCAAAGAGCTGACACCTCAGAACGTGCTGCTTCTGAAAAGCTTAGGTCTCAAGATCAAACCTTTTGGAAGAGGAATTTTCGCAAAATAAGACTACGATTCGTTTGCATCTGTATCATCTGCTGTATACCATGGAGGAGGAAATCTTAAACATTCAAACACCCGTCGTCTTTGACGAGTCTATCGCACACTATGAGGTTCACACACACAAACCTTATGCCTCATCGAGTTTCAACAACAGTGACGAGATTCGTATCGCTGTTCAACACCAAGACCTGTGCGTATTACCGTGCAAGAGTTCATTGCATGTGTATGGAAAGATAGTCAAGGCCGATGGAACTCCGTCGACTACCGCAACACTGGTCAACAACGGTGTTTGTCATCTGTTTGAAGAAATGCGTTACGAGATAAATGCTATTGAGATCGACAGGAACAAAAACGTCGGTCTCACCAGTCTTATGAAAGGTTACCCTTCTCTGAGACCTGGACAGAATTGGATGATGGAGAATGCCGGTTGGCTTAATGTGAACGCAACCTATGTGGATGCCGCTGGTAATTTCGAAGTATGCGTACCGCTGAAGATGATGCTAGGGTTCGCCGAAGACTATCGCAAGATAATCGTGAACGCCAAACACGAGTTGATCTTGACCCGTTCGAAGACCGATGTGAACGCGGTTCTACAAGCTCAAGAAGAAGAATTCAAAATCCTGATCGATAAAGTCGAATGGTTGTTACCATATGTGAAGCTCGCGGATCAACGGAAAGTACAGCTGTTGAATTTTATCGAGAAAGATCCGGCGATCTCCATGAGTTTTCGCAATTGGGAATTGTACGAGTATCCTGTACTCCCCACTACCTCGAAGCACGTTTGGACGGTGAAGACATCGACTCAGCTGGAGAAGCCTCGCTACGTTATACTGGGTTTCCAAACAAGTCGGAAGAACAAGCTGAATCGAAACGCTAGCCATTTCGATCACTGCAACATCACCGACGTTAAACTCTTCTTGAATTCTCAATGCTATCCCTATGGGAACCTTAATCTCAATATGAGTCATAATCAGTATGCTCTGTTATATGAAATGTACGCCAATTTCCAAACCTCCTATTACGGCAAGGAACCTGAACCGTTGCTGAAAAAGAGTGAATTTCTACAGTACGCTCCCCTATTCGTCATCGACTGCTCGAAACAGAACGAGTCGCTCAAGTTTGGCCCTGTAGATGTTCGTCTCGAGTTTGAAGCTAAAGATAACTTCCCTGCCGATACGTCGGCATACTGTTTGATCTTACACGATCGGGTAGTTGAATACAATCCTATAAGTGGCGGAGTGAAGAAATTGGTATAATTATGTACTTCTACAAATAAAGATTTCTCTCAATAAATATATGACCCGCCTCAATTATTCCCATCCCTATATGCCGCTTAGCGGTATCTAATTACTCTAGAGTAAGCTTAGAAAGGAAGGATAAGGAGAGAGTAAATATTGATACTGTTGTATAATATTTCATCATTTATTCAATCATTTACTGTTGGAAATTTACAAATTCACTGGGAATAGGTCCATCGATTTCGTCGTAACAGGGATGTTTACTTTTTCGGTATTTCCGGCAGTTTATGATGTCTTCGTCCTTTCTCATAGCCTCTGATAGTTTCTCCCACACCTCGTCAATGATATCCGATGCGTAGATTAGGATAAATTGTTTCGTTAAAAATGCGATATCCTCCTTCCTCATCCGTTTCACACTTCCCACTTGAAGATATATTTGCAGAGATTTATGTAGAGATTCGGTACAGTTCTTCAAGAACCAAGATTTTATTCGCTGAACGTTTTCCCAAGCACACCGGTATCCAACGATGTTCCCGTGATAGTCCTCATGCCAGCCATCCACTTTGATATTGTATTGCAAGAATCCAAGACTCGGACACCCCAATTCTTCCAGATCGATTACTGGCTTTGAATCGTCGTTGATAATTTTCTCGATCCACTGTTTCTTCTCATTTCCCTTGACATATATATAACTTGCTTGCTCAACAATTCTCTTCAATGCTGTCTGCACGTTATCGTAAGACATGTCACCGTCATCCCACTCTAATCCATGATAATTTCGCGTCAACCAGGAATTGGTAGCTTTGCATTTGGGTGGTAGGGTTTGCCAAGAACAGGGTGGTTTGAACAGGATGCGAGTTATACCATGCCTGCCTGCGTCGTCCGCTTGAACACTGATCGCAGCCAGCTCCTTGACCACAAATTCGTCGTAAAAGTTTTCAAAACCTTGCATATCCAATATCATCTCCATTGTGAGAATAGATTTTTAGAGAAGATTCTTTACTACTCGGAGATCGGTTGGAGACTAATTTTCATCCCTGAATTTTTTCGCTTCTTATAGCTGACAACCCCTCCACTAATTTTCTCGAACGTTCCAAAAGATCTTTCCAGAGTCGATTCCGAGAATCATTAGGCTAATTCCTGAGTAACTCGATCCGATGGTCATATTTTTGCAAGTAACTCGATCCGATTCAAAATTTTCTAGAACGTTCCAAAAGATCTTTCCAGAGTCGATTCCGAGAATCATTAGGCTAATTCCTAAGTAACACGATCCGATGGTCATATTTTTGCGAGTAACTCGAGAACTTCTCACAGGGTGCCGAATAATTCCAGGAACTGCTACCCTCCAGAATGACCTTGGGACAAGCTTCTAGAAGACTCCGACGCAGGGTGTGGGAATTTTATATCGGGATGTGTGACGTCATATTAAGGGAGTGTGACGTCAATTTAAGGGTGTGTGACGTCAATTCGAGGGTGTGTGACGCCAATTTAAGGGTGTGTGACGTCAATTCGAGGGTGTGTGACGTCAATTCAAGGGTGTGTGTGACGTCAATTTAAGGGTGTGTGACGTCAATTTAAGGGTGTGTGACGTCATTTTGAGGGTGGACGACGCCATTTTGAGGGTAGACGACGCCATTTTGAGTGTGACGTCATCGTCAGGGGCCCGCGAGCGTGACTCAGACTCCCCCCCTCTACCACCCTCACACGGACACGGGAGGGTGCGTGTGTGTGCGTGCGTGTACGTGTGCACTAACACGCGTTGATCCAGAACCGGCCTAGACTATCTACTTATCACCACCACGACACCAGGGAGGCCCATAATGTCATCCCGGCTCTACAGGGCAGGGCAGGAGGAGACGAGAGCTGCAACTCCACCACCAGCAGCTCCAGCGCTTCCTCCGGTGGCCATAGTCGGGGTAGCCGGTCCATCGAGAGCTACCCCAGGACAAGAACCAACAACGCCGTGGCAGGCAGCGACGAGAAGGGCCCGCAGACTCCATCAGAGCGGGCCCAGGTCATCAGGAGGGTCGTCGTCGGAAGAGGAACCGCCGTCCCCGCCGAGAGCTCCTCCCAGGAACCGGCTGTCTCCAACAACGGCTCAGGCAAGACGCTCTGAAGAGAGAAATTCCAACTCTACTCCTAATTCTTCTCGGCATGGCCCCGGGGCTGGTCCCCGTGAGTCTGCAGCGACGGATAATAATAATAATAATAATAATTTATTTGACTTGGCTAAAAATAGCACACATAATCGATTCAGCTTGCTTTCAAACAATTCTAATGATTTTAATAATTCAGATAATAGTGAAAATATAGTTAGTATAATAAATCCTACTTTAATTTTTCCAGGTACGCCCGAGACGTGCTCCACGAGGGAGCCAGGTCGCGGGGAAAACCACAGTAATAACATAGTAAGGGTGGGGTTTCCAAATCAGTCCAGGGGGGTGGGATCGAGGGAAGGTAGAGTCACTCGGCGAGGTGCATCCGGATCCGGTGGAGGGGTGGGAGCGTCCGCGTCCTCGGGGCGGGCGATCCGTCATGCGAGTAGTCACGGATCGGCTGCGGTCTCTCGACACCCACCAGCCCCAGAGCGACGGTCGCCAACGGCTGCTGGTCAGGCCTTCCGTCGTCAGCGGGATCCCCGGCCTCGTGCCGAGGACGCGCTGATGGCTGCGAGGGACTTGCTGATCGGCAAGGCGGAAGCGGCCGTCACATACCAAGATCTGGAGGAAACTGCGATGCAAGTCGCAGCCTTTTTCCAAGGCTCTGGGGAAGCGGTGGGGGTCCGGAGGAGCGGCATTGCACTGTCGGGGAGTGGTCGAGGCGGCGGGAGGCGTGGAGTGGGGCGCAGGCGCGGTGCGAGGGATCGCCGCGATGACCCACTAACTCAAAACCAAAATCTAAACCGGCATCAGCGCCGGCAGCAGCCACGGCCGGCCCTTTCGGCTAGAGGCGACCGGGTGGAGGAGGCAACAAGAATACAAAAGCTGTTCCGGGCTAACAGGCGGCGCGCGGTGCAAGAGGTGCTCCTGGGTCCCTCCCAGCACTGCCAAGTGTCTCGGGAGCGGGTCTGGGCGCACTTTGAGAACATGTACGCTCCGTCTGCGCCACTCGGAGCACCACCTCCTCCGCCTCCGTACGGACTTCCAGACGAGGTGAGCAACGGTGTTCTGCTTTGGCCCTTCGCGGTGAGTGAGGTAGAGCAGAAGCTCCGGCGGTCGTCAAACTCTGCGCCAGGACCCGACGGTCTGACTTACGATGACCTGCGAAGGGCGGAACCAGAGTGCCGTCTGCTCACCGCTCTCTTCAACACCTGCCTACGTCTGGAGCGGGTCCCCTCTAGCTGGAAGGAGACCAATACCGTGCTGGTGCATGAAAAGGGTGATCGCGACGATCTCTCGAACTGGCGACCGCTCGCGCTTGGCGACACGACTCCCAAACTCTTTGCTGCCCTTCTGGCTGACCGCCTGCTTACGTGGTCGATCCGGAATATGCGTCTCAATAATTCACAGAAGGGCTTTCTGCCGTGCGAGGGGTGCTACGAGCATAATTATGTGCTGCAGGAAGTCCTTAATGACGCTCGCAGGGGGGGCCGTCAGGTGGCGGTGGCTTGGCTGGATCTGACCAACGCGTTTGGTTCGGTTCCCCATGCGGCTATATACCGCGCCTTGGGGAAGGCGGGCGCTCCTTCCGCTCTCCGAAACATGGTGGAGAGTATGTATGACGGCTGCACCACCCGGGTGCGCACCGCCGAGGGGCTCACCGAGCCTATTAGAATACAATCTGGGGTAAAACAAGGGTACCCGATGAGCCCTGTGGCGTTTAACCTCGCGCTCGAGCCGGTCCTGCGGGCAGTGGCCGACTCACCTGCGGGCTACACGCTGCATGGCCATCAGCACCAAATTCTTGCATATGCTGACGACCTGGCTTTAATTTCAGATTCCACTAAGGGGATGGGAGAACTATTAAGAAAAGTGGAGGCTGCGGCTGGTGAGATCGGACTCCAGTTCAACCCTGCGAAGTGTGCAACACTGCATCAGGACTGCAGACGCACTCGCAGGGTCTTGCCCACCCGCTTCACCCTCCAAGGCGAAGAAATGAGGGCCCTGGCAGCCGGCGAGTCTTACCAGCACCTCGGAGTCCCCACCGGTTTCCAAGTTAGGCAGACCCCATTACTAACCATCGACGATCTTCTCCGGGATCTCCGCGCCGTTGACGGGTCCCTTCTCACTCCCTGGCAGAAGGCTGAGACCGTGGCTACCTTCTTGGTGCCACGCCTCGAATTTTTGCTGCGGGGTGCACTGGTGGAGAAAGGTCCCCTAATGGAAGCCGATAAAATTATCAGAAAAACCGTAAAATCTTGGCTCCACCTGCCTCAGCGCGCCAGCGCCGAGCCGGTCTACCTCCCCCCCAGTCGGGGGGGGCTGTAGACTGCTCCCACTTGCAGACATGGCCGATGCCCTGTCCATCGCTCATGCCTATCGCCTGTTGACGGTGGATGATCCGGTGGTCAGGGCGTTGGCCTGGGCGTCGCTGCGGCATGCGGTAGCCAAGAAGATAGGTAGAGCCGCGAATAATCACGACCTGGCAACTTACCTCTCCAGCTCGGTGGAGGGAGAGTTCGCACGCGATGGGGGGGACATTTCCTCACTGTGGACGAGGGCTCGGAATGCGACCCGGAGGTCCAAGGACGAGATCGCAGCTCAATGGAAATGGTCGGAGTGTAGGGAGGAACTGATGGTGACGATGAGAGGCTCGGGCGAGCGAGAGACGACGGTATCACCGGAATCTCGCGAACAAGTCATCCGCCGATTGCGTTTGGCGGTGACCGAATTCTACACGCTGCGTCTCAAGAGAAAACCGGATCAGGGGAAGGTATTCCAGGTAACGACACGGTCAAACGTGTCGAATCATTTTCTTCGCACCGGTAGCTTCACCCGCTTCGCTGATTGGCGTTTTATCCACCGTGCGCGCCTCGATGTCTTGCCTCTTAACGGAGCGAGACGTTGGAGTGACGGGGATAAGCGTTGCCGGCGCTGCGGTGAGCCCCTGGAGTCCCTTCCCCACGTCCTCTGCCACTGCCGGCCGCACTCGGCGGCCTGGCAGCTTCGACACGACGCCGTCGTCAAACGCATAGCAAAGGCTTGCCGCCTCCCAGGGGTAATGAGGGTAAATAGACGAGTTGAGGGTGTCGACGGCGATCTGGGGGCTCTCCGCCCTGACATAGTGGTCAGGCACGAGCCTTCAAAGAGCATCGCCATCGTCGATATCACCGTGCCTTTTGAAAACACCTACGTAGCATTCGAGGAGGCCAGGGCGAGAAAATTGCTCAAGTACAAACCCCTGGCCGATGAATTGAACAGGCACGGCTATCGCGTGGCGGTCTCTGCGATCGTTGTCGGTGCTCTCGGCTCATGG
The DNA here is from genome assembly GCA_963992785.1 of Tenthredo livida. Taxonomy (NCBI): domain Eukaryota; kingdom Metazoa; phylum Arthropoda; class Insecta; order Hymenoptera; family Tenthredinidae; genus Tenthredo; species Tenthredo livida. Next base: position 17,515,484 of record OZ023068.1, on the reverse strand, counting down.
GATCCAGCCAATGAGCCGGTGCTACAAATGCTACGAGTTAGCAAGAACTACGCTACCTTGATGCGCCGGCTCATCGTCTCGGAGACCATCAAATGGGGTAGGGACATCTACGTGGAGCACGTCTCCGGCGTACGCCAGTATAGAGTCAACGACGAAGTCCCTGTGGACAACGCGGGGCCACCCCGAGACCAAAACCCATAGAGAGAAAAAAGCCTCCCTTGACTTGCAGGTGACTACAAATAGCTTCTAAACGCACCTCGTTACCTGACTTAGGACCAGTACTGGTCCTCATTTTAACCAAATCGACTAAACAGTTGATGTACCTGACGCAGGACCAGTACTAGTCCTATATATATTGTAATCTAGCCGGTGAGGGACCAGGGCCTGGCTTTTATCTATCGACTGACATCTATTATGTATATATGACTCGCACCTCATTCACTCATCTCATACCAGTTTCACCTCTTATTGTTTGACTATATTTTATATTATTTATTACACCTGTATGTTTTTGTTCTCTTTGTATTGTTACTTTTTGATAATTCTATATTCCACACCTCTCTCTGTCCATATTTTTTATTTTTATCTCCCCTGACCCCTACTACATGATTCATCATCATCCATCATCGTCACTCATCTCATCGAACACTACCAGGCCCTGGAAAACCCCAAAATTTGTAATTGCAAGACTGAGTCTATTAGACTAAAAACTAAAAATTATCTTATATAGCCCTCGCCTTAAAGGCAAACAAACTGTACTGATACCCCCGGGTGCACTATTGTAAACCTGGGGGAACATATCTTGAAAATAAATGCCTTTTATCTGTTCTCAGCCGAAAGGCCGAGATGAGTTACATACCAGAATTTCAAAATACTCAGATCCCATATAATTCACACTATCTGTTCTTAGCCAATAGGCTGAGATGAGTTCTATACCAGAATTTCAAAATACTCAGATCCTATATTATTCAGACTATCTGTTCTTAGCGAATAGGCTGAGATGAATTGGATACCAGAATTTGGAAAAACTCGAAACCTATATAATTCACACCATCTGTATTTAGCCAAGAGGCTAAGATAGGTTGGATACCACAATTTCAAAACGCTCAAATCCTCTACAATTTACACTATCTGTTTTGAGCCAATAGGCCGATATGAGTTCCATACCAGAATTTCAAATCACTCAAATCCTATATAATTCGCAGTATCTGTTATCAGCCAATAGGCCGAGATGAGTTCCATACCAGAATTTCAAAATACTTGAATCCTCCATAAATCACACCATCTGTTCTTAGCCAATAGGCTGAGATGAGTTCTATACCAGAATTTTGAAATACTCAAATCCTATATAATTCACACTATCTGTTCTAAGCCAATAAGCTGAGATGAGTTAGATACCAGAATTTCAAAAAACTCGGAATCTTTATAATCCACACTATCTGTTCTCAACCAATAGGCTGGGATGAGTTGGATACCAGAATTTCAGAATACTCAAATCCTCTATAATTCATACCATCTGTTCTTAGCCAAGAGGCTGAGATTAGTTGGATACCAAGTTTTCGAAACACTCGAACTTTGTGTAATTCACACTATCATTCTCTTGTCAGCCAATAGGCCGAGATGAGCTGAATACCGGAATTTAAAAATACTCCAATCTCATATAATTTACACTATATGTTCTTAACCAATAGGCTGGGATGAGTTGGATACCAGAATTTCAAAATACTTGAATCCCCTATAATTCACACCATCTGTTCTTAGCCATAAGGCTGAGATCAGTTGGATACCAGGTTTTCGAAATACTCGAACTTTGTGTGATTCACACTATCATTCTCTTTTCAGCCAATAGGCTGCGATGAGTTGCATACCAGAATTTCGAAATACTCAAGTCCTATATAAATGACAGTATCTGTACTTAGCCAATAGGACGAGATGAGTTCTATACCAGAATTTCGAAATACTCGGATCCTATATGAATGACAGTATCTGTACTTAGCCAATAAGCCGAGATAAGTTCTATACCAGAATTTCAAAACACTCAGATCCTATATAATTTACACTATCTGTTCTTAGCCAATAATCTAAGATAGGTCGGATACCACAATTTCAAAACGCTCAAACCCTCTACAATTTACACTATCTGTTTTTAGCCAATAGGCCGACATGAATTCCATACCAGAATTTTAAACTACTCAAATCCTATATAATTGACACTATCTGTTCTTAGCCAATAGCCCAAGATCAATTCTATACCGGAATTTTAAAATACTCTAATCCCATATAATTCAAACTGTCTTTTCTAAGCCGATTGGGCGAGATAAGTTCTATACCAGAATTCGGAAATACTTGAACCCTATATAGTTCACACTATATGTTCTTGAGCAATAGGCTGAGTCTAGTTGACGACTAGAATTTTGAAATACTCAAATCCTCTATAATCTACACTATCTGTTCTGAGCCAATAGGCCGAGATGAGTTCTAGACCAGAATTTCAAAATATTCAAATCCTCTATAATTTACACTATCTGTTTTTAACTAATAGGCCAAGATGAGTTCTGTACCAGAATTTCTAAATACTCGAATCCTATATAATTCACCGTAACTGTTTTTAACCAATAGACTGCAATGAGTTGGACACCAGAATGTCGAAATATTCGAATCCCCTATGATTCACACTATCTGTTCTCAGCCAATAGGCTACGATAAGTTGGATACCAGAATTTCAAAACACTCAAATGTTATATAATTTACACTATCTGTTTCTAGACAATAGGCTGACATGAGTTCTATACCAGAATTTCGAAATACTCAAATCCTATATAATTGACACTATCTGTTCTCAGCCAATGGGCCAAGATCAATTCTATACCAGAATTTCAAAAGACTTCAATCCCATATAATTCGAACTATCTGTTCTCAGCCGATTGGGCGAGATAAGTTCTACACCAGAATTTGGAAATACTTAAACTCTATATAGTTCACACTATCTTTTCTTAGCCAATAGGCCGAGATGAGTTCAATACCAGAATTTCAAAATACTCAAATCCTATATAATTCGCAGTATCTGTTCTCAGCTAATTGGCCGAGATGAGTCACATACCAGAATTTCACAATACTCAGATCCCTAATAATTCACACTATCTGTTCTTAGCCAATAGGCCGAGATGAGTTCTATACCAGAATTTTAAAAATCTCAGATCATATATAATTCAGACTATCTGTTTTTAGCGAATAGGCTGAGCTGAAAGAAGGCTTAGAGGTAAACGAGTGGAAAACTTTTGGACATGATTTCCATCGGACATTTCCTGAACTCTCTGAACAAAAAATAAGATTTTTAAAAAACGATGGGAAATGTGGTGAAATTGCCATTTCAAGTTTCATTTTTTGAATTACGCACCGAAAGTGACAAGTGAAAAAAAAATAGTCATCATTTTTGGAAAATTCAGAAAATTTCCGATCGACAACCGTGTTTGTAATTTTGTTCTGAGGCCGTTTTCGAACCGAGAACACCGCACGCAGACGTGGATCGGCGTGCGCGGCGACGCACGACTGGACGTTTTATTTTTTTTCTCCGGCCCAGGTAGGTTCTCCATGAATTTTTTTTCAACGGTTGAAGGGGAAGAATTCGGCTATCCAAAAAAAATTATCTGCATGGATTCCTGTAGATCCCGCGGAAATGGCACCGAAATTAAAAAAAAAGGACGAAAAAAAATTGGAAGAATTTTTTTTTTTTCAAAACAAAATTTTTTGTATCAAAGCGCATTCTTTTACAAACAAAATGATTCCAGGATCAGTCCGCTCCGGTGAATACTTTCGGAATAGTATATTGTGTAACAAGGGATGAAACAGTGTGAATGCAGGCCAGGGTGAAGTTGTCAGCCCGAAGCCGAAGGCGAGGGCTGACATCACCCGTGCCTGCATTCATGTTTCATCCCGTGTCACACACTATGTTTTTCATAACATTTGCAAAAAACTTCAGGTTTCAAATTGCTTCCCTCCCATGGGAAGAAAGCAACTGCAAGGGACGAAAGCAGTTGCTTTCTTCCCATGGGACGAAAGCAACGCTGCTTTCAGACCGCTAATACATTGAAATCGCGATTGAAGCATACGTCACAGCTTTTCGCGGCATTCGCATGAAATTAGCTTGTTTCGACTCGCTAAACAGGCACTGAAAGCTGACGTTTCAGAGCAGATGTTATGAAAATATGCATTTTTAAACACAGCGGTGCAACAGCGACTTACCAAAATTCAAATAGCTTTAACTCCGCCATTTTTGAAAAATTTTGAAAATCCCTGAAGTTGTATTTTTTTTTCCCATATCACTAAAGATATGTCGAATGGCGCAAAGATCTGTGACCTGACGGTTTTTTTTTTGAGTGAAGTGACATCCCAGCAAACCAATACATAACTGATACATAACTGTAAGAGCACATCTGGAGATCGGAGTAATGTAACATAGTTATGTCTCTGATATGCGATATATCTTTAGAATGTAACATATTGTTTACATAACATAAGATGCATGAATGATACGTAATATTGAGGGCATCACGAAGTAACAATGTAATATAACAAAGTTACGTAGAGGAGAAATAACATAACTTCAATTCCGTGATGTATCATGTACATTACACGAGACCCACAAGTGATACATAAAATTGAAAGCGTCTTCAGGGATCCGGAAATATAACATAGTTACATTCATGGGACATAACATTTCTGCAAATATGACATGTGTCGTATATATAACATCAGACCCATGGATGATACGTAACAGAGATGGCAACACCAGGGAACAGAGTCACATAACATAATAACATCTATGATACGTGCAATATCTTTGGTTCTGCAATTAAAACATCGCAAAATAGGATATCCGTATCTGCTGGCGATAATCTCTGAAACGTATGTAAGTGACTAACATGATAGTACGCATCAATCGAGGCATAAACGCTTCAGAGCTGTTAGATAGCGAGATCGAAAATATAGAGAAATCTAGCAGTATTCACTACACGATACTGTGGTGTAGTGGCGAGAGCGTGCGACTACTAATCCAAGCGAGTCCGAGCGATCATGGTTCGAGCCCGGGTTAGGTCAAAATAATGATGTCGTCTTGAATGAACTAAAAATGCGTTTTAATCTATCTGTGGTTGATTATAAATTGTTACCATGTCATATATACACCATCGATGATGGAAATTAGTAATAATAACGGCTTTTTATTTAGCTTTTCCAGTGTGATAGTTAATTGTATCAGATGCATCTCCAATATGTATCTGATACATCTTTCAACATGTCTTTGACATGTCTCTGATATGTCTATGATATATCGGTGAGCCGTCGCTGATATGTATCACCAGCACATATCTAATACATTGATGATACATCCAATGTTGCTGACATCGTGCTATACCAGTAACATACTTTCTTATGAGTTTGATACATAACGTGTAACATTCGTTACATAATATATACGTATTTGATACATATTTTGGTTTGCTGGGATGGATCCGCTCATATCTGTACTGCCCTTTCACATAATTTACCAGTTTCCAGTGGAACTTCACTTTTTTTTCAATCTGTGATGAATTATTTGTCATTCGTGAATAATGGAAAACAATAGGAATATCAACATCATGTTAAGGATATTTAATTGTTGATAATTCAAACATCTTAAGCCTCAAAATATCTGACTTGCCTTACACTAAAAGCTGGGAAATATATGAAACTCGTGACAAACAATTTGTTATTCCAACAGAATATTTCTTGTGAATCACTAATATAATTATTTGTAATAAAACTATTTAAACCAATACTGTTACTTTTATGTGTATTTTTACGAATTATCAACTAGTCCCTTCTCTGATAAAAAAAAGCAGATATTTGACAACTTTAATTGTTTTCATTAAACATTTTTTAGGTTAGATTATTTCAATATCAGCAGATTACTTCTCAACATTTTAATGTGTAAACGTTTAACACTTAAATGTGTCAAAAATCTCACGCTGTACTATAGAGTATTTCTACCTGAATTTATGTAATTTTTAACATACAAGTGTGTCATTATTTTAACACAAAACGTTTATGTTAAAATAAGACAAAAATTTGTGTTAAATTTTTTTTTACACAGAATTTATTTTAAAAATGACGCAAAAATTTTTACTGTGTACACTCCACGTCAACGTAGTGCCTTGACCTTCGTTGGAAATAATTTTTCAATTCATGTCTTACAAACAGCTTAGATTCTCCGCTCAGAACGATCTCAATCTACGACAAATGATTAGAATGAAAATACTTATTCGATATTGAAGAAATGATCAATCGACTTACTCTTTCTCAGATGATAGAGATTCTCATTAATATTTATTTATTCATTGTAGACTCAGGGTATAATCATTTATAAATGTAATTATTGGAGAAAAGCCTTTTTTATGGATTGTTTAATTTTGTAGCGGGTCGCCGTATGAGACGAGAGGATGATGAGAGAAAACGCTTGGGTCATTCAGATTAGTACTATCACGACAAATGATTAGAATGAAAATACTTATTCGGTATTGAAGAAATGATCAATCGACTTACTCTTTCTCAGATGATAAAGATTCTCATTAATATTTATTTTTTCACACATGAACGGAAAGGCCTATTTCACTCCCGGTAGAGAGGGAGCAAAAAGAAGTTTTGCGTCCCTTGGTAGGAAAGGGTGTGGAAAGTCTTTCTTCCCTAGGGAAGAAAGACTTTCCTCCCTAGGGAAGAAAGACTTTCCACACGGGAGTAGTGACTGTAGTGAGAAAAGACCGGGGAGGAAAGGCTTTCCGGTAGGTAAGACTAGTGTTCTGCTTCTGCTGGCTCGGCCGGTACAGTCGAAACGGTTTCGAATCCACCGAACATAACCTAAAATATTTGTCAGGTGTTGAGTTTCACGCACGGTTCATTCGGGATCTGACAGAATAAAACTTGATCAAAAGATATTAACAGAAATAAAATGGCATCAAGCAGTGATAGTTAAGAAGAACAATTGCCTCCACATATAGTCGCAACAGCTAATCGCGTCATAAATAATGCTTTACCAGAAAAGTCCCAAGACAAGTATGTACATACATACGAAAAGTTTTTGGAATGGCAACAAAAACAAGGAACAACCTCATTTGCGGAAGCTGTACTGGTGGCATATTTTGAAGAACTATCAAAAAAACTGAAACCATCAACTCTATGGTCCATATGGTCCATGCTGAAAACTACTATAGACAACAAAAAAAGGATCGACATCACAAAATATACACAACTGCACCGCTTTGTTAAGAGACAAAATGTGGGATTCACCAGTAAAAAATCAAAAGTCCTCACATCAGAGGAAGTACAAAAATTTTTACGTGAAGCGCCAGACTATGAATATTTAGTAACAAAGGTAGAACCATCATGGAACATATACTGACAAACATGTACGTAATATAAAATTACATTTACTATGTTATTTCCAGGTAGCATTGATCATTGGAGTTTACGGTGCTTGCAGAGGAGGGGAACTGTGTGGCTTGACAATGAGCAATGTAATAGATAAAAACTCTGTCATACACATGAACATTCCGGATACAAAGACCCATTTTCCAAGGACGTTCGTAATTGATGGTGAATATTACGACACCGTGAAAAAATACATAAATTTGCGACCAGAAAAGGCATCAACCGAGCGATTCTTTTTGAATTATCAAGCTGGAAGGTGTACTCGACAACCGATTGGCAAAAACAAGTTGAGCAACATGCCGGCTCAGATCGCTACCTATCTGAATTTACCAGATCCAAAAAACTATACCGGCCATAGTTTTCGCCGAACATCAGCGACTCTTCTTGCGGATGCTGGTGCCGACATGGTATCAATAAAACGCCACGGTGGATGGAAGTCGGACAGGGTGGCGGAGGGCTACATCGATGACTCAGTGATGAACAAACGAAAAAGATCCAACCAACTGACAGAATTCATAAATTCAGCTCCGTCAACGTCAAAAACTTCTACTGATATTCCATTACCGAAGAGAAAGGAAGAAGAGCTGAAGCAGGGAAACGTTGGCGAAACTTCGTCAAAACCCAACGACTCGGTAGACACTAAAGAAAACTCCTCGCCAGGGATAGTTAATTACAATTTTCATATAAACTCTCTAGAATCTTTCACTTTTAATGAGAAAAAAAAACCCTTGAGTTAATCAAAAGTACAAAGGAATCATATATTGTACGGGATAAGTTTCCTGAAGTAAAACAAGATGCCGCTTGAAAGCCTGACGCCTTGTTGGACTTCAGAAAACTCACCCTATATAATAATGCTATAAATAGCAATAAGAAAAGAAAAAAAGTAAAAACCAAAGTCCTTCAATGTGATAAAGTCAAATCTCTTAAAAACATTCTGTTATAAAAGAAAGGCAATATTATCATTATAGTGTTCTAGCGATAAACTTAGCCATAAGAAACTCGAAGTCATAAGAATAAAAGTGTTGTATGTGATAAAGTTAACTCTAATATAAAAAGATTCCAGTATTAAAAAAAAAGACAATATTATTATGATAGTATAATAAAGATAAGAACAGAACTAAGAAAAGAAAAATACGTAGTAATATTTTTTTTATGACTGATAGAAACTGAAGAAGAATGTTACAAAAAAAAATGATACAATATAAGAAATATATGTATTGAAAACTTCTAAAAACAGTATGTTATAATATTGTAACGTTGGAAGAAACCCCCTATAAGTAGATTAATCTAATAGAATTGTATCGCTTCAAATCTAGGAGTTATGAGATAAAAGAATAACTCTTAGATATATTTGTTTTGTAAATAACCATTATTGTAAACAAAATTAGTCTTGATCTTGCTTTTGGCTTGTCAAGACCTGTATTTCAGTTATTCTCAAATACAACTCTCTCTGCATAATTAACTTGATTACGTGCTCGACTCGCTTTATTTCTCTCGAGAACTCACAATTTATCAACTAGGATTCTTAAATTTAACGCCAATTTTATAACTTATTATTCGAATCCTCTTAAACGTTACACTGGTGTCAGAAGTCGCGATCTTTTCGGGATCGATAGAGTTAAGGGTCGACACCTAAAAGAGTTAATTAAAAATAAATAAAAAATAAATAAAAATGTCCGCTCGCCGACGAGCTGTCAATGAAGAATCCGCACCGGCTGGTTCCCTACCTCAAATAGAGATGATGGAGCGGCTTCTACAGGCCCTAGCCGCTCAACAACAGGCCTCTCTGGAAGCCCAACGCGAGGAACAAGAGGCTCGACGTGAAGAACGTGAAGCCATCCTACTCGCCCAACGCGAAGAACGAGAGGAACAACGTCGCCGAGAGGAACGAGAACGCGAAGAACGACGAGCAGATCGTGAGGCTAACCTTGCGGCCCAACAGGCGACCCTTTCGCTGCTCAAGGAAGGACTCCTGCGACGACCAGAGGTCCCTGAAACCCTTATTCCTTCCTCTATTCCCAGACGCTCTCCAACGCGAGCACAGGTATCTTCGGAGGATGCGATAAGGTCTGTTCCCCTCTATGAAGAGGTAGATCCCTCTCTAATTATTTACAGACCCCGTACGGGTGGGGCGGCTACTTTCACGCCGCACACCCGTACACAAGCTCCAAACGACCGCATCGAAATAACGATGCGGGACGCGGAATTAAATGATAATCTGATGCGTGGTGATATTCACCACGCATTATAACAAATAATATTGAAGTTCATCCCGAGACACCTTGCGCCGGGAGCAGTCGCGATAGAGAACTCGCAGACAAAATTCCCTCCCGGCTCGGGCAGCAATTTGACACACCTCGGGAGCGCAAGTCGGCTCGGGCAGCAAGCTCCGCGCTCGTGAGCAAAAACCTACTTTCCTCCCTAGATGCACAATATACTATTTATTCATTGTAAGACTCAGGGTATAATCATTTATAAATGTAATTATTAGAGAAAAGCCTTTTTTATGGATTGTTTAATTTTGTAGCGGGTCGCCGTATGAGACGAGAGGATGATGAGAGAAAACGCTTGGGTTGCAAAGTATCGGGATAGTGTGATTTGATACGAGAAACGGGTAAAGTCAGACGAATAGAGCAGAATGCAAGTGTTTGACTTCAAAAACTTCAATTTCATCCTTTACGCTAGTCTTGCATCAATAGGCTCAATTCTACATATTTCGAAACCTTCTGTTCAGACCGGAATTTGAAGTTGACGTTATGAGTACGGGACGCGTACATGTTCTTTTTGCAGAGGACCAAGTTGCATTAAAAAAAATATACCTAAGAATTGCAGTACATGTATCTCATATTTATATATATTTAATCATGAGCAGCAACTCTAACCCTGCGTGCAAGTAACTCCGCCATTGCCGGTCCCAGGCCCAGATGAGACAGGGGAAGGGCTGCGCGCAGGGTTACACGTTTCAGGCAAATAGAATTATACCAGATTCTAACGGAACAATTCGTAGAACTTAATAAAAGAACACATGTCACATCTGTCCACAGAAATTCGGGGCTCACAGAAAAGTATGAGTATTAGAATGGTCCAAAAAAAACATTTTTTTGTTTTTTCTCAAGTGCTGTCATCTCAAAACCTTCTTTTAGGTATAAAAAAAATCCCCCCCAAAGCGCAGCTTGATATCTCAATTCTCCACTGAGCTCAATGAATTTTTATTTTCCCATTTAAATAACACGTAAAAATTATTTTTTTTCGTTTTTATACGGTAAAAGTACGAAAATTTTCTTTTTTTTGAATTTCTCATGAATCATTCTTGTAGGAAATTTAAGTTTCTACCAAAAAGTCCTGAAGTAGTTTTTTCGTAATCCTAACGGGTAAAAAGTTATTAAGCTTCAAATACTTGCTACTTAGTAAATTTGAAGGAAGATCGTTTCAAAGCAACTTTTTAAAGATATTCATATTATTTAATACAGATAATTTATTTAATTTTTATGCATTTGAAATAATTTTCAACTTTTTGGAAATTTTTTTGGTGACTGCATGTATTTATTTCAAAATTTATCAAACTCTAGACTGTTTATTATAATTGAATAATTTAATATGCAGTCACCAAAAAATTTTCCAAAAAGTTGAAAATTATTTCAAATTCATAAATATTAAATAAATTATCTGTATTAAATGATGTGAATATCTTCAAAAAGTTGCTTTGAAACGATCTTCCTTCAAATTTACTAAGTAGCAAGTATTTGAAGCTTAATAACTTTTTACCCGTTAGGATTAGGAAAAAACTACTTCAGGACTTTTTTGTAGAAAATAAAATTTCCTACAAGAATGATTCATGAGAAATTGAAAAAAAAAAATTTTTTGTACTTTTACCGTATAAAAACGAAAAAAAAAATTTTTACGTGTTATTTAAATGGGAAAATAAAAATTCATTGAGCTCAGTGGAGAATTGAGATATCAAGCTGCGCTTTGGGGGGAATTTTTTTTATACCTAAAAGAAGGTTGTGGGATGATAGCCAAAAAAATTTTTTTTTTTGGACCACTCTAATGAGTATACGTGTATATTATTACATTATTATCATCTATTCAAAATTATACTACCATATTTAACATTGCTGCTTTTTGAGGGATTCGGATGATAAAAAATGCATCACCTACATGCATTGAGATGTTCATAGGAACAATTGGCAGAATGCTTACAACTAAGCAAGCTTTGCGAGCGAGAATACAGGGAAACCCAATCGAGCGAGCGTAGCGAGCGAGCAAAATTATTACGTAGTCAAGCAAAATTGTACAAAAAGTGCTAATATCAACCCCAAAAAGCACCCATGGTGCAAAAACCTTTCGCCAAGTACATTAATGTGGTCACTACCCCCAAAAAAATCCACCAACAAAAATTCTCCTCAACAAAAGTGGTACTATGAAAATGTCTACTAACAAAGGGATTAAGGGGGTATTGTTGTCTAGAGCGAGATTTTTGACGTTATTTTTGGGCTGGAATAACTTTTGAACCGTTGAAGTTGTCTTGATGAGATCTTACATACGTATCTATTGTTCCTTTGGGAAGGTATCTACATTACGAAAAAAATTATTTTCAATATTTTCAAGTAGTTTTTTATTTGTTTACAATATGGTCCGCAGAAAACCGTCTCAATCGGCGCCCACTCTGGGTGATGTTGTAACCATCGGAAAAAAAAAGGAAAGTATATTCTCAATCTGTATGAGTATTCTGGGCCGTGGTAGCAGAATTGGTACTTAAAAAAATTTTGTTACAGAATGGGGGCCTGTTAAACTTTGATTAACGATATTTCATACATTTTCGGGTATTCGACGAGTTATTAAATATGGCCAAAATTATTGTTCGACTGAATTCTGCTACCACGGCTCAGAAAGAGGCTACCGAAGGTATGTGCAAAATTTGAGCTCGAGATTCTCAATCAGTTATCGAGATATCGTGGGCGCCGATTTGAAAAACATAGTTCCGAGATAAACGCCTTTAAAGTTTTGATACCGTTGGATGAGGTTTGAATTGAATTATCGATGCTTACTAGTTAATCTGCCAACCCGGGTCTATAGATTGCGCCTTCTTTCAAGTAATTCTGAGAACTGGATTACCGTTATACTGTTTGGAGCCCTAGGGGATGGTGCCCTTCTCGAAACGAGGGCGTAGCTGCTTCCCGACCGCGCTACCTGAGCGCGCGGCTTGCTTATAATTTCTATTACTCTGCTAATTTTTCAAATATTGATAAATGGTTTTCACGAGCGTATTAAGAAAGGTCTAAGGAATAATAAAATGAAAAAAAAAAATCGATTTTTCCAAATTTCTAGACGACAATACCCCCTTAAAATCAGATACAATTGCCAAGTACATGTCTTCTGTATAACAAAAGTTTACAACAGACGAACAGAAGACTGACTAGTCTTGTATCGTTCACTTGCTACGCTCGCTCACTCGATCGGCTCTTGATAATTACAGGGAAAAAAATCAGGAAAAAAAAATGTAGGAAGTGGTACTTGGCGGGCCATTATAGCAATATGTATCGAACAAATGATACATAGACCTAAGTGAATACTCTTTCACTCACTCATAAATGGCCCGCAAGTACAACGTACTAAATTTTTTTCCTGATTTTTTTCCCTGTAATTATCAAGAGCCGATCGGGTGGGCGAGCGTAGCGAGTGAACGATACAAGACTATTCAGTTTTCTATTCTTCTGTTGTAAGTGTTTCGTGGGATTCCCTCGCCCTAAGTGGTTCGGGAGTCTGTTTGAATTATAGTATTAAGGATATAAATGTTTTAATATATGTGATGGGAATGAAAAAGACCTTAATTTTGGGAAAAAGCCTTGCGGCATAAAAAACCCAGTTTATTGTTTTTAGTTATCGATATGCACGAATGTTTGTACACGAGATCACTTTATGTTGATAAGGATTGTTATTAATCAGCCAGTATGGCGAAATGGTTGTGTATATGGTATATAATCAGCCAGTATGGCGAAATGGTTTATCAGTCGTGTTTGACGACGAAAGAATATGCTAATACACAGAAGGTTTAGTTAGAAAGGTTGAGATTACTCAGAGAGCTCTGCGCGTGTTCGGTGTCGGTTAGCGACTGACTCGTCTTGCCGCATGGCAACGAGCTTCATGTTCGCGCATGCGCGCACCGCTCTCCAGGCAATGCGTGAATCGCCCGGAGAACAACGCGCGTACGCGCATTTCTACTGTTCCAACGGAACATACTCCCGGGGCAAGCTGCGGAGCAGAGTTAGATATAACTACATTGAGTTTAAATGAAAACTAATAGATTTGGACTTATTCTAACTTAAATACTGTTAATTACAATACTTAATAACTTATTGAACAAGAAAAACAATCAAACGTCCATGTCGACTATTTTCTCTATAACTGTAACAAATATTATGCAGTCTTTGGTATGCTTTAAAGACTAGGTAATGAGGTAGATCGGATGCAGTTTCCTTTGGATTGACTGAATCCTCGATTTAGTTCTCTTGTTGAGCCTTGGTTTGACTAGAATGACTATGCAATCTCAGACGTCTTACTTGACGTATAGTCGACTCGAATATGGAACATAAACAATAAATAGATTAATGACAAGTTTTTTTTTTTTTTTTTTTTTTTTTTTCAAATAAAATTATACTAAGATGACTGATTAATATGATAAACGAAGTGTTCATATGAGATTAGGTAATTGGTAAAAGACACAGATGTGTTATGTTGCGTTGGTATACGCCGCTCGTAGTTTTGACGGTGGCGACTCGTGCTATGCCATCGGTTCCAGGAAAGACCTCGAGGATTACGCCCAATGGCCATCTTGCACAGGCAGTGTTAGCTTCCATCAGAATGACGACCGAGCCAGGTTTGATAACAGCGTTGGAATCGTGCCATTTTTGACGAATTTGTAGTTCGCTCAAGTATTCCTTGTGCCATTTGCTCCAAAAGTCTTGTTTTGCCTTGGTGATGAAGTTGTAGGTTGAAAGTCGATTGTCTGAGACTGAAACAAAGTTTTTCTCGGGTAAGATGGTGAACGTTTGTCCCATGAGCAAGTGAGCCGGGGTTATAGCCAGTGGATCGTTGGGATCAGCCGACAGAGTACATAATGGTCGTGAATTAAGGATAGCTTCGATTTCGATTAAAAAGGTATTGAGCTGCTCAAACGTGAGTAGTTGTTCTTTCAAAACGCGTTTGAGATGGTGCTTAAAACTCTTTAGGGCTGCTTCCCAAAGACCTCCAAAGTGCGGTGACAGAGGTGGATTAAAGAGGCCATTCTATACGCTTAGATAGAGCATAATTTCCGATAGATTGTCGAAATTCACGGGTATCGAACAAATCGTATATTTCTTTGAGTTCTTTTTTTGCTCCCACGAAGTTGGTGCCGTTGTCTGAGTAGACATGCTCCGGCACGCCTCTTCGGCTAACGAACCTACGGAAGGCTGCTAGAAAGCCCTCGGTGGAAAGATCGGTCGCGAGTTCAGTATGGACGGCTTTGGAGACCATGCATACGAAAACGCAACCATAAGTTTTGAGGGTTGTTTTATTTCTGAATTTTTTCTCTTTGACGAGAATAGGACCGAACAAGTCTACGCCGGTGTGGCTGAAGGCCGGGGCCTCGTTCACGCGTACCTTTGGTAAGTCGGCCATTTGAGCATGTATAAGTTTAGGTTTTTGACGGATGCAATCTACGCACCGACGTACAATCCTTCTAATTTGATCCTTTCCGTTCAGAATCCAAAAACGTTCTCTTATTGCATATAAGGTGGATTGAACGCCAGCGTGTAGGTTGTCAAAATGAAATTCTCGAATAATAAGATCCGTAACGTGGTGGTTACTTGGCAACAAAAGACGATGCTTGTGATTATAGGGTAAGTCTGATTTCTTTAAACGACCGCCCACGCGAATGAGTTCGTCTTCGTCGAGAAAAGGGTGTAACCCATCGAGTCGGGTCGTTTTTCTGAATGGAACAGTAATTTCACCGGGCTCCGCGTCGCGAGCAGTTGATAAACGCCTGATTTCGACCGAGAATTTTTCGCGTTGTATCATCGCTATTATTCGCGACTCTGCTTCTCGAGTTTCTTTAACTGTTATTGGTAGGCCTCTATAAGATTTAAACTTGCTCCAACGCAGGATAATTACAACTGCCTTGAGCAAAACACGATAGGATGAAAACCGGGAATGGATTTCGACGCCGGATTCGGTAATGAGTAGGCAAGTTCTCTTTTTTATGCCGGGGATTTCGGGGAGTGGAGATATCACACTCTGAGGCCACTCCTCTTCGGGACGAGACAACCAACTAGGACCCTCTACCCAAAGTTTGTTTTTTATGAAATCAACCGGTAATTGCCCTCTGGAAAGGGCATCAGCCGGATTATCTTCTGTTCGAACGTGTCTCCATCGGACCTGATCATTTATTGACTGAATATCAGCGACTCGGTTCGATTCGAAAGTTCTAAGTAAATGAGGGGCCTCTTTTATCCAACAGAGTACGATCGTTGAATCTGACCACAAGGTTACCCGGTTTACAGGAAAATCGAATTGAGATTTCATTTCTACATATAATTTTTTGAGAACAGAGGCCGCGCAAAGTTCTAAGCGAGGTATGGTGATACCGCTCACGGGTGCAACTCGCGATTTGGCACACACTAGTTTCGTTACCGTTCTACCCCTTGCGTCGGTGGATTTAAGATAAATACACGCGCCGTATCCGTAAATGCAAGCGTCACAGAAACCATGAATCTCGATCTTGATTGGGTTTGGAATCAAAACCTGACGATCTACCGAGAATTCTTTCAGGCGTGGTAATTGCTCAGCGAGAGACTTCCACTTAGTGTCAATATCCTGAGGAAGAGATTCATCCCAAGTGATTTTAGCCTTCCAACAATCTTGAACTAATACCTTGGCGTATAGAACTACAGGACCTACGAGACCGAGAGGGTCGAAGATTTTGGATACTTCGGATAGAAGCTTTCGTTTGGTAGCGGTAGTTTGAAATTCGATTGATTGTACAGTGTACTTAAGAAGATCGTTTTCGGAATCCCAAATGATTCCGAGTATTTTTTGAATAGGATTTTCCTTGATCAAGCAATCTAAATTGAAGAATTTCTTATCGATATCATTTAACGCAGCTTTATGATTAGACGCCCACTGTCTAATATGAAAACCACCGCGACTCAATAATGCTATTGTTTCGTCGCGTATACTCAAGATCTCTTCGAGAGAATTGCCTCCGGATATGAAGTCATCCACGTATAAATCGCGCAAAAGTAATTTACTAGCCCGCGGAAAATTTTTTGCTTCATCGCGCGCGAGTTGCTGAATAGTACGGATCGCTAGGAAAGGAGCGGATGAGACTCCGAAAGTCACAGTGTTTAATTCATAGGATTTAATTTGATTTTGATGATACCATAACACTCTTTGAAATTTCCTATCTTCGGGGTGTATTATGATTTGTCTGTACAGTTTTTCTATGTCTGCTGTTAAGACATAGAGATGAGTCCTAAATCGGAGAATTTGTTCGAAGATCGTATTTTGGATAGTAGGACCAACCATGAGGACATCATTAAGTGAAATTCCGGTAGTAGTTTTAGCCGATGCGTCGAACACGACTCGGACCTTAGTAGTTTTGCTCGAAGTTTCGATAACCGCGTGGTGAGGGAGATAATACCCATCGGCTGTATCGTTTACTAGTGTCATATGATTGAAGAAGATATATTCTCGCATGACCCCTTCGTATTCTGTTTTGAGTGTCGGATTTGAGTTTAACTTCCTTTGAAGTGAATAAAATCGATTCAGAGCTTGACCTTTGGATTCACCTAATTTGAACTTGTTATCTCGAAAGGGGAGGCAAACAATATATCGTCCGGTAATGTCGCGTTGAGTATGGTTTGTATAATGGTGTTCGCACGCTACTTCATCGCGAGACTTCACGGGTTCGTGATCCAAATCTTCTATTGACCAGAAGCGTTCAACCAACTTGTCTAATTTGGTTAGATGACATGACGCACCCTTGAGCGTTAAGAGATTCTCTGCGCCTCCGGCCACTGTCCATCCTAAACTGGTCTTCTGTAATATTATACTCGTTTTATCGTGATACAGTTTGATTTGACGTACAGCCAGTACGGATAAGGTAGTGCCCGAAGCCAACAGTACATCAACGGGTTTGGGTATGTGAAATTGCGGATCGGCTAATCGTAGGTTTTTTGGTATTTTATATAATTCGCGCGGAAACGTCTCTTCCGACACCGCGTCGGTGATTTTTGGAACGATCAAGAAATTCAATTCGCGTTGGAAATTGTCATATAATGAATAGAATCGAACCTTTACGCATTCGTTTGATATAGTGCATAATCCGTCGACCGCTCCGATGGTAATCGAACAAGTTTGTCTGGGTAACTCTAATGACTTAGCGAGTTTATCGGTGATCAAGTTTACTGTCGAGCACGAATCTAATAATGTGCGCGCCACGACGAGATTGCCTCTTTGGTTGCGAAATTTCATGACCGCGGTGGTCATCAATGGTGAATTCGATGGAGACACGTTCGAAGCGAACGATTGATGGACTAGTCATAATTTTGAATGTGGAGCCGCTGAGGGTTTTGGTTCGTTCGCTGTCGTCGAATACTCGTTTGATCCTTGATCTTTTGGCGCCCTTTTGTCCGCGTGTAACAAGGTATGATGTTCGCGCCCGCATGTTTTACAACGCCGGTCGTTCTTACACGGAAGAGGATGTGAATGCAAACAGTTGCGACAAAGTTTGTTTGCTTTGACAAAATTCCAGCGATCCGAGACTTTGAGGTTTCCGAACTCTGGACAAACAAAGAGGCGATGGCCTTCATTGCATTTGATGCAACCGCCCTTGGTATTGGTAACGAGAGAACGCACGTTTGTTTTGGCACGTTTATTTTGATGGTGATCGAGAGTTTCGGTTGATGGTTTTTTATTGCTACCCGGTCCTATCAGAGACGCCCGCTCCAATGACTGGAGTTTGAAAATGTTAGTTTGTATGAATTTATAAAATGCTTCTAAAGTTGGCAGAGCATCTAGTTCTAACGTCTCTTCCCACCTTCGACGCGTAGCCACGGGTAAACATCTTTCTAAAATCCGTATGACTATCTCGTTACTCGGCCTGGCTTCAAGTTGTTCTAACAGGCTTAAATGTTGACGCGCATTATCTATTAATTTTGAGAGATCTGCCGCCGTTGCTTTAGCCACGACGGGAAGATCTATAATAGCATCGAGATGCTCTACTACTAATAAACGTTTTCGATCGTACGATTCCGTGAGTGCATGCCAAGCCTTGGAATAATTCTCGACACTGGGGTGATAGCTAGAGATTTCACTTAACGCTTCTCCGGTCAGGGAATTCTCAAGCTGAGTAAACTTGACTAAATCATTAATGTCAGATCGAGAATCTATTAGGGCCAAGAATGTATTTTTGTATGATAGCCATGTATCGTGACTACCGTCGAAGGTCGGAATTTTAATTTGTGGTAGTTTAGGCGCGTCGTAGCGTTCGGTTATTGTTATATTACCGACACTCGCGTTTAATTCGGGCCCGGATCCCTGCAATTTGTTGACCCTTGTCGCTATATCGTAATATCGTGATTGGATGTCGTAGAAGACGTCAAGTTGAGGGTGGTCTGGTTGTAAACCGGCCAGTTCGTCGTTGTACCTAACGTAATCTTTATAAAGAACCCCAA
Source organism: Tenthredo livida (assembly GCA_963992785.1). Classification (NCBI taxonomy): domain Eukaryota; kingdom Metazoa; phylum Arthropoda; class Insecta; order Hymenoptera; family Tenthredinidae; genus Tenthredo; species Tenthredo livida. The sequence goes on along the minus strand of OZ023068.1, from coordinate 17,496,309 downwards.
AATAATCTACCAATGAAAATTCCTCCACAACGAAAGTGATACTATAAAAATGTCTACCTACAAAATGATTGAAATCAGATACAATTGCCAAGTCATGTCCGCCGTACAATTATAAAACAGAAGATATAAAAAAATAAAAATTTGGAGTACGTGGTACTTGGCGGGCCAATATTTCATATCACTTCAGGATTATTGACATAGTTTAATGGCTGTTTTCTCGTACTTATCTCTAAGAGGCCCGCCAAGTACCACTACCTCCAAATTTTTATTTTTTTATATCTTCTGTTTTATAATTGTACGGCGGACATGACTTGGCAATTGTATCTGATTTCAATCATTTTGTAGGTAGACATTTTTATAGTATCACTTTCGTTGTGGAGGAATTTTCATTGGTAGATTATTTTGGGGGTAGTGATCACATTATTGTACTTGGCGAAAGGTTTTTGCACCAGAGGTGCTTTTGGGGTTGATATCACCACTTTTTGTACAATTTTGCTTGACCACCCAATAATTGTGCTCGCTCACTACGCTCGCTCGTTTGGGTATTCCTATATCCTCGCTCGCTTGTCAACGTTCTGCCAATTCTGTCTATGAGTAGCTCAATGCACGTACGCTATACATTTCATACCATCTGACACCCTTGATAAGCAGTAATGTTAGATGTGGCAATATATTATAAATACTTTTTCTAAAATTTTACTTGACTACCTAATAATTATGCTCGCTCGCTACGCTTGCTCGATCGGATTTTTCTATATCCTAGCTCGCTAGAGTCACTCCGTACTCAGCATTCTGCCAATTGTTTCCATGAGTATCTCAATGCATGTATATGTACGCTGATGCAGTTTATATCATCTGAATCCGTCGATGAGCAGTAATGTTAGATGTAGTAGTATAATATAAATATGTTGAAAGCACAAAGGCCTGAAATAATGACATACGCTATCATTCGTTGCTTTCCGAGCCCTGTAAAGATATGTTCTTGTGTGCATGTATTAAATATGATATATTTGACCCATTGGATATATACGAAAATATTTGGAAATAAATAATATTATATTGAACACCTGCCAGGTTGATTGGAAGCTGTGTCACTTATTAACTCATGTTGTAGACTAAACTTTATGCGATTCAATAACCGTATACCTATAGCCTAACCTCAAAATTGCACACTTCGTCATTTCATGAGAGATTGTTATAATTTCGCCCTCCACTTTAAATGTCAATTTCATCATAATAAGTAAGTATATGAAGCATAAAAGAGAATTGAGAGGAATGAAATTTGCAAAATGTCCAGATATACGAATATGAACAGAACTGACAGCTCTGTCTCGTAAGCCCGTCTGTCCGTACTCCGTGGTCTAGTGGCATCGATTCGCGATCATACGTCAACAGCGTCGACAAGAGCGCCACCTGGCACTGCTATTCAGTGGTGGCCGCTCTTTCCTAATTCTCAGACACATAGGTTTAAGGACCACTTGGTCTGAACCGCTCTTTCCTAATTCTCAGACACATAGGTTTAAGGACCACTTAGTCTGAAAGAGAAGGAGACGAAAAAATTTTCAGACGAAACGGGTACTCATAAACTTAAGCTAATCATATCTCAGCTTTTCGGGCACTGATTCAATTGAAGTTGGTCTCAAATGAAGGGCTCTTCGTCCCTTCATTCTGAGATAATTATTTCAATCCCCGGGATATCGCGAAACGGAAGATATTAGGAAAATACTGTCTCCCCACCACGCTGGTTAGCTCCCGTGCGGGTATATAGACTCGTCGAGTCTCGCGCGGCGTATATAGATATATATATACCTTATATGATATTTTTTTTTTTTTTATTGTACTTGGCGCGAGACTCTACCGAGTCTCTTGATACTAATGTTATCGGAACGCAACTTTGCATTGACGTGGTCAGCGTCGGGGGATTCGAGGTATTTTTGTAAAACCTCAATTTGTTTGTCCAAAGATTTGGCCTTTTGGACGATATAACGTACTCGTTCTTGTTTATGGGTCATTTTTATCAATCAAAGTAGTTCAATTAAAGAAATGAATAACTTAATGTTAGAACCTTAACGATTCGACTGACTACTTTGTATACGGTATACTACAATGTAATACACTGTATCGCGTTCTACTACATTGAAGGCATGCAACAGTGTTGAAATTTGACGGTTCGTATTTATTTGATTACCCGCCTTTTTATGGAATCGAAACAACAAGAAAAAGAACTTTGTATTGATAATGAGACAGTGACTTATCTTGCGAATGATCCTGTCCCTCGATGTTTCAGCGACTGCGACGGTCTTTCTTACGCGGGAACGTCTTTGATGAGGATGCCGCTCACGGACGAAGTATGTTTTGTTGTCTGAACTGTTACACTCGCGCAACTGTTGTATGTTCGAGAATACGGCGTGCTATTGTCTTTGTTGGCACGCGGTGAATCTCGTGTACATGCAATGTGTGATATATATGTAAGTATTGAGAAAATTCAAATATCTCTCTGGGGGCACCAATGTTTCGTGGGATTCCCTCGCCCTAGGTGGTTCAGGAATCTGTTCAAGAGACTCGGTAGAGTCTCGCGCCAAGTACATTGAAAAAAAATTTTTTTCAAGCGTGAGACTCAACGAGTCTATATACCCGAGAGGCAACTACCCTAACCTATAACGCGAACTCGTATCTTCGTTTTCTTTCACCTCACAACATACACGAATTAAAACTGATTTAATCTAGGATGTGGGCATGAAAAGCTTTCATTTGAGCCCTAGATCGATTAAATCGGTGTCCGGAGTACTGAGATATAATTAACTTCAGATTCTGATACCCCGTTTCCTCGTACAATGTTTCTCTTCAGTGTTCTTCAGACCAAGATTCACATTCAAACCATTCCCATGCAATCACTAGACGGGAAAATCCACAGAAAAGTTGTAGAGTGACGTCAGTACGAGATAGTTCCGACGTAGATAGCGCCAGTATCGCAGACAGAAACCGTCTCCTACATAGACATAGATCATGGACTGCGCATTCCCTATACAGCCTATGGTAACGCCGAAAGTGAGAGAGAAGGGTAACACACGCGGCCAAATCTGTCTCTTTCTATGCATTTGACGTTGTTGGTTAGAAAGAAACAGATTTGGCCGCGTGTATATGCTGTCTCTTTCTACCGACCGAGCGATTTTCGGCCCGAATGCGCAGTCCATGCTCTATGTCTATGGTCTCCTACACTAGCAGACGCGTATTGTCATTTCATGTTTTTAAATCCCAATAATGAAGGAAATAAGAGAAATACGAGCAATGCTTAATACAAAATTTGAACGTACAAAAACTAGTGAATACCCACCGCAAGCCCCTCGGGTGCCAAAACCTTACGCCAAGTACATTATTGTGATAGTCACCAATAAAAATGTTTCGATAGGTTAATCTTAAATCTTACGATCTCGAGCTTTTGAGGTTATGCGAATCGGCTGACGTGTAAAATTCATGGTGATAAATAAAATAACAATTATAAACGGACAAGACTGGCAGATGAATGTTAACTGATTTATGAATGCAATTATCAGAAGAAACGGTTTTTTCGGTTCAATTGTTTAGCAAGTTATCGCCTGAAGAAGTCTGACAAGAGAAAATCAAGAGAAAATGTTGAAGTTGAAAAATATAAAGATAGCATTATTCGATATAGGGAACGGCAAGGAGCCAGACCAATAAAGCCGAGTTTAAGCGTTGGATTGCAACGAATTTCACTTCAAGCTCCATGTTAAGCTCATCCCCGAAGGCCCGTCTGCTGAGACTCAAATTGTGAGTCAACGTTATACGTAGGATTCCGACGAGTCCTATAATCTAACTCCGTATCATCTAGTCAAAACGAGATTTTCAGTCAACGTTGTTTGTTGGACTCCGATAGGCTTTATTCTACACTCCACGTCAACGTAGTGCCTTGACCTTCGGTGGAGATAATTTTTCAATCCACAATGTATATTCATAATTTAATGTCAAATTTCAATAAATTTGTTACATTTTGGTATGCAACCTGTGTCTATATGTTCGACTCTATTAAGCTTTCTCCAAATTAAGATTAGTGCTATCACGACAAATGGATTGAGATTACTTATTTATGGATCATTTAATTTTGTAGCGGGTCGCCAAATAAGACGAGAGGATGATGAGAGAAAACGCTTGGGTTGCAAAGTATCAGGATAGTGTTATTTGATACGAGAAACGGCAAAAGTCAGACAAAGAGAGCAGAATGCGGGTGTTTGACTTCATAAATTTCCATTTTATGCTCTACGCTAGTCTTGCATGAATAGGCTCAATTCTAAATATTTTGATACCTTCTGTTCAGACCCGAATTGGAAGTTGACGTTATGAGTACGGGACGCGTACATGTTCTTTTTGCAGGGGACCTAGTTGCATTAAAAAAAAAACTACCTACGAATTGCAATACATATATCTGATATCCATATATATTTAGTCATGAGGAGCAACTATAACCCTGCGTGCAAGTAACTCCGTCATTGCCGGTCCCAGGCCCAGATGAGACAGGAGGAGGGCTGCACGCAGGGTTAGATGTTGTAGGTATAAAAAATTATTGTAGTGGAACAATTTGTAAACGCTATGAAAGTACATTAGGCGTCACTCTACAAATTTGAGACTTGGGGAAAATTATGAGCACACGCGTGCTCGTTGCTGTTGACGTTCCTGCTTATCGAGGGACTTCGGGCGGTATGAAATAGCACAAAATAACCGAGCGAGCGTAGCGAGCGAGCACAATTATTAGGTGGTCAAGCAAAATTTTACAAAAAGTAGTGAAATCAACCCCAAAAATCACCTTTGGTGCAAAAACCTTCCGCCAAGTCCATTAATGTGTAGATCACTCCACCAAAAAATAATCAAAGGTTGTGCTCGCTCACTCGATTGGTTGATGATTATCAACATACAAAAGCATTGAAATCAGATACAACTGCCAAGTACCTGTAGAATGATAAAAGTTTGGAATTGAAAAATTTGTTCAAACTAAATAACGTTGTACTCGTTCGCTCGCTGCGTTCGCTCACTCTATTGGCTTATGATTATTGGTTGAAAAAACAATTCGGATGAAGAGATTGAAGATGTCAACATTTATCTAAAAATATTCATAACGAAAAAATAATTTGAAAAAAATTAAAAAAAAAAATTTGGAGGTAGTGGTACTTGGGGGGCCTTTGTCATCTGATAGATATTCAAACATTGGCCCGCCAACGTACCACGGACTCCAAATTTTTTCTTTTAATTTTTTTTAAATTATTTTTTCGTTATGAATATTTTTAGATAAATGTTGACATCTTCAATCTCTTCATCCGAATTGTTTTTTCAATCCATAATCATAAGCCAATAGAGTGAGCGAGCGCAGCGAGCGAACGAGTACAACGTTATTCTGTTTGAACAAATTTTTCAATTCCAAACTTTTATCATTCTACAGGTACTTGGCAGTTGTATCTGATTTCAATGCTTTTGTATGTTGATAATCATCAACCAATCGAGTGAGCGAGCACAACCTTTGATTATTTTTTGGTGGAGTGATCTACACATTAATGGACTTGGCGGAAGGTTTTTGCACCAAAGGTGCTTTTTGGGGTTTTGAATTATAGTATTAAGAATATAAATGTTTCAATATATGTGATGGGAATGAAAAAGACCTTAATTTTGGGAGAAAGCCTTGCGGCATAAAAAACCCAGTTTATTGTTTTTAGTTATCGATATGCACGAATGTTTGTACACGAGATCACTTTATGTTGATAAGGATTGTTATTAATCAGCCAGTATGGCGAAATGGTTGTGTATATGGTATATAATCAGCCAGTATGGCGAAATGGTTTATCAGTCGTGTTTGACGACGAAAGAATATGCTAATACACAGAAGGTTCAGTTAGAAAGGTTGAGAATACTCAGAGAGCTCTGCGCGTGTTCGGTGTCGGTTAGCGACTGACTCGTCTTGCCGCATGGCAGCGAGCTTCATGTTTGCGCATGCGCGCACCGCTCTCCAGGCAATGCGTGAATCGCCCGGAGAACAACGCGCGCACGCGCATTTCTACTGTTCCAACGGAACAGTAAGCTTTTGTTGTACAGAAGACATGTACTTGGCAATCGTATCTGATTTCAATCCTTTTGTTAGTAGACATTTTTATAGTACCACTTTTGTTAAGGAGGAATTTTTGTTGGTGGATTTTTTTGGGGGTAGTGACCACATTAATGTACTTGGCAAAAGGTTTTTGCACTGGGGTGCGTTTTGGGGTATAAATTTCCCGAACGACTATGCGAAATTATATATAATTATGTATATATATATTAGGGTAATTCAGCAAACAAAAAAAAATTGTTTATCCCAGTACCAGGCTCAAAAGTTTCATTTAGGTGAAAAAATATGTCTGTTAGAATATGAGCTCTTAATATTAATAATCAGATGCTGCGCATCGCACTTTTCAACTTTCCATAAGAATAACATGTGATAAATCATTTTTGCTTCTTCTGATTTTTATAACTAGCAAATGATTCGTCACACAGAGAATCCACAAACACAGTTTTGTAGAGAATCAGACGCTCTACAAAAAAGTTGCGAGTGATTTTCTAATAAGTCCACTTGTTCAAAAGTTATTCAAGGTCAAAGTTCAATGTCATTGATCAATTAATGAAATAATTAAACTAATTATTTAATTTTTTATTATTTTTTTTCATCCAATTCTCTAGACAAATATGTCTATAGATTCTTTGTGTGACGTATCATTTGCTAGGTATGAAAATCAGAAGAAGCAAAAAGAATTTATCCCATGTTATTCTTATGCAAAACCGAAAAGTGCGATGCGCAGCATCTGATTATCAATATTAGGAGCTCATATTTTGACAGACATTTTTTTTCACCTAAACGAAACTTTTTAGCCTGGTACTGAGAGAAAAAAGAAAATTTTCGTTTTTTTGAATCACCCTAATATATATATCGATGGCTCCCATCGAAACAAGCGTAACTCAGCAGTGCAGGAAAGAAAAGCGTATCTCGGCGAAGCAATTAAGAAAGGCGTATGTCCCCTATGACACCCCATGACAAATGCCTTTATTAACTGTTTCGCCGAGTTACGCTTTTCTTTCCTGCACTGCTGAGTTACGCTCTTTTCGATAGGAGTCATCGATATATTGATAATGGCAGATTCCAGGACCAAATTTTTTACTATTGGAAAAGCAGCCCCACGACGCATCCAATATTGTTCGACATTTTTTGGTTAAATACATCCTGTAGTTTTGAAAATATTTTGTGATATGCTTTCGATGCCAGGTTCCAGGATCTTCTCTACGTACCAGCAATTTCCGAGACCTTTAGAATATACAGCCGAGATCTTTTTCAGATATAGGCGTTTCCCAAGACCCTCAGAATATACAGCTAAGATCTATGTGATACATCAGCTCTTTTCAAGACCTTCTTCATATACGTTATGAATTCCGTCGTATAAGCACATGTATTGACTTTGAGTTAGTGAGTGAGCACACGGGCTCACTAACACTTGTAAGGTAAGACTGTACGTCTTTTATACCTTCATTTTATTGGTTATATTTAATCAAATATAACCAATACCACCGAAGGTGGTGTAATTCGCCAAAGAAATGATTTTACGCTAGAAGAATTGAAATTTTTTGACGAGAAAAATTTATCTGGCGTCACGGAAATCGACCCGCGCCTACTGGCTGCCAATCCCATCGCGGGTTCGTTTCCCGTGACGCCGGATAGATTTTTCTCGTCAAAAAATTTTAAGTCTTCTAGCTTGAAATCACTTCTTCGGCGAATTACACCACCTTCGGTGGTATTGGTTATATTTAATTAAATATAACCAATAAAATTAAGGTATAAAAAGACGTAAAGTCTTACCTTACAAGTGTTAGTGAGCCCGTGTGCTCACTCACTAACTCAAAGTGAATACATGTGCTTAAGCGACGAAATACATAACGTACAATACCAAGCACACGAACTAGACTTGAAAAATGACGAGTTGAATTTGAAGGCGGCCAGGTGGTCTAGTGGGTGTAAGCCCCCGGATTGGCAGCCAGTAGGCGCGGGTTTGATTCCCGTGACGCCGGATAGATTTTTCTCGTCAAAAAAAAAAATTTTAAATCTTCCAGCTTCTTCATATACTGCCAGAATCCAGGACCTTTTTTTCCTTGTTATCTGTGGATAACAGGCTTATCATTCATTGATATGAATTGATTAGGACGAGACTCAATTCACCATTTCGTTTTTCTGGATCCAGGACTTGCTATAGTTTATATAGGGTGGCCCATTCTAAACGCGCCAGGCTCATATTTCCAAAACTGAGCGAGATGTTGGAAAATGTTTCGAAATGAGTTATGAGATTCCGAGGGGAACATTTGATAATGCTATGGTTTTAAATTTCAATCGAGGCTTATGTGGTTGGTCTGAGTTAAATATTTTTTCTTCTCCTGGAATCCCCTACCCCGGATTGCAGATTCGTAATCTACAGAAAAAAATAGTACATTATGCAACAAGGGACAAAAGTCGACAATTATTCCCGCAGGTACGTTGACTGCCCGAGCGAAGCGAGGGCAGTAATCATCCGAGGAAATAATCGACTTTGGTCCAGCGTTGCATATACTATTTCATTCCCGGCTCAACTGCGGCCTGAAGAGTGGGGCCCACGCAGAAAAGCGGAGTATCCAAAGTTTCCGCGGCGTATGAGTCTGAAAACTGAAATTTATCGAAAATCTATATAAATATGAAAAGAAAATGTCGACTCAGGAATTGGAAAAAAATTCAATAAAACCATTCATTGTTCCGCAAGAGCGAAAAAAAAAGTAGTTTTTTCCGGCAAATTTCACTTTTTTCCCGCAGAAAGGAATATGCGGGACAAAAAGCATAGCAGGGAATCAAATGCCACTTTTGTCCCGCTTTTCGGGTCAATGAAGTGGCAATTACAGTTGAGCCGGGAATAAATACAATACTATCGTAGTAAATTTTCTCTAAAACAGTTAATTCCTCATCACGTGATGACGAAAACAATCGTAACGTCAAGAATCCAATAATTTGACGACGTTTCTGAAGTGATGATCAAATTCACAGAATAACTGGATATGATCATTCAATAAGAATGAGGAACTCTGTATTGTCGATATTTTTCCGTTGACCTCATATTTCTAATGAAAAGGTTTTTATTTGTGAAAAAATCTCCCAATAAAAAAAAAAGGTAAATTAAACTGAGAGAAGAAAAGTGTCGTAGGTATAAGTATTGCATTGCGTTCGTGGATCACGAAAGATAAGGTAAACGTCCCAATGCCCGGACAGCTAAGGTTAACGTCCCAATGGCTGGACATCCATACGAAATCGTATTTCCGTCTCTTTTGCACACACTTTCTGTCCGGTAACTAGGACCTGTCCAGCCATTGGGGCGTTTACCTCAGTGGTTCCTGTTTGAAAAACGAAAGTTATCACATGGAAACCTCGAAGAAACCTACACCCAGGAAAATGATTATTTAATCTGAATAAATTTTATTTGTATATGAACCTACCCAGGTGAAAGATGACGACTGGCCCTGGCTCGGCCCACGATCGGCTCAACTGTGGCCATTCCCGGCCCAAGATAGGCCTCGAAGTTCGGTCCAACACTGGCTAACCATTGAAATGATAACGCTGGGCCATGCTTGGCTACCGAGACTAGGACCTTTCGTGGTAGCCAAGATATACCCAAAGCTTGGCTTGCAGAAATGGACCGGATCTGATTGCCAATCGTGGACCGAGCTTGAGCTAATCCGCAATCAAGATTGATCCACTTATCATTTATTATCTAAATTATGGGTATTTGCTATCCGATTGGTTCAAGCCGGAATGAGTAATTACAGAAACGCTTGGAATCAACAAAATTTATTTATTTATTTAGCAGTATTAATTGTGATTAATAATTAACAATCATGAACGTCAAGATAAGTGATTATTTAGTTTGGAGACTCTTAAATACGAACATCGAGTATTATATACCGGGACAATCTCAGGATGCGGAACGCCAGGGATACCAATGCAAAACTCGTTGGCAGCAGTTTAGTAACTTAGGCTAGATTTTCCTAGTAAAATCACTAAAAATCTAGTGATGTCCATTATAAATCTAGTGATTTTACTATAAACATCTAGTGAGTTACTGAACTGCTGCTAACGAGTTTTGGGTTGGTATCCTGGCGTTCCGCGTCCTGAGATTGTCCCGGTATACTCTAATCTTATTTCACAACGAACAAAATTATAATAATAATATAATATATATATTGTGACGTGGATTTTATTTAGCCCTCGAACTAGACCGGATGCTAGCCTCCGAGAACCGTCCACTCGACAATTGGCCAAAGTTAATTACCTGAAAAATATGCTGGGCGCCAGGCGGATAACCGCCACGTTCAAAAATATAAACAAAATATAACCTACGGGTACGTAAAGCGTCGGCTAGCTACAGTACCGCGGAGAGAGGTCAGGATTAATTGAAGGATTAGCGGGACGTTAAATAACGACTCGAGCGTTTGAATTTGACAATAGAAAAAAATAGAATTTATTCAACAAAATAGAAAAGAAATAGAAATAATAATTTTAACAATCGGGAATAAATTCCCTCGTATAACGAACGGCCACAGGTCGTGTAAAAGTGACCCGGCCACGTTTGACGAGCTTTACAATTTCTAATAAACTACTAGCTTCCACGTGGGAGAGCAATAACAAGGAAAATCATGCAAAATGTTAAATAACTCGACAAACTAAGTCCTCGTGGGACAATATCCCAACGGGAACGCTAAATAAACTACACGAGTAGAACTTACAACTAATTAACAGGCTAGTATTTACAATGGGTGAGCCTTCGGCTCGTATTAAAGAATAGAAAATAAGAAATTGATCAAAGAAGTAATATTTACAAGAGCTTACTAAAACTAACTTAACCTAACTCTGCGAATAACGCGATAATTATTTAATTGGAATTCTTTGTTGACTCGAACCCGAAAAACAAAGACTCGAAATCTACACACTAACTAGCTGTGTCTCTTCCTACAGGAGGAAGAGAGAGCGACAGTGACTGACTAGGACTCTCTCTGTCGCACTCGTGTGCGACAGGTAGCACACCCGAACTCAATAAACTATACAATACTCGATGTTTCTCTACAAAATAATGACTCGAACGATATTCTCTAATACACGGGGACACTGGTGACGGCCTACCCTTCGGAGATCGGCTTAATTCGATTCCAAAAATAATAATTAGCCTCGTGGCTGCTCAAGGCAATATGGCTGACGGCCGTTGCCGAATCCAAATTAGCATGGGTAAGAATGGCTAACGCTTACCGTCTTCCAGCCACCTGAGGAAATCAGTCGTCTCCCGACCAGAATCCATGACGACACACTTGAATACCCTCGAAGGTAAATTCCCACGCGCTCCACACAATTCGTTACAATCCATAGAAAATAAACTAAACTGCCCACGGGGCTTAAACGCAAATTTTTCAAGAACAAAATAACCGATGGTCTAAGGCACGAGTGCTTATGACGCTAGTCTAACGCAGAGTGACTAGACCGCATGGCGCCGGTAATCAGCGCCCTCGTGCTACGGCCAAATATCGATTTTTGTATCGACCGAAGGATCCCTTAAGCATGGCGACCGGTGGTCGCCACGCGCGTAATTCAAAGTTCGCCACGATGATTTTAGCTCGCTACGTCGGAGGCTCACGGGTTGCAGGCTCTTCTTGGTGGCGGGAATCTCGTCCACCACCGATATCCCCCGTTGTAGAATGCCCTTGGCACTCCCCCGTGTCCTCTAGATTAATAGCAGGAGGTAGCGTGGCCATCGCTATCCTCCGGAGCTGTTAGGTGGCGTTCGTCGATTAGGATCCCAATAGTCGGTTTTTGGCGTCACTCGTTGGTCGTGGCGTGTCTCTGTCTTAGTTTTTAGCCGTCGGCTGGGCCTCGTCTCCCACATGTTAGAGAAAAGTCGTAAAACAAAACAAAAGAATAAATAATATGCTCAACAGTCTTTAGTCGGTCACGGTCGCCTCTCGGAATTTCTATCGGACCTCGGGGTCGATCTACTCATTCTCTCATTTTCATCCACTCCGCTAAGGTCGTTTAAGGGGTGAGGAGCCTGTCGTAACATGCAATGTTACAATATATTGTAACTTTTTTGCATATGTTTCACCAGCAGAAGGCTAGTGAAATTATGCTAGTTCGCGTGAGTACTTTGTCACGGGTTATGATATTTGGAGCTCCTCTGGGAAAAGTTGAAAAAACCCTTAATTTACCCTAATACAGACTCGGATAGATTTTTCACTACCAGAGCTGCCTCCCTACGGATCTGGGATATGTCAAATTCGCCAGACAGCGATAGGTGCTATAGAGCTATCGTGCTATTGAATTTGACTCACCGATACCGTTTTGATCAGATCTGGGATATGTATCACTCACCAGACTAGGGTAGATGCTATAGAGCTACCGTGCTGGATGAGATCAACGCACCGATACTGATATCTAGCTATCAATGACTCTAAATTAACTGAAAGAAAAAGAAATTAATAAACAAAATCAGTTAATAAGAAAATAGAACAAAAATCAGATTCCTGATTAACCAAATGATTATTTAATCATTTCTATTTTATTTGAAACAAAAAATAATGTTGTTGTTCCGAAGAACGTTCTGTTTTTAACAGAAATAATATAAACAAAAAATAGTAGAATGAAAATGTTAACATAAAATAATATTTGAATTTGAGCGATTTTTGGAATCCTAACCTATTTTATAATTACGCGCGCTGGCATTAATATGCCGGACTTTGTGTTTTGTTTTCTGTTTTCCTGATTTTTCTGAATTAATAGAAATGCCGCTTTGGCTAAGACTATTTCACTTGTTTTGAATTTATTGGTATAGTTGCCGTTTTGGCAACTATCCGAAATTAATTGAATCTATAATTGTGCCCGCTTTGGGTCTTTCTATGCTTTGGGAAATAAGAAATTGACAATCGTTGTGAGACGGTAGGCCGCTTTGGCACAAGTCCGCTGATGAGCCGTGTGACGGTCGCCTTTTATATTCGTGATGACGTCACATCTGATGTTCTTGCTATGCGTGAGCTAGCTTGCGCGCTACGACGCTGCTCTATACGATGATATGTGCTCGTATAGGTGTATCGCCTATACCATGTACGTTTCGGCTATTCGGCTATAGGCCGAATACGTTACAATATATATATGTATGTAGGGCGCATAGTTTGAGTCCCTACTTTTTTAAAGCATACGTATATGCGAAAAAGCTTTTCAAATAGTGACATTTCTAAATTTTCGTTATATGGGTCATATTTCAAAATTCATGACAGTTTCAGTAACTAATGCATGTTTTCGGGTCATTTGTTTGTATAGCATGTTTTGAGGACATGTCTTCAAACCATGCTATATACTTAGTAACAGAAAATAGGCTCTGTCTTCAAAGTATGCCTATCAAGAGTGAGCATATATCCATATAACAATATATTAAACGCATAGATTGAGACCCTACTTTTTTAACGTATACAAAGATGCAGGAATATCAGATTAGAGGTGTCTAATCAATCAATGTCATATATATGCGATTATTGAATAATTAACCCAATTCAAGTATACAATGCATGGTTCCAGGTCATGTCTTCAAACCATACGTTATATAATGTACGACACTACGTGTACTATCAGCTACGTATGATTCAAGCAAACTGATTTGCCTGACGATTTTTTTTATTTTCAAACTGAATTCCTGTGTATGTTACCAAATATATTATTGAGGAGGAGCATACAGAACATTTTAGTCGCTTTTTTTTTTGCAAATGGCTTGTTTATATATCAAGACGCTTGTGGATAAAAATCAATTTTTAGATACAATTTTTCATTTGAAGACCTTTTTAGTGTCCAGGTGAGATGTCCCACACAGATCAATTATGTTGAAAGGGGACTCCGCAGGTTTTGTTGGAAAAACCACGCGTTCGCTATTGAAATCACGGAAGAACATCCAATCAAAAATTCCTGATGTGCAAAAATACACGAGGTTAAATCTAGCGGCCGGAGCTAGCGGCCGCTAGGCCGTTAGTGAGCGATTACCAATATTTCATAATTCTCCAAAGGTTGTCTTCCGGGATTTTGATTTTTCTCTCAGTTCGAATGTTAGTCGTGCGTATGAATACGAAATTTCAATTCGATATTCGCGTGCAATAACTTCGCGCGCTCTCAACGGCCGCTAGCTCCGGCCGCCAGATTCAGCCTCATCAAAAATACCCCATAATCTGATCTATAATTTTTCACATAAAGCACAGTTTGGAGACATAATGGCTCTATGCCATGCGATATCTGTACATACAATAATCTATGACAGGGGTCGGCACGCTCACTAGGCCAAGGACCCAACGCCGTTTCTGGGAATTTGGCAGGTATGGGTGGAATATGCAGGTATAAAAAGACTTGGACCGTCAGACGCAGTTTTTGCCGTCCCAAATAGACCGCACACCCCTTAGTTCCTTTTATTTCTCCTGAACGCTGCTCCTACCATCGAACTTTCAGGTAAGGACAACTGACCGTTCTCAGGTAGATCGAGGGGGCTTACGGCCGTAGTAATTGACACTTAGAGCCAGGCTGGCGCATTGCGCCAAGCGTGCCGACCTCTGATCTATGATTCATATAGGTTCCGGTATAGGTGACATACACATCGCGGAGATGGCCCAGCGATGTGTATGTCTGTGTTTCACGTTTGTGGCGGACATTACTACGTACCAGACATGTAACCGTTACGTAATTGATCTTTGTGTTTGCTGAGAGAATTATACAACTCGCACTTTCAACGCCGACAGATTCGATATTTGTGCTCACGAATTTTGAGATGTATTTTTGTTTCTCCTCCTGTGCCCGAAGGGCAAATTTTTTTTGATAAGAATTGATTTTTCATGAGAATCAAAATAAAATATGTCAGTCCTTCTCGTAGAATATAGAAGATTAAAGTCCAATTTATTAATATTTATCGAGACAGGCTGAACATTATTCTATCAAAATTATACTGGAAGCTGCTCTTCGTTAATAGCGGTGACACATGCGCAGGAAAGTGTCCCGAATGAGCAACAATACCCCATAATCTAATCTATCAATTTTTACATGAAGCATAGTTTGGAGACATTATGGCCCCAAGGCATGCGCGTTATGTGTTATCCATGATTTTGTATGCGAAGCATAGTTCGGGGACATAATGGCCCCAATCCATGCGTTATGCGTTTTCCGTATCCTAGTCGTTCATCCGTGATGAATTTTTGTTCTCCGTCCTGTGACCAAAGGGCATTTTTTGCCGGCAAGAATTGTTTTTTTTTCCATAGGAATAGAAATAAAAGATTTCAGTCTTTCTGGTGAAGTATGAAAGATTTGAGTCCACATTTTCAATATTTCTCGAGACAGGCTGAACATTATTGTATCGAAATTTTACTCAAGGCTGCTCTTCGCTCAGAGCAGTGACCTATGTGCAGAAAAGTGTCCTGAATGAGCGAAAATACCCCATAATCTGAGCTATAACTTTTCACATAGAGTATAGTTGGGAGACATCATGGTCCCAAGGCATGCGCGTTATGTGTCATCCATCATTTCGTATGCAAAGCATAGTTTGGGGACATGATGGCCCCAAACCATGCGTTATGCGTATTCCGTAAGTATGGTCGCATTTCGGTTTGTATTCTTCGTGACGTCGTTCATCCGTGATGTATTTTTGCTCTTCGTCCTGTGACCAAAAAACATTTTTTCCGATAAGAATTGATTTTTTATAAGAATCGAAATGAAAGATTTCAGTCCCTCTGGTGAAGTATGAAAGATGGGAGTCCACATTTTGAACATTTCTTGAGACAGGCTGAACATTATTGTATCAAAATCTTACTGGAGGCTGCTCTTCGTTGAAGGTAGTGACCCATGCGCAGAAACGTGACGCAAATGAGCATCAATACCACATAATCTGATCTATACATTTTTACATGAAGCATAGTTTGGAGACATTATGGCCCCAAGACATGCGCGTTATGTGTTATCCATGATTTTTCATGCGAAGCATAGTTTGGGGACATAATGGCCTCAAACCATGCGTTATGCGTTTTCCGTGTGTATAGTCGTTCATCCGTATTGTATTTTCCGTGTAGTCGTTCATCCGTGATGTGTTTTTCTTTTTCGTCCTGTGACCAAAGGGCATTTTTTCCGATAAGAATTGTTGGTTAGACCCTTCAAGTAGAAGAACAAAGAAATCGCATATTTCCAATGTTTTACATGTTTCAGAATTTCGAAAATATTTTAAGTGCTACATATTTTTAAAGGGCGCATTTATGCGCGTAGAATGCACTATGGGAAGTTATGATTTTGTTCATGCATGGCTGAGATAAGTAGAGTTGAAAATGTAGTAATTAAATTTTTGGTATAATTATGAAAGCGATATAAATTGAACCAATTATTTTCATGCTCTGTAACTGTTGGGGACATCTCATGTAGTAACAAGGCATCTGAATCTGCATTGGCGTCAAATTCGATGACCTCCGGCCAAAAACCGATCCGGTCAACGTGGAATACCCCATACGTATAATCTTATCTATAATTTTGTAAATAAAGCATAGTTCGGAAACATTATGACCCCAAACCATGCGTTATTTACACATACAATCATCTAGGATTCATATATAGCATCGTTTGGAGAAATAGTGACCACAAGCATGCGTCATGTGTTATCCATGATTTTTGATGTAAAGCATAGTTCGGGGACATAATGGCCCCAAACCATGCGTTATGCGTTTTTCGTGTAGTCGTTCAAACGGTACACTTTTCTGCGCATGGTTCACTGATTTTGTTACCACCCTGGATTATGGTTTTTGGCCAACCCCTAACAACAAATATAGACACACCCCCCCCCCCCCCCCCCCCTCGACCCCCTTCCCACTTCACCCGCGCCCCGCGCCCCGTCGCTGATATGAACTGGTTCCAATGTTATTCGATTTGCAAAATATTAAAAAATCAGTTTTTAAGCCCACCGCACGATCTTCAGAGGCCCATATCTTGCGTTTGGGGGATCGGAAAAATATTTCTGACCCATACTTCAGAATCATACAACTCCCACCTTCAACGCCGACAGATTCGATATTCTCGACAAAATAATTTTGCCCACGAATTTTGAGATGTATTTTTTTTTCGTCCTGTGCCCAAAGGGCATGATTTTTATGATCAGAATTAATTTTTAATAAGAAACGAAATGAGAGATTTCATTCCTTTTGGTGAAATATGAAAGATTGGAGTCCACTTTATTAATATTTCTCGAGAGAGGCTAAACATTATTGTATCAAAATTTTACCGAAGGCTGCTCTTCGCTATAAGCAGTGACCCATGCGCGCAGAAAAATCTCCCGAATGAGCGACGGTACCTCATAATTTGATCTATAAACTTTTACATAAAGCATAGTTTGGAGACATTATGGCCCCAAGGCATGCGCGTTATGTGTTATCCATGATTTTTCATGCGAAGCATAGTTTGAGGGAATAATGGCCCCAAACCATGCGTTATGCGTTTTCCGTGTGTAGAGTCGTTTATCCGTATTGTATTTTCCGTGTAGTCGTTCATCCGTGATGTATTTTTGTTTTTTGTACTGTGACAAAAGGGCATTTTTTCCGATGAGAATTGTTGGTTAGACCCTTCAAGTAGAAGAACAAAGAAATCGCATATTTCCAAAGTTTTACATGTTTCAGAATTTCAACAATAATTTGAGTGCTACATATTTTCAAAGAGCGCATTTATGCGCGTAGAATGCACTATGGGAAGTTATGATTTTGTTCATGCATGGCTGAGATTAGTTGAGTTGAAAATGTAGTAATTAAATTTTTGGTATAATTATGAAAGCGATATAAATTGAACCAATTATTTTCATGCTCTGTTACTGTTGGGAACATCTCATGTAGTAACATGGCATCTGAATCTGCATTGGCGTCAAATTCGATGACCTCCGGCCAAAAACCGATACGGTCAACGTGGAATACCCCATACGTATAATCTTATCTATAATTTTTTAAATAAAGCATAGTTCGGAAACATTATGACCCCAAACCATGCGTTATCTATACATACAATCATCTAGGATTCATATATAGCATCGTTTGGAGAGATAGTCACCACAAGCCATGCGTCATGTGTTATCCATGATTTTTGATGTAAGGCATAGTTCGGGGACATAATGGCCCCAAACCATGTGTTATGCGTTTTTCGTGTAGTCGTTCAAACGGTACACTTTTCTGCGCATGGTTCACTGATTTTGTTACCACCCTGGATGATGGTTTTTGGCGAACCCCTAACAACAAATATAGAGACCCCCCCCCCCCCTCGACCCCCTTTCCACTTCACCCGCGCCCCGCGCCCCGTCGCTGATATGAACTGGTTTCAATGTTATTCGATTTGCAAAATATTAAAAAATCAGTTTTTGAGCCCACCGCACGATCTTCAGAGGCCCGTATCTTGCGTTTGGGGAATCCGAAGAATATTTTCGACCCATACTTCAGAATCATACAACTCCCACCTTCAACGCCGACAGATTCGATATTTTCGACAAGATATTTTTGCCCACGAATTTTGAGATGTATTTTTTTATCGTCCTGTTCCCAAAGGGCATGATTTTTTTGATCAGAATTGATTTTTAATAAAAAAGGAAATGAGAGATTTCATTCCTTCCGATAAAATATGAAAGATTGGAGTCCACTTCATTAATATTCCTCGAGAGAGGCCGAACATTATTGTATCAAAATTTTATCGAAGGCTGCTCTTCGCTGAAAGCAGTGACCCATGCGCGCAGAAAAGTCTCCCGAATGAGCAACAATACCTCATAATTTGATCCATAAATGTTTACATAAAGCATAGTTTGCAGACATTGTGGCCCTAAGGAATGCGCGTTATGTGTTATCCATGATTTTTTATGCGAAGCATAGTTTGGGGACATAATGGCCCCAAACCATGCGTTATGCGTTTTCCGTGTGTATAGTCGTTCATCCGTATTGTATTTTTCGTGTAGTCGTTCATCCGTGATGTATTTTTGTTTTTCGTCCTGTGACCAAAGGGCATTTTTTCCGATGGGAATTGTTGGTTAGACCCTCCAAGTAGAAGAACAAAGAAATCGCATATTTCTGAAGTTTTACATGTTTAAGAATTCCGAAAATAATTCGAGTGCTACATATTTTTAAAGAGCTCATTTATGCGCGTAGTATGCACTATGGAAAGTTATGATTTTGTTCATGCATGGCTGAGATTAGTTGAGTTGAAAATGTCGTAATTAAATTTTTGGTATAATTATGAAAGCGATATAAATTGAATCAATTATTTTCATGCTCTGTAACTGTTGGGGACATCTCGTGTAGTAACAAGGAATCTGAATCTGCATTGGTGTCGGATTCGATGACCTCCGGCCAAAAACCGATCCGGTCCACGTGGAATACCCCATACGTATAATCTTATCTATAATTTTTAAATAAAGCATAGTTTGGAAACATTATGACCCCAAACCATTCGTTATCTATACATACGATAATCTAGGATTCATATATAGCATAGTTTGGAGACATAGTGACCACAAGCCATGCGTCATGTGTGATCCATGATTTTTGATGTAAAGCATAGTTCGAGGACCTAATGGCCCCAGACCATGCGTTATGCGTTTTCCGTGTAGTCGTTCAACCGGTACACTTTTCTGCGCTTGGTTCACTGATTTTGTTACCACCCTGGATTATGGTTTTTGGCCAACCCCTAACAACAAATATAGAGACGCCCCCTCCCCCTCGACCCCCTTCCCACTTCCCCCGCGCCCCGTCGCTGATATGAACTGGTTTCAATGTTATTCGATTTGCAAAATATTAAAAAATCAGTTTTTATTTTTTTATTTTTTTATTCCTCGAGACAGGGTAAACATTATTGTATCAAAATTTCACTGAAAGCTGCTCTTCGCTAAAAGCAGTGACCCATGTGCGCAGAAAAGTCTTCCGAATGAGCAACAATACCTCATAATTTGATCTATAAATGTTTACGTAAAGCATAGTTTGGGGACATAATGGCCCCAAACCATGCGTTATGCGTTTTCCGTGTGTATAGTCGTTCATCCGTATTGTATTTTCCGTGTAGTCGTTCATCCGTGATGTATTTTTGTTTTTCGTCCTGTGACCAAAGGGCATTTTTTCGGATAAGAATTGTTGGTTAGACCCTTTAAGTAGAAGAACAAAGAAATCGCATATTTCTGAAGTTTTGCATGTTTTAGAATTTCAAAAATAATTTAAGTGCTACATATTTTTAAAGGGCGCATTTATGCGCGTAGAATGCACTATGGGAAGTTATGATTTTGTTCATGCATGGCTAAGATAAGTAGAGTTGAAAATGTAGTAATTAAATCTTTGGTATAATTATGAAAGCGATATAAATTGAACCAATTATTTTCATGCTCTGTAACTGTTGGGGACATCTCATGTAGTAACAAGGCATCTGAATCTGCATTGGCGTCAAATTCGATGACCTCCGGCCAAAAACCGATCCGGTCAACGTGGAATACCCCATACGTATAATCTTATCTATAATTTTTTAAATATAGCATAGTTCGGAAACATTATGACCCCAAACCATGCGTTATTTATACATACAATCATCTAGGATTCATATATAGCATCGTTTGGAGAAATAGTGACCACAAGCCATGCGTCATGTGTTATCCATGATTTTTGATGTAAAGCATAGTTCGGGGACATAATGGCCCCAAACCATGCGTTATGCGTTTTTCGTGTAGTCGTTCAAACGGTACACTTTTCTGCGCATGGTTCACTGATTTTGTTACCACCCTGGATTATGGTTTTTGGCCAACCCCTAACAACAAATATAAAGACACCCCCCCCCCCCTCGACCCCCTTCCCACTTCACCCGCGCCCCGCGCCCCGTCGCTGATATGAACTGGTTTCAATGTTATTCGATTTGCAAAATATTAAAAAATCAGTTTTTGAGCCCACCGCACGATCTTCAGAGGCCCGTATCTTGCGTTTGGGGAATCCGAGAAATATTTTCGACCCATACTCCAGAATCATACAACTCCCACCTTCAACGCCGACAGATTCGATATTTTCGACGAGATATTTTTGCCCACGAATTTTGAGATGTATTTTTTTTTCGTCCTGTTCCCAAAGGGCATGATTTTTTTGATCAGAATTGATTTTTAATAAGAAAGGAAATGAGAGATTTCATTCCTTCTGGTAAAATATGAAAGATTGGAGTCCACTTCATTAATATTCCTCGAGAGAGGCCGAACATTATTGTATCTAAATTTTATCGAAGGCTGCTCTTCGCTGAAAGCAGTGACCCATGCGCGCAGAAAAGTCTCCCGAATGAGCAACAATACCTCATAATTTGATCTATAAATGTTTACATAGAGCATAGTTTGCAGACATTATGGCCCCAAGGAATGCGCGTTATGTGTTATCCATGATTTTTTATGCGAAGCATAGTTTGGGGACATAATGGCCCCAAACCATGCGTTATGCGTTTTCCGTGTATATAGTCGTTCATCCGTATTATATTTTCCGTGTAGTCGTTCATCCGTGATGTATTTTTGTTTTTCGTCCTGTGACCAAAGGGCATTTTTTCCGATAAGAATTGTTGGTTAGACCCTTCAAGTAGAAGAACAAAGAAATCGCATATTTCCAAAGTTTTACATGTTTCAGAATTTCAAAAATAATTTAAGTGCTACATATTTTTAAAGAGCGCATTCATGCGCGTAGAATGCACTATGGGAAGTTATGATTTTGTTCATGCATGGCTGAGATTAGTTGAGTTGAAAATGTAGTAATTACATTTTTGGTATAATTATGAAAGCGATATAAATTGAACCAATTATTTTCATGCTCTGTAACTGTTGGGGACATCTCATGTAGTAACATGGCATCTGAATCTGCATTGGCGTCAAATTCGATGACCTCCGGCCAAAAACCGATACGGTCAACGTGGAATACCCCATACGTATAATCTTATCTATAATTTTTTAAATAAAGCATAGTTCGGAAACATTATGACCCCAAACCATGCGTTATCTATACATACAATCATCTAGGATTCATATATAGCATCGTTTGGAGAGATAGTCACCACAAGCCATGCGTCATGTGTTATCCATGATTTTTGATGTAAAGCATAGTTCGAGGACCTAATGGCCCCAGACCATGCGTTATGCGTTTTCCGTGTAGTCGTTCAACCGGTACACTTTTCTGCGCTTGGTTCACTGATTTTGTTACCACCCTGGATTATGGTTTTTGGCCAACCCCTAACAACAAATATAGAGACACCCCCCTCCCCCTCGACCCCCTTCCCACTTCCCCCGCGCCCCGTCGCTGATATGAACTGGTTTCAATGTTATTCGATTTGCAAAATATTAAAAAATCAGTTTTTATTTATTTATTTTTTTATTCCTTGAGACAGGGTAAACATTATTGTATCAAAATTTCACTGAAAGCTGCTCTTCGCTAAAAGCAGTGACCCATGCGCGCAGAAAAGTCTTCCGAATGAGCAACAATACCTCATAATTTGATCTATAAATGTTTACGTAAAGCATAGTTTGGGGACATAATGGCCCCAAACCATGCGTTATGCGTTTTCCGTGTGTATAGTCGTTCATCCGTATTGTATTTTCCGTGAAGTCGTTTATCCGTGATGTATTTTTGTTCTTCGTCCTGTGACCAAAGGGCATTTTTCCCGATAAAAATTGTTTCTCATTAATAAGAATCGAAGTGACAGAATTCAGCAGATGGCCGAAGATGAAGAAAATAATAAGAAGTTCGGGAAAATTAGTTCCAGTCCCCAAATCATCGGTTGAATATAGGGATCTGGTGGTTTCAAACTACGCGTTTGATATATGTTCAAAAATGTTCCCAAATCATCGGTTGAATATATGAATCTGGTGGCTTCAAACTATGCGTTTGATATATGTTTAAAAATGTCCTCAAATCATCGGTTTTATATATGATCTGGTGGTTTCAAACCACGCGTTTGATATATGTTCAAAAATGTCCTCAAATCATCGGTTGAATATATGAATCTGGTGGCTTCAAACTATGCGTTTGATATATGTTTAAAAATGTCCTCAAATCATCGGTTTCATATATGAATTTAGCGGTCTCAATCCATGCGTTTGTTCTATATAAATGAGAATGTCTAAAATGACCTTTTGGTCCGAAACTATGCGTTTCATATATATCCTGAAATGTCCTCGAAGTATGCGTTTACTATGTAAAAACTTTGAGACCTGGCCCCAAAGTATACAAATGTCCTCAAACCATGTGCTCGCTCGAAAAATTGTCCCCAGAACATGCCTCCCACATACGTACATATATATATATTATCATATATATAATATATTATAATTATCATAATTATGAGTCTCAGGTAGGATTGGTCAAAGAATGCAGCAGTGCAGCTCTCTTTCTTTCAGCTGCTCCACCCTCACGATCTCTAGCACCTGCTAGAAACACTCCAACTTTCGACGAAATCTTCAATTCTTCTGGACTCTTGCCATCTTGATTATATCGAATCTTAATGAAATCTACAAAATAAAAAATATACGAGCACATGTTAACAAACTCTTTTTCTTTGTCGAGTGGAAAACTCTAAATTGATGATAAGTCAATAAAACATGACATTTACCTTCTAGACATTTGTACGCGTATGTAGCACTAAAGTCGCTTTTTCTTCCTTTCACTGTCTTCCGTCCTTTACCACTGTAATTTAGCTGTATTTCTTTATTAATCAGATGGGCCAGAATCGTTGTCACTGCATCCTCCCAATTTGTAACTCTACTCACTTCTAAAGCCATGACTTGTTTCTAAAATTCACAAAAAAACAAATTCCCAATTAGATTAAATATTGATTTGATAGCGTTTTTCGCGATTTCTCAACAAAAAATCAATAGCAAAAAGTTACCAAAAATTTTTGTCGTTCGGCAGCTTTCTCAGGAGTCTCGCTGTTAGAGGCATGTGTAGGGTCCAAACTCTCTTCGAATTTCAAGAAACCCTCCAGAGTGTTCAATGGGAACGTACATTCAAATTTTGATTTTGGGTCTGGAATTCCTTTTTCCCCAAATGTATTGAGTGGTGATGATGCTGCCTTCACCAACTCCGTTGTTTGACTGTCAAGGTCGTACCGGATATTTCTTCTGAGTCCATCTAATTTTGCACTGAGAGTGAGAGTCACAATTTCAAATGAAGAATCAATATAATTCATGAGCAAATCCATCTGAGGCTTGTCGGTCTGTGATCTCAAGTCTTGCATTCTCTTCTCCAGGTATTTTATCTTGTCTGTTCGATTTGCAACTTTGTTTAATTTCATATGATCAAGACCGTTGGCACTTGATGTGTTGACTCGAGTTGAACCATTATCCGTTGAGTTCTCGCATACAGCACCATTTCCATTTTTTTGACACCCTGAAACACTTGGCAGGGAATGCTGTGGCCGAGTTGAATCAGCAGTAGAGCTTGAAGCACCGACGTAGACAGGCGTACCAGTTGTGTTTGAGTCAGTTGAACGAGCTTCCTCCAGATCTGCCTCACCTTCATCAAGATTGTGATGATCAGATCCTCTTGAAGGTTGGTCACTTGAAGCGGTGGGTGAAGTCGGTGCATTGTACACTTTCTCTGGAAGTGCAAATAAAGTCTGAGATTTCCCAAGCATCAGTCGAGCTTGAGCTTTTGAAACAGGTGTTGTGTGATTCCCCTCGGCTTCGGTATCAGTTGAGTCTGTTATATTCCTGTCAGTAAGAGCTGTTTTCAATTTTTTCAAACCTCTGGCGTAAGTCTCTGTGAAATAAAAAATTCAGGTTATGGTTATTTACTTCGTTTTCAACGAAGAGGTAAACATTCAATCAATTTCCCGTATAGTTTTTTTTTTTAAATACTATTCAAAATAACATTAAGTAATAATAGATTCGCAAATGAAAAATACAACTACTAAAAACTCACTTGAATCCTTTAGTATTGTAACTGGATACGTTTTCCACGTTTTTTTAGCTGGTGCATCATTTTCAACCATGGTGTTCATAGCTTTCATTTGATTATGTGCAGGGAAGTAACAAATTATTGTCCCATCCTTCAAGACTTTAGTCCAACGACGAGGCACTATATCAAGATTCGGCCTCCCATTTTTGTCGACTTCGCCTATGAACTCCACCACACAGTATGTCCGAGAAGGATCTGGACCATCGGCTTGACCCTGGTCCTCTGCAGTAGAGGGATGCAGCAGGTCAGGAATGAGAGGATCGGGATAAGGGTCCATCGTGGTCGATTTTTTAGCACTTTTTCTAAAAGTTCCGTTTCCGCGTCAACATCAATATACTGTCATTTATTACACGTCAACGTTTCCACGCCAACACCAATACACTGTCATTTTTTTTTTATCCACGTGAGTCGACACAGTCGTCGCGTTCTCAATTCAATTTCCAATAACACTCACAATATAGGAATCAATTTATACAGTGTGATCCAAAATACGGTACTTTCAAGTGTGGAGTAAAGAAACAGAATATTGAACATCATTCAATGTCATCCGTAAACATTTTTTACGTACTCGTTTCATGGAGACTAACTCTAAGGTCTCAGAAATTCTCCCAATTTCATTAACTCCAACATTACTGGAAAGACAGGGGGTGTTGAAGACGTTTTTTGTCGTTTCCACTCGACGTCCTTCAATGAACAAGTCCTCTAATGTACTAGCCTTTGACTGTGACCGTCTTTGGAGTAATAACTTTTTGATAATAAAAATGTCACCAGAGATTAGTTCTACAGTATTATTTGGTAATTCATCTCTGAGAATCAAGTCTTTATACGTGACACCTTTTAATACCTCAAATTCAATTCCATTTTGATAATAAATTTTAGCATTTTTCTCTTTGATTAAATTTCTAATCACTTCCGTCTTTTTGACACAAATATCATCTGGTAACTCTGTAGCAGTGAGTCGATTCACAATCTGGGCGATCGGTTTCGCTCGACCGCTGACATAGTCTTTTAACTTCCCAATCAAATTCTCCCCCCAAAGGGCAGATATATCACTGAGAGATGTGCCATAAGTACGTACGTCATCAGTAGTATGAATTACACTGTGAGCATGCATCACTTGAGACTCATCAGAATAAAACACCCGCATTAGTTCAAAAAAACACCTCAAAGAATCTTGAGCGAAGTCAGTGAAACCAACGGCCCAATCACAATTGCAGAGAAGGCGAGAGGCTGTGTAAAGTAGCAGAAAATGCTTGTATTTGTCATCATCCAAAGTGAATTCGAGTACCAGGCCACCAGGCGGTGGACACTCAATGCTATCTTTTGTCGGCGTAAAGTCGCCACTATAGCCATCTGGCGGAAGCTCAAAACCCCAAACTTTTCGTATATATATATATATATATATATACCTATATTAATATGAATATGTTCAATTCATTTTAATTTGAAATTTATTTGATTTTATCCAGGAATTATATACGATCACAGTTATTAGATAAAATCAAATGAATTAAAAAATTGTAATCGATTGAAGGAATCAAATAAAAAACAAATAAAATACCTAAATAAACAAAAAGTCAATCATACATGTATTCTTGTTTGTCTTTCTTTCGATTCATTTTCGAAAGTAAGGGTATTTTTGGAAAAAATCAGAAGTCAATTAAAGTAACTTTACTGTGGTACTTATTAAACAATAAAATTGTTACACTTCGAATCTCGTTCGAGATTATAGGTTAGGTTCTGCAGGCATAGATGGCACAGTAACGTTCTCAGGAGTTTGATGGCCGAAGCAGGCCGAAGGGTAAAGGGTAGGAGAGCGCTCGTAGAGCCATCTGGCGGAAACTCAAAGCGGGATCAGAAGTTTATTCAATCACTCTTTCCTATACTAGTGTCCATAGCCTGCAGGCCACTGGCATAAAGCAAAAAGAACGAACATTGTGTGGCTTTCCAGTGTGCGGCTTCATTAATGTCAAATTCTTTCCGCTGAAACTCCTCAGAGACGAACGGCTTTAGCGAATCCATCAATTTTTTAAATTCTAATACTTTTGCAGGTGTTAATTTGTACTCATTTTTTTTTCTATTTGTCCACTTATCTAATAAACCCTTCGTGAGATTCAAAAAGAATGAATGCATTCTTTCCTGAGGAAAATGCATCACAGGATCAAAATTGGGGATGTATACCAAAGGCGACACAAGTTTTTCATTTCTGCCATTCAGATGATGCTTCATTTGAGATTGATTATAAAATGATTCTTTGGTACGTTTCTCACAATCCATATCCTGATAAACTCTGCGACCACTCACAGTCACTCCTTTAATAGTGCATCTTTCACAACCGTAGAAACCAGTTGGCCCTTTGATGCACTTCAGAAAAGCTCGAGCAGGACCATCAGCAATAATACCTGCGAGTTGGAACGAATATAATTTACCCTCGATGGTCAATCCATTTAGAGTCAATTTTTTTGCTTCTTTAACAAAGTCTTGCAAATAATCCGTTATCAATTTCCGTTTTCCATTTCCATAATACAATGCAGCAATGAATGGTTCACACTGGTGATCCTTGTGGAAGAGTTTGACGGAGATTGGCCATAATTCTTCATTGGAGTCGTTGTACACTTCAGCTCCATCGATATGGACTAAGACTCTTATGATACTTTCGGAGTAAACCTTTGGTTTTATTCATTTAGCTAAGCCATTTTCAAGGCCAAGAGAGACATATTGTCCGATTTTGTCTTTCTTAGTTACCATTGATTTTGAGTTTATCCGACGTTTGAATCCAAGCAAGGTATTCGCAGTCTTGGGTAGATCTTTATAGCCTTCTGAACGTAAAATGGAGAGTAACTCATTCACAGCACGCAATTTTATGTGACCAATGTTATTTCTTGCCCACTGCTGAATTTGAGCTCTCATATTTTTCGGTTTGTTCTCTCCAAAGTCCAGATTCACTTCACTCTCAACTGAATAGTTATGTGTGGGGCTGGTCGGCGTTGACACATTGATATTAGCTGTGTCTGGCACCTCACAATCAGAGGTTATACTTTCTTCAGGTGTAATTACACTGCCTGGAAACACTTCATCAACTAAACTTTCTAAGCTCGATTGTGAAATGTCCATAGGATCATCAAAGTGATCAACACTTGACTCCTCCATAACCTCACTTACACATCCCACAAATTCTTCTTTATTTGAATGCATTGACTCACTCGATGACGTACTTCGTCCATACCCCACTTCATCATCTAATTTGGCTAATTTTCTCAAAGCTCTATATTTTTTTAATCTTTTATATCCACTAGAATACACTGGCGTACGAGACGACATGTTTACTCACACAACTTGGTGAATGTATACTAATGTTTACATTCTCGGATTATGCAAACAGATGATGGCGCATCTTTACCGGTACAGAAATGCAAGCGATTTTCCTTCGAAATATATTTTTTATCAGACATGGGTAATTAAATGGTATCCAAACTTGGCCCAAATTCGTCTGCAGATTGGAAAACCAAGCATTGGACGCCAATTCTCATAATGTTGGCCAAAGCACGTCCGTCGATGCTCGCCAATGATGCCAATCTCAGTCTTGTTCAAGTCCGGTCATGACAATGGCTCAAGGTTGGTCCAGGAATGTCAGCCGAGCTTAGGTAAACCATGCTAGAGACAAGCTTGGACCAGTGGTGAAGTTGCGGCATGTTTCACCTGGGTATTAGATTATTTATTTGCCGCAAATAAATTTTTCATTCGCGCGAAATATATATAAACTACCTACCAATAAATTTTATTTCTGTCAAATGAATAATCTAATAGGTTCATCTTCAAATGAATCTGTTTTCTGGGTGTATGAAAATCTGAAACCCATAGCATTATGAAATGTCTCCCTCGAAATCTTCGTCTTTTTCCCTCGGCATCTGCCTATATACTACTAGGCTTCGGAAATATTAGCCCGACTCGTTCAAAATGGGCCACCCTGTATGCATTTTTCATGTAATAGGTATATTGGGCATTCCACGCCAACTAGACCTAGATCTGACCCGCGACCCGTTGGGTTTGGTTCATAATTATACAGACAGCTGTTCCTTCTTTCGAAAGCATGCTCAATTTTTTCAGATATTCATCATCAAATTTGTTCGAAACGAAAAATAAAATCACTCGAGACAAAAATCAGATCGCAGGACACTTTTTCAAAATCTGAAATTTTTTTCAAAAATACTGTACTCGATTCTGAAAATTTCGACGTGTGGACCAGAGTGGGCCGGCGCTCGCTTCTATCTGTCATTTGCGGTTTTTTGAAGAAAAAAAAAAGACGCGAAGGTCAGTTCACTGTGGGAACTTGAAATTATCTGAGAGAATTCCAAAAGATCCGGAGTAACATACACCTCGTTCTGGAGGGAATGAGGTGCCAGTAGCATTGCATCCCCTCCCGAACGAGGCCTACGCACGTGTGCGCCCCTGTGTTGGTCTTGCCGTAGGAATGGGATCGTTTACTCTCACCAAATATTCTCGGTATAAAAATGTTCAAGCAGCTGCCCACAGTTAACTGGCGTTGGCGTTTATTTTTTGATTTCATTTCTTTCCAGGAAATCGCATGTGACAAATAGAAGCGAGCGCCGGCCCACTCTGGGGGCCTATCCCCGAGATTCGAGCGTATGCGCAATCGCCAAATTGAGAGCGGGAACATTGAATGGGTATTCCTGACGCGGGAAACAGAAGCGCGCGCGCGATTTTTCGACCGCTCTGCAAAGAGTAGGGTTTGCGTACTCGCCTTCCAATCGCGTATACGTTTTCGGTGGTCGCATGTTTGTCGTAGAGAAATCATTCAGAATCGCAAGCGTCTTTTAAGTCCCGACGATGGCGTTAAATGATTTGATAAATCTGCAAGTGATAAATGCAGTAGAAAATGCCGAATATGACGCTGAACTGCCTCATAGGCGATTCCATATGCGGGATGACCCATTTTTATTGAGTGACGTGCAGTTTGTCAAGCTCTTTCGACTTACCAAAGATTTGGTGAATAATTTGATCGATTCCCTAGAGCCGTATATGACTCCACAATCCAGAACATCAGCCTTGGATGTTTCGACAAAGGTAATTTGGGCTGAATAAGATAAAAAATATTGAAACATATCGTATAGGGTCAGGGTAAAATGCTGCCGAGTTGGGGTGGACTACCTCATATACTATGTATTTCCATGCAAGCAATTTTATAATCAGACTGTGCTTATTAGGTTTTGATAGCTTTACGATTCTTTGCCAGTGGCAGCTATCAAATGGATATTGGGCGAAACGTTAAATTTGCAGTGAGTCAGTCATTAATTTCACGTTGCATCCACGAAGTCGTCAATGCTGTCACGAGGCCAGAGATCATTAACCTTGGGTTCAATTTCCGAACACGTTACAGCAGTTTAGAGCACTGCGTCAAGAGTAAGTTTTATATTCATAGACACAATATCTCTTGAATAACAATACATCTTTTAGATTCAGTTCGGGTGAATAATTTTTTTGAATATGGTATCTGTAATTTATGTGCTCTGACTTTCAGATTCCATGCCAGGTATAATTTTCCAGGGGTGATTGGTTGCATCGACTGCACTCATGTGGCAATCGTCCCACCAAAAGTGAACGATCCCTTATATCCCGAGCATTTATACGTAAACCGCAAAGGATACCATTCAATCAACGTGCAATTAGTAAGTATAACACTATATTTATAATAGCATTCAACATGGCACCTGCATACTAACACATCATTTATGATTCTGCAGGTATGTGATTGGCGGCTGAAGATCTTAAATGTTAATGCACGTTTTATAGGAAGTACCCATGATGTGTACATGTGGAACAATTGTAATGTTCTGCCTGCAATGGAGCGTCTACATCGAGTTTTACGAGAACCAAACTCCTTCTTACTAGGTGAATAATCGGAAAATTCGTAGATATATTTTTGTATTTATACTTCTTTCGCAGTAATTATAGACAGGTATAATCTTTAGGTGATTCTGGATATCCATGACGTCCATGGCTCCTTACACCCATTGCCAATCCGCTGCCAGATACGCCAGAAGAACGCTACAATGAAAGGCAAATGAGTTGTCGCTCTATCATAGAGCGATCCAATGGAGTGCTGAAGATGAGATTTCGTTGTCTACTGAAGCATAGGACCCGTCATTATGATCCGGAGACCGCGTCGAGAATAATTAACACTTGCGTAGTTTTACACAATATGTGTATAACTCACAACGTGCCAGATCCTGATCCTCAAGAAGAAGACGAAAACCTAGACCTTGGAATGGTACGCAACGGTGATCTTGCAGGTAACCAGAACGAAGCTAACGCAAGAAGGATCAATCCGGATCTTGCTACAGGTAGATTGATGCGAAGAAGATTAAAAAAATAATTATTTGACAAGAGTCTGAATCGGACTGCGAATCAATATATTTAAACTTTATTGCCTCAACATTTGAAAATCACAGAATAGTAATAAGAATTGAGATTATATCAACTGTATTAATTATAATATCTGGGAACTTCACCGAATTATTGAAAAAAAATCAACATTGTGTTTGCTTCTCGGTTTATCTGTATACGTGTGTGTGTATTAGGGTGGTCCTTATCTGGGGGTCGGTGGAATTTTGCCCGTTCCGCCCCCTAGATTGGTTCAAAATGATTTGAAAAAAACGTGGGTAAAATTTGTGCCTACTAGCTCAACGGGAAACCGTGCCGGTAAGCCCATACTTTTTCCCGTTTGAATAACATGGGATTTTTTGTCAACTGAATGCATTTTTTTTTTACAAGCCTATTGTTCATCGCAAAAATCTGCCATTGCGTCACTTTATAGTTCTATAGTGTGTAAGTGAGTGCAAATTTTTCAGGTCAACTCAAATCATATTCCACAGAGTAATTGCATCAACAAGACGACGATTTAAAAAAATTACAATTCCATCTATCCGAAAAGGCTTGTATCATTTTTTGATGATGATTTCCTATAGTTGGTGAAAAATTTGCACCAACTTACACACTATGATACTATGACGCGACGGAATGACAGATGTTTCCAATTAACGATGGGCTCGTAAAACAATGTATTTAGTTGATGAAAAATCACTTGTTATTCAAACGGGGAAAAATACGGGCCTACGCACGCTTTTTCGTTGAGCTAGAAAGCCAAGGTTTCGCCCGGATTTTTTGAAATTCATTCATTTCTTTGAATTCATTTTTATTTGAGTCGATACATGGGGTGTATGATTATAATTCATCGAAAAGGTACCACTGTTGTACTTTAGGGTCGCCCTTATTTTGCGGTCGGTGAAATTTTGTTTGTGACGCCCCCTAGCTCGGTTCGGAATGAATTCAATAAAATCTGGGCGAAACCTTGGCTTCCTAGCTCAACGACAAAGCGTGCGTAGGCCCGTAATTTTTTCCGTTTGAATAACAAGTGATTTTTCATCAACTAAATACATTTTTCTACGAGCCCATCATTAATTTGAAACATCTGTCATTCCGTTACGGCATAGTATCATAGCGTGTAAGTTGGTGCAAATTTTTCATCAAATATAGGAAATCATCATCAAAAAATGATACAAGCCTTTTCGGATAGATGGAGTTGTGATTTTTTTAAATCGTCGTCTTGTTGATGCAATTACTCTGTGGAATATGATTTGAGTTGACCTAAAAAATTTGCATTCACCTACACACTATAGAACTATAATGTGACGGAATGGCAGATTCTTTCGATGAACGATAGGCTTGTAAAAAAAATGCATTCAGTTGACGAAAAATCCCGTGTTATTCAAACGGGAAAAAGTACGGGCTTACCGGCACGGTTTTCCGTTGAGCTAGAAAGCAGAAATTTCACCCACATTTTTTTGAATTTATTTCGAACCAATCTAGGGGGCGAAACGGGCGAAATTCCACCGACCCCCAATTAAGGACCACCCTAGTGTGTATGTGTTGTGATTTACGTTAATTGATCGCGATTTGCGATCTTCTCTAACGCACAAGCAATGCGTTCTTTTACTGCAACATTTTTTTCATACAGCTCGATTTTTTGCTCATAAAACTTTGCTTTAAGATCATATGTCAGTCTTGAAATCTTTGTCAAGTCATCGGCAGTATCCATTGTGTGCTCCAGCCTTCTCAACGCAGTACGCTTTCTTGGGTCTTTATGCGAATTTTTTTTTTCTTTTTGCTGGGAAGCTAGTTGCGATGATTGCCCAGTAGTTTCGGGAGTAACAGGAATAAGAGTGCAGGTACTAGGCATGATTTGTTCCTCCGCAGTCATCTGCGTGTTAGCTACTACAGCAAGGTCCACGTCTTCGTCTAAATAGTCAACCTCATATTCTTTTTCGTTGTTAGTAGGTACAAACTAATTCCAGAAAAATTATTTATAACAGGGGAGAGCGGGGCAAAAAGGGCAGCGCGGCGAAAAAACCAAAAATTCTTGAAAAATTTTCGATTTTTTTTTTTTTTTTTCAATAAAAATTGTTTCCCAAAGAAATTTTCCCTTTTTCCGATAATTTTGAAACAATTTTTATTGAACAAAAAAAAAATCGAAAATTTTTCGAGAATTTTTTGTTTTTTCGCCGAGCTGCCCTTTTTGCCCCGCTGCCCTTTTTGCCCCGCTCTCCCCTACATATAAAATCATTTGAATAATCATTCAATATTTTTTTTTATTAAATATTTGTACCTCATTTATGGATACGAGCCTCACTTCCCGGGAAAAAATTGTCGTATATGAACATAAATAATCATATATGACCTTATCATTAATGATCATGACCGAAATTTGTCTCTATATGACCATATATAGCCATATATAATCGTATATAGCCATATATAATCGTATATAGCCATTTATAATCGTATATAGCCATATATAATTACATATAACCATATATAATCGTATATAGCCATATATAATCACATATAGCCATATATAATCGTATATAGCCATATATAATCACATATAGCCATATATAATCGTATATAGCCATATATAATTACATATAGCCATATATAACCATGTCTGGTCATATATTGGTTTGCATAAATGAGCATAAATAAAATATTACGAGAGAACAGAATTTGTTTTGTTACGAAACTTATATTTTCATGTATGCCTCCACAGTCAATACATAGATTAAACATAATATTGTTCACATAATCTTTCACTAATAATAATAATAACGTTCATAAATGGTATCGAATATCAAAAGTATACAACTTTTCGTAAGCCTCCATGAGACTGTTATACCTATATCACTATTCAACACTACGACTATATAAGATCAGTCTTTTATAAGTATCACATGCTTTCTTTTATATAGGTATAACTGTGGTATTATACCGTTCTGTTATGAGGAAGCCGAACGATGGCTCGACCAACACACGCTCACGTACGCAACGCGAGCGTGTGTTGGTCGAGCCATCGTTCGGCTTCCTTATAACAGCACGGTATATTGTTCCTCTATAGTAATTTTTGGAATGCTAGCTCTGCTAACTTTATGTAGAAAAATATCTTAATTAATACATCACATGACTACTAAAATTAAAAAAAAGAATTATTGAATGGGTGGCAATCACTCTCGCTTTTTTTCCATATCCCTTTTTATCTCTCCAAGTTTCTGGGACATCTGTGCCCTTACTTTTTCTTCCGGTTGAAATACCCACTTCTTTCTTTGAGCATACATCATTGCGAACTCTGTAACAAGAATCAAATAATTATCTAGTATCATAATAATAACAGCTGATATAAGAAAAAAGCGGTTAAATTGAAGTAATTGAAATAAAATTAACAACAATAAAATCGTTCAAACACACTGAGATGTTTTGCAGAAAAGCTTTTAATTGATGTTAAATTCAAATGTTTGAAAATAACCAATCAAACAAATAACCTTACGTAGGATTGCGTTCTTTGCTGTTGAATCTAAAGCTTCTACCCATTTTGATTGACGCTCTTTCCCATGAGCTTTTGGCGAAGCACCTGTAAGAGTGCATCTCAATACAGCTTCGTTTTTAAAAACTCCGACCATGAGTCTACGTGCTACATGACTGGCTTTAGTTGATCCTCCTGACGTTGCATATACGTAATCATACTCTTTACAATAAATTTCATCTCTTAAATGTATCATCTGAAACGTGCAGAACAAGTCATGAAAATCCAAATGCCGGCTGTAACAAAACCTGGGCGTTCAACTCAGCCCCAAAACATATATTCGTAAATGTGAAATAATTGTACACACTATTTGCTGAAATCAGATGAAGATATTATTAAAGTATAATTAAATGAAATAAAATATATATCCGTACTTACTTTTGCACCAGGGAAATCTTTTCCGAAGAGTTGATTTCTGCTACGTGGTATCTCAGCAGTAAATGCGTGTTCATCATCATCGTTGCTTGAGTCTTGATTTGACTGCTCTTTTTCGCTATCCTCCATAATGCCATGCTGATTCTGTTTGTTAGCTTCACTTTTGTCATCCTTTTTGGCACTTTCAATCTTCTTGTTCCGCTTCATGCCTTGTTCGTTCTGAGCCTTCATTTTAGAGATAATTTTTTTCAACTCATCACTTGAGAGACCATTGTACTCATCATCAGGAGAAGGAGTGTCATCATTATTTTTCTGTGACGAATTGGGTGTATCAGATCCCTCATCGAGGGAGGTATAGGGAGATAGCTGAGGCGGTTGACTTTTAATTGAAGCCTGCGGACATTGACAATATTAATGATTTATAAGTCAATGTTTCCTCTTAAATGAATAAATAGTCTTCATCACAATTATACGAGGTCATACAACGCGTATACACACCTGCTTCTTAAGAGTATCACATTTTTTAGGGGTGAATAAGTCATTCTTAGCATCTAATTCTTTCAATAGCTCTTTGGTCTTTGAGTGATTTAGATCGCTTTGTGTTAAGTCATCTGATGTTTCAATAGCAGTTTCTGATGTCTCGTCTGAGATGACTAGAGATTTCGGTTGCTTATTTTGCTGAAAATAAAATGATACCATGGCACATGAATGGTAGTCATAATTCAACTATTTGTAACTTAGCGTAAATAGTTGAATAGTTTTGGAAAATTCTAAGTCTTACCTTATCTGATGTCGATGCCTTTTTTTTGTTTGGTTTCACATCATCGATGGGAGAATAGCTCCTGCGTATGCGAGAACCTCTCTTACCCTCGATGATCAAGTTGGATTGTACTGATGGTTTTGCAGATTTTCCTCGTCTCTTCTCTTTGTTTAATTTCGCTAACTCACCTTCTATGTACTCCTCACTACCTGTAACATATTTTGCATTCAGAATATACAGCAAAATGTTAGTATCATCAGCTGTGATTATTAATTTTCATATTTAATCGACTAATGTATGAATATAAAATATGGATTGTTTTCTCCTCAACAACACACTCGTTAGATTTCTCTTACATTCACGTAGATATCAATTCGCTTAGTATTTGCAACTGGTAATGGATTTATTGAATCTTTTGTTCAATATACAGAGTGAGTGTAGATGTAAACAAATTTGGAGATAAGGCTGCTTGATAATCACACACTTTTATTCTGAAGCAAACGAGTATGAATAGAAGCAGGCGGAGCTTCAGCACGTCGAAGCTCCCCCCAGGTCAGACCCCGGAGAAAACTCACTCTGTATATAAAGATATACCGATACATATGAAACAGAAGTGAAGGGGAAAAATTCAAAAAAATTCAAAACTTTGTATCTCGAGTTTTGCGATCATCCTGGGCTTATTTTGTAGCTAATTATTTGAGCTATTTACGATAAAAATTTCAAAAAAATTTGTTGAAAAAAAAAGTTACACGACAACAACCTTAACAGACATTGATGAATTGCGGGGATTAGCCTAAGTCGCGTTTATGATTTTTAGGTTATTTTATACCTTCGTAAGTTGGTATATTCAGGTTACAATACGTTCTTCCTTGC
Organism: Tenthredo livida; assembly: GCA_963992785.1. Lineage (NCBI taxonomy): Eukaryota > Metazoa > Arthropoda > Insecta > Hymenoptera > Tenthredinidae > Tenthredo > Tenthredo livida. The sequence goes on along the minus strand of OZ023068.1, from coordinate 17,459,314 downwards.
GGAGTCCATGTGAATAATTAAGTAATTAGGTATAAGAAAACTGAACTTACGTGACTTCTGAATAATTTGTCCATTCCACTTTTTATTTCTGTGCCAGAATATCACATTGTCTCCAACTTTTGCAACCTTTGAATCGCAAAGTACATCACTCTGTCCATGCAAGCAGTAAGAGTCGTCATCGAGACAATATAATAGATAATAAAACGACATCTTCCGCGGAAAATGCAAATTCAATTGATGATCGCTGTTTGATTTATCAATAATGAATTAATAACTCAGAACAAACACTGGTAAAGCACGCTGCCGAAAAAGCACGTTGTCGCTAAACCACGCCGCACAATAAGCCGGGTAGCCGGGACGCCAATCGCGCCATTATAATGCGCATGCGCGATATGTAGGGACCGTGCACACTAAAAACTCTCACCAAAGTGAGAATGTGTACTCGTGTACATTAAGATGGGCCGTATTTAGGGTGTTTTTAGAGTTTGCAAATATACTATTAAAACAGTATTCGAAACTTGGAGCCTGTAGGTTATGGTCGGTTAAAAAAAATTTTTTGTTCTTTCTCAGCATGGGGGTCAAATTTGTACCTTATAGAAAAGTAAAATTTAACAAAAAAAAATTAATTTTTTTTACCCAACATTTTGAGGTGGCCCACTCGTTTTTAAAATAAACATTTAATCAAATGGGGTAGTTCCAACAGGGAATTCTTCTTTTTGGTCCAAAATCGTGGAAAACATGTAAAAATTGTAGAATGAGATTTTTTTTACTCAACTTTCATTCTAATACAAAAGAAAGTGCATTTCATTTTTTGATTTTTTACTTAAATTACAAAAATAATGGGAAAAAAACTTTTTTAATTTTTGACTTTCAATTGGCTTTTGAGGGGACACCCTACAGATTCTAGACCAAAAAAAGAATTTCCCGATCGAACTACCCCATTTGATTAAATATTTATTTAAAAAACGAGTGGGCCACCTCAAAATGTTGAGTGACATTTTTTTTTTTTAATTTTCTTTTTTTATAAGGTACAAATTCTACCCCCATGCTAAAGAAAAAAAAAATTTCACCCCACCCTACTGTAGGTCAACTCAATGTACTGCCGCCAAGGCAGTGAATTTTCCCATTCAATGTACGTGAAAATTCGGGCTCACTGCATCATTTTTCCTACCCCTGCCTTATTAATAATTCTTCGGAAAGTCTGAAATTTGGCATACGTCTTCCCGCTATATAGTCATAGGTATTTCACAAAAAATTGGGCGATTTTCAGCGATAAAGGCTTCGAAGTCGACAATCATCATTTAACGAAATAAATGGATTAATAAATGACTGCGCACAAAAACAACGTCAGAACATACCGAAAATTATGAACACTCAGATAACATAAGGCTGTTAGTATTATTTTCCTTTCATTCAGGACGCCGGGGGGGGGGGGGGGGGGGGGGGGAATAATACAGTGAGCCCGAATTTCAGGCGTCTATTAAGACTGTGAAATTTATAATATTCTAGCGAAAAATAAAATACCCGTTGGTAGAGTACTGTACCATAAAATAAATATTGAATATTAAATAATATTATTAAATATTCGTGATGAATCAGACTATTAGCATATGAAATATCTCCAAGCAAAATAATATATACACATATCATAGTGTGTACCTCATGACTGATAAAATGTCAAGTGATGATCAACAATCGCCACCGCCCAAAAAAAGATTTCGGCAATACCGGGCATGGAGAGAGGATAGCGCTAATCCAGTAAGTTTATTTCATTATTATTTAAGGAAAAATTGATTCTCATGAGCTGTACATCTCTGACAGTAATTGATGGGCCGATTAGAGTTGGTTAAGGGAGAACCCTACTGAAATCTTGACAGAAACCAGTTTTTTATTTTACAATTGGCCAAAAAAAGTCCAATCAAAAAAGTAATACTACCAATACTAGATAATATTAAAATTTTGTTTATAGAACATTATTTTACCATGATCTAGAATTGGTAGTATTACTTTGTAGATTGGACCTTTTTTGGCCAATTGAAAAATAAACCACTGCTTTTTCATAACATCTGCTCTGAAACTGTAAGTTTCGTTGCCTGTTTTGTCAGTTGAAAGACGCTGATTTCAGGCTGATGCCGTGAAAAGTTGTCAAATCGCGAATTCAATGAATCAGCGATGGGAATTGGTGTTTTTCAATCCCTTGGGATTGCAAAATTGGTCTATTACAATCCCTTGGGATTGCAAAGAGAAATAACTGCCCCGTTGCAAATTTCAGATTATTGAAATTGACAGTTGAAGTTCCAGAGCAAATGTTATGAAAAACATAGTGTGTGACACGAGATGAAACATGAATGCAGGCACGGGTGATGTCAGCCCTCGCCTTCGGCTTCGGGCTGACAACTTCACCCTGGCCTGCAATCACCTTGTTTCATCCCTTGTTACACAATATACTATTTGTCAAGATTTCAGTAGAATCTTCACTCAATTTTCAGTAAATATATATAATGAGCATTGAGGATCGATCTTTTCGGTGTCGGGCCATACGGCAGAATCTCTTTACAAATATTTGTCATTATTTTTTTTATGCTGAATCTCATAGGACATAATTGAAAATAATTTTTGTTGAATTGATTGAGCTTAATGTTTATATAAATATTCTCCAAAATTCAGGAAAGTATATTACAGACAGTTAGACCCGCAAATATAGTATGATTTTCGATATACCTTCAATTTCATTATTTAATTGTACTACCATGAAGCATTAGATTACGTCGACTAATTATTCCACGATTGTCCGGATATAGTTGTTCTCGCTGGTTTTATGTTGGAGTTAATTAAAGCGACAAATAGATTATAACTTATTCATGTTAATAATGAAGTTTGTGTTCTGTCAACATAGATTCCGTGGAAAACACGGCAACGGTGGGCAGGAATTGGCGACAGAACAAACTCCAAGCTACGCAATATTTCCGTAACTCCAAGCACCAGCTTCCAACCAACTATATCGGACTCCGATCATCATGATAGTGACGAGTTCAACGAAACAGAGCCTTCGTCAACTATGACAAATTCAAACACCAACAGTGATTCTTCCGATGCTGTGAATTCTGACTACGGAGCGCCTGTGGATTTTTATGAAATTGAATCAGAAAATGACTCTGAAGATCATGATACCGGTGATGAATCCGCTAATTCCATAGAACTGTTGCATAGGTATTGCCAAACAAGTGTAGATGAAGCTATTGCAGACAAAATAGAATTATACTTACTACATAGATGGACGAAACGCAGTCTTATTGATCTTTTGCAACAACAACAAAAAATTCTTCCGCGGAATAATAAAATGCCGAAGACGCTATTCAAATTATTTAAATATGTCGAGGATTTAGCCCCTAGAAATACCGTTATCAAACATTTATACTGTAAGAAATGTCTTTCATATAACAGTGTCGACTCAACGATCACGGAATGCTCATCATGCGAAGCAAAAAAAAAAGATATTTCTTGTTTCTACGAAATCGACGTTCGCGATCAAATCAAATTCATGTTTGAACATCGTCAACTTGGTGACAAATTGAAACACTTCACTTTACGGGACGATAATGCCATAACGGATGTGACAGATGGATCTGAGTATATCAGGGTTAATTTGCGAGAAGATAGGCAAAGATATGATTTAACATTAATGTTGAATACTGATGGTGTTTCCTTAGCTCATAGTTCAAAAAGTCCTTGTTATCCGGTGTTGGCCATTATTATGGAACTTCCGGACCATTTAAGAGAATCATATCTTCTTACAATTGGTATTTGGTACGATAATGAAGTTTCGCCACCAATGAATATGCTTCTGCAGCCATTTGTTATCAAGTTACGAGATTGTTTTTACAATGGGATTGAATGGATCGATTCAAAAACAGCTAAAACAAATATCTCGCGAGTGGTTGCTCCTCTCATAATTGCCGATGCACCGGCCAGGGCTCAAATTCAAAACATTATGAATTTCAATGGTACCTACGGTTGTAATCTTTGCGAAATAGAAACGCAACCATGCAAACCAATTGAAGGGATAAGAAATACTCGCTACTACCCTTATATCGATACCGAAGAAAACCTACGGAATGGAATAACAATGGAAAGACAAGGTCGAGAAGTGAATGCTCTTAAAATTCAAGGCGTCAGAAAACCTACAATAAAAGGTGTCAAAGACACTCCGGTAATTTGTGGTCTGCCTCTAATTGATACAGCGACGTGCTTGCTGCCAGAATACATGCACTCTGGCCTTTTAGGAGTAGGGCGACAAATGATAAATCTGTGGTTCTGTAAAAATGGGCCTTGGAAGATAAAGGAAAAGAGCAAAGAAATTGACAGTTTCTTACTAAGCATAAAACCGCTCGATTCTTTCAACCGAATGCCACGACGAATAACAATTTTCGAATCTTGGAAGGCATCGGAATTTTACAACTGGATCTTATTTTACTCTCTTCCGGTTCTGGTTGAATATTTACCACGGAAGTATCTGGAGCATTGGTTATTATTCGTGAAACCACTGTATATCCTTTTGCAAAAACATATCACAAATGCTGATTTGCAACGCGCAGATGAACTGTTGAAATTGTTTGTGAGGCAATTCGCATCTGTATACATTGATCGCGAGATGACATATAACATACATCAGCTTCTACATTATGCGCTAAGTGTGAGACGTTGGGGCCCACTATGGGCTACCTCTGCCTTTGTCTTCGAAAATCAAAATGGGCAAATTGCAAATTCTGTTCATGGCACCAAACACTTAGGTCAAGAGATGGTGAACAAGTTAATACTCATCCAAGGACTTCAAGTACTCAAAAATCGAGTTTACGAACAACATGCTGTTACCATTGGTCGTGAGAGTAAGACGCATGTAACTGGTAAACGAGTTGAAGCAAAGTTAAACCATATTGAGGAGGAACTATTAAGATCCGCACATCTAGTTGTTGGCTCCTTACATTTCCATGCTCGAGCCAAAATTAATAATAACGATTACACGTCAGAATTATACAAAAGTACCAAAACGAATAATTACACGGTTCAGATTGAAAACTTCGATGATACCATTGTGTACGGAACTGTAAGATTTTTCTTTATGAATCGGGGACATTTATGGTTTGTTCTTAAATCCTTTGCTATCGAGCACACTAAGATATTCTTTCATAGTACCACACGAGAAAGAATAGAACACATATTACCAGTAAAAGAAACAAACGATTACGTTTTGATCAAATTCGATGAAATTAAATCGATTCTTCAACTCATACGAGTCGGTGATTATGTCTGCAAGCGACCAAACACTCTAAAAAAGGTTTTCTGAGGATGCGTGATCTCTGCATCTCTTGTATATATAATACATATATATATATATATATATATATATATATATATATATATGTAATATATATTAGGGTGGTCCTTATTTGGGGTATGTTCGAATTTTTTTCGACGATAGTTCTAAATCGGTTCCAAATATATAAAAAAAAATTCCTGCCAAGTTACAGCTCTTAATATTAATATTAACCCAGCCCCCACGACGATGAAAGTTTCAAATGGGAAATTGCATGTATTTTTTAAAACTGAAAATTGAATTTTCATAACTCCGTTGATTATGTACAACTTGTATGATGTACAACGTGGTGCATTAGAACAATTTACAGATAATTTTGTATTCACTTTTCAATGTGATGAAAAAATAATTTTTTTCAAAAGTTAAGCATTGAAAGGTGAGTACAAAATTATCTGAATTGTTCCAATGCACCATGTTGTACATCACACAAGTACGAATAACTATACCAAATTTCAGATTCTTTCATCAATAATCATCGGAGTTATGAAAATTCAATTTTCAATTTTAAAAAATACATGCAATTTTCCATTTAAAACTTTCATCGTCGTGGGGGCCGGGTTAATATTAATATTAAGAGCTGTAACTTGGCAGGAATTTTTTTTTATATATTTGGAACCGATTTAGGACTATCGTCGAAAAGAATTCGAACATACCCCAAATAAGGACCACCCTAATATATATAATATATATTATTTTCTCTCCCTTTCTCCATATATATTTACAGTGCGATTCTGTCGAGTTTTTCTGTTTTCCTTCATTTATAAATGAGGGATCTCGATGAGGAACCTCTAAAAAAAAAATCTCATTATGGCATATATTAGTATGAGATACTGAGGGGGTGATAAAGCCCGAAAAACAAATTAAAACAAAAACATGACTCACCCTATATAATGTCATATCATTTATATGCGCGTATGTATAATTCATCATTATAATGATTTGTTTAATATTATATATCTTTTGTTTATAATAACCTATTATAATAATTATATGTGAAATAATATGTAGCGTATATATATATATATATATATATATATAGATATATGTGTTCACCTATAGTGTTCGAATTTATGTTGGTAAATAAATGATCCAAGAAAATATTAATTTCTTATATTAATTATTTAAAATACTTCAAAGTCCATTTGTTCACCATTTTAGTACGTTTAAATAATAATCAATTATTATCAGAATCACATGCTTATTTGCCCAGCTGCTTATATCGTACCCCTAAAACCACATAAATATCGCACAAAAATCTTTCTCCAAAATTGCCCTGAAACTTCATGTAACATTAGCATTCACATTCCTTTGAACGCAAATTCCCTGAATATATATTTTTTGCGATGTTGCTAGAGTGTTGTTACTGCGTGTGCAGTCTGTGGTATCATATATCGGTACATGAGTCGAAGAGTATGACACCTCAGATTAATGCCCGAAACTATGACACCTCCACTTAACTTAACACGGAGGTGCCATAGTTTCGGGCATTAATATGAGATGTCATACTCTTCGACTCACGTACCGATATAATATAGGGGAACGTGAGGCAGAACGGGCACCAAAACAAAAAAAAAATGATGTGGTCGGAAATGATTTTTTATAAAATATGGCGACGTATTTTGGATCAATATAATAAAAAAAAAAAAATTCTTTTTAAATTAAAAAAAAAGTAAAATAGAACAGAAAAAAAATACATTTTTTTTTAATTTTATTTTTTTCATTATTGATCCAAAATACGTCGCCATATTTTATAAAAAATCATTACCGACCACATTATTTTTTTTTATTTTGGTGCCCGTTCTGCCCCGCTGCCCGTCCTGCCCCACGTTCCCCTACATGGCCATATATGCGATCATATACGTTCATATATGGTTTTCGGGGACAATTGCGATTTCATAAGATTATATATGACACTAAAATAGTTGGTGACATCATATATGGGTTCATATAAATGGCCCCATATACGATCGTATACGCCCATGTATGGTTTTTCGGAAGAAAATGCAATTATGTATGATCATATATCACATCATTATAGTGTATGTTGCATCATATATGAGTTCATATATATAATCATGGACGTTCATATATGCCTCAGAGTGCCAACTTCTCACCATATATAATCATATATACCTCCATGTAGGGTCATATACGATCCACACCTGGAAAAAATAAATGCCATACGTGGTTATATATCTACATACGTGATCATTTATGATGTCATATCAAATCATATATGGTTATATATAACATTATATATGAATATAAATAATTATATATGTTCATATACGACAATTTTTTCCCGGGTTGGCTTTCTTCCGTGTTAGCATAGCCGTCTACAGCTGTCGTGCCAATCAACGACAGAACGTGTTCCTCCGTAGCGGTTAATGTTTCTTCCAATGCTGGACCTCCCCCTGTTTTAGACTGGTGGCGCTTGATATCAGCCTGCTTTGATTTGCTGCGTGACCTCAAATCTTGCCAAGACTGTGGGAAGGATTTCAATGAAAGACTTTGTGTGTCGCTCGATAACGATGATAAACAATCAATAATGATAGTTCAATAACGATGGACTACGAAATTCGCGGATAATTAATTTGTGTTGTATTGTATACATACCTTACGCCACGCTTTCCAGGATTTTTCAGCTCCATTAGCAGCGTTTAACACCAGCGTGATGTTTTCCCACAATTTCACGGCGTCTTTAAGCGTGAATTTAGAATTAAATTTTCCACTAATCAACGTTGGGTGTTTTTCCATGAACTCTGTTAAAAGTGTATTCTGCTCATTTGTAATATTTCCGCATCTTCGTTTATCGTCGGTCATTTTTAGGAAGATTGATAACGAAATTGGTATGAATATAGATACTCGAGGCTCGCGTCAATCCACCCGCGTTTGTTTTCAAACGCTCCCCGCGAAAGCGCATATTTGGATCACTCGATTGAGAACTGCGGTGTTGCCGCGTATAATATAACAAGATAGATAAGCGTATACGAACCTCATTCGAGTGGTCTGAACATCGTTCGAGGATAGCAATTCTTTGGTTGCACGAAACGTGCACGTTTCTGCTGCTCGTGAATTGTTCGTGGACGCAAAGTTGCGAGCAATCTCGGGGACAGGCCCCCTGGTCCACACGCTGAAATTTTTTGAAACGAGTACAGGATTCTTGAAAATTTTTTCAAATTTTCAAAAAGTGTCCTTCGATGTGATTTATGTCGTAAGTAAGTTTATTCTTTTATTCGAACAAATTCTATGGAGAAAATCGGATGAAAAATTCAGCGTGCATTCGAAAGAAGAAACAATCATATGGAGAATTACCCACCAAATCCAAGGAGTCGAGGGTCAGACCCAGGTCGAGTTAACCTGGAATGCCAGATATGTTGTCGATAATATATCTTCGTCGTTGGTGATCGACCAGGCACTCTGATTTGCACGGCGTCAAGAACAGTAAGGATGTGCAGTCAAGTGTCACGTTTGAGCGCATGCATATCCCATACTTGTGATAAAAGATGAGTCAATGCATAGTCGGTTTAATAACTCATTACACATCAAATGCCATCGATCAAATCCTTGAAATCAATGATACTGGAAACTGCCGATTAGTCATTTAGGGTAAAAAAAATTAGGTCTTCTGAAATTCGTGCCTCACAGACGAGTACAGACTAAACTGATACATGACGCAGACTAGACAGTACACGGAGTATGCAGAGTACACATGCGAGTACGGTAATTATTATTACCAATGTTATCTCAATAGAATTCTGAATTTCATTGCTTCTCCTCAAATTCAGATGAAAACCAGCAAATCACGTATGTTTTATGAACGGGCACTTATCAATAAACCTAATGAGTCGACATGTGTACGTTTGTGACATAGCAATTCACAAACCTCCCCAAGCCACGTAGTAAAGCCGGAATATTCAAAATGAAACGGAAAGAGCAGAAGATAGCCGACCGATTGTCACTCAAGTACCTCTAACGTCGATTAAGACACGTGCTAAAGTAAAACCCATCCCATTTTCGTGAGATATCAAAACCGCCAAAATTTTAGGTCAGTATAACCCTTCTATAAAACTTAACGTCACTTAGATACCAACCCTTCGCATACTCACCCACGCATCCCCTCGCACACTCACCCCTACACCTGTACTAGATTTAGGAATATTGAATAAACATATGATTATATTTTCTAAAACTACTCGTCACGACTTGACCACATTTCTCACCCTCACGCCCGTCCTATTCCCATTAATTGTTGATAGGTTGATAACCCGTTACACTAGGGTGGTTCATTCGAAAGTTGTATTTTTTTTTTAATCTCCCGCCTGAAAACTCGGTCCCAAATTCGGAAAAAAACTTCTTATTGAATCGCAGAGCATGAAAAAAAATATTCAGAGGTCGCTACCAAGGGACAAAAAAACAACAGTCATTTTCGATTTAACATTCATGATTGACTCATGAGCGAGAGAAAAAAAAAACCTAATACAAATGGAAAAATACCATGCTAATTTGAAAAAACTTGCTGCCGTTAGCAACCTCTAAATATTTCTTCTCATGCTCTGTGATTTAGGGAGAATTTTTTTGCCGAATTTGGCACCAAGTTATCAGGCGAAAGTCGAAAAAAAAATACAAGATGAAAATGAACCACCCTACCGTTACACATGAGACTAACAATTATTCTCGTTATGAAGGATTTTTGTCACGTCGAATACATGAATGGGTTTGAAATGAATAGAACAAACTATTCGCCAAATCTTAGCCCTCAATTTCGATACTAAGGCGTCGCGACAACCGCTCACTTTTTTCCATTCAAGTAACATGGGCTCTTTGACTTTTCCAATCAATTCTTATTCCGAAGGTCCCATTATTTAAAAAAAAAAATCTGAGATTCAGCAACAATGTCGGTGGTGATACTCCCTTTCAGCAAAAACGGAATTTGGCATCATTTATTAGTAATTTTATGTTGGTTCTAATCCCTCGAATCTCATTGTTAGACTCCGTGCAATGAGATAAACCAATATGAAATTTCCTGACGGACGTCGCCAAAATTTGTTCGACTCGGAGAGAGTATCATCGCCGATATTGTGACCGAATCTCGGATTGTTTTTTTTCACGAATAATTGGACCTTCCAGAGAATAATTGATTGGGACAGTCGAAAAGCCCGTGTAATTCAAATGGGAAAGAGTAAAGGGTTGTCGGCACGCCTTACTTGGAACCCATTCATGCATCCGGAGCAGAGAAATCCGTCCGTGACGAAGATAACTGTCATTCTAATGTACATTCGTGCATGGCACCCTGAAGGGTTTGCAAGGCAAGCAACGCGCCCACAACTCATATAACGGTTGGATCAACTACTCTCCAATCAGTCATTCCGAGGAATTCGGAGGACTGGGTGAAAAATAGCCCACTTCATCATAGTTGAATATTAATAATAAGCCAGCGGTCATGGACAGCACACACCCGGCTCCTGCGGCGAATAGGTTTGACTAAAATGAATGCAAAATCGGAAAGCGGGGGTTGAATTGTGTTCATCCACAGTATTAAAATCACTTTAGAACAAAATCCTAGCTGATCGGGTTCGCTAGATATACGACTTTCACCTGCTGCGTGCACCATTTTCAACAGTTTCAGCTGTTTTCTCTGAAAATGTCAGTTTTATCAAGAAATGTTCCAAGTAAAAGTTGTTTGTTTTTCTAAAAACAACAATTTTGTATTTATATAGTTTTTCGTTAGAAGCCATATTTTCGCCAAAAATTGGCAAAAATCATTCTAATTTTTAAAAAATTTATCCAAATTTATTGAAATTGTGTACCTATCCTGATAAATTAATTACATTACATGTTATCACACTGATTAATTGAAGATTTATGTCAATTACACTTAACTAGTGCTGTATTACCCCTCGTTATGTTGCCGACGATGCTACCCGCCCTCTACGCGTAAAGGAGATACGATATATAGAATTGAAACAAAACTTTCGAGCGTGTTATGTTTTCGAAAAATTAATTAGGTGTATTATTCTAAATATTCCCATAACCTTATAAGTTTTCTTTCGTATATGAAGATGTAAAGAAATCGTCGAACACTTATTAAACTGAAGATTTACTTTTCGTTTGATATTAAAAAATGTTGAAAACATCAGATCATCATTTTAACTCACAACGATACTGAGAATCCTGATATAATCCTACATACATTCAGAATATGCCGTCTAAATACCTACACGACGAAAATAGAGCTAAGGTTTGTGCACCTTGTGGAAAAAAAATTGTGGTGGGGAAAAAAAAGGTAGAGTCCTTTGTAATAAGTTCAAGATATGAAAACTTAATCAAAACATGTATAAACGCTGGTTTCAATATTACGGATTCCCATTTTCCGGTAAGCATTTGCACAACCTGTAAGCTAACGCTTAATGAGCACGAAAAGCAAATTTTTAACCGGCCTCTACAAGAAATGCCCAATTATAAGGATATATATCTTACCAAATCTACTCGCGCCACTGGCGATTCACATGGATGTAACTGCTATATATGTTTGAAAGCAAGATATAAAGGGCATGAAAAAATTGATAAAGGTGCTGGCCATAAGCGAAAATTATCAAATAAAATCGATGAATCTAATGGTTTATTTGCCATTGCTCCTGATGAAAAAAATTCCAAAAAAAGTGACAATCAAGATAAAGAATCAAAATCAGTTCTGATATGCAAAAACTGTTTTACTACAATAGGTAAAGGAAAAAAACATACTTGTGATGAGCTAAGTGCTCGTGAAAATGTAAATAAATTTATGGAACGGTTACCACAAAAACATCAAGATCAAATTGTTAGTAGTGCGTTAAAAAAAAAATTAAGCATAACTGAAAACGGTAGTGAAATTTCTAAAGTATCATTAAGCACAAAAGGTTCCAAACTTGATGTTTCTTTAGGTAAATTGAAAGCCCATATTTCGAAATCATTTACTAAAGAAAGTTTAGATGAATTTCGAACCCTTCATGGACTATCTTTGACTCATATGAAGAAGGATTTTGAAACATTTGTCGCAGTGTCTGATTTATTTGGATAAGCGTGGTCTTGGCATATGGTCAGAACAATCTGGTGAAGCGATCCATAATGTATTTTTTAAAAATTATTGGAATCGGTACAGAATCAACATGATTGAAGATGAAAGATATTTATTGAATCTCAAAAAAGCAGTGGTCGAATTCTCATCACAACATCTTTAGTTGAATAAAATATCAAAAAATACGGTAAAAATTTTCTGCATGGTGTGATTGAAGATAAAATATTCAAGTTCATTGTTGTATTGAATCAAATATGAAATATTATTTCGCTGTAATTAGAAATAAATATTAAACTGTTAAATTTAATATTGAATATTTATTTCATTAGCATAGGTACACAATTTCAATTGAATTTGAATGAATCGATGAATTTTTAAAGAATTAGAATGATTTTTGCCAATTTTTAGCGAAACTATGGCTTCTAACGAAAAACTATATGAATACAAAATTGTTGTTTTTGGAAAAACAAACAACTTTTACTTGGAACATTTCTTGATAAAACTGACATTTTCAGAGCAAACAGCTGAAACTGTTGAAAATGTTGCACGCAGCAGGTTAAAGTCGTATATCTAACGAACCCGATCAGCTAAGATTTTGTTCTAAAGTGATTTTAACACTGTGGATGAACACAATTCAACCCGCGCTTTCCGATTTTGCATTCATTTTAGTCAAACCTATTCGCCGCAGGAGCCGGGTGTGAGCATGAAATAGGTCTATCGATTCGACGATTCCAGAAACTGCCAATCCACGCCGTTTGAGTGCCTGGACTGCGCTGTCTAACGCATTAGAAACAATATCGGACTACTTCGACTTCGACGTGTACGCCGACGCCCAATGGTATCTCGACGAAATTGAGCTTGGCGAAGACAGCAAACTACGATTTACAACAGCGCATGGTGCAAGGGCCATCAGATTCGATGTCCAACAGAGCCCCGTCAGATGTATCGAACCTCTACGCAGTGCCGGATACGCCACGGAGCTAGTATCAGACGAAGACGATGGAAAAAATCGTGAAGACTGCACTCCGCTCCTGAAGCGACCGAAAATTCATCGACCGTCGATTGTCATGCAAAACACCACATTCGACGGCCTAAAAACCGTATTTGTCTGTGTTGACGAGCAAGTTCGAAGACTCCAAGGACTGGCGGCTAGTGTAAACCAGTGCAAAAAGCAATACGGTGAATACATGGTGTCAAGAATTAGGCGTTACCCCTCCCAAGAACCTTCTCTTCATACCATCGCGCAGATGACCAAGAACGAATACGGAGCCGTCAAAGAGAGCATCAAGCCACAGTTCGACCCCGTCTTCAGCGAAAATTATCTCGATATTGTTTTACTCGAATTGACCAGACTGTTTTCTAATATCATCGCTGTTGAAGTCAAACAACAGCTTGAGACCGTGCCGAAGTCTAATTCACGAGGAAATTTGCATCTTGACTTGAAAACATCAAACTAATTACCACGGAGGAATACCAAACTGGTAGAATAGATAGATAGAATATTTATTGAGCGCTCTGGGACGGATCCCCTCAAGCGCTGGCACTTTAGATTACATTATAGCGGAAATTTTACATGCGCCTGTGATACATTGTACTTAACCCTTTGAGTCATGCATTTTTGGTCCGAACCGATTTTGATGAAAATTGGTATCCGAAGGTTTTTGGGGCCGCTGATCACGAATCCGGCATTGGATTTTCAGAATTCAAAATGGCGGATCCATTATGGCGGACATCGAATTCTACAAACCAATAAATTTTGATGAAACTCCGTAGCTAGGGGTTTTTGGGGCCGCTGATCACGAATCCGGCATTGGATTTTCAAAATTCAAAATGACGCATCCAATATGGCGGACGTCGAATTCTAAAAATCAATGAATTTCCATGAAACTCCGTAGCTAGGGGTTTTGGGGCCACTGCACAGTGGGGAATTTTCACGAAAACGTGACCATAATCCAGGGGATCATCGGAATTTTTTCAAATTTGGTATACTAATGTTTTTGGGGTCGCTGAGTACGAATCTGGTATCGAAATTTGGAGAAAAAAAAATGGCGGTTCCAATATGGCCGATGAGCACATGAATTTCGTGATAAACTAGATTGATTATACACTTTACCGATGTTTTCGGGGTCGCTGATAACGAATCTGATATCTAAATTTGGAAAAACAAAATGGTGAACTTAAAATATGTGTGTGGAGTGGCTGCTATACTGGATGAGCAAATAGATTCGGGAATTTCCGGGAAAATAATTATTTTCTGCAATATAGGTGAACAAAGTCTTTATTTTTAGAAATTAAAAGTGATGTCAATCCGAAGCCGGATAGAGATCTTCATGTGTGATAGTTGGGCTCGCTATGATAGCGGAATGGCTTCTGCCGAAAACTGCTTTAATTTTTAATGGAGAGAATTTCCCTTTGGTTGCAGGTGATGAGAGAAGTTCCAGAACCTAGAAAAGAAGGATAGTATTTCGTATTGTGTAATTATAAAATTGACATTGTAATCCGAATGAGGATTAGACATACACCTTTGTGCATTTGATGACATTTCATTAGAATATGGATTTGACGTTCTGAACACAATACAGTCCGCTCCGATAATAGGGCCACTATCAATAGGGCCGCTTCCCCAGGTTCTCACTCGAGCTCAACCCCCACTACTGACTGACCTCGGGTTTCATATTCGTCTCTGTCAATAGGGCCGAACGTTAGCTCATTGAAATAGCATATAATTTCACGGCGGCCCAATTACCGGAGTGCAAAGTGAATTTCGACGACGTGAACGCGCGTCAGTAGTGGAGGTACCCAAGTTCCAGGAAAAATACTCCCCTAACCGCCCATAGCCGGCCCTATTATCAGAGCGGACTGTAATAAATTTTGAATAAATCCCTTCGCCTCTGGAAAACAAATTGTACGTATGTCAAATCAGGTATCAGAATTTTTATGAACAATATATCAATATTTAGAATGTATTGTTAGAGTAAACCAGTCGACCGAGTCCGCTTAGGGCGAGGAAGTTCCAAGTAAGCGAGCTACCTGCTCAGCTCGGCTGACTAGGCAGCGCACTGGCATGGAAACGCGGCGCGGCGCGGCGAGCGAGCGCCGCCGGGGGCCTTCTCGGAACACGCATACGTTCACCAAAAGTGCTCTGGACCAGCCCGCGCACGTTTGCGCACGCTCATTCACACTTCATTCGAAAGCTGATATTCTCAGCTACAATTTCAAAAAAAAGCGAAGGCGGGATATCGCGGGATTCTAAACTAAAAGTCTACGTGAAGTCAATATTTATTTCCAATGAATGGCACTTTTCAGGATCACCGTTAGACTACGTAAACATGGACAATAAATACTATTTGTTAATTGTAAAATGGGCAAAATTTTCTACATACCTTGAGGAAGATCATCCATTTTGCTGAAATTGATTAGCACTTTACACTGTTGAGTTATAAGTGTTCAAAGTTAGAGCGAATATGATAGCAAAATTCAGGTACGCAATCGTCACGGACGAAATTCAACTTTGAACTGAAATATCTAAGAGACTATGAGGGTTAAAGGGTCGGGACAAACGGGAGGTTACGCAGAAATTAGTTCTTAACCAATCCCCTCGATCGTTATACCTGCATAGGAAAGTTCGTTTTTTGAGTTTTGGCCACGTTTTCGCGAAAATTCCCCACTGTGCGCTGATCACGAATCTGGAGTCGAAATTTCATAATTCCCAAATCAGAGAGGGTTATTCCACGATGGTGAATGAGAAATTGTAAAAAAAAATCGAAACTTGTTCCTCGAACAATCTATTTTTCATCATAAAGGTCAAATTATATTGACGATATATTTGTAACTCTCTCTTAGCGCTACCCGAATCTGGTTCCATTTTTTTTTCTGTTTTTTTTCGTTGTTTTTTTTCGGGTTCTTATGCTTTTTTTTGAATATGCTCAGTTATGATAGTCAGCAAAACAATTTTTCGAATTATTGAGGCATAAGGGTACTTTACATTCTGTACACGTCCAATGCGATCTTTGCTCCGCTTTCTTAGTGCTACAATGAGCACAACATCTTTGGTTGGAATCATATTGTGGCATATGTCTCGATTCTGCCTGTCTCTCATCCATCGATACTTGTGGACACTGCTATTGTAAACGCGTATATAATCTATAAAAAACGGGGAAATAGAGATAATCTTACTCTGAAAACTTTCAGGTTAGGACTAGTAGATGCATTGGTTGGGACATCCATTGAATGTAAGAAAGGTAGACGTTCAGAACCCAAGGCGTGCGGCAAATACAAACCGCAAGTATCGATAAATAATTTGAGAGACATGCTCACCCTGCCGGAAAAATCCGATAGAATCCAGTTCATTCGAATAAAAATATTGACTAACTCCAATCAGTTTCTATGCGGTCTATCCAGAACCGCAAAGTTGCGAATACAACACTAATGAGATCGTATACGATTCAATCAGGTAACGGTCTCTATCAGGAAATACCGATAGAATTTCTTTCCGTTTTTATCAGATTCTATACGGTGTGAATTCCACATGTGATTCATTCCGATGTTCAATATAAAAAATGTATCCGATTGTATTCGGACCATCAAGAGTCTCATTCTATTTGATTTTATAGGGTCTGACCTAAATCAATTTCAATCGATTCCATTTCGGACTTACAGTTTATCGTTCCGAAATTGAAAAAACCGATTTACGTTCTATCCGGTTTCCGTGTGATCTCTTACATTCTTGTGGCTCTTCGATTCGATCCGGATTTCCAGATACCTTGCTTATACGTCTGCTTCCGATCCATTTACCTATCCGAGATCTTCCGAAAGTCGAGCTTCTCATTTCATCCGAATCCCACTTGCTCTTGTATGTTCCTGGCGCTATACGATTTAATCCAGATTTCCAGATACCTTTCCTATTCGTTTCCTTCCGTTCCATCCACCAATCCTACTTTATCCGGAAGCCGAGATCCTCGTTTTATCTGGATTCCATGTGATCTTGTACATTACTGGCGCTATAAGATTCAATCCAAATTTCCAGATACGTTGCTTATCCGTCTGCCTCCGATCGATCCGCCTATCCAAGTCTATTCGGGAGCCAAAATCCCCGATCCATACGTGATCGTGTACGTTTCTGGCGCTATTCGCTTCAATCGGAGTGTCCAGATACATTTCCTATCAGTTTCCTTCCGATCCATCCACCTATCCCACTTTATCCGGAAGCCGAGATCCTCGTTTTATCCGGATTGCATGTGATCTTGTACGTTACTGGCGCTATAAGATTCAATCCGAATTTCCAAATACGTTGCTTATCCGTCTGCCTCCGATCCATCCGCCCATCCGAGTCTATTCGGGAGCCAAAATCGCCAATTTTCGTCCTCTACGTCGACCGCTACGTAGTTTTCGTCCTCCAGGTCAACCGCACCGTAGTTTTCGTCCTGCAGGTCGACCGCACCGTAGTTTTCGTCTTCCAGGTCCACCGCACCGTAGTTTTCGTCCTCCAGGTCCACCTCACCGTAGTTAACAATTTACCGAATAATGATGCATGAATTATCAACGTGTACGACATCAATTGTTCATCAATAATTACTTACAATCGGTCGACCTGGAGGACGAAAACTATGTAGCGGTGGACCTGAAGGACGGAAACTACGTAGCGGTGGATCTGCAGGACGGAAACTATGTAGCGGTGGACCTGGAGGACAAAAACTACGTAGCGGTGGACCTGGAGGACGGAAACTACGTAGCGGTGGACCTAGAGCATGAAAGCTACGTAGCGGTGAACCTAGAGGACGGAAACTATGTAGCGGTGGACCTGGAAGACGATAACTATGTAGCGGTGGACCTGGAGGACGGAAACTACGTAGCGGTGGACCTGGAGGACGGAAACTACGATGCGGTCGACCTAGAGGACGAAAATCACGTAGCGGTGGACCTGGAGGACGGAACCTACGTAGTGGTCGACCTGGAGGACGGAAACTATGATGCGGTCGACCTAGAGGACGAAACACAGATAACGAAAGCGTATGTTGTACGAAGACAACCCCCGGCGCCGACGTCGTTAACACTCATAATTATCTGTAACTTGAATGCCATATGGTGACAGAATTTATCACTAGATTTAATCATTTATTTTCATTTCACTGAAAATTAACCCGCCACGGGTCAACAGTTACATACATATTGATGTAAATCCTCACGAATCAAAGTTTACCTATTGAGTCGAAAAGTGTTATAGATTGTAACAGGCGACGATTAGATCCGGATCAACACCGGACGTCAGTTGATCAACGAAGTTAAGCAATTTCATCTGTGACCAGAATTTGGATGGGTGACCCCATGAAGTAAAAAGTAAGGAGACCGATCTCTATGCTCGCTACTCCCCAAAACCTGCGGCGATATTTGAGTTTCTTTAGTAGTACGATATTCTGCCACTCGCAGTGCCGGTGTTCTACGTCGGGTCGTCACGTGATGTGAATACACAGCTGCGGCAGCCATTACCTCTTCCCATATGACACTGACGTCTGACAGTCCTCGATTGTCGTTGTCACCTCACAGAAGTTAGAGAAAATAATTTCAACCGTTTCACTGAATAGCACTTGCCCCAGCTTTTGCTATGAAGGGGATAAAGCCATAAAGGAGAAAAGAGAAAGAAGAACCGTGTCAGTTTTACGTGCGTTATTTAAATATAAAACGTGCTCATTCCACGTCATAGTATCTCTGAAAAAGTTACTCAGGAGGCACGTTTTGAAAACCGAAAGAACTTTAGTACTCGGCGAATTTATATTTCTGACGTTTTTGCCTGGTATAGCTTATACCTCTTGAAAACGATTTGTTACTAAGGTAAGTGAATATGGGCAGGAAATAATTTATCAAAATATCCATAACGAATTCCGCCTACGAAATACTGTGCTTTATGTATTTTCAGATTTCAAAGAAGAATGAGCATTATATTAAATGACAGTGGAGCTGAAAGCCACGGATGTTCCTACAAATACTTACAGGATCGCTTGGATTCAATGAGTTTGCCCTCAACGCAATGGTCGTTATTAGGAGGTAATGATTCGTTCTTTGGTCTTCAAAAAATTGAATTAGATTATACAGTGAGGAAAAGAGTTGCCATACTCCACAACAAAAAGGTGATCATATATTTGGATGACAAAAAAATGCCCTTCTCAGAATTTATTCACACCTACAGTACCAATGAATTGAGTAATCTTTTGAAAATTGTTGATGAACTTTCGTTATAATTTGTGATTATCTAATTTACGAATTATTTATTTATCTATTGATAAACTCTATTTATACCCGTAAGCGAACATTGGATGTAATTACGTATATACATAATGAACAGTTTGTAAATAGTTTTTTTTTTTTTTTTTTTATAAATTATATATTGTACTAGAAATAAAAGTGAAATGTACAATGCATTGAATATCTGTGGTTGAATTTTTCATTCAAGATGTTTTTGAACACTGTATCTGTTGCTTTGATTGAACTGACCGCTAATGAAATTGATATGTTTTTTTTTCATTTATGTCGCTTTGCTTGTGGTGCTATCGTTTTCGGATTAGTGATACCACGTTTCAAGGGTCGAACATTAATAGAATTATTAATTTCTTTTGGCCCATCTGTGGCGTAGGAAAGTTTAGAAGCCTTTCTTCTCTCTCGGGTCTTCTGCTTCTCCAGATTATCATTTTTATTTGCTTGTTTGCAAATAAAAAACATGCGTGTCGTCAAATAGAACCTTACTATACTGTTTGTCAACAATCGTTTATGTTTGTCACATCCAACAAATGGTAGGTATGGTATATTTTCAACAGCATTTGTAACACTGAATACAGTATCTGCATTCAAGACTTCAGTGTTCAGGCTGTCTAAAGTTGCCTCTTCGAAAAGTGATATCAGTTTCAGAAGCTGCTTTGACGGATTTTTCAGGTAACCTTTTGTTTTAATTTGAATCAGCTTATGACCATCTGGTATCGTATCAGAAGCCCCTAGTTGAAGAGTTTCCAAGCAACTCTTGCACACACCGGTTCGCCCGTCTTCTCCGAACACTGCAAATCTTGAACCTTTTCTTGCTACATATCCAGCTACATATGCTAGCACGTAGTCCGATATACTGCATTTGAAGTAATCGTGTTCTTCTAATACAGATGCTGCATCGGAAAGAGTATCTACACAGGATCCTCTGTCTAGAATTGTATCAATTTGTGCATCCCACTGGGCTCTCCTCTCGCTCATGTTTGTCAAATCCTTGATACTTAACAAGACGCCAATAGTATCTCCACCAGTGATATTACTACCTTTCGGCGGTTTCACGAGTGAATACGTCGACAAGAGTCTATACATTTGTATAAATAAAGTTGAATCAGGATGATCATTGCTGCCGCAGCAACTTCGCATCATACCGAAAAAGCGCTGCAAAAAATAACAATTTTATTATAAAGAAATAGAATTCATTATTTGAAAAGCATGTAGATCAGACTCAATGAAGTAAGAACAGAATTTCACCTCCAAATTGTCTTGATTGAGTCTCGCAGTTATGAGATACTTAAATTCGCACTTCTCTATTAAATACTGGCACACTTCAAGAGCTGCTTGTAGAGATATTTCCAGTCCGTAACACGTTGAATCAGACATGAATTCATAACCTTTTGCCTTAGCTTCCGTTTCCCAAGTGCGAAGGCAATCCAAGGTCTCTTTAATATTCTATCAAATTTTTAAGTTAACATCAAGTACAGTAAACCCTAAACACCCACAGAGTATTCCGGTATGACCGAAAATATAATGTGATGCTTACATTCCATGCTTGATTTTCGATTTTCATCGAACCCAACGGTGTACGGCTATTCATCGCCGAAATAAGTTTTTTTATTCTCTTGCAAAAGATTTGTGTACCTTTTGAATCTTTGAGCGCGGCGTGGTCATTTTCAAACAGTTCCATAGCATCCCCTGCACCAAAGAACTGTTATAACACCAATTAGTATCCATAGTTGCAAAGCTGCGCGAGAACAAAAATAATTTCAATACAACATATCGCACAGCAATGATTTACCTGGAATGCCATAGCTACATTCATTTTCTGATAATACTCCGGTCTTATGTGGTCTTGAGTGAGTTTGAAATTGGCGTCCAGATTAAAACTTTTTGGATCTTCAATTTCCACTAAAGTATTCCAGTGCTTCAATTTCACAACCCCATCCGGTGTCTATAAAAAAAAAGCCCAGAATGTATAATAAGGCAGGTGATGAAACACTGTGATATTTTCTCCTTACCCAAACTTCTTCAATAGGTCTTTTCTTTGTTACCCAATTTCTTGGATTCTTGACTAGATGAGGAAAATCCGAAACAAACCATAAACGACGAGAAGGATTGACAATGTGTTCGACGCTTACAATTTCTTCGCTGACTCCGAATCTCTCCCACATATTACGATTCCATGTCGCACCATCAGAAGCAACAACGTCAACATTAAGCCCACATTGTTCCGTCAATGCAATGCACTCCAGCAATATATGGAATAAAATTGCTCCCGGTGCGCATCCTTTGCTGAGAAAGCAACCTAAAGCCTGTACCCACTTTCCTTGAAAGGGTTCCCGGGAAAAAAATTATTTTGTCTGATCATATATAAATATATATGATTATATACGGGATAATATATGATTATACATGGGATCATATATGATCATATATATTTATATATGGAACTATATATAATCATATATAGGTCTATATATAATTGAATTAGATCAGACAAAACTGATATAAGTCCATTTCTAATTATATATAGGCCTATATGTAATCAGATCTGATGAGACATAACTGAAATAAGTCCATATATAATCATATATAGGATCATATATGATCATATATGATCATATATATTAATATATGGGATCATGTATAATTATATATGAAACTATATATAATCATATATAGGTCTATATATAATCGTATTAGATCAGACATAACTAATATAAGTCCATGTCTAATCATACCGAGAAGATTCGGTGAGAGTAGACAGCCCCCTTCCTACGCCAAAACTAACACAGGCGCGCGCCGCGTGCGTGAGGCTCGGCGGGCGGGGCTAAGCGACCAGTGGTGCTTCTACCGAATCTTCCGCGCTAGGCCGAATCCGCATAGCCCATCCTTGATACTTAACCTAAAAAGCAATCATCGCACTGAACACGGAAAAGAATGAACGCGATGTTACGGCCCGATTGTCCGTAACCAATTATTATTTAAGTTACCATATATAAATTAGGGATTATGCGCATTTCCTTTCTTTCTCTTTTTCTTCTTCTTCTTAGCTAACTCTTCTGTTCTTTCTGTAAATTATGAACCAGGACGGAGATCATGTTGCTCATGAGAACTCTGGGGACGGAGTTTTTCTCACGCTAGTTTCAAGTACCACCTAAGAGTCCAGAGCTAAGTCACGTACGTATCGCTGTGCGAAGTGACACCGTTCAGGTGACGCAAAATTGTAAGCTCTGTTTGATTGAGGTTCTATAGAGCCGACCCCAGAGTTGCCTGAAGTAAGGGCCTATGCCGTCGACGTCAGGTTGCGTATACTATAGCCAAGCCGTAGAACAGTCGCGGAGTGCAACAAGTACGCGCACTTGTTGACCCACCAATTAGCGATTAGAATTAGAAAAGGAGCAACCTGGTTGGCTACGTCCCCTGGCCTCAGGACCATGGGGGCGAAGTAAGATCAGGGAGCTGGAGGAGCAAGAGTTTGAATAGATACATTCGTTCGACGACCCTTATTAAGGAGAGACGTGTGTCCGAGTATTAGAATCGAGCCAAGGGTGACGTGTCTTAAAGTTTGTGCCCAAGAGGACTTATAATATTCGTGAAAATTAAAGTGTCAATTCAATAAACTATAATAATAATAATAATTCGAATTGAGCTCTTGCTCCTCGTTTAAATAAAAACTCATTAGTGTAAAAATTTCCGTTATACATCAACTATTCAAAAGACAGTTATAGTGATACCTACGTCGGAAGCAGGAACACGGAGGGTGTAACCTTCTCTAACCACCTTTAGGATTATAATTGGGTAACCCGAACGCACTCTTCAAAGAACGTAAAGTACCATTCTCCGTTTTCCTATTTCATTAAACAACAGGTATACTACCTTACTTATCTACATCAGGCCTCTAGGGATTATACCATTCAGTATTCGTTAGGTTGGTTATCCTGTTTTGGTTCATAGTTGTTTTTGTCTTAGTTTCCGATTTTACAATTATAAATAGATAAAACAAATCCATCATCAACCGGCGTAGACCTTTATAAGCAAGCGTGTTTCGGCACCTTATATTGATCCGTATTATGAAGAAATCCTTGAAACCCCAAAATCTCCGTTTCTCAGTGAACCCCTCCGGGTTGTGAGGAACTGGACCCTGATACTAGAGACGTGGGATTGTGGGGCCCCCATATTCGGTTTATGGTGGATTGTGCTATTTTATATAGTATTATATCTCATACATTTCTTTGGTATAATATAATTTTGGGTAATATATATATATTGTAACATTGCATGTTACGACAGGCTCCTCACCCCTTAAACGACCTTAGCGGAGTGGATGAAAATGAGAGAATGAGTAGATAGACCCCGAGGTCCGATAGAAATTCCGAGAGGCGACCGTGACCGACTAAAGACTGTTGAGCATATTATTTATTCTTTTGTTTTGTTTTACGACTTTTCTCTAACATGTGGGAGACGAGGCCCAGCCGACGGCTAAGATACTGTGACAGAGACACACCACTACCGACGCAAGACGTCCCAGTATCGACTGTTTGGATCCTACTCGACGAACGCCACCCAAAAGCTTCGGAGGATAGTTAGTGGCCACGCTACCTCCTGCTAGTAATCTAGAGGACACGGGGGAGTGCCAAGGGCATTCTACAACGGGGGATATCGGTGGTGGAAGAGATTCCCGCCACCAGGAAGAGCCTGCATCCCGTGAGCCTCCGACGTAGCAAGCTAAAATCATCGTGGCGAACTTTGAATTACGCGCGTGGCGACCACCGGTCGCCATGCTTAAGGGATCCTTCGGTCGATACGAAAATCGATATTTGGCCGTAACACGAGGGCGCTGATTACCGGCGCCATGCGGTCTAGTCACTCTGCGTTAGACTAGCGTTCTTAGCACGTGTGCCTTTTGCTCGGTCTGCGTTATTGCGTTGATAAAAACTATCATTTTTTGGCGTTCGAACCTCGTGGGCTTACTAGAGTTTTTTTTTTGTTTTCTTGTGTTGAGTGAGTGTTTTTCCCCGAGGAATATTTCCCCCGTGGGATTAGACGATGGACTTTAGCCAGGAGAAGGCTTCCTTCCTCAGGTGGCTGGAAGACGGTAAGCGTTAGCCATTCTCACCCATGCTAATTCGAATTCGGCAACGGCCGTCAGCCATATTGCCTTGAGCAGCCACGAGGCTAATTGATATTCTTGGAATCGAATTAAACCGATCTCCGAAGGGTAGGCCGTCACCAGTGTCCCCGTGTATTAGAGAATATCGTTCGAGTCATTATTTTGTAGAGAAATATCGAGTATTATAGTCTGTTAAGTTCGGGTTTGATATCTGTCGTACACGAGTGCGACAGAGATAGTCGTAGTCAGTCACTGTCGCTCTCTCTTCCTCCCGTGGGGAGAGACATAGCTATTCGTTATTTGGACTTCGGGTCTTTGTTTTTCGGGTTCGAGTCAATAAAGAATTCTATTTAATTATTAGTCGCGTTATTCGCAGAGTTAGGTTAAGTTAGTCTAAGTGAGATCTGTAAATATTACTTCGTAGATCAATTTCATTTTTCTAGTCGCTATTAAGAACAGAAGGCTCACTCATTGTAAATATTCGCCTGTTAATTAGTTGTAAGTCCTCCTCGTGGAGTATATTTAGCGTTCTAGTTGAAATATTGTCTCACGAGGACCAAGTTTGTCGAGTTATTTAATTATTTTGCATGATTTTCCTTGTTATTGCTCTCCCACGTGGAAGCTAGTAGTTTATTAGATATTGTAAAGCTCGTCAAACGTGGCCGGGTCACTTTTACACGACCTGTGGCCGTTCTTTCTACGAGGGAATTTATTCCCGATTGTTAAAATTATTATTTCTATTTCTTTTCTATTTTGTTGAATAAATTCTATTTTTTTTTTATTGTCAAATTCAAACGCTCGAGTCGTTATTTAACGTCCCGCTAATCCTTCAATTAATCCTGACCCCTCTCCGCGGTACTGTAGCTAGCCGACGCTTTACGTACCCGTAGGATATATTTTGTTTATATTTTTGAACGTGGCGGTTATCCGCCTGGCGCCCAGCATATTTTTCAGGTAATTAACGTTGGCCAATTGTCGAGTGGACGGCTCTCGGAGGCTAGCATCCGGTCTAGTTCGAGGGCTAAATAAAATCCACGTCACAAATTGGCGCCCAACGTGGGGCCCTGAGAAAATAAATTTCAGTTTTGTTAAATAATTATTCGCTTTCTTACAACGGCTTCTCTGTTGCCAAGAGACTTCGGGTCAAATATTTAGTTTCTCTATCTACCGGAGAGGGATTAGCGGCGCGTACGCTCACAGCGACTTTGTATCGAAGCCGTACCGCGGCAATTCTTTTGTTGATTTCAGCGTTCAAACTCCTTTGTTCAATTTTCGGTTATTCCTTTTTCGATTTTCGAAACGACTTCGGGAATTGTCGGATCCTTTCGAGGGATTCCGATCCGTTGGAAGTAATACGTTTTGTTTGAGTTAGTTATTATTTTTTTCGCCGTGTTCTCTCCGAGAGAGTAAAATACTCGATTATAGCGTAGTACAAAACGTTATATGCGCAGGGACACTGGATACGGACCCCTAAGCGTAATATTACGAGCTATTCGCTATTATAATATAATATCTGCTTGCTATTGAATTGTTTTTTTTTTTGTTTGTTTGTTTTTTTTGTGTACTATTTCCCTGTGCATGCCTGGTGGTGGATAAATTGTATCAGGTGATCGAATAGTGACGAACCGCTGTAACGAAACATGCTGAGTACCAGTGAAGTCCTACCACAACGATCACCGGGGGAAACAACATTTAATTTTCAAATAAATAATCTCAAATAGCTAGCTAGCGAGGGTCTTGTCTAGAATCCAACGGCTAACATTATTCTATATTTCGGGTTCGTGAAACTATTCTCTAACGTGGGGGAAGAGCAAAGTCCAGACTCGACGGACTCTGAGTACACCCCGCGCCGAGGGGAATGTTTACGCGTCGTCATTGCGAATCGATTCGAAAATCATAGGTGTCGCGTAGATTCACATTTTGAGCTCTGGCTGTAGCAGTGGTGCTCAGGTGTGGGTTCTGAGGACCATATGATAGCAGTGGTTCTCAACTCACGGCTACCTCGACGAGTAGACTCGTCGAGAAGATAGAGTATAGCGCTTTGAGTATGTTTTAGTTTTTTTTTTTGCGTATCTTTCGGGTTCGGGTTCGGGTTCGGGTTATCTTTCGAGTTCGAGTTCGAGTTCGAGTTGATTTTCGAGAGTGACTTTAAATCGAGTAATTTCATTACGCACGTTCGAATGCACTCTCGGAATAAGTATTGAGTTTAGTTCGGGACTTTTGATCTTTAGTTTCGAGTTCGCGTTGATTTTCGAGATCGAATTTAAATCGATTGGTTTCTTCACGCACGTCCAAGTGCACTTTTAGAACAAGTATCGCGTTCAGTGAGTGATTTTCTTTTTTTCTTTTGTGGATTTCGTTTTTTTTTTTTCCTGGAAGTTCGAGTTCGATTTTCGCGCTTTCAGTTAGTTTGCGTATTTTGTTTTTTTTTTCGCGTTCGTGTTTTTCCCTTCGTTCGGAATATTTCTTTTTGGTGTCAACTGAGTCCTAGTTTCCTCATCGAGTCATGGCGTCAATAGATACCCCGTACGGATGCGCTTTGTGGGATTTAGATCATGCGGAGTTATCCCAATTGCTCAGTTCGCTAAACGTGAGTACCACGGGCTCGATCGTTGAGCTTAGAGATCGGTATTTGCGTCATTGGCGGCGACGTCAGGGCGAGCTTACGATCCCCTGGGAGCCCGAGGATGAAACGATTTTCACCTCCGACGGTAGATCGCGACCGGGTGGTAGCCAAGGACACCAGCCGAACGCTCCGCAGCCCCAGGTCTCATTCGCGACCAATTTCGAGTCACGCCCGGTAACGACAACGACCACGAGCATCATCTACACGGTAGCTCAACCGGTCATGTCAACGATCGCCGATCCAAGGCCGTCGGTGAGCTTAGCGAGCTCACCCCAGAGGCCGATCCCTACACGCGTCGCGCCAGATGCGAGCGACGCATACAGAGATTTTGATAGAGACCATGCTGCATTCCGGGAAATTCTAGCCGAAGAAAGACCCGAGGTGATGCCGCGCCGATCCACGGTAAACCCGCGAGCGTTAGCTGCCTACGGTCACGAATACCTACGCGGTACACAGGTCGAGGTCCTGCGCGATAACAGGCCCCCACAGCTAGAGCTAGAGGACCGATATCATAGACCCGAGAGGGTAGCGTCCGACCGAACGAGGGTAAGACCCGAAACGGTGGAAATTAGCGATAGCCGGGACCAACCAAACCTCGAGGACTTGGTGCAGGAAGTACTAAGGAGATTACCGCGAGAATCTCTTCCGAAAGGAATTGTAGGATCCCGGGAAAATAGGGATCGACAATCGCGCGTGGAAGCACGGCCAACGGAAGGCCACACCCGCCGAGAAGTCGACTTCAGGCAAAACCGAAGTCTGTCGCCGATAAATCCTCAACCAATAATTACCCACCCACCCTCCCAAGGTAGGCACCCCGGCACAAGCGTGTGGGAAGAACCGCGATCCAGCTGGGAAGACGTAACGGAACCCGCGCGTTCTCACTGTAGAGACCGAGCTAAAGAGGTGGTCGAAGCGTTACGAAGGTGGAACATAAGGTTCGGAGGTAGTAGTGAACAAAGCGCGGAGGACTTTTTGAGCCGTCTCGATGATTGTAAGAGGTTCACTCCATTAAGCGGCAAAGAAGTGATACAGTCTCTGCCGATAGTATTCACGGGGATCGCCTCGGAGTGGCTACGACTCGAGCGAGATAGCTGGTCGAGCTACGAAGATTTCCGGCAGGAATTTAGAAGTTGGTTCGGCGACGAAACAGTAAATAAAAGATTCCGTCAGCAGGCCGCGTCGCGTACGCAGGGCGAAAACGAGTCGGTGACCGACTATTTAACCTGCATCCGGGGGTTGTTAAATCGAATGACTAGGCCATACGCGTTGGAGGACCAACTAGACTTAGCATTTGAGAATCTTAAGCCGGAGATTCAGAACTTATTAGACCGGAATCAAATATCCAGTTTTAAAGAATTAGCTCGGGCTGCCACTGCTAAAGCAAGAAATTTAGCATCCTCGCGGGCGTACAAGCCACCCCCACCCGCTGACGCCGACGAGTCGTACATGTCGGAGCTAGCATGTAAGGCTAAGGCCAAGCAAACGAAGAAAGCCCAGGCACTCGCGGCCGTGTATGAGTCTGTCGAGACTGCGGAGGCACCGGAGGCGCCGAAGGCTAAGTCAGCTCCAAAGACGAAAACGAAAGGCGGTAAGAGTCAAGGGGGGGGGAAGATGGCCTTGGAAAAGGCCATAACAGAGCAACTCGCGGCAATTCAGGCAAATTTAGAGAAAAGAATAGAGACCGCGACCGCGAACCTACAGCCTCGGCAGGCTAATCCAACCGCTCCGACATACCCCGTAGACGCGAGGGTAGCTACGAACACCATGCCAACAATGGATGGTGGACCAGCGGTCACCTGTTTTAACTGTGATCGCAGAGGTCATATATGGAGGGATTGCCCAGCGCCGAGGGTTCGTTTTTGCTATCATTGCGGTAGAAAAGGCGAAATAGCGACTACGTGTTCGCGTTGTCATCCGGGAAACGGAACTGGGGGCTCGCGAACAGGGCAAGGGAGTCACCCCCAATAGAAAACCCGAGCCCAAATAATCCTTATACCGAGCCGGATGCAGAATGCTTTCCGATTCGAAGGTTCGCGCTTTAATAGACACCGGGTCTTCTAGAAGTTTTTTAGGAGCTTCGGGAAAGAAAATCGCCGAAGAAAATGGTCGGGCCTTAAGCAAACCAGCTTTTGAACGGGTTATACTGGCAAACGGCGACACCGAAGCAGTCTTAGGGGAATTTATCGTGCCGATTGAATTGGCAGGAATAACCCACGAACTCGCGATCCGAATACTCCCGTCTGTAGCGTGGGATTGCATCCTCGGGATGGATTTTATTAGATTATTCGAGTTAGAGTTATATGGCGGAGACGATGCTTGGCGTCTAAAAGAAGGACCGACAGAGACAAATCCATTTTTCGAGTCATTGGCAGCGACCACGGGGTCAGCCAACGCGTGTTATGGTATAGCAGAATTAACTTCAGCGGAGAAAACGGTACTGGGAGAGTTTTTAGAGACTGAACTACCTGCGGTCACGGGCCCACTAGGACTAACAAGCCTAGCTGAGCATACCTTAGATACGCAGGGAAATTCGCCGATTAAACAAAGATATTATTTAGTATCACCGGTGGTACAAGCCGCGATCCATGCTGAAGTTGATCGGATGTTAGCCGAGGGTATAATCGAACCCTCACAAAGCGCGTGGTCAAGCCCCATAGTCATGGTCAAAAAGCCGAATGGCAGTTATCGTTTTTGTTTAGACTTCCGTAAAGTAAATAGCGTCACAAAGAAGGACGCCTACCCGATCCCTTATATTAACGGGATTTTAGATAAATTACGTGCCGCGAGGTATATTTCGACGATTGATTTGAGTCAAGCCTATCATCAGATTCCCTTGCACCCAGATAGTCGCGAAGTCACTGCGTTCACTGCACCGGGCAGAGGCTTATTTCACTTTACGAGGATGCCATACGGACTCACCGGAGCCCCTGCGACGTTTCAACGATTAGTTGATAAATTAATTACACCGGATATGGAACCACATGTTTTCGCGTATTTGGACGATATTATTGTAGTGACGGACAATTTTGTAAAACATATAGACTGGCTCAAACGCGTTTTTGATCAAATCGCGAGGGCTGGTCTAACGTTAAATCCCGATAAGTGTGAATTTTGTAGAGATGAAGTAGGATATTTGGGGTTCAGAGTTAATAACGAGGGTTTACAAATAGACCCCGACAAGATCGAACCGATTGTTAGTTATCCGGCACCCCGGAACTTGAAACAATTGCGACGATTTTTAGGGATGGCCTCGTGGTACCGCCGATTTATCCCAGCGTTCGCGGGCTCCTCGGAGCCATTAACGCGGCTTTTACGCAAAGAAAGACGGTGGGAATGGGGCGAAGAACAAGAACAAGCGTTCAACGAATTAAAATCCGCGTTAACCTCAGCCCCGGTATTATCGTGTCCTGATTTTCGAGTACCTTTCGTAGTGCAGACGGATGCCAGCGATTTTGGAATCGGCACCGTCTTGACTCAGACCATCGACGAGGTCGAACGAGTCATCGCGTATGCGAGCCGCACTCTTTCTGAAGCTGAGAGAAAATATTCGGTGACAGAAAAAGGGTGTTTAGCTGTAATTTGGGCCATAAAGAAATTTCGCGCGTACCTCGAGGGGTATCATTTTACGGTGATCACGGATCACAGCAGCCTCCGATGGTTGCATAATTTGCATAATCCGACCGGCCGTCTTGCTAGGTGGGCATTGGAGCTCCTGGAGTATGACTTCGAGGTCGTACACCGGAAGGGAGCTATGCACCATGTCCCCGATGCATTGTCGCGGATGTACGAAGACGAGGTCGAAGATCTCGCTGCCGTGTATTTAGCAGCAATTAATGAGACCCAAGACCCGTGGTACAATCGACGCGTACGAGAAGTGTTAGAGGCCCCGACGAAATATAAAGAATGGTCGGTATTCGAAGGCCGACTGTATTATTTACGGCCGAATCCGGTGACAGAACCAATTATGGAAGAACTGAATCCGTGGAAATTAGTATTGCCCGCCGAACATCGCGACCGAGCGTTTATCGAAGCGCACGAAGACCCGCAGGCTGGGCATCTCGGAGTCGAAAAGACTTATGCGAGAATCCGCGAGGATTATTATTGGCCTGGCATGTTTAGAGATATCGTAGTCGCGGTACGACGCTGTCATCAATGCCAGCAGTGCAAAGTCGAACAGGCTACACCAGCTGGTCTGATGGGAGATCGTGTAGTAAATCAGCCGTGGACAGTAGTCGCAGCTGACATAATGGGTCCGTTTCCTCGTAGTCGATCCGGGTACGAATATTTGTTAGTCTTCGAGGACTTGTTTACAAAGTGGGTAGAGTGCACTCCGTTGCGTAAAGCCACGGGGAAAAACATTATCGCGGCGTTCGAGGATTTAATTTTGTCTAGGTGGGGTACTCCGGAAGTATTCCTCACTGATAATGGCACTGAATTCGCGAATAAAGCCGTCGATGAGATGTGCGCCGAGTACAACATTGTACACGCCCACGTACCCCCGTATCACGCGCAGGCCAATCCGGTAGAGAGGGTGAACCGAGTCCTGAAGACTATGATCACGACGTATATTGAGACGGATCACCGAGATTGGGACGTGCATCTGCATGAATTCCGTTTCGCGTATAATTCTGCAGTGCATAGTTCGCTGAAAGTAAGCCCGGCATTTTTAAACTTAGGTCGTGAACCGCGGCCTCGAGTACAACTGCGACGCGCGGAAGAAGGTCCCGCGACCATTCCGGAACCGTGTCCGGCGAAGTGGGCTGAAAGAATGAACCGCCTGCAAGAATTAAGAGATCTCGCGACCCGTCATTTACAAAATGCACGCACTAGGCAGGCGCAATATTATAATCGACGTCACCGGGACGGTCACTATAAGGTAGGAGACCGAGTCTGGAAGCGAAACCGCGTCTTATCATCGGCTGCGAACTTCGTAGCTGCAAAATTAGCTCCTAAATTCGCGGGACCGTATATTGTAACGAAAGTAGTATCACCCGTCGTGTACGAGCTGGAGGATGAAACCGGTAGGACACTCGGTCGACACCATATAAAGGATTTTAAACCGTATGTCGCCCCAGAGGT
Organism: Tenthredo livida; assembly: GCA_963992785.1. NCBI lineage: Eukaryota > Metazoa > Arthropoda > Insecta > Hymenoptera > Tenthredinidae > Tenthredo > Tenthredo livida. Next base: position 17,426,820 of record OZ023068.1, on the reverse strand, counting down.
AGACGTCGATCTCAGTGAGTCCGAGGAGGAAGTTGCATCTTCCGACGAGGCCGGAGAGAATCGTTCGCGTTCGGGTATTTTGAGTTTTTAGTATTAGGTATTAGAGTGCTATTGGATTCGAGATTATTATTCTTCTTTTTTTTGTTTTTTTTTGCTGTTGGTTGATTTAAGGAAATAGGATTTTTAGGAAGCTTGAAAAAAAAAAAAAATATTCGGTCAGTTCGGCGAATTAGTTTTTTTTTTCTATATTTTTTTTTTTTTTGAGTCGACTGCGCCGGCCAATTCGTAGTGGGACAATACTCCCAGTTACCTGGAGCTCATTAGGGGGGTTTTGGTTCTGTTTTTTTTTCGTGGTTTATAGAGTCTTGAGGACTCGGGCATTGACGCCCTGTATTTAGTTTCGTTTTGTTTTGTTGGTTCGTAGTCTCTTATTTTATTTGTTTTTTTTTTGTGTCGTGTTTTTGGTCAAAATTATTGGTAATGAAATTAAAATAGTCCTTTATTTTGCTATTTTTTTTTTTTTGTGTGGTTCGTTAGTTTCGAGCTTTCAGATATTAGACTCTTATTTTGATTTTGTTTTTTTTTAGTGTTCGGGAAGTCGAACCCTTCCCTAAGTTTTTGTCTTTCTGCCTTCTGCAGGGGGAGAGTAGCGTGTGATGACTTAAAAATTTAACCGGGGGTTTTCATAAAATTACCTTCGTATTCCCTCCCCGGGGGAAAGTTTAGTTTGTTGAAAAGTTACGTTTAAGCCATCAGATCCAGACGGATCTGTAGACGTAAGACGCGGTGTGCGGCCGCCACTCGGAGTTCGGTCCATGGGTCAGTTTTGCAAGCGCTTCCGCCCCAGTGGTCCGTCTAAGGGGGGGGGGGGAGTTGTAACATTGCATGTTACGACAGGCTCCTCACCCCTTAAACGACCTTAGCGGAGTGGATGAAAATGAGAGAATGAGTAGATAGACCCCGAGGTCCGATAGAAATTCCGAGAGGCGACCGTGACCGACTAAAGACTGTTGAGCATATTATTTATTCTTTTGTTTTGTTTTACGACTTTTCTCTAACATGTGGGAGACGAGGCCCAGCCGACGGCTAAGATACTGTGACAGAGACACACCACTACCGACGCAAGACGTCCCAGTATCGACTGTTTGGATCCTACTCGACGAACGCCACCCAAAAGCTTCGGAGGATAGTTAGTGGCCACGCTACCTCCTGCTAGTAATCTAGAGGACACGGGGGAGTGCCAAGGGCATTCTACAACGGGGGATATCGGTGGTGGAAGAGATTCCCGCCACCAGGAAGAGCCTGCATCCCGTGAGCCTCCGACGTAGCAAGCTAAAATCATCGTGGCGAACTTTGAATTACGCGCGTGGCGACCACCGGTCGCCATGCTTAAGGGATCCTTCGGTCGATACGAAAATCGATATTTGGCCGTAACACGAGGGCGCTGATTACCGGCGCCATGCGGTCTAGTCACTCTGCGTTAGACTAGCGTTCTTAGCACGTGTGCCTTTTGCTCGGTCTGCGTTATTGCGTTGATAAAAACTATCATTTTTTGGCGTTCGAACCTCGTGGGCTTACTAGAGTTTTTTTTTTGTTTTCTTGTGTTGAGTGAGTGTTTTTCCCCGAGGAATATTTCCCCCGTGGGATTAGACGATGGACTTTAGCCAGGAGAAGGCTTCCTTCCTCAGGTGGCTGGAAGACGGTAAGCGTTAGCCATTCTCACCCATGCTAATTCGAATTCGGCAACGGCCGTCAGCCATATTGCCTTGAGCAGCCACGAGGCTAATTGATATTCTTGGAATCGAATTAAACCGATCTCCGAAGGGTAGGCCGTCACCAGTGTCCCCGTGTATTAGAGAATATCGTTCGAGTCATTATTTTGTAGAGAAATATCGAGTATTATAGTCTGTTAAGTTCGGGTTTGATATCTGTCGTACACGAGTGCGACAGAGATAGTCGTAGTCAGTCACTGTCGCTCTCTCTTCCTCCCGTGGGGAGAGACATAGCTATTCGTTATTTGGACTTCGGGTCTTTGTTTTTCGGGTTCGAGTCAATAAAGAATTCTATTTAATTATTAGTCGCGTTATTCGCAGAGTTAGGTTAAGTTAGTCTAAGTGAGATCTGTAAATATTACTTCGTAGATCAATTTCATTTTTCTAGTCGCTATTAAGAACAGAAGGCTCACTCATTGTAAATATTCGCCTGTTAATTAGTTGTAAGTCCTCCTCGTGGAGTATATTTAGCGTTCTAGTTGAAATATTGTCTCACGAGGACCAAGTTTGTCGAGTTATTTAATTATTTTGCATGATTTTCCTTGTTATTGCTCTCCCACGTGGAAGCTAGTAGTTTATTAGATATTGTAAAGCTCGTCAAACGTGGCCGGGTCACTTTTACACGACCTGTGGCCGTTCTTTCTACGAGGGAATTTATTCCCGATTGTTAAAATTATTATTTCTATTTCTTTTCTATTTTGTTGAATAAATTCTATTTTTTTTTTATTGTCAAATTCAAACGCTCGAGTCGTTATTTAACGTCCCGCTAATCCTTCAATTAATCCTGACCCCTCTCCGCGGTACTGTAGCTAGCCGACGCTTTACGTACCCGTAGGATATATTTTGTTTATATTTTTGAACGTGGCGGTTATCCGCCTGGCGCCCAGCATATTTTTCAGGTAATTAACGTTGGCCAATAGTCGAGTGGACGGCTCTCGGAGGCTAGCATCCGGTCTAGTTCGAGGGCTAAATAAAATCCACGTCACAATATATATGTTAAATATATCGTAACAGAATATACGTTACCTTCTACCAGAATTCTGAATCACATTTAATACCATCATACGCCTTTCCTAGACTCCAGATTACTTGCAGGTAAAACCTGACGGTTTGTAGCCCCAGTCGGGGTAGACAAGATACTTAGAACTCATAATAATAGCAATAATTAATTTGATCATTAGTAATTTAAATATCATGTATGTGGCGTGAAAATTAAGGAAAAGTATCACCGCTCGGTTACTCGTACGTCACATACAGATTGGTGGCAGCGGTTATCCTATCTTGTCGATACAAATCGATTGTATAAAAAAAAAAAAAAAAAATTTTTAGGGAGAACGGGAAACCAAAGGTTGAATACCGGTTATAGTCCTTCGAGGCCCACTAGAATAATCTTACTATAAATTTTATTTGATTCGTATTATTGTATTGATAATTGTATTTTTGTATTGCATGTATTATTTTGTATGTACTTTCGTATCTGGCTGGTCGCCGAATTTCCTTTTCATAACCTTCGACATTGTTTGTTTTCTTGAGTGAGTTGTATATAAATACAAATATTCCAAAATGTCTGTCGGTGGGAACAGTGGTGATCAAACCAATCCCGATTTATCCGTGACAAATCAAATGATGACGTCGATGGCGGAGACCTTCGCGCTGCAGCATAGCATGTTAGTCATACCCGAATTTGACGGGAAAAATATGCCGCTCAAAGATTTCCTCCAAGATGTTAAAAATGGGGTCACTTACATCCAGCCTACTATGGAAGGGCTGTACGTTAAGGGTATTTTAGGAAAGTTAAAAGGTGAGGCGCGAAACAGCACGTACGGTGAGCGTATAACAACAACGGACGAACTCATTAAACATTTAAAAAAAAGGTTCGCGCCGGGAAAAGACTATCCTTATTATAGCCACGAGATAGAGACACTACGTATGAAAAGGGATGAATCAGTAAGCGCTTTTTATGATAGGATAAAAATACTAATAAGTGGGGCGCGAGTAGCTCTAGAAGACGTGCATACGCAAGTTAACGATCAGATGCTTTCCCCAATTAAATCTTGTGCGCTGGACGGTTTCATGCGGGGCCTACCCGACGAAATCGCAAGAATAGTAGGGGCCCGTGACCCAAAAACTTTAGAAGAAGCCGCTGATACCGCGATAAGAACTGAGATTTTAATGAAAAAGGGGGTACTGCCAGGGGTGACTATTTGCGTTAAGATAAGTCTCGAGGTCTCTCTCGGAGCCCAACCAGAGACACGCGTGAGCCTGGCGAGAAATCTCAACCGCGAACTTTTGTAGCAACGACCGATAACGCGACTAGACCAAGAAGTCCGTCGCCCGGATTTTCAGGTTTCCGGCCCAGAACATACGGGGATGCGCAAAAACCGGAGAACACTGGGAGAAGGTCGCCAGAACCTGGGCATCAGCATCCTAATTTCCCCCCTCATTATCCCTATCCGCATAATGATATCCACCCAATAATTAAATATTATCCACCCATTAATTATCCTCCAATTTTTGGTAACCATACGTACGAACCAGGGTTCGCTCCCATACCTGCCCCTCATCCAAGACCATATTATAATAGCCCACCGACTTTCTCATATAACTATCCTTATTCTTACCCTTATCCCTATCCATCGAGAATGGACCGGCGCAGCAATTCGCCAGGAAGACAATTCCCGCCAAATCCAAATCATGATGCTCAAGGAAATCGGGCTCGGTCACCCATAACGATTAACAGCACTGATCCCTTAAATTCAACTCCAGGGAGACAAGTAGAGACCCGTCACTGGCCTAGTGCACGACCGGAGCACGATACTCGAGAACCCCGGCCCTCGACCCCCGACGGCTACGGGCCTTTAAGGGGGTATATACACCTTTAAATGGGTTGAATTTCTGAAAAACAATTTTTCTTTTTTTTTCAACTTGAAGACTCTGATAAAATTGAAAAAAATCATCATGTTTGGGGAGGGTTTGACCTTCATTATCCATATCTTACATCATGTATTACTTCCAGTCTAATAGTAGCTGCGCTGAAGACAGGAAAATACAAAATCACTCGGTTGCCGTAAAGAATCAGACCCAGCGTTGGACCAATCTTGGAATTTTTGGTTCTCAATTTTTCATAAGACATGCCTCTATCAGATGAACATAGAACTTTTTGATATTGCAAAAATTACTTGAGTTATTGAATTTTTTCGATTTTTTTTCTGAATTTGAAAAAAAATTTTGCTTATTTTTCTAATATTTCAACTAAAAATGGGTTTATCAAAAAGTTCTATGTTCATCTGATAGAGGTTTCGATTCTACAAATTTGAAGACCACAAACACCAGAATCGGTCCAGCGATGCTCCTGATTCTTTACGACAACCGTTCAAAATATTCATTCTCCAGAAATCAACTTTTAAACTTTTTTATCAAAAAATTTTTTTTTTATTTCATACTTTTCCAAGAGAAGAAAATGTAGTTACAGGAAATTAAGTTTTAAGATTCTGCTTATGACTAATATGCTGGATCCGCAGCTGCTCTCGTATCGATGAGTTATGAGCCGAGTTGAGTCTAGACACATGTGCCAGGGGGAGGTTCGTAGTGAGTTTTGACCTGTTCTGTACAACAACAGTGTCCGTTAGGTGTCCGGTGAGGCTGTTAGAAAAATAATGAATTGCTTTAGAAAAAATCTGATCAAAATTTTTCAAAACATAAAAATTCTCTAAAATTTTTGATCTTCAATATTTTTGAGAGTCAGAAGATGCTAGCACAATTCTTGTCAATACTACGAAAATTCTTTTATCTTTCATCAATCATACCTTTTTTCTTATAATATTTATTGAACTCTTGCAATTAATATATGTATTATAGAAATACTCATCTTTTTAGAAATCCAAATGTGTAGTCTTCTGGCATCGATTTCAAACGCACTTTTTGATGGATTATCTTCTTTCGATTCCAAAGTCTCATTCCAGATACATATACACTGCGTTTATTCAATAATGGAAATTACTATTGGTTTGAATACGTAATGAAAGCACGACAATATTTACAAACAAGTGAACACCTAACCTCGAAAAAATGTAGATCGCAGCCATGTGTTCTGTCAATAATCACAATTGAAAAGAATATTGAAAATTAAATATGTGTAAGAATGATAATTACACAGAATTCAAAGATCACAAAATCGAATTCAAAATCGAAATATATAAAAACGTCATAAAATTAAGCAATGGTGTAAGTGGTGTTGGCGGTGTTGTACAATACTTATGGCACCAATCTGAGGGTTCGCGCGCCGCGCCGCGGCGCTTTTTCGCAATCTGGCACTGTCATGGCTGTAACTTTTCAAATCCTCTAGATATTTTGACACCGATTTATTTGCAGGTAGAGTAGGTCACTAGCATTCCAAATAAATTATAAAAAAAAAAACGATTTTTTGAAAATTCAAAGGTGTAGATACCCCCTTAAACGGGCAGCCGGCTCACCGATCCGACGCGGCGGTGAGACAACCGAGCAGCGAGCGTCGCCCGACGGTCCGATTCCTCGAGTCAGCGGACGAGTCTCATCCCTCAAAGTAGAACGCGACGCGCCGATTATTAGACTTAAAGCCCCCGAATTACGACACGGATCGGGTACATTTCTGATAGATACTGGGGCTGATATTTGTCTGATTAAATTAAGAGCTCTTCAAGAAGATTTACCAGTAAACACCGATGAGACAGCTAAGATCATGGGGATTACCACGGATAAGTTAAACGCGTTAGGAACGGTTATGGTTACACTCTCGGAAAGCCCCACGGAGTTCCAGGTGGTACGCAGTTTTTTTCCTATCGAATGTGACGGAATACTCGGTACTGATTATCTGAAACGGGAACGTGCAGAAATTTCATTCTACCACAAGACTATGGTGACCCGAAGCGATCCCATTAGGCCGTTACCTTTTTTAGAAAATAAACCCCGAAAGGAATACAACGCTGAGCAATATTACGCGCCGAGAAATCGCGTATTCTTACTAAGAGCGCGCACGAGGCAATCCATTGGCATCGACGTCATCAATTCCGATCTTAACGAAGGCTATTTACCGAAATGTCAAACTGTAGATGGGTTATATATTGGCGAAGCTACAGTCTCCGTGAATCAGGGCGCGTGCCATATCCTAGCAATAAATACCTTGGAAGAGGACGTGGAAATAGTAGTACCACCCCAAACGCTAATTCCCTTTGAATATCATAATTTCCCCGAGGAATATACTAATTCCTATTCGGATGAACACGATGCTGAACCTGTAGTGGGGAACCGAATTGAAGAAATAAGTTCCAAGTTGCGGCTTGGGCACCTCAATAACGAGGAGAAACAGCATGTCCTGGATTTACTCGATGAATATCCTACATTGTTCCACCTACCTGGCGATAAACTCCCCTGCACGCCGATGTTTAAACATAGAATCCCAACACAGGACGATATCCCGGTCAATACCCGACAGTACCGCTTTCCCCCCGTTCATAAAACGGAAATCGAAAAACAAATACAGACTAAGTTAAAGAACGGAATTATTTTGCCCTCTAGTTCACCATATAATTCCCCGCTTTGGATTGTGCCGAAAAAACCGGATTCACAGGGCAATCCTAGGTGGCGGATGGTAATAGATTTCCGCAAACTTAACGAGAAAACAATAGGGGACGCGTACCCGTTACCCAATATTAACGAAATTCTTGACCATCTCGGCGAAGCTAAATACTTTTCTACATTCGATCTCGCGAACGGTTTCCAACAGATAGAAATGGATCCACAGGATCGGGCGAAAACCGCTTTTTCGACTCCTAAGGGACATTATGAATATAGCAGAATGCCGGAAGGTCTCAAAAATGCACCTGCGACGTTCCAGAGGGCCATGGACGTTATCCTGCGTGGTTTACAGGGTACCGAAGTGTTCGTTTACTTAGATGACATAGTCGTTTTCGCTAGGGATTTGGAAGAACATGGTAGAAGAACTCGGAGACTGTTACATCGCTTGAAAGAAGCTCAATTGACATTGCAGCCGGATAAATGCGAGTTTTTAAGGACAGAGGTCGCGTATTTAGGGCATGTAATAAGCGCAGAGGGCGTGAAGCCTGATCCTAAAAAGACGTTAGCCGTTGGAAAATTCCCGAAACCAACAACTCCCAGGCAAATAAAATCGTTTCCCGGACTCGTAGGTTATTATAGAAAATTTATAAGGAATTTTGCAGAGAAGGCTAAGCCACTTACAGAACTGCTGAAAAAGAACGTAAAATTTATATGGGGTAAGGAGCAGAAAAAGAGTTTCAGGTACCTACGAAAAGCATTATGCAAGGGGCCAATTCTCCAATACCCAAATTTTGATAAGCCATTTAAATTAACCACTGACGCGTCAGACTATGCGATATCCGGAATACTCAGTCAAGAGTGCGACGGGTTTGACTTACCGGTTTGTTACATGTCTCGTGCATTAATAGCAGCCGAACAAAATTACTTTACTACGGAAAAAGATTGCCTAGCCGTTTTGTTCTCGGTACTGCAATGTCGCCCGTATCTTTATGGAAGAAAATTTACTTTGGTTAGTGACCATGAACCCCTCAGGTGGATAGACTCGATTAAGGACCCAGGACAGAGACTAATACGCTGGCGCTTGAAACTTAGGGATTATGAATACACTTTTGAGCATAAACCGGGGAAGCTCAATGTAAACGCGGATGCCCTGTCGAGGAACCCGATAACCGAGGATTCCTCGTCTGGAACCTCGGAATCAGATGAGGAGGATTATTTCATTCGATCCATAGATGAATTTCCGCCATACTCTGAATTCATAGCTAATACGCGGGGAACGACTATCCCAGGGGATAACGTTATTGAAGTCGATGAAGTTATATTCGATAGACCGGGTAGTTATGGTCATACCGTTTCCGCGGACCTTGAAATGAGTAGAGGGATCGCGCTAGATTTCAGAACTCGGTTCAACCACGTGGAAGCCTTGCAGGATAATATCAAATTATACGGAACACAAAAATTGGAATTACCAGATGGAAACATCTATTATATCGTGTCAAAATTAAAACACGGGGACAAACCGACTTATGAGGGTTTGTACTTGAGTCTTATTAATTTTCGGAAAGAACTTGAGTCAGACTCGATATCAGAGGTTTCGATACCTAAAATTGGATGCGGGTTGGATCGTCTCTCTTGGCAGAATGTCCGTACGATGCTCAGATACATTTTCAATGGCTCGGGAATCACAGTGACTGTGTGCACTGACATGCTCGGAAAATCGAAACATCCGACGGGCGCGAGAGGCTCTGAGCCAGTGGTAACGGGCGGTAGTGAACCTTTAATTCAAGCATTACCCATGAAAAAGGTTAAAGACCCCGATAAAACGTATTTTCCACCGGGTACTAAAAGTTCGACTAAACCAACTCCTAAATTGAAGCAAGGCAGCACCATACCGGGTTCGAAGACGAAACATAAAGCTGCCCCCGATTTGGAGGCCAGTATGATATCACAACGAACTCGTTCCAGGGTCCGCGCGCCCGAACCGAAACCTAGTACGTCCAAACAGAGTAGTATGATTCCAGCACCAAAGGTAAGACGCAAAACTGTTCCCGAACTGGAGCCCAGTACGATATCACAGGGAATTCGCTCCAGTACCCGTGTGCCTGAAGCGAAACCTGGTGTTTCGTTCGATACTACCTTGACGACAATTAGGGACTACGCTGACGAGACGACCGATTCGTCAGATGATGAATCATCAGAACCTCCGGCTTATCGTGGACGTAAGAGTGCACTGCCAAGTCTTGGTTACCGGCCTAAGCCTATATTAAAGAAAAAACCGGCGAACGTGGTTCCCGAGGTTATAGAAGCGCGACAAAGTACGACGGACGATATTGACACAGCTGACTCGGACAGTATCGCGATAGAACTAGGTGAACCCCAGGAGAGCGAGATGGACGAGGACGATGACGTGTTCGTGGCCGAGAAACCTGAACCACCAATTGATCTTAAAGCATTACATCAATCGTTCTCTAGGCTAGATCGGTCGCTCCAGGAGAGAAACGTAGTAGGGTTAGAAAAGGAAACACCTGAGATAATTCTCCCAGAAGCAATCTCAGACGGGGAGGAAGTTGATGAAACTGTGAGGGAAGTCTTAGACGATAAAGACCCATACAATGACGAGACCAGAGACAAGGAACTGAATCAAAGAATTGAAAAACTATTGGACCGGTACAAGTCACGACAGAAAGATACAGAATTTATACAGCCCTCCGAAACCTTGACAGAATACATAGGGAATGACGAAACTATAGTTAGTCGCCCACTTAGGAAATCAATTCTCACCCCCTCGGTAGCGTCTAGACCGATCGCTTTATCGACTCCGTATCCGGAGGATCGAACAAAATTAAATTCAAATGAGGAGGGAGGAGAGGTACTCCCGCTCGCGCGCGAAAATTCAAAGATAGTACCAAGGCAGTTGCATAAACAAATAGTCTCGGAGCCCGTGAATGTTGTCCCGTCGGAAATAATAATCACTGAAGGAATTCCACCAGACGTAGAGCCTATGTCACCATTAAATCTGCCGGGAGCTCGTTACTATAAACCTCAAAAGATAAGCACGACCAGAGAAAATTTAACGTATAAAAGGGACAATTATGTGCACTTTACCACCATGGATTCAGAACTGTCAACTCCCGTCATTAGAGTCCTCTCAGATTTGAGTATAATTGATCTAGATGAACAAAGAGCCGCGAACCCGAAAATCGGACAGGTACTTGTCACCCCCTACGGAAAATACCGGGTATTTAGTGTTGTAATAAAAGCAAAATATTTCGATAGAATTTCGATCGAAGACGTGAAGAACGGTTTTGAAAATTTGAGGCGAACCATAGTAAAATCGAAAGTTAAATCATTTAGGATCTCGAAAACCGGGGATTTTTCCGATGAATTTGCACCTGACACGTGGTCGGATTTGGTGGAAGGGACCTTCGAAGACGAAGATATAGCGATAACTATATGCGACGGGAAGACACAGGTGCCGGCACCTGAACTTAGACTCGAGATAATAGCGGAAATGCATGGGAGCATGATAGGAGGCCATAAGGGGGTAGGGAAAACGTATCGTAGGATCCGTGAAAGATTTTACTGGCCTAAGATGAGAGACCAAGTAAGCGAATATATTCGTAAATGTACTAGCTGTCAGGAGCAAAAACTAGTGCGTATAAAGACTAGGGAACCAATGCTGATAACCGACACTCCATCCGCACCATTTGAGAAGATATCCCTGGATACGGTAGGTCCCCTACCTACCACACCTGACGACAACCGACATATACTTACGATGCAGGACAATCTGACAAAATATTGCCTAGCGGTACCCATTCCTGACATAAAGGCCGAAACAATAGCTCATGCCCTGACTACCCACTTAATTCTTCAATTCGGAGCCCCGAAGATCATTCTAACTGACCGAGGCACTAGCTTTGTAAATAAATTATCCAGCAAAGTGGCTAGACGATTTAAAATCAAACACGTCACTACCTCAAGTTACCGGCCACAATCGAATGGAGCTCTCGAAAGAAGCCACATAGTCCTGACCGAATATATAAAACACTACTTAGATGAGGTGGATGATTGGGATACATTAGTCCCGTTCGCTATGTTCTCGTATAATACTTCTGTTCACGAAGCCACAAATTTCACCCCCTACGAATTAGTGTTTGGTAGAATCGCACGCTGCCCCAGTTCTTTTGGTGCCGACGACGACCCCATAACATATAACTCGTACATGGGGGAATTGTGTAATAGATTATCTGAAATGCAGATTTTGGCTGCAGACAACTTAATCCAGGCGAAAATTAGATCAAAGAGTTATTATGACCAAAGAGCGCGTCCCTTTACAGGTGAGATCGGGGACATGGCACGCGTGTTGATAGAGGTAAGGAAGGGGAAGTTCGGTAGGCGATACCAGGGTCCATACAAGATAGTTGAAATTTTGGAAAACAACAACGTCATATTGGAAACGGAGGATGGTAAAAGATTCTCGAAACACGCGGACAAGTTACAGCTCGCATACTGACTTTAAACGCTATACTGAAGCGAGAAGAGGTAGAACCAAAATTCACTGAGGCGTATAAGGCACGAACAGACTTGAAAGAAACGATCGAAGATATTTCAATCCCGGATATTGATAATCAACCAAGGACCCTGAGGAAGCGCGATGCACCGCTCGGTATTTTTGGACAGATAAGCAAATTCCTTTTTGGCACCCTGACTACAGAGGACGCGAACGCTATAAATTCAGAGATAACCGTGTTGCATCAGATACAAACTAAACTAACGAGTATAGAGAGCGAGCTGCAGGAGCTGGAATATCAACAACAAAACCGATTTAAGTATACGGGTCTGGCTTACGGGGGATATGTGACACAGACTCTGGTAATCATTCTGATCGTAGGCGTCTGCCTTCGCAAAAAGATTTGGAAGTGGATACGGCGCAACCAAGCAACAGAGCCGGAAGTGGTGACATCGCCAGTAGGACTAGACGTAGAGGACTGTTCCGAAACTCGTCGAGCGGTTCCCGCTCCGCGAGAGTTGGACAGCCAAAGGGCAATAATAAATTAACCTATAATGAGAATCGACAATTTTCATTACTATTCTTTTTCGTTTTCTTATATTATCTTACTATTATTATTGTTTTTGGGTGGGCAAATTTTATCGCAAAACAAAAGACCAGCCAGGGGCCATATTGTTCTGATTTCTTTTGCTAACAGCAACAGCGGGAACGACCATAGCCACCATGGCTTCGGGCGGGGAGACACTCTCCCGTAGATTAATGATCACTAGAATGAGCCGTTGGACGACAAAAAGGGACCTAGAAAAGGCTTTCCGGGCCTACGATCCGGAGAACGTTTTCGTGCTAAAAATGAAGGACGGAAATCTGGGATTCGTGACTTTCACCACAGCAGAGGTAGCAGGTCGAGCGCTGGAGGCGTCCGCTAATCTAGTCGTCCGTAACCGAAAACTTCGTGTGGTAAGGGCGGACCAATGGCACGATCTGAAGGTAATGAAGAGACCGCTTTTCGAACCGGCGGGCCCTGACCCCTTTGACGGATGTGTTCCGGAGTCCTACGTTGAACTTCCAGAAGACTGCCTAGCGAAAATAGCGGGGTATCTGAATTACGGGGACCGCGCGAGGATGGAGTTAGTATCAAGAAATTGGGCCGAATTAGAGCTGGGCCCATGTGAAATAGCTCCGAGTCTGGCATCTAACTTGATATCGGTGACGCGGCTGGAGTTAACGTTCTGCGGATGGGCGAATGAAGTATTAATAAACCAGATGGCCACGTACATGAAGAAGATCAAACACTTGAACCTATCGTTCTGTACCAACATCAAGGGGCAGTTCGCACTGGAGGCATTAGGTCGCATGAGGTCCTGCGAGATACTAATCATCAACAACCTCCACCCCAGTGTTGGCGGGGAGTTCCTCACAATGATGGACAACCTGCTGTTTTTGGAGGCCCGAGATAACCCGGGGATGAATGACGAAGCTGTCTGCGGTCTACTGCGGAGGAACAACAAGATCACCCATCTAAGCCTGGAGGGATGTGTGAATGTAGGACGAGCCTCAGTAGACTGTGCCTACCAGATGCTCAGGTCGGGGCTGAGGACGGAATGCCTAACGCTGTACGTGGGAGAAACCAGCGCAAGGCCCTGCCGACGGGACCGGCGGAACCACTATCTTAGCATTCATTACCAGAGGTATAGCGAACGCTGCTTCTAAGAAGTATGGTTGTTTCTCGCGAATGGAAAAGGGGGAGTCAGAATTGTATGGTTTACGGTATGAAAAGGGGCATGCACGGGCGTGACAGTGCCTTGCACTTCGAGATTCAATCCTAGTCCGCACGTGCGTGCGCCCGCGATTGCGTAAATATATATATTGTTATTTTCCTACATATAATTAAATTAGTCAAGTAGGGATACCACCGCAAGCCATGGAAACGACAATGCATACGCATTATGAGGACAAACCCAAGTCGTAACATGTTTGCACGGTAGCAAAATTCGTATAGGATATAATCGATTAAGGATAAAACAAAATAATCCAATAGAGTAAATACTAACACGAGCCTCAAACATTGCCGGGACGGCAACGATCATAAGGAGGGATGGATGTTACGGCCCGATTGTCCGTAACCAATTATTATTTAAGTTACCATATATAAATTAGGGATTATGCGCATTTCCTTTCTTTCTCTTTTTCTTCTTCTTCTTAGCTAACTCTTCTGTTCTTTCTGTAAATTATGAACCAGGACGGAGATCATGTTGCTCATGAGAACTCTGGGGACGGAGTTTTTCTCACGCTAGTTTCAAGTACCACCTAAGAGTCCAGAGCTAAGTCACGTACGTATCGCTGTGCGAAGTGACACCGTTCAGGTGACGCAAAATTGTAAGCTCTGTTTGATTGAGGTTCTATAGAGCCGACCCCAGAGTTGCCTGAAGTAAGGGCCTATGCCGTCGACGTCAGGTTGCGTATACTATAGCCAAGCCGTAGAACAGTCGCGGAGTGCAACAAGTACGCGCACTTGTTGCCCCACCAATTAGCGATTAGAATTAGAAAAGGAGCAACCTGGTTGGCTACGTCCCCTGGCCTCAGGACCATGGGGGCGAAGTAAGATCAGGGAGCTGGAGGAGCAAGAGTTTGAATAGATACATTCGTTCGACGACCCTTATTAAGGAGAGACGTGTGTCCGAGTATTAGAATCGAGCCAAGGGTGACGTGTCTTAAAGTTTGTGCCCAAGAGGACTTATAATATTCGTGAAAATTAAAGTGTCAATTCAATAAACAATAATAATAATAATAATTCGAATTGAGCTCTTGCACCTCGTTTAAATAATAAACTCATTAGTGTAAAAATTTCCGTTATACATCAACTATTCAAAAGACAGTTATAGTGATAACCACGTGGAAGCAGGAACACGGAGGGTGTAACCTTCTCTAACCACCTTTAGGATTATGATTGGGTAACCCGAACGCACTCTTCAAAGAACGTAAAGTACCATTCTCCGTTTTCCTATTTCATTAAACAACAGGTATACTACCTTACTTATCTACATCAGGCCTCTAGGGATTATACCATTCAGTATTCGTTAGGTTTGTTATCCTGTTTTGGTTCATAGTTATTTTTGTCTTAGTTTCCGATTTTACAATTATAAATAGATAAAACAAATCCATCATCAACCGGCGTAGACCTTTATAAGCAAGCGTGTTTCGGCACCTTATATTGATCCGTATTATGAAGAAATCCTTGAAACCCCAAAATCTCCGTTTCTCAGTAAACCCCTCCGGGTTGTGAGGAACTGGACCCTGATACTAGAGACGTGGGATTGTGGGGCCCCCATATTCGGTTTATGGTGGATTGTGCTATTTTATATAGTATTATATCTCATACATTTCTGTGGTATAATATAATTTTGGGTAATATATATATATATATATGTTAAATATATCGTAACAGAATATACGTTACCTTCTACCAGAATTCTGAATCACATTTAATACCATCATACGTCTTTCCTAGACTCCAGATTACTTGCAGGTAAAACCTGACGGTTTGTAGCCCCAGTCGGGGTAGACAAGATACTTAGAACTCATAATAATAGCAATAATTAATTTGATCATTAGTAATTTAAATATCATGTATGTGGCGTGAAAATTAAGGAAAAGTATCACCGCTCGGTTACTCGTACGTCACACGAATAAAATGAAATCGCCTGATGTGAACATTTATTTTCAAAATTTGTCAACGAATTCAAAATCAAATATCAATTAATTGAATTCAAGTATTGATTATTAGTGTTTAGGATCGATATTTGAGACGAAGTGGTTATATTTGAATTCAACGTTCATGTTTCGCATCTTGCGGAGGAGCTCCGTCACAGGTGTTTGTACTGCGTTGGTAGCGTACAGTGGAGCTTTGTTGTCAGAGTTCGTAGTGCGTCGGCGAGCATTTTCTATCAAATTTTTGTGCGGCAAGGCTTCGCCAGAGTCCAGAGAAGGACTGCATATCGTCGACGTGCTACGAACTCTTGCAACAAAGGTTCTCTGCCTGCTACGAGACATGAACGTTGGATGCTCGTTACAGTAAGAAATGTTCGATGGATATCGTCGACGTTCCACGAACCCTTGCAACGAATCTCCTCGCACGCTACCTCATCGCACTACAAACTTCTGCGACAAAGCTCTTCCGCACACTATGAAGCCTCGTTGAGGTACATCTCAGCACTCGGGTCTACGATAGAAGTAGTCGTTGAGAGACGAAAATGGTTTAAGTAAAATTGTACTACGTTCGATAGTGACTCATCGGTAGCCGCTCTTCGATCTCCAAGCATTCGATCTCCGCTAAGTTTGTGCGTACACCATAATTCAACAGCAATGGATCCCTCGATTAACCAATAATAATCGTTGATAAATTTCATTTTTCTGTTTCAGACCTAAAATCGAGTTCTGAAAATGAATGAATAAAAAAATCAATAAATAAACCAATTTCTGACCATGTTGTCTTCAATGATTTACCCTCCACTTACCTGTTCCACTTCGTCTCAAATATCGATCCTAAACACTGATAATCAATACTTAAATTCAATTAATTGATATTTGATTTTGAATTCGTTGACAAATTTTGAAAATAAATGTTCACATCAGGCGATTTCATTTTATTCGCGTTCATTCTTTTCCGTGTTAAGTGCGATGATTGCTTTTTAGGTTAAGTATCAAGGATGGGCTATACGGATTCGGCCTGGCGCGAAAGATTCGGTAGAAGCACCACTTGTCGCTTAGCCCCGCCCGCCGAGCCTCACGTACGCGGTGCGCGCCTGTGTTAGTTTTGGGGTAGGAAGGGCGCTGTCTACTCTCACCGAATCTTCTCGGTATATAGGCCTATATATAATCAGATCTGATGTGACACGACTGAAATAAGTCCATGTATAATCATATATAGGATTATATATGATCATATATACACTAGGACCTCGATTTAACGGTCAGTGGCGGGACCGGCTACGCATCTCACCTTGTTAAATCGAGGTTGCGTACGCTCCGCCCAAGCAGTATCTGCGCACCGGCCCCGGCCGCTGTCGCCAGCAGTGCCGTACACTGAAGCGCGCTACGGCGCCCCTTTCTCTTGATCGTATATTTTGCATTAATATATAGATACATAATTATATAAAAATATTGTGGAACACGAAAAGTGCAACACAAACGCATTCGTTATTTTCAAGGGAAAGTAATGACGCTCGTAAGAATTTATAAGGCAGTAGAATCTTTATTGATTATCTATATAAATCAACAAATATTATAATTTCTATGACGACAGTAACATTGAATGATATAAACAGAATATCTTTTTTTTTCTTACTTTACGTTATTTTTGGCAATTCAGCTCAATACTTATCACGCTTAATATCATTAATTTTAATATCACATGGTTTAAACTTTGGCTGATGTAACGTATATATTGCAAAGAACTTAATTCTAAAAGAACAAAAGAGATTAATCTTTGATAAATAGAATACTGGAATTCCGAACGAAGAGATCGTGACGACAAAATTATAGTACTCTCATTCTTCTTTTCTCAGCTATATTGCGGATTTTATTAAGTACTATCAAATCGTCTGTGGTACACTCGGGTTGCGTTTCGAACCACGAGTACGTGGCTGAAATGCTTACCACATCATCTGTGGTTAACTCTTTTGGGTGAACTGCGTCCGCGTGCTTGTGATCGATTACTTCTATAACTTCGGAATTCTCATCCACCACGTGTTCCTTAACCACAGCTGCCGCAATCTCATCATCGTTGAGGGATTCCCACGTTTCGAGACCAACATCTTCCTCGATCCACTCAGCGATTTCTTGGTCAGAAACACACAGTTCTGGAACTTCATTCACAGCTACCAACAGAGAATCGTTTGCCGAATCCTCAACTTCTGATTCAGTGGGTGCCTGAAACTCGATAAGTTTTTTCCACGCTTTTCGTAAAGTCGAAGACGCAACTTCCTCCCAGGCAGCAGCGATAATCTCGCAGCAATCCTTCAAATTCAATTTTTTCATGAAATCCTCCAATGCAATTTCGTCATCGCGCAGCAAAATTTGTCGAATAAGCGAACTTTTGTATATTCTTTTTGTAGACTCAATCACGCCCTGATCCATAGGCTGGATCAGTGCCGTTACATTGGGAGGAAAATACATAACTTGAAAGTTCTTTCCGATGTTTCCGGTACTTTCCGATGACAAGTGCAGGAATTCTGTGTGTTCCAGTCGCGTTGGAACAGAACATTACCGTGACACGGTCTTTATTAATTTTTCGCCCAGGTGCTTCATTCTCGTCGCCTGCAGCGAGAGTTTTTCGTGGCAAAGAACGCCAATTCCACCCTGTTTCGTCAGCATTATAGATCTCCTCTAGATCATATTCATTTTCAGTTACATATTTTTGAAAATTGCCCTTGAAATAATCTGCTGCTGCTGCGTCGTTCGACAGTTTTTCTCCCTTAATAGAGAGTTGCCTAATTCCATGACGCCGCTTGAATCTTTCCATCCAGCCGTTGCTTGCCTTAATAAAATAAAAAAACCATAGAATAATTTATCAAGGTCTTATTATCCAAATATACAATAATTTCGATACAAAAGTAGCATTCAGACAGTTTCGTAACACTGAAAAAAGCTGAGACCAATACGGGCAATACCACTAATCCCACACATCAACGCATGAGTAATGTAGAAAAATTGTACATGGCAGATATCTGCTCCGCAATGTGATTTCAGACAAGAATCATGGTAGCGTAGCATTCAAAAATTTCTGTAATGTGATTTTATAGAGAAACCACGTCAGCGCAGGCATTCAATAATATCTGCAGTGTATCTACTAGTTCTAGAATGGAATCATTATGGCATCGCAGGGCCTGAAAAACCGTTTTGTTTATGTGCGGGTTAAAAAATCTGACAGTGAGGTTCCAATGACTAAAATTCTTAGAGCGACAATTATTTTTACTTGAATCTATTCATATTTTTTTGATATAAATACATTTAATATAAATAGGGGACGGTGGGGCAAAGCCGGCAGTGGGGGCAAAACCGGCACCAAAAAAAAAATGACCTAATGGTATTTTCGAATTAAGGCGAGTAAAACAAAACACCATACCGAGTATCTCCGCTGGAAGCGATAAAAATTTTAGAGGGTGGGGCAAAACCGGCACCAAAAAGTAAAAAGGCTGAATCGTATTTTTTCTTGTTTAGTGGCTGGTTTTCCCCCATTTCCCGGTATTTTCTCGTTTTCAGCAGAGATACGTTAGATACAGCTTCTTCTTACTCGCCTCAACGCGAAAATACAAGATTTAGCCTTTTTTTTCGGTGCCGGTTTTGCCCCACCCTCAAAAATTTTTATCGCTTTCAGCGGAGACACTCGGTATGGCGTTTTGTTTCACTGGCCTTATTTCGAAAATACCATTAGCTCATTTTTTTTTTTCGTGCCGGTTTTGCCCCCACTGCCGGCTTTGCCCCACCGTCCCCTACATACATTGAAAGACTTAGGACCATTAAACTTTTCATTGAAAAGTAACGCTTTTTGCCGGAGGATAGGACCACTAATAGGCTGTCCCGAGCGGCGTTTTTGGCAGAACCATATATGCAGAGCACTCTCGACTTCGGGAAAACTTGTCGTTTTCAATGATTTTTTTTTCATGACTCTCGGATTTTGGAGAGCATGAATTCTTAAGGGGTCTACCCTCATTAGAATTTTGAAGAAATTGATTTTTTTTTTATTGCATTTTTCGACAGTATACATATTAAAAAGTATCATACTGAAATTTCATGATGATCCTAGCAGTCTATGTGTCTACGTAAGTATGGTTTTTTCACGATTTTTCGTTAAAGAAAACTTTAAACGCGTTTTTCGCAAAATGACGTTTGTGGACGGCTTGTTGATAAAATCTCCGAAACTATTCAACTGACCCACACCAAAATTTTATCACATGTTCTTTGTGACTCTAGGTATAGCGCATATCATACGAATTTTGAAATTTTGAGTGTAACTATTTTTTTTTTCAAAAAACGATGAAAACAAAAACGTGATTTTTCGTAGTTTTTGAAAAAATGGCCGCCGTTTTGTCATTTTTGAAAAAATCAAAAATCGTATGATATGCGCTATAGCTAGAGTCACAAAGAACATGTGATAAAATTTTGGTGTGGGTCAGTTGAATAGTTTCGGAGATTTTATCAACAAGCCGTCCACAAACGTCATTTTGCGAAAAACGCGTTTAAAGTTTTCTTTAACGAAAAATCGTGAAAAAACCATACTTACGTAGACACATAGACTGCTAGGATCATCATGAAATTTCAGTATGATACTTTTTAATATGTATACTGTCGAAAAATGCAATAAAAAAAAAATCAATTTCTTCAAAATTCTAATGAGGGTAGACCCCTTAAATCCGTGTTTTTTTTCTTAATTGACCAAACACTTGATGGTGCTATCGCGTACTCTTGGGCGACGGCCACGGAAGCTTTCCCTCGTCCCAATTTTTCGTTAATTAGCAATCGCTCGTTGTTGGTTAGACGTGTACGTTTAGCCGGTACCGCCATGATGGTAACATAACCTCCAATATGCCCCTTATGCGCCACTATTAATGTAGCGGGCCTGGCCGCGGAGACATGAAGCGACCCCCACTATCTCCCACCACTCGGCAAACCGGTTGATAAATGCGACATGGTGGGGACCGTCGCTTAAATCGAAGGCCGTTAAATCGAGGTCCTAGTGTATTTATATATGGGATCATGTATAATTATATATGGAACTATATATAATCATATACATTATATATGGAACTATATATAATCATATACAGGGTGATTCAGAATTCGTGACGAATCTCTCGTGGGGTTAATCCTGGTCGAAATTGGGATCGAAAGTTCCTCAGCCATTTTTCCGAAAAACGATTTTTTTCCCGGGAAATTTTTTTTCCGACAAACGATTTTTTTCAACAATTTTTTTTTTTTTTTTTTTTTTCCACCTTTCAACCAACTTTCACCGAAAAATCTCTCTAATATTGAAAAAAAAAACTTATTGGCATTATTTGGGATTCTTAGAAAGTGACATATGATGAAAAAACAAAAAAACAAAAAAAATTGTTGAAAAAAATCGTTTTTCGGAAAAATGGCTGAGGAACTTTCGATCCCAATTTCGACCAGGATTAACCTCACGAGAGATTCGTCACGAATTCTGAATCACCCCGTATAGGTCTATATATAATCGTATTAGATCAGACATAACTAATATGAGTCCATGTCTAATTATATATAGGACTATATATATAATCAGATCTGATGAGACATAACTGATATAAGTCCATATCTTATAATCATATAGAGGTCCATGTATGATGAAATACAAAAACAATTCAAGAATCGTTCGATTATCATAATCAATACTAAGTGCATCGTTAAGATTCGTAAAATTTTCGTGACAAATACATAGCATTCTGAAAGTTTCATCTATTCAATATACTTGACGTAGCACAGTGGTAGAAGCTTCGACTGATACGCAGATGGACCCGGGTTCAAATCCCAGTAAGGAAAAAGTGAAAATTTTTCATCGACAAAAAAAGTTGAATATCAGCAATAATCATAATTACCGATCATTGCGACATACAAAAGATATAAAAACTATAGTTTACATATTTTTTTAATTTAATTGACTGTTTTATTTTAATTTGTCTAAAACAAATGATTAGATCTGATCATATCTGATTATATATAATTATATTGTGACGATCCCAGAAGGATCTCACCATCAACAGCCAACCATCCCCTTAATTATAACATATATTCATGATTACCATTTCCACTAAAATAAGAACCTTAGCATAAGACAACATCATATATTAAAACTATAAAATTATATCATTTGATAATAAACTACGGTATTGATGACTGACCAGCCATGCTAATCTTGAACTCCAACTGTGAACCAAAACAATAGTCTTGGACCACGGATATCAAATTCACTATCCCAAAACACCACGTGCACTACCTAAAAATCTCAACGGACAGTCAGTTATCAAAACCGCGAAACATAACATAAGCAAACTCAGAAGACAAAACAAGTCACTCTCCATGGTCCGCACTATGCGAATATAAGCAGCCTCCCTAAAAGAATCGACACACACGTCAATTAGCTAGAGTCAGACCTCAACCTTTGAAGAGTTCAGACATCAAATACAAAGTCAATTTACAATTTTCCAAGTCAAGTGAACTTCAAGTCTGGCCGCGTGCAGCTCCTAAATCTTTCTACTAAATTCACCGCTTAAAAGGACCAGCCAGTGCTCTGAGTTTGCTTAAAACCCATTTACCAATTTAACAATTTAACAATTTCTAAAAGGTGTAAATTACCATCCAATATCTTGAATAAACCATATAAATATTTCATATATATATATATATATATATTATAAACAAAGTTATTCTAACATCACCTCATCGTAAGTTCTAAACATTCTACTTAATCACAGCTCTATAATACTTCACCATTCTTACCATCTCGTTGAGCCAAAGCCCCGACAGGCGAAAGTTGAAAACATAATAGTACAGAACTATCGCCAAGCCAGGCTCTAGCAATATACGAGTCTTCCTTAGAATAAAACCAATCACTCCACATTTCTGAAATAAGCCAAAATCATACAACGGGCAAAGAATAACAGTAATAAGCCTAAAACCGGCTAATACTAGTAGAGTCATTGCCACAATTGATTCCAGGCTAATTCAGAAATTCCTATCTTAAATATTAAAACCCAAATCCCTTACAATAAAGGCGGTGTGCTAATCAAGGAACTCGCCATAACCTTATTCTTCCTCTATAGATGAATAACGGAGTTGTGATTAAAAAGAAGAGAAAGAATAGACGCGGCGGTAAGGCCGTTAAAGCTCGAATTGCAACGGCAAAACAAAGAGATAAGGAACGTGTCGAAACAGCGTTAGTAAATACAGAACTAAAAAGTGATTCAGAGACAATTATCGATCACCCTGGTGCATATTCCCCAATTTCCGATTTCGAAAACTATCCTCCCAGAAGCCCGTCACCTGGACCTTGGGACCATATTCACGAACAGACTCACGAACCTACCGACCAATCCCCCAGATTTACCACTACTCAACACCTAGTAGATTACCAGAACGGGGTCTGTATAGTGGAAACGATTGAAACCACCCATTCGACCAGAAGGTACAACGTTCCTGAAGATCACCCGGCTTCACAATATTATACCCCTACACCCTCTACGCCCCAAATTGTGGAGATAATCGATTTGGACTAAACAAAACTGAGCGAGACAGTAAGTATCTATTACTTTGTCCCAATAAATTACGCGTATAAGACTCTTTTCTTCTGACACAAAATTAACCTTGTCATAAGCCCCATCTGGCACATGACAATATATAGATATTTATATATGATTATATATAATTATATATAATCATATATGATTAGACCTGGCCAATTTTTGGATCTGATCATATATAAGTGATTATATATAATCATATATGATCATACAAAATCATTTTTTCCCGGGTTGGAACATGAGAACTAGCGCATGGTCGCCTCTTTTATTCTTCTGATGGTCTGGCGTATACTTGCCCAGGTTGGTAAAGCCCTGAATCTCGAAATTTTGACGATCGAAGGAAAGAGATTTTGATAACTTCATTTCATCAAGTAATATAACACCTGTCGGAAGAAACAATAGCTTTTATGAAAAGTTCATGTCAAACGATCAAGAACATTCAGTTACTATATCAGAAAGAATGATTGATACCATGTTTTTCTCGAGGATTCATCTCTTTAACCTTCTCTTTCAAAACCTTGAACGTAGCTGTGTCAAACCCGTAACAACCTTTTATGGCTCTTATGTATTTACTAAGAGTATCGATGCATGGTAAGATGAGAATTTGATAAGACCGAAGATATTCATAGACTTTACTACTTTTTATGCGCAACAGCAGACACTGGAATATCCATTCATTTGTATAGCGCATGCCTTTCGTGCTTTTCAGCTTTGATGCACTTAGGCATGCTTGGACCGCGAGCTGCTGATTTTCGGGTAGATGAGAAATCGCAGCTTCAACAGCTTCCACCTTCGCCTTTGAACATTCTGCCTGCATGACTTTCACCTTCTGTCTCAATTTACATACCTGAGAAATATATAAATATGAGATACTAATTGTGAGTATATTTGACACCACATTTAGTCACTCAATTCCTAGATCCTTAGAGTAGTACTACAGATACCTTTTGCTGCAAGGTACAGTTACGACGTTTAACATTTTCATTAGTTCGTTTTAATTTATTGTTTTTCAGTTTCTGTTTTTCTAACGGTGGAATTACGTTCTTTTTTCGATTCAACGACTTCTGCAGTTTCTTGCAAGCTGAGCATTTCAGAGATTGTCGGCCAGTTTGGTTCTGCTTTTTTTGGGTTACATATCCAGAACAATTTTTTGCACCGAAATACGGAGTAGATAAATCCTTTACATTCCGTATCACAATAGCTAACGATTAGACTGAATAGTATATCATAATAATTAATACTTACTGTTCGTCATTATTTACACCTTTACATGGTAGAATGTCAGCGATCATGATGAGTGTTCTGGCCATGTGTAATAGAGATTCTATCTTTCGTACACTTGGGAAGCTAATTTCTCTTTCATCCACGAAAATCTACATGACAAGGACTACATTATGACTTTATGTCATACTGGATATGAATGGTTCAATTTTACCTCGTATAATAAGCTAATTACCCAAAGACTTAGGTCTTTTTGTACCAGCACCCGCTTTGAAACTGTCGCTAAGTTATCGGCCCAGCATGTGAAAATAACGTGTTCAATCACAGCATTAGATGTCCAAAAAGGAGACGGTAATGAAACCGACTTATAATTCTCCAAAAAATATGCAATTTTGAAATCTTGAGGCTCGTCTTGTAAAATAGACTGGATTGCATAACTGTGATCGAAATCAGCAGTTTGATCAGTATTTGTCGATGATCGATTTGTCAATACACCCACGTCGCAACCACGTTCGCATTTACCCACACCTGATACAGTATCTTCTGATAATATCACTTCTTGTACACTGCAGTCTTCAGTGATTTCAAATGGGAACGTTTGTTCATTAGCCGGTTCTTCCGCTAAACTTATTTGTCCGGACAAATTTAATGAAATTGAAGGAATGGCTGTGGGTTTCAGGGTCGGCTTCCCCTTTGATATACAATTGACTACACCATCGGGCAATATAGTTTTGTACTCTACTTCGATCTCGTCTGGACCAAAATGTCTTGAGCGAACGCGATCTTTTTCGGTAAATGTTCTCTCAGGTCGTGAAAGAACATTGGACCAATTGTCCAGGATACCCTTCTACATACAATATAAAAATAATACTTATTCATACGCGTATTTTATAAATTTGTACCTACTTGATGATCAGAAAGTTGTTGTCTGGGAAATTTTTAAGTAAAAAAACTTACCGTAGGAGCTTTAAAAAGACTAGGATTTTTAACTCCCGCAGTCTTGTTTCGGCGTTTTTCTGACTTGTAGCCGGTCTTACACCCTGGTATAAAACACGACATAAGGAATCGTGAGGGATATTATTGGATTATTCGTATTCACAGAGGTATAGAGAATTAATTAGGACACATTTAAATAGATATGCTGACATTGATGTTTATTAGGAGAGAGATATATGGATAGTCATTTTATCTAATAAACAAGTTTGGCACCTTAGTAACTAGAATAATGGATAATTGAATTAACTCCAACCAATATCCAGTCTATTCATATAAAGTATACACACTGATGAAAGACTTTCTTAACTGTTAATAAATACATTTATTTGGAAACATTCTTTGATTTTTTAAATATGAATAAATATTTTATAACATTCAACATATCAATTTTGTGCACAGCAAATATTTATTAACAAATATTACGCTACATCAAATGATTTAAAATTTGAAATGATTCGAATTTATTTGAAATTCAAAGATTTCAACTCGAGCGTAAACAAACCCCCACCTCGGTACGTTAACCGATCCCACGTGGAACACCGACACCGCGAGTGGCAGAATATCGTACTACTAAAGAAACTCAGATATCGCCGCAGGTTTTCTAGCATGGAGATCGGTCTCTTAACTTCTTACTTCCTGGGTGACCCACATGAAAACAAAATGAAAAAGAAAAAACAAAATGAAAAAGTTAATTGGGTAACACCGATACAAACGAATTCACAATAGAAACGAACTGGTATTGTATCATGATAATCTGTTTACATATCCGAAAATCCGGAACCAGAAACCTAGTTGAAACGGATACACTCTTTTTCTATCCGTTCCTATCGTGCACGGCTGCCAGGTCAAACCAGGATATGTGCTGATATAAACCTATACAGGCCATGCCTGTCATAGGATACATCCGGATTGATTTGCGGGAAGCGCATGACTTGCGGACTTCGTAAGCCCCAATTTGTCTATTTCCCTCCAGAAGTGTCGCGAATTACCCGCCGCATCAAACCTGGATTGAAGATGCGCAGACTTAGCGGCAGCCATCCTAGCCTTCAGCTCCTTTCGGAGCAGAACATATCTCGCCTTCACTAGCGGTGAGCGCGAGCGTTTACACGCTCTAAAACACGCGTCCCTTTGGCGCATGAGACATCGAAGCTCCGAACTAAGCCAGGGAGCCGGCAATCGCTTCACTGTCACCTCACGTAGCGGCACCGCGCGTTCTAGTAGGTCTTCCACAAGACAGTTGAAGACCGTAAGCTTGTGGTCAATAGTAGGCTGGCTGTCCAACAAGGATACGTCAAAGGCCGACACGACCTCAAGAACAGCATCCAGATCAGCCTCATCCCACGGGCGATAGCTGAAGATCTTCGGTGGACAACGAGGGACAAAATACTTTGAAGACACGTACATAAGATCGTGGCCCGAGAGGAAAGGCTGAGCAGACTGGCCCCAAGCAGCTAACGACGTCAAGTCACTAACGGCACAGATATCTAGCCACGTATGGGATGTTGCAGTGTGGTGAGTAGACTGAAGTGGTACAATAGCCAAACTTTGTGTTGAAAACAAATCTTTCAGATGTATAGCATCATAGTCAGCAGACAGCAAATCCGCGTTGAAGTCCCCAAGCACGCAGACAAACTTGTACCGTGGCTTGAGAGCTACCAACTCATCTTCAAATAGGCTTAAGGAGCCAGCCTTTGGCGGCCTATGGACCACCGCCACCAGGGTTGCGATTCTGTAACTCTCCGCTAACTCCGTTAACTCAGCGAAAACCGTTGGTTGGCTGAGGAGCGTCCAATCGGAGACCTTTTCGGATCGGTAGTCGTACGGCGCCGTGGGCTTTGCCCGGCCGCTAGTCGCAACAAACGCGAGGCCCTAATTTTTTATTCTTAATAATAAATCATAAATATATTATAATATAGATTGTACTATTTATTTTAATGAGAAAGATATTATTTGATATTGGATATAATATTTTAATAATTAAATTCGATATTGATATAGATTTACTAAGTTTATTTTAGTATTTATTTTTACGCGCGAGAGAACTAGGCGGTAATGCTTTAAAGTATTAACGATTTTCTAACCATTTATTCGATTGAAGTGAAACTTTCCATAAAACTTATTTGGACCTTGATGAACAACTTTCTCACTGGAAGTTTTCGATTGCTCGAAATTCGTTCGACTTCCGAAGCCCTTTAAGATATTCATAACTGATTTTTGCAATGTCGCGGAAAAAAATTAATAACTTTCTTGGTAATAATAATATAAACCTTTTTATTTTTTAACCAATCCTGAAACACTATGATACATGATTCCTGCAAATTTTGTTCAAAAATTCTGAAAATTGAGTAGGCTAAAACGAGTTGAAGTCAAAATAGACGAGTATTAAAATAATAGACCGATAAAAATAATAAACAGACGATCCGAAACGATCTCTGATTGGACGCTCCTCAGCCAACCAACGGTCTCCGCTGAGTTAGCGGAGTTTGCGGAGTTAGCGGAGTTAGCGGAGTTAGCGGAGTAAACGGAGAGTTACAGAATTGCAACCCAGGACTTTTGGGCGAGAGATACCCAACACTTCGGCCATGAGGTATTCAGGAACCCCATCACGCTGCAGAGAGAATGACGGGGCCACAATCCGAGCACACAGCCCCTCCCTTAGGTAGAGCGCACCCCCCCCCCCCCCCCCCGCCACGTCGACCCCTACGGTCCACTCGGAGCAAGGTGTAAGATGGAAGTGCAGCTTGCTGGTCCACAATGCAGTCGTTAAGCCAAGTTTCAGCTACAGCAATAAGGTGGTAGGCGTTAAGTCTGAAGAATTCCCGGAACTCATCGAGATGTGCTGGAAGGGACTGCGCATTCAGACAGCAGAGATTGAGGACAGGGTCAACTATACAGTCCGCTCTGATAATAGGGCCGGCTATGAGCGGTTAGGGGAGTATTTTTCCTGGAACTCGGGTACCCCCACTACTGACGCGCGTTCACGTTGTCGAAATTCACTTTGCACTCCGGTAATAGCGCCGCCGTGAAATTATATGCTATTTCATTGAGCGAACGTTCGGCCCTATTGACAGAGACGAATATCAAATCCGAGGTCAGTCGGTAGTGGGGGTTGAGCTCGAGCGAGAACCTGGGGAAGCGGCCCTATTGATAGTGGCCCTATTATCGGAGCGGACTGTGGTACCAGGTGACGCTGGGATGGTATCAGGTGCAGTTGAACCAAGAAGTCAGAGAGATAGAGCCGACAGGTCAGTGGAAGGCAGTACCCTCATCGGTCTGGCATCAGCACTACCCCATACGTAGACGGCCGCGTCGGTAATCCAAACAGATTTGGGCTGGAGAGCCGGGAATTGTTTGAAGACCCGATCGCGAAGCTGGCGCAGCTGTACAGGCTGACGCCGATTGATGTAGATTCTGCTGTCTGGCAGACTCACATCAACGCTGGTAGCCGTAAGGTTCGGCTTCAATTTCTTCGCATCCAGCACACGATCGCACTTTTCTTTGGTCGAAAGCTCCAGTAGGATCGCCCGACCTCCAGCACGAGGTTGAGAACCACCCGGAGAAGACGTCTTCTTCTTTCTGCTTCCTGAACTACCCATGCGCTCCATCCTGACCACATCAAATAGGGGAATGAGGGTATCGGGAGCTAGAGCTAATTTCGGCAAAAGAGCCTTCGTGTCGTCATCCCCATTCGGACTTTCGGGCATACCAGTTATAACCAGCTGGTTCTCAGTGTCTCGGCATGCCAAGCGGAGCAGTAGTGCCTCGTCAGCTGGAGCCAGGCTGCTAGACGGCTCGACTGCAAGCTTCCCCTCGATCTTCTTCACCCGTTCCTCGTGCTCTGCGACCTCTTGAGCAAGGCCGACCACATCCTCTTTGACAGTCGAAATAGCGCCCTTGACCTCAACAATCTCTTTCCTGAAATGCGCATTATCGGCAACCAACGAGTCGAATTTGGTGTGTAGTCCTAAAACATCCGCTGCAAGCGAGTCAACTTTAGCCACAGTAGTCTCCAACTTGCCGAGTCGCTCATTGATGGACTTGAGGACGGCTAGGTGTTCAGAGCTGGAGCTAGGGTTCAGTGGGTATACAGGACAGGTGCCACGTACTGCAGCAGCAGCGTCTTTCGATGATAACAGCACCAGCCTTGTTTTCACACATACAGTGTGAAAACTTTGAGCACAGACAGTCCCAGCTGACATGCCTTCATTCGACTTGTCGATATCAGCGAGGCATAAGGCGCACACAGGCTTAGGCATATCCGTAATCAAAACAGTACCATCGCGGAAGAATTACCTAAGCGAACACACAGAGACAGTCAAGATAAACACCACACACACGAGCCAGAGCCAGCGAAACGAAATAATATGGCCGAAATAGTTAAAACCGACAGTCACGACTCTGCAGCAAGCAAAAATCACACTCACAACGTGAAACAGGATTCCTAGTCGATACTCAGTCTTTCACATAAACCGCCCAACCAACACGAAATGGTGGAGAACACGTTTAATATGCGTGATAGTGGTGGAAATGTAGTGTACGGTGTAAAAAATAAACGTGCATTCACGATGCGGTTTTCCACTCACTATTATAACACGTTTATTAAAAACGTTTAGTTCAGACACCTGTTTTTTAACACGATTATGTTACGTTGAATTGAGACGTATACTAATTACAATTTTTTCAACATTCAATGCATGTGTTTCATACGTTTATATACCAATTATTTCAGGGCTGCGATTGAAGTTTAATAAATAATGACAAACTGTCGTGTAACCTACGTATTTGAAAAAACGTTTAAAATATTTATGCTATTCACATTTTTTAAACGCCTAATTGACGTGGTTCTTACGTTTATCAATGACTTTCTCCAGTGTACCTCCAAACGTTTAATAAATATTATTGCACTTACATGTGCCACATGTATCTGCAAGCCATGTAAATACCTCAATCTATAGCAGATAATGTTAACGTTTTATGAATGCGTCTTCCACGTTCATAGCGTTTTCGTTAGGGCATTTATCAGCTTTGAATCAACGCTACTAAATGCCGTGTGAGTTACGTTTGGAAATACACTCGGACTCCGCTCACTCGACCAAGTCGGGACCGGACGTATTCAGCTACTCGACGAAACGCGGGGCCCCCACTCCGTCCGGAAACGGTAGCTATATGTATTGTGCGCAGACCGTGGACGCAAGTGCAGGCCCTGAGTACAAGAAACGTGGCCTGATGGTGGGGGTAGAGGGAGTCGAGTAGCTGAGAACGAACTCGGTCGAGTAGCTGAAGGTCGACGAAGCGGGGTCCGAGTGTAACCGTTTAAACCATTGATACTTTTTACGTTTTTTAAACGTTTAATCAGCGACAGTGACGTTTATCTGCAATAACTTTATTTAGGGTTTCTTTGAAAGTTGAATAAATGTTGAAACTCAGATCTGTGACACACGTATTTGCAAACCATGTCAGGGTGTCCAGTTATCATGGAATTTCTGGAATCATGGAAATATCATGGAATTTGACATACCCTTGAAAAAACCTGGAAATATCATAGAATTTCATATCGGTTCTGGTATTTTTCAAATAATCTTAAATCTCTCGCGAATTTTTCTTTGAGATGTCAGCGAAATGTAATATTCGTGAAGTACTGAGCTCTGCTTTGAATTTAAACTTATGTATCGACGCTGTGATTTGGATTGATAAATCTAGATCAACGATGCTATAATTTTCAAAGGATTGGTATAAACTTTTCATCGTTTAGTTTGGAATCGTAAATGAAAAGTTTCAGTAACAAATGTTTTTTTTAAGTTTCTATTTACATTTAACTATATATTCTTGTTTATATTTCTGTTGTATTTTCCTTCGTTGTCTACTATAATCGACCTGGAAAAATCATAAATCTTTCCTGCAAAGCCTGGAATTATCATGGAATTCCCTTTCAAGAGATAACTGGACACCCTGCATGTGAGCAACCTAAATGCAAAACATATTGATTTAAAGGTTTTATGAATGCTTATTTCACGGTAACAAACGTGTTTATTCTTATGTCGTTAATCAGCACTCAATCATTATATCACTAAACGGTCATGGATTTCACGTATTCATAGAATGTTTCGAATACGTACGCTTTCGACATTAATTAATTATTTATAATTGCAGGCTGTTTGAAGTATCTGAACAGACTGAACCCATAGAAGGTTAATCGAAACGTTTTCTGCGAGGTTTTCTGAATGCGTAGCTCATATTCATATTCGTTTCTGCTGATACTGTTCTCTTTGGGCTCACTGTAATATGTTTTGCAATATATTGAATAGACGTGTGACACGTGGAGTTGCAAAAACGTCTGAAAAACATATGCGATCAGTTGGGAACTATCCGGATTTCGAATAGCGTTCAAGTCGCGTTGTTGATCAACCTAAAAAGAACGTAGACGACACGTTCAATGACTCAGCTGTTTTAACCATTATAGGTGACGTTTCAGTTACGCGAATGCTAGGATATAGATAAACTTATAAAATAAATGTGGATAAAACGCTCTGCAAGTAGATTCTAATCAAGTTGATCGAAAACGTCAATTCCATAGGTATACAAGTCGTTTAATAAACCGAATATAAACGTTGAATTTCTCGTTTTGAAGGCGGACATTCAGTGGTATAAATAAACGTACTTGATAGGCGTATATTATACAATCAATGTAGGCGGTTTTCAAATCCAGCCTCCACCAATTTTGAACGTTTATTCCACCATTTCGTGTTGGCTGGGAAATAACAATTTGAAAGTGTTGCTGACAAAGAAATCCATCGAAAAATCAAATGGTAAGGTGTATGCAAGAAATATTGTGTCGAAAGAAATCCTCTAAATTTGTCCCGGGGACTATGCAATGGCACTAGATTGGTTGTAACAAAATTAAACCAGTATTTAATGAGTTGCACAAATCGAAAATGTTGTTGAAACAGAAATCTGTCACTGTTAATCGTGAAAAATCTAATATTTAATCATGTACGCGAAATATTGTCTACAAAGAAGTTCTAGGTGCCTCGTAAGTCAATCGATTCAGTGGCAAATGAACAATAATGAAAACGGAATGTCGAACATGACTACACGGAGAAAACAGAGTGGTTCACACAACAAACTAAATGATAGCTGCATGCATGTCACTTACAGCAGCCATGTGGATTGTTCTGTGACGACTACGCATTGCTCTTATAGCAATACCGTATAGTTGCCAATGTTTCGTTACTGTACCGATGCGCTAAAGTTCGTGGAAAGATATCGTCCAGTTATTGGAGAGGAGATTTTGTACCGTTCCAGTAACTATCCCGGTATAGTTGTGGGAGCTATACGCGAGGCGACGCGAGCCACACGTATAGCTGATCTAACTATTCGTCAGTTTCACGCGCGCGTGCGCCTCAGAAATGACAGACAGACCATAACATCGAAATTGCAGGTTATGTTGACCTATTCTCAAGATTTCAAATATTTAACATTTATATACACATATTTATCAAAACGTATACGTATGTATACAAATTTATATGCATGGAGACATTATGTGAAATAATAAACACATATTATATTGCATAATTATTGATAATAACACATGTCTACATCGTGCATCTCGTGAGGGCGTATTGAACATAGCATAGCTGCTATAACAAATCCGTCGTTCAGCTCGCACAGCTATACCGCATCGTTCGAGCGAGCGGACTACGTTATGCTCTAATGTTTTGCTCTTGTAGCTAGACAACAGTACCGTTGCGACCAGAGACCCGATTATAGCTTCAAGAACCAGAAATCCGGCTGTCACAACCACTCTTTTTTCTCCGTGTAGCTGTTAATCCTGTTTATCTGGACATAAGCGCTCCAAAAATTAGCTGCCAAAATATCCTCTGGGTACGAGCGCTACAAAAATTAGCTACTAAAACCTCGTCTGGGCATGAGCACTACAAGAATTAGCTGCTAAAACCTCGTCTGGGTATGAGCGCTACTAGAATTGGCTTAACAAAGTATCACAGCAATTGTAGTATCCAAGTGAAATAGTAGTTATAGGAATGCGGTAGTTTTTGTTTTCATTTCTGTGTTCCGAAGTCATTCAACCCTTAATTATTCAGTCTCCAAAGTTTGTGACGATATAGTAGTTGTTCAGATGACAGAGGCCCTTTCCCATGACCCTGTGTATCCCAAAACTACAATGACGCGCAGAGCCATATTAAGGTGGTGCATCACCGCGGTGCAGGATGTCAATAGCAATAATTTTTTCGTCGAGGCGTCTGCTGCATTTGAATGTAAGAGAAGCGACTGACCGAAAGCATCGCGAAAAACTGAAATTTCGAAATTATGTCGATAAATCATAATATATCGACGGACCATAATGAAACAAGGCTATTACGATGCGTAGGTGTAGCACAGTGGTATGCCGCTGTGTGGGCTAGAACAAGGCAAACTCCGAAAACGCTGCAGGACGTGTATACAGAGTTACGTATTCGCCTTATAGAGTTCAGTCGGCCTAGGCACTTTATAGTTACAAGCTGAATGTTGTGATCGCTCGCGAGCTAAATCTCGCTCACTCGATCACTGACAACCGAGCGAACGTAGCGAGTGAGTAACCACGCCCAACCAATCTGAAATGCATATTGTGACAATATGCTCACCAAACGTGTTAAATACCACTGATAACCGAGCGAGCGTAGCGAGTGAGAAACAACGCTCAACCAACCGAGTGAGCGAGCGAAGCGAGCGAACGAGCACAATAATCAGCTAGTAGAATTAAAACTGAATCATCTCTATTCCAAAGAAAAACAAACAAACACAAAGTCCGGCACATTGTGCCAGCGCGCGATTAGGTTAAGTTAAGTTAAGTATTCAGAAATTCATTTCTCGATCACATTATTATTTTATGTTCTGCATTTTTCTGAATTATTTTTGTAAAATAGCAAGTTCATTGGAACACCATTTTTTGTTAAAATGAAATAGGAAATGATCTTATGATCATTTAAAATTATCAGGAATCTGGTCTTTCTTCTCTATTTTCTTATTACTTTGGTCTCATTAATTTCTTTGTTTTTCAATTAACTTAGAATCATTTATAGCTAGATATCAGTATCAGTGCATTGATCTCATTCAGCTAAGGTAGCTCTATAGTACCTACCTTAGTCTGGTGAGCTAGACATATCCCAGATCTGATTCAAGCGGTATTGGTGCATCAAATTCAACAGCTAGATAGTTCTATAGCATCTATCTTTGTCTGGCGAATTTGACATATCCCAGATCCGTAGGGAGGCAGCTCTGATAGCGAAAAATCTATCCGAGTCTGTAATAGGGTAAATTAGGGGTTTTTTCAACTTTTCCCAGAGGAGCTCCAAATATTATAACCCGTGACACTGTACTCACGCGAACTAGCATAATTTCACCAGCCTTCAGCTGGTGAAACAGTTGCAATAAGTTACAATATATACAGTTTGCATTGCGGTTAGTCCTTCTGAATACTTCTGAATTTTTTTTTTTTTTGATCATAGATTATTGTACCAACCAGAAAGTAAAAAATGAAACAGGTAACAATTAAATTGAAAAATTAATATTTGACTCGAGTATTACTGGTGAATAATTTTTGGAATACGCAAATCTTATCGTATATCACTTCCCGACTGAATTAAGGGAACGTCTACTTTGTCACTTTCGATTTTTTAATTATTTTTTTTTTTACATTTTTCGAAAGTATATATATCTAAAAGTATTGTGTAGAAATTTCATGAAGATCCGAGCGGTGCAACTATATTTTTCTGTGACTTTTACATCACTACCTCGGCGCGCTTACCTAATCACGCTAAGCCAGGTATGCGCGCTCTCCTGCCCTTCATGCCGGCTAAGCCCCTCAGACAATAGAAACAGCTGAATAAGGAGAAAATGAAGACTTCGAAGGAACAGAAGGCGTTTCATACAGTGCAGGCATCGCTGATTGAGTTGAAGAAAGAATTTTTTTTAATTTTTCATTGACAAAAACTTTTAACGCGTTTTTCTCAAAACTACGTTTTCAAGGCGGTGACGGTGATTTTTTCAAAACCACTCAACCGATCGTCATGAAATTTGAACCACATACTCTACACATGAAAATCTATAAAGTAAACCTCAACCGCGTTAAAATATTGTCATTTACTATTTTTTTTATGCAATAAACAGTAGAAAAAAAGTTTTTTTTCCATGTTTTTTTGAAAAATGGCCGCCAATTTGTCAATTATTGAAGGATGTTATTGGTGGAGGTTCATTTTATAGCGATTGTCATACCGAATCTGAAGCACTCTGCTTTTTTCGTTTTGGACAAGCCGTTCTCGAAAAATCACCGGCACCGATGACCTATCGAATTTTGAGGAGCTACGTTCGGCCAACGTTTTTTTTTGCAAAAATGAAATGAAATGAATGAATGAAAGAATTTTAATGTATTTTAAGACATTATTGATCAAAAGTAATGACATTTAAATCGATATCTTTCATGACATGCTTTGAAAAAATTCCCAAAAATGACCTTTTTTTTGAGCGTCTAAAATAGACTTATCCCTTAACGAAAACGTATTTCATACTATCGCAATCAAGAAATAATAAACGAGTTTTAGCATCAGGGAGATCGTGGGATTTATATAACAATGCAAAAGGTCGATTGAAAGAAGGATTATTAGGAAATAAAACAACGGCGGAAATTGAAAATGAACAAAAAGGAGTTTCACCCTTCAAAATGCTCACCCGAATGATTTTTCTCGACAATTTTTCATTGAGTTACGGAATTTTGAAAATCGGCATTATTTCGCCCAGTGCCGGTTGCGCCGTTGATTTTGTTGCTGAGGGTATATACGGAGTCCGATAACTCGGTGACGATGAATCGTGCGATGAATTTCTAGGAACCATTCTGAAGAGGAGATTTCAAGTTATAAAATAGCTGTCCCGAAAGTTCGCTGCGATTTTTTTAACGCCCTATAGAGAACTTTGAAAAACTTGTTTTTTCTAGCGTTTTGCAACTCGGCACTCAAACCTACACCATGACGTAGAAAATGGCCGTAGGAAGAATTTTCAAAAACCATCTTGAAGATGAAATTTCACCCTTCAAAATGCTTTCCCGAATGATTTTTCTCGACAATTTTTCATCGAGTTACAGTATTTTGAAACTCGGCATTATTTCGCCGAGTGCCGGGTGCGCCGTTAATTTTGTTGCTGAGTGTATTTCTGAACTCTTCAAAATGAATGATATTCCGAGAAACAGAATTCAGTTTATCATTGCTCTAACTATCGAACTACTCCAAAAAATTTTAAACAGTTCATTAGTAGTTTTGAAAAAATAATAAACTCAAGTACTGATAATTTCGAATTAGTAAAGTACGAAATGGACAAAATTTTTAAAATTATGTCAGTAGATATGGGCAGCTTTGGGCTGACACGACCCCCCCCCCCCCCCCCCCCCCCCCCCTCTTTCCCATACCCCTAGGGCGGCTTTAGGAAAACCCGCCTCTTCCCGCTCCCCGCTGCCCCTCGGGTCGACTCTGGAGAAAACTAGGAATTCTTACCTAACCTTCCCCTCGCCCCTCGCTCTGGCCGCCTTCTCAGCTGGGGTGCCCTAGTGTTTTTTGCCACTCTCACCCCCCTGCCCGCTCCCCTGCCTGCCCTTGTCTGATATTGAGACGATCTGGGCCGTGTGACGTCATCCAAGACTCTGTCCTCCGTCCCTGCCGTCCTCACCCCTGGGCCCTACACCCCTGATTTTACATATATATATATGCGTCTGTGAGTATACATATAGGCTACGGGACTTAGACGCAGAAACCCTGCTGCTTATATACTTATTGAGAAATGGGTAGCGTAAAGGTGTATAATTGAATGACGCGTTAATTACGAAAAAATCCAATAATTTCATTTATTCGTATACCTTATTTTCTAATACACGCAAGGAATGTTCTTATGCTACGATAAAATACAGAATCCTACGACTACGAGTACAATAGGGTTGTTCACGATTTTTTTTTATTGTTCCAAAATAAAGTTTAGGCACCAAAAACCCTTGAAAAAAATATAAAACATACAAAATCCAAGCCAAAACGTCAATTGAAGCACTTAAATTATGACACGATTTGAAACGGTCCCGTCTTGGGCGCCATTACACAAGCTCCCGCGTGACGTCATAATTGGGTAAACTCGGGACCCGGCCCATTGAAAATGAGTGAAAACGAAGAAATAAGAAAAAAACGTTCGTACAAGTGGTGTTTCGTTCCACTGTGTAAAAATACCAGTTTATCGGCACGTTCCAAAATATTTGCACCCGTACCAAAAGGTGAGGTGAGGAAGAAATGGTTTGAACTAGCTCGGCGGAGCGACCTAACCTCACTACAAAACGCTTTATACTGTTGTGAAGATCACTTGGACGTAAGTTAAAATTTTGTTTTACTCTATAACAGTCATTTTACTTGAGTGAATCAAGATAATGTATCTGTAATGAATAAATTACACTTTCAGTATAGCTGATCCTAGCTATCATCTAACTCTTATATGTATGTATAGTTAAAGGAATGTTTGGAGAACTATAGAAGAGTTGTGGAAGACAAAAATGCCTCAGTGAGACTAAAAACCGGTGCGTTACCTCATAAATTTGATTGTCAGCCTGACAGACGATGCGCGTTTTCGAAACCTGTGCGACCAGGTGTGCGTGAACGTCAGACAAGAAGGGTTCTCCAAGAAATAGAATCAGAAGCGCTTTCGGAGATAGAAAACATTGATCCAACACGAACAGCTGGGGACTCGGTGGCTCTAAATCTTCTGAATCTCAACTTGGTCGAAGAGGACATCGTGAACATCGATCATGACAAAGCTGCAGAATGTGGATATATGTTCGCAGATCCCATTTCACCCTCTACGAGTGCAGTAGCTGAAACTTTACCTATACGAAAAGATTTTGGTGTGCGAGTGAGTCTACTACCCAAGCTAAAGCCGAAGTTTAGAAGTAAAGCTTCTAGCTGCGTCCCTCTCATGCAAGATGCGAGTTGTTCGCCCATAAAGCTAAAGACAAATGTAAGCCTTCTAAAAATTCAACAAGAATCACCAGTGACGACATCCAGCAGTACCACATGCAACTTGGACGATACATTGGAAAATTGTACAGAGTTCTTGCCTTCTGACGAAACTAGTGAAGAGGCTGTGAAACAAAGTGATTCTGTGCGAAAAAAAGAGATCCGAAGTATGAAACTTTTGATTATTGCTAGTAAACCGAAGATGTACTTGGGAATTCCAGATAATGGCTTTTTTATTATAGAATTGCTTCACAATGCAACAGGAATCAAAGTTGAGGATATTTGTTTAACGCTATCTGAAATCAAACTGAATGACACGTTTGCGAGGCTTGGTGAGGAGTTCGGTATTAGTAGTGGCAACACCAACACAATATTTAGACGGACGATCCCTTTGCTGGCACACTTTCTTAAACAGTTAATCGTTTGGCCTCCAGAATCTTCAATAAAGTTGAATTTACCATTATCATTTCGCGCTAGATATAGTCATGTCCAATCTATAATTGATTGTTTTGAAATCTAAATTCAGAAACTTGGCAACGCGATTCATCAGAGTGTGACTTGGTCAGAGTATAAAAAATGTAATACTCTGAAATATCTTATATCCTCTACACCGGATGGAACGATCAATTTTGTGTCCCAAGGCTTTGGAGGCAGAACGACAGACGCTGTGATCGTACAAGAAAGTGAATACCTGAATAAACTACCACCAAATTGTGCAGTCATGGCTGATCGAGGTTTCAAACACATAGAACCACACTTACAGAAAAGTGGATGCATTCTAATTCGGCCACCAAGTGTTGCAAGTACTACGAAGCCAACCAAGGCAGAAGTTATGGAAACTAGACGTATCGCTAGCCTGAGAATCCACATTGAAAGGGTTATCCGTAGAATTAGAGAATTCGCTATACTAAAACCACATGCAGTAGTTCATTACTTAACCTTTGATGTATTGGATGAAATTGTAACCATTGCCGCAGGGTTAATAAATTTACAAACACCTATAATCAAACAATAATCATACTCTGTGATATATTTACAAGGATATATGTGATAACTTATTTTTAGAACAATGATAAAAATAATGTGTGTTATATGTTTCATATTCCAACTTTATCTATTTCATAACACGTTTTTATAATACCAAATATAATTTGTATAATATCAAAGAACTCTTTGTTCTCATTTTTTCATTGCTTTACCTTTGCAGCTCTGAGAATAAGAGGGTATATATTCTCCTTCCAGAAAGCCATGGCCTTCTCTATGAGATCAAGTACAAAGTCTTCGTCATAGTCTACACAGATCAGTCTAATTTTATAACTCGTTTCGAAGTCATGATTGGCTACGCAGAAGAAACCCTTTTTTACCTGTTTCATGAACATCTGAAGCTGAATTTGGGCTGAAAATTTTTTTGCGATTTGGTGATTCGCTGTGATGTATCTAGATTCTGCTTGACGACTCATTGGACACTTGATCTCGACTACGAAATCATTTCCTACTCCATCGGGTGACGCGCCAATAACAGGGAACCTCGATCCGACCAGCAATCCACAATCTTCTATGCTTGTTTTCAACATGTCTTTCAGTAATTTGATGACTTCTTTCTCTAATCTTCGTCCTCGCTCCATTGCTTCGGTATCCCTGACTTTTGAACTTCCGATGACCTGCTCTACCAAGGATCCGTTTTTTGTCTTGCAATGAGCCATTTCATATATCCGAGATGCCGTGATTCGTCCATATCGTAGCTCATTCCATAATTTTGATTCACTTTGAGTTTGGGTTTCTATCCTAGCTCGGATGCACTGATCCACAGTCATCATGTTGCTTGCGAAGCTCAAAAAACTTTGTACGTTGGTGTTATCTGAACAGCTACAGAATTGGAGCATTATATTATGCAACGATAGAACCTTCGGTGAATCTTTGTTTATATAATGCCTTGAAATCTGACAGTCGAATTGCCTTTTCTGCAGTTCGTCTAGCACAGTTTTTAAAAAGTCTGTATTATCTGGTATATCTGGATCAGCTCTGGGTGGCCGCAAATCTTTGGCTTTCAACGATCGAACATTTACTGCAACTTGGGCTAAGCGGGGCTTCTTCCAGTAGCAAACAGTAGCTGTCGGCTCAGGCTCTTCGCTGCGCCGGTGGACCCACATTAAAAAAGCAATAGTGTGTTTACAACCACCTTGAAATAAAAGCTATATTAGTAATTGGTAATCTACGTTTGAATTCAATAATACCTGCTGATATATAATATTACCTGCTGATGCGGCACAATCCTCACAGGTCACCCAGTTGATCGATTCATTTTCTTCGTCAACCATCATTGAGACATTATATGCTTTGCTATTCACCCTGTGCTCTGGACACACTTTTCCACGAACGTCACAGAAACTGCCTTCTCTTCTAAGCTCTACGTACCCAACTGCAGCATCACCATAATCCTCTCTTTCAGCTCTAGAGGTAGAACAATTTTCAGAGATTATGGTATGTTACAAAGATCGCCGTACGTTCCTATCATTACACTATATAAATATAGAGTCTAAATAATCAAATTCAACTATTCATATGGTTATCTACTCCAATTTTTCATCGTAAAATGCAAAGTTAATTATCTTGAAACATAACCTACCTTCGAGCTTTGACACCGCTGGTTTCGGCCACGTTAAAATACTCACATTGGGAGAAAAAGTCGGTAACCATTAGTACGGTTACTTTCGGGAGATTGTCGGATTGTGCCTTAACGAAGCCGATATTCATTTTGGATCACTATACTACGTGTGAAGCACAAAATATAACAAGCTAATACATTTCTTATGGGGTTCGTTCGAATCTACCCAATTATGACGTCACGCGACAGGCCGTCCAATGACAGCGCGTTCCTTCCCGCCACAAATCTCGTCATATTTAACTTCGTTTTTATTAATAATGACAATTAAAAATTCCAATTGGATGCTGTAATTCCCTTTCGTATTACACAATCTTCACGAAACAATCAAAATCAGATTTTTTTTTTTTTTTTTTTGAACAACCATATTTTCTTTGTGAATCTTACAGCTATGGTTATAATTATACAAGATTGATCGTTTCATTTCACAAATGTTCGGCCAAGACTCCTTCGCAATTAGCGATGAAGCGTCTTGGCATTGTGATGATCACTTTCAATGCCCATATTGTATAAATACAGGTTGTTGCGAATATTAAAAGTAAACCTATTCTGAACCAAACAGGAGGAGGAGGATTGTCCAAGCCATCCATCATATCGTTTGGTCGAAAGCGAATCACAGTGTTAGGTATTCCCACCCTGTAGGGTCCGGCGGTCTCGTGACTTTGAATGAAGGCTGATGAACACATTTTTCCAACGATGTCTCTCTCTCTCTCTATCTCGATATATTAGATTAATCATTTAGTTGTATAAGAACTAGCAAGATTATGATACCTTAAGTACAATGTATCACAGGCAAATGTGAAATTTTTGCGAAACTGTAATCCAAAGTGCCAGCGCTTGAGGGGATCCGTCCCAGAGCGCTCAATAAATATTCTATCTATCTATCTATCTATCTATCTATCTATCTCGCTCTCTCTGCCTCGATCGCCGGCCTTTGAAGTGTCAGCTGTGTCTAGTCTCCCTTTAATTATTGTTTTTGCCTATGAAATGACTGCTTAGGGTCCCAACCAACACGAAATGGTGGAGAACACGTTTAATATGCGTGATAGTGGTGGAAATGTAGCCCAATAAACCACAACGTATAAAAATCGGACGAATGTCCGCCAGAAAAACGTATATTAAACGGGTATACGTGAAATATACGTTTTTCTGGCGGACATTAGTCCCATTTTTATACGTTGTGGTTTATTGGGAGTGTACGGTGTAAAAAATAAACGTGCATTCACGATGCGGTTTTCCACTCACTATTATAACACGTTTATTGAAAACGTTTAGTTCAGACATCTGTTTTTTAACACGATTATGTTACGTTGAATTGAGACGTATACTAATTACAATTTTTTCAACATTCAATGCATGTGTTTCATACGTTTATAGACCAATTATTTCAGGGCTGCGATTGAAGTTTAATAAATAATGACAAACTGTCGTGTAACCTACGTATTTGAAAAAACGTTTAAAATA
Organism: Tenthredo livida; assembly: GCA_963992785.1. Classification (NCBI taxonomy): domain Eukaryota; kingdom Metazoa; phylum Arthropoda; class Insecta; order Hymenoptera; family Tenthredinidae; genus Tenthredo; species Tenthredo livida. Next base: position 17,384,293 of record OZ023068.1, on the reverse strand, counting down.
TTTATGCTATTCACATTTTCTAAACGCCTAATTGACGTGGTTCTTACGTTTATCAATGACTTTCTTCAGTGTACCTCCAAACGTTTAATAAATATTATTGCACTTACATGTGCCACATGTATCTGCAAGCCATGTAAATACCTCAATCTATAGCAGATAATGTTAACGTTTTATGAATGCGTCTTCCACGTTCATAGCGTTTTCGTTAGGGCATTTATCAGCTTTGAATCAACGCTACTAAATGCCGTGTGAGTTACGTTTGGAAATACACTCGGACTCCGCTCACTCGACCAAGTCGGGACCGGACGTATTCAGCTACTCGACGAAACGCGGGGCCCCCACTCCGTCCGGAAACGGTAGCTATATGTATTGTGCGCAGACCGTGGACGAAAGTGCAGGCCCTGAGTACAAGAAACGCGGCCTGATGGTGGGGGTAGAGGGAGTCGAGTAGCTGAGAACGAACTCGGTCGAGTAGGCGAGTTCGTCGAGTAGCTGAAGGTCGACGAAGCGGGGTCCGAGTGTAACCGTTTAAACCATTGATACTTTTTACGTTTTTTAAACGTTTAATCAGCGACAGTGACGTTTATTTGCAATAACTTTATTCAGAGTTTCTTTGAAAGTTGAATAAATGTTGACACTCAGATCTGTGACACACGTATTTGCAAACCATGTGAGCAACCTAAATGCAAAACATATTGATTTTAAGGTTTTATGAATGCTTATTTCACGGTAACAAACGTCTTTATTGTTATGTCGTTAATCAGCACTCAATCATTATATCACTAAACGGTCATGGATTTTACGTATTCATAGAACGTTTCCAATACGTACGCCTTCGACATTAATTAATTATTTATAATTGCAGGCTGTTTGAAGTATATGAACAGACTGAACCCATAGAAGGTTAATCGAAACGTTTTCTGCGAGATTTTCTGAATGCGTAGCTCATATTCATATTCGTTTCTGCTGATTCTGTTCTCTTTGGGCTCACTGTAATATGTTTTGCAATACACTCGAACCTCCGCTATTTGACCACCCGCTATTCGACGAACTCCGCTATTTGACCACACTTGCCCTCTGCTATTTGACGGGCTTAACCCCCACTATTCGGCAGCGTTCCCCTTAACATCGGGGCCGTCAGTGACGCGGAGTGGCGCGAACTGGCTGCGAAGAAAACCGTCCACAAGGAGTAGGAGGCCCCTACTTTCGTCAAATAGCAGAAACGCTCATTCCCGACTCGGTCAAATAGCGGAGGTTCGAGTGTATATTGAATAGACACGTGGAGTTGTAAAAACGTCTGAAAAACATATGCGATCAGTTGGGAACTATGCGGATTTCGAATAGCGTTTAAATCGCGCTGTTGATCAACCTAAAAAGAACGTAGACGACACGTTCAATGACTCAGCTGTTTTAACCATTATAGGTGACGTTTCAGTTACGCGAATGCTAGGATATAGATAAACATATAAATGTGGATAAAACGCTCTGCAAGTAGGTTCTAATCAAGTTGATCGAAAACGTGAATTCCATACGTATACAAGTCGTTTAATAAACCGAATTTAAACGTTGAATTTCTCGTTTTGAAGGCGGACATTCAGTGGTATAAATAAACGTACTTGATAAACGTATTGTAAAACTTTTAGCTTTGGAGCTTTTATGCAATAAATAAATGGGTCCCTGAGTTGAAATAAAGATTCGAGTCGAAATGCACATAGATCAAATGAAATTGCGTTTATTGAAAAATGCGTGTGATCAAGTTTACGTCCTGAACAAGACTGTTATTTACAACAATATTGGTTGACGAAGCAACCGAATCTCAGCTATTGGTACATCTTTTATTTGTAATCATTTATCTTTTATGACTGCTAGACTGAATGTAATATAAAGGTAATCTAATGTAAAGTGTGGGGAAGAGAAATACACCTTTGTAACACTAACTCCCCCCAAAAAAGAAGAGTCGACCCGACTCATGTAAGTCAAAATGAAAGGAAATCAAAATCAAAGTCTAGCAATCTTTCTTAGTGTGTGAGTGTGTGAGGGGAAAGTTGGAGCTGTGGCTCAAAAATTCAAGAACTTTCCGTGAACTATCTGACATTTGTCTATAATTTCAAGGGAAACCACAGAAAACCTTGAAAAGATAGTCAACTAAATCGTATCAAAGTGAATGAATTATAAGTATAAAAAGTGTTCGTTCGTGAATTAGTAGACGTAGAAATAGTACATTCGTGGGCGGAGAGAAAATCTAACCCTAATATTCCATCATCTTCGATATCTGCGACATAAACTTGATGAGGGGCAGAAATATGTTGAGCAACATTGATCTGAACGAGAATCTTTTCAGAAATAGGTACTCTCTCCCCAGTGGCCGTTCGAAGTGAGATGGTTGTATTTAAACGTTCAATTGATTTTACAAGATCTGATCGTACTATTGTCACTTCTGCGCCAGTATCTATTACCCAGAGACAGTCTACGCCGTTGACTGTCCCCCAAGCATATAGACCAGTTTGGCGAAAAGCTCGTCTAACACAAAGGCTATTCCTAGGGCTTCCGCTACAATTCCCTCCAGATGGTTCTAGCCCTAATAAACCATCTGAACTCAGTTCTTTGACGTTGAAGGAAGAGACTCTGAAGGAGAATTAGGCTTCCTCCATGAATTTGATAGTTTCTCATTTTTCTCCTGTGAAGCACTGGACATTTTGTCTAATAATTTAAAACAATATTGAGCTATATGTCCTTTTTTTTGACAATAAATACATGTTTAGATAGGTCTGGAAGAACCATCTTCTCGGGAAGAGCGTTCAAACTTATCCCTATCTGTATCGCGTTGGGTTTCTACTTGTCTAAGTCGACCTACCCCTAAATACTGCTTATCGATCGCCTCAATTTCGAACCCCTTACTGACGGCTTCTCTCAGAGTCGAGGGTCCCGCTAGACTAAGAGCATGTTTTAAATCCCCATCTTTAACTGCATTTATAAACCGTGAACAAGCTAGGCGATCCCTAGTCAAATCGTCACATCCCGGCAACGCTACTCTAGCCATTCTTTCAATATCATGTCCAAGAGCAGCGAGACTCTCATCTCTGTTTTGTCGCCTACTTCCAAGTTGGGTTAGATGCAATTTTTGTAAGTGTTCACTGCCGAACCTGACTCTAATAGCCGAAGTGAGTCGCTCATAATCCCTCAGCTCGTGATCTGATAAAGAAGTCAAAACTGATAATGCTGAACCTTTAAGGTTAGCTGCCAAATTCCCTGCCTTGGTAGCTGAATTCCATCCGTTTAACTCTGCTACGATTAAAAATTGACACTCGTATTCAGCCCAGGAAGTGGTGCCGTCAAACGCCTGAACACGAACAAGATGAGAAGATTTCGAAGAGGACTCAATTCGACTATCTCCCGTTTCTGGTAGTACCGATTTGTTAATTTGCTCGCGATTACTCCCGGCGCTTATCTCTTTACGAACAATATTTCCAATTAAATCACAAAAATTATTCAAATCATTAGAACTTCGCATGTGTGACGAGCTCGGAATCTTATCTCGCGAGAGTTGATCCCCACACATACGATTGGCCCGTGATTCGTGTTCCACCCCATCTCGCGCTGTTATTTCAACTCGAACGGGTGAAACAGCTGTTAACACCTCGTCTGTCCTCGGACCAACTAAAGTAGAGGGAGATCTTCCCCCATAAACATCTACAGACCTTGGTGGTACCTGTTCCAAACGATCTCTTACTAGCGAAAGCCTCGTGGGGGTAGGGATCGGGGAGATGTGAGAAGGACCCTGAGGGACCAATTTTTCGAGGCTCCGTTGAAAGGTAAGGAGCTGAGCTTCCCTGTCTTCTTTCTGGGCCTCACGTTGAGTCCCCAAAATCAGATGAAGCTGTTCTCGCTGTGCTAAACGTTCTTCACGCAGGGTCTGAAGCTGACGTTCGGCCTGTAAAAGAGACGCTTCTTGCTGGGCTCGGAAAAGAGCTTCACGTTCCTCTCGCTGAGCTTCTCGATCCTCTCTTTGCGCCTGGATATGCAGTTCAGTTTGCTGCTGTTGAGCGAGCATCACCATTCAGAGTACTGATTCCATTTGGGTCATCAGATCAGATTGAGGCGGTGAAGTGGAGGATAGTTGGGGATCAGCTGATTGATCCGAAATTGGAGCAGAGGATTCGTGTGTCGATCGAGGAGTTTGAGTAATACTTCGCGTATTTCGTCTCATTTTTCAAATAGCAATACAGTAGAACCTCGATTATCCGGCCTTCGATCAACCGAGTCTCCGCGTTATCCGAGGCAACGGACTCATCCGAGCACTCCGCATTAATCGCGGTGTATGCTCGGATAATACGGAAAAACTCGAATAAAACAGATAGAGCCGCTATGCCTATGCTGTACGCGCGAAGTATTTTGCGATCGCTACTATGGTGCTTATACATATGTGAATACTTTTGAGATTGAATTTCATTCTACCGTTTCAAATACATAAAAAATGATTGAAATTTTCGAATTTTTCACGTTTTTTGTGTTATCCGAGTTTTCGCTCATCCGAGGTACCTCCTCCCCACATTACCTCGGATAAACGAGGTTCTACTGTATTTTTCAAATAGCAATATTTTTCAAATAGCAATATTTTTCAAATAGCAAAATTTTTCAAATAGCAAATTATTAAATACTTTTTTAAGAGTGAAATTAAAGACTTGTGGCACTAATACCTCAACTCAGAGAATTCCCGCTTCTGACACCAATGTAAAACTTTTAGCTTTGGAGCTTTTATGCAATAAATAAATGGGTCCCTGAGTTTAAATAAAGATTCAAGTCGAAATGCACATAGATCAAATGAAATTGCGTATATTGAAAAATGCGTGTGATCAAGTTTACGTCCTGAACAAGACTGTTATTTACAACAATATTGGTTGACGAAGCAACCGAATCTCAGCTATTAGTACATCTTTTATTTGTAATCATTTATCTTTTATGACTGCTAGACTGAATGTAATATAAAGGTAATCTAATGTAAAGTGTGGGGAAGAGAAATACACCTTTGTAACAGTATATTATACAATCAATGTAGGCGGTTTTCAAATCCAGCCTCCACCAATTTTGAACGTTTATTCCACCATTTCGTGTTGGTTGGGTTGACTTAACTCTGGACGAAGCAGCGTAGAGTTGACCATGACTGAACACGGGATTTGGTAAATACACTCCATCGCTATCAGTAGTATATGTTAGCCATGGCGAGTCATAACAAATGACGTCACCCGGCGGGAGTGGGGATTTGGCGCCAGTGACGTAGACTGCCGCCAGTCCGATCCAAGATGGCGCCGCCCATACAAACCAAAATGGCGACTGTTTTTCAAAATCCAAGATGGCGACTGTTTTTCTGAAAAATATGCTTTCACCCCCACACCCCCCTCTTTTTTCAAAAGCCAATATGACAACTGTTTAGAGAAATAATAAATTCTTATCCTATATATACTAGCTGAAATTAATCAAAGAATGACAGGGTATACGCAGGGATTGACACAAATTATTTTTTCAAAATATTCGTTTATTCAATACTACTATTAAGACTAGTTGTTACAAGCATTTTTTCAATTAACAAGAAGTAACAAAGATACCTGATTGCTCCACCTCTCAATCACGGATCCAGACCTGGCAGAGGTTCAATATTTACAATTATGTAAGAAAAAATCGACAAACTACTACAGCATCAATACAAACTCTGGCCAGTTATCATATCTGCCGGCGCAAACCAGAGGTTCAATATTTACAATTATGTAAGACATAACACAAAGAAACATTGGAGAGGATAGAAAGATACCTGATTGCTCCACCTCTCAATAACGGGTCCAGACCCAGCAGAGGTTCAATATTTACAATTATGTAAGAAAAAATCGACAAACTACTACAACATCAATACAAACTTTGGCCAGTTATCATACCTGCCGGCGCAAACCAGAGGTTCAATATTTACAATTATGTGAAACATAACTCAAATTTACGAAACTTTCAATTTCGCTTACAGACCACAATTGAATCCTACCATAACGCCTGAAAAACATAACTTTACCTGGCGGCGCAAACCAGAGGTTCAATATTTACAATTATGTATTTAGATGAAGGAGGAGGACTCATTTATCGCGGAGGCTGAAGTGATGACAACACCTCGCGGCGCAAACCAGAGGTTCAATATTCACAATTATGTAAAAAACAATCGACAAACTAGGTCGATCAATTCGCATGTGCCGTGCGCGTGCAAAACTCTTGGGAGATCCGTCATGTGCAAATCACTTATCACTTAAAACGGTCTGACATATATCGGCAATGATGTAGGGTAAAAACAAGCAGGTCAACTCGTGAAACACAACACGCAAATGGGTCTTGGGGGAATCCGCATCCATCATCATCAGTCTGCAGACTGCGTCCTCCGCTGCATCGTCCTCCTCGTACACCACGACGCCGATCTGCTGCAGAGTCGGGGCCTTCATCTTTCTGGATCGTACCAAGGCAGCAAAGTGGCGAACCAGCAACTCCTTGCATTTGTTGACATCCCCCGCCAGTTGCTCCAGCTCAATAATATACCCGTCTATACAGTGGGCGATATGTCGCAGGCCGTCAAACGTAACTTTTTGCATCACAATTACGGGTGAGTATTTCTTTCTCTTCTTGAGTTTAGGCTCGCCGGCGTTATCATCATCATCATCTTCCTCGTACCCCTGCTGACTTCCAACCTCATCAGGATTGTTCGAATAGAACGCAACCACTTTCGAGACGTGTGACGATGTGATGCGCAGGGTACACCCTCCAGGTAGCGAGACTGTGTCGTTTAGCAAAGAAGTCAGCCCACCGGGAGGTCGCTCGCTTTTCTCGAAGTACTTCTCGATATCTTCGAGCTTTTCTACCAGCTCCTCCCATGCTTCGGCGCTGAGGGATACTCCGCTTGAGTAATTGTTGACAAATTTCACCACAGGCTCGAAATTCCCATCCAAGCGGAGACGAAGACCGATATTCACTTTTTTAGACCACGAACCGTTGAGCCCGTACGTCCTCGACAGTACCAAGTTACGCTCGGATTTCTTCAGCGCTATGTCGAAAGTTTTATACAATCGACTACACCCCTCTTTCACCGAGCCTGTCTTCGGTGTGGCCATAGCTCTTGACTGTTCAGTTGCAACTGAAAGCCCCGCATCTTCTCCGTATATATATAATACAGAGTCGCATTAGAAATTAGAAATTATAAATTAGCAGACCAAACCAGAAGCATCTCGAAGTAGGAATAAAGGTACGTCTTCGCTATCCTCTCTCTTCCGTTTAACTCTCTAATTCGAAGGGGTTCTTAACAAAAAATGTTCAATCAATTTAGATGAGCAATGGAAGAGTTGAAAGACGTGCGCGCCTATCACAACTGAGGAGCCAATTGCGCAAACGATTTCTTTACAATAGCAGACAAATACTCCAATTTCTGCGGGATAATAACGTCGTCAACGGCTTTATAACTTCGACATACAACCTACACTACGAACTCCTCGAACAGTTGAACCGGCAATGGGAGTTAAGGTGCCACAGTACTCGATCCAAAATCTAGCATTCGGTACAGCGCCCTCTGGATAGTTTAGCCGGGTTTCAAACCCATATGACACCAGTCAGAAGTGCTACCACCTACCGGGAGCTAGCGAAACGTTCATGGAGACAAAACGGGGTCGGTCAATCGTCTGGATCTCGAATGATAACCTTACCAACGTTACCGACTCGAATTTTTTTTACATGAATGGTAACGTGACACGTTCGGAATGAATAACGACGTGAATTTACATGGGGCATTCCACGCCAACTCGACCAGTGTCAAACCTCGACCATCTCGACATCATTTAATTTTTTTTTCAACATTCTACTCAATGAAAAATGCGTCTAACATTTATTTTTAGATTTTTTTATTCGGCTGTTCATTTTTTATGAATTTTTTAAGTTGATTGAGAAGGCCCATTTTTTCAGTTTTTCTCAATCAACTGAAAAAATTTATAGAAAACAAACGGCTGACTAAAAAAATCTAAAAATAAATCTGGACGCATTTTTCACGAAGTAGAATGTTGAATTACAAACTGAAATGATTTCAAGACGGTCGGGGGGGTTCAACACTGGTCGAGTTGGCATTGGCCCCACATGTGTGTAATACTACGTAATGGTATTCAGAAATGATTGTTTGGACAATTGAATAACGGGCTAAATATAATCCCAAGTGGATAAACAAAAAATATATGTTCAGAAATATGTAACGAATATAATATAAGAAATACTTCATCTCACAACGTACGAAACCGGGAAACCATTAAAAACAAATACGTATCTAAATCTTGTAACACTTCGTTTATTTTCCGTATACATACACGAGTTGGTTATTGACATCGATTTGCGGATTACTTCTACTTTTTGTTTTCTACGAGTTTTGTTACTTCAGTAGTTTACGAAACAATAATTATTTATGTCATATATTTTACTAACAATTAGCCATTTTAAAAAATAATTCCATAGAAAGATCCGATTACAGATCAATGATCAATGATCAATTACATATCGATCTGGTATTAGCAAGTCAAGGTATCCGCGAAGTCAAAGGTTGTATGTGAGAATCATTTCCTCCGGAATACTGGACATCCTTCGTGAATCCGCAGATGGTTTACCATCTCGCATAATACGTGGTTCTGCAAATGACAAAGCAATTGTTAGATTATTCCAGCGAACTTTCCTGTAAACTAAATCCGTCTGTATTAGGCACTTGCAACGATACGAATATAAGTCGGGTAGCCTATGACACCCGTCATTTCTCAGCATCCATCCGCGACTTGTGATTCTAGAGTACCGCGCGAATACGACACTTCATTGAGGGGGGACGCGTCTCTGTCGACCGTCATTCCTGGATAGTCCTTTTTGGCGACATATGCACAGCGCTGATACTTGAAACAACCTAAGGCGTTGCGGGCTGCCCGATTCTTTCCTAATATTACATCTGAGAGTCATGCATAAATTACATAGCATGGGGGGGGGGGGGGGGGGGGGGTTACTTCGATATCAAATATTTTTAAGTTCAATATTATTCTGAAAATTGAGATAGTGAAATGATGACGGTATGGTGGGGGACCACATAGTTTGAAATCACACTTGACAATCCGTGAAAGTTATTCAAAATCTGGTGATCGTTGATTACAAGAGTAAATAAACGAGCAAACGAGAAATTCATGCAGTTTGATATCGTAGACATCTCCCATCGGTTTTACGCGACGACTGTATTTTAGTTGTAATCACAGGAACCCATATGCTTGGCGTGTTTGATTTAGACTGGTATGAAGTTCGCACCACAGTCTTCTGTCTCCTCCTATCCTTCATAGTTGCATAGAAGAGGACAGAGGCAGAAGACTCTGGGGCCAACTACACACCGGTGTCACAATCAAACACGCTTGGTGTACCTGTGAGTAATTTTACGACAATCTATTGAAAGAAAGCAAGTTTTTCGCGATTTCACCGCGCTCAAAGATTATTTTTCATAACTTAGGATCTTCCATTTCAATTCAGCTGAAACGCTACTCGACATCAGCCTTATATGTCACGTGAGTTGCTGAACAAGAAACTCACATCGTTGTACTAGGGTTTACGCCAAAAGTAGTCGACAGTTATAAAATTATGCTTTCTACGTTACTTGAGATTTACTCAAACAATAACAAGGAAATTATCGAAAATCACGACAATTATTGAAAATCCCATCATTTTTGTTTGAAAAAAAACGTTAAATAAAGAAAAAATTCACCTGAAAAACGACGTGTTTAGGAAGTGATCTCTGTTCGATTCCTATTTTTTTCAAATTCATCTTCGAAGATGTGATTTGAAACGTAAAAAGCACGTTCAACGATGTGAGTTTCTTGTTCAGCAACTCACGTATAACATAAGACTGATGTCGAGCAGCATCTCGGCTCTACTTAGATCGGAAATATTCCAGAATTTACTACACATAAGCTCTGACCGCGTCTCTTATTTGAAAAAATAACTTCAATTGATGAAACAAGAGACGACAACATCTTTGGGCAACTTTCGAGAGCATCGTGTGAAACATGCGGATGAATTGACGTGAATGTTACCCTTCTGTTATTGCTTACAAAATTTTTGGCGTCCGATGCGTGTGTGCACACAGAGTCACGTCCGCGCGGAGGTCCGTCAAGAGTATTCCGCACGCATGACCGATGCTTGGAGTCCGTGCTGAAGTCCTTCGCTCACGCGAATCTATATGGATTGAGTAACGAAAACATTCGTCCAAACTTCTACTGTTCTCGAAGTCGACGCTGAGAACGCGGTGTGCAACGGTTCCTGAAACACGCCCCACGGAAGCCATTCATTTGCGAACGATGTGCGCAGGCGAACATTTTCCGCATTCGCGATCACTTCATGGCCTTTGTGAGTCTGGTACTTTTATATGGATGTACTAATACTATAGGTCACTCGCCCGTGTCACAAATATACGCGATACTACCAGTATACTACGAATGGCTGTAACAGATGCAACTGTAACATGTTTCCAGGCTTGTTGTATGTAATTCCAGCGTTGAGAATTCATGCCTGCAGAATTATAGGGTGGGTTGATGATATCGCTTCGGTTGAAACCAGTTGAACCATTCTCAATAACATATCCAGGGTATTGTCTATTATTTCAACGTGATGATATTGCATTTTTGCTCTCTGTCGAAATTATTGTTGTAGGTTTCGTGAATATTGAGAATCGTCGTCGTTACGACACGTATTCAACTTTGGCTTTTGTGCTCCGTAGACATACTGAATTCGGTCAATTACGACACGTGTTGAACTTTGGCCCTTGGGCTCTGAATTCGGTCAGTCACGACGCGTGTTCTTGAACTTTGGCCCTCGAGCTCTGTGGATATATTTTAAACTCGTTGCCAATCCACAGTCCTGACGAGTTTGCGTTGAGATTTGCGTTAGATATACATATAGTGTAACTTTATGGCAGTTTCGCGACTACGCGAACTGACAGTTATTGCGAGTCTTTTGCTCTAAATGTAATTTCGTGACCTCTCTATCTAATTTGTCTAATTACGGACTTTGAACGATAAGGGAACCAGCCTCAAATCTGAGATATAATGTTATACATAAGAGAATTTATTCAATGTTTTAAACTCTATTTGCGGTTGCAACCAAATTAAACTAATATTCACAAGGTTTGCTTACTTACTAACTGATTTAGTTGAATGTGCGCATGAGACCTCTAGTCTCATGACTTTATGCAAGAATTTATATAATGTTTATATAATAATGATTTTAATAGTTTTATAATATTGTAAGAGAGATATGATTTGGAATTTAAGTAAGTTTCTGAATTTCTGAGTTTTCTAAGATTATATCGTTATATGGCTAGGCAGATCACCAGGCGCATTGCCTATGGTGTCTGATAAGAAAGAGAGAAGCTATGAGTCAATCTAGCGCTTTGCCTGAGATTGCTGTACGAAGTATTGAGAAGCTAAATGCGTGGAGTCAACCTGGCGCTGTGTGATGACACGCCTTATATACCTGTTGTGACGTCACGCCAAGCCATCAACGTTCGTCGAACATTCGAGATCGTTCTCGAATATTCGCAACGGCTGATTCGTATGTAAACGTACCAGGCCTATGTCGCCTGATACGTTACATTGCCCCCTTCGTTCATCGGCTGGTCGGATGATTTTCTATCGGCTAGACGATGATCGACTCGTTGTTCGTTCGGTGATGTTCTTTCGTTGGTGATGATAAAAAAAAATTTTATCAGTGCGTTGTGGTACAGTGCCGCTTGGTGCGCCTATGGTGATATTGTGCAGTATGAATGTGGGAAGTGGATTTCGTGTTATACCCTGGATTATGTGTAATGCATCTTGCTGATTTGCATCAACCTCGTCCTCAGAATTTCCCGATGCATCAGAAATACTCAGTCGATAAGTCTTCGGTGCTTGGAATATGGCATGTCATCGCATTAATCCACAGGTACGTCTCTCTTTCTCTCTTTACTTGATATCACCATCGTATAAATTATGTTGTGGTTGATCTCGTTGTCGTTTGTATTATTGTTCCAGACATTCGTCGTTTCTTTGGTGGTCTGACAGCTGATGCCTCGATGAATCGAACGGATCGCCGATACTGATAGAATGATGCAGCCGCCGAAAATATTGGTAGTGCCCCCTGCACTTTGGATAGTTGCATCGCTCGAATACCCCCCTGGCTCCACATGGTACAGCCAGTTTTCTACCAAGTTTTGATATTTTCGTAGTTTTATGGGGATTAGACCATTGTTAGCCGGATTACTGACTAGATAATCTGCGTATGTTCTATCTCCATCTGTTTTGCTTAGTAGGTTCGTTATGTCCTGTGTTGTCCAAATTAATACTGAGTTTATTAATTCGTCATCTTTTTCCTTTTCAGGTATCGTCCAGCCGGGAATCTTCGTCAGTGATGTGCGCGTGAAGTTCAGTGCAGTGCGCGTCTGGTTTTTACCGATTTCAACTACGTGACCTAAATTATAGTTGACCAGGTATTTTCAATTAACCCGATTACTAGATTATCTGGATTTATCTTAACCTTAGATAAGCCAATAACTATTAATATTGGCGTTTAAATCGGTTTTAGAAATTGTCTGTTTTAAGTTAGATGAAGTGTTTTTATCTAATCCGATTAGTAGGTTAATCGGATTAATGTTAATCCTTTCTAATCCTTTCTCTACGTTTAAATTATTAATATCATCTAAATCTAATTTATTTACACTATTTACATTTCCTATGCTAGCTAGCTGATTATTTCGTGTATTGTTTTCTAAGTTGATTAAATGTTCGAAAAATTCGATTTTAAATGGAACGGTTTCGCCTATGTTTGTTTGTGCTTGACAGGTGTTGTTATTCTCATCATTTTGAATGATATTATTTTGATTTTTGAACTCTAACGATTTTACCGGCTCTAGCGTATGTTTTTCGAAATCGGTTTGTTGACATTCGTTAGGCTTCTGCCTATCAATCTTTTCCACGTCTTTTAATTCTGGCTCTAATATCACTGGTTCCACTGAATCGAGTTTTTTGTCCACTTTTTTCGTTATTTTTTCTAAATCTGCTAATTGTTTTTTGTACAATAGAGATTTTGCTATCATTTTTTCCCTGAAGCTAAGTTCTTGGTCTTGATCTATTTTCTCGTTGTCCATTTGATTTTCAAGCCTTCTTTGTTCCATCGACTCTAAATCATTGTCTAACTTTTTATTCCATTTATCTGGGTATGATGCAATGTCTATCCAATCGGACTCTGAAACGTCGCTGTCGACCTTTTCAGATGACATTTTTCCAATAAAGATATTTTCTATGTTATCTTGTTTGTTTTATTTTCTTATTTTACCTAGGCAACTCGTTGCCCCCTAATCCCTAATCTACAATGAGATTGATGCCGATTCCCTTGCCTGCCAATTCCTGGTCGTGACTTTGGATTCTGACATAATCCGCAAAGTTGATTTTACTTGTAAAGAAGTTAAGTTGATTGAATGTGGAAGAAGTTAAATTTATTAAACAAATGACTCTAAATTCATATGCAAAGATTTTTAACAAAATTTTGATTAGAAAGACCTCTAATCTCATGACTTTATGCAAGAATTTATACAATGTTTATATGATAATGATTTTAATAGTTTTATAATATTGTGAGAGATATGATTTGGAATTTAAGTAAGTTTCTGAATTTCTGAGTTTTCTAAGATCATATCGTTATATGGCTAGGCAGATCACCAGGCGCTTTGCCTATGGTGTTTGATAAGAAAGAGAGAAGCTATGAGTCAATCTAGAGCTTTGCCTGAGATTGCTGTACGAAGTATTGAGAAGCTAAATGCGTGGATTCAACCTGGCGCTTTGCCTAGGATTGCTGACTGCCTGTGTGATGACACGCTTTATATACCTGTTGTGACGTCACGCCAAGCCATCGACGTTCGTCGAACATTCGAGATCGTTCTCGAATATTCGTAACGGCTGATTCGTATGTAAACGTACCAGGCCTATGTCGCCTGATACGTTACAATACGAACACTCTAGAACGGTCTACAACCGTATGCGGTCAGTTTATCTCTCGCCGGTCACCTGTACATTCAGAGATACGTTACAGTCGCACCTGTCAAACACCAAATACGCGACGCATACTGTCATCAATACTACAGTTACCACCATTGAATGGAGTCATCTAACAAAAAGGACCAAACCCAATAAGAACCCTAAAATGTCCGAAATGCGATAAACGTGCGCCGGAGCGCAACATTCGTACTCGACTAGCTTCGGTGAGGCATGTTCTGGAACCTGTCGGACTCCAGGTTTTCAGCCTTCACTTCGAAAGCAGTCAAGATTTCAACGAATGCGTTCATTGCTAATGCATACAGGTCGGCGAAAGAGAAAAAGTTGTGAGCAGATCACAAGCATCGGGCTTGCGTACCGAATACTCCGGGTGAAACGCCGAGCGGGCGGTACGCAACGTACACAGGTATTACCGCGGTTCATTCATACAGTCTCATAGGGGTTGTTTGAAAATGACGTAAGGCGCCTTTCGCCGCAACTCCAAAATCATGGATTTTATATTTGACTTCGATTGGATACTTATACTTCTGCGAATTTACTACGATTGGGTGCAGCTCGCGATACATATGATTTGAAAGGCACGAAAGTTCTGGCAAACCGGTTGACTAAGAATTGAAGATGGAGCACTAGTGTGTAAATTGAAAAAAAAAGTTACGTGAGGAGCATTGCAGCCTTCTGCCCCTCGCACATATAGAAGATAATAAGGATTGCGGGTAACCCCCCAAGGTACCTTACGGGATTTTCAAAATACCCTTTAAATTACGAGATCCGTCAGTCACTTGCGATCGTTTAATACCCATGTAGGTACGTCATAGTCGAAAGTTTTCGCAATAATTACTAGTTTCAGACAGTCTCAGATACATTAACTTATTACGGTTGCGTGGTCGGTCGCGTAGTCTTTCAGTTGTTCGAAGTCAGCCGAAGTAATTCAAGTCAGTTGAAATGCCCGTCCAATTGGCGAGAATTTAATTCACATATATACCATTCACACGAGTACCCAACGCATCGGATGCTCAACAATTTTGCAGACTGATAATACCGATGATATCGCGGGGTGTGTTTTGCTGCATAAAGTATACAATTTTGGAGGAATATCATCAATATCAAAGGCATTGTTCCATTCGCGGCACCATAAAAATCATATGAAATGTCATATCAATCATATGAAAATCATGTAAATACTGAAAACTCTATATTATAGCTGCGCGACGATTCGAAGCTCGACGAGCTCCATGAATGAAACTCGATCAGAATAAGTACAAATCAAACGTAAAATGCATGGATCCCTAATCGAAGCCCCCAAGCACGTATGTAATTTATGAATGGCCCCAAATATATTGACTGCCTGAAAAGATTGAAACACAGATTATGGTAAATACCTGAAAATAATGAGACACATGTACATTAGGGTGGTCATTAATTTCTAACACATACTTGCGACCCCTTGAATCGATAGATAATGACGCGAAACCAGTATCTGCATTTTTCAGATTCGTAACTTCATTGGAAAGGGTGCCGAAATGAATTTGAAATTGCAAAATTGCAAAAACCTGGGGATAACTTTCTTTTGTGAAACCGGGCAGTAGAGGAGTACAACAAATTGCATAGGAAAAATGAAAAATGAATGCAATTTATTATTCAAGGTGTAAGCGATCATCGAAGAAGGTTTCCTGATTGTAACAAAGGGAGTATTTTCAAACCGATCGATGACGTATGATATGTTATAACGTTCATACCATAGATGAGCATTTCATGTGAAATTATAAATATAGTCTGTATAAAGTGGTAATGCGATAAGAACACCATCGAATACTTTTTTATCTGAAAATATTTATTTTTTTGTCATTCTAAGTTTGTTTCCCGTTTTTTTTTGCTGACCAAATCATTGAGTCATCAACTCTTTTGGCTTCATCATATGATTTTGCTGAAGTAAACAATAGTTGCCTTTTTTAGGTACTTGAAAATTGAGAGAAACCTTTTTTTTCCATTTTTTCAATGTCAATTTGATTTCGGCACCCTTTCCAATTAAGCTCAGAATATGAAAAATTCAGGCACTCTTTTGCGTCATTATCTATCGATTCAAAGGGTGGCAAGTATATGTTAGAAATTAACGACCACTCCAATATGGGTACAATTATTAGACAATACTTTGGGACACATCTCATAATCATTCCTACGGTAGGCCTTGTATATATTTCGGGAGCTACACCTATATATATATTTCCATTTGTTATTACCGGCAAACCGTCGCGGTTTGACAGCAATCCGAATCTCCATTGTGCGTAATCCCAATCGAGAGCGGGTGTCGTTCTGACTGGCAGTCGTATGACAGGATCGTTAAACGTCACCATAAGGTAGTTTAGAATTTTTCATATATCTCTTTTAGCCATCAATAATATTGCAATCATCTCCTTGAACACTTGTTACGTATCGTGGCATGCTCGGACGAATGTATAATGGCTTAGTAATTAAATAATTCATGACTAACTACGTAATGTTCATCTAAGATATTTCATGACTAACTACGTAATGTTCATCTTAGATATTTCACAACTCTTCCGAGCTATACGTTCTACAGCATGCGATAACATAATTTATTTCTCAACGCACGTAAAATGGAGGGAATTTTTTTCGCGTACTATAAATAATTAATTTGGACTATTTTGGCTTCCTTCGTGCGAGTGTGGATTACAACAATTACCTGCAAAAGAATAAACGTACAACACAATTGATATCACGGGAGATTCGTCGTGAAATGTTTTAACCTGTCATACTACCGCCCGCCAGAACGGTGTAACCCGAGCTCTCGACTGAGATTACGGACACCCGTGACTAATTGAGGCTTGTACATTTATTCGATTCGTGCCGCTAACGTACAATTAAATGATTTTAAATGAATCAGAAAGATATGATACGTTTTTCGGATACTACTACTGTCATGTTACGCCGATATTGTATGATCCATACCACGCACGAAGAGAAGCTGACAAGTAAAGCGCTCTATACGATTTCTGTTACAATCGCGAACACCATCCGATAGTCCTAATTTTTTATTTAGGAAGTTTATTAACTTTTTTTATAGGTTTTTTTTTTGTTAGTTTTCTTAGTGTCTTTTTCCTGACGAGCGTCTAAAATGTACTGTGGGTCCTTGATTTCCAGATTTCTCAATGAGCGGCTATCAACTATTTCAGGTACCATACAGCATTTATAGAATCTCGTCAAAAATGGTTCCATTTTTTGGGACCAAAACTCGTCGTTTCTTTGAACGAATATACTTTTTATACCTGGTGCAGGCGTCCAAACAGCGAATATGCACTACTTCCTACGGGTCACGTGCAGCTGACCTTGTACTTGATAGTAATATTCCTGTTTCTCGTTCATTTTTTCGCCGAGCTTGTCAAAGATACAATGCAAGTTTCCTATCTTCTGAGCAAGCGCCTGCTGCGGGGTGAAATTTCTAATGGCAAATGGGCATTTGATTTCCACAATCCCATCGTCGTCGATCAAACCGTCTGGCGAAGCGCCGATGTACGGTAGCTCCTCGTCAATAAACAGGCCACACTCCGTGATTAGAACATTGCTGTCGATTTCCAATGCTCGTCGCGCTTCTTCTTCGTACTGCTGACCGTGCTCGATAGCTGGGAGCCGCAACGGTGCGGGATACAGCAACGCTTTAACCTTCTTAGATCACGATGTGTCAGCACGCATGCGACACACGCTTCCGAAATTCGATGCAGTCAGGATTTTCTTGCGTATTAACACCCAACGGTCGCTCTTGCCTTGTTGCCTCGTAGTACGCTCAATTTCGTTGCGGTCTGCCTGCCACTCCAGCAATAAATCGTTATGGAACTTCAATTTTTGCTGGAACTTGTCCTCCGACAAGTCCGGATGTTGCGAATTAGGTCCGTAGTCTGCGGTCGCAGTGTCTGTACGTGGGACTTTGCTTCTCTGTTCGGACGGGTCGTTGTTTCCTTGAGTCTTCCGCTTTTCGACAGATCTGGTTCTGCTAGCTGTTTTATGATCGTTTCTCTTGATATGTCGATCCTCTATTTTCGTCAACGTCGCTGTTGGTTCCTTGCCTATTTTTTCTTCCAACACGCTCAAGGCTTTATTGGTGTTGAATTGTACGACCGCGGCGGCGCATCTTCCGGTATATGAACCTCTGGCCCCGTAATTGATACGTTTTCCACCAATATATTTGGCAATGATGGAATTGTATCTTTCCACGCAGTTGCTATTGACGCGCAATATCAGGCTGTCTGAGTAACAGCTTAGATTGGCAAAGGCTTCCTTTATTCTATCATAGAGTCCAAAAGCGTTTAATGCGGGAGCTACATTTTCTTCTCCTTCCTTCGATGAACCGTCACAGAAGTAACCGATTTCAGCGCACTTTTTATGCTCGCCGAATACGTGGCTCGGCGCGTTTAAAATATCGCCCGCAAGCTTGCGAGCCTTCAGACTTGTGGGGCCTTCTTCCTTCGACCTGAATTCCACAGCCTTGGTCACGGCAGTTCGCAGCCTGAGTACGCTGCCTTCGATTACTTGACGTAACTTGCCAAGGCGACCTTTTGCTTTAGCGACCTCTTTGATTTTCGTAGCCAGATTACGCAACAAATGGTTTGTGCATTCGACTTTCTTGACAGGCATATTTGGGTACGGATTGCTGTCCAAGATCTTCTTGTAGACGCTACTGTCTCCGTCTGCGATTAAGGTGGAGTACATAAGTCCTTGCTCGTCGATGCTACGCTTGAATCCGTCCACGATATCGTCACTTTCTATGCTGGTGGAACTGCGGTTTCGCTCCCAATTTTTGTAACGAAAATGATCGCATGGTTCCTTCTCCGTGCGTGCCGCTCGTTCGCATGTAGCGCAAAATTTGTTGCGTACCCCGATGAAAAGGATCTTCTGCGTGTGGTAACCGACGATTGCGCCAACTCCAGACAGGGAATCGTACTTCCCGGTTCGGTACGATCTTTTCATCCAACTACCATCCGCTACAACGGGAATATGCGGAATGCCATCGATGATGTCACCGCGCTCGATAGCTAATTCCCTCTCAAGTTTACCAGCGGCTTGCATCTCTTGTGCTGCGGTACCCATGAATTCTTGAGTGATCTCATTTTCATACTTTCGGTATGTATTTTCCGAAATGCTTGGCACATCAATCGCTGCGAACAGTTGTTCCATTTGTGAATGCCCAATTCCGCTGGTGATGCACCCGGCCACCGCGCTACGATGAATATCCATAGATTCGGGACCCGACGGATCAGTCCATATGCTGTCCTTGTGCATGCAAAATTGGCACTGAAAGAAGATTTGCGTTCGCAATCCCTGTTCACGCGACCCTCCGACTTTTAGGGCTGACATCGGACAAGCTAGGCCAGGCGCGTGATTTCCGAATTTCTTGAAGAAATCGGGAAACAGGTGCTGTACATTTACGATGCGACGACCTTCAATATTGGCCTCTTCCAGAGCGTACGCGTCGGAGGGGTTGTTGGATATTTCGAGCCTGAAATCATCCAGATCGTCTTCTTCCGGCCAAGCCCATTTATCTGGCACCTGTTGTTCCGCCTCTGTACCGATTGTCTGTTCTTCAGTGTCGGTATCAGACACGTGATCCGGTTCGGGACTACGGACAGATCCAGCCACGTGTTCGCCGTCTGGTACGTCGTGATCATCCGAGGTCTTGTGGGATGTCGACTCAGAATTTTCGGAGTCGCTATCTGGTATGTCGCTGCGATACTCAGTGATGGAACTGGCATCTCGTGCTGCGAGATCTGCATCATCATCATCCGTCGAGATTTCAACTTCGTAAGTGATTTCCTCTATAATCACTTCTTCGTCGCTGTCATTTTCCGATTGCGAGATCTGTGATATTTCGGAGGTCGATGTGAAGTGTTGGGAAGTAAGTCCCGAACTTCCCGCAACACAGTGACCGAAGCCAGCTTCGGGCTGGCTAGCCTCCGCAAGACGCTGCTCGTCATGCTTTCCCACGACCGTGGCCGCCGTGTTCGATGCCACTCCGGGTGCGGTATCTCGCATACTCTTTTCGCGGTTTCGTCGCCTATAAACAGAAATACGATTACAAATTGAATAATAGTATTAAACAACAACGAAACATGTATGTGTACATTATACCACACGTGGTTTTTATATTACAACTGTCTTATTTATTTATAGCCAATTAATTGACAAGCGTGCGAGAGAAAATATATTAATTACGAAGTTTCTTATCATTTCTTCAATTCATTAGTGATTTCTGCATTTCATTTGATTGCTCTCAGACGCTAGTACTTCATTTATTTGTATTTGTTAATCAATAATATAATACGTTTATCAATAATAATATACTACGAAAAGAACTTCGTTCCAACCGAGTGTTCCACGCCACTCATTTTTAATTTTTACATGTGATTTGCTGAAAAATGAGATCTGCTTCGGAACGAGATCAAGCAAAGTACCCATCTCGAGGGGAAAATAACTCCTTGAATTGACGTGCCAATATTCGGTGAATGAATACAAATTAATCGAAATCAAGGCGAATTAACGCGAATTAACTGCAAAGATTAATGCGAATTAATTCAAACTAAAAGATTAATGTGTCAATCCAGGTTTGAGTTATTTCCCCCTCGACCCATCTGACGAAATTTGTTTTTCCGAAAACCGCAATTCGTCGGGTTTGTTTCAAAAACGACAAAAAAAAATGTCCATTGAAATATGGAGCAGTCTCTGTCAACTCAGCCACCTATTCAACTTGAGGTGTCTGAAAAGTGAAAATCGTGCAACTTTCAACAGAGTGACTTTTCACTTTTTCGAAAAAACGAAAAAAAATTATATCAAAAAAAAAAAAATTAATTAAAAAATATAATAATCAATTTAATTTATTTAATAATAATTTAATTTAATTTTAATTTCAGCTTCTTCAAATTTAGAGAGACAGCGTGCTAAATCGGGGAAGGATAGAAAACTCGTTGGGATTACATTTCTTTTTTTTTCAGCTTCTCGGTAAAAGAAAAAAAAAATGCAAAAAAATCCGATACCCCTTTTATCCAGAAAAACATTCCGAAATGTGCCTTTTCCCAATTTTCATCGTACTGATAATGATTTTTCGCTGGGAGAGAAACGAAGTCTCCACCGCAAATTGTTTTTGAAAAACTCTATGATGAATATCGTTCTGTAGATATTTACTCGAACTGTCGAAATTAGGAGGTTTTTTTTCTGATAAAAGGGGTTTAAATGTGTCGGATTTTTTTTGTTTTTTTTTCTGTTTCGCCGAGAAGCTGGAAAAAAAGAAAAATAAATTTCATGCCAACAAGTTTTCTATCTTCTCCCGATTTAGTACGTGAAGAAGATTGAATAAAAATATTTCAGGAATGGAATGACCAAACAATCTGAAAAAATTTGCCAATTTTATTTTCATCCCCAATTTTTTTCGGAGACCTCAAGTTCAATGGGTGGCTGAGTTGACAGAGACTGCCTCATATTTGAAATTATGTGGAGCAGTTACTACGAGGTCTAGTTAGAAATAAATTACTCGAACAAGAAGACGAACTCAGCAGAAGCAGATACCTGTGACTTCTCGTTACAATGTATGGTTACGCGGAGTTGTGGACTCAACCGAACACGCTCGCCACGGCCAGAAGTCATTGACTACAACTGCAATCTCATCCAAGTCGTCATGTGTCGGGCTAATACGACCCAAGCAAACCCCGCTACTCCCCCAACGTCAATCGTACCCCTATTGTATAAGGAGGTTGGCTAGTAAAATATAACTAGTTTTTCATGAATGTATTACGGCATAGTCACCACATTGAGGTAGCTTTCCATCTACAGATAAAAATCGACACAGTCAGACACACAGCAATACGATTGGTCCCTTCCGCTAGATCCAGCCAATCATAATACTGTGTGTCTGACTGCGTCGAGTTTGTCTGAAGATGGAAAGCTCCCTCAAGTATCCATCGAATTATTATATTCGTAGACTGATGATTTCCCTGACATGTCCAGAAACAAAATAATACCCAAATTATGAACAAATGGCTAGATATCGATTTTTCATTGTCAATTGCTTCAAAATGTAGAAAAATCTCGTATATTTTTAATCTACTCAGCTATTTTTTACTGTACTGCGTATGACAAGCCTAGGACAAGCCTATTCCCGATCTACGACTTCTGTCTTTGATAAATGTAAGAAAATTCTGCAGAACCGATTGAGCTCTATTTGACTGATATTTCATTAGCGACTATTCGAGATGCATTACTCCGACCGGTCTTTATTATTTATATAGGAATATAGCGTGTCATCGCGATGAAACCGAACGATGACCGCACTATAGATCGATTATCGCACGCTCGCGTTGCGTACGTGAGCTTCTACTCGCTGCCAGTGACTGCCAACTCGATTCGCCCGGCACCTGTCGCCTCGTCTTTTCATAAAATCACATTGAAGAAATTATCTACAGTTTCGTTGAACAGCTTCTTCCCATTTGAAGTACCGATCAATTTTTTTTATACATGATTCCTATCCTAGGAATTCTGCATACATCAATCCCAAGTTCATCGTGGTAAAACGATTATTCATTTTTTTTTTGTGTTATTTAGAAGCGAAAATATTTCTTCACAATTTCGAACAATGAAACGTAGGTATCTATAAATAATAAGACGAGTGAATAATTTTTTTTTACATCAAGCAACTACGTTATACCGTGCGAGAATTCAATGTGAACGTTTCAAGACCAAAATAAATGATCATCATGTAACCACAGCTCGTAGAATATTATACAAAAAGTGTAAGATTTTTGAGAACGATTTGATATGCCGATAGCGAAGGTTACAGCTAGCTATTCGGGAAATTTCGGATGGTTGAAATGTTAATTTTGAAAAAATGTATAACTCGACGACCACACGAGCTAAAAATCTATGGGGAATCGCAGACGTGTGTTTTTCAACATCCGTACTCGTAATTTTTAAAACTATTGAAACTTTTTTTCAAGTGAACTAGACGTGAAAAAAATCGTACGTATTTCGTTGCTTGTACGAAATTTTTTTTTACAAAGTTATAAGTTATTGAATTTTGTTGCAGAATTAGCGGTTCGGTAATTTCAAGAATTAATATCTCCGGTTTTATTTATCACGGAGAGATGAACCAGCGCTCTTTTGAAAGCTGAAAGGATAACCTAAGAGAAGAAATTTTTCAAGTTGTAAAAAATTGAGAATTTTCATTTGTTATAAACAGTTAAAGTATTGATAGATTTTTCGGCGGAAATCGGCCGTTTTTAACATGCTGAAAAGAATATGATGGGATTCTTCATTCAATTCTGCCTCATAAGGAATTTTCGTCCACGATGGAGGTTTCATGGAGTCTATTTTCTTTTGCTAATTTATAACATGGCGTTGCAGCGGTGCGCGCTTCCCAGGCCACGGCAGAGGCTCACGCATCGGCCCTACTAATGGCGTAGTGCGTCCAGCACTGCAGAATCATTTTATGTGGGAAGAATATATTATACCGCGCGTTCACGAGGGAATGAAACAGTCCGAACCGAACACAGGCGCACGTCGCACTCGTCCGACACACGGACCGACACACGGACGAGTGCGGCATGCGCCTGTGTTCGGTTCGGACTGTTTCATTTCCTCGTGAACGCACGGTATATAGTATATAGAAATAGTGTGTATTCCAAATTTCTGAAATGAAACGTTTATTTCTGTAAGTAACATTTCATTTTTACAAAAATATGAAATAAATATATTTTAAAAATTTACAAAAACAAGATTGATAATTTTTATAAAAATGAAATTTTACTTCAATAAATAATCATTTCATTTAAAAAATGCGGGATACATAATATTTCTATATAGTATATAATATATCGATGGACCAATGCCATAAGGTCGTAATAAGCGCAAAAAAAAAATTCTACACCTGTATAAAACGCATCTGTACATCGAAATTCGGCGAGAAAATGTATTTTCGAATCAATTTTTTTTTTCGCGCTTACGACTTACGGAATTAGTCCATCGATATAATATATTATTCCCCCAGAAAATGATTCTGAAGTGCTGGACGTGCGCGCCTTGAGTAGGGCCAATGCGTGGGCCTCTGCCGTGGGTATACTGGGACGTGCGCACCGTTGCAACGCCATGTTAAAAATTAGAAAAAAAATAGACCCCATGAAACTTCCATCGTAAACAAAATCTTTGATGATGCATAATTGAATGAAGAATTCCATCATATTTTTTCAGCATCTTAAAAACGGCTGATTTCTGCAGAAAAATCTTTCAAGACTTTAACTGTTTATATCAAATAGAAATTCGCAATTTTTTATAAATTAAAAACAATTTCTTGTAGGTTATTCTTTCAGCTTTCGAAAGATAATACAACTTGTGACTTGGCAAAAAAAAAATTTTGTACAAACAACGGAATACGTATCGGTTTTTTCACGTCTATTTCACCTGAGCAAGAGTTTCAATAGATCTAAAAAATACGAGGTCAAAAAACGATCGAATCCGGCCGGTTTCTCCTGGAATTGCCCATATACAACAATAAAATTCTGGGACGTATACGGTTCCCGCGTCTTTGTATTCTGCTTCTGAATTGTGATAATTACCGTGCTCCAATTTTTATTAGCCGTTATTCCATGATAGTCCATAAATAAATTGTACCAAATACTTGTAGGTGTTTCATTGGCGAGAAAAAAAAACATTCGTAACAATTTTCAGTATAAAATAGTGCGTCGATGATGAATCTAATGATGCCTATAAAAAACATCAGAGCGGTTGATGGAAATAAGTGTCTCGATTCATAACGAATATCCCGTATGTGAAGTTCCATTCTATTCTATTCTATTGTATTATATTATATTATGTTGAATTATTTTGATAAATGTTCAACAATAATAGTCGAAAATAGAGTTCGCACAAGAATGAAAATGTCTGCGTCACCCCCGTAGTTACAAAGTATTGTAAATACGCACGCTGTTCGGAGGAAAGCAAATCAGAATCGAAGTTAGAGAAATAGTTCAATGTTTGATTAATTTTATGTTACATAT
Source organism: Tenthredo livida (assembly GCA_963992785.1). Classification (NCBI taxonomy): domain Eukaryota; kingdom Metazoa; phylum Arthropoda; class Insecta; order Hymenoptera; family Tenthredinidae; genus Tenthredo; species Tenthredo livida. Next base: position 17,359,143 of record OZ023068.1, on the reverse strand, counting down.
AAAGCACACTTCGTCAGAACATATCGTACCCCTAAAACCACACTGTAACATCTCAAAAAATATTGTTTTTTCAAAATTGCCATAGGACTTCATGTAATAGCATTTACATTCATTTGAAAGCAAATCCGCGAAATACATATTTTTTGAGTTGTTACAGTGTTGTTCTGGGTATGCGATATAAACGCATTTCAGAAATCACGCGTTATTGTTTTATCGTGTGACAGCTTATTTCAGAAAAAAAACAGGATCACGTACTGGAAATACAGCCTCAAAAGCATTGTCGCGAATTATATAAGAATTGTATCTATGATTGCTTACATGTGAAAAATAATGTAGCAGTGGGGAACACTTACCCTTTAAATGTACAGTTGGGCAATAAAGTACTTGTAGGGTCGAAATTTAGGCTCATGCGTTTTAGCGTCTACGCTGTTGAGCAGGCTCTTCACACCGCATACCCCGCTCCCTGAGCGCATCGATGCGTTACGGCCAGCCTGGCCCGTCCCGGCCTGTGGATATTTCGGAAGTATTTCGCACTTTACTTTGAGTAGATAATCTGCCCGATTTGCCTTCTCGCCTACCGACTCGTCAAACATCGACGACAAATACGTATAGAATATATTGTCAGCCGATTTCAAACTTATTTATTTTAGTGAAAAAGAGTTCAATTCAAACTCGATTTTGTTATTATATAGGGGTAACTTATGTGATGGGTTTGAAAAATGTTGTTTAAAAATATGATGCCCAACTCATCGAAATTCGCAATTCAGATTTAGCACCGATCTACTCAATTTTCAATGACAGCAAATTCTTAATTTCTTGCAGGTATTATTCTTCGTAAGTTTTCTCCGTGAGGAAAATAATTAAGGTAATATACTCAGTTGGCCGTTTATAAATTTTGATAACATTGTATATTTTTATTAAATAAGAAAACAAGAATCCAAGATTAAAACTTAATAGTAAAAAATAATAACACAATATCAATGAAATATAAATAAATTATGATAGAGATAATTTGTAACATACATAAATATAATAATATGGAAACTTACGGATTTATGAAAAAATAATTATCCACTAAATATAATTCGAGAGTATCATATTCATATTTCAAGAACAATTGACTACTTTTTGATGATATATTAACGGGATGTGATAGCCAGGGGTCGATAAAGTAGGGGGGTGTTTTTACCAATTTTTTTTGTTTTACTCGGCATTTCGCGACGAAGGCACAGAATGGATTTTCGCAGAGGCATTCGACGTATTATATGGTGAAGTATTGCCGTAGACGAATAAACGTATTGAAATCGAAAAATAGTTTGTTTTCGTAAATTACAATCTGTAAAACAGGGTAAAAAAATGGCCGGTCGGGGCTCGACTCTCATATGCTGACCTTATTATTCAAGTTCGCGCGGTATCCAGCACTGAAATGTATAGCGACGTCAATTCTACGACCTCGCACGAACCGAATGATCCGTTTATTTATGAATATTACTTGAAAATGGGAGCGTGATTTGCAATGCTGCATTTCGTCGACTTCGACCGAGTCAAAGCGGTTTTTGACAGTTACATACACTGAACGTGTTCAATGTTGACCGGTATGAAGTTCACCCCACAGTCTTCTGTCTCTTTCTTCCCTCGCGCTAACTGTCAAGACCCGCTTTGACTCGGTCGAAGTCGACGAAATGCAGCATTGCAACTCACGCTCCCATTTTCAAGTAATATTCATAAATAAACGGATCATTCGGTTCGTGCGAGGTCGTAGAATTGACGCCGCTATACATTTCAGTGCTGGATACCGTGCGAACTTGAATAATAAGGTCAGCATATGAGAGTCGAGCCCCGAGCGGCCATTTTTTTTACCCTATTTTACAGATTGTAATTTACGAAAACAAACTATTTTTCGATTTCAATACGTTTATTCGTCTACGGCAATACTTCACCATATAATACGTCGAATGCCTCTGCGAAAATCCATTCTGTGCCTTGGTCGCGAAATGCCGAGTAAAACAAAAAAAATTGGTAAAAACACCCCCCTACTTTATCGACCCCTGGCTATCACATCCCGTTAATGTTAATGGTTAGAATTATAAGTAAAAAACTACAACGAAATATTTATTATTAAAATGTAAAATAGCCATAAGTGAAATATTATTTTGTCCTACTTTAGTAAACTAAGATACACATATTAATCACGCGATATATAAGTGTCGATTTTTGTCGCAGTGAAGAAAATTGAGTAATCTGAACAGAGGAAACCAATGCGACGAGTGATGGGTAAGCCAGGCGAACTAGATTTATCTATGGATACGAAGGGTGAATACGAAGATAATATCAAAAAGTAATCAATTGTTTCTTGAAATATGAGTATGATGTTATGTGATCTACTTACTTGAAGTATTCATGACTCTCGAATTATATTTAGTGGATAATTATTTTTTTTATAAATGTGTAAGTTTTCATAGTATTATATTTATGTGTATGTTACAAATCATGTCTATCATAATTTATTTATATTTTATTGATATTGTGTTGTTATTTTCTACTATTCAGTTTTAATCTTGGATTTTTGTTTTCTTATTTAATAAAAATATACAATGTTATCAAAATTTATAAACGGCCAAATGAGTTTCCCTGTGATTTAATTTCTCATTCAACCTAGATATACATTTAATAGAAAACCTGCAAGAATAATACCTGCGAAGAATAATACCTGCAAGAAATTAATAATTTGCTGTAATCGAAAATTCAGTAGATCACCTGAATCTGAATTGCGAATTTCGATCAGTTGGGTATCATATTTTTTAATAACATTGTTTTAAACTTATGACATAAGTCACTCCTGTATAATATCAAAACGAAGTTCGAATTGAACTCTTTTTCACTAAAATAAATAAGTTTGAAATCAGCTGACAATATATTCTATACGTATTTATCGACGACGTTTGACGAGTCGGCAGGCGAGAAGGCAAATCAGGCAGTTTACCTACTCAAAGTAAAATAAGAAATACTTCCGAAATATTCACAGGTCGGGACGGCCCAGGCTAGCTAACCGATCGGCCGTAACGCATCGATCAGCTCAAGGAGCGGGGTATGCGGTGTGAAGGGCTTGCTCAACAGCGTAGACGCTAAAACACATGAGCCTGAATTCAGACCATACAAGTACTTTATTGCCCGACTGTACTACTCACTCTTCGGGCGGATAAATGCAGGTTTTTCTTATTATCATCCCTTCGACTTTGACAGTGCGTACGATCCATTTTTTCCCTCACTAAACTGCCGGTGATTGCACGTAATAAACACACACGACTACGCGTCCAATTTTTATCGCTAACCGAATAACGAATACAAACGTTATTCCGGGGGATGCAGTTATAACGATATGGAGCGTAGAAATCGAATCTTTATTTATTCACTCGCGTTGATTTCGCTTGCCGTGTCGATGAGTGTATACGGGACCGGCAGAAGTGACAACCACTGGGCCCAGCCGCGGTGATTTACTGCGCAGTCGCCGACGTCACGACAGCTCTGCGGAGCGGCAGTCGTTCACCGAGTGCCGAGGAGCATGAATCGTAAGTATTTCACTACTAAGTGATATTGCGCGTAACATCGTTAGTAAAGAAAATTATTGTTCCGCATAATTGTTGTTATCAACGTGAACAATTAATAGACTTTGCGAAAGATTATTGGTTCACTTGAATTACTTCTAAAAAATGCCTGTCTGAACTCATTATAATCAAGTGAAAAGGTATAAGATATAAACGAAAAAAAAACGATTTTTAAACGATTTTTGAATTCACGCACGATTATCAAAGTTCAAACTTGAGAGGGGCTTTTATTCAGAAAATACATGACAAAAGTACATCGAAAAGCGGCATTATTTCGGAGTAATTCCATCAAAATCTTTGACTTATACATTGTCACGCATATTGTTTTTCATGAATTGTACCATTTTTAAACGATACTTTACTTCATTTCTCACTTTATTTTTCAGCAGACAATTACGAACAATACCCGTGGGGCATTCAGCTGAATGCCCCCCAGCCACCACCTCCAGGCCTTGCGCCAATACCACCTGGAAACGGAGGTGATGGTCCAGCGAGATTCCCGATGCAGTATCCGGTGCATCCGGGAATCATGGGGGGCATTCAGCCGAATGTCCCACCGTACGTACGGACGGACTGGGGCTACCCACCCCAACGGCAGTGGCAGGAGTGGCGCCAACCCCATCCCCAGCTGCTGTCTCCGGTGAATAAATATATATTTTTTTTATACAACAACGCGTATTTTTCATGCTTTGTCTTTGCGTAGATTTCATACCTGCCGCCATACGGCCAGGGGACGTTGGTGCCACCGCCACCGCCACCGCCACCGCCGTCGCAACCGCCACCGCCACTGCCACCGACGCCGCCAACGAAACCAGCGACGTCGGCATCTGCGGCGAGTGCCGATCTTCGGTCCGCCAGCCCGACCCTCGAGGTTCGTAAATACCTATATACCGAGAGAATGCCTTGAAAGTTATCACTCGGTCATTGCCAACTCGGCGGTCCCCAAGTTTTTCGTCTGTTTTTTCGCAGGCTGGCCATCCCCTCTTCAGGTTCAAACTTGTTAATTTTTTTAAATTTAATTAATTTTAATTCTCAATTTTCAATGTTGATTCTAATCATTGAGTGTTTTCGCGCATTAGCTGCGAATACTCAATAAAAAATCTGCTTGGAATTTTTGCTTTTATAAAAACAAAAATTGATTCACAAATTCATCGAATATGGAAAAAAAAGGCGGTTTCATAATAAATAAAAATAATTTTAATAATAACAATAATAATGATGTATTGATATGAAATATGAAAAATTATTATCATTAAATAAATCACTATTAATTAGACAAATTATTTTCTCTCACCTTCGTTGACGCACTTGTTTTACAACGTTTGACAGCTGCGGTAGTTTGATCCTAAAAAGGGCTGATCAGCCTGCGAAAAACAGATGAAAAACTTAGGGAGAGCCGAGTTGGCTATGACTGAGTGATAACTTTCACGGTATTCTCTCGTTATGTTATTTTATCAAAATTTTTTTCCCCTTGTTTCCTCGTCAAATAATTCATGCCAGAGAATACGGTGTAATCGTCATGTGCAGTTCTTTTTTAGAAGGAAGAACGTGTCTTTCAGACACTTTTTTTGGCGTACGAAGTTGACTTGTGACAAAGAGGCTCAGTACTCTGTTACTGGGGCCGATATTCATTATAACAATTGTTGTGTTGTCTATAGGAACGGATCGCAGCAGTCGTGCGGAAGATGCTGCCCGCTGCTGCGACAACCACCACTCGAGGGGAGGGCAGCCGCCGGGAGAGACACCGCCGCGGACGCGGCAGGGGTCGGGGCCGAAGGGGCGGGTGGGGGGTCGGGACCCATATTTTTATAAATAATTAAATATAATAAAAAATAACTTTTAAAATTTGGCGTCGTCATTATTCTACAATTATACTGCTAGTTTCCATATAGTCCTGCTATTTGTAAAAATATCGGTAGTTTTTCACAAACTTGTGCTTTCCTGAACGTTGGGGTGTACGATTTTGCTTCTAACTATATCTAATATCAAATTATATTATGTGATAAAATAATGCGTGGAATTTCGTCACATTTTTCAGCTCACCCGGTTTGATGTAGCACGCGTTTAAACTTTTTATTATATAAATTGAAATTCATCAATTGTACAACCTGCAGTGGGAAATTCTTAGCTTCCCAATGAATACATGCAATATATTATTTCTCCACTTTATTATTATTGGTATATACGAAGTACCATCAGATATCTGAGAACATCCGTGTTCATTACATATACAATATATATATATCATATTCCCGGACTATGGCTAGGACATAATATTTACAAAGTCAGTCAAAACTCGTCCGTTGAGACGAGCGGTTATGTACTTAGAGTTGTGAGGGCTAAACGCCCAGGTATACATTGAATAAATAGTAATGCATTCTTGGAGTTTACTGCCTTGATCTTTTACTAATCCGAACAGGTTATGGGCCCAGGAATCAAGTGCAGTTAAACCTGTGTAGTGAATCAAATACGAAAAAGTGTGAAACAAAGAAAACGCGAAAATTGTTCTCCCCCTTTCCAAGTCTAATCTAAAATGGCGGGACACGTTCGTATTGAGCCGCTAAATCCAGAGAACTACGATACATGGAAATTACAAATGCGCGCTATACTGATTAAAAATGATTTGTGGAAATACGTGGATGGGACTATAACTCGACCATCAGCGACCTCCACAAATGCAAGTGCGTCAACAGAATGGGAAACAAATGATGCGAAAGCATGTGCAGACATTGTGCTCGCGATGAGTTCGTCCGAACTGGGACAAGTAAAAGAAGGCGACACGTCGAAGGAAATATGGCTCAAATTGCAAGGGACATACCAATCGAAAGGTCCAGCGAGAAAGGCCACATTATTGAAGAAAGTTGCATTGTCGCGAATGAGAGAAGGCGATAAAGTTCGAGAACACCTAAACGAGTTCTTCGACGCAGTCAGCAAGTTGAAGGAAATTGGAGTGGAAATAGGAAATGATCTACTGGCCATCCTACTATTATATAGTTTGCCGGAATCATACGACGCCTTCCGCTGTGCGTTAGAAACGCAAGATGAAATCCCAGAACCAAGTAAATTACGAGTGAAAATTATAGAAGAATACGAGTCACGCAAAGCCAAAGAGGACCGAGCGGAACACAACGTTATGTACGCGAAGCGTCCACGTGATCAAAACAATTACAAGTAGCGACAACAAAACCGCGGAGAAACCTATGATGAAGAACGACGCCAAATAGGATGCTATAGGTGTGGGAAACCAGGGCACATCGCACGAAACTGTAGATCAAAATATCCGATGAATGCGCAGCAAAGTGCACGACAAGCCGAAGAGGAAGACGACAACATATCCGTGAAATCGTACTGCAGCCAAAATCAAGCATTGATCGTCACAGAGACGGTGATGTCGAGTCCAGAACAAGACGAAAAGATCGACTGGTGCTTGGACAGCGGGTGCACGGCGCATATGAGTGCAGATGAGAATCTATTTGAAAAAATGTCGCGAGTGAATAGAACATTGAATTTAGCGAACAACGAATCAACGAAAATAAGCGGCGAGGGAAACGTTAAACTGCCGGTTATCGTACAGGGCCGCGGAAAGACATTGAATGTTGAAAACGTGTTGTATGTATCAGATTTGCGAACAAATCTACTATCGGTATCGAAAATAGCCGACAAGGGCTACGAAATAATATTCCGTCAAAAAGACGCGGTAGTGTTAGACAAAGACAATAGTGTGGTTGTTCGTGCGGAAAGAGTGGGAAACCTATATTATGTGAAGAAGTATGTGGACTCTGCGAACGCTGTCAAAACAAACATACCACAAAGTGAGATAGATAAATGGCATTGCCGGATGGGTCATTTAAATGAGAGAGACTTGAAAGCAATGGCCAAGAATGACCTTGTTTATGGTTTGGAAACAAAACCAGACGCGAAATTATCAACATGTGAAGTGTGTATACGTGAAAAACAAACCCGTGACAGTTTTCCAATCAATAAAGAGCAACGCACGAGTGAACTACTTGAAATTGTGCACAGTGATGTGTGCGGTCCAATGAGACACGCGTCGTTCAGTGGGGCTAGATACTTTGTAACTTTTATAGACGAAAAATCACGTTGGTGCGAAACATACATAATAAAACAGAAATCGGAAGTGCTAAACGCGTTTCAAATATATAAAGCTGCCGCGGAAACATTCACCGGGAAAAAGATAAAAGCACTACAATCAGATAACGGTAGAGAATACTGTAATCGCGAATTCGATGCATTTTTGCAAAAATACGGAATTAAAAGACGTCTGACAGTGCCCCATACACCTCAACAAAACCGCTTAGCCGAGCGAAAGAATAGAACACTTGTAGAAATGGCGAGGTGTATGATGAGGCAATCGGAAATGCCCCCAACGTTTTGGGCCGAGGCAATAAATACCGCGAATTATATTAGAAATCGATGCATAACGAAGTCCCTGAACGGAAAAGTGCCATACACGGCATGGACGGGCAAAAAGCCGACGCTAATACATTTAAGAACATTCGGTACTAAAGCTTACGCGTTAAACAAAGAACAAACGAGGGGCAAATTTGACTCACGATCGCAAGAATGCATATTAGTGGGTTATTCCAGTGAATCAAAAGCATATCGATTGTGGTCTCCCAAATCGCGAAGAGTGATAGTGAGTCGAGACGTGAAATTCCTGGACGAACTGTGCTTCAAAAATAAATATGAAAAGTTTTTCGACGAAAATGAAATACCCAATCAGACAAACGACGATGAGATAGAAGATAAGAACAACGAAATCGAGGTCTCGATAACAAACCCACCCCTCGATGGCAAAATACGTTCCGCACACGAGGAAAAGGCTACTGAGGATAAGAAGATACGCGTATCATCGTCTCCTGATAAAGTACATCAACCACGCAAAAGACCAGCTGATAGTGAACCATGCATAGGGCCGCCAAAACGTGGAAGAGGCAGGCCAAGATTACAGCGTACAGGCTCAGCTGGCAGACCACGGAAAATCTTCAATGTGCCGACAACAAACGAGACTGACGATGAAGATGAAAATGAGATGGAAGACGAGGAAACCGAACAGGAAGATGTTTTCGAAGAATGTGAAACAGCAAATTTAGCTGCATCTGCCGAAGACCCTACAACCTGGATAGACGCGATGAATACCGAGGAGGCGGAAGCCTGGGCAAAAGCTACAGAGGACGAGTACCTTGCACAAATACGTAACAACACGTGGGAAATCGTCGAACGCCCAAGCTCGCGCAAGGTGATCGGAAGCAGGTTTGTCTTCCGAACGAAGGACGATGGAAACACTGCGAAGAAAAAGGTGAGACTCGTAGCAAAAGGCTGTTCACAACGACCTGGAGAGGACTTTCACGAAACGTTCTCCCCAGTAGTCCGCATAACTTCCATACGCCTGTTAGCAGCGTTGTCCGCGGAGATGGATTTAGAAATTCATTAAATGGACGTAGTAACTGCGTATCTAAACGGCGAACTCGGGGAAGAGGTATACATGGAAGTCCCTGAGCAGCTGTCAACGATCCTGGAAAAAATGCTGTCCGGCGAACCGGTAGGATCAAATACATTAACAAACCACGATGAAAATATCAAAGTAACGACGGCACGCTGGAAACAAGCACTGAACACGAATGTGAACCCAGTGTGCCTACTCAAGACAGCACTATACGGACTGCGACAGTCAGGTTTAAAATGGTACCAACGGCTCAGTGATAAACTACGTGAACTCGAATTACAATCATCGGTACAAGACCCATGTTTATTTGTCGCGCGACGAGAAAACGATATTATGCTCGTCACGATATATGTTGACGATCTACTAATCGCGTCGGGGGACTCTGCGTGGATACTAGAAGTAAAATCATCTCTGGCTGAATCTTTTGAGATGAAGGACCTCGGTCCCGCTAAATGCTGTTTGGGCATCGAATTCCAAAGAGACAAAACATCACGAACAGTTTTTTTGTCGCAACCGGGCTATACTGAACAAATCCTGGAACGATTCAATATGAGCGAATGCAAATCAGTACGAACCGCAATTGAACCGGAGAATAAATTGAAGAAACCTATGAAGACTGACATAAACATTATGGCAAAATATCCGTATCAACAACTGATAGGCGCGCTGATGTACCTTGCAATTACAACACGACCTGACATCGCATACGCCGTGAATTTCATGAGTCAATTTAATTCAAGTTATAACGAGGAACACTGGAACGCGGCAAAAAGGATCCTGAGATATTTGAGGGGAACAACACAGTATGGCCTACTATACGAAAAAACGTGCGCGGATCTGTTTGGTGTTGTAGACGCAGGCTGGGGCGGCAACCTCACGGATAGACGATCGTATTCGGGGTACGCGTTTATTTTTGCAGGTGCCGCGATTAGTTGGGAAGCGCGAAAACAACGCACAGTAGCACTATCGAGCACCGAGGCCGAATACATGGCTATGTCCGAGTCGACGAAAGAATCGTTATATTTACGTGAACTCTTAAATTTCGTGGGGCTGAATTGTGATCGCGTGACGTTATTCAACGATAATCAAGGCGCGCAAAAATTGATTCAAAGTTTTGGATACCACTCGCGCACTAAACACATCGATGTACGTCATTATTTCATACGCGATTGCTTCCAAAAGGGGATAATAAACCTCGAATACATGCCTACCGAAAACATGCCCGCGGATATATTGACAAAAGGACTAAGTGGCGTAAAACAGCGCGAGTGCTTAGCGAAATTAGGAATGAAAATGTGCGGTATGTAATGTGCAATATGCGCGGATACAAATAACGATAGTCTTGCTACTTCGAGGGGGGCTATTGGTATATACGAAGTACCATCAGATATCTGAGAACATCCGTGTTCATTACATATACAATATATATATATCATATTCCCGGACTATGGCTAGGACATAATATTTACAAAGTCAGTCAAAACTCGTCCGTTGAGACGAGCGGTTATGTACTTAGAGTTGTGAGGGCTAAACGCCCAGGTATACATTGAATAAATAGTAATGCATTCTTGGAGTTTACTGCCTTGATCTTTTACTAATCCCAACAATTATTGTTATAATTATCTTTTAAACAAGTAATAGTTATGTCGGGTTGTTCTGTGGGGAACTATTACTGGAGAGTTTTCAAACTTTGTTACTAAATAATTGAAACCAACGATAAACTATAGAATAACTATTCAGATAATAAGGATTAAATTTGAGACATACCCACAACAATAACCTATAATGATATGGGGAAATAATAGAAAGGATGTAGTCTTGTGGATGTAATAAAAGGATGTAATTGGCTGAAAATTGAATAGCCGATAGATAGATGAAATGCTTCGTATAGCATTTGAACAGACTTCGATATCACTAGGCCGAAAAACTCATACCCGACGTAAATAACACCAGGGAATTCAATAAAAAGATTTAATTTCATTGAAATGTGTGAACTTGGATGAAAAAGCTTATATTTGTTAAATCTTCATGCTTCGCGTGGTTCATCGGTGATAATTTCATTACTAAAAAGGTTTTATGCTTGATGAATTTCGATATTCATTTGTATCGAGTCAGAAAAACGCTAATTTGTAAGAAGTGTAACGTGCGTGCCATATCAAACCGGGACGTATGCTTTCATATCATGTGTAATCACTCCATCCTCTTACTCTTCTTCTTCATATTTATCAAAAGGTTTATTCTGCGATCGGGTCCAGCCGATCATGTATACTTACAAGAAAATCGGAGACTGCAACGTCCATAAGTGTAAGAGTTTGGAAAGAATTACCCATACATTACGGGTATTCTCATCTTCGTTGCAATAAAAGAGAAAGGCTGTGTTTGATCGGTACTGCGGATTGTTACTGTGTTACCTTAGGAGTAGGTGCGCGAAATGTAGGATGAGTCGGTATTGACGCTTCACGCGACCACAGCGTCCCTAGGTGCTGACTGGTGTACTAAATAATGACAGACTTCTTCTGCGTCGTGTTCTGCCTCGTGTCACCTGAAAATTTCGTCGCCAAATGCAGCCTTATTTACGGAAAGCAGACGGGTGAAATAAGTTTTCCTGAAAAGTGTGTGTATTTCTACCCTGCGCTTGCTCCCTGGATTAAGTGATAAATGTTCTAATCTCCTTGATGCGATCAAAATACGACAAGTCGATAATTGCAGGGATTCTGATGCCGCCATGTTGAATGTGTATAAATGTCATATAATTTTCGACTATTCGTAATACAAATTATTGGCTGATTTACATAAAAAATCAATAAGCAAGCGCAGTACAGTTTAATTTTAGCTTCTAGAAAAAAATCATTTTCGTGAAATTCGTCCACCCGTGTAGGCAGCATTTGGCGACGAAAATTTATCGCCTCTGACGTCACAAAACATATATAGGACATGCCAGTTCTGTGGCACCTTAAACGACGTCCTTGTTTTCCGCGAGTCTGCTGCACGGAGCGCGCAATCGGTCCAAGACGGTGAAATTTCCACCACCACCGAAGTAGGGGGTGGCGAGGAACCAGCGATGAGCAACGACGACGACGATGACGAGAATGACGATCGAACGATCCCCTTTTCCTCACCACCTTCTTCCCCCTTGTTGTTCGAGGGAGCGGAGATAAACAACGACGACGATGAAGTGATACCCTCTCCCCTACCACCCTGCCCCATTACAATACTTGACGACGACGATGAAGTGATACCCTCTGCCCTACCACCCTCCCCCATTTCAATACTTGACGACGACGATGAAGTGATACCCTCTCCCCCACCCTCCCCCATTTCAATACCTCGGTCAACTCCCCCATCTTCACCCGAATTATTATCCCCCCGTTCACCATCTCCCTCACCTCCCCGATCACCCTCTCCCTTATTTTTGACTCGTCGTAAGCGATAATATGTGATAATTCACACGCGGTATATATATGTATGTAATGTAGAAAAATAGATATCATTTAAATTCAAGAAAATATATTTCCTTTAAATTTAGGAAAAAAATGTAAGAAATAAATATATATCGGATCTTCCCGTCTTGTATCAGACGAAGAAGAATAAGGAGTTCTCCGATATGATTCAGGAGGCATTTTAATATCAAATCAAAGGATAATCGTAATTGAACAAGATTATAAACGAATCTACACAATTTATAAATGTATGATTTCGAGAGAGACGTATCACAGTTCCGCGGGCTTCCGATCAATTCTGCCATAATCCTAGAATGTCAGATCTTCTAAATAAAAGCCCAGCAACCGATAGTCCTTTTTATAACGAAGCGGCTATCGATGCTTTGACGGCTGTGTGCGAGCAGATCTCATGACGTCAGAGATCGTGCTCTGTCTTTCTCATCGAATGTCCAAATAATACACTCCGACATATATATACATATCGTACCTTGGCGATGAAAGTGACACAACTCAAAATATGGCGTTTTTGAGATAATGCCATATTCAAACTGGCAAGGTTCGATTCTACAACCCAGCAAAATATCATTTCTGTAGTGGCCAACGTCGCCTGGAAAGAGAAAGAAAAAGGAAAAGTGACACAATCGAATGCACCCTTAATTGCGGTCATCAAGGGCTCCCTATTAAAGTCGAAAAAACCCGAACTTTCATTCGTGTAATCCTAAATGGATTCAACTAATTGTTTGCCATGAATAGTTTTCTCCAGAAATCAATAGGATGATTTTCCAAACTCTTTAATTTTCTGTATTTGACCGTATCGAAGAATGCCATATTTTGAGTTGTGTCACTTTCGTCGCCAAGGTGCGATATATTCTCGAACCAGTTATTCGTTATCCCGAAATATCCTCGTCTATATTTTCATAACATTGGGCTGTCCGGCACATACGATGGGAGGGGGGCGCAGGAGACGGTAAGATCTGGTATATAAGTGCGAGGGTGTGTGTGTGTGTGTGTTATATCTTGAGTGTAGGGAAATATATACCAGTTATTCGTTATCTGAAACTAGTGTCGCATATATATTTTCGCAACCTCTGTCTCTCGCACTTGCGCACACACACACTCACACACACTCACTCACACACACACACACACACACACACACACACACACACACACACACACACACACACACACACGCACGCACGCACGCACGCACGCACACACACACACACATACACACACACACACACACACACACACACACGTGCGTCGGAAGGAATTATGATTCGCACACGAGACGGATCTGGTATAGGTGTGTCATATCCGCGAAAACTATAAATTCAGCTGCATTCGTGCAATTTCCTCAGTTTGAGAATAAGCAGCCTGAAAATGGAAGAGAATAAATTTCGACACGAATTAACGGGGGTGAACCGGGCGATTTACCGGGACAGCGTAGTTCGAAGCGTGATACGCAACGTGCTGCATTACGCCAGGAGGTCCACTCCCCAAACCGTGAGAGAGTTTGACGAAAATTTGTGGCGCGAGCTGGTTGACCTTCCGGCACCCGCGCTACTCTTCCCATTGAGGGGTCTTTTATGGTGCTGCACCGTCAACGATATCAGTCGGATGTACGAAAGGCGTGTGTTTGACGATTCTTGGGAATGTATGAAGACGGTTGTCGAAGTGCTGCGCGAACGCGGTTGTCAGTCATTCCCCGAAGTCGTCAAATTGAGACGGAAGTATGAGGATTACGAGGGTAAGTAATAATTCTGCTCTACAAACGTTTTACCAACGACTCGCTTTATGGTATTTTTCGACCAGACAACTCGACCAGTGAGTCCGAGACGAATTGGATGAACGAAAAGGTGGAGGTCGACGAGGGGGAGGATCAGCTCATGTGCGATGCTGCGGCTCGTTGCGAGCTTGCCGCACGGGAGGAGGAGGAGGAAGAACGCGAATTGATACGAGCATCCGAGCAGGCAGAAGCTGTCGAAGTCACCCATCCCGTACAAAGCGATAATACGGTCAAACAAGTCGTGGTTGTCAAAGATGCACTTCCGGTCGATTATACGGCTACCATAGCGCCAATACCACCACCATCTCCCGAAAATTCGTCAACAGACGATGCGATGGAGGTAGTGTTTTCCGACGAATCCTCCGGTGAGTCTGCATTTTTCCTTTGCCTAATTCTCAAGACTATTAGCGTAACCTGGGTTTTAACTCTCGGTACACGGAGAAAAAAATAAACTACTCATTGCTGTGCAGAACACTAATATAGTCAAAAAAATTCATAAACTGACTCAATAACCAACAAAACCACAATCATTGACGTATTGACAACATTAGTTATTTTTCTGACAGCAATGAGTGGTGTCCTGCACTCTAGTGAGTGATATTAAAAACATTATAATCAAAACACCAACGATTAGCTTTCAAATGTCAGCCATTAGAATATAAGAAAGTAATCGTCACTCTCAGAAGTTAACCCTTTGCTCTACTATACAGAGTCATGAGTAGTGCATACTTCACGGCAGTGACTACTATCCAGAACATTAACCAGTCGTGTCCCAAACCATAGTCACAATTGCGCTGTGCATGAATTTTTATTAATGTGCGATAGTGTTTAGCTTTATGAAATCATCTTTTCGGAAACGAGACTCCATTCTAGTCGTATTTCATGTGCCGATGGCCGAAATTATAGTAATAATAATAATTATGACCCCTCATAAAAGTAACATAATATTAGTTTGTTCGATTATATCTGAAAGAGTTAGAAAAAAACATTTAGACACCGCGAACCCATTAATGAACATTACTGTACCGATCGATGCTTTTGATTTGTTATTATTGCATTTAAAATAAAAATTATATTATATTCAAAATAAAAAGTATGATGTGTCATAATTTGAGTTCCTCGTCGTGTAATTATTGTGATATATTTACCAAGTAAATTTAAAAAATATAGAATATACCTCTGCTAAACACTATCGCGCATTAATAAAAAAGCATGCGCGGCGCAATTGTGACTATGGTTTGGGACACGACTGGTTAGTGTTCTGGATAGTAGTCACTGCCGTGAAGTATGCACTACTCATGACTCTGTATAGTAGAGCAAAGAGTTAACTTCTGAGAGTGACGATTACTTTTTTATATTTTAATGGCTGACATTTGAAAGCTAATCGTTGGTGTTTTGATTATTTTTGGAAGGACAACCAGCTCGCGCCACCAATTTTCGTCAAACTCTCTCACGGTTTGGGGAGTGGACCTCCTGGCGTGATGCAGCACGTTGCGTATCACGCTTCGAACTACGCTGTCCCGGTAAATCGCCCGGTTCACCCCCGTTAATTCGTGTCGAAATTCATTCTCTTCCATTTTCAGGCTGCTTATTCTCAAACTGAGGAAATTGCACGAATGCAGCTGAATTTATAGTTTTCGCGGATATGACACACCTATACCAGATCCGTCTCGTGTGCGAATCATAATTCCTTCCGACGCACGCACGTGTGTGTGTGTGTGTGTGTGTGTGTGTGTGTGTGTGTGTGAGTGTGTGTGCGCAAGTGCGAGAGACAGAGGTTGCGAAAATATATATGCGACACTAGTTTCAGATAACGAATAACTGGTATATATTTCCCTACACTCAAGATATAACACACACACACACACACCCTCGCACTTATATACCAGATCTTACCGTCTCCTGCGCCCCCCTCCCATCGTATGTGCCGGACAGCCCAATGTTATGAAAATATAGACGAGGATATTTCGGGATAACGAATAACTGGTTCGAGAATATATCGCACCTTGGCGACGAAAGTGACACAACTCAAAATATGGTTTGCGATTGTAGACGAGAGTCGTAAATATTATCGCAGATTTGCACTCACGGAGAGCGTCTTGACGCTGAAAATCATAACACCGCCCGAAACCGTAGACCCTGTAACCTGGCTCGAAGAAGCCATCAGGGATATTCACAATTACGCCACGACCACTGCCCCGGACTCTGTCGATGATCCCACTAACGATTATATAGGATTCGGACTAGACACCCCCTCGTTTGCTCTGGGCACAGCCGGATTGTCGTTTCGGCCAGTCCGGGACTCTCACTACGAGGATCTCTGGCGGCTCGTGTTCAGACTCAGCCAAAGCGCATCCGAATTTCGTGTTGATGACGCGCTCAGAATCACGATTAACCGAGTCAGCGTACCGGTGGGCCGCGGACGAAAAAGTAAACCCCTCACGCACGAGGAGTTGAGCAAACGATCGCTTCTCGAGGTCGAACGTGACAATCTTCGTCTACCATGCGCTATAATTTCTGCTCGCGCCTACCTGAACAGAGAGGGTATCGGAGGTAACGACGTTGACCCCACACCTCGATGGTCCGAGGTACGTCACGCGAAATCTCGAATTCAGAGGGAGTCCGCCGTGGCTTTGTGCAGAGAGGCAGGTGTGGAAGTCCCCCCGGAGGGTTGCGGCATGCGAGAGATCGTCAGATTTCAAGAATATCTGAAAACCTTCGGTTTAGCCATTGTCATATACGATTTCAACACGCTCGGGCGCGGGGATGAGCCTGTTTACAACAGTGCGCGCGTGTTTGCCGAGCAGGGTGAATGCGTCAGCGGTAGATTGAACTTACTGTATTATCCTCGCGGTGGTCATTACAAACCTATACTAAATCTTACTGCCGCAGCGGCCAACAGACGCTTCTGCGAGCCCTGCAACGTTGCCTATCGTAATACAGGCGATCACAGGTGCTCCAACAGATGTCCCGGCTGTAACACCGTACCACAGTGCGGCAGAGCGGGGGTACGGACACCGTGCGTTGCCTGCGGCCGGTGGTTCTTTGGGGAGGAATGTCTGCGGAGACATCGGGTCGCGGGGTCGTTCGATTCGCGCAGAAGCGTCTGCGATACCCTGCAATTATGCAGCGGGTGTGGTCTGTTCGTCGATCGCGCGAAGGGCGGTCACTCCTGCGGAAACGCGTACTGCAACACGTGCGGATCCGTACAGCCGGTCACCCACGACTGTTACATGCAACCTCTCAAACCACCCACCGGAAAGCCGGAACATATATTTCTATTTTACGACTTTGAGACGCAACAGTGCGCCTCGGTGGCCGGTAGCCGAGATGTCAATCTGCACGTACCGAATCTGTGCGTGGCTCAGCAGACGTGCACCAACTGCATACACGAGCCTGACATAACCACACCCTGTTCCTGTTGCGGCCTCGTGCGCGAGTTCGTATTCCGAGAGAACCCCCTCAAACAGCTGGTGGAGTTTGTCACGCGGGACGTTTCTCGCTTCCAAAAGATCTTCTGCATAGCGCATAACGCTAGCGGATTCGATTCTCAATTCATACTGCGCTACCTGGTGGAAAACAACAACAGCGGTCAAGGGGGGCTCTTCGCTACATCGACACTTTTCTGAAAATAAAGGAAGAAGCCAGCGGCTGGCCCGGCGAGTGCACGGACGAGGCTTCCCGCGAGCGTTATCTCGACGAGTACGAGCAGGTGGAGGGTATCAGGTTGCAGCGGGACAAAATAACAAAGAACGCAGGCCTGCGCTCCGTATCCAAGCTCTGCCCGAACTCGTTCCGGGGTAAATTTGGCCAGCGCGAAAACTTCCCGCGTACCGAGGTGATCAAAGAGCGCCAACGCCTGCTGGAACTGTTGACCGACCCCGGGAACGAGGTGGTGGATATCTTACCGGTTACGGAGCAAGTACTCTACGCGCGCTGGATTAATACGAAGGAGAGCATCGTTCCGTCCCCCCTGGCCAACGTTGTGCTGGCCGCCTACACCACTGCTCAGGCTCGCCTCAAGCTGTACAGCTATCTCGAGCGGCTCGGGCGCCGGGTGTTGTGTTACGATACGGACTCTGTTATTCACGTGAGGAGAAGCGGAGAGTGGGAACTGGCTACGGGTAACTTTTTAGGCGATCTGACGGACGAGCTGACGGAATACGGGGAGGGTAGCTACATAAAAACCTTTGTTTCCGGTGGTCCGAAATTTTACGCGTTTCTGGTACAGAAGGGGGATGAGGAGGTGGCAGAGGTTTGCAAAGTGAAGGGGGTCACTCTAAATTATCAGACTCGAATGAGGATAAATTTTAACTCGATCCGGGGCATGGTGGTCGAGGCTACCGAGTCTATTCGCGTCGAGCGACGGGCAATACAACGTACAGCGTTGCATAGGGTGGTCACTCGCACCGTAAACAAGATATGCCGTCCCGTTCAAACGAAAAGACGCCTCTGCGATACGGGCTACGACACTCTTCCTTTCGGCTACAAATCCCACAGCTGAGAGAATTACTATATCTCTGTTTCTCTTTAGCTAAAGCTTTGGACTTAGACTCTCTCTCTTTCTCTCTCTTACCGACAGTAGTAGCGTAGTGCTAGCACTCGAGACTACGGAGCGGGAGGACCTGAGTTCAAATCCCCAAGCGAGTCAAGGAAGCCTGAGCGGCAGCCTGCAAAAATGTAAGACGGGTCACGCCGTTCAGGCGCCGTCTTGACTCACGGTGGTTTGAGCTTGGATCCGGCTACACCTGGACAAGGTTTTTCGGCGGTTTCCCTTGTCTCTCGTGCGAATGCGGGTGTTTCTATATATGTAGGTATATTTATATACCTATATATACAACCTGTCTGCTTGCTCTGTACCTATGTACTCTTTCTCTCTCTTACCTAGTCTTAAGTTAGGTTAAGCTGTCTCTCCGCCTACCCTGCATACGTATTGTAAATGCCGGGTAGGCTTATCCAACATTGTAATGGATAAAATAAACGATCTCTCTCTCTAGTCTTATACTCGCATAAACAGAGAAATCTCTGCTCGCCAAACTCCAGGAACAGATGTGTGCAGCGGTGACTCATCGGCTAAGCAGGTCAGTAGTAGCTGTAGTAATTGGATATCAACCTGAGCGTGCAACGGCTGGTGGCGGGGTAAGTGCGGTGATTGAGGAGGCTGAGGTCACCGCACGCCGCAAAGCGGTTGAAGAAGCTGAGTCCGCCGCGAGGCAACCCGAGGAACAGCTGATACGGGGTTGCCTTTGCCGCCTTATGAGCTGTTCTAGCTTTCGAACCGTCTCTCTCTCTCTCATTCAGCTGTTAAGAAAGAGAGAGAGAGATGGACCGGACGCGCGCGCGCGCGTTCCAAAGAAACTTGTACATAACGCGCGCACCCCGCGGGCCCCCCACCGCGGTTAAGCCATCACGACAGGGAATGTCGACTCACACACCGAGTATGTGCCGATAATAAATATATATTTAATTGCAGATACGGCGGACCTGTGAGTCGCGAGGATGGACACGCGCTGGAAACACCCGTTTTCCGCCATCGTAGCCGGTCCTTCCGGTTGCGGAAAATCCAACTTTGTGAAAAACTTTTTGCGACACGCGAGTGACATTTGCGACACAGAGTTCGCGAGGGTGGTCTGGCACTATGCCGAGTGGCAACCGTTGTACGGGGAATCGACGCGCGGAGCAAAGAATATCGCGAGGGTTTGCCGCAGCCGGCTAACTACGACGCTGACACGCGACCCAAATTACTCGTCATCGACGATCTGATGCGCGAGTCGTCCAACGGCGTTGTCATCGATCTCTTCACCAAGGGTTGCCACCACAAGAACATGAGCGTGTTCCTAATCACGCAGAATCTGTTTCACCAGGGACGCGGGCAGAGGGATATCTCGCTGAACGCCAACTATATCGTTTTCTTCAAGAATCCGCGCGATCGCGCGCAGATACATCACCTGGCTCGTCAGGTATACCCCGAGGATCCTCGCTTCCTGCAAGAGGCCTACAACGACGCCACGGCACACCCTCACGGCTATCCGCTCCTGGATCTGGAACAATCCACCCCGGAGAACTGCCGGTTTCGCACCGATATATTTCCCTCGGATCCACTCCACCACGTTTTCGTGCCTCGCAGGGATATAAAGGGTGGTGGAGGGTCGCACGCAACGCCAGTCTTTCGTCTGTGATGAAACCTGGAGCTAGTCGAGGAGGAAGAAGAAGAAGAGGTGCAGCAAGCAGGTTCAGCTCTTCCAACGCTGCGGCCTTGCACGCTATCTGTAAATCGGACCCCGCTCGGAGACAGGCTCTGCTACGCACCGCCGACGACACTCTGGTGAAAAATATTCGCGAGTGCGCTTTGAACACTCTCAGGGGTAACGTGAGTCTGAGCGCTGATCAGAAGAAACGTTTGAGCAAGCACAGAAAAACTTTACGTCGCTTGGCCTGCGACACAGGCAGCTGGAAAAGTAAGAAACGTTTGCTGGTTCAACGGGGTGGATTTCTACCTTTGCTGCTAGCACCGATTATCGGCAGTCTGGTGGCCAGTCTGATCGGAGGGTGAAAGAAAAATTGAGACGATGGAACGAGCCAAGAAAATGGTCCTGATACCGCAGGAGACAGCCGAACGTATCCAGCAGCGGCGACCCGATGCGGATCCCGCCAGCAGGCTGGACGCGGAGAAGCAGGCTATTCTCAACGACGGGGGAAAAAGTGATCGAGAGAAATGGAAGCTGTACAGACAGGTGCTGCGACGTTTCTTGTTTTTTGCCGCCGAGTCGCGAAAACCCATGCAATTCTCTATACGCGGAGTCGGTGGCGAGGTTGCGGATAATGTCGCGGGAGGGAAAGAAAAGGAGGGGAATGCAGTCGGCAACAGGGGCGTAGCTATACAGGACATAGTCGTAAGCGTGCCGGACAAGTTTCAACGGAAAGCAGAGTTGATGCTGAACTATTTGGCCACCAACGGTCGCTCGGAGATCTCGTGGGATGACAAGGGGACGATAGCTATAAGGGGTACTCAGGTGCCCGGGACAAACATCATCGATCTGATAAACGACGCCGTACGCGAGAGAAAATCTATGCAGGCCAGGGGAAGGGAACAGTTCGCGCGGCTCCTTCACTCGATCAACACGCCGCAAGAGTATATAGGTAATCCCGTTTTTCACAAACCTACGCGTAACGCCTCGTCACGATCGGCTGCGGGGTCGCACTCATCTCGCCAGCGACGTATAAACGAGGACCAGGCTGTGGACGGTGACATTGATACGAACGAGCCGGGTGAGGAGGAGGACGAGCCGGGTGAGGAGGATTCGGATTCGAATTCTGTATTCACCACACCCAAGAACAAACAACAACGACCCGGGCAAACCGGAAACGGAGCGTGGTTCAGACTGAGGTTGAGATGAAGATCCTCGAACGGCTGTACTACGATCCGGCCAACGAGGCGGGTTACGCGGGTGCCAGGAACTTGACGCGATCCGTGAGTAGAAACAAGGGACGAAGGAAAAAAATACCGCGCGCCACGGTGCTCGAATAGCTGACCTCGCAGGACGCGTACACGCTGCACAAGTCCATACGTAGGAAATTTCCCCGAGCCAGATACAACGTGCAGAATATAGACGACCTGTGGGAGGCGGACCTGGTGGATCTCAGATCGATCAAACAGTACAACGACGGATACGCCTACCTGTTGGTGATCATAGACGTACTCAGCAAGTTTGCCTGGGTTGAGCCGCTCGCGGACAAGAGTGCGGCCACCGTTGCCGGGGCTTTCGAGCGCGTGCTGTCGTCCACGGAACGTCGCCCTGTCCAATTGCAGACCGACAAAGGCAAGGAGTTTGTCGGAACTCAATTCCAGAAGCTGCTCGCTGCCAGAGGGGTGCGGTACAGAGTCACGCGAAACCCAGATATAAAGGCGGCCGTTGTAGAGCGCTTCAATCGTACCCTCAAGGAAAGAATGTGGCGTTACTTCACTCACAAAAATACCCATCGCTACCTGGATATACTGCAACAGCTGGTAGAGGCGTACAACACAGCCACGCACTCGACCATTAAAATGGCTCCGTCGATGGTGACGCTGGAAAATGCGGCAGCGGCGCGTTTCAACATGCAGAAGGCACGCGGTGGCCCGCCGCGATCCGGTCGGAAGCCACAGTTTCGGGTGGGGGAACGGGTTCGCATCAGCAAGGCTAAGGGTGCCTTCAAGAAGGGCTACGAGGCTAACTGGACCGAGGAGGTGTTTGAAATTCGACGCGTTCTGCACCGCGCACCGATCGTCTACCTGCTGGAGGATTTGGAGGGCGAGGAAATAGACGGATTGTTTTACGAGGCTGAGTGGCAGCGTGTGATCAAGGACGATGCTATGACTGTGGATAAAATAATACGGACGCGGGGAAAGGGTGCCAGTAAGAAGCTGTTTGTTAGCTGGCGCGGTTATCCGGAAAAGTTTAACTCTTGGAATGCTGCGAGCAGCGTGCGTAAACAGGCATGAAGGATCAGTTTTACATTACGCTGCTCAGCAATAGCTCGATGAAATTTTTTCCCAACAACACGACGGCTCGATACACCACCCAGCTACCGCGACAGATCGAGCTTGTCGGAGAGTGGGAAGTCGCCCTGGTGGAGATTCAGTACCCGCTGACGCTTCAAAACATAAACGAGCCCTACAACGGTGTGCGATTTCACGTGCATCGTTCGGACACACTAGCCTAGAATTTTCACGATATTCCGTCGTCGGATGGCAAACGAGTGGCGCATGGTCAATTCTTCATCGAGCCGGGGGCTTACACGGATATTTGGGAAATTATCCGTGCATTGAACAGCCTCGCGACGATCGAGGAACATTTGGAGTTTGGACGAGCCGACGATCGTTTGGAAGTCGTTAGAAAATGCAGCTACAAGGATGGTCACTACCTGTCGTTTTCCGGTGGTTTGCGTCAACAGCTGGGATTTCCAAAGCTTACGACCAACATACGCGACAAGCTGGTGGCCAACCATCCTTTGAACCTACCCGGCGGGATACCCTCGCAGATGTTTGTCTACACGGATCTGGCGGAGCCTAGAATAGTGGGTGATGTCTACGCACCGCTGCTGCGTATAGTGCAGACAGTGGGGAAAAATTTTCACAACGGTGTCTCGGACAGCAAATCCCTCGCGCCTCCGCACTACGTACCTCTGCTTCTCAACAATTTCCGAACCCTAGAAATCGATATGAGGGACTCTCTGGGTAGACCTATGCCATTCACGCATGGGACATTGACGGTTACGCTGCACTTCAAGAGGACGCACTGATGACCCACTACCTTGAACATTACTACAATCAGGTGGGTGGTGGTGGTATAGACCGCGTTTATTCCGGTGCCCCGCATCAGCGCGGTCACGGGATCGGTAGCTTTCTGGGGGGATTGTTTCGTCGCGTGATACCCGTTCTGAAGAGGGGAGCGCGCGTGTTGGGCAAGGAGGCTCTGCGGACCGGTGTGAACGTCATGGAGGATATGGAAAACAACACACCCTTCAAAGAGGCCCTCAAGAATCGCGTCATCGAGTCGGGGCGCAATCTGAAGCGGAAAGCTACCGAGAAATTGGGCAACATGATGAAGGGATCCGGATATAAAGCGTTGCGCGGCCGATCAAGGGGACAGTTGATGCGGGGTCGCGGAGCAGGATCGATCGGATCTCGCAGGAAAGGTGTTTAGAAAATCAAACCGAGAAAGAAGAAACCAGGGCTTGCCGGAATCAGGAAGAAGAAAACAACTCTCAAGCGAAAGAAGAAGAAAAGCTGTTGCGGAAGTAAAAGAAGAAGAACGGTGGCTGATATCTTTGGGGCTCGCTAGCAACAATAATAAACATCGACCATGGCGTACTTGCACTCGCACTCCTGCGAGTTTCTGAAATCGGAGCTGGACTTGTTCTCTCTACCACCGACGCAAAGCACGATCGAGAGCGGTCAGTGGGACCACTACAAGCCTGTGTCGTCGCTCACTGATGACTCACCTATAGAGTTTATGGTGCCCGGCCTCAGCGACGAGTATCTCGACCTCTCCCACACTATGCTCAGCCTTCGTGTGAGTCTGCAGCCGCTCACGGCGGTAACCGGAGCCGTGGCCAAGGGCGCTCCAAAGGCTGTCGTGGCCCCTGTAAACAACCTGCTGCACTCTCTGTTTAGCCAGGCCGATGTATTCTTCAATCAGGAGCTGGTTTCACCGGCCAATAACGCGTACGCTTATCGTGCCCACATCGAGTCGTTGCTGAATTACAAAAAGTCACACCTAACCACCACCCTGTGGTACGGGGATACGGCCGGGAAGATGGATGAAATCGGACCAGCTAACAAAGGGTTTGCCCAGCGGCAACAATTTCTGAATGCCGAAACCACTGTGGATTTGATCGGGCATCTTCACTGCGACGTGTTTAATCCGGAGAAGTTTCTGCTAAACGGTGTCGAGTTGCGGGTACGGCTCGTGCGCTCGCGAGACGCCTTCTGCCTCATGGAGAGCACCAACACACACGGGATACACATACTAGAGGCCTCGCTGCTCGTGCGACGCGTAACGATAAATCCCGACGTCCTGCTGGCACACGCCAGAGCTCTGTGTAGAGGTACGGCAAAGTATCCTCTTACCAGAGTGGAGGTGAAGACTATGACTATTCACAGTGGCGTGCAGGGTGATACGTTGGACAATGTATTTCTGGGTCAATTGCCTAAAAGAATGATAGTGGGTTTTGTCGATAACAAGGCCTTCAACGGTGATAAAGCCTACAATCCCTTCAACTTTCAACATTTTCAACCTCTCGCCGCGCACCGGTGCTTTTCCGAATCTCTGGAAAGCTGCACGCATTTGCCCCGTACATAAAAATGGTGACATGTCACTGATCGAGAACTACCGCCCGATCGCGATTATCTGTGCGTTTGCAAAAGTGTTTGAGTCCTGCCTCTACGGCCATATCTTCCGGCAAATTGCAGGCACTATTACGCCGCTGCAGCACGGTTTCATGCCGGGCAGATCCACGCTAACGAATCTTGCGGTACTTTCGCACGAAGTCTGCTCAGCTATTGACCGGAGAGAGTAGGTTGATGTGATCTACACGGACTTTTCAAAGGCCTTCGATACTATACATCATGGTATCTTATTAGCCAAGCTTAGCGTCTGCGGTCTGCATGGTGATGTCATGGCTCTGCTGGCCTCCTATTTATCTCGCCGGCAGCACTGTGTTGACTTTGGAGGAAGTAGATCTATGCCTTTTATTCCAACATCGGGGGTTCCGCAGGGCTCCAACCTGGGCCCCCTGCTCTTTAACATCTTCATTAACGACATAGTATCCCCACTAAACTGCAACGCGCTTCTGTACGCCGACGACCTAAAACTATTTCGTACTATACGCCGTCGAGAGGACTGCCTCATACTACAACGGGTTCTTGACAGTATTGCCGGTTGGTGTGCCTCCAACAACTTGCGCTTGAACATCGGGAAATGCAAAAGCGTCTCGTACCACCGCGTCAGTAATCCTGTAGTGTTTAGCTACAACGTGGCTGGCATTGCGCTAACTCGGGATAATTCGATAACTGACTTAGGGGTCACATTTGATAGCGAGGCGCGGTTCACCCTTCACCTCTCGCGAATTGTTGCGGCGGCATCGAGGATGTTAGGTTTTATTCTTAGAACGAGTAGGTCTTTTAATAGCCCAGCTGCCATGAAGGCTCTGTATGTTGCTTTGGTTCGTTCCAAGCTGGAGTACTGTTCTCTCGTCTGGTACCCGCGCCTGGCTAAAGAGGTCAACGCCGTTGAGAGCGTTCAGAGAAAATTCCTCAAGTACCTAGCATTTAGAATTGATTCAGAGTACCCTGCGCGCGGTACCGATGAGGGGGCTCTCTGCTCCCGCTTCGGAGTACCTTTGCTTGCGGCGAGGCGCGATGTTGCTGCGGTCATGTTTGTGTATAAGCTAATCAGCGGCGAGGTGGACTGTCCAGCCCTTCTTTCGTCCTTGCGTTTTCATGTTCCGCGTATGTTCGCTAGGCACCGTACATATTTTCAGCTTGAACCTGGCCGTAGTGACATCGCCCGCCGCTCGCCTGTTTTTACCATGTGTGAGAAGTACAACGAGATGCCCGATGAATGTGACCCTGGTGTGATGACCGTGTCGTCTTTTGCAGCGCGTGCTCAGGCGCGTTTCTGTCAGGACGATTGACCTGAGCCACTGGATACTTGCGACGCCCTATGGCACTGCCTTCAATGATTTTAACTTTTCTAAGAATAGATGCGCCTGGACTCGTTCTAATGTTTTATTTATGTCATCTTATTTTATTGTTATTATTATTATAACTTATATTTATTCCGATACTATAGGTCTGTAGTCTTAAGTACAGTTGGGCTAGTTGTCTGTAAAATGTTTTCTATTATCTATATCTTTTATTTCTGTATGCGTGGGTAAGTAGTGTTGTGTATTTCTGTGTGCCCTACCCTGGGTTCGCCTGTTGGGCTCTTCTTTGAATAAATAAATAAATAAATAAATAAATTTCAATATTAACTTTTTGTCGTTGTACGTGGACGGTTCGCAAATCCCCTCGAAGCCGCTGCAACCCGACTTTACGCGAAGCAAGCTCTACGTGGATGCCTACCACACCCTCTTCTCTGGAACAGATATACATTTTCTAAACGATGGGAACGGCATAGGCCGTGAAGATTTCCCCCACGGGTATTGCTTGACGGCTTTCGACCTCACCCCCGATCTGTCGGTAAACAGCGGCACGCACCGGAATTTGGTCAGACACGGTAGCGTTAGAATCGAGGTGCGATTCGAAGTTGCCCTACCCAAGACAATAAATTGCATCGTACACGCGGAGTTGCACAACATCTTGGAAATCGACGCAGCTCGCCAGGTTATAGTGGACTTTGGAGGATAATCAGCGATCTGAATCACCGGCCCCCACCACCCATCGAAGACAGAAAAGAATAGCTGACGCTGTGGATTGATGGGAGGCCGTTGCGGCCGAACGACGCACGCAGTATTCAGTTTCCCGTAGACACGCGAGCACGTCTATACCAATATGATGGACTACGTCGTCGATGTGCAGGGTTTTCGGGACGCTCGAAACGGTTTCGCTGTCAAGGAAGTTTCCGTCCTGGCTTTGAATCGCGACCACATCGGCCACTGGGTTGCCACACCGCCCTGCGCTTTCTCCGATCTCCCCGCGAACATTTGTGCTCAGAACAACTATCTTTCCCGTAACCATCACGGTATAGAGTGGTTCGACGGCGACATTCAGGACCGGCAAATCTACAGAAAACTGCGCGCCGTGGCACGTTCAGCCCGCATGATTTATACGCGCGGTGCCGAAAAGGCGGAATTGTTGCGGCGCGTTATGTCGCGTCAGGTGACAAATATGGAAGACGAAGATTGACCCGCATTCGGAAAGCTGCCGCCCTCGGATACGTACTGCATGCATCACGCTCTGTGCAATCCCGGAGAGTTTGTCTGCTCGTTGAATCGCGCGACTGTGCTAAAATCTTGGTTGCTGGGGAGGAAAACGGTTGACGAGGTGGACAGTAGCGGGTTTTCTACAGCCGAATCCGAAGAGTGCAATGAACAGTCTGGAACTTCAGAGGGTTTTGGCGTTGATACCGACAAGTACGTGTGGAGTGTACCCGGCTGATCGTATTCCTCTACGGTGGTCCCGCCTAGCGACCCTTATCGCAAACACCGATGACCACACACAGCCAGGAAGTCACTGGGTCGCCTTCTACAGCGACGAGTACGGCAACGGAGTCTACTTTGACAGTTACGGAGTTGCACCCTTCATCCCACACCACGTGCGTCGTCTGCGGAGAAACTGTCCCCGCTACCGGTACAACACGCGCCAGCTTCAGAGTATCTTTTCTGACGTGTGTGCTCAGTTTTGTGTCATGTTTCTATATTATATGCATTTTGGCTACACGTTGGAAGATTTTGTCAATAATTTTACGACAGATTATGTAAAAAATGATTCGATCGCCGCGTCGTTTTACAATTGCGTGGCCAAAAAATTGAAGAGCTGCGACAAACTCGACGCCGATTGTTTATCATGTGTACAGATATGTTTAAGGAAACGTTGTTAATTATAGGCTATAGTTTTAAGCAATATTGAATAAATTGAAAATTTTGTAACGAAATATCGTGTGCGTTGGTTATTGCGTCTACATCCCGCCAGTATTTCAGCAACCTCAGCAGTTTCGCACGTGCGAGAAATATATAGCCAGAACGGTCAGACGATACTCCTCGGGACATCGAGCCGTTTCTTGATAAGTATCCCTTCCCTTGCTCATGGTACGCGATGCAGAGAGAAAGATTTCTCTGCAGGAGGTGTCACTTGGACTTGAAACAGCATCGCGTAAAGAAGTAAGTATGATTATTCTTTGACAACCTAGTTTTCGCGGAAAGGTACAGTTTTGTGATCGATAGTTTTTAGTTACAGAAATGGAAAACATAGCTGCTGAAGTAATAGCTCACGTCGATCCACGGGACTTGTGGCTGCTCCGGGACCCGTTGATGGCGGAAGCGAAAAAAATCGACGCCGAGATCGAGGTGATCAGGGCGCGGCTCGCGATGTTGCTGCTTGACGATGATGGAGACAGCGACAGTGTTCAATAGAGATCAGTAAATTGGACGGTGCGTGATCGAAATAGTCAGCTGTCAGTGATAAAGATATGCGAGAACTTTTCAATGTGAGTAACAATACCTGGCGCAAGCAAGCCAGAGGCTCAATATTCACAAATATGGATTGAAAAGTGGTAGCTATATAGCTTTAAAAATTGTAGCTTTAGGTTAGTTTATAGGTTAGTTTATAAGAAATGTATATATAGCTTTACGTAACGATACACGGAAAAAAATAATACTGTTTGAGTTACATTACCACAAATGTACAGAATTTGGTGTAATCGTAACAGCAATATCAGTAATGATGGCTTTTAAGTACTGTTTCAATTACTATTGCGAATGTAAATCAAACATGTGCATTGCAGTTCATGAATTGCTGTACAAGTTACGATCACGCATGTACAGAAAGCAGTACTAGGGTGTCATTTTTACATCTACAAATACTTACATTTCAAATTGTGAGGCTAACATGAGGCGGACTCCGCGGACAGTAAACTTAACTTGGTGGGTAGTAAGCATAGCATGTAAGCTGATGTAAGCATAGTTGAATTTTTCGTTCGTCCGATTAATGCATTGAGAAAAAGGTTTTGTTATTATAAATGAATTCATTCATTTACCGGTCTTAAATACTGATTTATCAACAGTTAAGGAATCTTTCTAATTGATCTTTTTATCTCAGTCATCGGAATGTTCGACAAATAGAAAAATATATGTGAGCAAATAACATAGGTTAGTTTGGCGTAGTAGGTAGAGCGTGCGACTAGTAATACAGCGATGCGAGCGGACTTGGGTTCAAATCCCGGTTAGGTCAAAAAAATCGGATGGCGTTTTTCACAGCGAACTATGATAATGATCGTTGATTACGTGGATGACAATGTAAAATCAAACGGCCAAACTTAGGTTAGTTTTTTGGTTTCTTTTTCCTCACTATTTGTGTGATGCTTGTAACGTAAATGGATAATATATTAACTATTATATAAATAACCTCTTCTCCCAGTGTATTCCCTACAATTGGTATAGTTTACTTTCCAAAATGGTGAACTATGCATGAGTGACCTGTTAAATTCATCCCAGATGCTAATGTAACTCTTACGTGCGACCCCGCCAGTAAATATTGCTGCAATGGGTAAACTGCAATTGAATGGTAAATTTCACAGCAGTGAAATGCTGTCACTATTTTTACTGCTGATTGCGGTTTGGATTACGCCAATTGGTGTATATCTAGCAGTTCATTTTTTTCCGTGTACCTGGCGGCGCAAGCCAGAGGTTCAATATTCACAAATATGGAATGAAAAGTTGTAGCTTTAGGTTAGTTTATAGGTTGGTCTATAAGAAATGTATATATGAGTGTTCTTCAAATTTTTCTTTTTCTTTTGAGGTTAGGATCGACAAATCTTTTAATTACGCTGTGTTGCTCTGTAAACAAAGATTTTATTTTCTTGGTTAATTTACTTACAAAAACCTGTTTCTTTAGTTTGACTTAACTTACGACGAATCTTACCTGTAAACAAAGAAACGACATTTAAGCTAATTATCTAACTTATCGATTCCCCTTTTTTAATCTATGATTTATATTCTATTCCCGTTAATTCTATGCGTCGTTGTACGCCCCTGCCGTGTAAGACGGTCACTACTTCAGCCGCACAGGACGCGGCAAAGTTCAAACGATTATATTTAAAGGAATATATTCTCTTTACATCTCCCCCCCTTCGGGAAGAAAATATACAGTAAACATAATCTAGAATTTATTTCTCGTCTCCTTCTTCATCGTCAATTTCTTCGCTTTCTTGTTCTTCTTCTCTAAGAGTTGGGATCAGTTTTGTGATGTGATAAAGATTTGATTCTAATTTTCTGCGGTCCGTATTTATTCTATATACTGAGTTGGATATTTTTTCCAAAATTTCGTATGGTCCAATCTTTAGTTCATCTAATTTTCTTCTGTTTAGTTTGTTTCCGTTCTCCACGTACACCCTATCTCCTACGTTAAATTCATAGTTTTTCCGGTTTTTATCAAATAATCTTTTGTTGTAGTTGTGTGATTTAATTGTATTTTCGAGTTCTTTTTTCCTGTCTTCTAGCCAATCCCTTTCTGGTTTCTCCAGTTTTAGTTCGTTTGGCAGGACCCTAACATCTGTGCCATCTAGTAGATATCTTGGTGCGAAGCCAGTGACTGAGTGTTCCGTAACATTATATTTATTCACACATTCTTGAGCTATTGTGGTCCAAGCTTTTTTCTACCTGCCCTCGTTCATTTTACACCTGATTTTGTTAACAAGTGTTTGATTTAGTCTTTCATTCGGGCCGTTTGAAAATGGAGCATTTACTGCCGTGAAAACCATTGGGATTGATTTTTCATTCAAAAATTCCCTAAATTCTTTTGAATTTATTCCCGGGTATTGATCCGTGAGCAGCAAACCAACTTCATTTGTTTCTGCAATGTTATTGACCAGTTTTATAAAATCATTTGCATTCTGTGTTTTTGAGGTTAAAATATATGCATGTCTTGTGAAATGGTCCACCAGGAGGTGTAGGTATCTTTTTGTAGACCGCGAACCTCCAAAGCCTCCGATCGTGTCTATCGAGATTATCTCGAAAGGCTTTGTTGCCGGACCTAGGTGGGACATTAGCCCAAATTTGTCCTGTCCTCTTGATTTATTTCTTATACATATCTCGCAGTTTTTACAAACTTCTTTTATGTTCTTTGTCAAATTTTCTGCCGTGTATAATGGACTAATTTTTTTCTGCATTTGTTCAATACCAATATGGCACAGGTTTTTGTGTATGTTTTTTATGAGTTTAATGCTGAACTCCTCTGATAAAATGATTTTTTCTTTTTTCCTGGTCTTTTTAAAGTATATTTCATGTTTTTCTATTAACTCATTTTTTTTTTTTTGTACCTCTTCATTTTTTCTTTGATCTGCTTGAATATCTTCTAATTTTATTAAGTTTACGATTTTTAATTGTTCTTCATTATTTTCACCTGGTCCTAATACCGGGTTTCTGCTCAGACAATCTGCTTCCAAATTGTCTTTCCCTGGGGCATATTTCACTTTGAAATCATATTGGGACAGGTAATATGTTAAATCTCCCAGCTCTTCATCGGTCCTGGATTTGATGTTCATATTCTCTAATGGCTTGTGATCCGAGTATATTGTAAATGATTTACCTATTAGCCAATATTGCCAGTATTGTACTGCTTCTTTGATAGCTAGGCATTCCAAGTATATTGCTTTTCTCCTCTTCTGGACCTCATTTAGTTTTTTTGAGAAGTATGCCACCGGTTTTTCTTTTCCATTAGGCTGCGTCTGTTTCAAAATAGCCCCAACCCCTTCCAAGGATGCATCTGTATGAATGTTAATTGGTAAATCCTGGTCAAATATTTCTAGAATCGGCTGAGAACATAGCAGTTCTTTTATTTTCTCAAATGATTTTTGACATTCCTCGGACCAAATAAATTTTTTATTTTTCCTTAGTAAATTGTGCAGTGGATTTAGGATTATTGCACTCCTTGGAATGTATTCATGATAAAAATTTACTTTCCCTAGAAATTGCCTGATATTTTTCTGGGTTTTTGGAACCGGGAATTCTTTTATTGAAATCAGGTTATCTTTCACTGGCCTAATCGAATTATTTTGTATTATGTGACCTAGGTACTTCACTAAGTCCGATGCAAACGTGCACTTCGTAAATTTTAATCTAAAGCCTTCTTTTTTTATTGCTTCTAGTAACTGCGTTAAATGGTTTATGTGGTCAGAAAAAGATTTTGAAAATATCAGTATATCATCTATATAGTTGACGGCAAAATCAGTAAGTTTATACTTCCTTAATATGTTACTTAATATTCTTTGAAAGATCGCTGGTGAGGTTTTAAGTCCAAAAGGTAGGCAAGTCCATTGGGAATGTCCTTCTTGCGTTACGAATGCAGTTTTTTTTCGATCTTCAATTCGCAGAGGGATGGACCAAAATGCCGAGTTTATATCCAATGTTGAGAAAAATTTGCAGTTCCTTGTCTTTATCATTAAGTCTTCAATCAACGGAAATGGTTGAGCTTGAGGTACTACTATTTTATTCAGGTCTCTGAAATCTATACATAGTCTGGATCTTTTGTTGTCTTCCTTTTTAAATGCCAGAGTCACTGGTGCGGCAAAAGGAGTGTAGGATTCTTTTATAAGTTCTTTATCTAATAATTTTGATATTTGTCCTTCTATCTCTTTCTTATCTTCTACAGTGCACCTGTAGGGTCTTTTACTACAGTATTTGTCCACCAGTAAGTCTATTCGTGCTTCGTATTCGTTCACTGTGCCGACATCGTATTTATCCCTCGCAAAGACTCGAAAAAAAAATAATTCGGAATTAGAAGATATGGGGAATAAAAAGAATATGATAGAAAAACACCTCATAAATTTTAATGAACATGTGGAGCAGGAGAATTTTGAAATAAAAATAGAGCATTTAAACCACCATCAAAAGACTGATTTATATTTGTCAACGAGTTTTTCTATTTCAGTCTTTTGATGGTGGTTTAAATGCTCTATTTTTATTTCAAAATTCTCCTGCTCCACATGTTCATTAAAATTTATGAGG
Source organism: Tenthredo livida (assembly GCA_963992785.1). Classification (NCBI taxonomy): domain Eukaryota; kingdom Metazoa; phylum Arthropoda; class Insecta; order Hymenoptera; family Tenthredinidae; genus Tenthredo; species Tenthredo livida. The sequence goes on along the minus strand of OZ023068.1, from coordinate 17,325,633 downwards.
TGTTTTTCTATCATATTCTTTTTATTCCCCATATCTTCTAATTCCGAATTATTTTTTTTTCCCGTAGAAATTTCTTCTACTTTATGTTTTTCTTGTAGATTTAAACTCTCTTTCTGAGTTATTTTCAAATCTTCATTTTGGATTAATCTGAACTGTTTTATCATATCTAGTCCGATCAAAAAGTCATATTTGAAATTTTCTTTATCAATAATGTGTACATCAACTATTTTCATTGTTTCAAAAATTTTAATTTTCAAACTTGTTAAACCCCTTGTTTTTTTAACACCATTAATAGTTACTAAGTTTGCTTTGTTGGAACTATTTTCTCTTCCTTTCAATTTTGATAATTTGGAATTAATTAAAGAAACATTTGAACCTGAGTCATAAACTCCAAATATTTCTAATTTATCCTCCACTATTAGTTTGACGGTTATTAATGGTGTTATTATGCGTTTTTTTGATCCGTTTCGTTTAACTCAGCTTCTATCACTGAATTGTTCACATGTTTGATGAAGTTTTTCTTTTCTTTGTCGTCTTCTTTTGCTTTAAACCAGCATGTTGCTTCAGGGTGATAACGCGTACCTTTATTCAGTTTTTCACAAATCCTGCATGGCTTATGATCTTCGTTTCTACTTTTTGTATTCAGATTTATATCTTTTTTCTTTCCGGAAAAATTTTTCTTATTTACCATGTGTTCATATTTGCTAACTTCATTGAACAAATCTATTGTATCTTTTAATGATTCTCTATCAATTTTATTAAGTATAAACTCTGGTAAACCAGCTGCAACAAGATCCACCAGGGTACCTGCGTCGATCGATCTTCTCATATCCAATAAAAGTTTTTCTTTTCTCATTGCATAATCTAACAACGAACCATCTTTGTGTTTGTACAAAAGTGCATAAGTGACTGGATTCCATCCCTTGTTTGCAAATGATTCACAAAATTTGCTTTTCCATGTGGACCATTCCGAGTCCATTGTTAATTTTATAATCATCGAGCTGTACCAATCTACACATGATTTATCCATAAATAGTCTGAGTATTTCAATTTTCTTTTCATCTTGTGTCACGTTGAAGCGTGTGCATTCTTTTTCAAAAATATCAATCCATTGGTTGGCATTAGGGTTTTTGCTTGTAAATTTCTCGATTACGAATTTTTCTGCTATGTTTTTTAGACTTTTCTGTCCGTTTTCCTGTGTATTTTCTACCAACTTCTCCAAAATCTTTGCCCAAGTACTTGTTTCATTTGTATTAGCAGCAGCAGGTTGTTGTTTATCTTGATCGATTTCTTCTAAAAATTGGTCTCCACATTGTATATTCCCATCTTCATCTATGTAGATTTTTGCTAGTTCATCTGTCATTGTTATCCAGACTTTTCTAATTTGATGCCTTTTTTTGAGGCTATTCTTCACTTTACTATAAGCAGTTGTTTTTGTCAGTTCTTTGTGGAAACTAACTGATTGTAGCTCTTCCGGCATTGCATAGACTTTATCATTTTCCGTGGCGATTGAGGTTATGGCGTATATGTTTGATTTTCCATCACTTGCTGGTTTTATTGTAAACTCGAAGCGAAGTTTCTCCATTTTTTTTTTTTCTTTTTTTTTTTTTTTTTTTTTTTTTGTATGTTATAATCAGAATTTTTCTTTTTCTTTTGAGGTGAGGATCGACAAATCTTTTAATTACGCTGTGTTGCTCTGTAAACAAAGATTTTATTTTCTTGGTTAATTTACTTACAAAAACCTGTTTCTTTAGTTTGACTTAACTTACGACGAATCTTACCTGTAAACAAAGAAACGACATTTAAGCTAATTATCTAACTTATCGATTCCCCTTTTTTAATCTATGATTTATATTCTATTCCCGTTAATTCTATGCGTCGTTGTACGCCCCTGCCGTGTAAGACGGTCACTACTTCAGCCGCACAGGACGCGGCAAAGTTCAAACGATTATATTTAAAGGAATATATTCTCTTTACATATATAAGTCGAATCCTCTTGTCGTATATTTGACGACGAAGAGGAATTAGTTCTTCTCAATAATTTTGGAGGCATTTTGTTATCAAATCAAAATATAATTAACAAGAAATTCAATAAATCTTTTGTTATCACACATTTACAACGAGATATTATACAAATTCAACTCATTTAATACGAATTTATAATTTATTTTGAGAGAAACGTCCCAGTTCTCCGAGATCTTGTCAATTTCTAAAATAATCGTCGGAACTCAGATCTTCCCAAAAACATAACAACTCAGCAATCGATAGTCCTTTTACAACTCAGCGCGAGTAGATCTCATATCATCGAAGATTTGCTCCGTCTTTCTCAGTAATCAAGATGATCTAGTATTTCATGCCGACATATATATAGCTTTGCGTAAGGATATCTGGCGGCGCAAGCCAGAGGTTCAGTATTTACAAATATGGATTGAAAAGTTTTCAATGAATAATTTTTATATGATAAAATATTTTGTGTCATTTCATGAATATACCCTCCCGTAAACAAAAAATTTAATATTTCAGATATTAGTATAATACAGTAATATTAGATTTGGAAAACGATCGCCATATTTGATTTTCAAAAACAGTCGCCATATTGGATTTTTAAAAACAGTCGCCATCTTGGATTTTTGAAAAAACAGTCGCCATCTTGGATTTTTAAAAACAGTCGCCATCTTGGTTTGTATGGGCGGCGCCATCTTGGATCGGACTGGCGGCAGTCTACGTCACTGGCGCCAAAGCCCCACTCCCGCCGGGTGACGTCATTTGTTATGACTCGCCATGGCTGTCATATACTACTGCTATCGAAAGATTGGCCTTGTGACTTATTGTCATCGCAAACCCTAATCTCACTAGAAACTGTCTTCTCAACATCCTGAATGGTACATCCTCTCCGCTCGGTGATGAGTCTATTCGTGGCATCAGTACAGTTACTCCGGCACAATTTCCGCTCATAATTTTGGTACAGATCAGATACAGTAGACTCTCGATAACTCGCCGCCTGATGGACAGTAAAGCGGGGAAGTGGCGAGTTAGCGAGAGTCCCCACTCCGGTGCTGCGCCACCCTTCGCCACGCGCACATCATGCCGGACGGATCCAGTTTAGTAGCGGTGGTGGGGCGCAGTCTGTTGTGGTGGGGGACAGTTAGTTGTGCTGGTGTGTGTCTGTCTGAAAATTCACCCGCCGCTGCGGTGACTTACCGATCGGCGAGTTATGGAGAGTCTACTGTACTGATTTAGCTTTTTGACAACCAGTCTAGTGCCGTTGCATACTCCTTGTGAGAGATTTAGGTCACGTAACAGAACAACGATACTTCGTACTTTTAACGTTAGGTTATGAGGCGGAAGACCATTAGGTGTCAATGAATTCATGAATTCGATCTGAGGTATGCTGCTCATATCTGTATTATCCCCATCTTCACCTGTGTCAACACTCAGATATTTCACTCTAATTCCTTGGATTATTGACATTACAGCGATCAATTAATATGATTCTGATAGTAACTTAGTGAAGTCAAAGAAAATAATATTTTATCTTTTTCCTTCTATAGATTCCCATGTTTTTTGACACTTGTTATTTTCACACAGATGGATTACATATTAAACGCGATATATTTGATTTGAATACGTAACTCTTCGACGTTTTATGATGAATATATATACTGTGACGTGGATTTTATTTAGTCCTCGAAACTAGACCGGATACTAGCCTCCGAGAACCATCCACTCGACAATTGGCCAAAAGAAAACAAAGAAATAGCAAAAGTTGGGCGCCAGGCGGATAACCGCCGATTTCAAAAATCTAAACAAAATAATAACCGTCGGCTAGCTACAGTACCGCGGAGAGGGGTCGGGATTAAGTGAAGGATTAGCAGGACGTAAAATACCGACTTGAGCGTGTAAATTTAATAACAAAAGAATAGAATTTATTCAGTAAAAATTATAGAAAAGAAATAGAAATAATAATTTGAACAATCGGGGAGAATTCCCCTCGTATAAAGGACAGCCACAGGCCGTGTATAGGCGACCTGGCCACGTTTGACGAGCTTTACAATATCTGATAAACTACTAGCTTCCACGTAGGATAGCAATAACAAGGAAAAATCATGCAAAAGTTAAATAACTCGACAAACTAGGTCCTCGTGGGACAATATCTCAACTAAACCGCTAAATAGACTCCACGAGTAGAACTTACAACTAATTAACAGGCTATTATTTACAATGGGTGAGCCTTCGGCTCTTATGAAAAAATAGAAAATATGAAATTGATCAATGAAGTAATATTTACAAGAGCTTACTGAAACTAACTTAACCCAACTCTGCGAATAACGCGACAAATATTTAATTAGAATTATTGGCTGACTCGAACCCGAAAAACAAAGACTCGAAATCTAAACAATAACTAGCTGTGTCTCTCCCTACAGGAGGGAGAGAGAGCGACAGTGACTGACTAGGACTATCTCTGTCGCACTCGTGTGCGACAGGTAGCACACCCAAACTTAACAAACTACAAAGTATTCCATACTTCTCTATAAATTAATGACTCGAACGGTAATCTCTACTACACGGGGACACTGGTGACGGCCTACCCTTCGGAGATCGGTTTAATTCGATTCCAAAAATTTTACTTAGCCTCGTGGCTGCTCTAAGGCAATATGGCTGACGGCCGTTGCCGAATTCAAATTAGCATGGGTAAGAATGGCTAACGCTTACCGTCTTCCAGCCATGCGAGAAAAGCGGTCTTCTCCCGGCTGAAATCCATCTTAACAAAAAAAGAACAATCCCACGGGGGAAATCTTCCTCGGGGAAAACACTCTCACTCACAACAACTGATGAGAATTAATCAAGGAGGCCCACGAGGCTCGAACGTAAAATATCAAATTCCCAACAAACAAGAAAAACAAGGTAGACCAACAAAAGGGCACGAGTGCTGAGTACGCTAGTCTAACGCAGAGTGACTAGACCGCATGGCGCCGGCAATCAGCGCCCTCGTGTTACCGCCAAATATCGATTTTTGTATCGACCGTAGGATCCTTAAATATGGCGACCTGCTATCGCTACGCGCGCAATTCGAAGTTCGCCACGGTGATTCTAGCTCGCTACGTCGGAGGCTCACGGGTCGTAGGCTCTTCGTGGTGGCGGGAATCTCCTCCACCACCGATATCCCACGTTGTAGAATGCCCTTGGCACTCCCCCGTGTCCTCTCGTTTAATAGCGGGAGGTAGCATGGCCACTACTATCCTCCGGAGCTTTTATGTGGCGTTCGTCGAGTAGGATCCAAACAGTCGATACTGGAACGTTGTGCGTTGGTCGTGGCGGGTCTGTATCATAGTCTTTTAGCCGTCGGCTGGGCCTCGTCTCCCACATGTTAGAGAAAAGTCGTAAAAAAAAAATAAAAGAATAAATAATATGCTCAACAGTCTTTAGTCGGTCACGGTCGCCTCTCGGAAATATTATCGGACCTCGGGGTCTATTTACTCATTCTCTCATCATCATACACTCCGCTAAGGTCGTTTAAGGGGTGAGGAGCCTGTCGTAACATGCAATGTTACAATACATATATATTGCTATACATAATGAATACGTTAGCGAGTATAACATGATTATATAATAAAACATTCATAAGTATACGTATAACCCACGCACGCGAGTAGTCGATAATTAACGTTTAATCACAATATCTATAACCGTCCAATTCGCATTTTTCGAACATATATTCACATATCATTATTGCCATCCCCGAGAAAACCGACCTGAACGAATGAAACGCGTACCGGGGAAAAAAACCATTGCAAAAACCGCGTGGTTGCAGACTCCTGGAGTTGGTCATCCCCGAAGAAACCAACCGGAGACGCGAGAACTACGAACCGCGTACCAGAAAGTGAAAATAATAATAATAATAATAATATTTGCGTAAACCACGTGGTTGGACTTCTGGAGGTGGTCATCCCCGTGGAAACTGATCTAAGACGCGAGAACCACGAACCGCGTACCGAAAAAAGAAAAAAAAAAAAATTCCGAAAACCACGCGTTTGAACTCCTGGAGCTGCTCATCTCCGAGGAAACCGACCTGAGACGCGGAGACCGGGGATCGCGAGTCCTGGACGTCGTCATCCTCGAGAAAAGAGACCTGGGGCGCGAGAAGCACGTGTCGCGATCCTGGGCATCGTAATCCCCGAGGAAAATGACCTGGAGCACGAGAACCACGTGTCGCGACTCCCGGACATTGTAATCCCCGAGGAGAACGACCTGGGGTGCGAGAACCACGTGTCGCGACTCCTGGGCATCGCAATCCCCGAAGAAAACGACCTGGAGCGCGAGAACCACGTATCGCGACTCCTGTAAATCGAAATCCCCGAGAAGAACGACCTGGAAAGTAACGAAGCCTCGGAATTCATATCAGAAAATATAGTAGCACTCATATAACGAATCAAAATTCAAAATAACGAACTAAATTTCAAAACTTCGGGACATCCGAACATCCGTCACGTACTTTAATATATGGATATTTGAATTGCTGCTTTCGCTATATTCGTTTGATTTTGAGTTTAACTGAACTGCCGCTTTGGCTAAGACAATTTTTATATTTTTTTATTCTAATGGTATAGTCGTCGCTTTGACTGGCTATCCGACAAAGTTGAATTTATAAGAAATAAACGGTGGCCGCTTTGGCTCTTGCTATGCTCGAAATTGAGGTTATGAATTGTGAAACTAAATTATCTAATGAGACGGCAGGCCGCTCTGGCACGAATCCGCTCTCGAGCCGTGAGACGGTCGCCTTATATATTTGCAGTGACGTCATAGCTGGTGATCAGCTATGCGTGAGCGATAGTGCGCGCTAACGCTATTCTATATCATGATATGTAATGGTATGATCCCTATTGAAAATGTCGACGTCGTCACTATGTCGTTTTGACGTCACGTCTATGTTGTAAATGACGTCAGAAACGACGTAGGAAACGACGTATGAATTTGGGACCGGAAAATGACCTCTCTTACGACGTCCTTTACGACGTCTTTTATGACGTATTGTCGACGTGATCGTAGATAAGTTTATAAATAAAAAAAAAAAAAATATCCCGCGCTGCAGGATTTGAACTCAGAACCTCCAACTCCGCAGGCTCTTACCTTACCACTGCGCCACAACATTACTTATTGAGCAATGATTCTTTCACGTAAGTATATTGAGTGACTACGAACATTGACTCGAAATGAAATCATATACGTAACAAAATTTACATTCCTTAAGCAATATCGTAGCGCGATGGCAAGGTAACAGCTTACAAGGCTGGAGGTCCCGAGTTCAAGTCCTGCAGCACAGGAATTTTTTTTTTTTCTATTGAAACTTATCTACGATGACGTCGACAATACGTCATAAAAGACGTCGTAAAGGACGTAGTAAGGGACGTCATTTTCCGGTCCCAAATTCATACGTCGTTTTCTACATCGTTTCATACGTCATTTCCTATGTCGTTTCTGATGTCATCCACGATATAGACGCGACGTCGGTACGACATCGTGACGACGTCGACATTTTCAATAGGGGAGTGTATTGCCTAAGGACCTATACCATTGTAACGTTTAGGCTATTCGACTATAGGCCGAATACGTTACAATATCTATACATTAATATCTAAAGACTTTTAATAACAATGAGTGAAAATTAAATACTCACATGAAGTCTTTTAGTTCATCTATACCCTTGAGCGACAGTCAAGTGCAAGATTTGTTAATTTTAAATTGAATAATTAACCTGGCTAATATTTCGGTTATAATAACGAAAGAGACCTTTACCCTCATACGTCGATCCCAAAATCTCTTCTAATTTCTGCAAAATTAAATGAATAATGCATGTAATTGATCTATTTTAAATTAATTTGTACTATTGTTCTGTATTGTTCATGTATAGAACATAACTTGAAAAAAGTTACTGTAATTCTTGATGAATTTAAAGTCGATGAAAAATGACGTTGATGTTGGCTTGTTTCTGGAGTAACGTCGGTATTATTCTATACAAATCATTAGTATAAATTAGTAATGTGAAAACAAAAATAAAAAAATATTAATTAAAATTAAAAAAATTATAAAATTAAAATTGTTGTGAGACAACATACAAGATTCTCTGTACGATCCCTATCATTTCTGATGTCTGTCAGCGTACTGTCTAATAACATAATTATGTCACTTTCCGCTGAATCATCATTCACACTGTGGACATCTACCGGCAATGAACTCTCGAACGTGGCTAACAGGGCCGGCTTAAGGCATGGGCTAGCGGGGCTATAGCCCAGGGCGCTCGGCCCCAAGGGGCGCCGAACCCCAGAGTTCCTTTTCAGCATATTGAGACCTTCTATATAAAATCTCATTCAAGAAATAAATCAAGAACTTTGTTGCAATAGAGGTCAGAAGAGTCAGCTGTTAATTATTTGTGATGCTCTATCATCCGTGTGTCACTAGGGCGGTTCAAAAAAACATTTAATCTTTTTCAAGTATTGCTGATCGATATTTTTGTTCCTGTTCATGGAAAAATAGCTCTCGCACAAGCTCAGGTCCGCACGATTCTTTCGACTACTGCCGCACCAATGTTAAAATTTCGCGAATATATGCAGCTTTTTGAGAGTTTGAAAGTTCATATCTCGAGGCACTCTTTGAGGTTCTCGTTTATCCCAACATGTGAAGGAATTCTGTCGAAATTCGAAAAATCGTAAAATTAGGTTTGTTAATAATTAAGATGCGCAGCAGCTTATTGAACCCCTCGTTGAAATTGCGTTAAAAAGCAGTTTCTATATGTTGAGACGAACGAGAACCTCAAAGAGCACCTCCATATCTGAACTTTGAAGTTCCCAGAGAGCTGCAGTTTCTCGAAATTTCAGCGTCGGTACGGCAGTAGTAAAAAAAAATCGCGTGGGCCTTAGCTGGTGCGAGAGCCATTTCTTTTATGAACGGCAAAGAAAAAATATCGATGAGCAGAACTGCAAAAAAATGAAGCGTTTCTTTGAACCACCCTAATGTTTCGCGTTTCAAGGACGAAGATGCGTGCAATATGCGTTTTTTACTCGATCGTTTAATTTTATCCCTCAACAGCTTCTCACCCACTATGGGTTGTTATCGAATGTTAGGCCATTCGGTGGGGGGGGGGCTTCGATAAGGGTAGCCCATGGGCGCCTTCAACCTTAAGACGGCCCTGGTGGCTAATAAAATGCTATCAGTAGGTTTCAAACTATGTACTGTAACAGCGATTCTCGCGGGCTCGGGTGTTACCTGCAGCAACTACGAACAGTTATCAAATAAGGCACCAACGTCTTTCACCTCCTCCGACTAGCTCTGTAGATGTTGGGCGCCAGACTCCGGGCTCAGAGTCCTCTCTCTCTCTCTCTCTCTCTCTCTCGCTCCACCTAGCCTATCGGTAGAGGAATAATCGTGGGGGCGAGAAATAGAAACACTCGACACAGTTAAATATATTTGAATACTATTTATTAATTAAAAAGAAAAAAAAAGAAAAAGGTGGTATTAATTTGAACAGCCTACCACCTGGCTTCGGCTCTTCTCACCGCTACTTTATGTTATATATTCTGAATAAACCAAAAAAAACCGAATATATCAAATGTAATAATCGAAAAGAAATAAATTAAAGGACTCTACTATACTATACAATTCTCAAAAATGACTCTACTCTAATATATAAACTTTCTAAACAATAAGGACTCTAAATAATACATTAAATATAATATAATATAGCTGAAATAGGTACACTTGGTGTTTATCACAGTCGTGGGGGAATAGCCTTCCACGCTACGACCAGCTGGAGGCTTAGCTGCCAAGTTGATTTCGAGACCGCAGCCTCTAGTCTCTAACTGACAGCTGATCACTCAACAGCTGGGAGGGGAAGGGAATCGGTACTACCTCGGAACTCGGCCACGAGAGTGCTCTGACACGCAGCAGGTTGTCTGCGACGCGTGACGTCAGAGACCCGGGCAATATGGCGTCGACTCTGCTCTGGCGAATTTCTGCGCAGCGGCGATACAAGCCGGAACGCTGACGCGCAGAATCGACAGCCTACGAGAACAACAACAAGTTTGAACTTGCCGGTTCTGAACAGACACGCGGTACTCAGGGACTCGATGCTATTGACGGTACTATGGGGAACGAAGACCTTCCTGACTCTAAACTCGAAACTCATGGGAAAGTTAGGGACTCTAGGGGGAGAATGAAAGCTATCTGGAATTATCTGGATTGGATAGATCCTACCTGATCCGCTACGTTGGCTCGGCCTCGTGTTCGGCTCGTGTCCGTGGGCAGGCGAGGGTCGTATATTTCTTAAATCAGTAATAGTCAAGTCCAAATCCAAAACAATAGTCCAATAAACGATAGCAGGGGTCTCAATAAACAAAATCACTTCAAACAACTCTCAATACACCTCAAAACTTTGCAAAAACTCTCTCTCTCGATTCACTGTAATTATGGCTCGTTACTCAGTTTCACGGCTAGACAATGAATGGCTCTTCGTTTCCGGGATGCTAATTACCGCTTATCGCCGTTCGTCCTGTTAGCGCCAGCCGTCATCGATAGACCAATCCGAGGATCTACGGTCGATAAGGCGTCGCTGGGACGAAGGGCGGCAATATTCAAATTAGCTAACGGGACTTTTGGGCTCTCGGGGGTACGTACGCTCGTTTAGGCTGGTACGGAGGAGGTCTAAACGTTTGCCACGTTACAGTACATTCGACTGATTTACTAATTTTTGTACCTAAAAAAGACATTTGCATACGTTTTATTATTCAACAATCAAATTACGAATAATCGCAGTTTATCGAATGAAGAAATATCATTTGAATTACTTTGCACGGTGGTTCAACGCCCTCCAAATCATTATCACTTCCACTTGATATATCAACTACTTCTATATCCGTTTCGAAATTCATTTTTGTTTCAAACCTTCAACGATATAATGCTGCTCTTGAATAAAAAAAAGTTGACTATAATAATGGATGTAGATCAGGCATGCAAACACGCGGCCCGCGGGCCGCATGCGACCCGGCAATCTCGTGATTGCGGCCCGCCGACTCAAGGAGGTAAATGCGGTTTCAAACGTATATCTCGAAAAATACTCAAAAATCTTATTTTTCATTCCGATCATTTTGACACCCCTCCCATGATGAGACGGTTGCTCCTTCCATTTTTTTAGCACTTTTCACATTTTGAACAAACAAAACATTATTATGTTTCAACGTTTCGAAAGTTCCTCAAAATATTACCGAAAATTCTGTGTTTAATTCTGAATCTTTTGACGCAAGACCCACGATGTCGCACGACCACTTTCTAGCTATTTGTGCCCCCTTCCAGGTATTTATAAAAAGATTCAGAATTGAACTTCGAATTTCTTGTGATTTTTTGAGAATTTTCGGTACGTTGAAACATGATGTTTTGTTTGTTCAAAATGTTCAAAGTGCTAAAATAATGAAAGGAACAATCGTCCTATCATGGGAGAGGTGTGAAAATGTTCGGAAGGAAAAATGACATTTTTGAGAATTTTTCGAGATTTTTAAAAAATGCCAATTTTGAGATGGGTTTGAATAATCATTGAAAATTAACGGTAGGAGAAAAAAGTCTGAAAAAATTCAGTAGTGCTTTTTTGAGATTGTAGAATCGTATAAAAAATCGTAAAGCGAATCGAAAATGCTGAGGGAAAATCATTGGTCCAGTTCACGTGGAATTCCCAATATATATTCCGGCTTATTTTTGAAATATCAATGGCATGCGGCCCCCGCCATGGTACCAGATCGGTAATTTGGCCCGGGAGTCGCGATGAGTTTGACATGCCTGATGTAGGTGTTTATAAAATCAATTCAAAGTGAGAATACCACCAAATCAGGTATTTGAAGCATACTTTCACCCTAAAAACTAAGTATGTTGTAAAACATTCTTTGAAGTAAGGGGCCGTTCAGATATTACGTAACGCAGAATGCTACAGTGTAGTATAGGGAACGCCGTGAACGCACTATCCCAAAACGCGTAACGTAATATGTGGACAGCCCCTAAGAATAATTAAATTGAGAAATGAAGAAAAAAAAGATTAGGAAATTGATAATAAAAATCTATACTTACGTTGATGTAAAAGAAGAAATAGATCGCACTTTTAGGTTATGGTTGAACACTACTGAGGCCGCAAGAAATTATTCAAACGTACCGGCTTGAAACAGCTATGATGGTAATGATTACCATCATTGATCGTACGATTAAAAATAAAGTTTTTAAAGGTTATTATTTTGATAATAAATTTCACAATCCCATATTAACATAAGGGGCTGTCCATTTATTACGTAAGACGATTTAGGGGGGGGGAGGGGTTCCACATTTCTTCCTTGGTCTTACTTGGGGGGGGGGGGGGGAGAGGGACCGAAGACATCTTATGTAAGATTTTCATTTCCTTCTTGATTGGAAATCAGCTCTACACAAAACAATAACTTTGAATGTAGCGCGAAAAAATTTGCCACGCCATGCTGGTCTGGTGACAAAATGGTGCACTAACTTCTGGACAACAAACTAGGTTCTGAATGACACCAGCGCCGTAGAACTAGTCAATACTTTACCTATGGCAAAAGAAGTGGCTCTGGGAAGTCCCGAAACATTACATTTTATTTCATATCTTAGATTCAATATTTGTGCCATCGATATTTCGGATATTCTTGAGATTGTCATCCGGTCATTTCGTTATATCATTAATGAACATGAATTCCGTTGGAGAATTGCACATAAAACTACATGCGTCGTATAAGAAGTGTCACCCTACCAATTCAGGTCAACGAAATCAAACAGAAGCAAATAAATTATGGAAAGAAACGAAAGAAAAATTTGGCTCGGATAAGAAAACATTTGAGAATGAGATATGCGAAATTATAAAAAGTTTGGATGAAAACGCTACAAGGCAGAGGAGCAATTTATTAAGCTTTTTCGTGAAAGTAAATACTCATATAATACTTATTATCAATTTCGTATTAAACCTAAAATATTGGCATTCTGAATTAATATCCTGCAAGGAAGCTGCTATTATTAAATACAGGGTGATATTCCAGGGACATCTCAGTACTGCAAGTCTCGGACCGTCAGGCGACTGATAAAAATGTGAGCGAAATTATCAGGTTCGCCGCTCAACTATTAGGTAGGTATAGTATAGTCAAAATTCGATCAACGCGATCATAGCCACCGATCGTAGATCAGAAATAAGAGGAAAGAAAAGTCCACGGCTACGATCTGTGGCTATGATCGCGTTAATCGAATTTTGACTATACTATACCTATATAAAGTGAATTAATCAAACTCAAATTGACAAGAAAAATTATCAGGCAGGCCGGGAATCGAACCCGGATCTCTGGAAGCCTAACCGGGGACTTAATCCACTAGACCACCTAGCCGCCCAACGAATGTTACCTTTTAACTTCTCTTGTCACTCTGCGCTTGTTTACTTTTCTTGTGTTGTGTGATATTTACATAGATTCATACATCTCGGCTGCAACACATATATCTATATATTAATGAAAAACTCCACAGCATGAGCGAATGTCCCATGTACTGTGTAGAAATGAAACATGGTCCATTTATTATTCAGTAATTATAATATAATTACGCTACAGAAGGTAGACCCCTTGACGCCAGGTAAATTGATTAAAGTGAATTAATCAAACTCAAATTGACAAGAAAAATTATCAGGCAGGCCGGGAATCGATATACCTATATATACCTATATATACCTATATAGTAATAGTCGAGCGGCGAACCTGATAATTTCGCTCACATTTTTATCAGCCGCCTGACGGTCCGAGACTTGCAGTACTGAGATATCCCTGGAATATCACCCTGTATATAGCGTGATCTTTCAACTATTTGTGCATACCCGGGAAAAAATAGTTGTATATGAATATAAATAATCATATATGACTTATCATTAATGATCATGAACGAAATTTGTCTCTATATGACCATATATAACCATATATAATTGTATATAGCCATACCTGGGAAAAAATGATTTTCTATGATCATATATGATTAATAATCATATATAACCATATATGACCATATATAACCATATATAATTGTATATAGCCAAAAATGATTTTCTATGATCATATACGATTAATAATCATATTCGATCATAGAAAATCATTTTTTCCCAGATATGGCTATATACAATTATATATGGTTATATATGGTCATATAGAGACAAATTTCGTTTATGATCATTAATGATAAGTCATATATGATTATTTATATTCATATACAACTATTTTTTCCCGGGTAGGGCCGCCGTCGTCTTCATTTTCTGAGCGGTTTATGCTGCATGTCACCCATACGACTGCTCAAATTTCTTCACGGCCCTACTGAGAGCGGCGAGTATGAAATATAACCAGCATTGTGACAGGCCTAGAGTGGGGGTCACGTTCGAGGACGGATTAGGGGAAGTGGCCTTACTTGGAGCGGCCCTACTGAGAGCGCCGACTGTATCCGAAAAAATTCAAAAAAATCCAAAAGCGAATATATTGTAGCAAAAGAAGTTTGCAAGAAAATCAGAGGGCTGTGAATCCTCGAGAACAATAAAGTAAGCCAATGAAGAAATTAAATGATTCAGATAAAATGAAATTGTATTCAATAAAATTGTATACATAGATCTTGTCTAGTGGAAGGCTAGAGCAAGACTGATTTGTTTTTACAATAATACTTATTGATCTAGAAACCTAGCTCGTATGTTTTAAGAGATATCTCATTTATCTCATAACTACTAGATTTCCTGATGAAATACATATTTGTATTTTAATAACTATAGAGCGTTTCACCCGACGTAACAATATTATTATACCAGATATTTACACATCCATTACTGCCAAAATATACTTTTTCCGAACAATATTATGCAGAACTTTTTTCTATCTATTTTTTTGTCACAAATTTCATCCAAAAAATAATTGTATATCTAAATATCAGGTATTTATACGATATTTTTTCTCGCCTGTAACTGAAAATATACCTTTTTCGATGCGTACCATGAGAAACTTTTGTGTTTATTTTCATGTAAAAAATTTACCTGGATAATTTTGACATTTTTTATATCATTTTTCGAATTTGAATTTTGCTGTTATCAAGTGTCAAAATTTTTGATGAATCTTACAGTTATCAATATCTGACACTTTCAGATAACGATGCCGTTGACAACGACTCCAATCCAGAATATCGACCTACACTTCCAGATGATGATGAAGTTGACAACGACTCCGATCCAGAATATCAACCTACATCTCCAGATGAGTCATTTGACGAGGACACTGATCTTGAGCAAAGTCTTCGCTCCAGAGGTGACCATAGTGATCATCGTGATACGGATGGCAACGAAACCTACGTTGTGGATGGAATAGATATTTTCCCTTCACAATCAGCTCGTGATGATAAAGATATGTTTGTTGCCCTCTCAAAAGGACCCAAAGGTAATGACAAGAAGACGTTTTGCACGTATTGCAATAAAACAATCAGCAAGTTTCCCATGCATCTTGAAAGCAAGCATAGCGGCATAGACGCAGTGAAAAAATTTATTTATCTCAAAAAGGGCCCTACTGAACGTCGCAGAATTATTGATACTATACACTGAGAGAATTTTATGGTAAATGCTACCATCGAATTATCGTAAAAACGCACTAACCGATTTCAATGATAGCGGACACTATTCACATGATTGAATGTACGATATGTATAAGAAACTTCACCATTCTTATGATAATCTTTATCATCTCTTAGAGGCTGTCTATTTATTACGTAAGACGATTTTCACCCATTTTCGCCCCCCCCCCCCCCCCCCCTCCCCCTCAAGTAAGAAATCATAAGACCTGGGAAGCCCCCCCCCCCCCCCTCGCCCCCCCGAAAATCTTACGTAAGATGGAATAAATACCTGAAATATTAAAAGTGATTATAGAAATCGTATAAATTTTGCAGCATCCACCCTTAAACGTTAGCGAGATTGATGTTATCGAGATAACTCATAAGAATCACAGAGGGTAAGGTCGTTTAATCACAAGAGTGAATGAAAATACACAAGAAATTTTAGAAAATTTAGGACTTTTTATTGATTCAATCTCTTGTCCAAGGGCTAACTAGCCAATCTGAAAGAGGGGCTGCAATGGGAATATCACGATCTGGAATATACTCATCTACGGATTGAGTATTGGTGATATCAACCTCGCTTTCATCAGCCCACTCAACAACGTCCTCATTGTCATTAACTTCGTTGAAGACGCACATTAATTCTCGGCCTCGTCGCGATATAATTTTTCTCGCTCTTCTCACCTCCGCTCTGGACACAATAGAATGCGATTTCTTATGCATGGTAACTGCTTTTTTTGACGCGAAGTACTTTCCACATGTACTGCATATCCTTCCTTCAAGTTGCTTTCCTACGGATGGACAGTAATAATCATACGGAACACTTTCGGCGGAGATACGTTGCGCTTCTGGAGAGAACGAATCCAGCATCTTCCAGGGCCGAGTGAAGGTTATTGAGAGTACGACAAGTGCGGATCATTTGTGATCGCCGTCTCTCATCTGCCTGACTTCCAAACAGGGCGATTTCTGTGATAGCTCGAATCAGTTCTGTTAAGAAGGCAATGTAGTCTTCTTCTATTTTCTATATTTAAAGTAACCGCCCAAAAATGCACACTCCATTTTGAATGCTAAGGTAGATGGCTCCCTTTTTCCGGTCTACCACTTCCGTTTTGTTGTCTAAAGAAAACATGTAAGATAAAACTGTCGTGCTTAATAAAAATCCTTTTATGTTACCCACATTAGTCGTAGTATTCCATAAATATCACCTGAAATCCCCAACAGGTTATGGGCCCAGGACACTAAAAGTGATATTTGTGTATTATCTCTTTGAAAAATTGTTAAGTCGTGAGAAATACTTTTAAGGTTATCTGGCCGCGTGCAAGAGCAGATTTCTTAAAAATGGAATACGAACAATTAAAAGTAACAAAACTAAAAGGAATTGAAAACTGGTCAGTTTGGAAGTTCCAAACATCTGTTCTGCTGAAAGCACAAGGAGCTTTTGATATAATTACCAGAATATCTGTACAACCACCTGCTGACCAAGAGGCAGCTCTAGCAGCATGGAAGAAAGCTGATATCACTGCACAGAAAATCATTGTAACAAGTGTAGAAGAAGCTCAACTATTGCATATAATGAATTGTAATTTTTCACATGAAATGTGGGAAAAACTACACAACATATATGAACAGAAGAATCAAACAGGTATCCACATGTTGCAGCAAAAGTGGTATCAAATGTTGAAAACGTCTTCAGATAATCTGGCAACACACATCGCGAAAATAGAAGACTTAGCTCATAAACTGAGATCGCTTGGCGAAAACATATCTGATTCAATGGTGATTACAAAGATCTTGTTGACTCTTCCGACTTCATATAATCATTTCATTACTGCGTGGGAATCTACATTTGAACCTCAGCGCACATTGGGAAATTTGACTGAAAGATTGCTCACCGAAGAAACAAGAATGAATAATCAAGAAGAAAGTACCGAAGCCCTCGCTGCTTTAAGAATCTCCGATAAATCAGGGAAGAATAAATTTAATCAGAACAAAACCGATAAGGATAGTAAATCTTATAGTACGTTCAACGCCAAACGTAAACCAGGTACGTGCAATTATTGTGAAAAGCCCGGACATTGGAAAGAAGACTGCGATCGTTTGAAGAAATTAAATGATAAAGATAAAAATAAAGACAAAGGCGAAGCACTTATTGGCGTGTCTCTTTCTATTCTCGATTCGAAACCTTCAGATAATAGTGTTTGGTACATTGATTCAGGCGCAACTGATCATATGTGCAATAGAAGAGACTGGTTCTATGTCTATGAAGCCTTTCAGACACCCATGTCAATAAAATTAGGAAACGGCCACACAATTGAAGCTATTGGCAAAGGTTCAATAAGCGTTGATGCTTTCGATGGAGAACGATGGAATCAGAAGCATTTAACTAATGTACTACTAATTCCAGATCTACAATTCAACCTTTTCTTCGCTGCTGCAGCCCTTGACAAAGGAATGCAACAAGTCTCACAAGCAAATGGCTGTGAATTTGTACGCTCCAACAGGACTGAAGTTATAGGAATACGCCAGAACAAACTATGGGAAGCTCAACTTAGAGTCAAAGTTCCAGAAGACGAACCTAAGACGATGACAACCATTGCTGAACCATCCGACTTGAAAACTTGGCACGAGAGAATGGCACATCAAAATAAGAAGTATGTACAAGACTTTCTGAAACAAAAGCAAATCAAGGTCAGTACAACTGCAGATTTTACATGCGAAGCTTGTATACAAGGAAAAATGCATCGTAAACCATTTCCGAAAGACCAAAATAAAGAAATCAAGACCTCACAACCCGGAGAATTAATACACTGCGACGTATGTGGCCTTATGCTAGAAAATTCGATTGGAGGATCTAGATACTTTCTGCTCTGTAAAGATGATTTCACACACCATAGAACGATATACTTAATTAAAAGCAAAGACGAAGTGAGTCACTGTCTCTTGAAGTATATAAAAACAGTTAATAATGAAACAGGAAACCATGTGAAATGCATCAGAAGTGACAACGGTCTAGAATTTATTAATCGAAATGTCAGGACAATTACAGAAAAATACAACATCAAACACCAAAGGACTGTAGTATACAAAAAATATGCTGATCACATAGACATTGACGATCTGCTAGCAGTAGCTATCAATGAAGAACCTCGAACCTATCGTGAAGCGATCTCATGTCCAGACTCAGAAAAGTGGATAAAAGCTATGAAAGACGAGATGCAATCACTGGAGAAAAACAAAACCTGGATATTGCAGCCGATTGAAGACGAACGGAACACGATTGATTGCCGCTGGGTATACAAGATTAAGAAACGTCCAGACGGGGCCGTGGATAAATACAAGGCCCGGTTATTCGCAAAAGGCTATCGATAAAAGTATGGGATAAACTACGAGCAGACATTCAGCCCGGTCGTAAAACTTGACTCATTGAGGATGATAATGGCCATAACAGCAGCAAATGACGTGAAGTTAATACAATTTGATGTCAAAACTGCGTTCTTGTACGGTCGACTGGATGAAGAAATCAAAATGAGACAACCGGAAGGATTCGATGATGGAACCGAACGTGTCTGCAAATTAGAGAAGAGCTTGTACGGTCTCAAGCAATCTTCAAGATGCTGGAACGAACACTTCACCGATTTTCTTAAGGACAATAATTTTAAAGAGACTAGCTCAGATCCATGTGTTTTCATAAACAATGAAAAAGGTAATCTAACAATATTAGCAATTTATATTGACGATGGACTGTTAGCTACTAGGGATAATAATTTTGCCAACAAACTTCTCAGGAATTTAGGTAAGGAGTTTGAAATAGTTGTAAGCAAAGCAGAATGCTTTTTAAGCTATCAGATTGACAAACAAACTGACGGATCATTAATTATGCATCAATCAGGCTACGCTAAGAAACTAATAGATAAGTTCAATATGAAGGAAGCCAATCCAATATCCATCCCGATAGATGAAAATTATGAATTAAATCCAGACCTGCACCGAGATACTCAATTGGCTAAAAATGTTCCCTATAGAGAAGCCGTAGGTAGCTTAATGTATTTGGCCACTGGTACTCGCCCAGATCTTGCATACGCTCTAAGTACTGTTAGTCAATTTCTGTCAGATCCATATCAAAATTCATTGGCAAGCTGGTGAAAGAATTTTGAAATATCTAAAGGGCACAATCAACTATGGTGTAAAATTTGTTAAACAAACTGATTTAAAGTTAATTGGTTATAGCGATGCGGACTACGCTGGCGATACAAAGATCAAGAAGATCGACCAGTGGGTATGTTTTTAAACTAGGCGAAAGTCCAATCGCTTGGAGTACACAAAAACAAAAGACAGTAGCTTTATCAACCACAGAGGCCGAATTTGTTGCGTCGGCTCAAGCTATTAAAGAGCTTATTTGGCTCAACCGTCTCAAAGAAGAAATATTACACAATAATGACTCGAAAGCCAAACTTTTTCTAGATAATCAGAGTGCGATACGTTTGCTAAAAAATCCAGAATTCCACAAAAGAAGTAAACATATTGATATTAAGTATCATTTTGCGAGAGAAAAGTTCCAAGAAAAACTTTTTGATTAAGAATATGTGCAAAACTCGGAACAGCAAGCAGACATTTTCACGAAGCCGTTACATAGGGAACAGTTTTGGTTTTTAATTAAGCTAATAGGTTTAAGTGAAACAACAACAAAAAAAAAAACAATAAAAGCTATTTAATCATCTTAATATTGATCAGAGTTGAGACACATTGAGAAGGAGTGTTAAGAAGGCAATGTAGTCTTCTTCTTTTTTCTATATTTAAAGTAACTGCCCAAAAATGCACACTCCATTTTGTATGCTAAGGTAGATGGCTCCCTTTTTCCGGTCTTCCACTTCCGTTTTGTTGTCCAAAGAAAACATGTAAGGTAAAACTGTCGTGCTTAATAAAAATCCTTTTATGTTACCCACATCGGTCGTAGTATTCCATAAATATCACTTAAAATCCCCAACAAGTTCGGGTTGATCCTCTTCTAGTCGCGGTCGACCTGCATGCTTTGCTACTTTTTTATTTAGATTTGGATTTTCCTGAGATAATTTCTTTTCTTTTTTTTTTCGGTATTTAGCTTGATAGTCAGCGTTTCTTTTTTTGTGAAATAATTTTTTTTTTATATTCCTCTACCTTTTCTCTCGCTTTCTTGATCTTTTTATCAATGTCCTCTTCGGCCAATCCGCTATCTCGGCTGAGAAGTAGACAATTGAGTGTAGACTCGAGCAAATTCAACTCATTCTCAGTTGTCAACTGTGCTGGAGCCTGGTATGTTCTCTTGGGCTCTTGATCAGACTCATGACTTCTATCCTCCACGCTTGAGATTTGGGTAGCAGATCTTTTTCGGGCTTCCGTGGAATGAGAATTTGTTAACTGGGTATTATCAATTGGCTGTATTAATATGGGTGCAGGATCGCTGCTAGGCCCTGCTCTTACTGGCACTGACCTTGTAGTCGATGCGGAATTACCTGAAGATTTAGCCGAGGCTGCCTGTCAAATTGAACACATTTTACATTCATACGTTTATAATACCCGGGAAAAAATAGTTGTATATGAATATAAATAATCATATATGACTTATCATTAATGATCATAAACGAAATTTGTCTCTATATGACCATATATAACCATATATAATTGTATATAGCCATATCTGGGAAAAAATGATTTTCTATGATCGAATATGATTATTAATCGTATATGATCATAGAAAATCATTTTTGGCTATATACAATTATATATGGTTATATATGGTCATATATGGTTATATATGATTATTAATCATATATGATCATAGAAAATCATTTTTTCCCAGGTATGGCTATATACAATTATATATGGTTATATATGGTCATATAGAGACAAATTTCGTTCATGATCATTAATGATAAGTCATATATGATTATTTATATTCATATACAACTATTTTTTCCCGGGTACTGAGAGCTGTCGAGATGAATTTCTAAGTGGCGTTCGGAGGGGGTACCGCACCGACCGGAATTATCTTCCCCTACAGTCCCGAGAGCGGCCCTACTGAGAGCGCCGACTGTATTGAAAAATGAAAGCTTTTGAAAACAAATTTTTTTCATCAAATCTCAGATACGGAGGATTGAAATAATCCGAAATAAATGGCGTTAATGTTTACAAAAAATTTACGGAAATTATCTGAGACATCGTCGCCGATGTTGATCGAGATGTCATACAGATTCATAAAATTTATACACCTACTATCGGGCCGTAAAGTCGGGGCACTTGGGTTCGACACACTACATCTAAGTGAAAAAAAATCAGTTTCACAGCCTAGGCATCAAAAATGCAAAATCGGCCGAAAGAGCCCGATTCTATATGGAATTCCGAACACAACCATCCCAAAACATCTTTTCATAACATCTGCTCTGAAACGTCAGCTTTCAGTGCCTGTTTAGCGAGTCGAAACAAGCTAATTTCATGCGAATGCCGCGAAAAGCTGTGACATATGCTTCAATCGCGATTTCAATGTATTAGCGGTCTGAAAGCAGCGTTGCTTTCGTCCCATGGGAAGAAAGCAACTGCTTTCGTCCCTTGCAGCTGCTTTCTTCCCATGGGAGGGAAGCAATTTGAAACCTGAAGTTTTTTGCAGATGTTATGAAAAACATAGTGTGTGACACGGGATGAAACATGAATGCAGGCACGGATGATGTCAGCCCTCGCCTTCGGCTTCGGGCTGACAACTTCACCCTGGCCTGCATTCACACTGTTTCATCCCTTGTTACACACTATACTATTGTTTCCGACAACGATGAAAGGGCCAGTTGTATTCTACGTTTTTGTGGTAATTTTCGCGATTTCCACGGTTGGGAGCGGCATTTCATCCGATCGAACGTACCAATTCGAACTCATAACTCGTCAAACATCGGCTGCCAAAAGGACAAGTCGATTGATATCCCCGTTTCGAAGAAAATCGAGAAATAGACCGGTCAGTAAAATTCGAGTTTACCCTCCCCTTAATTGTCTCGGGTATACTTATGTAACGGGCTTGATAGCCAGTTATAACTAAATGGTAAAATAGGACGGGGTGTGAGGGAGAGTAACGTGGTCGAGTAGAGACGGGTGTAGAAATTATATTGTGGATTTATTCAACAATTGCTTAAAACTAGTACAAATGGGGTGGGTGTGTGTGTGTGTGGCGGTGTTTGAGAACGTGGGAATTGCTAATCAAACTAGCGGGGTTTTATATAAAGGTACTGACCTCAAATTACGGAGATTGGTGGCACAGATAACTAATTACTTAAGTAAGCACGTGTCGCTATGACGGTATGTACTCGAGTGACGATCGGACCTCGTGTCCGATCGTCCTCGGCTATCTTCGGTTTATTTCGGCTACTTTTTGAATACTTCGGTTTCCCCGCGTAGCTTGGGGAGATTTGTGACTTGTTATGTCACACTTAGTACTTCAATTCTATCAAAACTATATCCGACAGTACAAAAACACTTACATATGAGAAAAAGAAGATATTTTCATGTATTTTTATAATATATTTATATATTGTAACTTTACGGCAGTTTCGCGTCTATGCGAAACTGACAGTTATTGTGAGTCTTTTGCTCTGGAAGAATTTTCGGGACCTCTCTATCTATTCTGTCTAATTACGGACTTTGAACGCCGTGCGTTCGCAGCCGTCTCCCCGGTTCACGGACATTGTGCACAGAGTGCACGCAGCCGTATTCTTGCCCTAGCATCGGACCTTGTGCACTGAGTGCACGCAGACGTATCCCGTCTAATCACGGACCTTGAACGCAAGGCGTTCGCAGCCGTATTCCTAAGCTAAATTTTGTGAGAATAAGAATTTATTAGGACCGGGAAATGGCGGACAAAAGAACCAGCATCAATCCTGGCAATTATATTTTAACATGAGAGAATTTATTCATTCATTTAGGTACTATCTGCGGTTGCAACCAATCTAAAACTATATTTACAAGGTTTACTCACGTACTAACTTGATTTGACTATCTGAGTGCATGAGACCTCTTGTCTCATGACTTTAAGCAAGAATCTTCATTTGATTGATGAATACAATGTTTTTATAATTTGATCTGAAATTTGAGTTGAGATTTATCGAGAATCTGGAAATAGAAGGAATTTTATGAAATACTACAAAGTTCTGAATTTTCTAAGACTATATCGTTGTATGGCTAGGCAAATCGCTAGGCGCTTTGCTTTCAGCGTCTGTTATCAAATTCTATGTGAGTCAACTCGGTCGCTATGCCTGAGATTGCTGCTGGCCTGTGTGCCGACACGCCTTGTATACCTGTTGTGACGTCACACCAAGCACCGTAGCTCGTCGAATATTCTAGTCTAGACTCGAATATTCGCAACGGCTGATATTTGAATGGTAACGGCCAGGCCTATGCTGCCTGTTACGTTACAATATATTTGTTTTTCTAGTATGTAAGTGTTTTCGTACTATCGAAAATAGTTAATATATTCTAATACTATGACATGTCTCTTGCCATATAAAGCGTAGGAAGAATGATGGTATGCGAACAAGCAAAAAATTAAGCCAAACACAATAATTTTCATTTCGGAAACGCTTAAATGTTCTATCATTATCATTTCGAAAATTAAAATTACGAAAGTAATTTTATAGAACACATCCTTATCCGAATAAATCATCCTATTACCTACCTGAACCATGTTTTTAAAAAGTCCTTGCATAATTCGATGGCTTGAACAAATAACCCTAGGAGTACACACATATTTTTCGCTACTTAGTTACACACACCTAGGTCCGTGAGGCCCAGCCAACTTTCGAATGGGGTAGTTTCCCCGATACTACGTCTATTTGAATGATTTCTTTTTTGAATGAAGGAGCAGACTGTTAAGAAAGCATCAGTGAAGACGAATTTTGCGTGTTCGACTCATATTTTGTCTGAGAACGCTGTTTGGGCAGACAGAAATGTTTCGCGCAAAAAGGAACAATGCGAGTTTCGCACTTCTGGCCGGGTCTATGAGACCCGAGGGTGTACTCCTAGGGATATAACGCTAACGCTGGGGGCTGGATCGAAGTTCTGAATTTTCGGAGCTCTGAACGGTCGAATTTCCGAATTGTATTTCGCGCCTCTTCCTCAGATCAACTGTAGTAACTCCCTCCCCCACAGGTGTCACCACAAGTTTTAAAGCCCGTATATTATAGGCTTTTCCTCTCCGATGTTGGTAGCTGTACTAGTGCGTCACTTCCTGATCTCATTCTTTTTCCTTGTGCAGGTGAAACCACGTATTTTTTTTCTTGCACATAAGATTTTACCAAATATGAATAGAAAACGTACGAGAAGTATATCAACGGACAGCGAGGACAAGGACAATCGCCTTGATAAGCGAATCAAGAGACTAGAAGAGTTGCTTCTCAGAAAAGAGAAGAAGAAGAAACGAAAGAAAGAACGCAGTAAGTATTGTTGAGGTTATGTTTGTTCTAGCACATGGAGAAGGAGGTTAGCTGGAGAAAAACGCTATGGATGGTCGCGTGTTTAGGCCCTATCCTATTCACGAGAGTTATTACTCAGACCTATCGGCATTATTGACGAACAGAATCGCCATAAAAATTCCAAGAGAAACTTGAGGATACGACAGGCACCCGTATAGGCTCTAACCTATACGAGGGAGTTATACTCAGGCCAAAAAAGCATTGCCCCGTCGCTCGGAGGTTAAAATAGTCGCCATGAAATCGACAGCCACCCGTGTAGGCTCTAACCTATAGGGGGGCCAAATACTCTGGCCAAAAGACATTGCCCTGTCACTCGAAATGGCTCTAACCTTAGCGTACAGACAGATCTCGCATTGGGCGAAATTAAAAAAAAAAAAAAAAAAAAAGATCCAAGCATCGTTGAGCTCTAACTCAATGTATGTCTAATTTTAAATATAGAGATAATAATGGTGATTATTATCTTTTGTCTGTCAGGGCATCGTCACAGCTCGGGAAGTTCTCGATACTCTCTCGATAGACATCATAGTCACGAGAGACGTCGGAGCCAAACGCCGATACAATCCATGGATGATGAGGCCAACGGAGAGGAGGATCTGGAAAGAAATGAACAGCTGGTGACTGTTCAGGATCCCCACACTGCTCATACTGTGGCACACATATCTGAGCAGCAAGCGAACGCACCAGTAGTCGAAGAGAACAGAGAGATGAATCTTCCAGTTCACGAGGTAGAGATGATTTTGGATCCCAAAATCCTCGAGGTCATGGGCAAACGTTTCCTAGAGGACCGTGTCTTGGATGCCGCCATACCAAATGATCTCAAAGTTCGCTGGGAGGAAATATTAAAGAGTGGCATGCCAACAGAGGACAGAGTGGCTCTTATTAAAAAATATCCACCGCCTAAGAACTGCCGCATTATTGACCCGCCAAAAATAAATTCGGAGGTAAGAGTGTCTCTACAAGAAACAACAATTAAGAGAGATGAGCGCATCGAAGCCAAACAGGCAAAAATCACTGCCTGTCTAGCAGCGGTGGGAAAAACCTTCTCAGGGTTTTTGCAGCGATACAGCGCCAACGATAACCTTGATATGTTCGAGCAGCTGAGCGATATTGGGAGACTGCTATCAGACTTGCAGCATGATGAGTCGAATATTAGGAAGAGCTTAATATTGGCGAGCCTGGGCGCGCCCTTTAAGGACGTGCTGAATGGAACTACTCCTGACGAATTCCTGTTTGGAAAGCAGCTGGAAGAAAGATTAAAGGCGGCAAAGGCGTTGGAAGTCTGTAAAAAAGATCTGGTTGTGAGAACTGCGACAAAACCTCAGAACAATAGTTCAAAAAACTTGAAATTCCCGCCCCGTCGATCGCAGTTGAACCAACGACAAGTCTTATCAACGCTGGGCGGGAAAAAGCCGCAGTATACGAGGTCTCAGCATCCTCCACCCAGTCGACGAGGCAATCAGAGATACGAGAGCAACTGGAAAACCAACCGGAAATACGAGAATCATCGTCAGAGACGATACTAGATGACGTAAGTATCATTGCTGGCAGACTGCGGAATTTTATCTCAAAATGGGAGGAGATAACATTCGATCGATATATTTTGTCGTGTGTACAAGGGTATAAAATACCATTCGAGTCTCGACCAACTCAAGACAACCCGCCAAAAGAACGTACTCTGAGTACAAAAGAACATTTGGAGATTTCAAAGCTGATTTCGAAGCTTTTGAATAAGGGCGTGATAAAACCTTGCAAGGATAGTCGAGATCAATTTATATCGCAAATTTTTTTTGTACCAAAGCCAGATGGCACGAGTCGTTTTATTCTCAACCTCAAAGAACTGAACAAGTTCGTTTCGGTAGAACATTTCAAACTTGAAGACCGCAAGGCGGTTATAAACCTAATGAGCAAAGATTGCTTCATGGCAACGGTAGACTTAAAGGACGCGTATTACGTAGTGCCAGTGGCAGAATCCGATCGGAAATTTTTGAGATTTAGATATAATAACCAATCTTTCGAATTTACCTGTCTACCCTTTGGCCTCACGACAGCACCATACGTATTTACAAAGATCTTAAAACCGGTAATGGTAAACTTGAGACGCAGAGGATTTTTATCGGTAATTTACCTTCACGACCTGTTACTGTTTGGCAGATCTTACAATGAATGTCAAGCAAATATTCTCTCCACTCGCTCGTTGTTGGAGCAGCTCGGTTTTGTTATTAATGAGGGAAAATGTCAATTGATACCGTCAAGGAAATGTAAATTTCTGGGGATTTTATTTGATTCCGAAAGAATGATTATTGAGCTCACACAAGACAAAAGAGATCGAATAAAGAGAGAAATAGAAAAATATCGGGCGATAAGTGTATGCAAAATTCGTAAATTTGCCGAGTTCGTTGGCCTAGTTGGATCATGTTGTCCTGCCGTTATGTACGGCTTAGGTCACACGAAATTATTTGAAAAGGCTCGATATCTTGCTCTAGAATCTAGTAATGGATCGTATGACAGCTATATTACTTTAAGCAAAGATTTACAAACGGACTTTGAGTGGTGGGGGAAAAATATTCTGCACGCACATAAATCTACTAGACCACCCGTTTTTTGTCGTGAGATTTTTACGGATGCTTCATTGTCAGGATGGGGAGTTACCTGTGAACAGGCCAGATCACATGGGTTTTGGAATGAGGAAGAACGAAAAATGCATATAAACATTTTGGAGTTGACCACCGCCTTTTTCGGCCTTAAATGTTTTGCGAGCGACCTCAGAAACTGCGATATCTTGTTGCGTCTGGATAACACCACAGCCATATCATATATAAATAGAATGGGAGGAGTTCGGTTCGCGCGCTTGAGTAACTTAGCCAGACAAATTTGGGATTGGTGTGAAGAGCGAAGAATTTGGATTTTTGCGTCGTTCATCAGCTCCAAAGATAATTTTGAAGCAGATTTTGAGTCTCGTAGATTGGAGCCAGAAACGGAACTCGAATTATCTCAAACGGCGTTCGGAAAAATAATTCGCACATTTGGCGAACCAGAAATTGATCTATTTGCTACTCGCGTAAATAAGAAATGCCACTAAATATATCTCGTGGCTTCAAGATCCGAATAGCATAGCAGTTGACGCCTTTACGGTGCCTTGGAAAAATTATTATTTTTACGCTTTTCCACCGTTTGTAATTATTTTACGTGTATTACGGAAAATAAGAGACGAGGGATCACGGGGTATTCTTGTAGTTCCGGAGTGGCCGGCACAGCCGTGGTACCCACTATTTCGCGCTCTCCTTATTACAGAGCCAATATATTTCAAACCTAACAGACAACTACTATTTTCTTCAAACAGAGAACCACACCCGCTTTGGAGAAAAACTACCCTGGTTGCCGGACTGTTATCAGGAGATCTTTCGCGATGAGGGGCATCCCAGCAGAATCAATGGAAATAATGATCGCCTCTCTTCGAGATTCGTCACTCAAGCAATATAACAGCTCACTAAAAAAATGGTGGAATTTCTGTGCTGAGAGAGATATCAATCCCTTTCAAACTTCGGTAGAGGATGTGTTGGCATTGCTTACCAAAGAATATAATAACGGAGCTTCACGAGGTTCTCTGAACTGCTTGCGTTCGGCTATAGCCTTAATTACGGGTCCGGAAATAGGCCAGGATTCTAGAATCAAACGCTTATTCAAAGGCGTATCTGAGTTGCGCCCTTCCAGGCCAAAGTACGAGCAGACATGGGACCCTAAAATCGTTCTAAACTATATAAGTACGCTTGGATCGAACGAGGATATGTCTCTAGAAATGATCTCGCAAAAACTTGTAGCTCTGCTCTCACTCGTAACCGGACACCGAATGCAAACCTTTTCACTGATAAAGATACAAAATATCGAAAGACATCAAACGTCCGTCCAGGTCAAAATTCCGGATAAAATCAAGACGTCGGCTGCCAACAGAAAGCAACCCCTGCTAGTTTTACCCTTTTATGAGAAGGACCCAACAATTTGTGCCGCAACAACATTGAAGGCTTATATGTTAAAAACCAAGGACCTGCGTGGTGCGGAAGAATCCTTATTTATCGCCTTCAAGAAACCTCATAAAGCAGTTTCCTGCCAAACTCTATGTCGATGGACAAAGAACATGCTCGCTAAAAGCGGACTAGACACCCAAATTTTTTCCGCACATAGCACTCGTCATGCGTCAACGTCGAATGCCAATGTTAAGGGCGTAAATATTGATTGTATAAGATCGACTGCAGGATGGACACGCAATTCGCAGTCCTTCGCTCAATTTTATAACTTACCCATTGTTAACGATAGCGGGGCATTTGCCCGAGCAATATTGCAATAAGAAAACATGTATTGTACCTGATAAATAGAAAAATAAGCTTAACTTGTAAAAAAAAAAAAAAAAAAAAAACGAAATACTTGTTGCCGTAAATAACTTTAAACATCTACAGTTGATCTGAGGAAGAGGCGCGAAATACAATTAAATGATTAAACGAACTTACCAAGTGAAGTTCTATCATAATTGTATGTAGCGCCTCTTCCGAAAGATCAGTCCCACCCGCGTAAACATTTAAATTGCCCATATCTATCATAGACAATAGATATATACCCAGACGTCTACGGCAACGCTTTAAATTCATGAGATCAGGAAGTGACGCACTAGTACAGCTACCAATATCGGAGAGAAAAAGCCTATAATATACGGGCTTTAAAACTTGTGGTGACACCTGTGGGGGAGGGGGTTACTACAGTTGATCTGAGGAAGAGGCGCTACATACAATTATGATAGAACTTCACTTGGTAAGTTCGTTTAATCATTTAATTTTAATGCAACGAACTCACAGTTTTCGGAAAGGGTATTTCACTAAAAGCCTATGTAACCGATTTTAAACATTCCGAATCGCCACACACCGAAGGTTAAAAATTCCGAAAGCTCAGAATCCAAGAGACCAAGACTCCGAAACTTGAACATCAAGCCGTCGCGCGAATAATAACACGAAGTTCGGTCTTTTGGAATTTTTAACTTTCGGAATTTTGGACTTTCGGAAAATCGGAATGTCGGAGCATTGAGCTATCTACATTTCAACCATTCGAAATTTCAATTTTCTAAACTTGAGTCTTTCCGAAAATTTCGAAAACGAGGGAGAGAGAGATAGATAGACAAATTTATTATACCCATAAAAATATTGGATAATAATGCAGACGTATTCAGAGACAGAAGAGATTGATTGATTGATTGATTGATAATATTTTTGCCTTGGAAGACCTTCAGGCAAATTTCATACCGTGTTACAGATCATAGGCGTGCGCACGGAGGGGCGGGCGAGGGGGGCGGCCACCCCTCTAATACAGCCGCCCTTTCTAAAATCTTGGCTGAAAAAATGGTGAATGTAGCAACGTTTTTTTTAGCGGGGGAGATTCTTCTTGAGAAATCGGTAAATAGGAATATAGGATTGAAATAATTATTTCATCAACGTTAATATTAAAGAGGAATAACTAGCAAGGGCATGAATGCGATGTATAAAAAGGTAATTAATATAATAAAAGATTCAAAAATCAGCGCGAGTGTAGAACTGGCAGTAGGGGCAACTGTCGCAATGAAAATTTCTCATAAACCTGCTTTATCGGTTACCAGTCAGTCGTGTCTATATCCAACAACGTACAATGAAAGAAGAAATTTGTACATGCCAACGGGTGCCATTGTGAGATACATTTTTCTTGAGGTGGTCACATCATCCGAATTATAGTGAATCCCCGTATTACGTCTCTTCCAAGTTCCATTATGTAAATCATTCGAACTTCCGATATATGAGGCCTACCAAGCTTGTCCCCACCTGATGAATATATTTTTTCTGCATTGACTTGTGATGAAATGAGATACTCGAATAATGTGTTTTATGAAAAAATTGTTCTAGACAAAAATTGGAGGGGGGGAGGGGTCAGGAGTGTTGTGTTCCATTGTCTACCCCCCCCCCCCCCCCCCCCACACACACACACACATTTGCAGCATAGCTTTATCACGAAGAAATATAGAGCAAACAAGAAAAATTTGGAATTGACACAGCAGCGTAACTCTATAGCACACACCGAGGGGTTTATAACTCGTTGAATTGACGTGTCAATAGCCCGTGAATTAATCTTAATTAACGTGGATTATTGGGAATTAATTGAAGTAATGAAAATTAACTGAATTAATGTGAATTAAGAAACCGAGAACTGAGAAATAATTGAAATAATCAGAATTAATTGGGAAATGACTGAATTTGTATCGAACGGATTAATTTGAAATAAGAGGAAATATGAGAAATGAATTGAAATGATCAATTAATCACTTGAATTAGCGTGAATTATGGTGAAAAAATTATTTTGAATCAATAAAATTGAGTTGAATTGAACAAAAATGATGTGAATTGGATGAATTAATTCAAACTAACAGGAAGTAAATGTATGAAAATTGTATCAAAATAATAGTCGAATATGAACTTGAATTGAAGGCATCAATTCAAATTAATTCAACCCAACGATTGAATGTGTCACTCAAATCTCGAGTTATTTTCTCCTCGGTACACACAAAGCATCGTGATTAATAAAACGTATAACAAATGTGACGAAAAAATAAAAATAGAATAAAAATAAAAATAGATTCAAAATGAAATAAAAATAATAATAAAAATATAATTAGAATTAAAATGTGGTATACCAAGTATTCGTCCATAATCATACAATAGAATGAAATAGTCACTAATTCACCCCAATCGCAACCAGCCGGTGAAGCAAGTCAGGAGGATTCGGTATGCGGCGAAAATAAATACGCAAACAGATCACTCTTGAAGATATGAACACGCACGGAAACTGAACCTGAAACGCCGTCGGTAAGGTGATCGAGCAACCGTACATCCACGTTGTTTTTAATTGTCTTCAAATTGTCAAAGACAATTAAAAACAACGTGTATCAACGTATACCGGAAAGAAATCTTGATAGTATACAGTCGATTGCGCATGCGCCAAATAATTTATTTTCATTGGTCGGTAAGGTCGTCCCGCGGCAGTATTATGACGTAGTCGGCCGCGGGACGATCTTACCGACCAATGAAAATAAATTATTTGGCGCATGCGCAATCGACTGTATACTATCAAGATTTCTTCCCGGTATGTACGCGTCGCTTGATCACTTTACCGACAGCGCTACGGGTTCAGTTTCCGTGAGTGTACATTAGGGTGGTCGTTAAAAAAAAAGTTATCTCGGATGGCCTTCAATCGGTTTTAAATGTAGAAAAAATGATTCTCTAATTTTTTTAGATTTTTATTTTGACTCCCCATGTACGCTATTTTCACATGAACCTTTTTTAATTCGTAAAAATCCTAATTTGAGTTAGGTCTAATTTAAATCAGCGAGATTTCATCAGATACGTTTTGTGACTGTATATTACACAGAGCTCGAGTGAAAAAATTAAAATGATTATTTTACTGTTATGTTTGATATTAGAATATCCTATTAAATATCCGACACAGAAGTTAATAAATAAATACAGAGTTTAACACCATTGAGACATTTATTAGAATAGTTAATATTGAAACAGGTAGATAGTTCAACAACTAAAGAAAAGATAGAAGAAGACAACTGAACAACACAAATTAGGTTTCTTCTATTCATTCAAACAAGAGTCCTCTACTGATCAACTGTGGTACCGTCACACCAACATCAGTCGGTCATGACAGTCCTTCCCTCTTAGTCTTTTGAAGTTTAAATCAATCTAGATATAATCTTGAAGATAATCTGGACGTCTGGATTGACGTTGTGAACGTCTCTGTTCCCCTTGAGGTTCCAACTCATCTTGAACATTTACAGGTCCTTCTAGTGCTTGAGGTTCCAGTTCTAATTGAAGTTGAGCCGGTCTCACCTCGTCAACTTCCGGGTTCCTTACTGGAAGTAATCCGAATTGATTCAAAATTGGAATGGATTGCAATTAAGAATTTTCTTCTTTCGTAAATCGTTGACGCAACTGATCGTTATGTCTTCGTTGTTCCCTATTGTCGTCCGTTCGAGCGATGTACATTCTAGATCCTTGTTTTCCAATAATAATGGCAGAAGCCCACGTTGGTTCATGAGGTCTATATTGCTTAGACCATACTTTCTCTCCAATCGAAAAAGTTCGAATCGATAGTTCTGCAAGGCCTGGATTTCCAGTAGATATCGGTTTCGTGACTTGTGGATGGATTTTATCAATTACAGTTTTGAATTTAATTCCCATTAACTCGGCTGGGGTTTTATTGTTTACTTCAGGAGTTGATCTCATTGTATATAATACTTTTGCAATTCTCGCGTATACATCTCCCTCAGTATGGTTTTTGAATAATTCTTTAAACCATTGAACGGTTCGTTCAGCTAAACCATTTGACGATGGATGAAAGGGTGAAGAACGCAAATGTTGTACTCCATTTTTCTTTAAAAACTCCCCGAATTCTTGTGACGTAAAGTTTGTTCCATTGTCTGATACGATTGTGTCCGGAATTCCAAAGTCAGCAAATGCTTCTCTAGTCGAACGAATAAGAGCTGCTGCGGTTGTTGAATTGGCAACTTTAATTATCGGCCACTTGGAAAATGCGTCGATCATTATTAGGAAACTTATCCCTTGGATTGGGCCTGCATAATCTAAATGAACGCGTTGCCATGGTCCACTTGGAACTGGCCACGGGCAAGGAGCAGTTTTTGGTAAAACTTTACTTTGTGACTGACAAACTAGACATGTTTGTACTGTTTTCTCGACTTCGTTATTTAGATCAGGCCACCAAACATGACTTCTTGCTAGAGCTTTTGTATAAACAATCCCATTATGGTTTCCATGGAGCAGTTCGAGTATTTTTTTTTTTTGTACAGAAATCGGAATGAAGACTCTTTCGCCCCATAAAAGGCATCCGTGTAATATTGAAAGTTCATTCTTCCTGTTGATATATGGCTTGAATAACTGTTGATCTATTTTTTCTGGCCAACCATCTTGAACCCACGTAATGACTTTACGCAAAGTACACGGAGAGAAATTCGGTACGCCTGCTGTGCCACGCGTGGTGGCGCTGCTGTTCCTTACTTTTGGTAGCTGATACGCACTTTTTTGGGAGAGCTGCTGCACCAAAAGTTAGAACACTCAATGTTCCGCGCGCGCGGGAGAAGTGTTGTATCAAGAAAAGGAGAGAAACTGGTCGGATATATATGAACTTTATTGTCTCTTATATATAAAATGTTGATGAATTATGCTATAATTATAATATATGCTTTGCAGATACATAGTAAATATCATCAATTTTCGCAGATAAACATGGATTTTTAATTGCTAAATTTTTAAATGTAATAATTTTTGTTTATTAATTATTAATTTTTAAATGGAAATAATTTCGTAGGCATGATAATGATAATTGAAGACATATCTTCATACACGCTTACGTGAAATGATAAATCACCATTATTATTTATAACGTGTAAAATTTTTCCAAACTCTTTTTTTATATCTAGACCAATAACAATGAACATATCAATTCTATAAATTAAACTTGAAACTTGAACTTCACGAAAAAATTTACAATCCATTGATCTTTCACACATTAACGACAATACATTTTGTAAGATTGGCATCTCGCTGATGAATACAGGATTATTGTCGCATTTTAAGGTATTATTAGTATAGCACATCTTTAATAGTTGCTTAGTTGCTATTGTTTTAAGTAAATTTTTCGTATTGAAGGTGGCTTGCGTATTCGCTTTCAATTCTCGGTGACGCGACTCGCATCTCATGCTCCAATAATTAATGAAGGGACCATTAGTTAGTAATAATCTGGGATAGTGGATTAAATAATGGAATTTTGGTTTCAAAGGGCCAAATAATTTTATATAAAGTAAATTATGTTTTTTAATCAGTATTTCTAAGACTGCAGCATGACCTTTAACAATTCTTGGTGATGTGACTATATCAATAATTTGTCTAAGGTACTGATATAATTTATAATGCCCGTCACATTCGGGAATCAAGTGTCCTGCAATCAATCCAAAATACCTCACAAAGCATAACATCTCAGCTGCTGACATACTTAGTTGTACTTTTTTATCTTTGAGACGGTGAGGTTTTATTGTTGGAGGCTTGTTTGAACATTCATTGGATTCAAAATCAAATTTTTCAATTAAACAGTTCAAAACATCCAATGAAAAGTAATTTTTTTCGTAAATAAAAACTCGAAGCAACGACTTCGTAACATACTGGCATACGCCTTCCAAGACATCGTGCATCATGTCGACACTCAAATTTAGAGTTAAATGAAAATCGGGAACGTTATGGAATATACATTTTTCTTTTAATTCAGACTTCTCTGTGATTATCAACTTAGAATCATCTTCATAATTGGATTTATTTCTCAACAAAGTTGCATCTTCTTGAACTGCAAACTGCATTTGTAAAGAAGTCATTTTACAAAGCCTGCAGCAATAAGATGTTTTGAATGACTCGATTAATCCCATGATTCCATTCAACCCAAGATTATCACCTAAGATTAAAACTAATTGGAATTTAACCTTCACTATCATATTATCGATAATCAATTTTATTCCCTCGTAACGAAGAAAAGTCAGTTCATTCACGAGATGTTGGAAAATATGTTGGTTATCAGTTTGTTTTTTATCTTCAGTATGAAAAAGAGTTGTAAAAAGAATGCTATTCAAACGAGACGATATATGAGGTGGCAAACAAGCAATTATCGCGTATATAGCACCGAACTTATTCGTACCAGAATGACTTCCCAGTGCATTACCTACTTCTAAATCATCGTAAAAAATATAAAGAGGTAAGACAAATTCATTGACGAATTTTCGAGAATAATTTTCCACCCATAGTTTAGCTTGCATAATATTAGTTATAATTTCTGATTGCGATCTTAATTCCCTTATATAAATTAATATTTGTTCGAATAAACCTGGTATTTCAAGAAATGATTTTAAACTATGCCTGAGTGGAACATGAATACCGTAAATTGTTTCAGGTAGAAACCGAATTCTCTTATCAATAACTATTTTTTTGAAGTAGTGAGCTATCAAAATTTCTTCGTAATCCAGAAATCCTATTGTTTTCAATAAATTAAACCTCTTATGTTCTGTTAAAAAAGGCTCGAAAGTTTTGCTATATTTCATAAAAATAGCATTCAATCTACGGTAAGTTGAATCATTAACTGTTTCATCTTCCAATATTTGAAAAATTTCTTTCTTCAAACTAGGCAAAAAGAAATTAATAATAAACTGATTAAAGTACTCTACAAACTCTTGTACAATTTTACAAGGATAATATGAATCACTGTAAAGGCTAAGGATGAACAACAAGATATTTGCAAATATGGAATCCATGTTTTTATTGTAACCGAAATTTTATCATAACTTGAATATATGAATGGAAAATTCGTAAAAAATTTCACAACAGAGTATTGAAGACTGATTTTACAACTGATTCAAAAAACAATTCTTTTTCATACTCATACAAAAATGCTAAATAGATGAGTGCAACGCAGAACATGCCTATAAACTAGAGATAGAGATACATACAAACTAAAAACGAGTAAATACAACGTGAACCGTATGTATGAACGAAAGTGATGCATTAACAGAGGGTACTAAATTTAATGAGTGCGTTTTCAACAGTTTCTGAATTTCTATCAGATCTAGTACAACTTTTACTAACTACTATAGATAACTCAACTCTATATAATATCAATGAACAGGAGCTTCAAATAATAAATAATCTCGAATACTGAATGGATATGATACTTGTAAGTGCAAATCAAATGATTATATTATCCAACTTTCTTCAATTTCTTCTTCGGATTTGTTACTATATGATCAACTTCGGGACTATTCAATCTATCTAAGAATGTAGAAGATGATGCAATATTACGTTTACATTTTACTTTGAAAAATCCCTTCTCAATTACATTCCAAATGAAATCACAAGCTTTTGGAAAACTATTTAGTGCTGACAAACACTTGTAGCACTCCTCTATAGCTCTTAGAGGATCCGTGAATTCATAAAGATGTGAATTGACAGCAACGTAACTTTTACTTATACCTTCAAAAGATCCGAAGAATATAATATATGGTAGAAGTTGCTGATCAAGATCTCTAATCCATTTCTCATGTGCAATCTGTTTATCTTGAAGGTTTTCTGAATCCTTTAGGAAATTCGTACATTGAGTTACCGTATTTTATAGATTATGTATTGATTATGTAATTATGTATAGTTCATAATTAACCCCTTGACTGTGAGTGACACACATAGGGGCAGAAAAAAGTCGTGCCACTTTTGTGTCATGACACGTATAGGGGCATGTGAAAAAAAAACATGTTTTCACTACATGGATTTGACTGTTGTTTGGCGAGTTATTGTTTTTATTTTTTGTTTTTTTTTCCAACACAAAAGTGGCACGAAAATTAGATTTTCGCATCACTGCCAAGGGGTTAAGTGGATAATTGACCTGTACATGCAAAATGAAGAAACTTCCTATCTCAGCTTTAGTTAAAGTGATCTCTTTACTCTCTTTCGTACCTGAATCACTGCTTTTTTCAACTTTCAATTTTTTAGGTGCATTCACAATTGCCCATACTAAAGACAATAAACTAACAGTGGACAAATTGGAATCTACAACGCAAACAAAAATTACAATCTGAAGATAAACGAATATTGATTTAATCAATGAATAAAATCACTTACTATTAATCTCTGTCTTCTGTAAAAGCGATACGAATTCTTTGCATGCATTTGTCTTATTGCTTTTTGCTATTTGTATCACTTTATGAGCATGATGCAACCATGAATTTGAAAAAGCATTCTTATAGAACTCTAAACTTTCAGTTAATAAACCTGTTTCAATCTGGTCTATGATGATTTTGTTATAATCTGAAACTAACTGTAAAATATTACAATTATTATCACTTCATTAAAGTCTTAATTGAAATGAATATTAAACAATGCATTACCAAATCCAATCCGCAAGGTCTGCATATGCAAAGAAATGTTTTAAAATAAGACTCTACAGTTGTAGGTTTTTGTTTAGACTTTGCAGGTGGGTTTATTAACTCAATTCTTGCCTTGAACGAATCATTCCAGGCATTTGAAATTTCATCCTCTGTGTATATAAATCTATCACTGTCTGTTAAACATTTCCATGTATGATCATCATCTGAGAAAAAAAAATTATTTTGAGAAAAGAAGTTTTGGTAAAGAATGGATTTGATTAATTCAGATTACCTTTCTTTCTAGTCTCTTTGGGAGTTGTAATTTTTCCAGGATCTAAAAGTCCAGCTATCCTCCGCTGATGTCTCTCATACTTATAGTGATTATAAACTGCTCCACCTGCACTTACTACTTCTGTACCATCATTTGCATAGGGAAAAAAAAATCGAGTAGGATCTACTGTAGGAAATAACTCTTTAAAGTCCTCATACCATTCCTCGAAGGTAGCCTTATTTATTCTGTAATCAATTAAAGCATAAAAATTCAGGTTTTTGAAACTTTCGTACAATTCACCAACACCCAAATACATACAACATAAACTATCAACCCACACAAAAAACTTACTTGAAAGTTGTGAAATCTTCTCTGAACTTTGATTGAATGAGATTTTGTTTTAATCTATGCATATCAAGAATGCCTAATCTCTTATACTTTCCCAATACCACTCCACCATCTGAATCACTCGGTTCATTCAAAAAATGATATATCTTATTTTTCTTAAATTCAAAATCTATAGAAAGATGTATGTAACGTAAATGAGAATATATAATACCAATGAATAATTAATGTTCCAATCAATGCATTATTATTTGTGAAAGTACCTTTAGGTAATTTTGTACTGATTGAATCTTCATCTAGATCTTTTTCGTTTTCTGATAAAATTTTAGATTTTATTGGAGCAATATTGATGGATTGATTTTGAGGTATCACCCGATTCGACTTCTCAATATTACAAGCAGATGAAGCATTTGTGATAGCACTTAGTGCAGAAACTTTCAATGATTTTTCACAGCAGTCATTATATCCAAGAGTACTCATTAAATTTGCTATATTTGATGAACCACTAATCATCTGATCATTTTCAGAAACAATTTCTATTATTACATTATTAGACAGAAAAGGTTCTGCTGGAGAAAGGTTTTTTGATTCTTTTTCTCTCAAATAAGATAACATGAAGTTATCTCTATCACCAAAATTTTCCAACAGTTTGAATAACTTAGTTGTGTCTACTTCAAAAAAATTTTCTTCATTAATGCCATTTTCTAGAAATAAAAATTGAAATTAAACATTAATCTATCTTTGTTCAAATCAAAAATGATTTCAATACCTTGTTTCTACAAACTACATAGTGAACGAAATAAATAAAATAGAAGTGAAAGTCTACATAATAATAGTCTACATCATCTCTAAATAAAGCTTCATACAAGTTTTTTATCCGATGTAAACAATGGGAAATTTTAGGTTATGTTACTTACGGATGAGATAAAATTTCACTCCCGTGAAATCCCTTTTTTCCAAAAAAGAATCCATTATAGGTGAACTTCAAGAGACAATACACTATACATATCATGAAAACACTTGAATGTAAACAATATGATAGAACGTGAATACGCGAGAGGTGACAGGCTGCTTTTGTACTAACGCGAGGGAGAGCAGTTATACCAAAATATGGAATAGCTGCTCGCCCGGCCGATTAGTATACAATGTGTGCCTCTTGGTACAGTAGCGCCCCTAGCTTGGACTGTACATTATACCCATGCGAGTGACGCTCGCTGTACTTTAAAAAGGATAGCACCTATCGGTCGCAGTATAGGTGGCGTACCAAATTTCTCTCCGTGTATAATCTACTGCTGTCTCCCTTCTAATATCCGAAGACGTTATCGGCAAACGTTCCTTTCTTTCCGTCAGCATAAAAATGCCGCCCGGTTCTGGATATTCCTTTCCTTCTGTTGGCAGT
The DNA here is from genome assembly GCA_963992785.1 of Tenthredo livida. Lineage (NCBI taxonomy): Eukaryota > Metazoa > Arthropoda > Insecta > Hymenoptera > Tenthredinidae > Tenthredo > Tenthredo livida. The sequence goes on along the minus strand of OZ023068.1, from coordinate 17,285,509 downwards.
GGTAGTCGGCTCAAAAAATCTGCATTTCCATGTTTCTTCCCAGGTCTGAACTTGATATCCGTCTGGTATTCACCAAGAGTAATATTCCACCGTAACATCCGGGGTGAAAGATTGTTTTGAGTTTGTTTATTCGGATTAAAAATTCCTAGTAACGGTTTATGATCAGTAATAATAGTCGTATGTCGTCCATAAATATATTGATGAAATTTCGATATCCCAAACATAATTGCTAAACCTTCTTTATCAATCTGAGCATAACGTCGTTCGGTATGTGACATTGTTCGTGACGCGTACGTGATCGGAATCTCTTCACCTTCTGAATTTAGATGACTTAGTATCGCGCCAACTCCGTAAGGTGATGCATCACAAGCCAAAAACAAAGGTTTCGTAGGATCATAGTGAGCAAGAAATTGTGAGCTTTTTAACAAATCTTTTACAGTCTGAAGAGCTAGATCATGTTCGGTACTCCATTTCCAAACAGATTCTTTGTCTAACAACCGATGAAGCGGTTCTAATATCGTTGATTTATGTTTCATGAATCGTTCATAGAAATCGATAATGCCTAATAAAGCTTGAAGATCCGTTTTGTTATTAGGAGCTGGTGCCTTCTTAATTGCCTCTACTTTGGATTGAAGGGGATGTAATCCGTTTGCATCTACTTTAAATCCCAGAAATTCAACAGATTGAACTGCGAATCTGCATTTTGATAATTTAACCTTCAGACCTGCTGAGCTCAGTTGATGAAGAACTTTGAAAAGACGACCATCATGTTCTACTTCTGTTTTACCACTTATCAAAATGTCGTCCAACAGAACTGCTACTCCTGGAATATGAATTAGAAGATTTTCCATTAACCTTTGGAAAATCCCTGGTGCTGTACTGATTCCAAATGGAAGCCGATTAACTTTGTAAAGACCCTTGATTGTATTCATTGTTAGAATCTCTGAAGCTTCCGTATCAACTTGAACTTGAGTATAAGCTTGGTCCAAATCAATTTTACTAAATAGTTTTCCACCCCCAATTGACGCGAATGTATCATTAGCTGATGGTAAAGGATATTTGTCCGGTCGAAGAGCTAAATTGACTGTTGCCTTATAATCAGCACACATCCTAATTGAACCGTCCGGTTTTTGAACAATTACAGTTGGTGTAGCCCATCTTGAAAAAGGAATCGGTGAAATTGCTCCGATATCCGTCAAGCGATCTAACTCCTTCCTCACAGCATCTTGGATAGCAAAAGGAACTGGTCTACTTTTTAAATATCTTGGACTCACCTCTTTGTCCAGATCTAAGCTGACCTTTGGCCCGTTGTAGGTTCCGAGATTTGCGGTCATTGATATTGCCGAGAATTTCTTAATTTTCTCTAATCGATCTTCACTTTTGATCGAATTAATTGTTTGCAAGCGAATATTCAGAGGATGAAACCAATTTCTCCCAAGAAGACTTGGACCGTTTCCCGCCACTACAATAATTGGTAACCTTTGTACGAAGCCATTGAGAGAAACTTCGCTTTCTAGCTGTCCCAAGACACGAAGAGGTGTTGCAGCTGACCAAGTCGAGAGTGTTAGTCCAGCTGGTTGAAGTTTCACTTTATCATGCTAAATTGATTTCAAAGATGAATCACTGATTATTGACACCGCTGCTCCTGAATCTACCTCCATCGAATGTTGGTGATTATCTAGTAATAAATTCACCCTAAAGGGAGGTTCGTTACGAACTCGTGATGCCAAATTTTTAACAGTTTCGTTATTAATTGATGACACGCTGAATAAATTTTCGCCTCGTAATTGTATGTCTGACGACTCGTTTGAATTTTCTAGTTCCTCTTGATATTGAAAGCAAGACAGATTATTTGTCGTAGCATTAACTAGCGCTATATCGTTAGTTTCCTGAGTCGCATTTTGCTGCTGTGAATTAGGATATTTGTACTTGTTCGAATTGTTGTTGATACCGTCATTATTTTTTGTTCTATTTGCTCTACAAGCGCTTGCGATATGTCCAGTCTTGTTGCAACTGGAACAAACCATTGATTCAAACGTATACTTACAGTCTGATGTGTGGTGTTGTTCCCCACACCTGTAACATTTGAACTGTTGTTTTTGTTGCGTTTCATTTTTTGAAATCTTGAAACTCGGATGAACCTTAGTCTGTTGATTATTTGTTCTTGATGTTGATGATGTAGATCTGATTCCAGTTGTTAGTCTGTTTATATTTGAACTGACCGTATCGTCTTGAACGACTTGACCGCGAACTTCTACAACATGTTGACTTGAGCTTTCTGCTGTCGTAGCTATTTCAAACGCTGCTTGCATTGTAAGATCGTCTTTAGCCAATAAAGCCTTTTGAGCTATTGGATCTTTCACTCCAAGAACAAGTTGATCTCGAAGCATACGATCCAGAAAAATCGTACCAAAATCGCATTTCGAAGCTAGACGACGAAGTTCACTAACATATGTGGAAACAGATTCCCCGGTTTGTTGATATCTTAACCGAAAATTAAATGCAGCCACTGTTCTATTTATCCGTGGTGAAAAATGTCCGTCCAAAGCTGTTATGATTGTGTTATAAGGAGTGATAGTTATATCTTGTGGAAAAATGAGTGCAATCGCCAGTTCAAGTAAAGCATCGCCTCCAAGATGAAGAAGTGAAGCTCGTTTCTTTTCATCTTCAGTTATTTACTTCGTTGCGAAATAAAAGAAAAGCTTTGTTTTATATGCTTTCCATTTTGACGGATCATCAATATTAAATGCAGATAACCCGCGTTCTCGTTCCTGCGACATTTGAACTGCTTTCTGATGATGATTGCAATTATGATATTATTTTGAATTAACTATTATCAATTCAAATAACAGCGATTGTTTTAAATGTCCTATTTGTTCTGGCCGGCCGGTTTGCCGCGTTTAACTTGAAATTATCCTCTTCGCCAAAATGTTATGTTTGATATTAGGATATCCTATTAAATATCCGACACAGAAGTTAATAAATAAATACAGGGTTTAACACTATTGAGACATTTATTAGAATAGTTAATATTGAAACAGGCAGATAGTTCAACAACTGAAGAAAAGATAGAAGAAGACAACTGAACAACACAAATTAGGTTTCTTCTATTCATTCAAACAAGAGTCCTCTACTGATCGACTGTGGTACCGTCACACCAACATCAGTCGGTCATGACATTTACATATTCTAATAAATTGATTAATTAATTATTGTATACAACGCAAGCATGTTTTAGGCGTTTTTCATGCTCAATTTCGGTACACAAAGTTGGCGTTTTAGAGACAGTTGAGCGCAGCGCCGTGCCCACGGGTGGCGCAATGGGGCAACCGCGCCAGTGCGCCACCTCGCACGGGGCGCCGTACAGTTAGTCCAAATAAATGTTTGCCTGCGAAAATGGAAGAATCAAAATTTATTTCGATAAAATATGCAAGAAAAAACACATGTTTCACAAAAGGGTGATTCCACGTCAAACCGGACAGCTTTCTAACCTCGATGCTACCGATTTCGCTAAAAAAATTTTTACGGGTTCTATGGAACAAAAAGGTCCATCAAACAACATTTTTTTTTTCTGACCCTCACTTTCCAAGTTACGCGGGGGTGAAATCCAGGAAAAAGAGCCAGAAATCAAAAACATATTCCTCTTCAAACGGTCATATCTTTGACTGTATTCATCCTAGAGACATCTTCGGAGAACCACCTCAAAGCTATTGAATCACACCATCATTATATATTTATTGAATTCCACGATAACGAACAATTCGATTTGCTATAAACAAATATAATATTCAAGCGTGGTTGTCAAGGCAAGAACCACGCGTCAGAATTCTAAAAAAAATATGAGCGTATTCCTCGATCAATTCTCTACAAAATTGTTAGGTCAACGGGATGGACAGTCGATGGAAATCATGTTAAAACGATCTATTTATAAGCGACGTCGCTTATAAATAAATCGTTTTCACATGGTTTCCATCAGTACTCCATCCTATTTACTTCACGATTTCGTAGAGAATTGATCAAGGGATACGGTCATATTTTTTTGAGAATGTTATCGCGTGGCCCTTGCTTTGAAAATCGCGTTTGAATAATATATTTGATCATAACAGATAAAATTGACTGGTACCGCAGAATCGAATGAATATATTGTAACGATTTTTAATAATCGTTGAGTTAATAAGTTATTACGTAGGTTCTCCAAGAGAAATAAAGTGAGTCTTTGTGGAATTATATATGTTTTGCAATGAGATTATGTATTCAGAAAATACAGGTCTGCTTCAGTGGCAAGCTAAAGACAGACTGACTTGTTTTTACAATAATCGTTGTTGACGCAGCAACCGAGGTTCTTATATTTTAAAGGATGTCATTTATCATATAGGCTACTAGATGGTGTTTTATGAATTGAATAGAATATGGGTGATTTTACCCAATGTAACACTACCCCCCCCCCCCCCCCCCCCCCCCCCCCTTAGTAAAAGAGTCGTCCCGACTCTCGAGGTGAGTATAATTAAATTCGTAAGTGTGTAAAATCATCATATAGATCAACAAGTTGTAAATCAAAGTATTCTATTTGGGGGAATTGGAGCTGTGGCTCAAGAAGTTAAAAGTTACCCCAAATACTATCCGGCATTCGCCCTCTGCCTCAAGGTAAACCACAGAAAACCTTGAGGAGATAGTGAGTCTAATCAAAACAAAAGTGTATAATGTGATAAGTGTGAAATATTCTTCGGATCTTAAATGGAGGATCAGGAACCAGGAACCAGGAACCAGGAACAAGAAGGATGATCCGGAACAAGAAGAAGAATTCCTTAATTACTGCGTAGAGAGTCCTGCGTATTGGAAGTGGTTGGAGGGGTAAAGGACCAGGATAGAAGAACTCAAGGATTCCCAAGAAGTCCAAAAGGGGTCCAACTCCATACCTCTTCGAAATAAATCAAAAACGACCTAGTCAGGAGGACAAATATTATTCTCACGAAATATTAGGTCATAAATTAGAGTTCTTCAAAACTCTTTCAAATTCTAAATTTCATTTAAAATCTCTTTCGGATTATAATAATAAATTAATTCTTTTGGATATAAACTGAATAGTTTTGAGATTATTAAATTAATAAATTAAATTATTATATTGAATAAATATAAGGAATATAAATTGGAGCAGCCTTATCTGGGAGGAAGTGGGAAACCGGATTGATAAGTCAGGATGGGATGGGTTAGGCTTCCTTCGTGTCATCTCAGAATTATTTTCATCATTTTAATAGAAAATCCTACTCCCAGAATATCGGGAGCTGAAAAACTTGGGTTATTATTTGTTTACTACAATATAACCTATAACTAAAGTTTTCCGCTCGGATCCCTTTTATCTATACTCCATTATTAATTGATCATATTACAGCGACGCCTAGTCAGATTTTTGCGACACATTTTCGGCGGGAATCGATATTGAAATAAAAGAGGATCTTTCAAACGACATATATCGAATATTTTAATAAAATTATCTCTAGACCAATAAGAAAATTGTTTAAACAAATGAAAGAAACAATTGCTCGAAGAAGAAGCATAACGGAAAGATAGCGTCATTCGTCAACATGTCGTTCCTTAATGAAGACGCTATCGAAATTGGGATTTTGGTTTCTCAACTTAATATTGGAGATATGTCGCGAAAAAATCGTGAATACGTTTCCAATCGATTTGTAAGAGAATGGAGCAGAGTGAAATGTGCACGGGGAGAGGGAATGGCTCTACTACTCAAACCATTTAAAGTGTGTCATACCTGCTTCACTTTTAGGTAAATTATTACAATATTATATATTTTTTTTTTTTTTTAATTATTTTTCGTATCTATATTCTCCGTTATCAGATCGTTAATCCAACTACTTTCTTTCCCCTTTACAAAAAGAATTTCAATGAGCGCGGTTTCCGGCACTAAAAAAATGCATCGAATGAACGTGGGGGATTTGGAGTTGAACGGGCCCTTTACCAACTGCCACTCGTGCAACACCCAGCTCATTTTTGAATTGCCCAACGCGGAATGCGAGACGTGTCTACATTTCAAACAACTATTAAAACATGTCTTCGAGAAACGCTCGATGAACAGTTTCTAGAAAGTTATGTCCTACATTAACTATATTGTTCATCATTTTCATTTTTTCTTTTTTTTTTAATTTATTATCATTCATTTCGGATATGTCGTTGAAATAAATAATTCATTTCCTTATGTTCAGTTTATTTTATTAAACGTTATTTTGGGATACGTTATGTCTTCCATCTTTGATAATTGATATGATCGACTCGATCTAAATTGTTCCACGCTCAATACAGCCATCTTTAATTCGACCGAGTTGTTCCGAGTTTACCCGAGTCGTTCCGAACTATTCTGAATCGTTCTGAGCTCCCTCTGAGTCTGAACTAGAAATCGTAAGGTTTCATAACCTCACAAAAATTCATATACACGTCGTCTGCGCAAGCTTCGGCGTCTAAGATCAAGACTGGTGCTGGAAGAGCCGCAAATTTCTTTTTAATTAACCAATCATCGTGGACTTCATGAAGAACTTTTAAATAATCTAAGGGAATACCCTCTTCTTCGGAACGAGCGCGTGAATTTACTCGCGAGAACGACCCCTCTGGAGACAACCTCAAATAAACAATGAGATCTACTTCGTAAGCCGGAGACTCGTTAGTTAAAACCCTAACGTTTTCCATTAATAAATGAGCTTCGAGATTTTCGAAATCTCCCATTCTCCGACGTGTCTCTACAAAGCAATTACAGCTATAAATGGACCTCTCCATTATTTTATTAGGTAACGCGGTTTTAATCAAATGCCTATTTCTCATTGTCATCGCGGCGTGACGTTGGAAATGGTACGCGTATTTATGAGGATCTTTATACATCATCTCCAGGAGATTCTCGCCAGCGACATTACGATATTCATCTAAGGGTTCAAGTAAAGTGAGGATATTCTTATCATTTAATAGTTATTTGTGTGGCAAGGACGCATAAATAGGGACTTTTCGACGAGTGTCAAGTGGCGCACGAGCCGAAGGCGAGTGTGCCACACATACGAGTCGAAAAGTCCCTATATGCGTCCGCGCCACACATCCTATTTTCTGCGCTACCTTCGTCAAAAACGAGACACATACCTAATCACTGATGGGGTCCAGGGGCGAAGCCCCGGTGGGGGGTGTGGGGGGCGAAGCCCCCCACAAGAAAGAAAAACCAATTTCATTTGAAAAAAATCGACAGAGTTAAAAGGACTAGGTCATAATTTTTTTCATTTTTTGTGCATTAAGGTTGTTTTAAGAGTGACACAAAGCTGAAAACTATAATATCTAATTATATCACATATCCTTTCATAGTTACTTCTTCTATTCAATATTTTTTACTATGACAAGAACACATTGAAGATTATACTTAAGCATAAAGAAATATCGAAATATATTTGAACGAAAACAAACATAAAACTAATTATATACTATAAAGGAACATCATTTCGTCAAAACAATAGACTTTGATAAAGAAAAACAATAAATAGAATATATTTGAGTTAACTTAATTTTTTGTCTTACTCAATATTTATTTTTTGGTGTCATTAAACTTTGGTCTCGTTAAGTAACTATTTTTTAGCCTCACTGTAAATGTTGATGGTAATTTGTTGACAATTCGACATTTGCACAACCTCTGTCGAAGGGAACTCTGTCGTTGTTTGAAAATATAAATTTTTTTGGTTTGATGTGGACACACTACTAACTGCGTGGTTATCATTTGGTCGTTTCAACGGTGGTGATTCAACATTACAATAGGTGCTGGTTGAGGATTTGAGAATGGACTCTGAAATAAGTTTACTTATTTTCCTTTTGTTCGCTACTGATTCTTCTATGTAGCCTTCGGCTATTTGATTCGACTTCCACCCCCCGTGGCGTCTCAGCGTTGTCAGGTCCGCCCCCGAGTCAGCAAGAACCGTCGCTGATGTTCTGCGGAAGCAATGACCGGTATACAGCTCTGGTGTAGCCAATTACAAATATTCAGCAATTTTCCTCGGCGTGTTACCAAACTTATGCAATCCGATAACTTGTTTCGTGCACTTTCCGTTTTGCCAATTGAGAAAAAATCTGTTGGTTTCTACGTTTGTTGGACGTAGAAGTGCATATTTCTTGACGATATCGTAAAGCTTTCCTTCAACTACGAAGTTTCGTGTTATATTTGTTTTAGTCTTCGGAAGTTTTATCTCATAGAAGATCCCATGGTCCTGAATATCTTGTGTTGTGATATTGCACAATTCCTCCCTCCGGCACGCGCCTTGAACTCCAATGATGAGAATGACCTGTGAATCAAATTGTAACTAGTTCCATTATTTATTGATACGTTTAAGTTGTCTGTGAAGATTTCTTATTTAATAATTGTCAAATTTGTTATTTTATAGTTTGTTGCTTTGATTTTATATTTCATATATTCACCTTCATGGCCAGATATTGTTCGTCTGGGGCTTCGCTCAAAAAATTTTCTATCTCAGCCGGAGTCAGGACTTTTGCTTTTTTGCTCTCGTATCCTTTTGCCAACACTTTCAGAAGATCTATCAAGTTTTTATATTCACTGATGTCGACATTGTCATTTTGCCTGACGGTTTTTTTCAGCATGGAGTAGATGGACCACAAACTTGTTGGTGCTTTACTATGTGATAAATCTTGAAAATATGCCATGAACGTTTGTTCTGACATGGCCGTGACTGTTTTGCTTCGTTTCCAGGTTAGGAAATTCCGATACGCCGCTTCGTACTTACTTCTGGATTTCTCCGGAATGAGTTTAGCTTTCGCAGATTCGTAAAGATTTGCCACTTCGTTTAGATTGTCGCCTACACCGTCACTTACCGACAATTTTTGCCCGCTTTCCATTACGGCAAATGAATAAATTCAATCAGAAGAATAAGAGTTTCAACAATTATCGAGAACGAGAGCTAACTGTTTCGCCGGTTAGGTCAAAAGACGGCGGATCATTTTGAAGTTGGCTGCGTAACTAGCTAGTGACTTTTAAATAAAATAAAAAAGGAACAGTAAAAAAACAAAGAAAAAATAAATTAAATCAAACGAACAAATCAGGTTGGTAGGTACTGCTCGTGGGCCGTGGTGGTAGGGCGAACAGTCCATGAAAAGTGGTTTTTAAGTACTAGTCCGTGCAAAACTCCTTTACTAGTCGAGTTTTTGACGGAGGTAGCGTAGAAAAATCTTTTAGTGAAAGTCGTTTTACCACATCCGATATTCCCTTCTATGATTATCGTTAAAGGTCTATAATTTCTTCGCTTAATCCCGTAAGGCAGTTTCTCGGACCACCTGGAAGAATCCAATGAAAAGGTTTGATCATCCTTTTGGAGAGAAAAGTCATTATCTATAGGTTGACTTTTATCTGGATTTAGAGAACGAAGGTTTTTGATTTTATTATCATGGGTAAGTCCATCTGATTCATAAGGGGCCAGGCGATCCAAGTGAACCACCCTAGGGCTAGTGCGTGAAGAACGTTGAATGCGATAAACCACGCTATTTATTTTATCAATTATCGTGTAAGGGCCCTCCCAATTTGATTGTAATTTCGGATATCGTCCTTTTTCCCTTCTGGGTTGAAAGAGCCAGACTAAATCTCCTGTATCAAATGCAAGATCCCTAGCTCTAATGTCATAATGGGCCTTTGTTCTATCTGAAATGACTTGTATTCTTCCCCGTGCAAAATTATGTATTTGTTCCAATCTGTCTCTTAAAGTAGAGACAAAATCAGTTTGAAGAAGATCTGGTGATGGAATGGGTCCCTTATCTAGATCTGGAGGTAAACGAAGATCTCTCCCCATCAGCATAGAAGCTGGAGACTGTTTTGTCGTCTCGTGGACAGCTGATCTATATGAAAGAAGAAAAAGAGGGATCCACTCGTCCCAATCTCGTTGACTTTTGTCAACGAAAGAAGCTAAATAACTTAAAAGGGTTCTGTTCAAACGTTCTACCATTCCATCATACTGGGGATGAAGGGGGGGTTGTATGAGTCTTTCTAATACCTAGAACCTTAGATATTTCTGCCATTAAAATCGACTCGAAGTTTCGACCCTGATCCGTATGCAATTCAAGGGGAGTCCCATATCTACAAACAAAGTCTCTTACAAATGTTTCGGCAACGGTCCTTGCCTCCTGATTAGAGGTATGGGAATGACCTCGGGCCATTTAGTGAAATAATCAGCAATAACTAGGGCATATTTATTTCCAGATCTAGAAAGAGGCAACGGCCCAAGGACATCCATAGCCACTCTCTCGAAGGGTGCTCCGACGTTGTATATTTGTAGGGGACTTCGACCCTTGTTGCGTGGACCCTTTTTCGCTATGCAGATCTTACATAACCTACACCAATCGTCCACATCTATCCTACCACGAGCCCAGAAGAATCGTTCCCTGATTCGATTTAAAGTTTTATTGGAAGCGAAATGACCACCTGAAGGAGTATCATGATATTGTTTGAGGATCTCTTCCGTTCTGCTCTTTGGTACTAATAATTGCCATCTTATTTCTTTCAAATCTGAAGATTCCCATTTTCGATATAATCCCAGCAAACCAATACATAACTGATACATAACTGTAAGAGCACATCTAGAGATCGGAGTAATGTAACATAGTTATGTCTCTAATATGCGACATATCTTTAGAATGTAACATATTGTTTACATAACATAAGATGCATGAATGATACGTAATATTGAAGGCATCACGAAGTAACAATGTAATATAACAAAGTTATGTAGAGGAGAAATAACATAACTTCAATTCCGTGATGTATCATGTACACTACATGAGACCCACAAGTGCTACATCTTCAGGGATCCGGAAATATAACATAGTTACATACATGGGACATAATATTTCTCATTTGACATGTGTCGTATATATAACATCAGACCCATGGATGATACGTAACAGAGATGGCACCAGGAAACAGAGTCACATAACATAATAACATCTATGATACGTGCAATATCTTTAGTTCTGCAATTAAAATATCGCAAAATAGGATATCCGTATCTGCTGGCGATAATTTCTGAAACGTATGTAAGTGACTAACATGATAGTACGCATCAATCGAGGCATAAACGCTTCAGGGCTGTTAGATAGCGAGATCAAAAATATAGAGAAATCTGGCAGTATTCACTACACGATACTGTGGTATAGTGGCGAGAGCGTGCGACTACTAATCCAAGCGAGTCCGAGCGATCATGGTTCGAGCCCGGGTTAGGTCAAAATAATGATGTCGTCTTGAATGAACTAAAAATGCGTTTTAATCTATCTGTGGTTGATTATAAATTGTTACTATGTCATATATACACCATAGATGATGGAAATTAGTAATAATAACGGCTTTTTATTTAGCTTTTCCAGTGTGATAGTTGATTGTATCGGACGCATCTCCAATATGTATCTGATACATCTTTCAACATGTCTTTGACATATCTTTGATATGTCTATGATATATCGGTGAGCCGTCGCTGATATGTATCACCAGCACATATCTAATACATTGATGATACATCCAATGTTGCTGACATCGTGCTGTACCAGTAACATACTTTCTTATGAGTTTGATACATAACGTATAACATTCGTTACATAATATATACGTATTTGATACATATTTTGGTTCGCTGGGATACTCCATTCATTAGAAAGAGGGAATCCCATTGAGTCCAATAGATTTTCAAATCTTGACTCTTAGCAGAAACATCTTGCCACTCAGGGCGTAATCCAGACTCTTTCCAAGTCTTAATTTGTAATAGAACCTCATCTTCTTGTTGAGCCTTTCTCCATGGCTCCAAATTTCCTTCAAAAGTAATCGAACGGATCTTAAAGGGTTCGTCAAGTTGTTTGTCCAGCCTGGTGCATTGTTTACATTCTATAAGTCCTTCGCAGGGTCTTCTGGATAAAGCATCCGCGTTTCCATGAAGTAATCCTGCGCGGTGTTGGATGTCAAAGTCATATTGGCCCAGCCTTTCTATCCACCTAGCCACCTGTCCTTCTGGATATTTGAAAGAGAGCAACCATTTGAGAGAAGCATGATCTGTCCTAATCAAAAACTTTCTCCCGTACAAATAATGATGGAAATGTGTTACTGTTTTTACTACAGCTAGAAGTTCCCTACGAGTAACGCAGTAGTTTCTTTCTGTTTTACTAAGAACACGACTGAAATAACTAACTACCCTTTCATTCCCATCTTGGATCTGAGATAATACTCCACCTATTCCTGAAAGAGAAGCGTCTGAATCCAGAATGAAAGGATGCTCTACTTGAGGATAAGCAAGAATAGGAGAAGATGTTAAGTGAGTTTTTAATTGGATAAAAGCATCCTCGCATTCCTGAGACCATTTGAATTGAACCTTACTACCCGTCAGATGATGAAGAGGTCTAGCTATGGTGGCAAACCCTTTAACAAAACGACGATGATAAGTGCAGAGCCCTATAAAACTTTGAATTCCTTCTTTGTCTACAGGACGGGGCCAATCTGACACTTTCTCTATTTTTGTAGAGTCTATCTTCACCCCTTCTGCGGAGACTATATGTCCAAGGAAATGAACCTCTCTTTGTAATAGATGACACTTCTTTGGACTCATTTCGAGTCCAGCTTGTTGTAGGCGAGAGAAGACTTCTTTAAGGTTTTCAAGTTGTTCGTCGAAGGTCTTTCCAAAAACGATTATATCGTCCAAATACACCAGGCACTTCTTTTCTGTGATTCCTCGTAGAATGGTTTCCATTGTTCTTTCAAAAGTCGCAGGAGCGTTACATAACCCGAAAGGCATAACCTTAAAATGCCATAATCCTCCTCAACCAGTTACAAAAGCGGTCTTTTCCTTATCTTTTTCGTCCATTTCCACTTGCCAGTATCCACTTTGTAAGTCGATGGTGCTGAACCATTCTGCTCCAGCTATCAAATCGAGAGTTTCTTCAATTCTTGGCAAGGGGTAAGAATCTTTCTTGGTTATGTCGTTTAGCTTCCTGTAGTCGATGAAAAATCTTTTGGTACCATCTTTCTTGGAAACCAATACGATAGGTGAAGCCCAAGGACTTGAAGCTGGTTCTATTACGTTGATGGCGAGCATCTCGTCTACCATCTTCTCTACTTCTTCTCGACCATTTAATGGCAGTCTTCTGGCTGCTTGTTTAATTGGAGCATTATCCCCTACATCTATAGTATGAGTCGTAAGAGTACTTCTCCCTTTATCATTACTATTTTTAGCAAACGTATCCTGATACTCCTCAATCAAAGTTTTAAATTTTTCCTTTTGGATGGAATCTAAACACGAAGAAGATCTTTCGAAGAGATTTTGCAAGTGTATAGGAAATGAATCTACTTCGTCGCTAGAAAGGTCAATTATTTGAACCTGAGGAAATTCAGAAGCTCTTTTTCTGTTAGTTAGAAGAGTTATCGCGTGTCGACCCGATGTTAATAAATTCCCTTCAGTTGAAATTACACAATTATGCGCGGAAAGAAAGTCAATCCCTAAGATCCCTTCATCCTCAATATCTGCTACATAGACTTTATGTGAAGAATCGATACACCCTATCACATTAATTTGTACTAATACTTCTTTTAAAACTGGAGTTATTTCTCCTGTAGCAGTGCGTAAAGAGGTAAATAGTTGAATAGGGTCAATAGATTTTAAGAGATCCGAACGGACCACTGTAACTTCTGCCCCAGTGTCTATGACCCAGAGGCAGTTAATTCCGTTGACAGTCCCATGCGCATATAAGCCTGTTTGTCTTAGACTTCTTAAAAGGAAATGAGTTAAAATAGGGCTTTCTTCGGATCGAACACTTGATGACTTCCGCCCTTCTAAATCATCAATAATTAGTTTTTTTGGTTAGAAGAACCTTGTTGAGCTTCTGAGGATTTTGAAGAATTATCAGTCTTATCTTCGTTATTTTTTCGCCAAGAAGTATTTATTTGATTATTTTGAGAACTACCCTCGTTGGATCGAAATACTTTTTCCAGAGAATAGCAACGATTCGCGTCATGCCCGATTTTCTTACAATATTTGCATATTAGCGGGGGTCTGTCACCGTAATTTTGTCCTCTATTATAACTATTATTCTTGTTATAATTATTATTGTTATTCTTATTATTATTATTATTATTATTTGTCTACTGCCTGGGAGTAGTTTTTTGTGTATAGCTAGTTTTAGTCGAGTCAGTAGTAGGCGTTTTTGTCTCAATTTGACGTAGTTTTCCTACCCCCAAATGATGTTTTGTCAAGGCTTCGATTTCTAGACCCTTAATGACTGCTTCCTGAACAGAGGAAGGTCCTGTCAGACTAAGAGTGTGTCTCAAATCTGGATCTGTTATAGCATTAATGAATTTATTACAGGCCAACATGTTTCTAGTTGGCTCATCGCAACTGGGTAGTGCTATTCTAGCTAATCTTTCTATCTCCACTCTCAGTGAGGCAAGACCCTCTTCTTTAGCCTGTTTTTTAAGGTCTAATTGTGTTAGGGATAGTTTTGATATTAGTTGATTTCCGAATCTTAATTGCAAGGCTGTGCTGAGTTTATCATAGTTTTTAATATCAGAATTAGAAAGTGATGAAAGGACAGCCAAGGCAGGACGTCTTAAACTACCAGCAAGTTGTCCGGCCTTAACTATGGGAGACCAAGAGTTTATTTCAGCAATAATCAAGAATTGACGTTCATAATCTGCCCGTGAAATAGAACCGTCAAAGAAATTTACTTTTAGATTAAAGGATTTTTGGGTCTGTCCCGAACAACTTTCTTTGTAGGTGTTTATTGTTGTGTTATTTACGTGTTTGTCGCGACTACTCCCGGCGCATGACAAATTAAGTGGCGCAGTATTATTAATAATTCTATCTTCTACTGTATTATCGCCAGCCATGTGGTCAGTATGGTGTACAATGTTTGCGTCCCGAATTGAGTGTTCAATTCGGTCGCTTTGAGGGATGGTACGAGTGTGCGGCGTGAAAGTCGCCGCTCCACCCGTACGTGGTCTACGAATAGTTGGGGAGGGTTCTTCCTCCCCATAGTTTTGTACAGACCGAATGACAGCTGGCTCGACGATTTCCTCGATCCTCATCGGGGAACGTCTGGGAGTCGAGGTCTGCGAGATCGTTTCCTGGGGTTCCAGGCGTCTCATGAGGAGGGATAGGGTAGCTTGTTGGGCTGCGTGGTTCGCCTCGCGTTCAGCTCGGCGTTCCTCCCGTTCCTCACGATGACGTCTTTCTTCCCGCTCTTCGCGTTCTCGCTGTGCTTCTCGTTCCTCCCTTTGTTTAGCGATTTCGCGTTCTTCTCGTTCGCGTATTCGTCGATCTTCTCGCTCTTCGCGCTCTTTTTGTGCCGATAGGTTGGCCTCTTGTTGTGCTGTTTGAGCAGCTAAACTTGCCTGTTGTTGAGCGGTTTGAGCCGCTAGGCTTGCCTGTTGTTGGGCGGCCAGAGCTTGAAATAGTCGCTCCATCATGTCGACTTGAGGTGGTATTTGCTGGTTTCCAGCGGGTTCGTCAGTAGAAGCAGTAGCTCGTCGACGTGACATTTCGTTTTTCAGTTTTAGTTGATTCACAGTTGATTCACAAAATATTCACTTTATCGGTCTCGGAAAATCCCACTTCTGACACCAATGTAACGATTTTTAATAATCGTTGAGTTAATAAGTTATTACGTAGGTTCTCCAAGAGAAATAAAGTAAGTCTTTGTGGAATTATATATGTTTTGCAATGAGATTATGTATTCAGAAAATACAGGTCTGCTTCAGTGGCAAGCTAAAGACAGACTGACTTGTTTTTACAATAATCGTTGTTGACGCAGCAACCGAGGTTCTTATATTTTAAAGGATGTCATTTATCATATAGGCTACTAGATGGTGTTTTATGAATTGAATAGAATATGGGTGATTTTACCCAATGTAACAATATTATAATAATAGTGTCATTCAATAGCTTTGAAATGGTTCTTGAATGAAGTCTCTAGGATGAATACAATAAGAGATATGACCGTTTGAAGGGGAGTATGTTCGCGATTTTCGGTACTTTCGCCTGAATTTCACCCCCTGTAACTTGGAAAAAAGCGACAAAAAAAAAATTGTTCGATGAATTCATTTGTTCTATAAAACCCGTAAAAAAATTATAGTGAAATCGGTAACATCGAGGTCCATTTTTGACATATTTTCTTCAGTCTAACGTGGAATGGCTCGAAAGCAGAAATTGTATGTTTAATTCTTAGCCGGTCAAAATCAGCAATAACTAGGGCGCCATGGGAAACTGTAGCCCCAGGTGCCATTTCAACTAGGCACGGCGCTGGTTGAGCGGGTCTGCGAATGCGCATGCGGACAGTTCACTTTTAGCTACTTCTGAGTCCTAGGAGTTAAAAGTGGTCTCTGGAGTACGCGTTGTTATGCGTAACACTGCGTTATTATGCGTTGCTATGCGTGTGTGTATCCGTCGACTTTGTGTACCGAATCGAGCATGAACTTGTAAAACATACTTTTGTTGTATAAAATATCGTGTGCACCAAGGAGGCAAAGGTCTTCTACGCCGAGCGTATTTGCAATACCTACTCGTCTTGGACTCGTCTACGACTCGTATTGCAAATTTACGCTCGGCGTTAAAAGACCTTCTTTGCCTCCTTGGTACACAATATACTATTTTTTTTTTTTTTGTTATTTTTTCTACTTTTTTTATTTGTAATTTTTTTCAATTTTCGCGAAAAAATTGAACCTACCCAGCAAGCACAATTATATCGCAATGACGTAAAAAATACGTAACCTTGTTCTTTTATAAGTCACTGCTACATCATTCGGACTGTAAATGTGATAGTCCATGGATAGCAAAATGTCCGCCACAAGCTACCATAACAGTGATATCACAGTCAGAGATCCAAGTTACGAGTTAATCACATATCAATAATGTATCAGATATGGATCAGAATCATTAATATTACGAATAAATTTCTGTATAAGTTACGAATCTGAAGCATAAATGTTGCATAACAATTCCGTAATAATTGTGAATCAAAATCATACCAGGTATGAAAGAACTGCGTATTGGTAATGTAAGAGATTCTTAATATTTATGAACCCAATATGTAGCGATTTCATCACAGTTTTCTGAACCTTACGTACTATTGATATCACAGTGTGTGTGGGTGGATGATCCCTATAGGCGAATGGAGTAAAACACGAGTATAGCTGGTTGACAGTGTGTCAGACAATGGAAGAGATACCAATACTCTATCTCTTTTTCTGTCTTACACATTATCAACCAGCTATAGTCGTGTTTTATGGCATTCACCTGGGTGCTCATCCACGAAAACACACGGTACTACAGGTTTGTAGGGTAATGTATAAAATAGAGAGATGTAGAAATCAATATGTTTTGTATTTCGGTACATACAAATTAGAAACAAAAGAATTATCATTTTGGTTTCAGTTTCAGTTCGTAATTGAATAATCATCACAAAATTGGTACAAGTTTAAGTATCATTTAATCATATATCATATCATATATAATATTAAAGTTCGAAATCGGATGTCCGGATGTCACACTTTTTTTTCGAAGCACTATAGCTTGACTGTACATGTCTGCGTGCTTCTCACTGTCATGCTATCTGACCTCGGACTTCGCTGTTACATATGATTTGATATTATTATCAAGAACGTTACAGAGTTGACGCATGACTTTTTCGAGATTATAAAAAAAGTATAGTAGGGACAATAATAACAACACCTGTTGTCACGATATTTTATTTATTTATTTTTTCATGAGATTTTTCAAAAAAAATCGAAAAAGTTCGCGCCACGCCCTCCATCCGCGACCGCTCCTCCTGCCGCTCCTGCAGCCTTCGCCGCCACTCTTTGGCACTGCTGCCAGCCCTCGTCCCTCTGTACGCTGTTGAAAAATCAAATACTCGAATAAATATTTTACAAAACAACATAGCCAGAATTATTGAGAATTGACCTTGCGATTACGTATAGGTGCAAATTCACACCAAGGGTTTCTCATTTCGCCTGTATCTTTTCGATTTCGGGAAGTACGGTGTTTCCCCCACCACAAACAAAAAGTCGAACAGTTTTCCCAGCAGATGGCCCGGGACCAACATTCAATTATATTTTGGCCATCGAAAGAGACGGACGTAAATTCATTTTCGGTGCGAATTTCTACCCACGTGCAACTTCCGGCTGATAAACGAGTTTTTTGCGATTGAGTAATCAAATATACTCTGATAACAGGGCTGTTAGTGGTCAAGCCCCTACAAAATATGATTGTAGGACTGATGAAAATTGAAAAATATGACCTAAAAATGACCGAAATATCCTCATTGTATGACAGAAAATTGTTCCATGTATGACGAAGAAGAGCGAAAAATGAATGTAATAAAAACTGAGTCTAACCTATAGTGAGACAGGTAAATAAAAAGGAAAATTGAAGTAAGGATTGGTAGTTAACGTATCGTTCACTCTATTGCAACGTTCCGTAAGACTTAGGATCTTAAAATTGAAACTGAGATATGAGGATCAGTGCTCAATGAATCAATTTTTTTCTGAAATGTCAAATAAATAAACGTGCACTGTAAAAAAAGTGGTGTTAAAACTAACACCATTCTAACACCACGCGTAGTCCCAGAGAGTCCACTCCGTTAGTAGTGTTACTAGACAGTGTTAAAATCTGGGTGTCAAAATAGTGACTCAAGATAACACCGATGCCAATAACACCTGCTGAATTTGGGATATCATATACTAAAAAATGCGGTGTAAAATGCTGGTGTAAGATGTGCGGTGTTCGAACGGTGTTTATAATCAACACCGAAATTGAACCCATAGCCGGTGTTAAATTCAGATTAAAAAAAAACACCGTTTTTGCTTATATTGAGCGAAATTTTCAGCTAGCCTAAAAAAAAAATACATTATTCAACAGGGTTTTAACATTAGATGCGCCAACTGATAATTAACCGCACGTAGATGAAAACGCATTATCAATTCGCTGAGAAAAAACCGCCATCGATATTTTGTCCTAACCGGGATTTGAACTCAGGTCCGCTCGCATTCGCTACATCGCTCATATTACTAGTCGCACGCTCTATCCGCTACGCCAAACTTCGCTATGTTGAGTTATACAATGTTTCACAAATCCATGTCATCCGAGTCAAATTAGGAATGCTGAATTAAAACAGATTTTCCTCAACAAAATATGTTCGGTTGGTTTAACAAATCTTTCTGAAATGTCACGATTATTATAAAGTTCTTACTATGTCGAAAATGTTAATTTCACAAATTGAATTTCTCTCAGTATAACCACATCAGAGGTGCGGTTTCTACTCTTTTTCGTGTTAATTTTAACACGATAAAAATATACCCTTTGGCATATAGACCTGGAATAGTGTGAACTCGGTGTTTCATGAACTTATGACATCACAATTAACACCATAGCTCTCGTATCACCACCGATGGGTGTCAACTTGCTGCCTGAAGACAATACGGTGTGCAAGATAAATAATTAATACCGATTTTGTTATTACCACATCGAAAGTGTGGTTTTTATTTTTACTCGGTGTTAATTTCGACACCAAAGAATTGAACCACTCACTCCGTCGCAGTTTACACCGCCGATTTTTTACAGTGTAGTATGGTATTAGTTCGAGAGGTGTTGAATAAACACTTTCTTCCGTACAATAACACCAATAGGTGTTTCTTCTTGTCAAAAGATTCATATAGTGTTAATTCGCATAAAATAACACTATTTTTTATTCGACAACATAGCTGGTGTATTTCAAACACGATAGTAGTGTTATTATTGACACCGAAATTCTCAACCACTAACTCCGAGCTAGATTACACCGCAATTTTTTTACAGTGTGTAAGCCCTCAAATTATGAATATTCCCGTTGGATATCGGGTTCGAATTTTTGATTTCTTTCAATAAAAAAAATTGTATTTATTTGGAAGAAAAATAGTGCCTCTATTCATTACAGTTTTTACAATGTTTGTAATTTGTATTCAGATTTTTGTCTAGATCATTATCGCCATTTCATTGGGCATATTTTGAGCTTTCAATAATACAGGTAATGGATGAAAATGGTTGGTTAGAGTCAGAGATGTGAACGCTGCAGTCAGCTGGTGCGTATTTGCACCGGCGTGTGAAACTAAGGCTTTCAAATAGGTGTGTGATCAAAGGGTTATGAATGGAAAAAAATTTCAATTGTCGCTACTTATTATCGCTGAGTAAGTACGAAGAAAAATGCGTGAAAATTCGTAATCGTTATTTTTCGCCGTCACTGAATTCACATGTAATCTCATATAGGTATACATGGGCGCGTTCGCTATGATATGACTTACGTTCAACCCTCCCACCTTTTACTCCCCTCGCGCTGCTTCCCGTTCTCTTTTCTTTGCCTTTTTCCTCCTCTTGATGTCTACCTCTCTCCTTTTCCTTCCTTCGTCTTTCTTCCTCTTTTCCTCGATCCTGTATCTCTCTCCCGCTCTCCGCCGACGTACTAGCCGTTGGTTCTGAAATATGTATCAAAAAATATTCGAATCCGTTGAATGATAAATTCAACCAGCACTTCTAGGTACAGTTTTGTTTTCATAAGTTAAATATATTGGCAATATAGTTGATCTCATTCTCATATTGATAATAGTTGCGGTCACAGATTTTGAAGCAAATTCAGTACCAAATTTTGAAGCAGGCATGTACAGTCAAGCTATAGTGCTTTAAAAGAAATGTGTATTTAGTCTTTTTCCTAGATCATCATCGCTATGTTACGTCCTAGGCTGAAAGCCGAATATTTAACCCATAGGTACAACAATTGCCGTAGTTATTAACATAGGTATGAGAATACCGACGTGCAATTACCATCAGAGTTTTAATAATACTCTATTAATGTAATTCGATTCATAATTTTTTCCTTTAATTCTTTTATATTATTTTACTCGTAGATATAAGTCAATACTTTTGAAAGGAACAATCTTAACTATAATATGGACAATTTCATCTCATTTTCTCACGAAACGAATATGTTTGGAAACACTTGAAATACCATAAAACTAAAAGCCTAAACTTTAAGTAAACTTGGAACGTTAGAAAATCTCCTTATTGAGGAAACATAAATCTTGCAGATCCTTCAGATTTTTACGACCCAAAGCGGAAAAGTCTAAAGACAAAGACAGCTCTGTTTAAAAGAAGAGAGATCATAGATGCTCACAGCATCCCTTCTTGGCGTCTCGACGCTTGGGCCTCTGACCCAATCGCCTCGCGCTAATGATCTCTCAGCCAACTAGATTTTTTCCCGCTTTTGTTTTAATGAGCTTTTTACCAATAGAACAAACCTCGCCTTTCCGCGAGTTTTCCAGAACCTCCCCTTCGCGTACCCGCGAGGAGAGATCCTTTTTCTTCATTATCAGTCAGTTAGTCAGGAAATCTCAAACAGTAAAGATCAAACTTATAGGATCACAGAACTTAGAATAATCAACTCAAAGTGTTTGGTGAAACAGGTAATTAATGAGCGAATACTAAATAAACTACAGAAACTACAAACTAAAGTTAATCAGAACTTATGTGAAGATTAACAACCTAACTTGTGCAGATTGTAACAAACTGATTGTTGAATAAATATTGTTATATAATTGAAAAGTGAAATCTTCAAACATTTATTTCACCCACGCATAGTAGTGGCTGATGAAACTCATTTACCTTGACAGGTACGAGCTAAACGACGTCTCGAAGAACTAGTTATCCAAGACTCGGTAAGAAGCATAGAACTCTACCTTCTTCAGATCAGAACCTCATAGAATCTAACTAGTGATTCGCATCTCCTAAATGATAATTATTCAGGACGTAACAGCTATTTCATTGGGCATATTCTGAGCTTCGAATAATACAGGTAATGAATGATAATGGTTGGTTGGAGTCAGAGATGTGAAGCGCTGCAGTCGGCTGGTGTGAATTCGCACCGGCGTGTGAAACTAACGCTTTTTAAATAAGTGTGTGATCAAAGGGTTATGAATCGAAAAAAATTCCAATTGTCGCTACTTATTGTCGCTGAATAAGTACGAAGAAAAATTCGTGAAAAATCTGAATTTTGATTTTTCGCCGTAACTGAATTCACATGTAATCTCATATAGGTATACATGGGCGCATTTGCTAAAATATGATTTACGTTCAACCCTCCCACCTTTTACTCCCCTCGCGCTGCTTCCCGTTCTCTTGTCTTTGCCTTTTTCCTCCTATTGATGTCTCCCTCTCTCCTTCTCCTTCCTCCGTCTTTCTTCCTCTTTTCCTCGATCCTCTATCTCTCTCCCGCTCTCCGCCGACGTACTAGCCATTGGTTCTGAAATATGTATTGAAAAATATTCGAATCCGTTGAATGATAAATTCAACCAGCACTTCTGGGTACAGTTTTGTTCTCATGAATTAAATATATTGGCAATATAGTTGATCATTCTCATATTGACAATAGTTGCGGTCACAGATTTTGAAGCAAATTTGGTGAGCTGTGAATTACAGGTTATTGGATTTTGTTCGCCGAATGGTTTGCCATACACTGTATATTTGACTGACCGCGCGTTGAAATTCTCACCCGGTTCAAGTGATCTGAAAGTATTATATTTTTCATAAATAAGGCAATTTATGTCAACTTCGCCACGTTGAAGGAATCAGTACACGGAGAGAAAAGAATAGTAATATTTACCATTCTACATGGTAACCAGACTCATTCTGTTCTAGAATCGTAAAGGATACTATGTGAAAATAGGATTCATTACTATTGTTCTGGTAACATTTACTATGCTGCATTGTAACTAAGCAAATGGTATATATCGTTATTGTGTATAGGGATTGAAGCTATGCAGAATGGTACTCAGTCCCATGCTACACAGCTCTCATTACAATTTAAATGTATGCGCGCGGCGATACTCCATGCGGCCGAGCGGCCAAATAAGTCAACTACGAACATAACCAAACATTTATATAGATTGTTAATCTTGACTGATCTTGACATGGTGTTTTAAACAGTGCAGTTGATGAAAAGTTCAATGATTTATTATAATAATGAGTGATCCAAATGTAAGTATTAACATATTCAACTAATAATTTTAATATTCTAATGTAAAGAAAATGCGACCGAAAATAGCTGACACCTGACAATCAGTATTTTGTTGATACTATTCTAATTTTTTTAATTAACTTGTTTTATTTTTATACATATATCTTTAATAACCTCCTTTATCCATTCATTCATAACCTCACTTACGAAATAATATATAGAGATAAAACATAATAAGCTCAGCTATGTAGAATAGGAATCAGTTCTAGTCACATAGTACTCTCCGCAATGTAGCACGGTAATCATTACTATGTTAGCATGGCTAACGTTACCATTTAGAATTGGGGAAATTACCCTGTCAAGTGACTCTCGCCGTTGAAAAATCTACGTTACCATGTAACATAGTAATGGCTGCTATGTAGGAATGGTAAATATTACTATTCTTTTCTCTCCGTGTACATCGTTCTTCGTGGAATTCAACATATCTCTGAATTTATTGGTTACTCAACTAACGTTCAGTTGAGGATGTTCAAGGAATAAAGCTAAAAAAAAGTACTGGTCGCCTACTACTATTGAGGTGTGAAAAAGTTAATCTGCAACTGAACTGAAAGTATTCCAAATTCTATAGGTGTATGAAATACTTCTTCTTAATCATTTAAGAAATAGTTTCGACTTACTGTTTAGCTTCGATATCTCCTCGGCGTTCGACATGATGTCCAAATTTACACTGATTTGTTCACGTGCAAAGACTACTATACGCGCAAATAGAGTAGGGATAATTCTCGATCCCCGCGTACGGACAAATCCTGAGTCGGCCTAATCTGTGACATGTTTGTATATTCGTGTTATGTCGTATTTCTATGTAGACGAATAAGTACCTATACAGCAAGGGAAGACAAAAGAATATAGAGATTACTCCGATATGTTAAACGCGTCTCGCGGTGATCACGCCGTTAGCGATCACAACGCTGAAGACATGGGGCGAAGAAACAGTAAAAGTAAGTATACTCCCACTAAAATATGAAATATCCATTTTATTGCAATTCCATTCTATGATTCGTTTACATTATTTAAACTTATTCTAGAAATATATTCGATATACACATGAATGATCTAGAAAGAACCCTCTAATTCAGTATCACATGCGTCTCTGAAACTGTGTTCATTCCTTGATTATAAATAAACATCCAACTTTTCTCCGATTATTACAATAACAAAAATAACGAGGATTTGTTCGAATCACATTCATGTCCAAAACCGGTATGTGTAGTACCTATATGCATGTATGAGGTTTTTTACCTAAAGTGAGACAGGCTCAGACCCTAATCCTCTTTATTTCGTTCTAATTATTTTTTTTCACTGTTTGTCAACTTTGAATGCTATACACTCGAAAAAATTCAAAATTTTTAGCTCAGAAAAATCAAAATTTTTTTTTTTTTAAATCGGGAATTATCACACATGTTGTTTTCAGATTGCTGATGGTATAAAAAAAATATCAAAAATCTTGAAAAGGGTGAGGTTCCGAGCCTCACTCATTTGGAAAAGAATACCTCATATACACCATACATATGTATACATAAAACCCCAGAAGCACCTCTGGTGCAAAAACCTTTCGCCAAGTACAATAATGTGATCACCACCCCCAAAATAATCTACCAATGAAAATTCCTCCTTGACGAAAGTCATACTATGAAAATGTCTACCTACAAAATGATTGAAATCAGATACAATTGCCAAGTGCATGTCCGCCGTACAATTATAAAACAGAAGATATAAAAAAATAAAAATTTGGAGTACGTGGTACTTGGCGGGCCGATGTTTCATATCACTTCAGGATTATTGACATAGTTTAATGGCTTTTTTCTCGTACTTATCTCTAAGAGGCCCGCCAAGTACCACGTACTCCAAATTTTTATTTTTTTATATCTTCTGTTTTATAATTGTACGGCGGACATGCACTTGGCAATTGTATCTGATTTCAATCATTTTGTAGGTAGACATTTTCATAGTATGACTTTCGTCAAGGAGGAATTTTCATTGGTAGATTATTTTGGGGGTAGTGATCACATTATTGTACTTGGCGAAAGGTTTTTGCACCAGAGGTGCTTTTGGGGTTGATATCACCACATTTTGTACAATTTTGCTTGACCACCTAATAATTGTGCTCGCTCACTACGCTCGCTCGTTTGGGTATTCCTATATCCTCGCTCGATTGTCAACGTTCTGCCAATTCTGTCTATGAGTAGCTCAATGCACGTACGCTATACATTTCATACCATTCAACACCCTTGATAAGCAGTAATATTAAATGTGGCAATATAATATAAATACTTTTCCTAAAATTTTACTTGACTACCTAATAATTATGCTTGCTCGCTACGCTTGCTCGATCGGATTTTTCTATCTCCTAGCTCGCTAGGCTCGCTTCGTTGTCAATATTCTGCCAATCATTTCGATGAGTATCTTCATACACGTACGGTGATGCATTTCATACTATCTGAATCCCTTGATGAGCAGTAATGTTAAATGTGGTAGTATAATAATTACTTTTTGTAGAATTTTGCTTGACCACCTAATAATTGTGCTCGCTCGTACGCTCGCTCGATTGGGTTTTCCTATATCCTAGCTCGCTAGGGTCGCTCCGTACACAGCATTCTGCCAATTGTTTCCATGAGTATCTCAATGCATGTATATGTACGCTGATGCAGTTTATATCATCTCAATCCGTCGATAAGCAGTAATGTTAGATGTGGTAGTATAATATAAATATTTTGAAAGCACAAAGGCCTGAAATAATGACATACGCTATCATTCGTTGCTTTCCGAGCCCTGTAAAGATATGTTCTTGTGTGCATGTATTAAATATGATATATTTGACCCATTGGATATATACGAAAATATTTGTAAATGAATAATATTATATTGAGCACCTGCCACGTTGATTGGAAGCTTTGTCACTTATTAATTCATGTTGTAGATTAAACTTTATGCGATTCAATAACCGTATACCTATAACCTAACCTCAAAATTGCACACTTCGTCATTTCATGAGAGATTGTTATAATTCCGCCCTCCACTTTAAATGTGAATTTTATCATAATAAGTAAGTATATGAAGCATAAAAGAGAATTGAGGGGAATGAAATTTGCAAAATGTTCAAATATACGAATATGAACAGAACTGACAGCTCTGTCTCGTAAGCCCGTCTGTCCATACTCGGTGGTCTAGTGGGCATCGATTCGCGATCATACGTCAACAGCGTCGACAAGAGCGCCACCTGGCACTGCTATTCAGTGGTGGCCGCTCTTTCCTAATTCTCAGACACATAGGTTTAAGGACTGCTTGGTCTGAAAGAAAAGGAGACGAAAAATTTTCGGCCGAAACGGGTACTCATAGACTTAAGCTAATCATATCTCAGCTTTTCGGGCACTGATTCAATTGAAGTTGGTCTCAAATCAAGGGCTCTTCGTCCCTACATTCTGAGATAATTATTTCAATCCCCGGGATATCGCGAAGCGGAAGATATTAGGAAAATACTGTCTCCCCACCACGCTGGTTAGCTCCCGTGCGGGTATATAGACTCGTCGAGTCTCGCGCGGCGTATATAGATATACATACCTTATGTGATATTTTTTTTTTTTTTATTGTACTTGGCGCGAGACTCTACCGAGTCTCTTGATATCTGCAGATGTGAACAACGATTAGACAAATTCAGTGTTGATATTCTGATAATTATTACTTTGCGTTTCAGATTCCGAGAACAAAAAAAAAGGGGGGATGGGCGTCCAGGCCACCAGGGCTGAGAGTAAGTAGCTTTCCAACGGCTTAATAACGAAGAGTACAGAACTTCCCCGGGAGAAAATTGCCGCTTATTACTATGATTCATAACAAAATCGAAACTAATAATCAGATGAAGAATATACAAAAAGATATTATGTTATGTGAATTTCACAAAATGCTATAGGACTTGCGAAAATAAAAAGACGACAACAAATTCAGATTAAATTCAAATGATTGTAAAGAAAATTAAAATTGATAATTCAAAAAATAAAACAAGAGGGAAACAAGAAGCTATGTTATATTCCGTTAAGTAATTTTGAGAAAAAAAAAAGGAAATTTCCAAGAAAATATAATGATTAAATCACTATATGTTTGAAATAAAATTTAAATTGATCGTCAGGAAATTAGAAATGGAAATCTTTTTCATTTTTCAGAACCCATTAAGGGGGTATCTACACCTTTGAATTTTTAAAAAATTGTTTTTTTTTTAATAATTTATTTGGAATGGTAGTGACCTACTCTACCTGCAAATAAATCGGCGTCAGAATATCTACAGGATTTGAGAAGTTACAGCCATGCCAGTGCCAAATTGCGAAAAAGCGCCGCCGCGCGGCGCACGAACCCTCATATTCCTCCCATCAGTATTGTACAACACTGCCAACACCACTGTCTTACTTTCATGACGTTTTCATATATTTTGATTTTGAATTTGATTTTGTGATCTTTCAATTCTTTGTAATCATCATTTCTTATACATATTTAATTTCAAATATTCTCTTGAACTGTGATCTTGACAGAACACATGGCTGCGATCTACATTTTTTCGAGGTTAGGTGTCCACTTGTTTGTAAATATTGTCGTGCTTTCATTACGAATTCAAACCAATTGTAATTTCCATAATTGAATAAACACAGTGTATATGTATCTGAAACGAGACTTCGGAATCGAAAGAAGATGATTCATCAAAAAGTGCGTTTGAGATCGATGTCAGGAGACTACACATTAGGAGTTCTAGAAAGATGAGTATTTCTGTGATATATTAATTGCGAGAGTTTAGTAAATAATATAAGAAAAAAGGTATGATTGATAAAAGATGAAAGAATTTTCGGAATATTGACAAAAATTGTGCTAGCATTTTCTGAATCCTCAAAATATTGAAGATCAAGAATTTTTAAGAATTTTTTTGTTTTGAAAAATTTTGATCAGTTTTTTTTCTTAAGCAATTAATTTTTTTTCTAACAGCCTCACTGGACTAACAGACACTGTTGTTGGACAGAATAGGTCAAAACTCACTACAAACTTCCGCCTGGCACATGTGTCTAGACTCGACTCGACTCATAACACATCGATGCGAGGGCAGCTGCGGATCCAGCATATTAATCATAAGCAAAATCTTAAAACTTGATTTCCTGTTACTACATTTTCTTCTCTGGGAAAAGTAGGAAATAAAAAAAAAAAAAATTTAAATAAAAAAGTTTGAAAGTTGATTTCTGGAGAATGAATATATTGACCGGTTGTCGTAAAGAATCAGTAGCACCGTTGGATCGATTCTGGAATTTTTGGTCTTAAATTATTCACAAGACTTCCCTCTATGGTATGAACGTGGGATTTTTTGATAAACCCGTTTTTGATTGAGATACTGGCAAAAAAGTAAAACGAATTTGAAAAATGCAAAAAAAAAATCAAAAAAATGGAATAACTCAAGTAATTTTTGCAATATCAAAAATCCCTACGTTCATACCATACAGGCATCTTTCATGAACGATTGAGGACCAAACATTTCAAGATTGATCCAACGGTGGTTCTGATTCTTTACGACAACCGAGTCATTCAGTATTTTTTTCACTTCAGCGTAGCCACCTTCAGACTGAAAGTAATACATGTTGTTAAATATGCGTTATGAGGGTTGAACCTTCCTTAGACATCATGATTTTTTTGGATTTTGTCAGAGTCCACAAGTCGCAGAAAAAGATTAATTTCTTTTTGGAAATTTCAACTCCTCCAAAGGTGTACATACCCCCTTAAAGACGCAGCCTTGGCAGCGATTGTCGCCGCGTTTATGAAAGGTATGATACAATTCCAAATCTTCGAGTGTAAAAAAAAAAGATATGTAGACATGGATTTTAATATATTGCTGTCTTTTTCAGGAGATGAGTGGGACGCCATCCTGGCGACGGTGGAGTTGTTGGGATGAGAACCCAACAAAAATAATAATAGATAATAAATAATAGATAATAAATAATAAATAATTATAATAATAAATAAATAAATATTAATAAATAATATTATACTACATACTACATCTTCAGTATCTGATGTTTCATTCACACCCAAAAAAATTTCCTTTAGTTCTAGCATTTTATTATCATAATTGTTCTTGAATTGTTCTCATATTTAGATGATGTTATTCGTATATATTATATATTTTACATATATTACATATTAAATATACCGGGTGGTCCATTTTAATCTCCGCAGGCGAATATTTCGAAAACTAACAGTTATAAAAAAAAAAGTTTCATACAAAACTTGAAGAGTTTCGAGGGGGAAAGATAATGCTGATATGTGTTGACTGGTGGACTTGGCCAATTCCAAGATTTCGCAAGTAACTTTGGATTTTAGATGGGAAACACATGTTTTGGTGGGGGGCATCTGATAGCGCGATCAAAGACTCATTCAAGCACGCAAGCAAAAACAATCGGAAAAAAAAATTTTGCGAAAAAATTGGAAAAAAAACTTTCGCGATTTTTTTTTTTTTTTTGCAAAAGATTGCTTTTTCGTCCCTAGCTTTCGAACACATTCATTGTTTATCACTCGAGCTCAAAATTTTTCTCGCCAATTTTGAATTGAATTTTTTTTACTAATCTGGTACATTCAAAACGTCATCACAATGAAATATGTATCAGCTCGAATAATTTTAGTCTCCTTTTGCTTATTGTTCATGTGACAAACATTGTTCAAAAACAGTTCCAAGCCTTGAGGACATCGCCAGGGCCGGGCAACGAATTTGGACGAATCTTTTTTCTCTTGCAGTACTCGACTCATAGTCATAGTAAACTGTCTCCCCGGCCCTGGCGATGTCCCCTTGTTAGTATAACAATGTGTGCGAGTGTTACGTCTAAGCCATGTATCGGTTAGAAATTTATGGGCGTCGTTCATTGAGGCATTCGTAGTGAGCCAATGGGTCAGAGTGAGAGAGTGATAACGAGATACGGATCGAGATGTTCCAAATTCGATAGATTTGCGAGAAAGACAGAGATCGATGTACAAACAAACATCTGTGAGTATATGGTTCAGGTATATTGTACTTCATATGAACGTCGCATCAGTGCGAGCATAAATCAGTTCGAGCATCGGTGATATATAGGATAGATCAAGTCATTCTTCCCTATGAGAATTATAATTCGTTCAAAGAACAAGAAATATCGTGCGTGATTTGCGAATAAACGTGGGACGAAGAGGATTGGACAAAAAACATCACCACGAATATTTTCATGTCGAGTTGCCAGAGGTACATCGGACTGTGTCCCGATGATTTGGCAGTTCTGGAAAGAACTGGCAGAGCAGATACGTCGTTAGATACTGCAACGTTTTGGGTCTTTTTAATAATTGAATTAATTAAGTGGCTAGACAGAAGGTCGTGGTTGTTGCATTGAATTTATTTGTTCGGGCGTTGACGCTAAAATCTCTCGGAAACCAACAAGCTAGCCGACCAGAATTATGAGTTAATTAGCAGTAGATGCAGATCATACTGAATATGACGGCACTAATGCAATGTACCAGAATCTGGACTGCAGGGAATTCCTAAGATAGAGTGAACCAACAGCGAATACGGATTACAACGATGATAACCAGTATCGATGCGATGCACCTAAATCAGGATTTTGCTGAGGAAAAATCATGAAATAATAAATCATCAGATGAATATCCAGTAATGTTTAATATTCAACTCAATCAAATAAAGAAAAGTACAAAAATTAGGCTACAAAATTAATCTTAAAATGCTATTCTTTCGAACGCTAACCGTTCTTCTATTTACAAAAGTGTTTTCTATGCTAGGTTTGTTTTTTTTGTTTGCTATCCCGACAGGCGATAGGTTATTGACTCGATATTGAAATTATAACGTTATTTTAAGCCGCGTTTGGCGTGTGCTAAATGGTACAGTTTAAAGATAACGTAACCCGACAGGCGTTACATCAAAATGAAGCTAATTAAAATGACTCGACATAATCATTCGGAGAAGACCTCCGATATGATTTTACAAAAGAGAATTTACTAAAGCAATGAGCTACAATTACTCCGACAGGCAGTAAGTGCTCTATTATAAGATTTGTTGTAGAAATTATATGCAATGAGCGAATATACCCCGACAGGCGGCAATTGCTGGCGAGCGGCCTGACAGTGCCGAATTTATACCTGCGATGACGTCATCGTAGTCGTTCGTTCGGTCTAGCTGCCGTTGCGCATGCCGTGCGCACGCCGGTCTGACTCGGAGACAGCTGATATGTTACAATACACATATTGATAAGTTTATTGGTATATTAGAACACCACACTACCTTTCGCATGCAAAGTACTTTATTGGTGCAAATCCCAGAAACAATTCAAAGAATTCCAACAAACAAGGCATGCTTACAAATATTGTTCAATGGCCCGAGACTAGCGGGACATTGGATTTGCATTTGGTATAATACCGAAGTAGTACACGTTTATGACAGTGCGAATCAAGGAGTATTGCACGATGATCATAAGATATTTTTGAGAAAACTGCTGCCTCGCGGTACTACGCGAATCGTGTTTGAGAAAGTTCAGCAGCAAACTAATTACTCGGATTGCGGGATTTTCTCGATAGCTTTCGCAATATCTATGGTTTTTACGCCAGAATCCTTGTAACGTGGTATATGACATATCAAAGATGAGACCGCATTTAATTGATATGTTCAATTCGAACAGCTTAATACACTTTCCATTGATGCAAGCTAATTCATTGGTTATTTAGAATGTGCCTCGCGACATTACTTCTCTAGGTATAATTAGAAAATGTGAGTATCC
This sequence comes from Tenthredo livida, assembly GCA_963992785.1. Classification (NCBI taxonomy): domain Eukaryota; kingdom Metazoa; phylum Arthropoda; class Insecta; order Hymenoptera; family Tenthredinidae; genus Tenthredo; species Tenthredo livida. Next base: position 17,253,635 of record OZ023068.1, on the reverse strand, counting down.
AACAACTGGGATTGTTCTGGATAAAAAAACAGAGGAAGGTATACCCAGCAAACCAAAATATGTATCAAATACGTATATATTATGTAACGAATGTTACACGTTATGTATCAAACTCATAAGAAAGTATGTTACTGGTACAGCACGATGTCAGCAACATTGGATGTATCATCAATGTATTAGATATGTGCTGGTGATACATATCAGCGATGGCTCACCGATATATCATAGACATATCAAAGATATGTCAAAGACATGTTGAAAGATGTATCAGATACATATTGGAGATGCATCTGATACAATTAACTATCACACTGGAAAAGCTAAATAAAAAGCCGTTATTATTACTAATTTCCATCATCTATGTGTGGTGCTCTAAAATTTTACTTAACTTATATCGGCGAAATGCCGATGTAAACTCTAATCTCAGGGTGTTTAGGAATTAATCCACGGGCCTACTCTTATATAAAATCAAGAATTATGGAAGGTGACTCAATTCAGATTATATTGGTACATGTAAATAATGCGTTTTTATTTGGAATAAAAATGTAATATGGTTATAACAGTTTTTTAAGATTAAAGTTTGAACATTGGTTGGTGAAAACCTCACGTGCCTCTTCTGAGGGCTTCTATATTAATTGACTTCTTATTTGGAAGTATTTACCGGCGGTCAACCGTGATCTTAATATCTAATACCTAATGCTAAATGTCATAACTCTGACTGAGTTATACTTGTCCTATAGCTTGTTTTAGGACTCCTATATCTAATCGCGTTTTTATCTTAATAACTATTACCTATACTAGTTGAAATCACTTTTAAGTGAGTTGAATCGAAACATATTTTATACTAAATGAAATGACTCCTTAGAGTTGAAAGTTATCTTAAAAACTAGTGCCTGTATATAATGTATGAACTCTAAGTGAGTTCGTTGCCTATAACTAGTTAGGACGTTTATATTATTTGCTCTACCTGAATTTATCTAAGTAGTGATCTATTAATGCTAATTAAAATGACTCTCTTTGAATCGCTTTGCCTAAAAGTAATTAGGACTTCTATATTATGCTTTGTATTATCAGTTCTCTGACTATTTATTGGGACTCTATAATGCCTATGCGAAGTGATTTGATTTCAAATGATTTTACTGTAAGTGATTTTACTTCATGTTTGATTTGATATTACTGAGCTGATTGAATATTTTAAAAGAGGAATTTAATTACAAGAAAGGATTTTACTGATTTGACCCCCCCAAGAAGTAAAAGAAGAGACAGGTGGTGTGCCGAAGCGATCCCCCACTAGCTATCTTCTACCTCAAAAATATAAAGACTTTACTGATTTGACTCCCACGATGGTGTCCAAGAAGCGAAAGAAAGGACAGGTGGTGTGCCGAAGCGATCCCCCACTAGCTATTCCCCACTCCTCAAACGAGATCGTGTACTTGCAAAAGCAATAGACATGCCAAAACGAGAAGACAGGTGGTGTGCCGAAGCGATCCCCCACTAGTATCTCACTCTGCTATATCCAGAGAGATATTTCTCTGATGAAATGCTATTTAATTGCCGAACTTATCTAATTCACCTAGTTACTTTGTAAGCGAGAGAGATTTTTAGGCAATATGGCGATTTGACGTTAGTTAGCCCATGCCTACGGTAGATGGCTCTTTGAGATGGTTGACCGCGCTAACAACAGATGGCCTTTTGATATGGTTGACCGCGCTAACGATAGATGGCGCGCGCTATACGCCTTGTTGTATTACTATTTATATAGGTCGTGGCTTGGCCGCGTTACAATCATCCCCACAGTAAAGTGATTCTGAACATACCTTAATTATAAGTGAAACATATTTAATGATGTTCCGAGGAACTTTGCTGTCCGCATTGGTGACAGACTTTTGAAAAGTTAGTGGTAACACAGTAAAATAATTAAACTAAAAATGATAAATGACAAAGACACGTGATTGTTCGCTAAAGTTAGAGACATATGGATATGGTGAGCAATTAAAGGAAAACATCTTCCAATTGACTAAACTTATGGTGTATATACGCTGAAGAAAACAAAAGAGAATGTGTAGTTGTATAGCTACTAATCGACTAAAACTAAAAGTGTGTGAGACAGAAGGAAAATATACACATGGAATCGGACATACGAACAGGTAATGTGTATAACGCATACATCTATAGATCATATCTAGAGTCTCTGGTTAAAAGTTTATGTTTTCTAGCAGATTGAGCGGGATCGAACACATTATTGGTTGACGGAAGGTGATAGGCAATGGGGGTGTGGGGTCACTGGTTGGGACTGGTGATGGTGGTCTAGGGTGCTCACGGGGGGAGGGGGCATATGACATCGACGAGGATGATGACGATGATGTGGAGGAGGATGAAGAGGATGCGGAGGAGGATGACGAGGATGTGGAGGCTTCCGGGTCGTCGGACGATAGGTAGATGATTTCGAATTCTGGGACGTCAGGCTCATTGGAAGGTGGCTTTGCTGTCGGGGATCCCGAGGATTCAACTTGCCCTCGGAAGAGTTTGGCGGTGGATCCCCTCAGTCTTATAGTTTCGAAGACCTGAGAGTTCCAGCCCTGTCCGGGCATGAACCCTTTGATATTGTCGGGGTACATTGGGAGCTCACAACTCACGAGCTTCCACTCCATCGGGATTTCGTGAACTTTCCCGTCCGTCATCGTACCTCGGTGCACATGCACCCTTCGTGTCGGCTGGCTGGCCCTTCCGGAGGCGCAGTATCCCTCCTGCTTGGCCCATGGCCTTGGGATCAGCCAACGACCGGTCCAGTCGTCGACAGTACAATCCTGAGTCACCTCATCCCGGTCAGTTTGCTGACCAACGTGTCGCGTGCCAGGAAAATCGGCCTGAGATTCGCAATGCATTCTGAATGCGTTTAAGTCCATGGTTAGTGGAGTTGTGACTGCATTGCTGAATTTCTCCGTCGTCCTCGTTCACGAAGGAAGGGAATTCAGGGAAGAAAGGGCAAAAAAAAAAAAGAGAGGGTTTTCTCCTTGGCTCAACCTTGCCGTATTTACGTCGTTTAGCGAATTTCGTCGGTTATACACATATATATATTTATTGTTTTTCTGTTTCTTTGTATATTTATTCCTAATAATTAAACTAAAGCTACCTATAAGTGAGAGTCATTTACTCTGAGGACTTCATATACCTCCTTAAACTAGTATGTACAGCGATATACACCAATAATTTTAGATGGGTTGTCGGGATTTACTAACTGATTCTTTTAACCTAAAATTATGGTCCTGACCTACACCCCACGTCATCGTGTTTGGAAAAGAACTTTCCGGAAAATCGGGTGGTTTATCTTTTATCATTCGGGTTAATCCCCTGATAACGGTCCTAGTTTGCTTGTTGCTTGGTACAAGCTGTAACCTGTGACTCTGAGTCCCTTTATTATTTCTTTTGAATTTAACTGTAGGTTTATAGAAGGTAATATTTTTAATTCTAATTGTTTGGGTTTCTAAATCTATCGCAACACGGTTTTCGTGAATCCAGTCAATCCCCAAGATCATGTCTTCTAACGCTAGGGGTAACACATAGCAAGGTGTCTCGATAAGCTGTGACTCAACTTGAAGTTGTACTAAAACCTGCTTTTTAATTATCGGTGCCTTATGCATAAACGGCCCGTGTACTCTTAGGTTTTGTACCGGCAGTGTCGGAAGATCCTTTTTTTGAATTAAACGTTGGTAATACGGTTCCGATATTGCCGTGATTTGGCTTCCGGTATCTAAAAGTGCCGCGGTTGGAACTTCGTTGATTATTATCTCTAGTCGCGGACAATCTATAAATTCTGGCTCTTGATTTGACGTGTCACCGTTTTGCGTTAGACAATCCCCTACTTCTTCCATCAGGTCCTTTGACATATTTGCTATATTAGCCGAACTTAGGCATCGACCGCTGCATAAGTCCGTTGGTGGTTTAAAGATAGTACCTGGTTTCCGTTTGCTTTTGACGTGGACGCGGGATTAACTTCATTACGCGTAGAGTGAGGCGTCTTTGAGGCTATCCCCGAATCTTGAGATGCTTGGTTCTCTCGACTCCAATTATCGCTCCTATAATTAGGTCGACTGGTAGAATTATCATAACTAGCCCGGTCAGCATGGTTATTAGAACTCGGCCGATTTTGGTTATATCTCGGCGACTGGTTTGACGCGGGTGGCTGATTCCGTACGCGTTGCGGGTTATACATAGTTTGCTGGTTCGGACTAGATTGTCGATTATACATTGGCCGTGGATTATAGGTAGGGCGCTGGTCGTACGTAGAATGATCGTTGTACGTGTACGTCGGTTGCTGATCATACATCGGATGATCGTTATACATAGGCTGATCGTTGTACTCAGGCTGATCATATTGAAAATATTGCGGTTCGGGGTTATCAAGTAACATTGGGTTTTCGAGGAGACTCAATCTTTCGATGACTGAGGTGATGTTATTGCAATCGACCGTTCCGATCAGCGAATACACGTAATTCGGTGGGTACTGTCTAATTGTATGGTACGCGATCTCAAATTTGGACATCCTGTCGTCAATACGCGTTGCACGGTGCAATTGGTCGTAAAAGTACTCGGTAAGTGACATACCGCTCCTGAAATCGTACCGTCTATTCGCCCATTCGCTTCGCCTGCGCAATCGCGTCGGCTCGCTCCAAAATGCTCGTATGAACTCCTCTCTAAATTCAGCGTACGTCTCGAAATTATTTTTTATAGCTCCGAACCAAAATTTGGCATTGCCTTGAAATATGTTATTACTGGTTTTTAACTCAGTTAATTTTTCCGCGTTACCTATGTTCCATTTACGGAACCAATTTTCCAAATCGTCTAGAAATTCAAGTGGAAAGACCGTATGGTTATTAAAGAACATTGGCGGTTTTTCCTTAGCTAATCGGGTTAATATGGGTAACTGACTATCCGTAGCGATACGAATATGTGCCATTTCTGACTCTAGTCTGCCTAAACCAGTGACTACTGGCCGTTGTACCGGTATCTGTTGTTCAACTTGTTGAACTCTCTGATTAATTCTATCAATTTGTGCAACGGTTTCGGACCGTACTTTCCCAATCGCTTCCTCAAGAATTCCGGTCATTTCTACTTTGTCTGTATTTCTCATTTCATGAGATTTGTTAAATGCAGCTCTTATCTCTAATTGAAATTTAATCAGCATAGCCTGCAACCCATTTATAGAACCGTCATTAGGTATGTCTTGCGTTACTACTCCGCTACTACCTGGTCCATTCCTATTTATTTCCTCGACAACCTCATCTATTTGAACCGTATCATCTTCCATCATTCCGTTGTGGTTAGCCATATTTCTGCTTGGTTTTTTCGCGCTTCTAGTGAGAACCATCCCCAATCTATAAATCTATTATCTTTGAAAGTTTTTATTTTTAAAATGCTTTTATATTGATATTATAATTAAAGTGCGCTTATTGTAGAATGATTTTATATTTATATTATAAATAAAGTGATCTTACTGTATAATGATTTTATATTTAAGTAGAAACTGCCCCACGTTGGGCGCCATATGGTGTATATATGACATGGTAACAATTTATAATCAACCACAGATAGATTAAAACGCATTTTTATTTCATTCAAGACGACATCATTATTTTGACCTATCCCGGGCTCGAACCATGATCGCTCGGACTCGCTTGGATTAGTAGTCGCACGCTCTCGCCACTACACCACAGTATCGTGTAGTCACTACACTGTAGTGAATACTGCCAGATTTCTCTATATTTTCGATGTCGCTATCTAACAGCTCTGAAGCGTTTATGCCTCGATTGATGCGTACTATCATGTTAGTCACTTACATACGTTCCAGAAATTATCGCCAGCAGATACGGATATCCTATTTTGCGATGTTTTAATTGCAGAACTAAAGATATTGCACGTATCATAGATGTTATTATGTTATGTGACTCTGTTCCCTGGTGTTGCCATCTCTGTTACGTATCATCCATGGGTCTGATGTTATATATACGACACATGTCATATTTGCAGAAATATTATGTCCCATGTATGTAACTATGTTATATTTCCGTAACTATGTTATATATTATGTATCACTTGTGGGTCTCATGTAATGTACATGATACATCACGGAATTGAAGTTATGTTATTTCTCCTCTACGTAACTTTGTTATATTACATTGTTACTTCGTGATGCCCTCAATATTACGTATCATTCATGCATCTTATGTTATGTAAACAATATGTTACATTCTAAAGATATGTCGCATATCAGAGACATAACTATGTTACATTATTCCGATCTCTAGATGTGCTCTTACAGTTATGTATCAGTTATGTATTGGTTTGCTGGGTAGGTGAAGAAATTCAAGGACGAAAATCATCAGAACACGGGGATCTCACAACTAAAAACGTACGGACGTCACTGATCGGAGCGAATAATTTCAGTGCTACGACTACCGGTATCGATTCTTATGATGAAGAAGCTAATAAGAAAGAAGGACCTCGTCCTGCGAAACCAACAGAAATGTAATCTCTCAATCAAACTGCGGAAAGGGAGTTGAAGAAAAATGTCCAGAGAACCACTGTGGCTACTTTGCGAGGGAAAGCTGCTAATAGACAAAGAAAACATCGTGCTGAAGAATCGATGGAACAAACGAGTCAAAGATTAGAGACCGCCACAACATACAAGAAGCAAAAAAGAGGAATCGTTAGAGAGGCAGATCACGCAGAGGCGGTTGGGACACGTGAAAAAGATGCATATAGAAAAAAACACAGTCGTGCTACGGAATCTGAGGAACAACGGTCTAGCAGACTTGAAGCCGCTACAAAATACCAACAGAAACAAAGAGAATCTATTCATATGGTCAATTCAAATAAAAGGAAAAATATTTCCAAAGAAGTTTCAGTGTCATCTAGGACGAAAAAATTGAAAACTGATAATCATACGGTTTCCAGAGGAAGCGCGCTGATAGCGAACTCAGATTACAAAGAAGATGAGGTAAAACTTCATTATTTGGGAGAAATGAATAATATGAATACATATATATAATATATATATAAAATATATAATATATATATAATATATATATAATATCGATGGC